>CM067858.1:23855000-25151666 GCA_034642435.1 Megalocaria dilatata | reverse complement strand
CAGTTTTTGTAACTTCGTTCCCACGTATATTTTATGGAATAGATTTTTCGTGGAATGGTTAATTTTGATGAGATCTACCTTTAAAAAAATCGTAACTTGAAAATATTTACGCTGGTCAATCATCTATTTTGTCTCCATTACTTTGTCCACTATAACCATGATATCAATCCAGTATAAATCATAAATCTATTCATGATGAAGTGTGTGTTAATCTCAATTGAATAGAAATCATCAAAGAAAAAATTAATCGCCCGTACAAAAATTGTTACCCACTCAAAAAACGAACCGAAACCTTTGTGAAAAATGAATTGATTTATTCGATTTTATTCCGTTCAGATACCTTTCGCTACCGAAACACAAAAATATTGCTATTCGCGTCAAACGGAAAAGTTAGAACAGCATCCTAATATGCCGCCAATTATTCAAATGACGAAGGAAAGTGCGTTTCAATTTCGAAATCTGAGACTAAACGAACGATTCAAAGTTCTTGGAATCACTTCGAAACAGAACGGTCGTTAATTTTAAACATGTCACATTATATAATGCTGCCCCGGTCTCACGGAAGTTATCGATTCGACCTGATTTAGTTTCGATCGATTGGATTGGTGTAATTGTTTCCGAAGGTTTGCACGAATGCGCAAAATATACCTTCAAATTACCTCATTTTGAGTACTTCATCCATTTTAAAATAACTTCGAAAGACATTTCCTTATGACTACATTATTTGCTTCAAAACTAAACTAGTTAAGTCGATTGCTGAATAAAATCGATTGATGATTTTTTCCGCAGTTCAATTTGCGGCGAGAAGATGTGTCTAGTTGTTGTATGTGATCTTCGAAAATCATGTAAGATCGAGAAACGTAGTGCTTTTTTTTAAACTCAATATCACCCTGGGCTGGGGCACATACAGATTTCCTATGTGGTTTCTGCATACCAATAGGAATATATTTTGAAGAAAATAATCGACTTCCGAAAGGGTTGTGGGGTAGTTTTCTACACTTCATCCCTTAAACTTTGAAATTCAAAATCATTGCAAATATTAACCGGAACACATACAAATTTTATATGTGGTTTCTTTTTACCAATAGGAATGTATTCTGAAAAAATTATTCACTGCCGAAGATGTTGCGGGGTAGTTTTTCAACACTTCTTCCCTTGAACTTCGAAATTCGATTACTCCGAAGATATCAGCCAGAGCTCATACAGATTTCTTCTGTAATTTTGTATACCAATAGAAATGTATTATGAAAAACTATTCATTGCCGGAGAAATTACGGGGTAGTTTTTTAACACTTCATCCCTTGAAATTCGATATTTCCGAAGATACAAGCCGGAGCATGAACAGATATGATATATGAATCCTGTATAGCAATAAAAATATATTATGAAAAAAATTATTCGGAGTACAAATAAGTTTCCTCCGTTTTATTGTAGATGGCGCGGCACGGAGTTTCGGTTAGCTTTCGCAGATGATAACCGGCTTAAAAAATAGTTTGGACATTCAAGAACAACATAAACTATCAATATCATTGATTTTATATTGATAAAATATAATTTTTATAAGTTGAAAATGTCAAAATTTGAGCCAAGTAAGCGTCATTTGCGGAAAATATTAGTTAGTGAGAGAACGTGTCGAGAATGCTCTCAAAAGTTTAAAAACGGTGATTTCGACGTAGAAGACAAAGATCGCAGTGGAAGGCCAAAAATTTACGAGGATGCAGAATTGAAGGAAGATTCATCTCAAACACAAAAAGAACTTGCTCTAACATTAGAAGTCACTCAGCAAGCAGTCTCACATCGTTTAAAATCATTAGGAATGATTCATAAACAAGGAAATTGGGTTCCGTACGAATTACAGCCGAGAGATATTGAATAATGCTCGTCCACATGTTGCGGCTCCCGTGAAAAAGTACTTGGAAACACTTGATTGGGAAGTGTTACTCCACCCGCCGTATTCACCAGACATTGCACCGTCCGATTATCACCTGTTCCGGTCCATGGCACATGCTCTGACGGCGCAGCGGTTCACATCTTATGAGGATACCAAAAATTGGGTTGATTCGTGGATAGCCTCAAAAGACAAGGAGTTCTTCAGACGTGGGATTCGAATGCTGCCTGAGAGATGGGAAAAAGTGGTTGCAAGTGATGGGCAATATTTTAAATAAATTTATATTACCGTTCTTCTATAATAAATATTTAATTTGTGTTAAAAACGGCGGAAACTTATTTGTACTCCTAATATCAACCGTCAGAGAGGTTTAGGGTAGTTTTTCAACACTTCATCCTTTGAACTTTCAAATTCGATATCTCCAAAGATATTAGCAGGAACACATACAGATTTCATACGTGGATTTTGTATACCAATAGAAATATATATTATGAAAAAAAAAACATCCACTTCCTGAGAAATTGTGGGGTAGATTTCAACACTTCATCCCTTATAATTTGAAATTCAATTTCTCCGAAGACATTAGTCGAAACACTTACAGATTTCATATGTGGGTTCTGTATACCAAAAGGAATATATTATAATAAAGTTATTGACTGCCGGAGTGGTTGTGGGGTAGTTTTTCAAAATTTAAACTTTGAAATTCGAAATCTCCGAAGGTATTAGCCTGCATACATATTTCATATGTGGGTTATGTATAGTAATAGATATATATTAGGAAATACTTGACTTTAGGGGGAAGTTGCGGAGTAGTTTTTCATCTTCAACTTCATCCCTTCAACTTTGAAATTCGATATCTTCGAGATATTAGCCGGAGCACATGCAGATTTCATATGTGGGTTCTGTATAGCAATGAGAATATACTACGAAATAAATTATTGACTGTCGGAAGGATTGCAGGGTAGTTTTTCAACACTTCATCCTTTGAACTTTAAAATTAGATACCTCCAAAAATATTAGCCGAAGTATATAGAGATTTTAATGTTGCAACTAGTTTTTTTATGAAATAAAAAATAGTAATAATTGAATTTATTCAAACCTTTTTCACTCTTATTTTTTTCGATCGAAAAATAAAGAAGAAAAAATTAATATTTGGAGAATGCGATTAGTGCATAACGAATTAAAAGACATTGTTGGATTACAAGCAATTCAACTTGTTCGATTCAATGCACCAACAGAGAAAGTAAAAGTAAAATGTTAGTCAGCATACCTTGTTCGGGATAACCTCTCTTTGTCCTCGGATTTCAAGAAAATTCCGATCTATTATAATGGCGCGCTTGGTGATCTTGGCGCCTACATGTTCAAGGAGAAACACAACGAAAAGAAACAATTTGAACCTCTGGAAATTGACGATATTTCGCACGATTGGTGTCTTTATACCTCTAGGTTTATTCCTCATCATACTGTTTCGAATCGATAATTGCAAATTGCGGAATGCGACGACAAAACTGGAAATTCTCAAACTTTACTTACTTGGAACTGCTTCAAACTGACGATAGTTAAAAAGTTTATTTTATTGCAGCTCTAAAATTTAATCTTTTGGAAGTAATAAACTAAAGCAATGTTGTGTATCTTTCTTAAAATGGAATCAAATAAGAAATTACTTCATTTTCTGTCACTTTTCATCAATAAATATATTATACAGTGACTAGAGTTTCGTAGTGTTTACTACATTTTCAAACTGATTGAACAAGTTGTATCTCAACAGTTAATTATTCATTGAAGGCTTCGGCTTGGAAAAAACTTCGATATGTGGGTTGTGCCAAAGGTATAAATGGAGGTTTATACTTGATAGAAGGTATATAAAATTATTTAAATATTTTAATATTTACAGATATATTCTGTTAGCTTTCTACATATATAATATTTAATTTTAAAAAAATTATATTTAATATTATAACTTCAGGAATTAAATTAGTGTCATATAAGTACTACTTATATCAAACGACATATAAAATAAACATTCATTATAAGACATCCAAATTGTAAAACAAAATCCAATAAATATAAATCAACAAAAATCCTATTAATTAAATATTTTGAGTAGACAAAATTTTGTTTCTGCTCATCCCTCTTATGAAAAGAAATATCTTTCAAAAATGTTCAACATAATCTTAAGAATTTCATCATAAAACTATCTTACTTAGAATATTCAATATTATTGGATATCTAAAATACTTTTTAGAAAATCTCAAGATATGTAAATTCATAATATATAATTATTTGGTTTCCTTAACATTCTTTATACAGATGGTCCTTGTGCTGTAACAGAGGCTGTTAAATTGCCTTTCAATCTTTAAGATCAATGATAAATCACAGAACCATTTATTTCGAGCCACACTTCATTTAAATGTTCAGTATTCATTTACCAAGAAGCTTTCTGAATTGTTAGAGATGAGTAAATACTTTTCGTTGATTGATGTTATATTTTATTGAATACGATTGAGTACTGACGAAGCAAAGTATCTCTTAAAACTAATGTTTTTACATATCTTGAGATTTTCTAAAAAGTATAATATTGAATATTCTAAGTAAGATAGTTTTATGATGAAATTCTTAAGATTATGTTGAACATTTTTGGAAGATATTTCTTTTCGTAAGAGGGATGAGCAGAAACAAAATTTTGTCTACTCAAAATATTTAAGTAATAGGATTTTTGTTGACAATTTATATTTATTGGATTTTGTTTTATAATTTGGATGTCTTATAATGAATGTTTATTTTATATGTCGTTTGATATAAGTACTTATATGACACTAATTTAATTCCTGAAGTTATAATATTAAATATCATTTTTTGAAAATTAAATATTATATATGTAGAAGGCTAACAGAATATATCTTTAAATATTAAAATATTTAAATAGTTTAATTTCTAAAACTTGCTTATGCTTGAATATTTAGCGAAACATTTTCATGTCATCATGTCTTCCCAGAATTTGACAATCTTGAAATATTATATCTGAAAGCGAACAGCAAAAAACTAGACATCCTGGAATCGAAAGAAATAATCAAGCGTGAGCACGTTTTAGAAATGAAACTATTAAACGAGCAGACGGACCTTTGGCACACCCTACTTCTCGAAGGTTTGCATAGCCTTCAATGAATATAATGAGGTACAATTTGTTTTTTATTCAGTTTGGAAATGTAGTAAACACTTCGAAACTCCAGTCACTGTATATTAAAATTAATAAAAAACGAAGCAATTTCTTATTTCATTCCATTTTAAAATGAACTAACACAGTATAGGAATAATCCATCCAATATCTTTCTTCTTTTATAATTTTTTCAACAGTCAAGACGATGTTTATTGTTTCCTTAGATATTCCTGATTTGATGCATTACGAAATCGTTTCGGAAGAACAAACGACGAAAAAAATTTTATTCGAGACTGCTCTGGTCATATCGTAAATATTTTTTAAAAGTTACTGAAATTATGAGAAAAAAATCATGGATTTTACGATAACGATAACACGCCATAACGAAGAATAGATTAACGAATTTAAGGTCAAAAAATTAACAGATACCATTCATCGACCACAATATTCGCTTGATTCAAAGTTGTGTTATTTTTTTCCTGTTCCCCAGATTCAAACTGCCACTCTGAGGAATCTGTTTTGGCTCCATGAATAAAAATTTGAAAACTTTCGCAGAAAAATCGTAAAATAAATGAGTTTTTGAAAATACTTGAATCATTAGGTGGTTAATTCCTTCAGATGAAAAATTTCAAAATATAAACAAATGTGAAAGAAATGAAAGGGTGTTCTTGCGGAAGTTTTAACAAAGTGCATATTTTGTATTCTTGAAGTCATAATGTGGAAATATAATTTTTCGACATATATTTTCGAATAACCCGTTACATTGAATAATGAAAAATAAAATTTTATCAAATGAGAAAAAAAGTACAAAAGAAAATCAAGAGACCTATAAACGCAATCTTCCTGTGACCTTGAACTGTCCGAAGCTCAAAACAGAAACATCAATCTGATACCAAATCTGGTCATGGGCCTCTAAGAGTCTACATCAGGGCGAAATATAAGTGTTTTGAATATCTGGAACAAGCAGCGATATTATTAATGTATATTATAAAAAATAGAGGACCCAGATGTGATCCTTGCGGAACACCACAACTAGGCAAAAGCTCCTCATTCATGTAACCTTAAACCATTAGATAACCATATTGAAATGCAAATTATAATAAACAAAAATAACATCAAGTGACTTTATAATTTTAAATATGGCTACCACGACGTTTCAAAAACATAGTTCTCATTGGGGATCCTTATAAAGTTGAGTTCATCGACCTGGCTAAATCATCTCCGACAACATTGAAACATCCGCCATCGGTTACGGTGATGGTTGTGGGAGATCGGTAGCCGTCTTCCCGCGATCGATACCATCACGACCTTCGATCTTGCGAGTCAAGTTCAGGACCAAGTGGAAGGATCGTCTCCGTGACTAGTATGTTCTATTGATTCCGTTTCGTTATCCGGGGATTTCCTCTCGAAGATGTTAATGTTACACGAAGTTCCGTGTCTAGATCGATGAGCGTGTCATTGTTGTTAAGTGTTGGTATTATTGCTCATTGTTAGATTTTTTGCATTAGTTTTTTTGTTGAGTTATTTATTGAGGGGAAATTCCGAGTACTTTTTAGGAACGAGGATTTCCTATTTTTTAATTGGACAGCTAGGTCGATTTATAGAACATTCTTAATCGATTGAATTTTGTATTTGTTCCTCGTTACTTTATCGCGCAGTTTTAGGCAACGACAGTCCTGATCTACTATTGAAGAGTTTTTTGTTCGAGATTTTTGATCTTTTATCCTCATACTGTTAGATCTTCTGTAAAGAAGCTGTAGCTTGTGCGAGTTAGAAGATCAGTTCTGTTCTAGTAAGGCTTTGTCACTGTGGCATAGCAATGTTAATTCTTGGTCCAATGGTGAAATTATCGCCGGCCACCCTACCGAGAAAATTTCTTCCCTCGCCAATATGCGAACCCGCAAGTATGATGAATCTCCGTTTACAAGTCTAACGTTTTAACCACTACGTCCACTGGTGCTCATAAATTCGCGAGCAGATTAAATTTTGTTCGTTTTTTAAGAAGCTCTTAAAAGACTCACTGTAAGGTAGATTTGTGAACTGTAATTTATCAAAAGCTTTCACCAACTATATGACAAACAAAGTAACCTTAGTATCCACGCAGTGCCAAACAGATACATTATTCCAATGGATCAATCCTCATTGATTAAAGGAAGTGGAGACTGTAGCTGCAACCTTAAGGTTGCCGAGTTATACTCTGAGAGTATGAATGCCAATCAGAAGACGTATACCTTCATTAAATTCCTTAGGTTTTTCGAGTCATGTAAACCGGGGCTAAGTGAACGATCGCATTGAAACACACACATGATCGTCTACTACCTCTGCAGCAATTTACAAGAGTAGTTTTTTTAAAGTATTGATCCTGAGAAGATACATCTGCCACCTTTTAGTTTGTTTTAGAAAGGGGGCGATTTATAAATCGAGAGTTCCTGAGAATTTTTTTATGCACCAAGTGCTGGCCTGGAGATCACTTTCAAAGATTGTTATATAAATCAATCTGGGGTGCAAGTTTTGGTCGCTTGGAACGGTTCGTTGTTTCGTCTGACTACGAAGTCTTTAGAGAAGTCTCGCGAAGGAATATTTTCAACGGTGTTAAGTCATGAAGGAGTTGCGAAGTGAGAACGTACCAGGGTGCATTAAATTCCTCGCAGAGGGACCTGGACCCAGCATGACGAGGCATAAATTACATCTGGTTGCAGCAAAGGGCTGTCACCCTAAAGAACAAACGTGGCTCTACCCCATTGCTGATTTATCTTCTACATTTATTTATCCAACGACCGAATGTATCGGGTTTTTTTCAGAGTGATAGAACTTTAAATTGAAATAAAACACATTTAAATTGAGATTGAAGCCAATTTTTTTTTATTTGAAAGATAGAGAAGTGGTTTTAGTTCTTGAACCAGTTGGATCTTGTATGGGTTATACCAAGATCTTTACGCAAAATTTTCCATGTGGTGGATGCACAGAGTCCAACTTGTTGTGAACGTCGACGAATAGAAAAATCTGGATCATCATTATCCCTATCGAAAGTTCTATCGCTTCAAAAAAGAAACACCCGATATTATGTGATTTACTGTGTTATGTCGGGATGATGGATATCCAAGGCAATTTTCGTAGTTCTGGCTAACCAATTGGTGTTGTACTTGAGATGTATTTCATTCATATGGCCGCGCGTAATTCTCGTATTGGGATTTCTCGAGAAGTGCCTCAGGAATTTATCGGGTCTTGACGATACGACCGCTCGAAGGCTCGAACCAGGATCGATTGTGAGACTTTTCTGTGGTTATTGGTCTTGACCATATGGTTGAAGATCGTATACGCTCGAACCCGGATCGATTGAGATTCTTCACAAGAGTTCGTGGGTCTTGACAATTGCTTGAACCAGAATCAATTGAGGCATCTATTCTTGAGACAATTCCTAGGTCTTGAATTTGCGAGTAGATGGTGGAAACAAGACATTTCGGCGTGTGAATTACGTTTCACAGAGGTGAGTACTGATCTGCAGACCCTGTAGATATTGGAACTACTTCGCTGCTACCAGTCAGGGTGTAGGTTGTCGAACTGGAGCCGAAACTTGACGAAGGGTGGGTTCGACTGTAATAAAGGAGTTATCGTTTTGCGTGATGATAAGACGTATCCTCATCATACAACCTCTCTCTGGAATTGTGGAGACTACCTAGTGGTCACCTGATGAAAATACCATGCTCAAATGCCAGTAACTACAATGGTAATTCTTACCCTATAACACTCATATGAAGTAAATTCACCGTAAGTCTCATCTAACATTTTCAGCACTATCGACATAAAATTTGCGATGCAAAATTATTTATTCGATATTTTTATTCGTTGTGAAGAATATACTTGAATTGAACTGACAAAATAGAACACTATGATCAAACTGAATACAGATTTTGCTCAAACTCCACCTGCGTATAGAAGACATTTTGGCCAATTTAGCGATAAGAATTTCTATGATTCCTGTAAGCGGGTTTTTTTAATGATGAATTCTCGCTAGTTTCTTAAAATAGTATTCGAAAAACTTTTGAGACTAGAATTTACAAATCCTCATGAAGATGCTTTCATAAAATTAGATACTTAATTTTTCCCAATTGCAGTTAATTGATGCAATTAAAATATTGAAATAAGCTACGTATTTGTTAATATTCAAAGCCATTATTTTGATTCTACTCTCTGTAAAGTACTGCATGATTGTATAAGTTCGATTGCAACCAGAGTCAAAGGTAAAAGTGAGAAAAATTTGAATATTTTGAGGAACAAATTTACTTAGCATTCTTTTTAATGCAAGAGTTTCTTCAGACGTCGTGTCGAAACGTAACAGATCTGATTATTATTTCCAACACAATCGTTTTAACTCGCTCTCCAACCCAATATGAGTCAATTCTTAGAAGCAGTTAACGACAGAACTCATTTGATACCTCTCCAATTTCGATTAGAGCACTTGTCTGTTCTGCAACAATTTTTTTTATCCTCGTCCTTGATACGTTCACGTTTAGCTTGGAGCGTCGCGTGCCTCTTTTGTACGATATGGTCCGATCAGTCATGCTTCTGGTGTACCATGTCCGTGAACACGTTGCTGCATTAAAAAAAGAGCATATAATCGGGCATGTCTGCCACGAAATCGGTTCGGTTTTAAAGTGGTAGAGTACGATTCAATAGGAACCGATTAAATCTTGTCAGACGGTGTTACCACATTCTTGGATAAATTAACAAGCGTTGAATGTTAGGCTTTGTGAATTAGTAGGTGGAGATATTATTGCTGCTATGAGTAAATATGATCTGATAAGAATTTTTAACAAATACCCTTGGTGTGAAAACGTCAGCTCAATCATTCATTTCACTTCTTAATGGTGCACATCGCTCAATAAGTCTCCTGGGTAACTGAGGAAAACCTTGAAGAGCACGACGTTGAATAAAACTTTAAGATCTTTGAATGACTTCTTGAAAGAGCGTGATGAATATTAAGGCTACCATGAAGGTTTCAAGTATCTATCTCTTTCTCTTCGAACGTTAGGATGTATAAAGTAACGCTCAACTCTGCCCTGCTTAAAAAAATTTATATATTTTTTCAATTATACGATCCTCACAAAAGCTTGTACAGACATGTGCGTATTTATTATTCTATGTACCAAATTTCAGATCTATCAGATTTGTAGTGCAGAGCATATTGAGAAAAATAAGATAAAAGTTTAAACCATTGGACCGATTTTGCTCATTAAAGAGCTCAACCGAGATATTCAGACCCTTCACTTTCCCTGGAGGTTTCAAGGTTCTAGCTCTTTGCGTTCGAAAATTAGCGTGTTTTTTTTTATCAACTTTTGTGCTAGCTGTTTATCCTCTGCCATAATATCATGGCAAATTAAAATATGTTTATCTTCTACAATTTTAATTTCAAAAAAAATTTTTATTCAAAAAACTTTTAGAATTAAATTATATATTGAGTTTTGATTATATACGTCTATTAAATGTAAGCGGTGCTTGTTTTAGACATTAATTTAATTCTAAAAGATTTTTGAATAAAAAATTTTTGTGAAATTAAAATTGTAGAAGATAAACATATTTTAATTTGTTTTGATATTCAAATCTTACAGTGAATGGTGCTCGTTACAGATCGATGATCAACGATTGTTTGTTTCAAAATTTGAATGCTATCGACCCAGAAGTGTTTTGGTTCCAACAATATGGTGCAACACCTCATGCTGCTACCGTAACAATTGATTTATTGAAAGAAAGATTTGGCGATAACATTATTTCGAGAAATGGTCCAATTAATTGGCCTCCAAGATCATGCGACATAACACTACTGGATTATTCTCTTTGGGGTTATGTCAATTCATTGGTTTATGATGATAAACCAGAAACAATAGACGCTTTGGAAGACAACATAACTCGTGTTATTGATGAAATAAGGCCTGAATTACTCGAAAAAGTGGTCCAAAATTGGTCTGGTCGAATGCGGTTCCTCAGAGCGCTAGTCGTGGTGGACAAATGCCGGAAATTATTTTTAAAACATAAATGTCATAGAATTATCTTTCAAATAAAAAAAATTTGGCTTCAATCTTAACTTAAATGTGTTTTATTTCAACTTAGTTCTATCACTCTAAAAAACACGCGATATACATTCTGTCAAGAAAGTACCGGGAATTATCGATTTAAATCTGGCGGGGCAATGAGGCAGGTAAAATTTTTTTTCCTAGGTTGGTACCACTGTCCTTAATTACTATGCCAAGCTTGAGCGGGATCTGTCAACTAGTGTGTTTGCAACAGCTGATTAAGTCAGTCGATGTCAGAGATCGTGCCGATTTTTACTATGGGTGATTACGTTGAGCAAAGAATTTGTTTAAAGTTTTGTGTTGCAAATGAATTTTCGTGTGCCGATGCATTGAAAATGTTGCAAAAGGCCTTTGGTGATAATGTTCTATCGAAAACTCGTGCATATCTGTGGTACAGAGCCTTCAAGGACGGTCGTGAAGTGGTCGCCCATCGACGGCTTCGATCGAAGATAACGTCGATAAAATTAAGGAAAGGGTGCTGGAAAACCGTCGTACCTGCTTGAGAGAGATAGCACATGATCTTAAGATATCCCACGAGTCCGCACGTACGATTTTGATTGATATTTTGGGCAGAAAGGTGGCCGCACGACTCGTACCGAAAGACCTGAATTTTCTTCAAAGACATGCTGGATCGCTGTAATTCCGATTCTACATTCATGGAACGCATTATAACTGGTGATGAGACCTGGGTCTACGAGTAGGATATGCAAACAAGTCAGCAATCATCGGAATGGGTGGCAAAAAATGAGCCGAAACCGAAAAAACCACGCCAAAGCCGCTCGAAAGTGAAGGTGATGCTCATTGTTTTCTTCGATATCCGTGGCGTGGTGCACTACGAATTCGTTCCAGAGGGTCAGACGGTAAACAAGGAGTATTACCTAGGCGTTATGAAACGTTTGCGTGAGCGTATCCGTAAGAAGCGGCCAAATTTGTGGGCGAACAACTCATGGATTTTGCATGACGATAACGCGCCTTCTCACCGAGCTACGATTGTGACTGACTTTTTCGCCAAAAACTCAACAAACGTGCTTCAGCAACCACCGTATTCGCCGGATTTGGCTCCCTGCGACTTTTTCCTCTTCCCAAAACTAAAATTGCCCCTTCGTGGCACCCGTTTTGAGTCGATTGAAGCCATAAAACAAAATTCGGCGCGAGAGCTAAAGTCCATCTTGGAAAGCGCCTATAAAAAATGTTTCGATAATTGGAAGTGCCGTTGGCATAGATGTATTGGATTGCTCCAATGGAGCCTATTTTGAAGGCGACCCAATAAATTTTGACGATTTAATGTAAAAATGTTGTTTTAATTGAAAATTCCCGGTACTTTCTTCTTGACAGAGTAGTATATCATCATAGATTAAGCATTCAGTGAAATATTTTGCGAATTTGTGGCAGAGCAGCGTTCATTGTTCTTAAAATGATATAAATTTATGTTTGATTTCCAACTCAACAGGATAAAATACTCGGAACAAAAACTTGTAAGATGGATATGTACGAAATAATTGAACCTTAATGTTGATTGAAAACTAATTAGCAATAAAACCCAACTGTTCTTGTCTGCAAATTTGTTCATGCTTATGAATTGATATCATATCTAGGAATACTCATTGTTTTCTTAAAGGCAATTACAGAGTATGTGACCTTGAAATATAAAATTAAACAATAAAATTAATAAGACCGATGTCTACCATAACATTCATCTTCGGTACGTGGAATTGGTAGTGTTCCGCATTCTTAAGTTATAAAAAATTCCGCATATAATAAAATCGCAACGAAGCTTAACTACTTATTATAACTGATAATGTTGCCGGGTTTCATATAGTGAGGTTGTAAATTTAGCACGAATGTTTATATTGTGTTTTAATCAATATGTACCACTTCTGTCATTTCCTCCTCGATTTTGGACGCTCCCAATTTTTATTCCGTGATCTACTGAATTTGGAACATGGCGGTAAAATAAATTTTAGGTAGTGTTGAGTAGATATTTTGGAACATTATTTTTTGGAAGAAATATTAGGTGGTAATGTCGCTTTTTTAAATTGAATACGAACGAATAAATTATTAACAAGTTTTTATTTTTAATCAATAATGTCATCACCCCCGTTATCAACAACATTTTGCCATCTAGTGGGAAAATTTTCAATGCCGGATCGATATAAAAAATTTATTCGTTTTTGAGTAAAAAATCTCGCATTTTGGACATCATCGCAATTTTTTTCCACTAAGAAAATGTTGCAGCCATCGCAATTAATAGAAGTCCGATGGCGCAATATCGGGGGAGCATGGTGACTGAGGCAATACCTCCCACCCCAATTCATTAATTCTTCCAAGGTCCTACTTACATTGTGGAGTAGCAGAATAACGCCCTTTCTCTCGACAATCACCGGATATTTTTCGATTAAAGATTGGTCCGATTGTTCACAGTAAAGATCTGCAATAACAGTTTGACCAAGTTTCAGCACTTAAAAATGAACAATTCCGCGTATATTACACTAAACACACAGAAGCGCCCTTTTGAGCTATTTTTGAAGAGTTTTTTTTAAGCGCTGTTAGAGTGGAATTTGTTTTTCATAATGCCGGTATGAAACAGTGACGTCTTCACTAAATGTTTGTTAAGTACGTTCGATCAATATTCTATATTTTTATTAGATCCTTGTATCTCCTTTTGCTGCTGTGTGATTAGTGTTAATTCTATATGCCTACTAAAAAAACAGTGTTTCTAAGGCATTTATTTCATTTAAAAGTTCTTAAAAAATTTTTAAAGAATAAAATTCGTAGCGAGGTATAACGGAAATACTCTGTTTGATATTTAGGATATCAAAAAACCTTCTCTGCCTAAATATTTAAAGTTTACACATTTTTTGTACCTGAAAAAAGGTACAAAGTAATAAACTCAATTAATTATTCATTGAATTAATTAAAATTGTATTATTTATATATAATATAAAATAGGTTCAAGGTAACAGGAAACACAAGAATGCAAAGGTTATAAAATTTCTGCACGGGTCAACAAATGGTTTTTGAATAAATTGAGAATTTTATAATTGAAACAGGTTGTAGAAATTAATGTTCTACTACCAATAAAATGATATTTTACACATTTTATTGTGAATCAAGTTTCGAGAATCAATTATCTCATCTTCAGACAAGTTGTCTGAAAGAATTTTTTTTATTTTTCAAATATAAATGAGAATAATTCTCCGAAACCTGTACAAATTTAAATTTAAAAAATCTATGGAATATTTTTTAGAATTACATTGAATAAAATTTCCTGTTTTTTCTTGGTAGACATAAAGAATCGTCTCGAACATATGAGTGGCAATCAACCGATACAAAATTGAAGAAATATAGAATAAAATAAATGGAGGTTTGTACTTGATACAAGGTATATAAAATTATTTAAATATTTTAATATTTACAAATATATTCTGTTAGCGTTTTAAATATTTAATTTCAAAAAATTATATTTAATATTATAATTTCAGGAATTATATTAATGTCCTATAAGCACCGCTTATATCAAATGACATATAAAATCAACATTCATTATAAGACATCCAAATGAGATAACAAAATCCAATAAATATAAATTGTTAACAAAAATCATTATAGGATTTTTTGTTGATTGATATTATATTTTATTAACTGTGATTTGGTACTGACGAGGAAAGTCTCTCTTAAAACTTGTTTTTTAGTAATGTTTTTACATATCTTGAGATTTTCTAAAAAGTAATTTAGTTAGATATCCAATAAATATTGAATATTCTAAGCAAGATAGTTTTATGATGAAATTATTAGGATTATGTTAAACATTTTTGAAAGATATGTTTTCATAAGAGGGATGAGCAGAAACAAAATTCTGTCTACTCAAAATATTTAATTTATAAGATTTTTGTTAACAATTTATATTTATTGGATTTTGTTATCACATTTGGATGTCTTATAATGAATGTTTATTTTATATGGCGTTTGTTATAAGCGGTGCTTATATGACATTAATCTAATTCCTGAAGTTATAATATTGAATATAAGTTTTTGAAATTAAATGTAAAAGGCTAACAGAATATATCTGTTAATATGAAAATATAGAATATTCTCCGAAATTATCTAGAAAACTTCATCTGATACAACTATTTAACTGGATCTTATAAATACTAGATTATATTTCAAAAAAAGAACCATATAAATTCAAAAGGTTTTTTTAAATTTATTTTCGAAAAAATATAGCACATTCTCCAGAAAATCCTTTCTTTTCTTCACTGGAAATTTATTTTAATGTTAAATAAAAACGATCAATGAGAATTTATCACATACCCAGTCTTTGCAGAATAGTTTTTCATTTTCTTGTCAGGTTAATGGTTACTGAAAACCCATCAACTTCTAAAACCTCTTTCAGTTACCCCCCCATTGAAATTTCAATTAAACTTAGAAGTCATTTATGGTGTGTATTATATTCATCTCGATATAATGTGATAAAATTATAAAGAGTTGAATCATAAGATGTTGACTGAGAATATATGATTTCAATAAATCGTTGTTACATTTCTCGAAGTCGTAGAGGATTTGTAACCGTTGTGCAAATCATGTTTTACTCCAACTGACCTCTCGACAGAAAAAAAAGAAAGGCATTCGAAACATTTTAACGAAACAGTTCATTACAATGGAAAATATAGCGAAATCGTGATACATTCAGTGCTATATACCTAGTGGCGCAATGAAGAGAAATAATAAATTATCGAGATTGCAACCGTTCGAAATTGGATACATTTTTTTGAATGCATTAATGGATATGGATCGTATTGTAATGGCGGATATAAATAATGGCGAACGAGTAGAGTTGAGAGTCAGTAGAATTGCCTGTGATTTATTGGTAATATTTGGGCGAGGTCATGTCAACAACGGAGAATGTATTTAGTTGTGATCAACCATTTGAATCTGCAACATCGAAAATATGGAACGAATACTGCAGTATGTCGTCAAAAAAGTACTACGAATAAGTAAAATAAAAATAAAGTATGTGCTATTGATTTAAATTTATTGATCTACTTCAAAGTATACCCCTTCGAAATTACATATGTATACTGATGAACAATTGAAGCATCGAAATAGTTTTCTAATTCCATCTTTGAGATCTTGAATCGATTGTGGAGCATTGACATAGACCTTATCTTTAGGTGGCGTCAAAGAAAAAAGTCTAAAGGTGTTAAATTGCAAGATCTCGGCGGCCAATATTCATCACCTCTCCGAGAAATAACACAACTAGGAAACTTTTCTTGCGAAATTGCGATCGTTTCGTTGCTTGTATGACCCGTAGCACCGTATTGTTGAAAATAAATGTCGTCCACATCAATGTCTTCTAAAAATTCCAAAGATCGACAAACGGGTTTTCGTCAGCACTACAGGCTACAGCAGCAATATTCTCAGTTGTTTTTGAGCGACGCACGCGGTTTTGATTCTTCGCATCACTAACTTGTTCCAACAGCCCAACATTTTCCACCAGTTTCCATATTGCCGGCCGAGAAGGTGTTTCACGATGACCCAAAAGTGCTTTAGTTTTTCGAACTGTGACTGTAAAATTTTCACTATATTTTTGGTTGAAGCGTGTATTGTTCCATTTATAGAAATAGTGTAGTTTTTATTTGTCAATTGTCAAAATATGACAGCTTCAAAAGTGACAGCTGCCCAGATAGCTAGTTATTCAAAATGAAACCTCTTATTAGAAAACGATTGGAATTATTTATCACTTCATTATGATGTCGCAAATATTTCACCTACGATCCGATCACACTTTCGTGCAGATTTTCAATCTCACTGTGTTTGGCAACGTTCCGAACAATACGGAATAAAAATTCTTTGATAAATTAACAATATGGAAATATGTTAATGGGAAATAATTAGTGCAACAATCATCGCTGCGTAATAGCCTCACGGTCCGCCTATTGTAATTTTTCTTTCCGTTACGGACCGATTATTGATATACTTTTCATGCATTCTACCTGTTTCGAAAAAAAATCTGTCGAAACTGCGGAATATCAATGGAAGTGATAGTTCATATTTTCGATATCTAAATTGTTTCATTCACTGAACGGTAAGAATGGAATGTTCTTTCGAATAATCTTCAAGAATGCAAAATTATCAAGCTATTGGGCTAAAGGATGGTTACTTTCAACGCAGCTTAGAATTGGAAATGAAATGTTTTTTAACTTTGAAAAAGATGTCCGTCCTATATACCCAAATTGTCATTATACAATGACCGGCGCATTCGCCAATTTGAAAAACATGATATAATATTATACATAGTCGAGGCAAAAGTAATGTATAAAATAGGTTGTGCGGATAGTCGACTATGGCCATAGTTGCATGGCAGCACTATTTGTCAAATATTGTTGATTGTCCACAGGTATACAATTTATGAAATAATGTCGCAACTAGAAAAAAAATCAGGTAGAATATTTGTATAGAAAAAGTTTTCGAAACGTTAAAAAATTAGTGCAGTTGACTGAACTGGAAGAAAATGCTGTTTATGAGACAATAAAGAGGATTAAAATTGGCATGGATATGAGGCATAGAACAGTTTCAGGAAGACCGCGTAAGATTAAAAGAAACAATTTAAACGCTTTATTGGCCTTAGGACAACACAATCCGCGCCTAGGGTTTCACAAATTGGCTAACAGATTTGGTAATCAACGAAATGTAGAAGTATGCCCAGAAACCCACTGATAAGACAAGGCTACATATCAGAGAAACCGAAAAATTCCCTATAATGACACCTTTACAAAAGGAACGAAGGATAGAATTTTGTCAACGTTTTCAAGAAGATAATTTTAATAATGTCTTTATACCCGATAAAAGTTGTTTCCAACTTGGTGGAAATCACTTAAAAATTGAATTGTATCAGTCCTTACTTGATGAAAATCCATATTAAATAATATTTAAATAAGGTTATTCTGATTTACACAAATTTTTATTGATATGTTCACAACAATTGACACATTTTGAATAAGTTATTCAAAATGTGATCTTGCGTGATGATGCTACCATGATAGCGAAACAATTGATGTGAACTTATCAATAAAAATTTGTGAAAATAAGAATAACCTTATTTAAATATTATTTAATCACTTAAAAATCCTATCAAAACAACCTGTTATCGTTCAGATTTCCAAATTTCCCACCAAAATAAAGGTTTTGGGAGCAATAAAATCGATGACACAAATCTGCTGGCTAGATCTCATAATCCTGGTTGATGATATGAAGCAATACACTGAAGAATGGTTCCAAAGTAACAATGACGATTCTGAATAAAACAAAAACCAAAATGATTTTATTCCAACCAATACAATCCAGTATAGAAAAATAAGACAAAATTAACAGAAATGAAGAATACAACCTAACAGAGAATACAAAGTTTTTTGGTATCTATGTTGATGCAAATATGCATATAACACACATAACGCAATTAGAAGGCAAAATAGCATCGCCGATATACTTTTTCAGAATAACAGCATCATACCTAAATTCACAAGTACTAAAAACGGTTTATCATGCTATGATTGAATCGAAGTTGTGATATGGACCGGTTTTATATGGTTCCGGTAATTTATCTTCACTGTTCATTCTTCAAAAGAAAGCAGTTAGAATATTATGTAATTTGAAATACAACCAGACATGCAGAGGAGCTTTTCGATAGAAGAAGATTCTAACACTATATGCGATCTACATACAAGAATGCTTACTGTTTTTTCACAAGAACAACACCTATTTGAAAGTCTCAACAATTTGAAAAGTAGATATGAAACAAGAACACAAAACTATAACTACAAGACAATACAATATTACTACTCTGTCAAGAAAGTACCGGGAATTTTCAATTAAAACAACATTTTTACATTTAATCGTCAAAATTTATTGGGTCGCCTTCAAAATAGGCTCCATTTGCTCCAATACATCTATGCCAACGGCACTTCCAATTATCGAAACTTTTTTTATAGGCGCTTTCCGGGATGGACTTTAGCTCTCGCGCCGAATTTTGTTTTATGGCTTCAATCGACTCAAAACGGGTGCCACGAAGGGGCAATTTTAGTTTTGGGAAGAGAAAAAAGTCGCAGGGAGCCAAATCCGGCGAATACGGTGGTTGATGAAGCACGTTTGTTGGGTTTTTGGCGAGAAAGTCAGTCACAAACGTAGCTCGGTGAGAAGGCGCGTTATCGTTATGCAAAATTCATGAGTTGTTCGCCCACAAATTTGGCCGCTTCTTACGGATACGCTCACGCAAACGTTTCATAACGCCTAGGTAATACTCCTTGTTTACCGTCTACCGTTTACACTACGAATTCGTAGTGCACCACGCCACGGATATCGAAGAAAACAATGAGCATCACCTTCATTTTCGAGCGGCTTTGGCGTGGTTTTTTCGGTTTCGGCTCATTTTTTGCCACCCATTCCGTACTTTGGCCTATACTCAAGCTTGGATGCAAGAACACCAAGTTACAACCACTTCATGGCCAGCAGCTTGATCAGATCTTAGTCCCAATGAAAACATATGGGGACTAATGAAGATTGAAGTTGAACGAGCTGTGCCAAGATATAAAGATGATTTAATTCAGTCAATTGTACAGTCCTGGACTACCATCACCGAAAATTATTGAGGTGATCTAGTTTCGGGTATACCTCGACGTTTAGTCAAGTGTTTACAGTTGAATGGAGATTGTATAGGTAAATGAGATGAATATTTTTTTTTTATAATTTTCTAATTCAAGAATTAAAAATATATACTAAATAATTACAATTGAGCTTTGTTTTTTCCGGATACTTTCTAGACGGACTATATTATCCTGATACTCCTAGATCTTCTGAGAAGATCCCTCAGAAGCTTTTCAGCTTGTGCGGGTTAGGAGTTCAGTTGTGTTCTGGTTTAGCTGTTTTACTGTCACCTTATGTCAAAGCACCCAACAGTGAAATGGTAGCCGAAACCTGTCCAACTAGAATATTCTTTCCTACTTGAACAAGATTTTAACTCGGGATCTTTAGGTTCCGAGCCCAATGCTCTAACCACTAAGCTATAGGCACTCATTAATAAAATATCTTCTGATAAGTTCCCGATTTGAGAAGAAAACACAATTAGTTCATTGAAATTTGACAGTATTCATCAACATAGTCTTCTTGGATCTTTGGCCTCAAAATAGGTTTTGTTTCGACGATCACCTCATTCAAACCAAATCTTTTTCCAGCCACCAGTTTTTTTGGCTCTGCGAACAGGTAAAAGTCACTCCATTCAGAGAACAAGGTAGATGTGAAAACAATTCAAAGAGTAAATTGTACAATTTTTCTACCGTAGCCAACGACATGTGACAGGGTGCATTATCTTGGTGGAAGATCATTTTTTTATGCATATGGGGCTGTTTCTTGCACATTTCCTCGTTCAGTAGTTTTAGTTCGGCCATGTAGCGATTACTATTGACCTTCTTTTCCTTTTTAAGATTGCCTATAAACAAAATACTGTACGAATCCCAAAATACGGACGCCACAAACTTGTCAGCAGTCTATTGCGCTTTTGGCCGCTTTAGCGAGGTTCTCTTAACTAAATATCTTATTGATCAAAAGACATATAGTAATGGATCCATGTTTCATCCATTGTCACATGTCGATTCAAAATTTCCTGCTTATTTCTCCTAAACAAAAATGGTAATTAAAAAAATGTATATGAGACAGTAATTTATTTCCACAAAAATGTTTGTACTACTACAACAATTGTTTCACCACGATGTGGCTTCTTCAGGTATTACATTGTACTGTCTGATGGTATTCAGTGTAACCGAGTTTAAATACATTTTTAGCTAAATATTTCAAAAGTTGTTTCAATTATAACGCGGCTTTTGAGACAATTAATAACCTTATTACCTACATAAAGAACAATAAAGATCGTACAAATAAAGAAAATAAATCCGGAGTCTGCAAGTTGACTTGCAAAGATTGCCCTTTAGTGTACATTGGCCAGTCTGGTAGATCATTCAAGAAACGTGTCCAAGAACACCAAAGGGGTTATATATC
The DNA here is from genome assembly GCA_034642435.1 of Megalocaria dilatata. Lineage (NCBI taxonomy): Eukaryota > Metazoa > Arthropoda > Insecta > Coleoptera > Coccinellidae > Megalocaria > Megalocaria dilatata. Next base: position 25,130,503 of record CM067858.1, on the reverse strand, counting down.
CAATTCTGTACATTCGACATATGCTAATCATCTTAAGGAATTCAGGCATAATTTCAACAATAATTATGAAATTATCCACGTTGAAAGCAAAAGTTCTAGATTAACACTTTTAGAATTTCTTGAAATCAACAGGTATAATGCCCGTAAAATCCTTTTGAACGAACAAACAGATGTTGATCATTCTCCATTACTGAATATTTTTCCTTAATGGCATTTTTAGCGGCAAACGCCAATAAACACCTAGAGTTTTTATGACTTGTGCTTCCATTATTTGGTCACGTACCTAAAAATGTATTTAAACTCGGTTACACTGAATACCATCAGACAGTACAATGTAATACCTGAAGAAGCCACATCGTGGTGAAACAATTGTTGTAGTAGTACAAACTTATTTGTGGAAATAAATTACTGTCTCATATACATTTTTTTAATTAAAATGAGTTTTCACCAAGTAAAGACCGAATCTGTCAAATAAAAATGGTAATAACTTCACCATCCAATATCATAGGATAAATGCCGATCAACTATAAGAATGATATGCTTTTAATTTTTGAGTAAAACAACAAAGATTTGATAAATCATCTCAATCCTGACTTGCGAATATTACCTATGGTTATGGATTTTATCAATAAAACCTTGTAAATCAGATATTATGACTCATTATTAAAAACTCTTACAATAAAAAAATCTTATCCAAGCTTATTAGTCGACTCATTACAAAGTAATAAGATCAAAATTATGTTCGGGCATGAAAGACTTTTCAACTGAAACAATATTATCTATTCAAAAAATCACTGACTTATGAAACCACTCGTATTTTTTCATGAAAATGTTTTCTAAAGTGTAAAAAAATAAAATTTTTCTAATGAAATGTTGAGGATTTTTCATCGTTCGTTCAGAGTTCAACAGAACTGATGTATCGATTCCAAAATTGTACTTAATATGATCGCAATTTCCACATCGCCTCATTTTGCCATTTTTCTGCAACACGAGAATATAGGTCAGATTGATTATACATACCTATCCCGTCACTGTTTGAATTATTTATGGGCAAACCGCCCAATATCGATTGGAATATTCAGTACATGTGTAATTTGAAATGATAATTCTTGTTTCGCTATTCAAATTCATTCAGGATTCGCAGATTGCAATCGTATTCGAATCACGACGTTCGTCGCCTGACCTATCACTCGAATCTCCCCGGATCTCCTAATTTTTAGTCGGCTTCTACACACGTCGAATCTGATTGGAAAGCGGCCGACATGTGTGTATGGAATGAGGTGTGCAGAATCTGATTTTGAAATCTGCATGTACTATTCATAAGGTGAATGGATGTATTTATGTTGATTTTGACTTATTAATTTATCATATACTGACTCAAATAGAACATTTGGGCTGATCTGTACCAAATATCATTAATAAAGAGTGTGAGCTATGGTTATAGAAAGCTCTACAAATCGAGACTGTGTAAGATACATCTGTATAACATGTTTGATTGATTCGGTCTTTACTTTGTGGAAACTCATTTTCATTAAAAAATATATAAGAGACAGTATTTTAATTTATGTTTTATATGTATTTATTGTTACAATAAAACAATTGTTTCACCACGATGTGGCTCCTTCAGGTATCTACATTGTACTGGCTGGTGGTGTCCGGTATAACCGAGTTTAAATACAGTGTTAAGTACGTGACAAAAAATAATGGGAACAAGTCCTAAAAACTTGAGGTGTTTATTGAAGTTTGTCGCTAGAAAATGCCATTATGGAAAGATATTCCGTAATGAAGACTTATCAACATCTAATTAAAAAAGTGTTAATCTAGAACTTTTGCTCTCAACATGGATAATTTTACAGTTATTGTTGAAATTATGCCTGAATTCCTTCAGATGATTAGCATATGTCGAATGTACGGAATCCGATATGTAACTCCTTTGGTGATCTTGGATTTTTTTCTTGAATGATCTACCTGTCTGGCCAATATATACTTAAGGGACAATCGTTGCAAGTCAACTTGTAGACTCCAGATTTATTTTCTTTATTTGTTCGATCCTTATTGTTTTTTATGTAGGTACCAAGACTTTTAATGGTTTTAAAAGCTCCGTGGTAATTGAAACTATTCTCGAAATATTTACAATTTACTTTATCTTATGTTAATGGATTATCTGAAAATATTGCTAAATATTTGCAGCTTTTGGAACCATTAATAAGGATCGAACAAATAAAGATAATAAATCTGGAGTCTACAAGTTGACTTGCAACGATTGCCCTTTAGTACATATTGGCCAGAGAGGTAGATCATTCAAGAAAAGAATCCAAGAACACTAAAGGAGTTACATATCGGATTCCGTACATTAGTCATATGCTAATCATCTTAAGGAATTCAGGCATTATTTCAATAATAACTATGAAATTATCCACGACGAAAGCAAATGTTCTAGATTAACACTTTTAGAATTTCTTGTAATAAACAGGTACAATGCCCGTAAAATCCTTTTGAATGAACAACAGATGTTGACAAGTCTCTATTACTGAATATCTTTCCCTAGTGGCATTTTTAGCGGCAAACTCCAATAAACACCTTAAGTTTTTATGACTTGTTCTTCCATTATTTTGTCACGTACTTAACACTGTAATTAAAACTCGATTACACTGGACACCATCAGCCAGTAGAATGTAGATACCTGCAAAACCCAGATCGTGGTGAAACAATTGTTGTATTATAAACTTTTTTGTGGAAATTAAAATAGTGTCTCTTATATTTTTTTAATCTGTAAAACAATTCAATGCTCAAACTAACCCGATAAGGTTTTGTTGATCAGTGTGGCATAATTGCAGACATGCACAGGTTTCGAACTTGTTGGTTCTCGTCAGTGTAATGCAAAGCCAGCGACCACAAATCTGTCAAGAACGTATATTCGCTATACACAGAAACACTAAGGTATTAATCATACACAAGCGCCTTCTAGAGCATGAAAACATATAGGTTATCCATTTTGTGCAATATCTCACCAATAACTTGACGAGGGTTGGTTTTCAGATCGTCAATAGTCTGAGTATTATCGGCATAAACACGATCTTGCGCATAACTCCGCAAAAAAACGCAAGGCGATAAATTACAAATTCTTGGTGGCCAATTCACTTCGCCGAAACGAGAAATTACGCATCGTGGAAATTTTTCTTCCAATAAAACCCAAACGGGTGGTGTTGTGTGGCTTGTTGCACCATCTTGCTGGAACCACATCTTCTCCAATTCTATATCATTAATTTCAGACCAAAAAATCGGTAAGCATTTGGCTATAACGATCAGAATTGACGGTTTGAGTAACACCTTAATCATTTTCAAAGAAGTTGGGGCCAATCACTCCACCAGACCAAATTGCACACTATACAGTGACTTTTTGTGTATGTAACGATCTCTCAGCAGTAATATGAGGATTTTCACTACACCAGATGCGACAATTTTGCTTGTTTACATAGCAACCGAGTGAAAAATATGCTTCGTTGCTGAAGAAAATTTGATACGAAAAATCGTCATCCAAACGTTGTTGTTCAAGCACCCAATCAGCATATGTTCTACGCTTTGTATGGTCAGCTGGCTTTAATTCTTGTGTCAACTGAACCTTATTAGGATGGAGATGCGAAATACGCCATAGCGTGCCGTAAGTGAGGCCCAAATGTGCGCGCCGATGAACTGGTAAATTTGGATCTTCTTCAACATTTTCACTTACAGTAGAAATATTTTCGATCGAGCGTGCATTTCGATGATGTATGGGCGTTAGACATCAGTAACAGATACAGCCCCTTCGAATTTTTTCATTGTGTTACCAATTGTGCGCTCAGATAGACGATTATGTCGACCATAATCTGCCCGTAATGCACGAAACGTACTTACTACAGAATCATTGTTTTTGTAGTAAGTTTTCACAATTTTCACACGTTCAGCAGTAGATAAACGATCCGTATTGTTAAATATTTTCAACTAAACATATGAGGCTTCGGATCACAGTTCTGTTCGACATGTGTCATTGAAACAGGGCTGTGAAATCCGGACCACGAAATGGATAACCCGTTATATGCCAACTAAATTGAAACCGTGTTTTCTAAGACATTTATGTCATTTAATTAAAAAAAATATACATATATCTTTATAAAATTAAAGTTTGCAGTGATGTTAGCAGAATAAACGATATTTAAGATATTGTTATAAGCCTTTTATCAAGTAAAACACCTCTTTTTTATTATAGTATTTTAATTTTTAAAATACAAAATCCTTAATGAAAAAGAACTTACTGTATACTGAAACTCTTTACTGACAGCTATTCATCACAAAGACATCGTACATCGATACAATATCAGGATATTCGGAAGTAATTAAAAACTATTGTTGAACTGTACGAATCACTCTTACGTTATCGAGAAGAGCTACATATGAACTATGAAGCAACATGTTTCTGTACGCCAGTAAACTCACCGTGATCTTCGTTCATCTTCCGTTAGACGAAACTTAGATCAAGTTCATCGCCTTGCTCTTCACCTTATCGATTTCGATATAGTTGATTGAAATTGATCTCCACCTACGATCAACATCACGATCCTTGCGCGACTTAATGTGTAATTGAATCACCACCATTCCTCATAAAAACGAAGATTGAAGACTGTGGTGAGTGTATGAGTTTATTTTTAGTGTGAGAGCCTTGAAACTTTCAAGGACTAAATTTCTCGACTAAGTTCGTTAGTGGGTGTTTCGTACCACGGTTAGTTTACCGCAGTATTTAGCCTATTATTTCAGTATTTCGAAATAAGAGGCAATTGCAAATTAATTAATCTCGATGATTAATTTCGATGGGTTTAGTGAACTGTATTTTGACATAGTTTAGATTTTTACTTCAAGGGCATTTGTATATATGGGCTGTTTTTCTTAGTGTGGTAAAACTTTGGATTGAAATAAAACACATTTAAATTAAGATTGAAGCCATTTTTTTTTATTTGAAAGATAATTTTATGACATTTATGTTTCAAAAATAAAATCCGGCATATGTCCACCACGACTATCTCTGAGGAACCGCATTCGACCAGACCAATTTTGGACCACTTATTCGAGTAATTTAGGCCGAATTTCATCAATAACACGAGTTATGTTGGCTTCCAAAGTGTCTATTGTTTCTGGTTTATCAACATTAACCAATGACTTGACAACTCCAAAGAAAATAATCCAGTGGAGTTATGTCGCATGATCTTGAAGGCCAATTAATTGGACCATTTCTCGAAATAATGTTATCGCCAAATCTTTCTTTCTATAAATCAATTGTTACGGTAGCAGCATGAGGTGTAGCACTATCTTGTTGGAACCAAAATAGTTCTGGGTCGATACCATTCAAATTTTGAATCAAATAATCATCGATCTGTAACGAGCACCATTCACTGTAACATTAGCTCCAGCATCGTTTTCAAAGAAATATAGACCGATGATGCCTCCAACGTATAAAGCACACCATAGAGTGCATTTTTCAGGATGCAATGGAACCTGCAGAACTTCTTGAGGACTATTTTCACTCCATATACGGCAGTTTTGCTTGTTTACATAGCCGTTCAACCAGAAATGAGCTTCATCACTAAACACAATTTTACGATAAATAAGTGGATCAACTTCAAGCTGTTCTAGGGCCCAATCAGCAAACAAACGACGCTTATTACGGTCAAGTGGCTTCAGTTCTTGAACCAGTTGGATCTTGTATGGGTGTAGACCAAGATCTTCACGCAAAACTTTCCATGTGGTGTATGCACAGAGTTCAACTTGTTGTGAACGTCGACGAATAGATAAATCTGGATCTCATTAACACTATGACTTACAGCAGCGATATTTTCTTCTATACGTACAGTTCTTTCTCTTGTTGTTGTTGCATGGAGTAGAGAAAATGTTGTCCGAAATCTATCGATAGTTCGACGAATAAGCTGCTCTGATGGACGATTATGTAAACCATAAATTTCACAAAGTGCTCTATAAGTTGCGGCGTGAGTCTTTCCATGATAATTCGTCAATGCTTACTGAACAGAAATGTCAATACAACATGGATTCTACCTTCTGTCAAATCACACTTATCCCTATAGAAAATTCTATCACTCTGACAAAAAAAAAACACCCGATAGCTATCTCGATGATAAACTAGCTTTGTTCATCTAATAAGATAATCCAACGAAAATGGTTAGGAATTAAAGTAAAACACTCGTGATACACTATAATAACAATGAACTATAATTCTTGGTTTGCTGTATATAAATATAGAAAAAAAGTATGATTATTACATTAAAAACAAATGTAATGAATTTGCCAATACTTTGGCAATCGACTGGATTACTTTATTAAAAATAATAACCGCCAAAGCTTGGACTTAAATATCGCAAATGACGAGTTTGACTATCCAGAGAGAGTACTTAATGTAGCAAGGGCTACATGCGACAAGTTTGACTACCCGAATGATAATGCATAATGCAGCAGAAGCTACATAGGACAAGTTTGACTACCCGAATGATAATGCATTAAGTAGCAGGAGCTGCCTACAACATTGATTTTACAGTCTGTTCAAAGACTGAGGTGCCCGATACATCCCATCTAACAAAAAAACGGGGAAATTAACGATATTGATTGGGCCATTAGTACGTGGACTGAATTAATGAAATAAACCTTCCTATTGGTTACAGAAAAATAATGAGATCAATGCAATTGAACAAGGATTAAGTCAGTCTACAATTCTGAATGCTTCGATGACGAAAGTCACATAGCAATAAATATATCAAATGCTCCAAAAGACTGAGTTTCCATGTTTTCTAAGGCCATATATATTCAATTTTATTCAGATAAATTCACGCAGTGTTTATGTTTCACAATGTATTCAGAATCCTGACATGTGTTTCGGTCTTTCGACCATCTTCAAAGGAGTACAAAAAGGAACTAGTACGGCAAAACTCGCGGTTACTGAATAAATTGTGGAACATTGAAACTGTGTGAATTAGTTTTAATAAAATTGTTATAATGTTTCACCTAGTGCCAACCGCATACTCCATTCATGTTACCATATATAATAATTAGAAAACAAATAATCTGAAGTGGCGGTTACACTGCATTGTGGAGAGTATTTCAATCGGGTTATGAATATTCCAATATCTTCTTGGTCAAAATTTTAGAGTGATCAGTTGTTATTTAAATATTTTAATATTAGCCTTCTACATATTTAATTTCAAAAAATTATACTTAATGATTACAACTTCTGAAAATAAATTAAAATAATGTCATTTAAGTACCACTTATATCAAATGACATATAAAATAAACATTCATTATTAGACATCCAAATGGTATAACAAAATCCAATAAATAAAAATTGTTAACCAAAATCCTATAAATTAAATATTTTGAATATTTTGGTTAACAAATTTTTATTTATTGGATTTTGTTATACCATTTGGATGTCTTATAATGAATGTTTATTTTATATGTCATTTGATATAATTGGTACTTAAATGACATTATTTTAATTTATTTTCAGAAGTTATAATCATCAAATATAATTTTTTTAAATTAAATATGTAGAAGGCTAATATTAAAATATTTGAATAATTTTATATGCCTTCTATCAAGAATTAACCTCTATTTATGATCAGTTGTTGTTAATCATCAAAAAACCTTTGACTAATTTGTATTTTTTGTTTCAGAAAACTTAGCACCCTCTGAACTGAAGAAACTGAGGAGCAAACAGAGGAAAGCGAAGCGGAAGGCGGAACAAGAAAGCGCGCAAGCTAAGGAAGCCCAGATAAAGAGGGATCAGCATCACAAATCTAGACAGCAGGGTGATGTCGAAGCTGATGCGCCACAATTGGACGAATTGATTCCTGAAAAATTAGAAAGAGTGAGTAAACATATTGATCTATTTCGTGTTATACGGAGTACTCTTAAATATCCGGGATTATACGGAGTACTCTAAAGAACGCTAACCTTTTTATCGTGATCACCTAGTGGCGGGAGAATAGGACGTTGTGTAGACAACCCAAATTATACCTAACGAGAGTAAAGAAACAGTGAAAGGAGGTTCAAATATTCAAAACATACTAACGTCGGAATAATAAATTTATATTAGTAATATTAAAAAACAACAATCCTCAATGAATGACAACAAACATTTATTAGCCTGCTGTTAAGTCTACTCTACTCGGTGGTTCGTAAAGCTCCAAAGTGAACCCAACATCGCCCTGGGTCTAAATGACTTATTTCTACATATAGTTAGGTCGGTAACTTTCTCGAAGCGGGTATCATTCTTATACAGTGGAAAGGGTTAGAGAGAACAGGATACACCCAGCATGCACCTTCAACTACAATTCCGGTAACCAGTGCAGAACTTAATAGTTACAAGGGGTAAGTTTGAATGGACAGTAAGGTGGGTTACATGGTATTCCCTGGAAATCTCCTTGAAGAGGGGATCTAACATAAATCGAGTCGACCGGAAAACTTACTATCAAATGGACTGTATCTGGCGTCCTCGTGATGGCCAAGGCCCAGGAAGGCTCAGATATTACTAAAGGACAAACCGAACAGTACCTGAAGGGTCACGCAAGTTAGTCCTGGGGATATCACAATACCTTGGAACAATGATCTAGCAATTACTAACACATTCTCATAGTAGCATTGGATATCCGGAGCTATTTACTGTCTCTATACGATACGTCGTCCTCTACCAGGACTACTCAGCGATTTAACCTAAATAACGCCACTGGTTCACAAGGAATACAAACTCTCAAAATGAGCGGCAAATATGTAACACAAACTAACTAGGACATTATAAAATAGGTACAGAACCTCATCACTTGGACGTGTTAATGAACGTTACAATAAAAACAAACATAGAAATAGGTAACAGGGGTATCAAACAAGAATAAATGAAAATTAGTTACATATCAGGCTCTGCGAATACCTTGAACAGTACAAATAATGAAGTACTATTAACAAATACAACAAAAAGCAACCAGGCACCGAGGGAAAGTATACAATACAAATAGATAACTTGTCAGGGTCGTGCCGCTTTAGTTATATACAAAGGCAATGCCTTTTAGTTAAAAAATTTCGGTCGGATTAAATAACACTGAAGCAAGAATACACGAGTGAGAAGAGATTAATGGAAGTACAATGGACGAGCGTGCAATCTCTAATTTTACATTAAAACTAAGGCGGTATTCAAAGCGTAAAGAATGCAATTAATCAGAAGCATTTGAGAGAAGTTTACTTATTAAAAGTTACCAGGAGGGAATGTTTTAAGTACTATTATTTCGAGTATGTTTTTAAGTCACTCAGAAGGTTTATTTACAAGAACCTTCCTCTATGTTGTAGCCCAGAATGGGACCATCAACATCATCTCATCGTCGTGCTCAACAACTGAATATTTCTCGCAATTCCCTGAGGGGAATTTTGCATAAAGACCTCAGTTTGAAGGCTAACATAGTTCAAAAAGTAAAGCCTCGTCACCATGCGATGCGTTTCCACTTCGCTCATTGGACTAATGATCACATAGCCTAAGATGAACATTTTCCCAGAAAAATCATCTTTAGTGATTAGACTCCTTTTCGCCTCAGATGACTATTTTTTGTGAGGATCCGTTAAGGATAAGTGTTACACTAACCATCCAGAAACGATTAATGCCTTGAAACACGAAATCGAAGTTGCCATTCGTGAAATTGAGCCTCAAACAATGGACAACGTACTAAAAAATTGGGTTGGTCGGTTGTGGTACAGTAGCCAGTCGTGGCGGTCATTTGATAATTGTGTTCATTCGTAAATGTCAAGATTCAACCTTTCTAATATACGCATAACTTTGAGAAAATATTCATTAGTTTTTAATTTATAACCAATCAAAAAGGAAAATTTTGAATGGTACACCCCTGTTAAAACTGTATGTCATAATTCATTTTTATGACTAAATGCCCTGTAACAGATCAAAATGTGCTTAATGAAAATGTTATTATTTCCAGGCTGATAAACCTCTAGAACAAGCTATCAAATTTCTGCAACCACTTCAAACATTAGCAAATAATAGAATAGAAACGCATCTTATGGCCTTTGAAGTATACTATAGGAAAAGTGAGTATTATTTATTAACCAATTCATTCACATAAAAATACACGATGTCTAGGCATATCATACAGATTTATTCTGTTAACCTACTACAAATTTCAATTTTAATTTCAAAAAATTTTTATTCAAAAACTTTCAGAATTAAATTAAATGAATTTTTGAGAACACACATTTAGTAGACATATAGAATTAAACACTTATTACACAGTACCAGAGGGAATGAAAGAATTCAAAGGAATATAAATTATCAATTAAAATTTTGTTTCATTTCTTATTTTATTAAAAATAAATTCCTTTCCAAAAATGCAAAACATAACCTCAAGAACTTCTTCAAAAACAACTTGTTCAAAATTAGTTCCTTAAAAAAAATTCTTAAACATGCAGAACATTTTCAAAAAGCGGAAACTCATATTTCATATTTAAAAAATGAAAATAATTAACAAAATACCAACCGAATGCAGTTGTCCGAACAAGCGCTAGAATGAAGTGAATTTTTAAAAATCCTACGTATTCTTTGTTCGCTACAGAAACTACTCAAAGTTTGCAAAGGATTTTTATTTTTTGAAATTTTTTTTAAATCAAAATTAAAATTTGTAGGAGGTTAATAGAATAAATCTGTATGATAGTTAAAATTTTTTAAATAATCCGCCTATCAAGTAAAAAAACTCTTTTTATTTTTTTATTGTATATATAATAATTATATTATCATTTGGTGTTAAAGGAGTCCATAAAATACTTTGCAAACTTTGTGTAGTTTCTGTGGCAAACATAGAATACGTAGAATTTTGAAAAGTTCACTTCATTCTAGTGTATGTTCAGATATCTGCATTCAGTTGGTATGGTAAGATATACTACTCTGTCAAGAAAGTACCGGGAATTTTCAATTAAAACAACATTTTTACATTTAATCGTCAAAATTTATTGGGTCGCCTTCAAAATAGGCTCCATTTGCTCCAATACATCTATGCCAACGGCACTTCCAATTATCGAAACATTTTTTATAGGCGCTTTCCGGGATGGACTTTAGCTCTCGCGCCGAATTTTGTTTTAAGGCTTCAATCGACTCAAAACGGGTGCCACGAAGGGGCAATTTTAGTTTTGGGAAGAGGAAAAAGTCGCAGGGAGCCAAATCCGACGAATACGGTGGTTGCTGAAGCACGTTCGTTGAGTTTTTGGCGAGAAAGTCAGTCACAATCGTAGCTCGGTGAGAAGGCGCGTTATCGTCATGCAAAATCCATGAGTTGTTCGCCCACAAATTTGGCCGCTTCTTACGGATACGCTCACGCAAACGTTTCATAACGCCTAGGTAATACTCCTTGTTTACCGTCTGACCCTCTGGAACGAATTCGTAGTGCACCACGCCACGGATATCGAAGAAAACAATGAGCATCACCTTCATTTTCGAGCGGCTTTGGCGTGGTTTTTTCGGTTTCGGCTCATTTTTTGCCACCCATTCCGATGATTGCTGGCTTGTTTGCATATCGTACTCGTAGACCCAGGTCTCATCACCAGTTATAATGCGTTCCATGAATGTAGAATCGGAATTACAGCGATCCAGCATGTCTGAAGCAACCTGTTCGCGATGACGTTTTTGAAGAAAATTCAGGTCTTTCGGTACGAGTCGTGCGGCCACCTTTCTCATGCCCAAAATATCAATCAAAATTGTACGTGCGGACTTGTGGGATATCTTAAGATCATGTGCTATCTCTCTCAAGCTGGTACGACGGTTTTCCAGCACCCTTTCCTTAATTTTATCGACGTTATCTTCGATCGAAGCCGTCGATGGGCGACCACTTCACGACCGTCCTTGAAGGCTCTGTACCACTGATATGCACGAGTTTTCGATAGAGCAACATTTTCAATGCATCGGCACACGAAAATTCATTTGCAACACAAAACTTTAAACAAATTCTTTGCTCAACGTGATCACCCATAGTAAAAATCGGCACGCACTCTGACATCGACTGACTTAATCAGCTGTTGCAAACACACTAGTTGACAGATTCCTCTCAAGCTTGGCATAGTAATTAAGGACAGTGGTACCAACCTAGGAAAAAAAATTTTTACCTGCCTCATTGCCCCGCCAGATTTAAATCGATAATTCCCGGTACTTTCTTGACAGAATGTATTCCGTTAATTATTTTTATTTTTTAAATGTGAAGTGGAACTGATGAGTTTACGATGTAATTATTCGGAATTGCTTTTTGAAGATGTTATGCATGTTTTAGGAATATTTTTGAAGGAAGTTCTTAGGAGCTAGTTATTTTTGAAGAAGTTCTTGAGGTTATGTTTTGCATTTTTGATGAAGAATGAATCTGTATGATATTTAAAATTTTTTTAAATAATCCTTCTATCAAGTAGAATACCTCTTTCCATTATTTTATATGTGAATTTATTCTGATTTTCACAATTTTTTTTTGTAATTATAATACAATGATCGTTTCGCTACATATTTTAGAGCTCAAGATCATTCAACATATAGCTATTAATATTGATTACGATCCTACACTGATAGATTTGTTGATGACTGAAAATAATAAAATAGCTTCAAATATGATATATTCCAATACAAAAGAAAATTTTAAATACATTTTCTTGAAAAATATTGATGGCATTTCTAGGGGAATTGCTAGATACCTCAAAAATAAATATGATTTAAAAACTTCATTCAAGACTTATTCAGACCTCAGTAAATTCATTGAAAATAATAGACATTACACATAAAGCTGATAAACCGGGAGTTTATGAGTTAACCTGCGGAGATTGCCAAAAAGTTTACATTGGCCAGACTGGAATAACTTTCCGACAGAGAATTGGTAAGCAATTGAAGAGTTTCTTCAATAACAAGAGTAATTCCACTTATTCGAATCATTTGCTAGACACGGACATACCTCCAACCATAATTTTGAAATTTTACATACGGAAAGTTAAAGTTAGACCGTAAACATTTTAGAGTCACTGGAAATAAATCAATACAACAAAATCGGAATAGTCCTCAACGAACAATTAGACCTAAATAACTCTCCCCTGCTAAAAATATTCAGATGAACTGGAATTGCCAAAGAGGTCCTTTTTTTGGTACTAGCGCTCAATAAAATTTTGTACCTACTCTAATTTGAATAGAAGCCTATTTCAAAAATAATTTAGTTACTAAAAAATGTAGGATATTCCACCTACCTGAAGATGCTACTGTGTAAGCGAAAAGATGGTAGTATTATAATTACAATAAAAATTTTTAATCAGAATAACTTTATTCAATATGGATTTTCATCAAGTAAAGACTGATTGAATTGAATTGATTGAGTTTGTTATAAAGTCGAAAACTAGGGCGAAGTTAGTATAAATCTCACTTTAAAAAATTCAATCGAAAAAACAAGCGAACATTCAACACAACTTCAGTCTTTTTCTATCTATACATAATATATTAACTGATATGAAATATTATAATAATAATAGAAATGTATTACTCATAGCAAGAGGTAATAGAGTCATACGCCTTTAGCCCATTTGTAATTGCAGATTTAAAAAAAAATGAATAGGTATAAAACACACAGTATAATGAAAATAGATTTGCTTCGTCGTTTTCTCTCTTGTCCTTCCACTGTCAATATCAATGATTTCAGTTGATATTTTCTGGTCGCTTGGGCCATCTGTTCACGGAGAAAGTTTTCCAAGATGTCCTATGATTCCTTCAGACGCGTATCAAAATTTTTATTGAGATTTTAAGTCGTTCTTCTTTTGGTTGTACTTTCGTTAAACTGAATAGTATAGAAATTTTGACGAGAATACACCCAAGTATTCTATGCATCTAGGACCTGAGTGTATAGTAGAGAAATAATATTTTATTAAAATAATTTTACTTTTCACAGATCTTATGAAATATCCAAATTGTTGTTCATTAAAACTTCTTAATGTTTTTCAGATAAAGTGCTCCTTATGCTTCAATCCTTGAAGAGATGCTTCAGGCTGGATCCAGAAAACCCACGGCTTCACAGTTGCCTGATTCGCTTCCACAAAGTCTGTTCAAAGAACAAGAGTAGTTGGGATCCTGCTGTTATCGAAGTCGTGGACAAAGAGACCAAAGAATTCTTCGGGGAGAAAAACGCGAAAACCCTCAACTCCGATTTCCTGCAGCGACATTCAAAGAGCTTGGAGGCGGCATTAGAGGGAGCTTCGATGATGTTTTTCTTAGACAAGGAAACTCAGAATGCTGCAATAAATCTGGTTACATGTTTGGACAATAACAAATATACTGATATCAATCTTAAGGTAATAATTGATTCAGTGTAATATTATTCTTAGATTCTTCCTTGAAGATCCTAGGCTTGTGCCAGTTAGGGGTGAATAACTGGTTCAGAGTATTCGGGAAAGATTAACAAGTTGACATGGAGATGCTTTCAAGCATTTCTTGGTATCACTTCAATATTTCTATTCATCAATACTCATAAAATAAGGTGTCGCTCACCTCAGAGAAAGATGTAAACTTTTCTTTTTTCTGTGGCATGTGTTTGGTTATTTAAGAATTTTCTGTGAATTTGGCAATACAGTTAAGTTTTGTTATAATTTTCGAGGTCTAGAAGTACACTTGTGTTTAGTTGTTTATTTTACATTTACGCTCATAATTTAATTTGTTTATGCAAGTTAAATGGTTTTTATGTAAACAAGTATGGAAAAGACAGCCGGAAAGATCAAAACATCCAGTGGAACAGTGGAAGAATCAAAACCCCAGCGCGATACAATGATAAACGATTGTTCTCTCTTAATCGCAGTGGGCAGTGGCGATGCTTCATTGGAAAGGCTCTGTAGTCTGTTTTCACTCCCCAGTGCCATTGAGAGATAACAGTCGTTGATTCGTCATCGCATCGCGGTTTTGATTCTTCCACTGCTCGTTTTGATTAACATTGAATTTCGTTTCTTTCGTATCTTTCGTGTCTTTTCCATACCTGTTGACTGTTATATTGTAATCATGGTAAAAATTCAAAGAACGTGTCGTGTATAATCGTTAAACATGCGAAAATTAAAACCTATCCTACCATCAGTAAGCTTCCAGTACATAGAAAGTTGAGTCTTTGAAAACTCATTTATGTGAGAATTTTACTGTGAGAATCTCTTAAAACAGAAAGCTTTTTTTCAATCTCGTCATGTTTTAAGTTTGATACAGGAAATATTTGGTAAAATGGTTTATTTTGTAGATTTCTACCACCTCTAAGAAAAAGACTCACGTTTAAAAATACCCTGTGTACAGGATGCTTTTAGAGATGACAGTTTTTTTCAACAGAAGAAATCAAAATAAACCATTTCAACAAAAATGGCCTATATATTGGTTTGTTCGGAATGTATTTTTTTTTTCGAAAATGAAAGACAATTTTCGTATAATGAAAAATATTTCATTAAATTATATATTGGCTATTCTGGTCCAACACCTTTTTCAATCTTTCTGCTAGTAGCATGATTCCATGCTCATAAAATTTTTGGTCTTTGCTGGCAAAAAACTGATCCAGGTGAATTTTGACCTCTTCATTTGAAGTAAAGGTTTTACCGTCCAAAAAATTTTACAATGATCGGAACAAATAATAATCCGAAGGCGCCAGGCATGGAGAATATGGTGGGTGTAGCAGTGTATCCCATTCAAGCTCTACCTTTTCTGCTGATTAATTCTGACAAAATTATGTAGTTCTATTCGTGTCGTATGTAGCTTCATTAAGATAGTTCTCAGTTTTCAAACTTTCAGGGTAAATTGACTGTTAAACAAGCGCGCAAAAGCTTTTGACTTCACATCAGTAAATTTCAACATTTTCTGTCTTGAGAATATATAAGATATGATTCTTTTTTCTTATTTACAAATAATGTGATATCTGGTCTGTTGTTAGGGACTGGTCGCCTGCAATTATAAGAATATCCTAGTATAGCATGTGCTTTTTATTTTCAAGCAGTTCTAGGTATATATAATAATATATTATTCCTTTCTCAAATCCACTTTTTTTGCAAGCTGTTGGTGTAATTTATTTTTTATTTATTTATTTATTGATCCCAGGAATACCGACAGACAGAAGTCCACTATAGTATCCACATCGGGTTTTTGTTCTATCTAGGCTTTGTTACTGTTTTCTTACGCTACTTCAGGAACAGCGCTGTTAATTATTTACCCAACAGCGAATGGTTAGAAGGTCCCCCGAAATCAGGAAATTTCTTTCCTGGCCCGCGGTTCAAACTCTCAATCTCACGATTATGAGTGTTATTATTTAATCCACAAGACTGCCGTCATATGCCTGCCTTTGGGTTGTGTGTAAATATTCTGTGTTAGCTATTATATGAGATATTCTATTGTTTCTGCTGTTTCTATAAAGCCGGGATATGTCATCTACCTTCTGTTTTTTCAGAATATATTTTCATGTTTATATGTCCCTGTCTTTTAAAAACTAGAGGATTCATCTTGGTCTCCCTTTGAAAGGGTTATTTATTTTCTTGTCTTTGATCTTTGGTTTTATTGTTTTAGCATATATTCACCTACTTTCTTTATTATTTTCAATTTGGTCTTTTCAGTATTTGTTATTTTGTTCATTATTATTTTGAACCTGTATATATACATTCTGTCAAGAAAGTACCGGTAATTATCGATTTAAATCTGGCGGGGCAATGAGGCAGGTAAAATTTTTTTTTCCTAGGTTGGTACCACTGTCCTTAATTACTATGCCAAGCTTGAGCGGGATCTGTCAACTAGTGTGTCTGCAACAGCTGATTAAGTCAGTCGATGTCAGAGTGCGTGCCGATTTTTACTATGGGTGATTACGTTGAGCAAAGAATTTGTTTAAAGTTTTGTGTTGCAAATGAATTTTCGTGTGCCGATGCATTGAAAATGTTGCAAAAGGCCGTTGGTGATAATGCTCTATCGAAAACTCGTGCATATCAGTGGTACAGAGCCTTCAAGGACGGTCGTGAAGTGGTCGATAAAATTAAGGCTGGAAAACCGTTGTACCAGCTTGAGAGAGATATCACATGATCTTAAGATATCCCACGAGTCCGCACGTACGATTTTGATTGATATTTTGGGCATGAGAAAGGTGGCCGCACGACTCGTACCGAAAGACCTGAATTTTCTTGTTTCAGACATGCTGGATCGCTGTAATTTCGATTCTACATTCATGGAACGCATTATAACTGGTGATGAGACCTGGGTCTACGAGTACGATATGCAAACAAGCCAGCAATCATCGGAATGGGTGGCAAAAAATGAGCCGAAACCGAAAAAACCACGCCAAAGCCGCTCGAAAATGAAGGTGATGCTCATTGTTTTCTTCGATATCCGTGGCCTGGTGCACTACGAATTCGTTCCAGAGGGTCAGACGGTAAACAAGGAGTATTACCTAGGCGTTATGAAACGTTTGCGTGAGCGTATCCGTAAGAAGCGGCCAAATTTGTGGGCGAACAACTCATGGATTTTGCATGACGATAACGCGCCTTCTCACCGAGCTACGATTGTGACTGACTTTCTCGCCAAAAACTCAACAAACGTGCTTCAGCAACCACCGTATTCGCCGGATTTGGCTCCCTGCGACTTTTTCCTCTTCCCAAAACTAAAATTGCCCCTTCGTGGCACCCGTTTTGAGTCGATTGAAGCCATAAAACAAAATTCGGCGCGAGAGCTAAAGTCCATCCCGGAAAGCGCCTATAAAAAATGTTTCGATAATTGGAAGTGCCGTTGGCATAGATGTATTGGAGCAAATGGAGCCTATTTTGAAGGCGACCCAATAAATTTTGACGATTAAATGTAAAAATGTTGTTTTAATTGAAAATTCCCGGTACTTTCTTGACAGAGTAGTACATATGCTCTTGGCTTAATTAAAATATTTCACTACATGGTTTTTCATTTCAGAATTGTACCAACGTTCTACAGTCATTAAGAAAAGGTGCGTTTGGTAGTTGTGAGGCTCAAATAGAGGAATACGTGAATAAGTGCCGCAAATGTTTTCCTTATGCTGCTGCTTTCAAACCTCCAGTTCAAGAAACAACCAAGCAAGCCACCACAGATAGCAATCATGTTTCGCAAGATGAAAACTGCCACAGCAATTGATGTTTGTTCAAGGACCTTTCTAATCACCAGACTGCGGTTCGAAAATATACCAATGAAATCATCATCGAATCTTTTTGCATTTTGAAAGTTTGAAGATGATGATATAACTTCTGTTTTTGATGCTGAAAAATGAGATTTGGACTATAGGATATAGGTCAAGTCAAAATTTACACTTTGTTTCATTCATGTTCAACAACCAAATCAATAAATTGAATAAACCAAACTCATTTTCACTGTCAAAAAAGGACCTTTGAAATCGCTTTCTGGTATTGTGTAGATATGATATTATTTCAAATTTTTCTTATTTAGTGGCAAAGGACTGATAATAAATTTATTCTCCAAGGGTTTTTACTCGTGAAATTCAACCTTTGATCAAGGTTCAATCAATAAATAGAAAGACAAAGTGAGTTCTGAAGTTTTTGTAGGAAATAATGTAGTTAAAATTTTCCCAGTCGGCGATACTAATAATTATGGTTTTTGTATCTCGAAACTGACTTACTTCATGTTGAAGTAACCGATGAAATTTTTGCTCTTGGACAAAGTTTTTAATTAATTTATTCTGAAATATTATTAAGCCATTTGAAAATTTTTTATGAAATATTTCTCTTTGTAATTTAATTATTCCATGATTCTTACCATATTTTTTTTTACTGATTGCAGAAAGAGAGAATGCTAAAATTGTACAGTATTGTTTGAGTTGAAATGATTGATTATATTATATTCTTTTCCCTTCAGGTTTGTAATATTTGTTGGATTATTCTTTTTAACTACATATTTGTAAAATAATTTTTGTTTTTTTAATCTTTTTGTTTTCATGAAATAAAAAATTACAATTGAATTACTCCACATGGGCCTTTTTATTTACTGTTCCAGAACAGAATACCAATGAAATTCAGAATTGCTTTTGACCTCGGATTCTTCAACCTAGTCGCTAATGACAAGAGAATTTAACTGCTATGAATAAAATGAACGAGCAACTAGAAATCTGAGAAAAATGTCATTAAATACAAGAGAATTGAACTGTTATGAATAAAATGACTAGCAAATAGAATTCAGAGAAAAAGCGTCACCGATTAAAAGAGAATTTAACTGCTGAAAATAAAATGACGGACAACTAGAATTCTGAGAAAAAGGGATCATGAAAGGAAAAGTTGGTGCTGTGACCTTTACCTGCTTTCGTGGTGATCCCAGGTAGGAGTAACTTTCACTATGTCACGTTTTTCACAAGAAGTTTTTACTCAAACGAAGGCACAAATTGCGCCTTGGGTAGTTCCACTGGTTGGGCTGCAGGTACTTGTGCTTGTTGTACTTGTTAGCTTTGCTTGAACTTCAGGTAGTATCTGGTACCCGATAAAGTCTGCTTGCGGTTGATAACGTATTTACGTTCGTTTACGTATTCAAGGAACTCAATTTGGCGTGTATCAATTGTTGCACGCTGCCAAGAAGCAAGTCAGCTTTTCAGTTACAAATGTTCAAATTACGACACAATTTTATAGAATGGATGAACAAATATCCGGGGTACTTGGACCGTGAATGTCTATCAGGACCGAAGTTGCCAATGTAAATTTGCAATTAGTCAGTCTTTACTTGATGGAAATTACTTTTCAACGAGAAGTAAATAAAATTCAATTTCCATGAACTTTTTATTGATGAACTACAATCGTTTTGCCACACTTAGTCATGTTCTACATTTGAACTATGTGGAAACTTACATAGAGGCTTATATATGTATTAACAGATATTACAACGAATGGGACTAAAAGTAGGATGACAGATATTTGGGTATTCCCAACTTGGTGGAGAGAAACCGACAATGGCAATAAAAGTTATTGGGGTTTTCGCTGGTATTTCCAAACTAAGTGAAGATATTCAATAGATATGACCTATTGCTATCTGTTTGTTTGTTCGGTAGAATCTTCTGGGAATTATACCGGTCTATTTCAAGTGATTTTAAGAATGTTAATCTAGGCCACTTACTCTCGATATGGATCATTTCGTATTCGTTATTGAAATTACGTTCAAATTATATTGAATGGTTGGCTTATGCTGAATGTGTGAAATTTGAAGTGTTATAACTCTTTTGATGTTCGTTGATTATCTTCTTGAACGATCTGCCGGTCTGACCAATATAAACAATTGGGCAATCCTTGCAAGTGAAGTTATAGGCTTCTTTCTGATTTATTATCTTTGATTAATTATTTTTAATTTATTTGTCTATGTTGTTAGTGGTTCAAAAAGCTGCTGAGCAATAAAATTATTTCTCAAAATAATTTGGTATGTTTAAGATATTCTACTTAAATATGAAATTCGTATGAATTTTTTTGGGCTGGGGTCTTTTGTGGTAGGATAAACATGAGTTAATGCTTTTTTTCTGATTATTATTAATCATTTTATCTATAAGAGTTGGGCTGAATCCATTGTTAAATGTTATTTGTTTGATTATATTAAATTCTTTTTAATAATTCGGGGGGGTGGGGTTATCGTTACTTTAAGTAATCTATGGATTGAGCTATTATAGGCTGACATTTCTTATTGAAGGGATGCTTGAAAGTTTTATGTATGGTGAAAGCTATGTAGGTAGGTTTGTAAAATATGCTGAATTCATGTGAACTATTCAATCTTGTGATATTTATGTCTAATATAAAGTTATTCATAGTACTGCATCAAGCTCTGTCTTTAATCTTCACTCAATCGCATCATAATATCGTGATTTCGGGCGATTTAAATCAATATTTCGACAAAATGAACAATGTGAAATTAAATATCCAAGGAATAGTACTTACTTATGGTATGAATATTGTGTTCAGCGAGGCAACCCGTATCGCACTTACGTCAGCCACCTGCATAATAACTGAATAACTGCTTTGAATAGTGTTACTTTCCGGAAGAGGTGAAGCTCGCTAGAATCATTCGAGTACAAAAAAAGGAGACCAAAATTCAAGTGAGAATTGGTCACATCACAAGAAGATGGCCATGGACCATCTGATGTATCTTTATGAATGTTAAAGTTTCGTTTTTAAGGTTGGTACCCTGGTGACGGTGGGGTGAGTTTTAAGACCGTCATATGGTTGGAATAATGACCATCGAACATCTGATGATTATTATCTTACTTTGACTGATTATGGATTCTTATACGACTTAGGTCGATCCTTTTTAGGATTTCGGCTATGGCTATGATTATAAATATTGTCATACTAATGATTTAATTCACTAGACTTAGTTGAAACTTAACAATCTCGATTTGGCGTATTTTAGGTTATATATATATATATTTTTCAATTATCCTCATACTCCTAGATCTTCTGTGAAGATCCCTCAGAAGCTTTTTCAGCTTGTGCGAGTTAGGAGTTCAGTTGTGTTCTGGTAAGGCTTTGTTACTGCGCCCTTAGGGTAAAACGGGGACAAGAAATTGATGGGAGGCCAGTTTTAATAAATTCTTTCGATTGCGTTCTAGAAAAATCCGATGTCAAGGGCCACCCATCAGACAGCGAATTTCGGCCCCTACTAGAATTTGACGCGGATTTTTCATGACCTGGGTACGCCGTTTTTATCGAGGCTTTAAATAAACCTGCCTGTCGGAAACGGACAGCAACGGTAGCATTCGGGCAGTAAAGTTTAATCAGGTCTTTTTGAAAATCTTCCGGCATATTAGACGCTTGGTTCAAATCGTTCATTTTTAAGGCTTTTCCGATTATCTGAATGACCGAGAATTAGATTTTTAATTCAGTTCTTTAATAAGTAAATTATTAGGGTGAATTTGTTAAAAAAGGCAGAAGTTGAAATAATCAAGATAGGACTCGCAAGTTAGTGTGAAATTTAGTGGAGTGCCCTCAGAGAGATGCCCAGAGTGGAAAGGCCCCATTACTATTTCCGTTAGTGATTTTTATTTTCCGCCAAACCGTTGTTAAGTTGTATCTGTCACTGTTTTAAAATTGCTGGAATTACCTTGCTGTTACGCCTCCACCTCACGTTTCCGAGCGACTTTTGAGTAGACTTTCGCCAAGGCTAGGTCACAACGTGGACGCTCCTTCCTCGTAGGTCTGCTCATAATTCGGAGACACGTCGAAGTTCCTTGCCGGTCCAGGCGACCTTTTTGTGGCGGCTTGGTTGGGAATTGTCGGTGTTTCGGCTAATTGCGGAACTGCTGCTATACCTCTACTTCGTATTAACTTTGGAGTGAACCCTCGCTAAGACTAGGTCACAACGTCTTCATGTGGACGATCCTGCCTCGTCGGTTTCATCCATTGTTAAGAGGTCTCTGGCCAGCCTTGAAGTTCCTTTAGGGAGGACTTGACTGGGAAGTGTTGGTACCCAACGTGACTGCTACCACCCTGAATTGAGTGGGACCACTGTATCTAGACGTCAAAATAGTTTTATTTAGAAGTGCAATCGAATGTACCGTTGAAGTTCAACTTAAAGCGAAGCCATTTAGTTTATTGTATTGTTGGTTGCTCACTCTTTTACTCCTCCGTTGTCATTTGTTTTATTTGATCCCGTAGGAGGGCTCACCTCGCCTGACCGAAATAACCATTTTTGACTTTTATTATTGATTTTATTTCACATTGGATATTGAATAATTTGTTATATATTGTAAAATTTGAACATCAAAACCGATTCAATCTGTTAGTTTCCCATAATTTTAATTTCAAAAAATTTTGTTCAATTTTTTTTTGACATTAAATTAATTCTAAAAATTTTTTGAAATTGAAATTATAGGACACTAACAGATTAAATCTGTTTTGATATTCAAATTTTATAATATTCCTTCTGTCAAGTAAAAAACCTCTTCTTATTATTTTATGTTATAATATATATTTTGTTTATGCTGATTAAATATGAAAATCAACAGTATGTTTTGAATGAACCTATTTCAGTCTACTATCATATATTAATTCTGTGTCCACTGTGTAAAAGCGACCCCGAGGATAGTGAGAAGTCAGTAAAGGCATTACAACCTCCTAAAACCTATTGTAATTGGTGCCCGAGCAATTAAGAACCCCCCTAGTTGAAGTTCAACAATAATATGATATATACATTCTGTCAAGAAAGTACCGGGAATTATCGATTTAAATCTGGCGGGGCAATGAGGCAGGTAAATTTTTTTTTCCTAGGTTGGTACCACTGTCCTTAATTACTATGCCAAGCTTGAGCGGGATCTGTCAACTAGTGTGTTTGCAACAGCTGATTAAGTCAGTCGATGTCAGAGTGCGTGCCGATTTTTACTATGGGTGATTACGTTGAGCAGAGAATTTGTTTAAAGTTTTGTGTTGCAAATGAATTTTCGTGTGCCGATGCATTGAAAATGTTGCAAGAGGCCTTTGGTGATAATGCTCTATCGAAAACTCGTGCATATCAGTGGTACAAAGCCTTCAAGGACGTTCGTGAAGTGGTCGCCCATCGACGGCTTCGATCGAAGATAACGTCGATAAAATTAAGGAAAGGGTGCTGGAAAACCGTCGTACCAGCTTGAGAGAGATAGCACATGATCTTAAGATATCCCACGAGTCCGCACGTACGATTTTGATTGATATTTTGGGCATGAGAAAGGTGGCCGCACGACTCGTACCGAAAGACCTGAATTTTCTTCAAAAACGTCATCGCGAACAGGTTGCTTCAGACATGCTGGATCGCTGTAATTCCGATTCTACATTCATGGAACGCATTATAATTGGTGATGAGACCTGGGTCTACGAGTACGATATCAAACAAGCCAGCAATCATCGGAATGGGTGGCAAAAAATGAGCCGAAACCGAAAAAACCACGCCAAAGCCGCTCGAAAATGAAGGTGATGCTCATTGTTTTCTTCGATATCCGTGGCGTGGTGCACTACGAATTCGTTCCAGAGGGTCAGACGGTAAACAAGGAGTATTACCTAGGCGTTATGAAACGTTTGCGTGAGCGTATCCGTAAGAAGCGGCCAAATTTGTGGGCGAACAACTCATGGATTTTGCATGACGATAACGCGCCTTCTCACCGAGCTACGATTGTGACTAACTTTCTCGCCAAAAACTCAACAAACGTGCTTCAGCAACCACCGTATTCGCCGGATTTGGCTCCCTGCGACTTTTTCCTCTTCCCAAAACTAAAATTGCCCCTTCGTGGCACCCGTTTTGGGTCGATTGAAGCCATAAAACAAAATTCGGCGCGAGAGCTAAAGTCCATCCCGGAAAGCGCCTATAAAAAATGTTTCGATAATTGGAAATGCCGTTGGCATAGATGTATTGGAGCAAATGGAGCCTATTTTGAAGGCGACCCAATAAATTTTGACGATTAAATGTAAAAATGTTGTTTTAATTGAAAATTCCCGGTACTTTCTTGACAGAGTAGTAATATAATTTTGCTGACGAAGGAAGACCCTCACAGTCTGTTGGGAAAACGCAAACCATACTCTCGAACCGCTGCGCGTGTATTTCCATTCGCAACTCCATAAATGAACAACACATCCCGCGCGATATTCGATGTTTGAAATACAGGCATAATTTTCTTGATTTTTTCTCGACTACTTATTATAAATTGAGTTCATTCGTTAGATTCAAGAAAACGTACTAATACCTAAAATTATTGAGCGACAGAAACTCTCAGATTTTAAATTCAATTTTTACTTGATATTCAATCACAAGGAGCTTCAAGATAGAGCAAATTTAGGTTTGAAATATTTCAACTTGTTATCGACTTGTTATCTTCTTAGCCATGATATTATGACAGAGAACAAGCAGTTAGCACAAAAGTTGATATGTCATTCGAAAGCACACAGAATGAGGTATTTTTTGCAGTGAAGTAAACGTCCATAATTCATAATTTTTCATCGATAAAACCATTGGAAAAATATGACTGATTTTGTTCACTTCAAAATTCTAATATTCATCTCCTCACCACGCCCGCAATAAGAATTTTTTGGCACACAAAACTTCTTATCTTGTAGCAAATTTAATGCCGTTTCTAGATATGTGGTCAAATTTGATAAGGCTACAACGATGACTGAAGTATAATTGATTTTATGGAAAAACTTGAAATATTTCGTGAAATCAAGAAATGTTAAATTGAAGAATAACCATCAACATTTCGAGCATGTGTTATATGACATTTTTTGTTGCAAATAACTTGCATGATCTCTCCTTAAGTTTGGCCCTTTTAAAAGTAGACACCTTGTATAGTGAACCGTTATCAGGCTGTAGCTCTGGACATTAAAAGGTCGACAAGAAAAAGGGTTATCAAGGATCTGGGATCGGATCAATATTATTTTTAATTTATATTGATGATCTTCTATTCAACATTGCCAGAGATGTGAGGTCACTTTTTCCGGATGATACATTTTAAAAAGAGCCAAGCATAGGAAACTACTCCAGGAGAAATCTGCAACATACATACAAGAAGCTGTTGAATGATTCAAGAGCAACAGGATGAAAGTAAATTCAGAAAAAACTCAGGAGCTGGTGATCACCACAAGGCACCATAATGGAGAGATTTTTGATTTGCTTGGAAGGTCGGTCGGCGGAAATCTATCTTGAACACAGCATGTAGATGGCCTATGGAAAAACTATCAACCGTAATATTCGCAATTAGACAAATAAAAACTATCAGAAAAAGAAGTATTTACCTATCATGCCCAGTTCCATGGAGCTTGTCTCAGGATGCCCAAAGATTTTTCATCAAATAAAAGATAGCTGATAGCTGGGATAGAACAGATCACTAGTTGTCGGTCGTTTTTCAAGAAATATTGCATTTTCACGGTTCCGTACTATTATATATTCGAGTGTCTCCTATCTGTCCACAGGAATGGAAAAAAACTATTGAAAAATTCTGCAGTACACGACCACCAGACAAGATCCAACGATAAATTGGCAACTCCGAAACGTAGAATAAGAGAAACGCATATAATATGAATGTTCAACGAACTTAATTATGGAGGTTTCACGAGGGTAACTAAATTTTTCCTCATAGAAAAGGTTTATTTAATCAGTGGACGAATCTATGCAAAAAGATTTAAAAGATGTGTTTATGTATGTCATTACATTTATTGTTATTATTATTTATAGTGAGCGGGCGTTGGTCTACCCTACCACTGTGTCCGCACAGACTATTGTGGCTCCAGTTTTTCAGTAGGCTATAAAAGTCTGACTTACCGCTGGGCACTCTGAGACAATGTGCATGGCTGTTCCAGTGTCCTCAAGACATAGCCTGCATTCATCGTCTTCAGCCAGACCAATTTTGCGCAAATGCGCTTTCAGCCTGCAATGTTATAATTCCGATAAGTGTTCTTAGTTTGGCCCTAGTTTGGCTGTTCTAAGGAACACATTTGAAAGTTTCAAGCCATGATGGTTCAGCCAGAAAGACTCTAGCCTTGAGTTCATTCTGTCTGCTATAGTCCACTTAGCCACGTCATGTGGTATTCCCAGGAATGGTTCCGAGCCTATCGGAGGCAGCCCAGCTCTAGTGAACGCCAGCTGATCTGCCTCTTCGTTATCCAAATAGTTTGAGTGGCTCGGTATCCAAAAAGAGTGATTTTGTTACACATACCGAGCTTGTTTAAAGCCGTGCTGTTTTCGATGTACAACAGGTGGATTCTAGAGCTTTAAATACTGACTGACTATCAGTAAATATTTTGATTTTGTCGTGTTGTATTTGCCGTTTTATCAGCAGATCTGCCGTGGTCTTAATGGCAAATAGTTTTTTCTGGAATATGGTTTCGTATTGACCAAGACTCAATGAGATGTTGATTCTCGGTTTGCTCCCATAGAATCCCGCTCCCGTTCGTTCTTCGTTCGCGAGCCTTCTGTGAACAAGCCAAGGTTGGTCCTCAATAGAACCTCAGCATGCTGGGTCCATTCGTCCCGGCTGGGGACGATTAAATTGAAATACTGTTCTTGGCTCGTGACTTTTGACATTAGATCGGGGTGCTGTTCGTTCTAAGCTATAGGGTGCTGTTCGTTCTAAGCTCGTCCAGCAGTCCTGAGCCTCCCATCACTATTACCTCTGGCCTGTCGATCACCAGTTGATATTGTTTGTATGTGGTCCGTTCCGCCTCCTTCTGTAGGAGTAGGTGCAGGGGTGGTAGATTTAGTAGGACCTCCATGGCTACCGTGGATGTGGTGCAAAACGCATCTGTAATTGCAAGACAAGCCTGCCTCTGTAGTCGGATGAGCTTATTTTGGCCAATCGTTTGTTGGCCCTTCTTCCACCATGCTTCAGCGCCATACATTATCTGTGGTCTAATTCCCATAGTGTATAGCCAATATTCTGCCTGGGATTTAAGCCCTAGGTTTTACCTGGGGTCCAGAATGTCATTCTGGCTTTATGACTTTATAACTTTCTCTAGTTGTGCATTCTAACTGAAAGTTTTGTCCAGGACTATTCCCAGGTATTTTGCCTCATTAGAGAATTGCATTGTTTCGCCACGGATTGTCTGCGTTTCAAACCATCCAGCTTCCGTTTCTTTATGAATGGTACTATAACTACCTTTTGTGGGTTAAGAGACATATCTTCCGTTATACATCAAATGTCGAAAGTGTCCAGTATCTCTTGAAGGATGGCCGATATCGTTACCTCCGATTTACCTTGCACTATGATTGCCAGGTCATCAGCAAATGCTTGAACATCGACCCCCCACAGCGAGATGATCGCTAGCAGGTCATCGACGAGAAGGTGAGAGAATACCCCGCTGCGGATAGCCATTACATTACAAAATATGTATACTATATTATTATGAACAAATGTATACTTGTGTATGTATAGAGTTTACAATTGATATGTTGACTTTGTTTGTAATTTTGTGTGAAATAAATTAGTATGAGTATGAGTATGGAAATATCCGTCTCGTCTGTTTTATGGAGTCCAACCTGTATATTATTTTTCCGCTACGCTTTTGCATTTCGTTGAATTCTTACTCTTTTTCAACACTTCCTGAAGCAATAAAATTTGCAATGAAAAATATTCCAATTTCCAAATGAGATATTTTGAAGATATAAAAAAGAGCTCAGCCTCAGGTCAACGAAATGATATATTACCGGCTTGTTGAGGATTTCATTCAGACCGCAATTGATCTTGAATTCGCTACCTTCTTCTCGACGTTTCCAACCAATTGTGGAATATATATTTCTACTGAATATATTTACGTCATCGCGGAAGAAATAACCCGTTCGCTTCCGAGGAGGTTGCCGAAATATTAGCGAAATTATTTTGCTAGTAGTAAATTATCAGTTAATAGTATCGAAGATGGTACACTGTACTCTTTGTATACTCCTTTTGGTGTTGTTTTGTGGAATTACTATTAATGATGGGGCCAGCTTTTACGAAGGTATGTAACATCAATATTTTATGCATAATTATTCAAAGTAGGTGATTAAATTATGATAATCAGTTACTTTTATTTGGAAGGAAATGGTTGCAAAAAATACCGATTCACACGATTTTCACTATTCTTCCTCAGACATTTACCAATTGTTTCCATATTTTTTCACTATATTCTAATATTTTAAAATTTTTATCATCTACCTTTGTGAATCCAGCGTTATAGTACAAACACTCTTTCAAAATTATTCCATTCAATAAATTTTCTGCCCGGTCGTAACAGAGCGCCCATTATTGTATTGTAAAGGATCTTTCATTAAGAGCGCCCCATTTTGTTTTGTAAATAAACCACATTATTGTCTTGAAAACTATTGAAATTTTTATTTCATCATAAAGTACAATGTATACCCACATTAGTTATGAAACAAAACATCATTCAAATGTCCATAACGGAAACGCTGGCAGGAATAAAATCGTTGAACCCAATTTTCTATGACTCTCTCACTCACATCAAATCTTATGTTAGCACTTACTCGTTCAATATTGATCTGTAAATCGTCTAAATTTGCTGAATAATTGCTGTAAACCAATGACTTAAAGCTACCCCAAAGAAAGAAGTCAAATCGCAGAAACGAGGCGAATAATTTATCGGTTCATTTCTTCTAATAATCTTATCACCGAATTTTGTTTTCAATAAAGTTATTGTGTCATTGGCAGTATGACAAATGGCACCGTCCTGTTGAAACCACATGTTCTGCAGGTCATGACAAACCAATTCAAGCAAGCCATAAAAAATCAGTCAACAATGAACGATAACGATTTCCATTGACAGTTACCGCCTCACGAGCTTCGTTGAAAATAAAATCAGGTCCAATGACTCCTCCAGCATGACATCCGCACCAAACAGTAAGTTTGTCAGAATGTAATGGCAATTCTTGGTATTCTTCAGGTTTATCAACACCAGATACGGCAATTCTGCTTGTTGACATAACCGTTTAAACAGAAATGAGCCTCATCGCTGAGAATGATTTTCTTATGAAAATTTGCATCAATTCGGATTTTTTCTAAGCACCAATTACAGAATACAAGACGCTTTTAATGTTCTGTTGGTTTGAGTTCTAGGGTTAAAACAATTTTGTATGGATATAAACCAAGGTCTTTTCGTAAAATTCGCCACAAAGACGTCTGGGAGATGTCTAGTTCTTGTGAACGTCGAGGAATCAATAAATTTTGGACTGCACGAACATTTTCACGTACGGCAGCAATATTCACTTCACTTCTTGCATTTCTTTGTCTCACTGGCACTGTAACATCATGAAGTGTAAAATTTGTTTCAAACTTCTTCACTAAACGTTCAACTGTTCTTTTATCTCGACGATTATAACCACCAAAAATTGGAATTAAAGCACGTAATTTAACTTGAACATTAAATGGCTCACGTCTTCCTTATTCACGACAAGCACCTCAATTTCTGAAGGAAAGTGGAGTATTCAAAGAAAATAAATTTTTTTATTAATTAATTTTTTTATTTATTTACTCTACAGGGTGTTTCTGAAGTGGAGGTACAAATGGGGAGGGAAGATAACTTGAATGATTTTAAGAAGAAAAATAATCATGGGACCGTAAACGTTTCCTTTTCGAGATACAGGATGTTAAAATTTGAATATTTTACAATTTTTTTTCTCATAGAATCTGAATTTCATAAGATTTTCAACAAAAATTTGATATAGTTATTACAATTTAGAGTTTATCCCATTAGACATTTTCGATTGCAACACTACAGGATGATATTTTTTCTTGAACAGTGTCCCTTGTTTTATTCCAGAACTTTTTTTTTTGATGCGCCACTGTTAGTTCGAAAACTCCCTAAAAGAAGCTTTGTTGTTATACTAAACTTTATAGTCTTCTGCAGCTTTGTCGTATCTGCTACCGATTTCGAGAAAAAAAATTCTCTCGAAATCCTCAGAAAAACCTGAGTTGCCATAAAAATGCGTAGGTAAGCCGCGATGAATACATTCATGATTAGATTTTATGCTTATTTTTCCGATCTGTAGCCATGATTCATGAAAATTCGATAATAATCAATGATAGTATAATTATCACAAAAAATTTATCACTACAAGAAACGTAAAACTAAAAAATTTATCATAACAAAAAAACTGAATAACAACACAGGAACTGAACTGCAGCAATTAATGAAAATGTCCTCCCCCAACCCTTAAACAAACTTCTGTTCTTCTTCTCATAGACGATCGAACTCTTTCAAACACTCCCGGAATATTTCCAACTGTATCAAACCTATAAGGATTTCTCAGTTCGTCTACGGTGTTCACTGGCGTTAAGTATCAGGTGTTTTTTTTAGAGTGATAGAACTTTCGATAGGGATAACTGTGATTTGACAGAAGTTAGAAGCCATATTGTTTCGACATTTCTGTTCAGTAAGCATTGACAAATTATCATGGAAAGACTCACGCCGCAACAACGTCTAAAAATTGTTGAAATTTATTTTCAAAATCAGTGTTCTATTCGCCAAAATTATAGAGCACTTCGTGAAATTTATGGTTTATATAACCACCCATTGGAGCAGCTTATTCGTCGAACTATCGATAGATTTCGGACAACATTTTCTCTACTCGATGCAACAACAAGAAGACAAAGAACTGTATGTACAGAAGAAAATATCGCTGCTGTAAGTCACAGTGTTAATGATGATGCAGATTGGTCTGTTCGTCGACGTTCACAACAAGTTGGACTCTGTGCATCCACCACATGGAAAATTTTGCGTAAAGATCTTGGTCTATACCCATACAAGATCCAACTAATTGGGTCCTAGAACAGGTTGAAGTTGATCCACTTTTCTATCGTAAGATTGTGTTTAGTGATGAAGCTCATTTCTGGTTGAACGGCTATGTAAATAAGCAAAATTGCTGTATATGTAGTGAAAACAATCCTCAAGAAGTTCTGCAGGTTTCATTGCATCCTGAAAAATGCACTGTATGGTGTGCTTTACACGCTGGGGGCATCATCGGTCCATATTTCTTTAAAAACGATGCTGGAGCTAATATTACAGTGAATCGTGCTCGTTACAGATTGATGATAAATGATTATTTGTTTCAAAATTTGAATGGTATCGACCCAGAAGTGTTTTGGTTCTAACAAGATACAATTGATTTATTGAAAGAAAGATTTGGCGATAACATTATTTCGAGAAATGGTCCAATTAATTGGCCTCCAAGATCATGCGACATAACTCCACTGGATTATTTTTTTTGGGGTTATGTCAAGTCATTGGTTTATGTTGATGAACCAGAAACAATAGACGCTTTGGAAGCCAACATAACTCTTGTTATTGATGAAATAAGGCCTGAATTACTCGAAAAAGTGGCCCAAAATTGGTCTGGTCGAATGCGGTTCCTCAGAGCTAGTCGTGGTAGACATATGCCGGAAATTATTTTTAAAACATAAATTTCATAAAATTATTTTTCAAATAAAAAAAAATTGGCTTCAATCTTAATTTAAATGTGTTTTATTTCAATTTAAAGTTCTATCGCTCTTAAAAAATCACCCGATATAAAAAAGCGATTTCTTCAGTTAAATGAAATTTCTGATTACTAAAATGAGCTAACTCGGTTTTTTTTATTTTCATTTTTCAGGAGACGATTGTATTAGTGAAATTGATGGAAGCCAAGGTATATGTTCGACAATTTATAAATGCTCATGGGCTTTAAGACGTATTCGAGCATTCCAGAGAGTTCATAACTGCAGTTTTAATGGAAAGACACCAATAGTATGCTGCCCATTGAAAGAAATAAAAGGCAGTTATGAAACATCATCGGAAAAAGTAACAAACAAGGATTCATCCAATTTCGGAGAACTCAGTAAAAAAAGTGAGGAAATATTGCTTTAGACATATTCTTTGGCCCTAGCTAAAAAAACGGATGAGTGATTATATAGCGTGACTACCGAATTTTGGTTTTTAGTTTCCTTAAAATTTGTTGGTGAATTGAAGATGTAATCTTCATGAATTTATTAACGAAATTTGCTTCCACTTCGTAGTTGTTCATCTGACATGAAGTAAAAAGAATCTTGATCTTGAAATGACCACTTAATTATAAATAAAACCCAAATTAACACTGTCTGATACACGCTCTACATAAATTAAAGAATAATATTTCTCCCAGGGACATATAAGGTTGTTCGTAAAATAATTTCATTTTTTCCCGACAGAGGATTTAATTGTATTTTTTCGAACCCAACTTAACACTTCAGCCGCATAATCATTATATGTTTTGAGAGCTGATATAGAAAGGCTTGTGTGTGAAAAAGTTCTATCAATTCTATGTAGTAGTTTTTAGTTGGTGCCCTTTTGAATATTATTATTATTATTTTTTCATTATCCTGAAACTCCTAGATCTTCTGTTAGGATCCGTCAGAAGCTTTTTTCTCTTGTGCGAGTTAGGAGTTCAGTTGTGTTCTGGGTAGGCTTTTTAACTGCGATCTTGCGCCACATTAGGTCACAGCACTGTTAATTTTTGACCCAACAGTGAAATGGTGGCAGACAACCGACCAACTAGAAATTTTCTCTTCCACCTGAACAGGATTCGAACCCGAACCTTCCGGTCACGAGCCCGATGCTCTCCCACTGACATATCCACACTCAAACATGGAGAGCAATAAGCAGCAATTTCGTCATAGTTAACTTTTTTACTGTACAAAAGGTAAAAATATTGTTCAAGCCAGAAAGAAGTTAACCTGTCTATATGGAGAAGATGTGTTGACAGTACGCCAGTGATGGGGATAGAGCAAGACTCAGCACTGATGGAGGATCGGCAAAAGTGGAGGCGAATAGTACAGTCGGCCAAGACCTACTCCAGGTTGTAGAGCCATGGAGTAAGTAAGTAAATTAATTTTGATGCAACAAGTTCCGCAAGGCCGGTTGAAGCTGATAAAGACATGATGAAGGCATAAGTTGATGCAAATCGGCGAATAACAAAACGTGAGATCGGTGAGAGGTTAAATTTATTGAATTCAACTGTTGATGAACACTTGGAAGGCCTGGGTTTATCCTCGAAATTCGATTCATGGGTTTCCCATGTTCTCCGGAGAGAAATTTGTGTTGTCGCGTTGACGTCTGTGATTCGCTTCTTAAACAGCACGAAAATGATCCGTTTTTGAAGCGCATCATTACTGGGGACGAAAAATGGGTTGTATGTAACAATGTCAAACGTAAGAGATCATGGAGCAAAAAAGATGAACCGGCTCAAAGCATTTCGAAAGCCAATATCCATCAAAAAAGATGATGTAGACTGTTTGGTGGGATTTTAAAGGAATAGTTTTTTTGAGCTTTTACCGGATAACACAACAATTAATATGAAAGTCTACTGTCATCAGCTGGACAGACTGAATGATGCACTTCAACAGAAAAGGCCAGAATTAATCAACAGAAAAGGTGTAGTGTTCCACCAAGATAATGCAAGACCTCATACAAGTTTGGTCACCCGCAAAAAGCTTTTACAACTTGAAAGGGATTCACCATATTTTCCAGATCTGGCGCATTCGAATAATTATTTCCTCCGGTCATTGCAAAATGTTTTGGGCGGTAAAACCTTTACCTCAAATAAAGAGGTCAAAAATCACCAGAATCAATTTTTTGCCAGCAAAGAGCAAACATTTTATGAGCGTATAATCATGCTACTCCCAGAAAGATGGCAAAAGGTATTGGACCAGAATGGCCAATATATAATTCAATAAAATATTTATTCATTATTATTATTCTTCCGGTTCCTAAAAGCAGATTCATGCTCTTTGTACCTTTTATGGAAAGGTCGGCCCGTTACACTCTTGACAACTTAATTTCTTTATTAGTTATTAGTTATAATAAAAAGTGATAGAAAACAAAGTAATTCCTTATTTCATTCCATTAAAATGAACTATCACAAAGTAACGGACTACTCCATCCAATATTCATAACAATAAAAATTTGTGAAAATCAGAATAACCTTATTTGAATATTATGTTTTTCACTATTACAAAGAATCCTTAGCATTCACGCATTATTTATAGGACATCTAAATATTTAAGAATATCGATCTTTCAAACTTTTAGTCTTTGATTGTTATAACAACTTGAATTTTTTTTAATTCATAGGAAATTCTGATGACTTAAAATGAAGATTTTTGTTGCTTGATTCAATCCTGCAATCAGAAACTTCTTCACTCCGTATAAAATTGAAAATGCTTTTCGGAATAACCATTGTTTTCAATGATTCATTTTCACAGAATATGGTCCCGTCAAAATATGCAAACCTGAAAAATACATTCCCACGAACTGCCAGCAATTAAATTGAAGATAATTATATGTTTAAACTCGTTTATATATACATATTTTCTGAGCAATCCCAGACGGGGATTCCTCATTTAACTGGATGAAAAGTAAGTCACATCATTGACGAATGATGAAATTTGTGGTCCGTTGATTTGACTTGTGCAACTTTCTTAGAAATAATATTTCCTTCAATTAAAGGGGGACAAGAAGCTTCGGTGAAATGCATCATGGTCCTTTTTTTTCATGCTTCCTCAAAACGATTACTAGATAATATAAATAGTATGAAACAAGGATATCATTAAAAGTATCAAGTACAAAAAAAATGTTTATGACTCTAGTCCCTTTTCCTGCTCACTTTCTTAGATTCACTCCAAAACACTGTTTTCCCTTATTTGAGGATGCATATTAAGGTGGGCCAAAAATAATTTTTAATTTTTTTTTTCTTAGCTACCATGAAAATCTCATCTGACATGAAAAAAAAAACAAGTTCTGGTAAGACCTGAGCTCTTAATATTAATATTAAGAGGTGCCTCATCGATATTTTCGATTTCCCATTTAAATAACACAGGAAATTTTGATTTTTTTGTTTGGATTTTCAATGTACACAAACAAATAATTGTTAAGCGAGAATCAACACTTATTTTTATAGGAAATTTACCGATCTACAAAAAAGGTCTGAAACATTTTTTGGCTGAGTCAACTCATTCAAAGTTATTCGTAGTTAAAGTCCAACAGAAAATTATAAAAAAAAAATTTGAAATTGAGCCAGGAAATTCAGACCAATTCTTATCAGTAGATCTGAGTGACTTTATTTCGAAAAAGTCAATGACTATATTTCAAATATTCGATTCACCTACTGACTTCATCGACAAAAATGTGGAATCTTGGTCACAGGATGAAAGCTATCAAGAGAATCAGGAATTTTTTAAGCGTCTCAGCGTGGTCAATGATGTAGCAGAAAGAGGTGTTGCTTTAATAGAGGAGTACAACAAATGTCTTACTAAAAATGAAGAACAATTTGCAAGTTGTTAAAAATCACCGACAAAAATTTCCCGATTGTAACAAAAAGACTTTAGTTTAATTTTGAAATAATCAATATGTAAGGGATATAAAATAAAAAGTTGTATTGCAATTGAAAAATTACTGAAAAATGGCTCTTATTAATTTACATGTCCCGAGAGTCAAGAGCAAATAGGACACATTATTTTTTCAGGCAACGATTAATGTTTCTAAGTCATCACTCACACAGAGTAGAGTTCAAAGTTTTTGTTTAAATTAAGTATTTAAAAAATTGATTTTATTAAACGATGATCGATATTTTGTGAGAATACTATGTTTACGTCGCTAAACAATCGATGAGTTTTACGAAAAAAATGATTTGTTATATTTATTAGCCATTAATTTGTAATATAAGATGAAAAATTGTGGAAATTTTTTTTATAATTTTCTGTTGGACTTTAACTACGAATAACTTTGAATGAGTTGACTCAGCCAAAAAATGTTTCAGACCTTTTTTGTAGATCGGTAAATTTCCTATAAAAATAAGTGTTGATTCTCGCTTAACAATTATTTGTTTGTGTACATTAAAAATCCAAACAAAAAAATCAAAATTTCCTGTGTTATTTAAATGGGAAATCGAAAATATCGATGAGGCACCTCTTAATATTAATATTAAGAGCTCAGGTCTTACCAGAACTTGTTTTTTTATGTCGGATGAGATTTTCATGGTAGCTAAGAAAAAAAAAAATTAAAAATTATTTTTGGCCCACCTTAATGCATATACAAGGTGTCCGGAGCGTTCATATATTTCAGAGGGTGATTCTAGATCAATATATGAAGAAAACTTCATATCAACTTAGGTCCTAAAATGCACCTCATGGACGCTAGAGCTTCTTCAACATCACCTCCAAAATCCAATAAACTGGAGGTATCTTTGTCAAAATTTGGTGGATTCGAATGAAATTCAGTACATGGAGGTTTTTGGATAAACTGAATCGTTTGGGGATGGAATACCTTACTGATTCTCATCAGTGGAGGAAATAATAGGGAGCCTTTCATGAAATTACTTCTAATTTTTGACTGAGTGATCACATTGAAAATTTAATCGAATAAATAGACTCTTTATACGCTTTTGAAGAAAAAAAGGGTCTCTTCGTTGAAAGCGTTACGGAGCACCATACTCGAGAAAAAAGTGATTTTGTGGTGATATCCATTCTGAGCCATGGAGTGTTCATCTCGAAAAACATAGTAGGCGTCTGCCAGTTTGACATTATCAATAAAACACGAAAATTGAGTGGGCTCCTTGTGAAGCTCTCGAGTTTTATGCGGTATTGCGAGGGAGCTTCCACCTCTTAATTTGGGAGACGGCGTTTCGTTTCGAGCATGCGCACCTGAAACTCTTCAGAAAGGCATGGTGCGCATGTCTGCCTGTGACGTCAGTGATCATGTGTTCCGCTTTGGAACGGTCGTCAAACGCTGTGTGCCTTGCCCTATTTGAACTCGGCGGGGACGGTCAGTCAGGAATATTTAGAGTGGTCGTGTCCTCTATATGATACGCCGGTCAAGCTGCAACATAGCAAGGTAGGTTTCTGGACGAGGAGCAAAGAAGGTGATCGCTACACCTTTATCTAAACAATTATCTGAATTGATAAACATGGTACCATATTCAAATCAAGAAATAGCTGTTATGCATTTCATGTAGGGTAAAGCTGATGGAAACTCGCGTGCTGCCAGACGATTCTATGAAGAAGCGTTTCCTGAACGAGTTCTTTCTTGCGAGAAAATGTTCGCGAACCTCTACGTGATATTATGCGAAAAGGGCATTTTTATTCCATCCAAATCTGAATGTGGTAAAGATCGTTCTACCGATACTGTTGAAAATGAAGAAGCCGTTGTGGAAGTTGCAATAGCAAATCTAAAAATTAGTGTGCGACGAATTTCGGTACAAAGAAGAATTCCGAAGAGCGCGGTGTGGAAATTTTTCCATGAGCAATTACTCTATCCATATCACCTGCAAAAGGTTCAAGCCTTGAAACTGGAAGAATTTCCAGCAAGATTGGAATTCTGTTATTAGTAAACAGAGCACTTAAAACTGAATGCTGACTTCGGGAACAATATTGTGTTCACTGACGAAGCCAGATTCACGAGAGATGGTGTAGTCAATTTTCATAATATCCACGTTTGGGCAGACGAAAATCCACATGCAAGTTTGGAGTTGAACCATCAAGAAAAATTCTTCATAAATGTGTGGGTTTGAATTATAAATGACTCTTTGATCTGGCCGTATGTACTGTCGAATCCTTTAAATGGAGGAAGCTATTTGTTTTTTTAAACATATTTTACCAGATTTAATGGATGATGGATAATAAAGAGATGAATCGACCGAGGAGGATCTGTTCACTAGCCAGCTCGGTCTCCGGATTCGAATACCCAGGTTTTTAATGGGGATATTTGAGGGAATACGTGCACTCAGCTCCAGTTCAAAATATTCAAGAATTGGAGGAACGTGTAATAAATGGTTGCGAACACATTAGGAATATTCCAGCGATTTTTGCTAATGTGCGAACGTCGATACGAAAACGTATAAGAAAATGTATTGAAGGTAACAGTGGGCATTTTGAATATTTATTGTGATTTATATTGGAGAGGTTTTGTTTTTTTTTATTTTGCCCTTTACCCAGTTAAACTCGTTGATAGGAATTTTTTTGTCAACGTAGGATTTCCACAGGGAAGTTATCTGGGAGCCTTTTTATTTCTTATATACATCAATGGACTCGACCTTTTGTTGTTTGTTGAATGTGAATGCTTTGCTGCGTAGCAGGAATCTTAATTCGAGTATTAAACAAACTAGATTAGCCTTCGATTCAGAACAGCATTGGAGCACTCAAAATGAGTTAGGTCACTGCCTGTAAGACTGAGTGTGTAATTTTTAGAACGATTCAATCTAAAAACATGTATCCTCAGTCCAATAGCTCTGGATAACACCCAGGTCAGATTTTTGTCGTCGACAGAATTTCTTGGAGTTTCGCTTGATTGTCACCTGAAATGGAATGATCATGTGAGTCAGGTCAGCAAAAAACTCAATAAAGTTTTGTACATGATTAGGGTAATGTTACGGAGAGTGGACATGGAACTTTTAAAAACAATTTATCATGCAAATTTTGTTTCACTTCTGAAGTACTGGCTTGTCATATGGGGTGGAAGCAGTGATATAAATAAATTATTCATTCTGCAGAAATACGCCTTTAGGGCAATAATAGGATTGAAATATGAAGAATCATGCAGAGGTCATTTTAGAAATAATTCCATGCTCACACTTCCGGGACTATATGTTTTGGAATGTCTGCTATTTGTGAGAAAGCATCCCTAATATTTTAATGATCTGTTGAATAAAAACGACACAAGGCATACTGTTACCACTTTCTGAGGCATTCCTTGACACTTACTGAAAGAAACGCAAAATATATGTGCAAAAGATTGTTCAATGTACTACCTAAGGAGTTCATCAATGTATCTAATTTAAGAAAATTCAAAATCGAAATAACTAAGGTCATTGTAGATATAGAACCATATTCGATTGGGAACGTTATGGAATATTCTTTCAGATCTTGTTGAAGTTGTGATATTCTTGACGGTTTCCTCTTTTCATTTGTATGATTTCATTGATTATGAGAATAAAGTTTTTGTTATATTATATTCGAATAAATTATTTTCATCTTCTTCTGGATTATTTATCTTAATTTTAATTTTTTTTTTACTATTCAGTATGGCAGAAATCAATATAACGTTACTGCTGACGAATGTCATCACAAAATCACTTTTTTCTCGAGAATGCTGGTCCATAACGCTTTCAGTGAAGGTATCTTTTTTCTTAAAAAATGTATGAAGAGATTATTTCTCCGATTAAAATTTCAATTTGATCACTCAGTCATAAATAAGAAGTAATTTTATGAAAGACTCCTGTTATCCACGCCACTGATGAGAATCAGTAAGTTTTTCCATCACCAGGCGATTCAGTTTATTTAAAAACCTCCATGTACTGAATTACATTTGAATCCACTAAATTTTGACAAAAATATCGCTATTTTATTGGATTTTGATGGTCATGTTGAAGAAGCTCTAGCGTTATAGAGTGCATTTTAGGATCTAAGTTGATATAAAAATTTTTTAAATTTTGACCTCTAGGATCACCTCCTGAAATATATAAACGTTAAATCCGGGCACCCTGTATAGTTGATTTTGGGCCTTAAGGATATGCAAATGTTGATGCATTAGTAGTGTTTATAGTTGAATAGTTGAATTTATTTTCTTGGGTTCACTATTTAGTCGGTAAAGCAGAATTTTTGTTGAACTGTTAAAAGAGGGATATTATGCGGCCAATTTTGTTGCTGAAGCAGGTTGTGTTCTTATAGTGAATTTAACTGAAAACACACTTTCTACATACAAGTATGGTACTCTCCAACGGAGTGATTCCAAGTCTAATATTTATGTAAATAATAGTTCGCTATTTGTAATTGTTTACCAAAAATAATCGCTATATATGGATAGTTTCATATTCGTTATTGAAATTTTGTTCCAATTCTATTAAATAGTTGGCGTATATGGAATGTGTGGAATTTGAAGTGTAGCTTTATTGATACGTTGTTACTATTAAAAAAATTCGATGTTTTTAGAGACATATTTGAAAACGGACCGTAACTTGTAGTACCAAAATAATTTGCCAAATAACATATCTAGATCTTTATATCTATCCTACGATACTCTTTCTGATCTGCAATTATGTTTTGTTTTTGGATATTTCAAAAGAAAGCAGTTCTAACTGGCATATTTTAAGATCTCATTGGACAATTTTACTTCATCACGAACTTGGTCGTTCCAATTTACATTCAAAACGCTATCTCAAATATTTGATGGATTCGGTTTTTTACTTGATAGAAATCAATTTTCAACCGGAAGTTAATAAAATTCAATTTCTAAAAATTTTTTACTGATGAACGACATTTTTTTCTTCACACTGTGACTTAATCATGTTCTACATTTGAACTGATATTGTGTCAAAACTTACATAGGTTCTTATATATGTATTGACAGGTATTACAGCAAATGGAACTAATAATAGGATGACAGTTATATGACTATTTACAATTAGGTGGAGAGAAAACTGACAATGGCAATAAAAGTTATTGGGGATGTTGCTGGTATTTCCAAACTACATGAAGATATTCAATAGGAATGATCTATTGGTATCGTATATATTTCTTCGTTCAGAAGAATCTTCTGGGAATTAAATCGGTTTAACTCAATTGATTCTATAAATGTTAATCTAGACCCTTTACTCTCGATATGGATAATTTCGTATTCATTATTGAAATTAAATTTGTTTTTAGAGTTGGCATATGTGACGTGTGTAGAATTTGAAGTGTAACTCTCTTGATGTTCGTGGATTCTCTTCTTGAACGATCTGTCGATTACACCAATATAAACCATTAGGCCATCCTTGCAGGTCATCTTATAGACTCCTGATTTATTATTTTCGTTTGATTTATCTTTATGTTATTAATGGTTCTAAAAGCTGCTGAGACATTTAAATTTTTTTTTAAATAATTGGCAACTTCGGATATTCTATTAATATATGAAACTTGTATGATTTTTTTTCGAATGTGGTCTTTTGTGGTTATCCTACCACAAAAGACACCATTCCAAAAAATTCATACAAATTTCATATATAAATAGAATATCCGAAGACATTGTTTCTTATTGTTATTCCATACTCAAATAATTTTGAACGACCCATTACTGGCATATTTAAATCTTTTTTCCCATCTACTCTAAT
This sequence comes from Megalocaria dilatata, assembly GCA_034642435.1. Classification (NCBI taxonomy): domain Eukaryota; kingdom Metazoa; phylum Arthropoda; class Insecta; order Coleoptera; family Coccinellidae; genus Megalocaria; species Megalocaria dilatata. The sequence goes on along the minus strand of CM067858.1, from coordinate 25,088,870 downwards.
ACGCCCTACATTCAATTCGCATATAATTATCCGAAGCTTCGTTTGCAAACAAATATTTCGTACATTGTTTGAAGGTGATAGACAACCTTAACTTATTCAAAATAATCAAGCCATGTAATTATTGGATAACTGAACAAGTTCTGATTGTCGCATTTGGCTTTGGATAAAACCCCTCCTCAATCATTTGCCATCAAGTTTCAACAGGCTTCAAGCTCTTAAAATCCACAAATAGAAAATTCAGTGGGTCATTTTCACAATTGAAGTTAAATCGATACAGTTACATATTAGAGAATATGTGTTGATTCCGGATCTGCTGAAATGATTAAGAACGCATCTGGCTTGGGGGGGTTCCTATAAGCTGGAAATTAACAAAAGTGGTGTATATACCAAAGGTGGGACGAACAGAACTGGAACCCTCATCATTCAGACCAATAAGTTCGACATCGTTCTTGCTGAAGAGTCTGGAAAAGGTGATTGACGTCTATATCAGGAGAAAGGTGCTGATTGATAGTCTCCCTAGCCCTTATCAGTACGCCTACGGGCCGGAAAATCAGCAGAACTTGCATTACACAATTTGGTCGGAAAATTAAACCAATGTCTCGATAATCGAAAGATAGTACTAACAGCGTTTCGCGACATTGAAGGTACTTTTAACAATACGCTGCCGGCTTCTCTCGCTGACGCTATCTCTGCGAGATGAATCGATCCGCTGATTTGTAGGCAATGCTGTGCAGCAGAATTATAATGACCTCACACCATGGTGAGGTCTTCGAGTTCAAGGCTGCGAAGGGCTGCCACATGGGGGTATTCTCTCACCCTTACTGTGGACCCTTCTCGTCGATGACCTGCTAGCGATAAGCTCGCTGTGGGGAGTCGATGTTCAAGCATTTGTTGATGATCTGGCAATCATAGCAAAAGTAAATCAGTGGTGACGATATCGGCCGTCCTGCAAGAGGTGCGAGACACTTTTGATATGTCTCTTAACCCACAAAAGGTAGTTATAGTACCATTCACCGAGAAACGGAAACTGGATAGAGAAGAACCGCCGACAATCCGTGGTGAACCAATACAATTCTCTAAAGAGGCAAAATACCTGAAAATAGTCCTGGACAAAACTCTCAGTTGGAATGCGCACCTAGACAAAGTGTGTCCTAAAGCCAGAATGAGATTCTGGACCTGCAGGCGAATCTACGGTAAAACCTGAGGTTTAAAGCCCAGGCTGTGGTAATTAGACCACAGATAACGTATGGTTGCTGGAGCGTGGTGGAAGGAGGGCTAACAAACGAACGGCCGTCATAAGCTCACTTGACTGCAGAGACAGGCTTCCTTTGCAATTACAGGTGCGTTTCGCACCACGCCCACGGCAGTCATGGAGGTCCTACTAAATCTACCGCCCCTGCGCCTTCTCGTGCAGAGGGGGGGAATGGATCACATACAAACTACATCAACTGGCGATCGACAAGCCAGAGGCAATAGTGATAGGAGGCTCAGGACTGCTGGACGAGCGTTTAACGAACCCTATCGATGCTCTCGGATCTAATATCAAAAGTCACGAGCCAAAAAAGGAATTTCAATGTAATCGTCCCGAGCCGGGACGAATGGATCCAGCATGCTGAGGTTCTATTGAGAACCGATCTTGGCTTATTCACAGACAGCTCGCGAACGTCGGACGAAACGGGAGCGCGAGTCTATGGGAGCAAACCGAGAATCAGAATCTCATTGAGTCTCGGTCAATACGCAACCATATTCCAGGCAGAACTATTTGCCATTGAGACCTCGGTGGATCGGCTGAGAAAACGAAAAATCCACCGCGGAAATATCAAAATAATTAGCTGTAATCAGTCGATACTAAAAGCTCTAAAATTCAGCTGTTGTACATCGAAAACAGTCTGGAGTTGCCGCATGGCTCTAAACAGTCTCGATATGCATAACAGAATCACCCTTGTTTGGGTACCGAGCCACTCAAACTATTTGGGCAACGAAAAGGCAGATCGGCTGGCGGTTGCTGGAGCCACGCTGCCTCACGTAGGCCCAGAACCATTCCTGGGAATACCACATGACGTGGCTAAGCGGACGATAACAGGCAGAATGAACTGAAGACTAGAGCCTTTCTGGCTGAGCCATCCTGGCCTGAAATATTCGAAGGAAGTGCTTGGAACAGCTTCAAAGCAAAATATGGCAGACCTAGCGCTAGCGGTGGACTCAGAAAACTTGTCGGAATTATGACAGGTCACTGCAGGTTGAAGGCACATTTGCATAAAATCTGGCCGAAGACGATGAATGCAGGCTGTGCCTTGAGGACACTGAAACAGCCATGTACATAGTCTCAGAGAGCCCAGCGGTGAGTGGCATCATATTCGAGGTCTTTGGTCAGGCTATTATTCCCCAGGGTTTTATCCAAAAACTGAATATTGTCGGGGAAACATAAATCAGGGGTGAACCACAACAGTCCGCGTGAACGCAGTAGTAGAGTGAACAGACGCCTGCTCACTATAAATAATAATAAAGTGTCAGAATGGTAATGTAGTCGGATAATTGAAAAAATTCCATGACTCCTGATTTGACCAGAAAAATTTTTCAGCGGATCTTGATCGATTAAATGAATGGTTGGTTCTAGGTGAAATATTATAACAATTTTATCCAAAAAAATCTTGATTGAACTGACGTCCTTACCCTTCAAATATTTCCAAATATATTTCAAATTTTACTGCCCTACAACTCCTGACCTAAACTGTTAAGTAATGAATAATAATTCAAAGTTTCATTTCCCCAGAAATTTTTGATTGCTTCTGGTAGGTATGGAAAACATTTTGAAAGTTTCCTAATTTTTTAGAATGTGAAGAATATTATCCTGCTGCGCATCGTAGATTATTCGTTGTGGCTGCAGTGGGTGGAGTGCAAGCTTTGTCACAGGAATTTCCACATATGGTAAGTCGTTCATTTTTCGTTCAATTCAGCTATTTTTCATTTTAGTTTGCTCATTTTCTTGAGAGATTGTAAAAGTTGTTGATTCGAATGAAAACGTACAGAATGTAAAGACGATAAACTGATTTTTTAGTTCAGCGTTCAGGAGAAATGGAAGCCAGACAAAATGAACACGGATTTTTTCCATTGATTTTATTCGAAGATGAATAAAAAAATAGTTTCTTAAAGAAAAGAAAAATCAGAAAAATTTCATATGGAATAAATATTCATAATGTTCTACACAGTTTTCCGGCATCCAATTCAATTTTTCATATTGACTGTTAAAGACGTCTCTAGATTATTTTGGTAGCTAATTCTTAATTGATTTTTGTCTCTTTCATAATTTCCGCTGAAATTTCAAAATGTTTATTTATGACACTACATTACTATTTCTCAGGTGTGAATAAAGTGTATAAAGGCGAGTCAGGAATGCTTTATTTTTTTCCCACGACGACGTTCTGCGAAGATATGTGCCTCCAAATTGTACTTTCAAAATTCAGTTTTTTCGTTAACTTCCAAACGACTCAACCGATTCTGATAATTTTTTTAAATTTAAGTCTTCAGGACTGCCAGGGACGAACTGACCCTAGCACTTAATAGTCAGAACCTTTTTTTTGTTGAAGATATCGGCAAAATTCCTCCATTTATGTAATCCACCATTAATTCTGTAAAAACCAGTGCAACATCGGAAAAATGCACCGTTTTCGAGTAACAAGCATTTTTATGATTTAATATCAGAAGATTTTTTCATGAATATTGTAATCTGTTTATCGTTGCTATGGTTACTGAGACTTCTTTTTCTGTGATTGTTTTTTTTTTAAACTTCCATTAACAAGAAGAAAACAAATAATATGTATTTAATGTACAGATTTGTATTTTGTAATACTGCTCCTTCAAAATTCGATGAGTAATAGACTTTGAAATATTAAGCTGCTTTATTCTATTCAAAACCTCTTCTTCCAATGCTGTTATCCTAAGAGGGATATCTGTTTTCATAAGAGGGATGAGCAGAAACAAAATTTTGTCTACTCAAAATATTTACTTTATAGGATTTTTGTTAACAATTTATATTTATTGGATTTTGTTATCTCATTTGGATGTCTTATAATGAATGTTTATTTTATATGTCGTTTGATATGAGTAGTACTTATATGACATTAATTTAATTCCTGAAGTTATAATATTGAATATAATTTTTTTTTGAATTAAATATGTAGAAGGCTAACAGAATATATCTGTAAATATCAAAATATTTAAATAATTTTATATTTCTTCTATCAAGTATAAACCTGCATTTATTTTATTTACTACAGAACCCATTGGTGATCAAATGCCAGGGATCTTGGCCAGCAGTTTAAGTGAATGTATATGGAATGTTGATTTCAAACTTCAGGCCTGGATGGTCTGGAGCCGTTTCTTCTGAAAAATAATGCCAGAAGTTTATCCATTCCTTTGCCCGTAATCATGTGTGCGTCTTTAATAAAAGCATGCCTACTTCGAGCAAGAAAAACCATGTCTATTCATTTACCAGTCAATAAGTCTCTTCTCAATACCATTTGAAGTCATGAAAGCGATAAGTTGAAGATATAACGAATTTCCTATCAAAACCTGTCATACCATCAAAATAACATGACTTCGTCAAAGAGAAATTCACTGCAACAAATTTACTAACATACATAAATGACTGAAGAAGAGCTTTGGATCATAACACACCAACTTTTTTTATGTTTGACCACCCGAAGAAACGGAAACCTATGATGTGACCTAGTTGGTGCCTCTAGCGGAAAGTTGTGTCCTGTTTACTATCGTCTTGAACTGTTGAAGATAGTACACTGAAGGAAACACATCGGCTGGAGGCATGTTCCACAACTGAACAGTTCGGTGGAAGAAGGACTTCTGACATAATATATCTCGACTTTGATGAACCCTTCCATAAAGATCCCTCCAAAGACTTTTTTACAAACTTGATAATTCTGGAATTCGGGGAAAATAGAAATTGTGAATTGATGGTTGTTTGATCGACAACAGTTTTCCACTTTTTCTGATATATGCTAGACATTGATTGGCGGTAGAGTTTGGAGAAGATATTAATCCTTGACCATTTCATCTTTCTTTCAGATCTATTAAAAGATCTCGAGCTTTTTGTTTCTTCCTTCATGTGTGAACGCTGACAATCTATTAGCTTAATATCAAGTACATGCTCGAGTTACAACACTTTGTCACACATTCGATTGAAAAATTTCCAACTTTATACAAATCTTCTCTTTGATTGAAAATTAAATATTAAAATAGAATTATCCTGTGAAACCTTCACATAATTTAACTTTAAAAATTTTTATATAATTCGATCTGGACCCTGATTAGATTTTATTTATGCATTTCTTTAGTTGGATATAGAATTTGATGAATGTTTTGAGTTAACCTCGAACATTTTGTCTTGTATTCTGATTTTAGCTTCAACATCTTATATAGAAATAAGGTATGTGACATATTTTTATTGATTGTTCTTATTGATCATTTAAAGCAGTCGGCTGACGATTATAGACAAAATATCAAGTTCATGCTTGACTTACAACACTTTGTCACACATTCAATTGAAAAATTTTTTATACAAATCTTCTCTTTGATTGAAATTGAAATATTAAAATAGAATAGTTCTGTGGAACATCTATCTATATGATTTAATTTAAAAAATTTGATATAATTTCTTCGGTACGATATAGAATATAATAAATGTTTTGAGTTAACCTCGAACATTTATGTGTTTTACTTTAAATCATATATGGAATTTTTTTTAGAGTGATAGAACTTTGAATTGAAAGAAAACACATTTATATTTAGATTGAAGCCAAATTTTTTTTTATTTGGAAGATAATTTTATGACATTTATATTTTGAAAATAATGTCCACCACGACTAGTTTTGAGGAGCCGCATTCGGCCAGACCACTTTTGGATCACTTTTTCGAGTACTTCAGGCCTTATTTCATCAATAACACGAGTAATGTTGGCTTCCACAGCATCTATTGTTTCTGGTTTATCAGCACAAACGAATGACTTGACATAACCCGAAAGAAAATAATCCAGTGGAGTTATGTCGAGACCGATTAATTGGACCATTTCTCGAAATAATGTTATTGCCAAATCTCTCTTTCAATAAATCATTTGTGTTAGCAGCATGAGGTATAACACCATCTTGTTGGAACCAAAACACTTCTGTGTCGATACTATTAAAATTTTGATACAAATAATCATTGATCACCGAGTTGTAACGAGCACCATTCACTGTAACATTAGCTCCAGCATCGTTTTTAAAGAAATATGAACCGATGATGCCTCCAGCGTGTAAAACACACCATACAGTGCATTTTTCAGGATGCAATGCAACATGCAGAACTTCTTGAGGATTGTTTCTACTCTATATACGGCAATTTTGCTTATTTACATAGCCGTTCAACCAGAAATGAGCTTCATCACTAAACACAATTTTCGATAAAAAAGTGGATCAACTTCAAGCTGTTCTAGGGCCCAATCAGCAAACAAACGACGCTTATTATGGTCAAGTGGCTTTAGTTCTTGAACCATTTGGATCTTGTATGGGTGTAGACCAAGATCTTCACGCAAAATTTTCCATGTCATGGATGCACAGAGTTCAACTTGTTGTGAACATCGACGAATAGACAAATCTGGACCATCATTAAGACTATGACTTACAGCAGTGATGTTTTCTTCTGTTTTGTTGTTCTTGAATCGAGTAGAGAAAATGATGTCCGAAATCTATAAATAGTTCAACGAATAAGCTGCTCTGATGGACGATTATGTAAACCATAAATTTCACGAAGTGATAATTGTGGCGAATAAAACACTGATTTTGAAAATAAATTTCAAGAATTTGTATACGTTGTTGCGGCGTGAGTCTTTTCTTGATAATTTGTCAATTTTTACTGAAGAGAAATGTCAAAACAACATGGCTTCTATAATATCTTCTATCAAATCACAGTTATCCCTATCGAAAGTTTTATCACTCTAAAAAAAAACACCCGATACTATGAATTTCGTTAAGTAGGGACTGAAAAAATCAAGAATTTAATTTTTTTGAATATCTGAAACAGCGATCGTAACAGTCTGTCGGATCCAATGTAAAACATTCCAAGATCAACAACAATTCATGAATAAAAAATTATTTAAACAAACATTATCCCTTAGACCGAATTGTGAATCTAAACCAATCTACAATTCACTGGAATAGACACAAAAAATTTCACTAAAATCGGTTCGGGCGTTTAGGAGGAGTTTAGTCACCTACACATGCACAGAAGAATTATATATATGAAGATTTATAAATTTCAAGTTTTCTCTTTTTGAAGATACTAATTCAACAAGATATAATGGTTCTAATGGTCATAAAGATATAATGTTATTGCAAATAAACATATTTATTTCTGGTGACAACAATAATGAAGTCAGTTCAAGTAAAGGGTCTTTCAGAGGGAACGCCTCATTTTTAAATTGGTATTACTCACGTATGGCAGCCACTGTTTGTTTGTGACATTGACAATTGTATTTGTCAATGTCTATCATTTAGTCTAGAAAGGTACCTACTTCAACAACGTTTACAAATAATCTGAATTTATTATGAAAAATGGCGATCTGTTACTCTAAGTTTACATACTTCAACTTCAATTTTTGGTCGTTATAATCATCCGGATAAAAGAACAGTTGAACGTTTAGTGAAGAAGTTTGAAACAAATTTTACACTTCATGATGTTACAGTGGCAGTGAGACAAAGAAATGTAAGAAGTGAAGAGAATATTGCTGACGTAAGTGAAACTGTTCGTGAGGACCAAAATTTATCGATTTCTCGACGTTCACAAGAACTCCACATTTCCCAGACGTCTTTGTGGCGAATTTTAGGAAAATGCCTTGGTTTACATCCATACAAAATTATTTTAACCCAAAAACTCAAACCAACAGATCATTTGAAGCGTCGTGTATTCAGTTATTGGTGCTTAGAAAAAATTGGAAATGATGCAGATTTTCATAAGAAAATCATTCTTAGCGATGAGGCTTATTATCCGCCTCGTTCCTGCGATTTAACTCCATTGGACTTATTTCTTTGGGGTTAAATTAAGTCATTGGTTTACAGCAATCATCCAGTAAATTCAGACGATTTGCAGATCAATATTGAACGTGTAATTGCTAACATACGACCTGATTTGTGTGAGAGAGTCATGGAAAATTGGGTTCAACGACTTTATTCCTGCAGCGTTTCCGTAGTGGACATTTAAATGTTTCATAGTATCTATTGTACTTTATAATGAAATACATATTTCAATAATTTTAAAAATGTAAAGGGCCTTTCATTAACAGCGCCCCATTTTGTTTCGTGAATAAAACGCATTATTGATTTATTCACAAAACAAAAATGGGGCGCTGTTAATGAAAGGCCCTTTCCATTATAAGAGTAAAATGTTTTCATACCACATTACCCATGTGTTTTCCTGAATTATTTCAGGAAGCTTTCTTTGCGAATTTAAGAGTGACATTAAATTCTCAATTCAATTATTGAGCAGTGTATCTGAGAGATATTTCTGTATCGTTTGAATTTAAAAAAACTGATCTTGTTCTGATATTTTGAAATTTCACAATTTTGCACAGGCCCTCATTGGATATGGAAATGAAGCAGAGAAGGAGTGGAAATGTGGTGGAAGTCTCATTAGTCAGTGGCATATTTTGACAGCAGCTCATTGTCTTTATTCACGCGATTTGTGAGTAGGTATATTATTTCTTAACACATTGATAGAGTGGGCCCTAAGTTAACCTGTAATTCTTGCTACTGTAGGTTGAAGATTTAATTGAATCAGCCCTTACTTCATGGAAATTTATTTTAATGAAATATTATAGATTATTTCCACAATTTATTAATTTAACGAAAATTTTTTCGCTAACGCTAATTCAAGATGTGAACTATTGAATGTTGGCGAAACAATTATCGTCAAATTAATAAATTGTGGAAATAATCTATATTATTTTATTTAAACTCGAGTTAAAATATCACGATCAATTTTATATTGAATCACCTATATTATTCTATAAAAACATTTGTGTCCTCATGAATGAAAGTTCTTTTGAAATTTTATTATGAAAATACACATCTCATTTTACTTCTGAAATTACAGATGGAATTTTAATAAATTTTTTCCATTAAATATGTTGAAATAATTCTTATTTTCATACTAAACGATATTCTACTAATGAATAATTTTCTTCCGTAGCATGATTGTTTGTATATACTCTATTATACGAGTATGCTGTATATTTGGTTGTGAATACTTTGATTCATACTTTCATACCACTTGATTACAAATCGGGTAAACTGTAGAGCGATTGAAAATCGATTAATTAACATAAAGTATAGTCCGTCTAGAAAGTATCCAGAATTTATTATTTTTCATAATTTTAAAAACTTCTTTTTTGTAACATTTTAAGATAAAAGTAATGTTTAAAATAGGTTCTGCAGATAGTGGCCAAAAGTTGTACGGATAATGGCCAAAGTTGCATGGCAACACTATTAGTCAAATATTGTTGATTGTCAACAGATATATACTAACAAAGAAAGAAACTGCAACACCCAGAATGTTTAAATTTAATTTTTTTTTGATAAACAGATAGTATAGCAAGGAGTAAATGATTAAAATTTGGGGAAAAAAATCGTTAAGGTCTTTTCATGCAAACATTTTTGTTACTTAAATATGTAGTCGTTTTTTGCAAATTTCTTAAATTTTACAACAAACCAGCTGTTCGAGGAGATCCAAAGTCGATGTTTAGTTGTTGTTAAAATGCCTAGAGCACGTGCACGCGGAATTTATCGCCAGCTAATGTAATCGCCAGTGAATTTGAAAGAGGTCGAATTATTGATCTATGGGAGGTGGGGTTGTCATTTCCAGAAATCGGTAACCGTACGAACAGAAATCCAACTAATGTTATGAGATGTTGTCAAGCGTGGTTTGATAATGCCCAAAATCGAAGAAGATTAGGCACCGGACGTCGTAGGAGCACAAATGAAGTGCAAGATCGACGTCTAAGACTTATGGCTATTAGAGACCGATTTGCGACAACTCGATATTTGGCTGATGAGTGGTTAGGAGAACAAGGCCATCCTGTAACTGTCCGAACGATTTACCGCCTAATAAGTTCTTTTGGACTCCAGCATTATCGACCCCATCTTGACGGTTGAGAATCGCCGGCAACGATTGCAGTGGTGCAGAGAACGTCAACATTGGAATGTGGAATGGCATCAGGTCGTCTTTTCTGATGAATCTCTATTCTCCTCGGGTGCACATGATGGCCGAAGAAGGGTTCGACGACGTCGGGGAGAATAACGTGAACCTCAGTTTTATATTGAGCGTAATGTACACCGGACATAGGCGTTATGGTATGGGGTACTATTGCACATGCAAGTAGGTCTCCTTTAGTTTTTATTCAAGGTAACATGACAGCGCTGCGTTACCTTCAAGAATAGTGGGGCCATATGTTCTCCCTTACCTCAACCGGCTCGAGAATCCAATATTTCAAGAAGATAATGCTCGACCTCATGCTGCCGGAGTTAGTTTAAACTGTTTTGAAACGACCCATGTGAATCTTTTGCCATGGCTGCCCAGATCCCCCGATATTTCGCCCATAGAGCATGTTTGGGACATCAGTTGTTTCTAACTTGATGGTACTCACTCAAAAATCCTATTAAAACAACCTGTTAGCGTTCAAATTTCCCACCAAAATAATGGTTTGGGGAGCAATATCTCAGCGTGGTGCTACGCTTCTCTGTGTAGTTGATGGTACCATTAATTGTGAAAAGTATTGTGACATTCTAAACGATTTTCTCCTTGAAACGACGAATGCTTTATATCCAGAGGGGTGGCGTTTTCAGCATGATAATGCAAGATGCCATACTTTGGCCTATACTCAAGCTTGGATGCAAGAACACCACGTGACAACCATTTCATGCCCAGCAGCTTCACCAGATATTAGTTCCATTGAAAACATATGGTACTTATGAAGTTGAATGAGCAGCGCCACAAAATAAAGATCTAATTCAGTCAGTTTTACAGTTTTGGACTACCATCACCGAAAATTATGTAGCTGATCTAGTTTCGGGTGTATCTTGATGTTTAGTCAAGAGTTTACAGTTCCAAGGAGGTTGTATAAGTAAATGGACGAATATTTTGTTATAATTTTCTAATTCAAGAATTCAAAAAATATATACTAAATAATGACAATTAAGCTTTGTTTTTTCGTGATACTATTCATTTCTGTGAATACACTCTTCATATGTAGAGAATATTATTTCATGTTTCATATTGAAATAATTTCTGTTCTATCTAAAACTGAGTTGGGTAATTTGTTTAAATAAACCTATTTCTTCGCAGAGGGGATGTAAGATTCGTTCGCCTTGGCGAATTGGATATAGCCAGTGATAAAGACATAGCGGATCCACAGGATTTTTATGTGAAAAGAGCGATTCCACATCCAGACTTCGACTCGACTACAATGAAGAACGATATAGCAATTTTAGAATTGAGTAAACAAGTGAGGTTCACCAATTTCGTGAAACCAGCCTGTCTGTTTGTTGGGGGCGAAATAGATGAAGGCAGGGAAATCACCGCTACTGGATGGGGTATCACAGAATTTGCAGGTAATGTTCAATTTACGATGACAATTTGTTAAATCAGTGACTTTCTGTATTTCTCGTTTTAAATGCAATACTTCTGTCAACTACTATCTGGCAATAGACTTCTACCAAATTTTGTACAGTCTGGGTTATTTAGATTGTGTTTGATTTCAATTGGAAAAAACCTCTTGCATTTTGACTAAACAACGCGGGGGAAAAACGCGAATTTCTGGTGCTTATCAAACATTACTTTTGGGTAAAAAACAAAACAATTCAATTCAATTCTTTATTCATCCTTAAGACAAAATATAATGTATAGGGCATATCTACATGAAAAAATACAATAATATTGAATAAAAAAATTACACAGTAATGGGCGAAAGAGATAACAATACAATGATTAATAATAACCCAATGTGTTGGAAAAAAACTCTTTAGTGTTGTGAAAGCATTTTTCAATTAACATAGACTTAATTCTTTTCTTGAATATTTCACAATCTAGCGATTTCAACTCTCTCAGGAGAGGATTGTACAAGCAAATACCCGCAAAAGTTGTAGAGGACCTATATTTAATTGTGTTATGCTGTGATATGCATACAGTACTATCATGCCGTGTCTGATATTGATGAAAGTCAGAGCACTTCATTAGATTATTGATATTAGCCTTCACGTCCAAAAGACAATTCAAAATGTTGATGCATGTAAGTGTAAGAATCTTGAAGTTCCTAAATGTCGGCCTACAGGATTCTTGAGGGCTCAAACTGAAAATCAAACGAATGATTTTCTTCTGAGCAAAAAAAATTCGATCACCACCAGAGGACGCGCCCCATAAAACCATATTATAGTTGAGATGACAATTTAACATCCCATAGTAGATGCTTAATAATGCATCCATCGGTAATGAATGTTTGAGACGATGAATGACGTAAAACGATTTGTTCAACTTCTTGGAAAGATGTTCAGTATGAAAATTCCATCTCAAACATCCAACAGCGTATAATCCAAGAAATTCGATGCATTGAACGGACTGCAGAGCACCCTCCGGTGTGTTGAGAACCATTGGTTCAACAGGTTCTTAGTCGCGTATCCGAAATTTGACGAGTTGAGTCTTATTCACATTTGCAATGAGTAAATTTCTCCTACACCAGTCATTAAAAATTTGTATCAGTACTTCACATTTAGATATTAATTTCTCCAGGCTATTAGCTTCAATGGCCAACGAGGTCTCGTTCGCGAACAGAATCAAAATGTACCAAGCAAAGTGCTCAGGCAAGTCGTTAATAAACAAATAGGAGTGGTCCCAGGACCGGTCCTTGAGAGACACCAAGATTATTATGGTATTCATTAGAAGTTTGTTCGTTTATTTGGACAAAATATACCTCTAAAACCAATCTGGTAAAGTTTGTCGGCAATAAATTGATGCTGAAAGCAATCAAATGCACGGAGAAGATCAAAAAAGACACCTGCAACATGTGCGCCCCGATCCAAGCTGTCGTAGACAAATGCAATAAATTCAGTACAAGCAGTCTGGGTGGACCTACCAATGCCAATGACAAAATATACCTCTAAAACCAATCTGGTAAATGTTTGTCGGCAATAAATTGATGCTGAAAGCAATCAAATGCACGGAGAAGATCAAAAAAGACACCTGCAACATGTGCACCCCGATCCAAGCTGTCGTAGACAAATGCAATAAATTCAGTACAAGCAGTCTGGGTGGACCTACCAATGCTAAAACTGTGCTGCTGATTTGATAAGTTGGAAAATCTGGTCAGAAATTTGCTCATACGATAGTGTACTAATTTTTTGAAGACTTTAGATATTTGGCTCAGTATTGATATTGGACGATAGTTGGCAATGTTGTGCCTTTTGTGTACTGGATTTGTAAGTATAGATGGAAAGATACCAGAAGAAACGGACTAGTTGATGAGATAAGCCACATGTTCGGATATAATATAGGCAATCGATATTACCGAAACCAAAGAAAGGCTTTGTTACTACTATAAAAACTCTGCAGCATCCATTTCAATGGTGTTGTGGTCATACCAGTTCAAGATATACCAAACATGCAGGTCGACCAAAAGTTGTCACAGCAAAAACCGTCGACAAAATCCATGGAATGATTTTAGACGATCCGAGAATTAAATATTAAATTATGTAAAGTGGGTGTGTCTGTGAACTGAATATTTTTTTATTCCGTCTGGAGAAGAATACAAGTCATTAGTTAAATAAAAACATTTACACTTTAATTCATCAGAATGTGCAATTCATAAGCAATTTCTTCAACCAGCTGCAAGTGTTTGTAAATAGAATTGACGTTTCCTTTGTGACAGTTACGGAGCATTGGAAGAATGAAGTGGAACTATAGTTTTACAAATTTATCAATTATGTATCAGGTATTTTTTAGAGTGATAGAACTTTCGATAGGGATAACTGTGATTTGACAGAGTAGAAGCCATGTTGTTTTGACATTTCTGTTCAGTAGGCATTGGCAAATTATCATGGAAAGACTACGCAGCAACAACGTTTACAAATTGTTGAAATTTATTTTCAGAATCAGTGTTCTATTCGCCAAACTTATAGAGCACTTTGTGAAATTTATGGTTTACATAATCTTCCATCAGATCAGCTTATTCGTGGAACTATCGATAGGTTTCGGACATTTTCTCTACTCGATGCTACAACAACAAAAAGGCAAAGAACTTTACGTACAGAAGAAAATATCGCTGCTGTAAGTCATAGTGTTAATGATGATCCAGATTTGTCTATTCGTCGACGTTCACAAGTTGGACTCTGTGCATCCACCACATGGAAAATTTTGCATAAAAACTTGGTCTACACCCATACAAGATCCAACTGGTTCAAGAAATAAAGCCACATGACCATAATAAGCGTCGTTTGTTTGTCGATTGGGCTCTAGAACAGCTTGAAGTTGATCCACTTTCTTACCGTGAAACTGTGTTTATTGATGAAACTCATTTCTGGTTGAACGGCTATGTAAACAAGCAAAATTGCCGTATATGGATTGAAAACAATCCTCAAGAAGTTCTGCAGGTTCTGCTGGTCGAATGCGGTTCCTCAGAGCTGGTCGTGGTGAACATATGCCGGAAATTATTTTCAAAACATTAATGTCATAAAGTTATCTTTCAAATAAAAAAAAATTGGCTTCAATCTTAATTTAAATGTGTTTTATTTCAATTCAATATTCTTTCACTCTAAAAACCCGTTATTTCTTGCAGAGTGCGCACTGGTCTCGTCTGTTCCGTCCGTTTCGTGATTGAGGGTAGCGCGATAGAAGCGTTTGTTGACAATTATAAAGTTGTTATTGTTTGCATATATCGTACTTGTTCTGGTAGTGCATCGGACGTTGAAATTTTCTTCAAGAAATTTCACAACATCCTTGATAAACTCACCAGTATTTCTTGTAAATTCATGATTGCGGGTGACTTCAATATTGATATTCTCTCAGGGTATAATGTTGATGAAAAGTTTATATCTATTGTTGAAGGTTTCAATATAAAGTTTGTGATTCATGAACCAACAAGGGTGACGCCAACCTCTTCGACTTGCATTGATAACATTGTCAAAAATATTTTCGATTAAACTTCTTCCTGCCTGTTGAGCTAGAACATTTCTGATCATACTGCTCAGGTGTTTTCTTTCTCTGCATCGTCGGAAGGTATAAATGGAAAAAGGAAAATTCTATTAATTAACGAGTCAACGATTTCGGTATTCGTTACATCTTTATCTCATATAGATAGGAGTTTCATTGAGAGTGATTTTTCTTCTAATAATAATTCATTGTGGAATTAATTTCATGAAATCTATGAGAATTTATTCGATGAATCCTTTCCGTTTGTACGTATCAGAGAAAATGATATGAATAGAATTCCTTTAACACCAAAGTTCTAGAAATTAAAAAATATTCAGATATTTCATTTGTCATTTCGTCTTATCATTCTGAATATGTAGAACAATATAAAAAAATGAAATTTCTGCATGATAGGGAACTAAGAAAAATGAATCGAAATTATTTCAGAACATAAATTGACAATAGTAAAAATGAGAGTAAAACAACTTGGAACATACTCAATAGATTAACTGGTGGAGGTAACTTTGAGAAGAACATTTTCAGCAATGTTGAAGGTCATGATAACTTGGCAAATACTTTCAGTGATTTTTTTTCCGGAAATGCAAACTTTGTACGAGATGGAGAATAAATAAATCAGAATCAAATAGTATATAATGTTAATACAAGCTCATTTTACGTTTTCCCTATTACCTAGAAAAAGCTCATCAACATGGTGAATAAGATGGGAAATACAAACTCTTGTGGGTAAGATGGTATAACTGTTATTAAAATTACTATATAGGTGGAAGCGGAGCCGTTGGCTCATATTATTGAACGGCTTATTCACTGAAGGGACATATCTGCCTCAAAGTAGCTTTCATCAAACCCCTATATAAGAAAGGAAATGTACATGATGTCAATAATTGCCATCCAATTAGTTTACTCAGTTCTTTCGCAAAAATATTCAAGAAACTTTTGGTCGGTCGGCTTTGCTCATTCATGTATAAGTTCAAAATTTTCTCTGAGAAACAACATCTAAAACAGCAATGTATGAATTAGTATGTGATATTGTTGATGCTTTGAAGAGTGATGAAGTGCCTGTTCGTCTTTTTTAGATTCATCTAAGGCATTCGATAGCATGAATCATGAATGAAAATTGAAGAAACTCTCTGTATGTGGTATTCTCGACTGTCAACTGAAGTTGCTCAAGTGCTACTTGTCTGATCAAGTGTCAACTTGGGAAGTTCCCAAAAGAAGTAATCTGGGACCCTTTTTATTTCTGATATATATCAATGAACTCGACCTCTTGTTGTTTGTTGACGATGCGAGTGCTTTGCTGCGTAGCAGGAATCTTAATTCTAGTATTGATCAAGCAAGATTAGCCTTCGTTTTAGTACAGCATTGATGCACTCAAAATGAGTTACTTCCTAATGTCAGTAAGACTGAGTGTTTGATTTTTGGAACGATTCAATCTAAAAATATGTATCCTCAGTCAATAACTCTGGATAACACAAGGTCAGATTTTTGTCGTCGACAGAATTTCTTGGAGTTTCCCTTGATTGTCACCTGAAATGGAATGATCATGTGAGTCATGTCAGCAAAAATTCAATAAAGTTTTGTACATGATCAGGGATATTGTCACAGAGAGTGGACATGGAACTTTTAAAAACAGTTTATTATGCAAGTTTTGTTACACTTCTGAGGTACGGGCTTGTTATATGGGGTGGAAGCAGTGATATAAATGGATCATTCATTATGCAGAAATACGCCTTGAGAGCAATAATAGGATTGAAACATGAAGAATTACGTAGAGCTCATTTTAGAAATAATTCCATGCTCACACTCCCGGGACTATATGTTTTGGAATGTCTGCTATTTGTGAGAAAGCATCCCTAATATTTTAATGATCTGTTGAATAAAAACAATACAAGACGTACTGTTCCATACCACGTTCCGAGGCTTTCCTTGACACTTACTGAAAGAAACACAAAATATATGTGTATAAGATTGTTCAATGTACTACCTAAGGAGTTCATCAATGTATCTCATATTAGAAAGTTCAAAAGCGAAATAACTAAGATTATTAAAGATATAGAACCATATTCGATTGGGGAATTTATGGAATATTCTTTCTGATCTAGATGAAGTTGTGATATTTTTTGACGGTTTCCTCTTTTTATTTGTATGATTGCATTGATTATGAGAACAAAGTTTATGTTATGTTATATCACATTTCACATAAATACTTCGTATCAACCAAATTTTTCAGTACATTGTCGATTGTTTGGGGCTCAATCTCATGAATGGCAACTTCGATTTAGTGTTTCAAGACATCAATCTTTTCTAGATGGTTAGCGTAACACTTATTTTTAACGAATCCCCACAAAAAATTTTCCACCGAGGTGAAATCGCTAAAGATGATTCATTCGGGAAACTATTTAAATATTTTAATATTAGCCTTCTACATATTTAATTAAAAAAAATTATATTCAATAATTATAACTTCAGGAATTAAATTCTTCTATCAAGTATTAACCTTTATTTATGTCATTTGGGAAAGTATTCATCGCGATCATTAGCCTACTGAGCGAAATGGAAACGCATCGGATTACTACAATGCTTCACTTCTTGCACTAGTTGAACTTTGTGAACCATCCACCGGGGTCTTTATGCAAGAATCTCCTCAGAGCACGATGACGAGTAGATGTTGATGAATATTCAGCCACATTCTGATTTACAGAAGTAATGTTTCCAGGTGTACTCACTGAATGAGAGCGTGAGCGGGTTTTTTAATCAAATAACGATCCAGTTTTCATGGACAAATTGATCCACAAATTGCCGTGAGTGCATTTCATTTCTATTGAATTTTCCACGTAAATTTCTTATGGTTTGAGTAGAAGATTCACCACTATGGAAATAAGGTTTTGATATTTTCCACTTTTATTCGAGCGTAATACGATCCTTTTCTTACTGTCAAATATTAAACTAACATTCTGTCAAAACACGAATGCCAGAAGTTTTGCCAGACTCTGCATGCCTTCATTAAAATCCACTCTTTGCGAATAAACCCGACGAAATTGAAGAAAATGTATTGTTTTATTCCAATATTTGAAATAGGTGTACCTACATAAAATGAGTAAGTCACTAACATATCATTTATTATTTTTAAAATCATTTTTCTAGTTGCTAGTTCTTCAACGCCGCTCTTAGGAACTTTGTTTTGAGCAATTTGTGGTGAAATTGTTCATTTTGATATACTCTATTTCCTTTTTAAAAGAAACTTGAGCTTTAAAAACAATCTGCACATAAGTATGAGTTGGCTGGTGATAGTGAGCTCATTAGGGAGTGTATTCACTAGTATAATTTCAAATTATTTTTCAGGCCAACCAAGCAGCAATCTGATAAAAGTCCATTTGAAGATAGTTGAAAATGAAAATTGTAAACAACAATACGCTAAAAGCGGGGCACGAGGTGATATTGATGAAGACATCCAAATTTGTGCTGGCTCTGCTAGTGAAAAAATTATTATGGATACTTGCCAGGTAAATCAGAGTCATATCGATTTCTCACCGTGATTTGAAAGCTTAAAGCTTTCGGCCAACTATTTCAGCATTTGAACTATTGTCATTTTAAATTCGTGACATATTTTGAAGGTTTAAGAATTTGTATAAAGTATACGTTTCAAATAATAATAATACGAACAATTCTTCATATCGTGTTGGCCTTTACATGATAGAAATCCATTGTACACTTCAGTTAATTGAAAGACATATATATGTTGATTTCCATTTATTATCTTGAGTTTTTCACACGACGCGTTCCATTAACATTTAACAGTTAACTACTCCAGATGCTTATGAACAGTTGTTGGTTTATATGACGCTTTTCGTTAACATATTTAACTTCTTCAGATGCTTAAAAACAGCTTACATATGTTTTTAAGCCTCTGAAGTAGTTAACTATGATAACGAAACGCGTCATGTGAACAACTCAAGATAATAAATAAATGTCATATAGTCATCAAGGCAGATCTTGTATTGATTCGTTTGATGGGTATTTCATCTTGCTTGTATCTTGGTTTCTCTTTTTATGGGGACCGGCTGTAGGAGTTTTTTAGAAACTTCTTTTTAACGATATGAAATCTGCTCAGTATTGGTTCCACATTCATCTTTTCATGAAGAAGTGTGTTAGGTGGGTTATGGAATGGATTATTTGGATGGTGTATTTTACTCAACCCTCTCAAGCTGTTACCTTCGACTACCTCTTATTCGTGTGGGTTTTTTTGCAGTTAGTGTATAACAGGTATCCGTATTCTTTGATAAGTCTGCATTTTGTCATATCAAGGGTAAACAATGAAGAAGTGATCGTGAAGATTTCGAGCAAATTAGAGACAGACCTTTTATAACACGATGCCTTACTTCGAAAGGTGCTACAAAACTTGTTGTGCTTAGCTTACCTGATGAGAACATTGGAATTCAATTACTGAACAAACGCAGGACCATCGTAACATCAACCACAGCAGATACTGGAATTGTTGATGTACTGTTCCGTACTTACCTTTACATCGTGATCGTCTAGTTGAGGTAGGAAATAACTTCACGTTATGCCGACTACTCTAAAATGAGAGCAAGGAAATAGTGACGGGAAGTTCAAAATGAAAGGTTAAATAAAAATACAAGATTTGATCCTGGAAGATAGGGTTACCCAACTGACTCTATGTGTTGGCGCGAGGCGTGAAAAAAAGTCAAAGAAAAAAACTTCACTTCTCTTCATCCGCAACACATTCTTCAAAATTGTAATTCCATTGATTAAATAAAAATTACAAAGATCGAGAACCTCATAACTTCCTGGAACATACTGTGTAAAGGTAAATATAGCAGTCAATTAAATGGCAATAGGAACATATAACACCGTCGAGGCAATTCAAATAATGACCCTTTGGTCAGGAATCCCTCATTTTGATATCTTCTATCTGATTAGATTATTATAATCTGGATGCATAATATCACTAGTCAAGAATTTCTTGTTGTAACAAATACTCTGCTGCAGTTTGATGTAGTACGGAAGCAAATATAGAGTTTTCACAGTTTCCCATCTTCTCTAGATAGATCATATCAAACTGTATTTCGCAAGTGAAAAGCAATTGCAGCACTTACTAAATATCACTCAAAAATTTTCGTTGGACATACTTATGAAGATTGGATTGGACAAGTGTAAAAAGTTGAACATCGAAAGAGGAAACATTTTGGAGGTAATGCTAAATGGTGACATTATACGTGCGATGGAGAATGGTGAGATTTACAAGTACCTAGGATTTCAGCAAGCCAGACTTCTAGACCAAAAACAAGCTGAAACTAGA
This sequence comes from Megalocaria dilatata, assembly GCA_034642435.1. Classification (NCBI taxonomy): domain Eukaryota; kingdom Metazoa; phylum Arthropoda; class Insecta; order Coleoptera; family Coccinellidae; genus Megalocaria; species Megalocaria dilatata. The sequence goes on along the minus strand of CM067858.1, from coordinate 25,068,310 downwards.
GTTGAGGATGAATATCAGAGTAGGATAAAAGCTCTGCTGGAGACAGGCAACCTAATCCGAGGAATAAATATCTGTGCTATACCCGTCGTCACATATTTTTTTGGTGTACTCGAATGGACAAATACAGAGTTAGATGCTATACAACGAGTCACGTGGACTATGATGACAAGATACCTCACAGATCATCCGAGATCTTTCACCATGAGAATCACTTTATCGAGAAAGCACGGCGGACGAGGGTTAACCGACATCAACATGTGTCGTATTGTATAGGTACAAGCGAATTAAAAACATCCTTAATTTTAATCAGAGGATATTTGTATGCAGGAGTTTAGTAGAGACAGATCTAAACTTTGGAATTATTGGCTGGAGTGGAGTATCTAGGAATCACCTGCAATCTCTTGAGGTAACACAAAAACGTGTCCTCAGAATAATTATTATTATTATAGAAAGGAGTTATGATTATCCCAGTGACTTACTTTATTCTGACTCCGGATAGCTTGATCACAGGGAGGTATATTTTACGAATGTCGCAATCCTTCAATATATAAATAGAGGTGAACTGACCGTTTTGAAACATGGTTATGGAGCTCGGCACAGCTATGGATTCATTTTACCACCTATGAATAAAACAATTGGACAAATGAATTATTACTACTTGGGGCCAAAAGTTTTGAAATTTGTTCCAATCGAGATACGATCTAGACCTATACTTCGCCATTTCAAGTGAGCACTCAGAGACTTTATGGAGAAAACTCGCCGTAGAACACTTATACAATCATACAATTGATAGAGCATTGAGTGTCTGACTTTCCTTTTTTTGTGATTTAAAGGATTGTTTGAATCTATTGAATGATATTGCTGTTTGGTTTGATGATTTGATATTTTTTACATATATTGTTTGTCTGTATTGTTGTTGATTTTAACGTGAATTGAATTTCGTTAGCTCTACGCTCCGTTTATTACTGTCGTTATCCTCATTTTGTCTCGACCATGTTCCTATGCATTTGATTATCTCAGCTTTACACACACTCGCAACTATCTTGCTTCTGTCAACTATTAAACCATTTCAGTTTCGCAGCATACAAAACATTTGACGTTGTAACAAAGATTCTCATAGTTTATTTTTATACTTAGTATAACTATTTCCATATATTTTTACAGGGCGATTCAGGAGGACCTTTGCAATTTACAAACTATACCAATGCCAAACATTATATGATTTTTGGGATAACCTCGTTCGGAAAGGCTTGTGGTATAGTTAATAGTGCTGGAGTATACACCAAAGTTTCAGCTTATATACCTTGGATAGAGTCGATAGTATTTAATGGTGACATATGAAATTTGTTAATCTCAGATACATTAAATTATACATTTTAGTAATTGTTATGATCTCTAATCGCAATGATTAATGTATGTAAATGAATATTTTCTTAATTATAAGAGCAGTATTGCCACTCATTATATACTGTGGCGAGATGCCCCACTTCTTGCACATTACCCAGACCTCCGCTCCGTTCTGCCGCAGCTTTCTGGCGTATCGCATAGAGTTTGCGATCGCTTCTTCGACACTCGCCCCCATGGCATTAGAGCTTGTCGCGCTAGGGACGGTTGTCTTGACTAGGACCCTAGTTTTATCCCGGTGAATTGGAGGATTAAGTCTTGGTGCCTAACGTAATGCCATTTGCGCCAGTCAATGGACCCGTGCGGTGGAAGATCGACCGAATGGAGCCCAAGATTCACCGTAAAGTGAAATGTGAGATGAGCCGCGTTGATCAATACAGTACAGGACCTCTCTCTTAAAACTATTGCAGTAAATCTACGGATTTTTCTGTCCAATGGCCGAATGCGTTATGTAACATACTGCGTTACCTCGGGAGGGTGGAGGCCCTCGGGAAGTATTCGTACGACCTGGCCACCCAATGGTATTGGACTCAAGGGGGCAGTGGTTGACAGTCCGCATGCTGGACAAGGAGGATATTCCTTTTATCTGTTCGCAGACGCTCATGTTCGGAATATTCTCGAGAAATGCTTCAGGGTTTAGCGGGACTTGACGGTTCGACCAGACTCGTCCTGAACCTAGATCGATTCTGGGACGTTTCTGGGGTTTGTGGATCTCGACGATACGGCTAGTTCGTTGGTGCTTGACGTCAGGATCAATTGAAAGACTTCACAAGGTTCGTGGGTCTTGATGTACAGGCCGGATTGACGGTGCTCGTACCAGGATCAATTGAGGCATTAATCTTGAGACTATCTTAGTTCATGAGAGTGCGTTCGGGTAGATAGATAAGAAGCCCCTTTGGCGTGTGATTTGCGTCCCAAATATTTCAGGTACTGACCTTGCAGAGCCAGTAGAGGTTGGAATAGTGCTTCGCTGCTACCACTCATATGGTTGTAGGTTTTCAAACTGAAGAACAAACTGGTAGCTGGTGGGTTCTTCTCTTCGGAGGGGTTCTCGCCACGCGCGATAATAAGGCGTAACCCTCATCACTCTTGGGGTAGCTTGATGAAAGAGCTACGCTCACATACCAATACACTAACTGGTAGAATTCACGCTTCTCCGATACTTAATTCACCATACTCGCCGGCTTCAAGTAGAGCAGAGTGCACGCGTTGGACATCGACGTTCCAAGTGGAACAAAGTCAAAGCCGTCATTGGCAGGATTGCATCTCATTGCCAATCTGGTGAATTTCAGGGGATTGCAAGATGGAACGCAATGCTTACCTCCGAAATTAAGATGAGTGAAAGTTCCCTCAAAAGAGCGCATCACAAAGAGTTTCATTAGAGACCCCCGACGAACCCATCCAAATTTTCCGAGGTAACTTTCCTATTTTGTTCCACAGTATCCCTCACTTGAGATGGTACCGCGTCCAGCTCAGTGGCGGACTGTTCCAGGCCAAATCCTAACGCCTTATACCGTGACCCCTACTAACGCTCACTGGGAGGGACGACGTGTCCCTTACTTCTTTGGTATTTCCCAGAAGTCATTGGCAGGCTTGCCCCATTGCCAAACTGTTGGATTCAGGGCCTTATCTTCGGAAATTAAGAGGTATGAAAGTTCCCTCATAAGACCTCATCGCAAAGAGCTTCAATTCTCTTAGTGAATAAACGGTGAAAATTTATATAAAATACCGAGTTGTGTTCTCCAATATATCATAACAAATATTAAAGGGACAACAACACTTGACGAAGAACAGTTTTCAGACTACTCGGGTCTGAAATTTGTTTTCTAATGGAACGGCACTCCTCAAGAGTGTATTCAAGAAGAAGGTAAGTATTCAATGATAAAAGCCATAGAATATTTGCAGAACAGTTTAAGAAATGTGATTGGGTTTATGTGTATGTGTATATATGTAAAAGGGGGAGTTTCGAAAGAAACGGGTAGATTGAAAAAAAAAAGAGGTTATGAGTTATTTTGTTCATATTATCTAGCTATAAGTTAATTTTAATGGACAATAATAGCTGAGTCAAATGTAGTTACGAAAACCAAATTAAAAAATTTTCTGCCGAAATATTATTGACAGTACTTCAATACAAATGTAGAGTAGTTTAAAAAATCGTTAAGGGTATAACTAACGAGGAACTTCTGTGAATATTTACCCCTCTATCGGCAATGAGTACTGTGATATGTATGAATTGTGAATGAATTTAATGAATTTTTTACTGACCTGCCATCGAGAGGTAAAGTAAATCTTAAGCTGTTCATCTGTTCATATTACTGAACGTTCTCCTGAATATTACTACTTATTCGATGTCACAGAATCTGAGGTTTTCTCAACAGTTCAGTGCATGAAAAATAAGAGCAGATGTGATGATGATAATATTTACTTATATCTATGGTTATTATTGAACGTCACATTACTGATGTAGTGAAAACTCTATGTCAATTAATTGTTTCTTCAGAAAGTCAAGCCCCTTCACAAAATAATGGATCCTAATTCCAAATGAATTGACCTTTTATAGATCAATCATACTAATAACTGCCTTTTCGAAAATATTTCGAGGAATTCTTCTTGATGTTATATTTTTATAGACACTCTCAATAGGGTATTTTGATGATACTGAATTATTGTTTTGGTAACAACATCCATCACTCCAAATTATGACTGGCTGTAAGTTTAAACTATACAGGTGGCAAATATATTAGCAGTCAAGACTGCTATTGAACCAGTAGCAACGACACTGGTACGTGTTTACATAAAAAATGGTGAAATTGTGACAAACTTGCTTTGTCTTGTAACATAATGGCGACACACTCAAGAAGAGACAAACTTTCAAATATATATATATATATATATATATATATATATATATATATATCTGTATATGTATCATATATTTATATATATATAGAAGAATGTTATCAATTCTTATTTCTATAATCGAAGAAATAGACGATTTCTTTATTCTGAAAGATTTTATTTTCTTTAGTTTTAAATAGAACTTACACAAAAAGAATAATAACATACAAAGAAATAAAAAGAAAGAAAATAAAAAGAAATAAAAAGATACCTGAAAGAAATCAAAAACAATGCTATTTCTTCGGTTAGTTATTTATGGCGAGCGGGCGTCTGTCCACCCTACCACTGCGTCCGCACGGACTATTGTGGTTCACCCCTAATGTATATCTCCCTAAGATCCAGTTCTTAGATAAAACTCATGCTCTTGTTCGTGGGTAATTTTTTCAGTTCGCAGTGGGCTATAAAAGCTTGACCAAAGACCTCGAATCTGATGCGACTCACCGCTGGGCACTCTGAGACGATGTGCATGGCTGTTTCAGTGTCCTCAAGACACAGCCTGCATGCATCGTCTTCAGCCAGACAGATTTTGTGCAAATGCGCTTTCAGTCTGCAGTGACCTGTCACAATTTCGACAAATGTTCTTAGTTTGGCCCTATCCAAACCTAGCGCTAGGTTCGCCATCTTTTTCTTCGAGGCTGTTCCAACATAATACGAGGTAGTTTTAGGTTAGAATCTTAGACATAGAATATAGATCAAGGTTAATTGATAGTGAGGAAAGAATAAATTGAGTGAAGTGAAACGAAAGTCTACTGAAAACCATGAAAGGGCGTCGAATTCATCTATGTTTGATCATAGCCGTGTTAAAGGCCAACATTATCGAAAATTAAGACATTAGACCACCAACATAATTCATCGTTTTTATTGCTTCTAATTTTATTGAAACTTTAAATTTTCGTCAACTGCCGAAACTTAAACTTTGAAAATAAAACTCGCAAAAGCCAGGAGAAATCTCAATGGAATGAATGATTTTGCCTAGCTAGAACGGATTTTTTAAAGACTCGGAAAAAAATTGAAAAACTCGAAATTATACAAGAAGGATTGAAAATTCTCGGCAGAGAATCTAATGAATTATAACGCATCTGTGAAAATTTTATTTCGCAGTATACTTTGAGCCGCGCAGAATCACTGCTCCCTCGCGTTTCAGATACATCTATTTGTAGCCTATCAAATTACGTACTTAGCTAACAGAAAATCACCGTTTCCACAATTTCAGCTTTCTTAGATTCATAGATAGGTTTTCATGATAGTTTTAATACAGACGTCAATGATAATTCGCGTATTTCGCTAATATAAAAATTACTCCTTCTGAGGGACATTGAGATTTGTTGGAGGAACATAGTCGCAATGTTAAACGACAGAGCACCATAAAGCACCAGATCACTGCTTAACATGTCTTCTAGTTTGAAAGAATTCACATTTAACACATTTTTAGGTAATTTCAAATAAAAATCCGAACTACCGAGGTTATTTTAGTGCCAACAGGACCATGAGATACCATTCTTGTCGTAGAAAAATAAGATCATATTCTTTGCGAAAAGAGAGAATATTCCAACCCCACAATCAAGCAGATCATGTGATATTCACATCGTCGAGCCCTGTTGAAAAACACCGAGTCCTATCAATTCGCTACGAAACATCTCTTAATAAGGGCATACATATTTCTCACTCAAATTCCCAAAGCAACAATTATATGTCACTGCAACAATTTCTATCTTTTGCCTAATGGTAAAAGATAGAACATATGCGGGGTAATGGACCATCTAACAATAATTCGTTAGATCGTCCATTATCCCGCATATGTCTACATCTAAATAATATTTGCGCCATAATTTGAACATTTGTAACTGAAAGGATACTACACACCAACCTTGTTTCTTCGAAAACGTGAATACGTTATCAACCATAAGCAGACTTCATCGTGTAAGATATATTACCTGAAGTGCAAGCAAGCCTGCAAGCAATAAAAGTACCTGCAGCTGAACCACGAAAACAGAATTCTAGTTGCTCGTTAATTTTATGTTTAGCAGTTGAATTCTCTTGTAATCACTTATCCCCATTTCTTAGAATTAAGCGTTACCAAGTTTCCTAATGCGAAGTCAATGTCGCATCTCCTTTTCATCATATACTTCTGTGAAATTTCCTAATTTTTGGATGCAGCGCGGTTAACAAATGATCCTTTTTGGTTGGTATTTGATGAATGAAGGTAGGTAACGTATTTCAATAGTCCTAGTGAAATACTTGTTTTTTTTGTTTATTATTATATTTTAAGGATCCCAGCGAAATACCTGTTTCTTTTTCTTGATTATTATATTTTAACGGTCCCAGGGAAATATAAGTTTTTTTCTACATTATTATATATAATTGCTGCTAGCGAAATACTTGTTTCTTTTTTTACATTATCATATTTTAATGGTCCCAGCGAAATACCTGTTTCTTTTTCCACATTATTATATTATAATGACCCCAGCGAAATAATTGTTTGTTTTCTACATTATTATATTAAATAGTCTTAGTGAAATACATGTTTCTTTCTCTACATCATTGTATTTCAATGGTCCTTCCGAAATAATTGTTTCTTTTTCTACATCATTATATTTTGATTGTCCTAGTTAATTCTTGTTTCTTTTCCTACATCATCATATTTTAATGGTTCCAGCGAATTACTCGTTTCTTTTTCTCCATCATTATAATTTAATGGTCCTGGAGAAATACTTGTTTCTTTTCTACATCATTTTATTTTGATGGTCCTAGTTTAATTCTTGTTTTTTTTTTCTACAGTATCATATTATAATCGTCCCAGCGAAAAACATGTTTCTTGTTCTGTATTGTTATATTTTAGTGGTTCTAGTGTAATATTTGTTTCTTTTTCCACATTATTATATATTAAAGGTGCTAGCGAAATATTTGTTGCTTTTTCTTCATTATCATATTTTGATGGTCCCAGCGAAATACCTGTTTATTTTTCTACATTATTATATTTTAATGGCCCCAGCGAAATACTTGTTTTTTCTTCTACATTATTCTATTTTAATGGTACCAGCGAAGCACATGTTTTTTTTCTACATCATTATATTTTAATGGTAACATGAATGGAGTATGCGGTTGGCTCTAGGTAAAACATTATAACAATTTTATTTAAAATATTTCACACAGTTACTGAACAGAAATGTCAAAACACTATGGCTTCTAGCTTCTGTCAAATCACAGTTATCTCTATCGAAAGTTCTATCACTCTGAAGAAAACACCCGATATTTACACAGAATCATGAAGTTACGATTTGGAAAGATAAGGATGCTTCTTCAGGTGAAATGCTTCTGCTCAATTCTATTCAAAAGATTAATTCCATCGTTTCACTCAAAGTTTTGGAAACATTAATTAGATATAGCGTCGGCTTAAGTAAAATTCTACAGTAAGAAGATTTGGACCTGAATAAAGCTATTCACCATGCTAGTGCTGTGAAAGTTCTCTTGGAAGATTTGAGGAAAAATGCTGATGATCAATTTCGAACGATTTTCAATAGAGTGAAATCTTTATGCGAAAAGTATAACATTCTTCCTTATATGCACAGAATAACAAATAGACAAACACATAGTACAAATATAAAAACAGATGATGTACAACAATATTATAAAATTAGTATTTTCTTGCCATTTTTGAAATCGTATGTTACACAAATCAGTACCAGATTTCTCAAACATCAATATGATTTATCATCATTCATGTATTTGATTAATAGAAGTAATGACCTGTCGACTGATTTAAAAAAAATTAATAAAGTTATATGAAGTGGATTTAGAAACAGACAACGAAATAACCATTGAATGAAAATTCGAGATGTGGAAGAAGGAATTATCGAGAATTCCCTGTTCAAAACTTAGTGCAATATAGGTACTTTCTAAAGTGATGTCAGTTATTTCCTAACATTATTACTCGAAATATTTTGTACGTTAGCAGTATCGACGGCCACGCCGAAAAAAACTTGAAAGCACAATGAGAACTGAGATACTGACTGGGCTTGCTCTGTTGAATAAATATTATGATTTTGAATTCGATATTGAGAATATATAAGAACATCTGAAAGAGGCATGAATATTTAAAATTACTTATTTGTATTATCTTTAGTAGATATTTACTTGCTTCGTTTATTGCTTCTATCTTCATTTCCGTAATTGGATTTAAATTTTTTCAGTTTGAAATGTATCGTATACACAATATATTCATTTTCATAAGATCTTGAAGCAGAAAGAAAAAATATAAGAATTCCAAGCATTTGTCAAATCGAAATCGTGTTGAGAGATATAGGTTAGTTTTTTGATTTTGATATTTGGAATATTAAATGAGGGCTGAAGACGGGATTGCTTAGAATTATATTTGTTTTTTGAAGATATAGTGCATTTTTTTAGAGATTTTTGAATTAACTTATTCGAATATTTAAATATATTAAATATTTCAAATAAATTATATTCTTCGAGAAGTCCTTTAAGTGGGTTCATGTTTTTAAAAGGCAATTGGTGTTCTTAAAGGTAAGACCAGAAACAAAATTTTGTCTCCTTTAAATATTTATTTATTAATTTTAATTACTTTTGTATATCTGTTGGGTTATTTATTCCATTTGACATTATATATTGAGTTTTGATTATATACGTCTATTAAATGTAAGCGGTGCTTGTTTTAGACATAAATTTAATTCTAAAAGTTTTTTGAATAAAAAAATTTTTTTGAAATTAAAATTGTAGAAGATATACATATTTCAATTTGTTTTAATATTCAAATTTTGTTATATTTCTTCTATCAAGTAAAAGGCCTTTCTATTTTATTTTATATATAATATATAATTATATTTTGGCTTCAATAAATCTCATTATAGAATGTCAATGAATTTAAATAACCTTAAAGTAACTCACACTGTTCTTTGATTTTGTTAGAACATAGATCAATCTTGAATTATATAGTTGATCTGTGTATCGAAGCTTTAGTCTTTTTACACGTGTTGAGAGATATAGGTTAGTTTTTTGATTTTGATATTTTGAATATTAAATGAGGGCTGAAGACGGGATTGCTTAGAATTATATTTGTTTTTTGAAGATATAGTGCATTTTTTTAGAGATTTTTGAATTAACTTATTCGAATATTCAAATATATTAAATATTTCAAATAAATTATATTCTTCGAGAAGGCCTTTAAGTGGGTTCATGTTTTTAAAAGGCAATTGGTGTTCTTAAAGGTAAGACCAGAAACAAAATTTTGTCTCCTTTAAATATTTATTTATTGATTTTAATTACTTTCGTATATCTGTTGGGTTATTTATTTCATTTGACAATATATATCGAGTTTTGATTATATACGTCTATTTATGTAAGCGGTGCTTGTTTTAGACATAAATTTAATTCTAAAAGTTTTTTGAATAAAAAAATTTTTTTGAAATTAAAATTGTAGAAGATAAACATATTTCAATTTTTTTTAATATTCAAATTTTGTTATATTTATTCTATCAAGTAAAAGGCCTTTCTATGTTATTTGTCAAATCTATGTCCAACAACATAAATATAAATTAGAGCTTGATCTAAATCCAGTTATATCAAAGAAGTTAATAAAGTAAATAAAAACAACTTGGCCTAAGTTTCACTATTTAATTGATTCTGTTGACATATGTTTCGGGTTTGTAGCCCATTTTCAAAACTGAAGAGAACAAAACTTAAAATCCTGTTTATAATGGTAGGGTAGATCACAGGTACAATTTTGAAGAGTGTGAAAATATGGTGTTAGTTCGGTCCTAATCTTTTACAGATAAGAGCAATGATGACAAATTAAATTGAAGTTGTTCATTTGTGATTGGTAGCTTCTTACCATGTGCTAAACAAATTTCCAAATTTTCTAAAAGGTCCATTCTGATGCTTTTATTACCTACGTGTAAAACCACAGTTCTACTGAAATCTATGAAATGGTTGTTATTTATACAATGTTCCGAAAAACCAGATTTAATTTCATTATGTACTATAATTTTTTATGTTCTTCTACCCTTATGTTTATAGATCGTCCTGTCTGACCTAGGTAAAATGCAGAGCATTCATTACAATATAATTTGTATATACCGCTTTCTTCACACGTTTCACGACAGTCTTTGCTATTGACTAAGAGAGAACCTAAGTTTTTCTTAGTTGTACAAATAATATTAATATTATTCTGTTTTAGTCTATAGCAAATTTTGACACTAATTTGTGGTATGTAGTTTATGTTATGGAATTTTTCTTTTTCTTTGTTGTCAAAAATAGGGTAAAGAGAAGCTAGAGCTTTTTTATGCTGTTTTTTAAAAATTAATTTATTGATGACGTTCGTAATCTAATGACTTCAAAAGTTTAATTTCTTTGTTAAAGTTTTCTATTTAGAGAGGGGTTGATAGTAACCTATGTACAAAGGCGTGAAAAGGAGACATTTTTATTTTATGAGGATGGGAACTGTTATTATGTATTAATGAATCTGTGTACGTGGATTTTCTAAATATGTCAAATTCAAGGGAATTAACATTTCTTTGATATAAACATCTAAAAAATTTATTGATTTTTGGGAATTTTCAATAGTGAATTTGACAGAATTGAAAAATGAATTTAACAAATTCAGAAACATTTCTAATTGTCTAATAGAACCTAACAAATGCAAAATACATCATCCATATATCTTTTCCAATAAAGAACATTCTTTATTTTTTTTCTTTAATTATCTTGTGAAGAAAAAAATTTATTTTCAAGATGGGCCATGAAAATGTCGCTCAAAAGTGGTGATAAGGAAGAACGTCGAATTTTTGATAAATTTTATGGTTGAATTTAAAATAACTATGTTTGAGGCATATTTCAAGTAGAATCATTGTTTCTCGTATAATTTCAGAGGTGAGTTTTACTGTAATAAATTTTGAAATATATTTTTAATATCTAAATAAGGTATGGCAGGAAATAAATTCACAACATCCAATGAAACAAGTTTAGCGTTAGGAGAACTTTTTAAACTTTTTAGTTCTTCTGTGAACTGTATAGTATTTTTAATAGAATATTTAAGGCTTTGTTGTACCAAATTTGGTAAAATGATGTTGAGAAATTTTTGACACAAGTGCATTTTAGGAAGGGCGAAAAGTAACGAAACTATTATTAATAATTTTTAATGTATAATTTGTATCTGAAAGCAAGTTTTGACAAGTTTTGATGGCCTGTTTTGCGGAATTTTGAAATTTAGACGTAAAGTCCTGTTTGAGCTCTATGAAATAATTAGATTCAAATAATTTTTCGCTTTTTTCCAAATAATCCGATTGATTTAGAATTGCTACCGTGTTGCCTTTATCTGCTTTTGAAATTATGATTTGATAACTTCAAATTTTTTCTTTTAATTTGATGAATAATTTTTTGTTCGTTCTTATTATTTTTAAAAGAAGTCATTGAAATTAACTTTGCAACGGTATGTAAGCCAAGTTGTTTTCATTTACTTCATTAATTTAAAAATGTTTCACCGAGTGATATGCAAGAAATCAATATCATATATTAAAGAAGTGTTTCAGGCTTGTAAAAAAACAAATTAAAAATTATTATATATGAAATGACATTCAATTAAAGGAGATATTTCTACATGATTTAATTAAAAAAATTAAATCCGAATGTCTTAGAAGCACTATTTCTATTTGAGACGATATATAGAATTCTCAAATATATAACACTCACAAATATGCAGGAATCTATAAAAAGTATAGAATATTGACAGAAATCAAGAAGTATACTTAGCCGATACCGCTGTTTCATGGAAACATTATGAAAAATAAGTTCAATACCAAAAAATGCTCTATATAAGTTTAAAAATACAGCACATCTCCAGAACAACGCAGAGAGACACTCGTCTGTTTTGACCTAACCTCAAACATTCTGCCTCATATTTTTATTTCAATATCTTATAGAAATAAAATATGTGATAAATTTTTATTGAAAGTTCCTATCATTCAAAAAGGGTGAATGATGATTATGCACGAGATTGTCCATAATGTTATTTTTTAATTTATTCAGATCATTTTTTGTTCTAGAATTTGTTGTAATGGTTCATATGGAACAGGTGTATCGAATGAAAATATTATTTATTTTTGTAAATATTCCATATTTTCTCTAGATTTCTTTATATTTTCAAGTGATGTGCAATATTTGAGTATTCTATATATCTACTCAAAAATAAATAGTGTTCACACAATATTTTGAATTATTTCTTTCCAAATTGAATGATGCAGAGGTTTCACAGAAATATCCTGTTTAAATATTCAAATTTCAAAATATTACATTTCCCCAAGGAAAAAATTAAAAAAATTTTTAGATTTCATTTCATTCATATTGAATTTTTCACTTGTCATCTGAAATATGAGGTTCAAGAAATAATTTATTCAAAACAACAATAACTGATTTGTTTATTCGAGATCCACAAGCAAGATAAAGACAATAATTGTTCCATTTGAATTGTATTCAATGTTCGAGATCAAACTTGTTCACCTTCATATCATTCAGTTTTAGTACCTTTCACGTTCGTTCCATACTGGTGTTATTACTTGATGATCAAAGTTATGTTATAATTAAAACAAACAATGCTTCTTACTGTGTTTTCATTATTAATCTCTCAATTTTGTTTTTCGATTGGAGCCGGCTATCACCAAGGTAATGAATTTTTTTTTTCAGAGTTATATATTTTTGGAAAAAACACTTATAAAATTCTTTCAATTTATTAGGGGTACAAATAAGTTTCCGCCGTTTTATTGTAGATTGCGCGGCACGGAATTTCGGTTAGCTTTCGCAGATGATAACCGGCTTAAAAAATAGTTTGGACATTCAAGAACAACATAACCTGTTAATATCATTAATTATATATTGGTAAAATATAATTTTTATAACTTGAAAATGTCAAAATTTGAGCCAAGTAAGCGTCATTTGCAAGAAATATTAGTTTCCTTCTTTAATTAAAAGAAATCTGCTGCTGAGGCGCATCAATTGCTCGTAGAAGCATATGGTGAGGGTGCTTTGAGTGAGAGAACGTGTCGAGAGTGGTTTCAAAAGTATAAAAATGGTGATTTCGACGTAGAAGACAAAGATCGCAGTGGAAGGCCAAAAATTTACGAGGATGCAGAATTGGAGGAATTATTGGAGGAAGATTCATCTCAAACACAAAAAGAACTTGCTCTAACATTAGAAGTCACTCAGCAAGCAGTCTCACATTTATATTACCGTTCTTCTATAATAAATATTTAATTTGCGTTAAAAAACGGCGGAAACTTATTTGTACTCCTAATAGTTTTTTGGAATTTAAAAGATCGAAAGATGAATATGTCCAATATTTAGAAAGGGTCACCGTCATCCTGACCAAAGAAGTTATAAAATAGAAAATAAATATTCATACAGTATGATTCTACTTGAATTTATTTTAATTTTATAGTCATGTAGTAAATGTAACCAAAACAAGTAAAACTGTTATATTATGACGTTCTTAGTATACATTATTCGGTGAATAATTTGTTGATTTTTAGGAAAATAGGTTAGCGGATATTGATGAAATCCAATATTGATTTGAAAATAATTTTTTCATAGAGGAAAGTTGAAACGAATTTGTCTTACTGATATATTTTGTGCATGAATGACCATTCTTGGTAATCAATCTAAGAAATATGTGAAAATATCAGAATTTTAAATGCACGTACTTCAAATAAAATGATATTCAAATTTGTATGTGTATGTGACCGTTTTTTAGAGAAAATATATGACTCCTTTCCTCATTCTTTTTTCGATTTACCAAGAAAATGGTTTTATTGTTTTTTGGGTGGGGATAGTATGAAATTTAGGAAAACTGTGCGTATATATCTGCGTAAGATGAAATTATCATATACGCAGGTTTTCTCGAAAGATTTTCAATGATTAGACATTTCAAAGTGGAGGATAAATCAACTCGAATACCTCAAAAACTAAATAGCCGTATAAAATTGATAATTTGAATCAAAACTGTGAAAACTTCCACTATATAAAGGCTGTCCAGAAGTCGACGTCAAAACGGAAGTGAGTGATACAAGTCATAATTATTTGATTGATTCGGTCTTTTCTTGGTGGAAACTCATTTTAATTAAAAAATGTATATGAGACAGTAATTTATTTCCACAAAAATGTTTGTACTACTACAACAGTACAATGTAATACCTGAAGAAGCCACATCGTGGTGAAACAATCATTATTCTATTCGCCAAACTTATAGAGCACTTCGTGAAATTTATGGTTTACATAATCGTCCATCAGAGCAGCTTATTCGTCGAACTATCAATAGATTTCTGAACTGCAAAATAAGTTTCATGAAGAGTTTTTTCATTTGAAAAACGAAATGAATATCTGTTACTAATATTTCCTATTTATGGTCCATTGGATGCAATAATGAACCTTTTTAATTCCTGAAAAAGCCAAATTTAATAAAACGTCAAAGTTTCACCAAATTTTGATTTATTTCCAGGATACCGATGTTCTATTCGGAGCGAAAAGTTACAAGGCACTTGCACTCCTCTTCTCAACTGTTCCTGGGCACTTACGAGGGTTAAACTACTTCAACATGTTGATAAATGTAATGAAGACATGGAAAATCCTATTGTCTGTTGCCCATTGGATGAAAAAATCGGATCTGGTCAGCCTCTTGGGGATGTTTTAGGTCAATACAATCTATCTCAAAATTTAATAAGGCGGAAAAGAACTCCTCGTTCGCTGAGTGAAAAAAGTAAGTAATTGGTTTCAATTAAGTGAAATCGACAGTAATGATTGATCTGCACAAATATTATTCCTAGTTGTAAAAAAAGGAATATAAATCCCTTAACTTCTGCTGTAAATGGTTCAGTGCTTCCTTAAACTATCTATTGCAATGCAGTACTATTACATAGTTAAATACCAAGTCCCACAAATTTAGCAGCCAAATTTAAGTTTTTCTATTATTCACCAAAAAACAACCAAAGAAAATTTTCAAATAGATATTTAACTTTGCTTGTCTATCAAAGATCTTCTTTGGTTGCTCTTTACCGAGTGAGTCGTTGCCGCTCATCAAGTACCCTATACACCTTCCCTGTTGTTCTGAAAAATTTGTAATGTCAGCATAAATGCAGGCAAAACTATATAAAGGGATATCAGACAAAAAATAAGCTTTTCAATATGCACATCAGGTTTGACGAAAAACTGAACTTGTAAAAAAACATAGAGCATGACAGTTCCTTTAGTAAGTTCAATGGGAAGACGATCATATGTGTTGAAAATACAACTAAAAAATGATATCTAAGATATACAAGAAAGAAAGTTTTAAACAATCAATTTATATGGATTTATATCACAAAAATAAAATATTCCTCTTAAGTCATATCAACTGTTAGATGATATATTGAACGCTGACTGGTAAGGTATAGGATTAATACATATTAACATATTGGGTTGTTCGGAAAGTAATTTCCTTTCTTTTTGGAAAATTTTCGAATAATCAATAAATATTTTATTAAATTATATATTGGTCATTTGGTCCAATACCTTTTGCCATCTTTCTGGTAGTAGTATGATTCCACGCTCACAAAATTTTTGGACCGATTCAGGTGATTTTCGACCTCTTCATTTGAAGTGAAGGTTTAACCGTTCACAAAATTTTGCAATGACCGAAACAAATAATAATCCGAAGGCGCCAGATCTGGAGAATATGGTGGGTGTTGCAGGGTATCCGATTCATCCTGTGAAAGCTTTTGCCGAGTGACCAAACTTGTATGAGGTCTCGCAATATCTTGGTGGGACACTGCACCTTTTCTGCTGATTAATTGATTAAATTAATGGTTAATTCTGGCCTTTTCTGTTAAAGTCATTCAGTTTGTCTAGCTGATGACAGTAGACTTCCGAATTAATTGTTGTATTATCCGGTAAAAGCTCAAAAAACGATTCTTTCAAAATCCCACCAAACAGACATCACTTCTTTTTGATAAATCCTTACAATTTTTAAGGAAAGCATAAACGAGAAAGTTAATAATCCTACCTTTTAAAAATGCTTTGAGCCGGTTCATTTTCTTTGCTTCAGTATCTCTTCCACTTGACATTGTTATGCAGGGTGTCCCAACGAATTCAGAAACCCCCTCCAGAATTCAGAAACGAAGAAGTTCCGAAGATTTTAAGAAAACAGGTCAACTTCTATTTTGAGGGGGACGAATTTCCATCATGGGTTTGTTCCGAAAATAACACCCCTATGAAAGTGGCATCAATTCCCAACATTTTTTGAATAGTGAAGAGATGTCGAGTATTGGTTAGTTTGAAAGTTATTTATGCTCCGTGCACGATCCAGTTATAATTTTTAAAAGCGGTTCACTATTCACGAAATAATGTAATATTGAACTTACCGTCAAAAGGTGATATTGAACGGACAGTTGAACCGTCCAAACTTTAGAAGCTAAAAGCAAAAAATATTTTCTCACCTTTTAATAATTCAGAAATCTTCTGGTAAAAGAATACTGAAAATTTAAATGGAGTGTAATGTTAACTCAAATAAATAATTCTGTGGTTTACCATTGATCTATTATTTGAGTTAACATTACACTTCATTTACCTCTTTCCAATTCAAAAAATGTAAGGGGTAGATGCCACCTTCATGGGGGTGTTTTTTTGAAACAAACTCATAATGGTAATTTGCCTCCCTTAAAACAGAAGTTGACCTGTTCCTTAAAATCTTCGAAAATTCTTCGTTTCTAAACTCCAATTTTCGTTGGGGGAATTTTCGTTGAGGCATCCTGTATACAACCCATTTTTCGTCCCCAGTAATTAGGCGCTTCAAAAATGCATAATTTTCGTAACGTTTGAGAAGCGAATTATAGACGTCAACGCGACGACACGAATTTATTTCCGTGAGAATATGGGGAACCCATATATCGAGCTTCGATGTTACACCCAGGCCTTCCAAGTAGTCATAAACAAATGAATTCGATAAATTTAATCTCAAACCGATCATCAGCTAATGCCTTTATAATGTCTTTATTAACTTCAACCAGCCATCCGGAACGTGGTGTACTTTGACCTCAAAATTGCCGGATCGAAATTTTCTAAACCAGTTCTGGCACTGGCGTACTATCAACACATCTTCTCCATACACAACAGTTAATTTCTTTATGGCTTGAACAGCATTTTCAACTTTTCTATAGTAAAAAAGTAAAATATGACGAAAATGCTGCTTATTGCTCTCCATATTTAAAAGGGCACCAACCAAAAACTACTGCGTAGAATTAATTGAACTATTTCACACAAAAGCCTTGCTACATCAGCTCTCAAAACATATAATGATAATGCGGCTTAAGTGTGAAGTTGGGTTCGAAAAATACAATTAAATTCTGTGTCGGGAAAAAACGAAATTACTTTCCGAACAACCTTATAGTTTGAATCGAAATGGTTTGAATATACAGAGTCCTGGAATAGTAGCTGCCCTATCCTCCACCTCGGAGGATAAACCCACAATCCATTTTCTTATGTCCAACAACAGAGGCAGAGATCATCGATAAAATTCGAAACCTAAAAAACGGAAAGGCTCCTGGATTTGACGGTCTTAGAACAGAAACTGTAAAAAATATATCTGGGGAAATTGCGGGCCCTCTATCATTCGTGATAAACCTCATTTTTGAAAAAAGAGTTTGTCCACCAGAATACAAGGTGTCAATTGTGAAGCCTCCTCATAAGGGTGGTGACAAGCAGGTTGTTACAAAATACCGACCAATCTCTCTTATAAATACTTTCGCAAAAATCTTTGAGAAAACAGTAAAAAAAAGGTTGGAGACCTTTTCCGGAGATTGCGGATTGATTTCTGACAAACAGTATGGTTTCAGAAAGAACTTATCTGCAGAAGACGCAATAGCTGAGTTAACATCGAAAATTTATGACGCCCTCGATATATGGGGTGCAGGGGAGTGACTTTGAGACTTATCAAGAGTTATATCACTGACAGAAAGGTTATGGTGAGGGTGAGCGATACCTTGAGTAGTGTCAGAACGGTGGAATATGGAGTGCCACAAGGTACTGTTTTGGGTCCATTGCTGTTTGTTGCGTTTGTGAATAGTTTATTTACTCTGGATACTGCTGGGATAGTCCTCGGATTTGCAGATGATACTTCGGTGTTCTATACAGCGGACTCCTGGGTGGAATTGAAGCATAGGGCAGAAATGGATTCTGGCGCAATACTGAATTGGCTCAATTATAAGCGACTAACCATCAACTACAAGAAAACAGTGGTTCTGCCCTTTACTAGTTATGTAACCGGATTGCCGAATTTTGTGTCGTTACAGATTTTTGATGAACAGAGAACTATAGATTTGCGAGTGGTTGAGAGAACTAAATATCTGGGTGTAACAAAAGATTGCCATTTGAGATGGAACTTTCACATTGAACAGGTCTGTGGTACTCTCAGATCTATGCTGCATACATTCAGATACCTCGCAAACATTGTGGACTTGCCCCATTTGAAGATGGTTTATTTTGCCCTTGTGGAATCCAGACTGGGATATGGAATACTGGGCTGGGGAGGACTCCCCAGATGCTTCGCATCTGGAGAACCTGAATATATTATACTTCAGAGGTATTTTCTCAGGATCGTCCTCAGGAAAGACCGCCTGTTTCCATCTGATGCGTTGTTTACCCAGGCTCAAGTTTTAGATCCACGAAAATTGTATTTCCTGAAGATTGCCTTATTCTGCCGAAAAAAACAAAAGTATACTAGAGCAGGTCTCCCATGGGTACAGCACTAGAATAAAGACTAATGAAATGTTCACACTTCTGACGTCCTCAAAATCAGTTGGACAAAGATGTCATTTGTTTCTTGCCCTCATTTTTGAGAGGCATTTGATCATACAGCTTCTTCAAGTCGAAGCTTCGAAAGTACTTGATTGCTGAAGACAGATATAGAATAAGGGATTTGGAAGAGATGAGCGGCAGGAGTTGACTTGAATGTGGGAGTGTGAACGGGTGATCCAGTCAACAGTTTTCGATTCTGTGATTTTTTTTTGAGCTGTTTTAATTTCACTGATGTTGTGGTGGGTTTTCGGTTGAGACGTTTTTGTTCCTGATGATCTTCCCAATCTTTGTATAGAATAATTTGTTATTTATTGCCCTATTTTGTTCATTTTTTACATATGTATGTATACAGTTATATTATTTTGGTCCTTTTCGATCATTATATTTTTGTTTGATTGTTTGTTTCAAACTATTTTGCTGTTGAAGAACTAGTGGCTGTGATGTTGTTGCCATGAGTGGTTACGGTGGCCGCCCTTACAGACAGCTTTAGCTTTGTTCGGGGCTTGCCGTAGTTGCTCGGTTCGCATCTGCGAATAGCCTTTTGCTATGTGAAATTCTAGTTTATGATTGTGTATGTAATATCTATTTTTTAAATTTAAGTTGTTGTATAATTTTGATATGTAAAACTTATACACAAATAAACTTACTTCAAACTTTTATAGTTGCAGAATCAGACCTCTCAGAAATTTCGTTCGAAAGCAGGCTCCTTGTACTTTCATTTCTGCATCTTAGGAAATTATTTTCCAATATGCAAGGTGCTCCCAAAAAAATTATTCGACAAATAGGTGATTTTTTGAAGAGATCACCACGTATATTTTCATATATTTTCAATGGCTTTCAATACCTCTTTTATGATGCAAAATATTAGAGATATTTTTTCAACGGTACAGATCTTATTCAGAGAAAACTTCAAAAAGTTGAGAAAAGAGTACTTCGCTGATTCTCTTCTGTTTGTTGTGATAACTTACATTCAGTTTGACTAGTAAGATATATTTTGTTAATTATTTTTATTTATATATATATTTATATATACATCGTCAAAAGTCTTGGCCCCTCTAGGTTTCTCAAGAAATAAACAATCTCTGTTCTGGAAATGAGATGAATAATTTCCTCTATTTCAATTGCAATATGTTTGATAGAAATCTTTGTTTGTCACTCTTTTTTTTGTGCAGGATGAGACAAAATACAAACAATGAAAAAAAATCTAAATTCATCGATTATTTATTTTCGATTAATTAAAGTTATTCCACAACTGAATCCAAATTCAATAGTCCGTATTACCACCTCTTCTTTCAATTGCTCTCCCTAAGTAACCCCTTACTTGCTCAATTGGATTCATGTCTGGTGGGTTTGCTGGCCAGTTCATTCTCTGGATATTGTTCTCTTGAAGAATGTTTTGTACCCTTCGTGTACGGTGTGGTGGGGCTTCATCATCCTGATAAATGAAATATTCCCCAAATTCGTTGCGCAGAGTAACAATGTTTGGTTCAGTGATGTTTTCTACGTAGATGGCACTGGTCATTGTTCTTTCAACGGAAGTAAGAGAGGTACGGTGACCAAACATTATACCCCTCCAGCACATTATTGATCCGCCTTGAAAGGGCACAACGTCCCGGGCGAAATTGAGTCGCTCTAGTCTGCCTGGACCTCTCCAAACCCTTTCTCGTCGACTATCACTTTGTAAACCGAATCGTGACTCGTCCGAAAAAAGTACGTTGCGCTGCTGTGGTAAAAGCCACTCTTGGTGGTGTTTTGCCCATTGCCGACGGGTAGCTCTATGTCCAAATGATAGCCGAGAGACACTTAAAGGTCTTCTTCCCCAAAAATTTGAGGAATGCAACGGTCTTCGTATGGTACTGGTTGAAACTATCCGCCTATAGGTCCTCAAAAAATGACTTCGAAGGGCTGTTACAGATACCGTCCGATTGCTGCAAGTAAAATTTGCGATATAATGGTCTTCCCTTGCAGATGTTACTCTGGGTCGACCAGACACCGGTCTTCGAGACAGGCTGCCGGTTTCCAGGAAAAGGGCCACTGTGCGCCTTACTTGCTCCATGAAATATTCAAACGTTACGCAATCTAGTGGTTCGACAAAGCTTCTTGATGTAGGGCTACCATTCTTGCCCGGTCAAACTCAGAAATTGGATGTCCCGGCATTTTCCACGGAATATTCTCAATATTACAACTCTCGTTAATCGCAGAAAACTGATTAACTTCGAATACACCTGTATTCTACCGAACAAGAAACATTTTTTGCTGGTTTATTGCTTTCATTTCAGATTTTCCAAATTTAACCTAACTCGATGATTTTATACCATCAAGTAAATGGTTGAACAATTTCATTTGCTAGTTCTGTATCGTGGTAAGGAAAAAATTTTAGTATTCCTAGTATCATATGCATGATCCCAGATAGGGTTGCCAAGCTCATATGAAGACATTCGTAAATGTAAATACAAGGAACAGTTAATAGGCCATTTTGTATAAATAATGGTTTACAAGATCAGCATGCACCACGATTAAATATCATACGTAGACTGAAAGTTTAGTGTGCGATGCTGGATAGAGTGTCCGCCAACTTCCAAAACCGGTTTCAGCGGTGCATTACTAATCGTGGCCACCAAATGTCACTTTTATTTCCCACCATTGAGTTTCGTAAATGCTATGAACTGATTTACCCGAAAATATAAATATCTTTTTTTCTACATAACAGTTGACAATTTTATGATTTTTGCCAAAAGTCCGTCTTCACAGCCCCACCTTATAGTAGGTTTCGTAGTTGTGTTATTAATACGTCTATAGTAGAAAGTATGTTGTTAAATATTGACGAAATTTCCACCAAATTTTCGAACTATGATTATATTCAATGAACACAGATTTACTTCCCAATAAACTGAATTGATTTATTATTATAAAGGGTGGGCCATCTGGAATTTGCAATTCAATGTAGTGGATATTTTGAGTCTGACAACACTTTGTTCATTCGTGTTTTGACAGAAAGCACCTTTAGTATTTTAAATTAATCAAATATGCAAATTTTAAATGGCCCACCCCTTAATTTCGAATAAGTCCACTTTGACTTAAGTCAAAATTAGAACAAGTTTTAAGTGATTAACTATGTTTTTCTAACGAAAAATTCGAACTTCACCTTTATTGGTAGTAAGATTGCAATTTCTAGAACTATCACAAAGTAACGGCCGAAGAAGTTCAATATTTAAGTTAAGGATGACCCAATTCGTTTCAACAGGAGAATTTGAAAATATAATAATACTTATCTTTCAGAATGTCTAGAATATTACCCTAGTGTAGTATTTGTGGGTGCAGGAGGCGACTATACCTCACTGAAGGAGTTTCCACATATGGTACGTATCTGATTTGTTTTTAATTCTTGATCTGTGATTACTGGAACACATTTCGTGATTATTTTTATTCGATTTTTCTGAACTTAAAAATGCTTGAATGAAACTTTCTTTGAAGATGGTTTGTAACTTTAAAGTTAAAAATTTGAATAATTATCAGGGGTCTTTCAAAACAAACGCCCCATTTTTAAAATTACATTACTCACACATGGCAGCCACTGTTCATTAGTGACATTGACAGGTGTATTTGTCAATGTCTAGCATTCAATCACTTCAACATGTTAGCTGATTGGGCCCTAGAACAGCTTGAAGTTGATCCACTTTTTTATCGTAAAATTGTGTTTAGTGATGAAGCTCATTTCTGGTTGAAAAGCTATGTAAACAAGCAAAATTGCCGTATATGGAGTGAAGACAATCCTCAAGAAGTTCTGCAGGTTCCATTGCATCCTGAAAAATGCACTGTATGGTGTGGTTTACACGCTGGAGGCATAATCGGTCCATATTTCTTTAAAAACTATGCTGATTATTTGTTTCAAAATTTGAATGGTATCGACCCAGAAGTGTTTTGGTTCCAACAAGATGGTGCTACACCTCATGCTGCTACCGTAACAATTGATTTATTGAAAGAAAGATTCGGAGATAACATTATTTCGAGAAATGGTCCAATTAATTGTCCTCCGAGATCATGCGACGTAACTCCACTAGATTTTTTTTTGGTTATGTCAAGTCATTGGTTTATGCTGATATACCAGAAACAATAGACGCTTTGGAAGCAAACATAACTCGTGTTATCGATTAAATAAGGCCTGAAATACTCGAAAAAGTGGTCCAAAATTGGTCTGGTCGAATGCAGTTCTTTAGAACTAGTCGTGATGGACATATGCCGAAAAGTATTTTTAAAACATGAATGTCATAAAATTATCTTTCAAATAAGAAAAAATTTGACTTCAATCTTAATTTAAATTTGTTTTATTTCAATTTAAAATTCTATCACCCTAAAAAAAACACCAGATAATTAAATGTATGAATATTCTCAGAGAATTCTCCTAAATGAACAACTCGAATAGGTCACCTTTATTGAATATCCTCATGTAATTTGGAAAAACCAACGACTACCCAAATAACTTTTATTGCCGTCGGCATTATCTCTCCATCTAATTGAAAATACCCAAATAAATATCATTCTACTTTTAGTCGGCAGAACTTGCATTGCATAATCTGGTCGGAAAATTAAACCAATCTCTCGATAATCGAGAGATAGCATTAACAGCGTTCCTGGACATTGAAGGTGCTTTTAACAATACGCTGCCGGCTTTTCTCGCTGAGGCTATCGCTGCAAGAGGAATCGACCCCCTAATCTGTAGATGGATACAGGCAATGCTATGCGGCAGAACAATAACGACCTCATACCAGGATGAGGTCTTCGAGTTCAAGACTGCGAAGGGCTGTCCGCAGGGAAGTATTCTCTCACCCTTACTGTGGACCCTTCTCGTTGATGACCTGCTAGCGATCATTTCGCTGTGGGGAGTCAACGTTCAAGCATTTGCTGATGACCTGGCAATCATAGTGAAAGGTAAATCGGAGGTGACGATATCGGCCGTCCTTCAAGAGATACTGAACACTATTGACAAATGGTGTATAAGAGAAGACATGTCTCTTAACCCGCAAAAGGTAGTTATAGTACCATTCACTAAAAAACGGAAGTTGAAAGGTTTAGAACCGCCGACTATCCGAGGTGAAATAATACAATTCTCATTTGAGGCAAAATACCTGGGAATAGTCCTGGACAAGATCCTCACCTGGAATGCACACCTGGATAAAGTGTATCATAAAGCCAGAATGGGTTTCTGGACTTGCAGGAGGATCTGCGGTAAAACCTGGGGCCTAAAGCCCAGGCAGATGTACTGGCTATACACTATGGTAATTAGACCACGGATAGTGTATGGCGCTGTAGCGTGGTGGAAGAAAGGCCAACAGACGGTTGGCGAACAAAAGCTCACCCGACTACAGAGACAGGCTTGCCTTGCAATTACAGGTGCGTTTCGCACCACACCCACGGCAGCAATGGAGGTCCTACTAAATCTACCACCCCTGCACCTACTCGTACAGAGGGAGGCGGAAAGGACCACATACAAACTATCAACTAGCGATGGACAGGCCAGAGGCAATAGTGATGGGAGGCTCAAGACTGCTGGACGAGCTTTTAACGAACAGTATCCTATCGATGCCCTCGGATCTAATGTCAAAAATCACGAGCCAGGAACGGAATTTCAATGTAATCGTCCCCAGCCGGGACGAATGGACCCAGCATGCTAAGGTTCTATTGAGAAACGACCTTGGCTTGTTCACAGACGGCTCGCGAACGACGAACGGAACAGGAGCGGGAGTCTATGGGAGTAAACCGAGAATTAACATATCATTGAGTCTCGGTCAAAACGCAACCATATTCCAGGCAGAAATATTTGCCATTGGGACAGCGGCGGAACTGCTGATAAAACGGTAAATCCACCACGGTAAAATCAAAATATTTACTGACAGTCAGTCAGTACTAAAAGCTCTGGAATCCAGCTGTTTTACATCCAAAACAGTCTGGAGATGCCGCACGGCTTCAAACAGGCTCGGTATGTATAACGGAGTCACCCTGGTTTGGATGCCGAGCCACTCAAACTATTTGGGTAACGAGGAGGCGGATCGGCTGGCATTTGCTGGAGCTGCGCTGCCTCTGGTAGGACCGGAACCATTCCTGGCAATACCGCATGACGTGACTAACGAGGCGATAACAGGCAGAATGAACTCAAGGCTAAAGTCTTTCTGGCGGAACCATTCTGGCCTGAAACACTCGAAGTTGTTCCTTGGAACAGCTTCGAACGAAAAGATGGCGAACCTAGCGCTAGGTCTGGATAGGGCCAAACTAAGAACACTTGTCGGAATTATGACAGGTCACTGCAGACTGAAAGCGCATTTGCACAAAATTGGTCTGGCTGAAGAGAATGAATGCTGGCTGTGTCTTGAGGACACTGAAACAGCCATGCACATCGTCTCTGAGTGCCCAGTGGTGAGTCGCATCAGATTCGAGGTCTTTGGCCAGGCCTTTATAGCCCACAGCGAACTGAAAAAATTACCTCTGAACAAGATTATCGGTTTTATCCAAAAACTGGATCTCGTCGGGGAGATATAAATTAGGGGTGAACCACAATAGTCCGTGCGGACGCAGTGGTAGGGTGGACAGACGCCCGCTCATCATAAATAATAATTATAATAACTTTTAGTCCCACTTCCAGTACAACCTGTCAATTTTTATATAATAACCTATGTAAGTTTTCATACAATATCAGTTTAAATGTAGAATATGATTAAGCCACAGTGTTGCGAAGCAATGGTCATTCAACAATAAAAAGTTTGTGGAAATTTTATTTTATTTATATAACTAGTTGAAAATGAATTTTTATCAAGTAAAGTCCGAATCATCAAATATTCAATATATTTCATTTCCATGTCTTGGAAAGGGCTTCTTCCTTTGAAAGGGCTTATCTTAAAATTTTATAGATACAATCCACTTTTGGTTCTAGGCGATTCTGGGATATGGTAATGAAAATGAAAAAGCATGGAGATGCGGTGGATCCTTAATAAGTTATCAGCACATCTTAACAGCAGCTCATTGTGTTCAATCAAGTGATATGTAAGTAGAAAAAAAATTTATTTAGAATTGAATTCCAAAGAAACTGCTAATACTTTGTGGGTTCAACTTGAAGAAGTTTAAATTAATATCGGTGTTTTTTTTAGACTCATAGAACTTACGATAGGAATAACTGTGATTTGACAGAAGGTAGAAGCCATGTTGTTTTGACATTTCTGTTCAGTAAGCATTGACCAATTATCATGGGAAGACTCACGCCACAACATCGTTTACAAATTGTTGGAATTCATTTTCCAAATCAGTGTTTTATTCACCAAATTTATAGAGCACTTCGTGAAATTTATGGTTTACATAATCGTCCATCGAGCAGCTTATTCGTCGAACTATCGATAGATTTCGAAAAACATTTTCTCAACTCGACGCAACAACAAGAACAAGACAAAGAACTGTACGTACGGAAGAAAATATCGCTGCTGTATTATTATTATTATTATTTATGGTGAGCGGGCGCCTGTCCACCCTACCACTGCGTCCCCACGGACTATTGTGGTTCACCCCTAATTTATATCACCCCGACAAGATCCAGTTTTTGGATAAAACCGATAATCTTGTTCAGGGGTAATTTTTTCAGTTCACTGTGGCCTATGAGAGCCTGGCCAAAGACCTCGAATCTGATGCGACTCACCGCTGGGCACTCTGAGACGATGTGCATGGCTGTTTCAGTGTCCTCAAGACACAGCCTGCATTCATTGTCTTCAGCCAGACCGATTTTGTGCAAATGCGCTTTCAGTCTGCAGCGACCTGTCATAATTCCGACAAGTGTTCTTAGATTGGCCCTATCCAGACCTAGCGCTAGGTTCGCCATCTTTTTGTTCGAAGCTGTTCCACGGAACAACTTCGAGTGTTTCAGGCCAGAATGGCTCCGCCAGAAAGACTCTTGCCTTGAGTTCATTCTGCCTGTTATCGCCTCGTTAGTCACGTCATGCGGTATTCCCAGGAATGGTTTCGGTCCTACCAGAGGCAGCGCAGCTCCAGCAAATGCCAGCCGATCCGCCTCCTCGTTACCCAAATAGATTGAGTGGCTCGGCATCCAAACCAGGGTGACTCCGTTATACATACCGAGCCTGTTTGAAGCCGTGCGGCATCTCCAGACTGTTTTGGATGTAAAACAGCTGGATTCCAGAGCTTTTAGTACTGACTGACTGTCAGTAAATATTTTGATTTTACCGTGGTGGATTTACCGTTTTATCAGCAGTTCCGCCGCTGTCCCAATGGCAAATTGCTGTAAGTCATAGTGTTAATGATGATCCAGATTTGCCCAATCGTCGACGTTCATAACAAGTTGGACTCTGTGCATCCACCACATGGAAGATTTTTCGTAAAGATCTTGGTCTACACCCAAATCAAGATCCAACTAGTTCAAGAACTAAAGCCACTTGACCTTAATAAGCGTCGTTTGTTTACTGATTGGGCCTAGAACAGCTTAAAGTTGATCCACTTTTTTAGCCTAATATTGTGTTTAGTGGTGAAGCTCATTTCTGATTGAACAGCTATGTAAACAAGCAAAATTGCCGTGTATGGAGTGAAAACAATCCTCAAGAAGTTCTGCAGGTTCCATTGCATCTTGAAAAATGCACTGTATGGTGTGCTTTACACGCTGAAGGCATTGTCGGTCCATATTTCTTTAAAAACGATGCTGGAGCTAATGTTGCAGTGAATGTTGCTCGTTAGAAATCGATGATCAATGAGTATTTGTTTCAAAATTTGAATGGTACCGACCCAGAAGTGTTTTAGCTCCAACAAGATGGTGCTACACCTCATGCTGCTATCGTACCGATTTATCGAAATAAAGATTTGGCCATAACAATATTTCGAGAAATGTCCCAAGTAATTGATCTTCCAGATCATGCGACATAACTCCACTGGATTATTTTCTTTGGGTTTATGTCAAGTTATTGGTTTGTGCTGATAAACCAGAAACAATAGACGCTTTGGAAGCCAACAAAACTCGTGTTATTGATTAAATAAGGACTGAATTACTCGAAAAAGTGGTCGAAAATTGGTCTGGTCGAATACGGTTCCTCAAAGGTAGTCATGGTGGACATATGCCGGAAATTATTTTTGAAATATAAATGTCCTAAAATAATCTTTTAAATAAAAAAAAATTGGCTTCAATCTTAATTTAAATGTGTTTTATTTCAATTTAAAGTTTTATCACTACAAAAAATATCATCAAGTGTAGAAGTATGAAACTGGAATTTCCCTTTACATAGTGCTAGACATCAGTTTGCGGACCGTAAAACTGCTTCTGCAGCCCTAGCATCTTCATCTGACAGCTCACGAAGATTTTTGATACAGCAAAGGAAGTTCAACACATCTGTATATATTTTTTTAATATGTTGAGTTTGGTGCCTGCGAACTACGATTTGTGGATAGAATTGGTTTTCTGCTATCATTTGAAGAAATCACTTCTACAGAATCGTATCGAATACTTGTCGAATCTCACGGAGAACATGCTCTTAGTAACGGGTTTTCCAAAAGGAATGATACAATTTAAAATACTTATAATGGCAACACGGTATATTATTTTTGACACTTCTCATATCACTTGTGTTCAGTAGGAAGGATACACGCTTCAGTAACGTTCAAAACTTGTTTAATTATTTTATCAAACTTAGTGCTTACTCATGGAAACTGTGAGAAATTTAAGAAGAATTCATAGAGGACATTATTCACTTAATCGACTTCATCGTGAATTTTATTTACACTATGCGAAAGTACCAATACGACAAAAATGCACACACAAGGAATTATTGACTTAGTTGCAGTCAATTCAATCTTTCTCAGACAACAACTTTGAGAATTTTAAAAAAATATTTGGGTTTACGTCCTTAAAATATTCAACTGGTTTAAGAACAGACGCCATAAAGGTAGCTTATTTAGCATAAACCAACGACTTC
This sequence comes from Megalocaria dilatata, assembly GCA_034642435.1. Lineage (NCBI taxonomy): Eukaryota > Metazoa > Arthropoda > Insecta > Coleoptera > Coccinellidae > Megalocaria > Megalocaria dilatata. Next base: position 25,039,226 of record CM067858.1, on the reverse strand, counting down.
ACATAACCCCAAAGAAAATAATCCAGTGAAGTTATGTCGCATGATCTTAAAGGCCAATTAATTGTTCCATTTCTCCAAATAATGTTATGGCCAAATCTTTATTTCGATAAATCGGTACGATAGTAGCATGATGTGTAGTACCATCTTGTTGGAGCTAAAACACTTCTGGGTCGATACCATTCAAATTTTGAAACAAATAATCATTGATCATCGATTTCTAACGACCAACATTCACTGTAACATTAGCTCCAGCATCGTTTTTAAAGAAATATGGACCGATAATGCCTTCAGCGTGTAAAGAAAACCATACAGTGCATTTTTCAGGATGCAATGGAACCTGCAGAACTTCTTGAGGATTGTTTTCACTCCATATTATGGTCAAGTGGCTTTAGTTCTTGAACCAGTTGGATCTTGTATGGGGGTAGACCAAGATCTTCACGCAAAATTTTTCATGTGGAGGATGCACAGAGTCCAACTTGTTGTGAACTACCACGAATAGACAAATCTGGATCATCATTAATACTTTGACTTACAGCAAACGATATTTTCTTCTGTATGTACAGTTCTTTGTCTTGATGTTGTTGCATCTAGTAGGGAAAATGTTGTCCGAAATCTATAGAGAGTTCGACGAATAAGCTGGTCTGATGGACGATTATGTAAACCATAAATTTTACGAAGTGCTCTATAAGTTTGGCGAATAGAACACTGATTCTGAAAATAAACAACATGGCTTCTACCTTCTGTCAAATCACAGTTATCCCTATCGAAAGCTCCCCCCCTGTCTCTGTACCTTGTCGTGGGGGAGCTTGACATAACGAGTGTCCTAGTTTCATTTATGGAAATGGAGGATATGGTTATGATGCCTAAAGCAGATGACTCGCTATCCAAACTTCGTTACTTTGTTTCTTTCTTGCATTATACCATTCCATCATGTTGTCCCACTCCATCCTTTTCCTTCCTCTAGACTTGGACTTGTACGGGGAAGCTGGCTCTGATTGACGATCAGAATCTGCAATCCTGCGATCGATTAGAGTTCTGTAATCCTTTCATTGGCGAAGGCGATACCCTGCTGAATCTCAGCATGGGTTTTCCAACCTTCGTCCTCTTATCCGCTGAAGGATCTTAAATGGTTGTTGAAGGAAAAAGGTTTCGAACGAGTTGCTGGACTTGGGAGATTCGCTCTGCTCGTCCCCAAATTTGGCTTCATTTTTAGATCCTGAAGCTCCCACTGCGGAGTCCTGATTGTTCCGTTGGAGGACAAAGGGAGACTACGACGTTTTGAACAAGTTGGTGGCCTTGAGAAATTCGCTCTGCTCGCCCCTAACTTCGGCTCCACTCGTGGATCCTTAAGCTTATATATCCGCTGCGGGGTCGGAAGTGGTCCTTTAGAGGGAAAGGGAGATTACGACGTTTCGACCGGTAATAGGGGCCCGGAAGACTCGCTCTGCTCGCCCCCAACTCTGGCCCTATTTTTTATCCTAAAGCACATCCTCTTCGATGCTTCGGACCCTCGCTTTTAGCACTTAACAGCAACAACGATCCTTTGAGCTGGGGGGTCCATGCTGGCAAGTTGTTATTTGTGTTGATTCGTTGCTTCAATCTTTCATAACCATAGAGACACTCTGCTCAAATGACTGAGTGTTGGGATCCGCACGGCGATCCTTCTTTTGGGAGGGGGGAGATGACTTGTGGGGGTCCTTCACCTAGTTGTGCTAGCGCAAAGTTCTCTATAAATCTTCCTTAAAAATTCCTATCTTTCTCTTTCAGCTTATCGGGGATCTGCTGGAGTGTCAAAACTTGAGCAGAAACCCGGGACAACGGCGATGACAATGATACTTTAATATTATCCGAGAGTTCTGCTCACACGTTAACTTGTACAATTCTGCGTATATATCCCTATCGAAAGTTCTATCACTCTAAAAGAAACACCCGATAGGTGTTTCTAAATTGATTTCCATGCGAATTACGTTAATATTCAATCATAGTGAGCTTCTAGATAGAGCAAATTTAGGTTTGGAATAATCCAAATTTTCGTTGTTATATACTTAGTCATGATATTATGGCAGAAGACTAGCAGCTACCCCAAAGGTGATATGTCATTCGAAAGCACACTAAATGAGGTGTTTTGCATAAAAAAAATCATGTTCATAATTAATAATTTTCCATCGATAAAACGATTAGAGAAATATGACTCATTTTGTTCACTTCAGAATCATGATATTCCTCTTTACCACGCCCGCAGTAAGAATTTTTGGCACATAGATTTTCTTATCTAGTGGCAAATCTAATTCCGTTCCCAGATATGTGTTCAAAATTGTTGAGGCTACAAGGATAACTGAAGTACATATGATTTCATGAAAAAACTTGAAATATTTCGTGATATCAACTAATGTTAAATTGAAGAATAACTATCAACAGTACGACCATGTGTTATATAACATTTTTTTGGCGAATAACTTGTTTGATCACCCCTTGCAGTTTGGCCCTTTTAAAAGTAGACTGGAGCATTGGCCCAGGTCTCAGAGAAAAAAATCTCATATTTTTAAATCGCACGATCTCGACGGCCAATTGCTGTTTCCATTTCGAGAACTAAAGCTGCCAGGCATTATAGTTCTTATTTCACGAGGAGTTAACATCGTTATACGGCAATTTTGCTTGTTTACTAGTCGTTCAACCAGAAATAATTTCAACCGAACAGTTTGTGTAATTAGAAGTCATTTGAACAGTCGTCGTGAAATGGATTAGGCACCTGAAGTCGTCGACGCTCTTTATCAGTTGATACCGCAACAACAGAAGCATGCAGAACCGCTATTGGACGATCCGATAGGTGCTCAATAGACCTCTACCGGTATACACTTTCAGAAACCGATCTTGTACACGTGTGGTTTAAATGAAGCATCCACTTCTAGACTTTTAAGTCATGTTTTTCGTTTTTATATAGCGATTGATGAGCCCTGCGATCACACTTTCACCAACTTGTCTGCAACTTCTCTCTGAAGACGTACCTCCTCAATAGTACCAGTAGACCTATAGGCTTCATTCTACTAAAGGTTATTAGCAAACTGAACTCTCAAATTTGGAATTCCAGTTGAGAGTAGAAAAGTACAACAAAAACACAAAAGATGAAAAATTCACCTTGAACTGAAAATGCTTTCAAATCTTATGAAGACAGATAAGAAAGAAAGCATTCAGTTTATAATGAATCAGCATTTGGTGAACAACACCAACGCAAATATATTTTGTACGCGACTAAGAATTTGAGAACTTCCTTAACTTTTAAGCAGCTGTTTATACATAATTTCAACATTATATTGTCCTTAATCGGAAACTCGTAGGCAGAACATATTCAGGATAAACTCAAAACTTTAATTTCGCAGGGGCGAAGTGAAATATGTACGCCTTGGTGTTTTGGATATACGAAAGGAAGTGGACAAAATGAAAATCCAAGATTTCAAAGTCAAATTAGCAGTTCCGCATCCGGACTTCGATCCCTTAACTTTGAAACACGATATTGCAATTTTAATACTGGACGAACCTGTACGAGTAACAGACTATGTGAAGCCAGCTTGTCTCTTTCAAGGAGGGGTCATTGAATATTCTGAAAACATCACAGCTACAGGTTGGGGTATAACTGAATTAGCAGGTAAAACAATAAGTTTTTTGACTTAACAAAAAACCCAATGATTTTATTTTTCTACTTGCTTCCCAATGTCCTTGCTTTGAAAAAAGCTGAAAAATGTTTGTGAAACTTTGTTATAACAGTCACTTTCTGTGTAAGCGTTCTTCCACTGTTGTAAATCGTCCGCATATTACCGTACTTTTTTTGAGTGTCTCGGTCTTCACTTGACGGAAATTCATCTTCAATATAAGAAAAACAATACTCACCTGATGAAGTCATGGTATGACGAAACAATTGTTGTGTAAATCAATAAAATAGCGGAAGTTAACATTTGTTTTTCTTATATTACCGTACTTTCAGATGCGATAATTCAACTGGACCCCGAACATTAATTTCTTTTAATCAAATAATTGGTTGAAATGTGTAATTATTTCAGGTGATCTCAGCAGCCATTTGCTTAAACTCCATTTGAAAATAGTTGAAAATGCCGACTGTAAGCAACAATATCATACAATTGGAACTCGAGGAAATATAGATGAAGAGCTTCAAGTATGTGCAGGCTCAGCAATTCCTGAAAAAATTATAGACACATGTGAGGTAAACATTTATTACGATAAATGTATTATTATTATATTATAGTGAGCGGGCGTCTGTCCACCCTACCACTGCGTCCACTCGGACTATTGTAGTTCCTAACTAATTTATATTTCCCCGACGAGATCCAGTTTTTGGATAAAACCTATAATCTTGTTCGGGGGTAATTTTTGCAGTTCACAGTGGGCTATAAAAGCCTGACCAAAGACATCGAATCTGATTCGTATCAATGCTGGGCACTCTGAGACGATCTACGTGGCTGTTTCACTGTCCTCAAGATACAGCCTGCATCCATCGTCTTCAGCCGACCGATTACGTGCAAATGCGCTTTCAGTCTGCAGTGACCCATCATAATTCCGACAAGTGTTCTTAGTTTGGCCCTATTCAGACCTAGCGTTAGGTCCGCCATCTTTTTGTTCGAAGCTGTTCCAAGGAACACCTTCGAATGTTTCAGCCCAGAATGGCTCAGCTAGAAAGATTCTAGTCTTGAGTTCATTCTGCCTGTTATCGTCCGCTTAGCCACGTCATGTGTTATTCCCAGGAATGGTTCCGGGCCTACCAGAGGCACCGCGGCTCCAGCAAACGACAGCCGATCTGCCTCTGCGTTGCCTCAATAGTTTGAGAAACGTATCCAAACAAGAGTGATTCGGTTATACATACCTGTCTTAAGCCGTGCGGCAACTCCAGACTGTTTTCGATTTACAACAGCTGGATTCTATAAATAAATATTTTGATTTTGCCGTGATGGATTTGCCGTTTTATCAGCAGATTTACCGCGGTCTCAATGGCAAATAGTTCTGTCTGGATTATGGTTGCATTTTGACCCAGATTCAATGGGATCTTGATTCTTGGTTTGCTCCCATAGATTTCCACTCCCGTTTAGTTCGTCGTTCACGAGCCGTCTGTGAACAAGCCAAGGTCGGTCCTCAATATAACCTCACTCGTTGCGACTGGGGACGAGTCGCATCGATAGGGTGCTGTTCGTTAAAAGCTAGTCCAGCCGTCCTGAGCCTCCCATCACTATTGCCTCTGGCCTGTCGATCGCCAGTTGATATAGTTTGTATGTGGTCTGTTCCGCCTCCCTCTGCACAAATAAGTGCAGGGGTTGTAGATTTAGTAGGACCTCCATGGTTGCCGTGAGTGTGGTGTGATACGCATCTGTAATTGCAAGGTAAGCATGTCTCTATAGAGGGGGAGCTTATGTTGGCTGAGTAAGCTATGTTCTGATTACCATAGTGTATAGCTAATACATTTGCGTGGGCTTTAAACCCCAGGTTTTACCGTAGATTCACCTGCACGTCCAGAATCCCATTGTGGTTTTATGACACAATTTGTCTAGCTGAGTCCAGGACTATGACCAAGTATTTTGCCTCATAAGGGACTCGTATTATTTCACCACGGATAGTCGGCGGTTCTGAATCATTTAACTTCCGTTTCTTGGTGTATGGTACTATTACTATCTTTTGTGAATCCCTTATAAACTATGTGTCAGTAGTGTCCAGTATCTCATGAAGGACGGCCGATATCGTCACCTACGACTTACCTATCACTATGATTGCCAGGTCATCAGCAAATGCTGGAACGTCGAATCCCACTGGGAATCGCTAGCAGGTCATCAACGAGAAGGGTCCACAGTAAGGATGAGAGAATATCCCCTGCGGACAACCCTTCGCAGCCTTGAACTCAAAGACTTCATCCTGGTATGAAGTCGCTATTATTCTGCTGCATAGCTTTGCCTGTATCCGTCTACAAATTATCGCGTCGATTTCCTTGCAAAGATAGCCTCAGCGAGAGAAGCCGGCACCTTCAATGTCTTGAAACGCTGTTAGTTCTATCTCTCGATTATCGAGAGATTGGTTTAATTTTCCGACCAAATCGTGTAATGCAAGTGCTGCCGATTTTCCGGTCTTGTAGGCGTATTGATGGGGGCTAAAGGGACTGCAATTAGCACCTTTCCCCCGATATGGACATCTATCACCCTTTCCAGATTCTTCAGCAAGAACGATGCCAAACTTATTGGTCTGAACGATGAGGGTTTCTGTTTTGTTCGTCCCACTTTTGGTATAAAGACCACTCTAGTTAATGTCCAGCTTGTATGGATAACCCCCAAGCCTGAATATTTTCAGCAGATGCGGAATCAACACATTCATGCCCTTTTGAAACAGGGCTGGAAAGATTTCGTCTACCTCCGGTGTTTTAAAAGTTTTAAAGAACCTTATTGCGTCTCTGACTGCTTGTGGTGTGACTATGGTTTTGGATATTGGCCAGTTTCTCCTTCCGGGCCAGATTGACTGGTCAGGGTTGGATCTGGCGTTTGTATCTTCCAAGGTTTGACATCCAGGGAAGTTTTTGTTGGCAAGGAGCTTCAATGTTTTTTTTCTGGTACCAGTGAAACCACCCTCCGGTCGTTTGACCGAACCGGTTGTTCTCACTGGCTCTCTTGAGAGAATCTTGTATATTCTGGCAGTTCCAGGAGCATTATTTATAGCCTCACAGAACTTGCCACACAAGTCCCTTTTGTACTGAAGAGTATATGCCTCTGGTCTGAACATGATGGTTCAGCAGATACAGTCCAATCGGAAATCTTATTACTAATTAAGTTAGTCCACAATGTGTGGTCGGCATTGGCATCACATCCAATTATCAGCTGGATGTTTTCTTTCCTACAGTGGTAGACTGAATCCCGCACGGCTGTTGGTGGGAGTCCTTCGGTTGCTCTGCCTTTAGGGAAGTACGCAGAACAGACAATAAACTCCGTCCAGTTACTTACTCCCTGGCAGAGGACATGAATGGATGGATGTTATGTGTTCTATGTAAAAATCTGAAAGAACGAAATAGTCTATCTTTTTTCTTACAACTATACAGGATGTCAGCCTCCCAAATGGAACCCCAGTTAAAATAAATCCTGGAATTCCTCCGAGTCCATTTACCTTATCCGAGAATGATATCCAGGGTTCATAGATTAGTGCAATGTCTATCTGCTCCTCTGTGAATATCCTGCCAAGGGTGAACGATGCAGCCTTAGCGTGTTGGAGATTGGTTTGTTTACAGCGTATGGCCTCTTTTTCTAGGCCGATCCCGGTGTGTCCTAGAAGGGCGACTTTTTGCCATCTTCCCCTTGGCCGCTGGCCGAGAAGTTTTCCATGGACGAATTAACCCTTACGTTGAAAATATTTCCCTCCTTGTTTTTGGAGCCTGGGGGTGGGATTTACTCCACCCTACTTTGAACCCCTTCTAATTTTTGCTCTTACCGACATTGGCAGTGGCTTTGAGGAAGACGCGGCCCCCCTCTCCACCCTGAACGAGGCAATTCGTGCCCCAGACGAGGGCTTTGAGAGAAGCCCGGCTGCTCCTCCACCTGCTTCAAGCCAGTTTTTTATGCCACCTTGGTGGCCTTTGTCGTCCGGAACAGGACTCTTTCGAACCCAAAGATGGATTTGTAGTCCAGGTCTGTCAAAGCTCCCATGGAAATGTCATCCATGGCCACTGTCCAGACTTGGCCTGGCCCTGACAACTCGCTACGTAGAATACTCCACTCACGAGTCCTCAGGGTATGGTTCACATTTCTGTCTGTTGAGTATCTTCTCAGACTGAAATCTGTTTTCTGGGTCCTTATCTACGATGAAGACCGAATAGATATTGGGTTTGGGAAGGGCCCCGCCCTTTACGAGCTTGAGATCCGCTCCTTCCCATAGTTTGTATGAGGAAGTCGTCATCTCGAGCCACCTCACACTCTCCTCGTCGGCACAGGTGATTTGGAACCATCCAGGCCGATGTGAACAGCCATGGAATCTCGCCTGTAGTCCTTCATCAGGTGTGTTTGCAACGGTTCTTAGAGCCGCCCTCTGCAGTAACACCAGCTGATCACCCAACATTGAGATGGCGGGGTAACCAAACCATAGAAAGCCGACCCTGATCCCCCCGCAACCACAATATAGGAGGTCTTAGCTCTCTGACATCCGCTCTGGTGTGCTACCCTCGACCAAGCTCTTGAATTACGGAAAAATATGGCATATCTAGAGCAGCACAGTGTTTATCACATCCTTTTATTTCAGCACATATGCTTGTATTTTGAATGTCTCGTTTAGGTTTCGTGCTATTTGCATTTGGGTGTCAGTGTCAATGCACGATTTTATAGAACAACGATGCAAGGAAAAATTTTGCTATGGACTGGAGCAATCTTTCACAGAAACGTTTCAACTTTTGGAATGAGCTCGCGTTGATGATGTTTTGAGTCGTATGCAATGTAAGGAAATGTTTATATTTAAAAGTGTTCGTCAGTCAACTTCCACCAAGAAGATTTTCGACTTCAAATGATTACTTGCACGTTCGAAAATCTATGACCTGATGCGTGAAATCACCGTTTGACGATCTGGGCAATTGATAAGATCACCTCAGTTAGGTGATATGCCATAAGATATCTACTGATGAATATTACAAATCTGCTACTTTGTGAAATACGTAGCTACAAAGAATCAGTTAATGAAACACAAAATGTGTATTATTCATCAAAATTTATTGTATCGACTCCAAAATGAGCCCTATCGAAAAAATGCAACTTAGCCAACAAATAATAGAATTATTAGAAGTAGAAATAAGTTCGTGGGGTTTTGATAACATATGTCGCTACCAGTTCATTACTCCATTGTTTCATCTGGCAACACCTTCATTTTGAAGTGTCATTATTAGGATTTTCTTTTCATTGTCCGTCATTTTGCTGAAGTGTAAACAATGTTTCAGCGTGCTCTGAAAATGTCAATTTTTGTAACGATAATTGTGTTTTACTTCTATATGAAGGAAAAAGCTGCCGAAAGTCATCGTATTTCAGTGGATGTTTATGGTGACCATGCTCAAGCTGAACGAACGTATCAGGAGTGGTTTGTCTGATTTGAAGGTGGAAATTTTGATTTGGAAGACGAAGAACGACCTCGAGCGCCGCCAAAGTTTAAGGATGGAGAATTATAGATAAGGATCGATGAAGATCCATCACAAACACAAAAGGAACTGGCAACGGCCGCAATACGCCAACAGAGTTATTTTGCAGCATAAGACATGTTGCCGCTTAAAACGTACTCAGAAACGCTAAAATGGAAAGTCCTTCCCCACTCGCCGTATGGCCCAGACATTGTGCCTTCCCATTGATTTAACATGGCCTGGCTGACTAGCACTTCACCATTCACGATAAAGTCAAAAAACGGATCGATGCTTGGATAGCGGCCAAAGATTCGGCCTTTTTTCACGTCAATTGCCAGAAAGTGATTGGCGACGGACAAAACTTTATTCATCGATTGCATAACGAATTTTTCACCATAAATCTTCAATTTTGGACAAGAAACCGCATGAAATTATTTATACTCCTAACATATTACCTTCAAAGTAGGCCCCCTTCGAGAAAATATACTTCAGCCAATGAATAATCCGATCACCAAATAATTTTTAAAGGCATAATCAGAAATCGACAGAAACGAGTATCTCATAATGGTAATTTGAGTTCTTGAAAAGGAGAAATTCGGCCGGAGCTATACCAGGAAATATAGAGTTTGTTCGATAAGATTTATTGAGTTTCTCGCCGGAAGTTTTGTCAGAATTAAAACCTTTTGAGATGGTAAATTATTGTGATTAAAAATCTTCGATTTCTCTCGACAAATATTTTTTTTTTTTTTTTATAATTTTATCCATGTAAAAAATGCAAAGCACACTTAAGATGATGTGACAAAATTGACCACTGCGAACAAACTAAATGACAGATTGCGCTTAAACTCCGTCAGAGAACAGGTGTGCTAACTCAGCAACAAAAAGAATTTCGAGAATTCTTTAAGCGGGCTCTTCAGATGATCACTATCCTGCAGTACGTATATTTTATGCTTCATAATATTCAGTACAAATATGAGGGTTTCTAATATCTCTGAAATCGTTGTAAATTTTTTTCAACCACAATTTCTAAACTTGAGAGAAAATAAAAATAAATTCAATTCGATGATTCCTTCACAAGAAGTGCATAATTTTTTTTATGTTTAGGGTGACTCCGGAGGACCACTTCAATGCCCTGGTTATAACGGTTTTAATGGATACTATAAAATTATTGGTGTGACCTCATTTGGTAAAAGAGCCTGTGGTATAACAAGAAGCGCTGGGGTATACACAAGAGTTTCACCTCATCTCTCTTGGATTGAATCAATTGTTTGGAATAAGTTATAAAATAAAATAGTTTACTAAATTTGTACTTATTTCAAGTATTAATTTGTTGGTGGAATATAAGAATTATCAACAAATATTCCGCATTTTCCCAAAATAATGCTTCGGCAATGACAAACATGAAAGACGTGGATGAATAAACAAAGTGTGATGCAGATGAATTGTTTTAGTCATGGCAATAGTCGACCATGATATATAAAGAAGTTTTGATTATATGTTTCTGAAATTCTTCAAAATGATTAATTCAAAAACCGAAATATTGTTAGTACAAACTGTGATTTTATAGCACGTGTAGACAAGGCTTGTTTGTTATCATGTAGCTGCAATACTGAATTTTATATGTGAAAGAGTAGACTATGGAGCAGATATGTTCAACCATCTACAATTGAAGTCATTACCCACAAGAACATCAGCTTCAATTAAGCAAGTGAAAAGGTTACCCTGATTATATCCGCCTTGCTCAACTCCATGAGTTCTTGCTGCTTCATTTCCTCGTCCATCGAGTATGCCTTCTACACCACTGGAGTATAATAAGGATTTCTCACATATAATAGAAGAAAATCAGGAGGGAAATTCTGATCATTCTTACATATTTCATACTGACGAACCATGTAGCCCATAAAGTATAATCAACATAGCTCAAAACTCGGGAATGTATGTACTGAATTTGAAGAAAGAAAAGGTGAACCGTCCTTCACAACCTGGTCTATGATAAGGATACAAACCCTTGTAATTGGGCCCCTTGGTTCGCGAGATTGCCACCTCTTACAGAAATTTCTTGTACACGGTATTATCATAGGAGAAAAATGTTCAATATTTTCATTGGTTAATGGATAATTTACTTTATTTGATGAAATATTGATATGGAGCTATAACTCCATATGAAACTTATGAATAAAGCAAGGGTTTATAGGATTAATAATATTGTAAGATGTTGGAAGTTAGCCTGTGAGACAGCTGGTCAGTAGACTGGACAAAATCTGCCCCTATCCTTATGTGTCCTTCCTTCCTTACATTGTACAATGTACAATGTAATACCTGAAGAAGCCACATCGTGGTGAAACAATTGTTGTATTAGTACAAACATTTTTGTGGAAATAAATTACTGTCATATATACATTTTTTTAAAGAATTTTCAATTTGATATGCAGGTACATAACAATTATGATACCCCAGTTAGGATCAAGGCCTTTCAAATAAGTCTAATTTTTTTCCTAGGAACCTTTGGGCCTGTTAAGCACCGAAAATATTTGTCCTTCACAGTTTTTTTAGAAACCCATTAGAACCGACGCCGTTTCAAGACGACAACAGTTGAATGTCATTTCGGAATTTACTTGACCACATTTCTAGTCCTAAGAGAGTTTTTTATTCTGCCAGCCAGCCACAAAGCACCCTTGAAGAAACATTCTCTGAAAGTCGCATTTTTGTCAGTTACCCAAAAAGCACCATTGAAAACACATTCCCTGAAAGTAATTTTCTATAAACCTAAGTGGTACGCCTCTAATACCTTTCATTTCAAGTTTCTGCAAAAGAACTTTGTGATCGACATAATTGAACGCTTTGGAAAGATCCACATACAACCCCGCTGTTATTTTACCTTCCTCAAGGCAAGAATATATTTTTTGTGTGAACGCGAATATTGCTGTTTCAGTGCTTTCGACATTCGTGTAGTCATACTGGTTAGTAGATAGAATTTTGAATTTCTGAAAGAATTTTACTGAAAAAATAACGAGAATTTTCTCAAAAATTTTTGCAAAAAAATTTTACGAAACTTATGAATCTGTAATTGGATAAGTCATTAGGGTTTCCCTTTTTTGTGACAAGGCTTCAGAAGTGCTATCGGAAAAATTCCTGATTTGAAAACAAAAGTAATGATGAAATAGAGTGGACCCACTAAATTGGATATATGGTGTTTTATAACACTGATAGGAATATCATCATATCCTGAAGAAAACTTGTTCGGCATCTTCTTTACTGTAGATAAAATCTCGTTCTCATCAACTTCAAATAAAATTTGAATATCAAAACAGATTTAATCTGTTAGTCTTCTACAATTTTAATTTAAAAAAAATGTTTATTCAAAAAACTTTTAGAATTAAATTAATGTCTACAATAAGCACCGCTTATATTCAATAGACGTATATATTCAAAACTCAATATACAATGTCAAATGGAATAAATAAACCAACCTATATAAAAAGGCAATTAAAATTAATGAATAAATATTTGAAGGAGACAAAATTTTGTTTCAAACAAGTTCCGTGTTACATTCTAAGGTATGATATACTGATGGTTAGTTGATTTTGATATTTTAAATGTTATCTAAGGCCGATGAAGAGATTATCCGTATTCTAATTGTTTTTTGAAGATATATTGCATGTTTTGAGAGATTTTTGAATTAACTTATTTGAATATTTAAATATATTAAATATTTCAAATAAATTATATTTTTTGGGAAATCCTTAAGTTGTATTTTATGTTTTTGAAAAGGAATTGGTTTCACTATGTTAAGATCAGAAACAAAATTTTGTCTCCTTCAAATATTTTCTTATTAATTTTAATTGCCCTTTTTATATTGATTGGTTTATTTATTCTATTTGACATTGTGTATTGAGTTTTGAATATATACGTCTATTAAATATGTGCTTTATTGTAGACATTAATTTAATTCTAAAAGTTTTTTGAATAATTTTTTTTTTTAATTAAAATTGTAGAAGACTAACAGATTAAATCTGTTTTGATATTCAAATTTTGTTATATTTCTTCTATCAAGTAAAAAGCCTTTTTCTATTTTATTTTAACTTCAAATAAGTAAAAAGATCTAGTAATGCTTTCCTTAATTTTGTAATTTGCTTGACCTAGCGTGTGCTGAAACTTCTGAAAAGTAAGTATTATTAAAGTTTTAAGTTAATTCAGACATTGTTCTAGGGTCTCTTTGGTCTGCATTCTCAAAGGGAAGTTTAGTAACAAGCTTTGTACTTCGGTTTGTAACCACTCCTATAATATCCCATACTCCTCTTGTTTTATTACTGCTTTGTCAATACTAGATGTATTATGACTTCGTTTTTGTAGGCTGAAAGCGGTATCATAAGATCTTTTCAGTTTATTAAAGACATCCAATAATTCTGGTTTATATCTAGAAAGCACAAAGTACAAATCAAATTCTCCCTTCAACAGTTCAGTTTCTTCTGACAATTGAACACTTCTTCGTTTTTTAATATTCATTGTCCTGAGTGGACAGGCTCTATCAAAATTACTGTTGAAAATATCAAAAAATTCATTCCATATCCTATTGACTTCAATATCTGAAATTTTATAAATATTGGATCAGTCAACATTATCTAAGAGATTCTTGAAAACTGGATGATTTTTTTTATTGTATTTTCTCATTTGCTTTTTACTGAAATTATAGTTGGAAGAAATAGAAGATGACGCGGTTAAGGGTGTTATCCGAGTAGGTTCATTCTAAGTGACTTTCAATTTGTATGTACGCAAAATTCCCAAAAAAATTCTACATTCATTTGATGGAGAAAGAATTTCAACATTAAAATCGCCAGATTAATCCAGTAATAAATTCAGTTTGTCGAAGAAAATATCTATATAAGCTACTTAAATGAAGCAAATCTGAAAAATCAGCAAATTGAAACTTATTTCAACGTTACTCAGATTCCAAATGATGCGAAACTTGCTCACCTTCAAGTTCGCTTTTCTGTCGAATTGTTCTGCAAAGTGATATAACTCCTTCATAGTTGTTTCATTTGCGGATAAGATTATGTGGAAGTGAACGCTATATTCCTTCACACAATGTCATTTATAATGTATGCCTTGTGGTCAACATTTGTATTTGTTTGTTGTATTTGGCTTTCGAATGGAGCCGGGTTTTACGAAGGTAGTGTTTTTTATTAGAATGATTATATTTATAACAACTTGATATATATATATATATATATATATATATATATATATTCGAAGAAGTCGAAATTGTCACCATGTTCGTGGCTTTGACAGAAAATTTGTACTTAAATGGCGCTAAGTCGTATGTGTCAACAGAAGAACGAGGAGCATGAAAAAACTGGTCGATCGTGAGTACTATAGAAGGTTAAGATACGCGCAAGTTACAATTCCGTAAGGAATTCCAAGCCACCAACCATGTTCTGCATTTTGATATAGCATATAGCGTGGAAACCACTTATGGCATAAAATTCTTCGTGGCCTTATGTTAGAAAATTATAAAAATCACTGGGACACATCAACTTTTTAAATTCAATGGTGCGCATAAATTTAAGTACACAGGACCATTCGCGCAAGTTCAGCACAGTCCGTCCTCTTTATTTGAAATGGAACACCCTGTATATTTTATATTTTTAAAGTTGCTTAACAACTTGATTTCAACTAATGGATGATCTATTATGTATTATACCGGGTGAAATAATGAAATTAATAATTTATCACGCGCTAAATAAGGGTAATTGTCAAATAATCTAAATTCGAAATTTCTGAACTATCAATTAAACTGGGAAAAAATTTCTAAAAACAATTCTCGATGCGCTCGTGGATCTTGATTTTGTTGAAATATTTTGTTGTTTTTAGAGTGATAGAATTTTCGATAGGGATAACTGGGATTTGACAGAAGGTATAAGCCATGTTGTTTTGACATTTCTATTCAGTAAGCATTGACAAGTTATCATGCCGCAACAACGTTTACAAATTGTTGAAATTTATTTTCAAAATCAATGTTCTATTCGCCAAACTTATAGTGCACTTCGTGAAATTTATGGTTTACATAATCGTCCATCAGAGCAGCTTATCCGTCGAACTATCGATAGATTTCGGACAACATTTTCTCTACTCGATGCAACAGCAACAACAAGACAAAGAACTGTACGTACAAAATGAAATCTCGCTGCTGTAAGTCATAGTGTTAATGATGATCCAGATTTGTCTATTCGTCGACGTTCACAACAAGTTGGACTCTGTGCATCCACCACATGGAAAATTTTGCGTAAAGATCTTGGTCTACACCCATACAAAATCCAACTGGTTCAAGAACTAAAGCCGCTTGACCTTAATAAGCGCCGTTCGTTTGCTAATTGGGCCTTGGAACAGCTTGAAGATGATCCACTTTTTTATCGTGAAATTGTGTTTACTAATGAAGCTCATTTCTGGTTGAACGGCTATGTAAACAAGCTGAATTGCCGTAATAGGAGTGAAAACAATCCTCAAGTAGTTCTTCAGTTTTCATTGCATCCTGAAAAATGCATTGTATGGTGTGCTTAACACGCTGGAAGCATCATCGGTCCATATTACTTAATAAGCTAATGTTATAGTGAATGGTGCTCGTTACAGATCGATGATCAATGATTATTTGTTTCAAAATTTGAAATATATTGACCCAGAAATTTTGGTCGAAAGAAGATGGTGTAACACCTCATGCTGCTACCGTAACAATTGATTTCTTGAAAGAAAGATTTGGCGATAACATTATTTCGAGAAATGGTACAATTAATTGGCCTTCAAGATCATGCGACATAACTCCACTGGATCATTTTCTTTGGGATGTCCAGTCATAAAGCCTGAAATACTCGAAAAAATGGTCCAAAATTGCTCTGGTCGAATGAGATTCCTCAGTGCTAGTCGTGGTGGACATATGCCGGAAATTATTTTTAAAACATAAATGTCATAAAATTATTTCTCAAATAAAAAAAAATTGGCTTCAATCTTAATTTAAACGTGTTTCATTTCAATTTAAAGTTCTTAACAAGCTTAACACGCTGGAAGTATCATCGGTCCACATTACTTTAAAAACGATGCTGGAGCTAATGTTGTAGTGAATGGTGCTCATTACAGATCGATGATCAATGATTATTTGTTTCAAAATTTGAATGATATCGACCCAGAAGTGTTTTGGTCCAAACAAGATGGTGTTACATCACATGCTGCTACCGTAACAATTGATTTATTGAAAGAAAGATTTGGCGATAAAATTATTTCGAGAAATGGTACAATTAATTGGCCTTCAAGATCATGCGACATAACTCCACTGGATTATTTTCTTTGGGATGTCCAGTCATAAAGCCTGAAATACTCGAAAAAGTGGTCCAAAATTGCTCTGGTATAATGAGATTCCTCAGTGCTAGTCGTGGTGGACATATGCGGAAATTATTTTTAAAACATAAATGTCATAAAATTATTGCTCAAATAAAAAAAAATTGGCTTCAATCTTAATTTAAACGTGTTTTATTTCAATTTGAAGTTCTTAACAAGCTTAACACGCTGGAAGCATCATCGGTCCATATTACTTTAAAAACGATGCTAGAGCTAATGTTACAGTGAATGGTGCTCGTTACAGATCGATGATCAATGATTATTTGTTTCAAAATTTGAATGATATCGACCTAGAAGTGTTTTGGTCCAAACGAGATGGTGTTACACCTCATCCTGCTACCGTAACAATTGATTTATTGAAAGAAAGATTTGGCGATAACATTATTTCGAGAAATGGTACAATTAATTGGCCTTCAAGATCATGCGACATAACTCCACTGGACTATTTTCTTTGGGATGTCCAGTCATAAGGCCTGAAATACTCGAAAAAATGGTCCAAAGTTGCTCTGGTCGAATGAGATTCCTCAGTGCTAGTCGTGGTGGACATATGCCGGACATATTTTTAAAACACAAATGTCATAAAATTATTTCTCAAATGAAAAAAAATTGGCTTCAATCTTAATTCAAACGTGTTTTATTTCAATTCAAAGTTCTATCACTCAAAAAAAATACCCGATACATATGCCGATAAATAAAGAATCAGTCAAATGTGCAGTGTTGGGATTAAGATTGAAATAGTAAATTCCTAATTGAAAATGTATTTCTTGTAGAAGTAACAATGAAATATAATAATAATAATGACTTTATTTTGCAACCCAACAATATTCATTATATAGTAACAAAAATATACAGCAGAAGTAATGGATGCAAAAAGGCTAAGTCCAGATGAGTAACTCGGGAGTAACTTACTGATCAACCATGATACTGAAATTACACTCTATGTCTAATGCAACAAATACATATGCCGAAAAAAAATACATTCAAAGTTTCGAGATGTTATCTGGTACAGACTGAAAATATAATATATGATTAAACAATTAGTACAAAAAAACAATCACTTAATGCTGAGAGATTCATCAGAATACAGAATGAACATTTTATATTTCCTCTTGAACATCACCTGCGAAAGCCCAAGGTATCCGCTCTGAAGAGAATCGTAAAATTTGGCTATATTGAAGAAGACGATCCAGATTGTAGAATGTATTTCTGCGAAATAATGATGAATAAACTGAACAGAAATGAAATAGCTGCTGGTACAATCCTTTTTTCTGAGGAATCAAAATTTACATTGAACGGAGAGTTGAACCGATAATAGCATAGATATTTGTCAGCGAAGAATCCGCATTGGATGCGTAAGACACATACGCAGTATTCTCTAAAGGTAAACGTTTGAACAGGTATCGTAGGTGACCATATTTTTGGTCCTATATTCATAGAGGGAACTTTGATAGCCGAAAAATTTTTGAGTTTGATTAGACGACGTTGTTTCTGCGTTAATGAAGTTATCTCCTAATGCAATAGATCCAAACCTACCGAATGAAAATGTCTGGTTCCAGCAGGATAGAGAGCCCCACCCCATTTTGCTTCCATAGTCAGAAGTTACTTGAACGCAATCTTCCCCAAATAATGGATTGGAAGAGGTACTATTAAGTGGCTAGGTAGATCGCCAGACCTTACACCGTTGGATTTTTTCTGTAGGGTTATCTCAAGAACCAAGTTTATGCAACACTACCGACCAGCATTGCAGACTTCAAAGAAAGGATAACTACAGAAATATTTCAAATTTCACAAAAAGTTAGGAACAAGTTTTATAGGAGACTGTGTTATTGTCAAGAACGAAGTCATGAACATTTTGAGCATTTATTTCAATTAATTAAAATTAATTACATAATTCAATTTGAGTATTCAGTTTTTGAAACCAATTATAGCTACTTTCGAAATTTCATCCGGTATTATTCATAATAGACATACATGATATAGTTCGTTGAAATCAGGTTATTAAGGAGTTCCAAATAATATAAAAATACAGAGAGTGTTTCATCTAAAATAAAAAGGATGGACTATGTTGGATTTCTGCGAATAACCATGTATATCTAAAATTATGTTTAAAAAGCGATCTATTGAATTTAAAACTTGTTATAATTCTCTAACATAAAGACACAAATAATTTGATTCCATAAGTTTCCACACTGTATATACGATCTGTTGCATGCAGCTAACCAGTCTTCATATTGAAATTACTGGTAATCATGTATCTCTAACTCGATTTAATTATGTATCCATAAGAATAGTTTCTGTAAAAACAAGTCCTGAAACTCTCGAAACATAATTGGTACAGCCGATGGAGTTTTCGCAGTTCTTATAGTAAAATTGTTTCGAATTTACTATCTCGGTGGAAACGGAACCTTTTCATTGAACTATTAGTGAAATTTTTCGATCCACAATTGGTGCTGGTCCAAAATTCATTGTGGAGAGGCAAGAAATGTAATTAGGGAAGGCAAAATATAGTTGGTGAGTTATAAGAAGACATTTTATATTGCTTCCACCAGTTTTTTCATAAATTCATAAACCTCTCCAACACGATATTTTCGGATAAGAACAAAAATTGAAAATAGAGGTAAAAATACCTTACGTTTTAATGGGCGACGCAACATGTGGTAGTCCATTTTCATTAACTTTGTCGTGTCTGTCGGCTTATGGCAGCCCTTTTTCTCGCAATGCTGGTCCCACCAAATACAGAGTATGATCTTCTCGCCTTGAATATTCGACTTGACAGTGAATGAAAGGGTATCCGAACGTCTTTGGAATTATCGTTATGGGTCCACTTTTCATCGCCAGTCACAGTTGGATGCAAAAACCCCTCCCTTTCTTGCCGTAGTAATAGTGAAGAAACGACGCTCATCGTCTCTTGGCTTCAGTTCATACGGAACCATTTTTAGTACTTTTGAGATAATTTCCATTGCTTTTAAACGACGTTTAATGGTTGGTTGGGTGACTCTAAGTGTTTTTGCGAGTTCCTCTTAGATTCGTAATGAGTCTTCATCGAGCCTTTCCTCTAATTCTTCATCCTTAAGCCTTGCGCAAATCAAGTGCCACCAGTAGTTGGAGTTTCTTGTTATCCTCGTCGAGAAGAGACTGTCTTCTTCGCATCATCCACCACAGATTCAGACTATTCAAGTAGTAAAGGTGAAACAGCACGTAACGACAGTTAATTTCCCAAGTTGCTTGTAGCTATGTGTCACAAAGAGATATGAACCATGGCCTTTTAGATATTGGAGTTTTCAGCCAGCATTAGAAATATCAGGCTTTTGTCCTCTCCCGCTAATACTAGTAGTCTCTGAATGTGGAAATCCGATGGTCAATCTCTTCCTGGATTGGACAATCCAAGGAAGGACTTCAAGCTCTTATTATCTGATTTGAAATGTACAGTCAATCCGGACACTGTCTTCGGCTAATCACTAAAAGATTGCGAAATCACTGTGTTACCTTCCATTGTTTCTCCTAAGGGCACAGCATAACAAGACGAATATGATTTTCGATTCTCATTTCCTGAAGAAATAGATAAGGGTTATTTCTATTGAAAAAATAAACGAAACGTTGCATATCAAGTTACAAGATAAACGGTGCTTAATTATGCACAAGCACAATATTTTGTTTGTTTTCAAATTTTTGGTATCTTTTATCAATTATTTCTATTTTTGGAAATTATGTAAATGAAATAATTCAACATTACTTGAAAACCTCTTAAATTTTGGTTCACTTTCAGGAGATCCGTGCAATGTTCAAAACGAAACAATACAAGGTTCTTGCACGCCTATCGGTAACTGTTCCTGGGCACTTACAAGAATCCACCAACATCAACATGTTGATATATGTAGTTTTGTAGAAAAATATCCGCTGGTCTGTTGTCCACCGAATAAAACGTTCGATATCGGTACTTCTCTTAGTGCCAGTTTGAGTCAATCCAATTCCAGTGTACCTAATGATTTGGTAAAACAAAACAAAACTAATTCTTCAGCTTGGAGTGAGCAAAGTGAGTAATTCCATATTATTGAATGTAATATAAATTTATATATTCGAATAAGAAATAGATGAATATTTTGAGTTCAAATTCTAATACAATTATGAAACTTTTACATGAATCATCAATATTCTTTTAATTAAATGATACAAGTAGAAATGTTGATTTATATTAATTATTGTGAGTTGCTCACATAATGCGTTTTTATAAGCATTTGAAGAAGTTACCATGTGAACGAAATGCGTCATGTGAGCAATTCACGAAAATAAATAGAAATGAACATTAATATGTGTATCAAAATTTTTAATATCATACAGATTTATATTGTTAACCTCCTACAAATTTTAATTTAAAAAAATTTTTCATTCAAAAACTTTTAGAATTAAATAAATGCCTTAGAAAACACTGTTCCACTTTAGTAGACATGAATTAACACTCAATACACAGTAACAAAAAGAAATAAAACAATTCAAAGAAATATAAATAATCAATTGAAATTTTACTAAATGATTACTTGAGGGGTACGAAATTTTGTTTCGTACATTTTTATGAAAACCAAATTCCTCTCCAAAAATGCAAAACATAACCCCAAGAACTTCTTCAAAAACAACTTGCTCAAAATACGTTCCTTCAAAATATTTAATAAAACATGCATAACATCTTCAAAAAGAAATTTAGAATTCCAACAACGGAAATTCATCAGCCCTGTATCACATTTAGAATACAAAAATTATTAACAGAAAATAACTAACCAGACAAACTCAATGCACTTATCTGACAAACACTAGAATGAAGTGAACTTTTAAAAATCCTACGTATTCTATGTTCATCACAGAAATTGCACAAACTTTGCAAGGTATATTATGGATTCTTTCAAAACCAAATGATAATATGTTATAAGTGTAAACCAAAATATATAATTATTATATATACAATAAAATAATAGAAACATATTTTTTCTTGATAACATGATGAATACGAAATTTTAAATATCATACAGATTTCTTCTGTTAACCTCCTACAAATTTTAATTTCAAAAAATTATTATACCTATTCAAATACTTCTAGAATTAAATTAAATATATGCCTTAGAAAACACTGTTTCAATTTAGTGGATATATATAATTAACACTTATTACACAGCTCCAAAAATACAAAACATTATCTCAAGAACTTCTTCAAAAACAACTTGCACATAATAAGTTCCTTCAAAAATATTCCTTGAACATACAGAACATCTTCAAAAAGCAATTTGGAATTTCGACAACGGCCCTATTCTCATTTCAAAAAAAAAAAATAATCAACACAAATATCTTATCAGACAAACTGAATGGACTTATCTGAACAAATACTAGAATGAAGTGAGCTTTTAAAAATCCTACGTATTCTATGTTCGTCACAGAATTTCACAAACTTTGCAAGGTATTTTATGGACTGCATTACAACCACATGATAATATATTATAAGTGTAAACCAAATTATATTATTATTATATATACACGAAAATAATAAAAAGAGATTTTGTCTTGATAGAAGGATTATTACAAAATTTTGAATATCATACAGATTTATTCTGTTAACCTCCTTCAAATTTTAATTTAAAAAAAAATTTATTCAAAAACTTTCAGAATTAAATTAAATAAATGCTTAAGAAAACACTGTTTCAATATAGTAGACATATAAAATTAACACTTATAACATTATAATAATAATATTTATTTAGCAACTTGCTATTATACAAAAAAAAAAAAATGAAATTATGTGATATTACATGTGAAAAATAACTGAAAACACATTAAACTTACGCAAACTATAAACGAAAATATTCTTTTCTTAACCTAGATTTAAACTGTCTTACACTATTAGAATCCTTAATTGTTGATGGAAGGTTATTGTACCACCTAACACCCATTACCCCAATCGATTTATTCAAAATGGTGGTATTGAAACGTTCAATAAACAAATGATCTCCCTGCCTCAAGTTATAATTTATCATATCTCCCCTTCTGATAAAGAAATCCGAAAAACATTTAGGTGCCAGACCATTTAAAATCTTGAAAACAAAAATTAAATTCGCTTCTTCTACCATTTGATTAACATTCAAAAACTTTAATCTCTTCAACATAACATTTACACCAGTATATATGCTACAGCCTAACAGAACTCTCATAGCCTTATTCTGCAAAATTTGGAGTTTATTTATATCCTTGTTATTACAAAAAATCAATATGGACATGCAATATGTGAACTGGGGATAAATTATTGTATTATATATTATTCTTCTTGTCCAATAGGACATTTTTTTTGATATTCTTCTAAAGTACCCGATTTTTTTCCCCAGTTTCTTACACATGAACCTTACATGCTCCTGCAAATTCAATTGAGAATCCAACTGAACTCCCAGATAACTAACTACATTTACTTGGTCAATGGGTTCCGAATCCATCTCCACTTTCAAATCTGCTTGTTTAAAGAGGCTACATTTATATCTAGTTCCAAATATCATACACTTAGTTTTCGCAGAATTAAGCTTAAGCCCTTTGAACTTTAACCATTCATTCAAAACACACAATTCTTCATTCATACATTGGACAAGTTCTTCTATATTGTCGCCAGACAATGATATTAGTGTGTCATCTGCATATAGACTTACAGTACATTTTTTTATGTATCTACAAATATCATTAATATAGAGAATGAATAACAATGGGCCAAGCACACTACCTTGTGGCACACCAAATTCTACCTCCTTTCTGTCTGACACTTTATCTCTTATTTTCGTAACCTGGTATCTACCACTTAAAAAACTTTCAATCCATTTTAGCACAGTTCCCTTTAGTCCATAATTAGAGCAAACTTTGATCAGACTTTGCCTGTTAATTGTTTCAAACGCCCTTTTTAAATCAATAAAAACGCACAGGACTACTTTACCCTCGTCTATTTCACTTTTCCACCGGGAAAACACAAATTGACACGCACTTTCACACGAGTGTTTACCGCGGAAGCCAGACTGACCCTCATAAAAAATGTTCTCTTCCTCCAAGTATCCATTCAGTTGTTCATGCACTACTATTTCCAGAATTTTGCTCACAACTGGCAGCAAATTAATTGGTCTCAGTTCTTCAGCTTTCCGAGGATGGTTTACTTTTGGGACTGGTATTACAGTGCTACATTTAAGGTCATATGGCACAACACCACTTTCCAGAGACGTATCAACTATATTGAGCAATGGATATCCTACTACAGAAAACGTCTCCTTTAGAATTTTATAAGTAATCAGAGAATCACCAGAAGACTTGGTTTTAAGAGAGCCAATAATCCGCTGCAATCTGCTCATTGTAATCCTTCGAAACTCCCCCAAACAACTTCTTGCACCAAACTTAATCTCCACAAAATTATTATTTGGTGAAGGTATTGATGTCACAATATCTTGTATGCTATTTAGAAAAAAATCGTTCACTTTTTGCTGTATATCATATGAATCTTTACAGATATCTATATCCAAAAAATTTATCGTTTTATTTTTACCGCAGACTAATGATTTAAGTGTTTTCCACATCTTCTTACTATTGAAACGGTTTTCATCTATCAGTTTCTCATAATATCGTTTTTCTTTTTGTCGAATCAACCCTACTACCTTATTACGTTGGAGTTTATAGTTATCAAAATCAGTTTCTGCATTTGTATATTTGAATCTCCTATAAAGTACATTCCTAACTTTCTGTTCATGTATTATTTCTTTATCAATCCATTTATGAGAATGTTTTGTAGCTATCTGCTTAGAAGGTGATATGGATTCAATTGCGCCATTTATGTTTGCAATAAAGTTTTCATATAATCTATCAACATTGGTCGATGTGTTGTCCCAGTCTGACTCAATCAATTTCAAGTTTATTTTTTCCAATTTTTCTGCGCTCAAGTCTCGAAAGAATCTTATGTACTCTTCCGATGGAGATTCTAAATTTATTTTCACTTTAATTGTTTCATGGTCACTGAACATAGGATAGTCCCTTTCAGACTCTCGCACTCCTGCTATATTTGTATAAATATGATCAATTAACGTTCTACTATCCTTTGTACATCTAGTAGGTTGTTCAACAATTTGCCTGAAACCAGCTGATTCCGCAATATCCAAAATACGTCTTGAATGGTTATGTTTCCTTGACAAGTCAACATTTATATCACCAGCCAGAAAGGTTTTATTTTCATCTACCTCCTCAATATCAAAAAGTGACTCAAAAAACCTAAAGAACTCACCAGTGTTTCCATTTGGGGATCTATATATTCCACCCACTGTCACAGATTCACTGAACAGACGCATCTTGATGAGAATACACCAGTATTCTTTATCAGAATTGAATTGACAAATTTCTTCACACTCTACAAAGTCTCTGACATATATTGATACTCCACCAGTATGCCTACTCTCAGAGAAAACCAAAAAACATCTATATCCTTCAATATTGTATTCGGAGTTCCCTATTTCCTCTGTGATGTGTGTTTCTGTAGCTATGAAAACCAGTGGTTGAAAATAAGTTATTGCCTGCCATAGTTCGCAATAATTGCTGGTTAGCCCCTGTACATTCCCCACCACGATATCTAGTTCTGAAACTTTCATTAGTGGCTATATTTGGTATCTAATTTTTTCTTTCGAGTTATTTAGTTGCCTTAAATAACTGGGACACTTCACATCAAACACATGATGGTTGCAATCAATTCCAGGGATTTTTAAAACTTCCATAGCGTATTTACAATTTGTACATTCCAGGCGGTCCTTAGCACAGTTCTCCCGTTTATGTTTTCCATTACAATCTGGACATACTTGATCCAAAGTACATTTATCAGCACGGTGTCCATATCTCCACATAGTACCAAAGGAAATGAAAAAATTCAAAGAAATATAAATTATTAATTAAAATTCTACTGAACAAATACTTGAAGGGTACAAAATTTTGTTTCGTACCTTATTTTATGAAAACAAAATTCCTTTCCAAAAATGCTAAACATAATCTCAAAAACTTTTTCAAAAACAACTTGCTCAAAATAAGTTTCAAAAAAATTCCTTGCATTTGTGGAAAGGAATTTGGTTTTCATAAAACAAGGTCCGAAATAAATTTCTTGTACCCTTCAAGTATTTATTTAGTAAAATTCTAATTGATAATTTATTTTTCTTTTATTTACTTCTGGTACTGTGCAATAAGTGTTAATTCTATATGTCTACTACATTGATACAGTGTTTTCTAAGGCATTCATTTAATTTAATTCGGAAAATTTTTGAATGAAAAAATTTTTGGAATAGAAACTTAACAGAATAAATCTGTATGATTTTAAAATTTTTTAATAATACTTCTATCAAGAAAAAACCTCTTCTTATCATTTTATAATATGTGTATCATTTAACGAATACGATACGAAGAATCAACACGAGTTAGGTTGGCTTCCAAAGCGTTTAATGTTTCTGGTTTATCAGCATAAGCCAATGACTTGACATAACCCCAAAAAAATAATCCAGTGGAGTTATGTCGCATGATCTTGGACGCCAATTAATTGGACCATTTCTCGAAATAATGTTATCGCCAAATCTTTATTACAATAACTCAATTGTTACGGTAGCAGCATGAGGTGTAACACCATCTTGCTAGAACCAAAATACTTCTGGGTCGATACCATTCATATTTTGAAACAAATAATCATTGATCATCGATCTCTAATGAGCATCATTCACTGTAACATTAGCTGCAGCATCGTTTTAAAAAAATATGGACCGATGATGCCTCCAACGTGTAAAGCACACCATACAAGTGCATTCGTGATTTGACAGAATGTCAGTTAAATATTTGACATTAAAGAAATGGGTCGATTTACGTTAGAAAAAAAAATTTTAAAAATCAAAAACTCAGTTCTAAATCTTCCATCTAAACTGTTAAAAATTCGCGTGGAAAATTCAATGGAAATCAAATGCTCTCACGGTAATATGTGCATCAATTTGTCCGTGAAAACTAGACCATTATTTAATAAATCAACCCGTTCATGTTTGCGTTCATACTTGTATCTCCACTACTGGTTTTATTTTATTTTTAACTACTTTTCCACTCGTTTTATATCATTTTTTACTTGTTTGCATCGACACTGTGCATCTTTAAAACTCGAAGTGCCTTTTTTGTTTCAAGAGGTCATTTGTATCGAATTGTTTCACTGACTCTGTGTTTGATCAATTTCTTTCTTGTTATCTCAGATTCACAAAAAAAGGAAATATACATTTTCTCCTAAAGTGTTTAGAATTACAACCTATTACTCCTTAATATATAATTCTACCAACACTCAGTCCACCAAAATTAGTGTTGCGACCAAACAACAACGTTTGTGATCAATAAAAACTGGTAACAAAAACCAGGATCAAGCAAACAAACTGAAAACTACTACGAAGTGTTTTCTCAAATATTTCGAAACATTCACTAGATCAATTCTCAATTCAAAATGTTAAACAACATTGTTTCCTTCAAGAGACATTTAAACATTTCAACACGTATTTGCCACGTATTTGCGGCAGTAATTAATCAAAAGAAAATATGAAATATTGACCGCGATCATCCAGCAAACATCATCTGAGACAGTCTGTTTCGATTGTACTACTCTGCCAAGAAAGTACCGGGAATTTTCAATTAAAACAACATTTTTACATTTAATCGTCAAAATTTATTGGGTCGCCTTCAAAATAGGCTCCATTTGCTCCAATACATCTATGCCAACGGCACTTCCAATTATCGAAACATTTTTTATAGGCGCTTTCCGGGATGGACTTTAGCTCTCGCGCCGAATTTTGTTTTATGGCTTCAATCGACTCAAAACGGGTGCCACGAAGGGGCAATTTTAGTTTTGGGAAGAGGAAAAAGTCGCAGGGAGCCAAATCCGGCGAATACGGTGGTTGCGGAAGCACGTTTGTTGAGTTTTTGGCGAGAAAGTCAATCACAATCGTAGCTCGGTGAGAAGGCGCGTTATCGTCATGCAAAATCCATGAGTTGTTCGCCCACAAATTTGGCCGCTTCTTACGGATACGCTCACGCAAACGTTTCATAACGCCTAGGTAATACTCCTTGTTTACCGTCTGACCTTCTCTAAACCGAATTGGTAGTGCACCACGCCACGGATATCGAAGAAAACAATGAGCATCACCTTCATTTTCGAGCGGCTTTGGCGTGGTTTTTTCGGTTTCGGCTCATTTCTTGCCACCCATTCCGATGATTTCTGGCTTGTGTTCAAGTGTTTATTTAGCAGATTCAGTTGATAATTTATATTCCTTTGAATTATTCAATTTCCTTCGGTACTACTAATTAATTTTAATTCCATATGTTTACTAAATTGACAAGGTGTGTTCATAGACATTTATTTTATTAAATTCTGAAAGTTTTTGAATAAAAACTTTTTGAAATTAAAATTTTAATAATTTTAATTCCATATGTCTACTAAATTGACAAGGTGTGTTCATAGACATTTATTTTATTAAATTCTGAAAGTTTTTGAATAAAAACTTTTTGAAATTAAAATTTGTAGGTGGTTAACGGAATAAATCTGTATGATATTTAAAATCAATAAAAATGTATTTTCATATCTTCATTCAAGAAAAATCCTATTATGAAGCTAACTGAAATAAACGTAACAGCATTTTTGAAACTAAACTCTTCCACAGAAAAATCTTGAAAAGAAAATACGATCATAGACTTAATATTTGAAAACGGCCACACGCATATGTGAAAATTCAATTTATAATTATTATGCAAATATAAGTTTAAAATGACTTCGATGGGTTTTTGCAATTATTTAAAAACATTAACTAAATCAATTCTTCAAAAACCCAAAAAATTTTTTCTGAAAGATCTGAAACTTTTTGGAATTGAATCAAATGAAATGTCTTAGAAACACTGTTTCTGTTTATAGGCATACGTATGGAATTATCAACACATATGTGCAGTAAATAACAAATTAAGAATCAAAAGAAAATATAGAATATGGTCCACGATCACCCAGTTAATATCATCCGAGTTAGTCTGTCTCGATTGGATATAAATAAAAAATTTTAAAAGGTCTCTTTTATTTTTTTAAGTATATACAATAAATGCTGCATGAAAACCTTATAAATTTTTATTCACTTTCAGGTAATCATTGCACTGTTCAAAACGAAAGAATACCAGGTTCTTGCACTCCTCTCGGTAACTGTTCCTGGGCACTTGCAAGGATCCAACAAAATCAACATATTGATATATGTAGTAATATAGGAAAAAATCCGATTGTCTGTTGTCCACCAAATGGAAGATTCGATTTTGGTACTTCTTTTGGTGTCAGTTTGAGTCAGTCCAATTCCAGTGTACCTAATAATAAAAATGATTCTTCCGCTTGGAGTGTACAAAGTAAGTAATTCCGTAATAATAATAGTGATATAAAGTGGTTCATTAATAAACGGGAAATTGAACGAGAATGAAAATGCTTTTATAAATTAGATCCGTCTTTCGTTTTTCAACTATAACCTTCACTTTTGTGCCGGACTTGCCAGAAAAAACCTTTCCACTCTGAGTTAAAGCATTTTTGGGCTTTTTTCGTTCTCGGCCAACTTCGGAAATAATTTCGATATAGTTATTACCCGTCTGGAGAGACGAAACTCATATACTCCACAAGAAACATTTAAAAATACAACTTTTTCACAAAAGTTCTTTGATCCCTTTCTGTGGTCCGTGTTCAAGGACGATGGCTTCAATTATTAGCGTAGGCTAATTTTTGTAGGGGTTACAGAATATTCTATATTCAAGTTTGAGTTTATTATTAACCATAATTAAGTATATATCGAATGAAATTATAGAAATTTAATTATTAAGGCGGATATTTTCACTTAAAAGATTAATTAAACTGTTTTATAATGATTTTGTGAAATGTGTGAAAGTTCCGGCACATATATAGCCTTAACAAACACACTTATTTTTTTAGAAAATTTTTAAATATCATACAGTTTCATTCCTCCTCAAATTTCGATTTCAAACAAATTTTATTCAAAAATTGTGTCAATTCAGTAGAGATATAGAATTAATACTTATTACTCAGTACCAAAGGGAATGGAAGAAATTCGAAGAAATATAAATTGTCAACTAAAAATTAACAAATAAATACTTGAAGAGTACAAAATTTTATTTCGTTCCTTATTTTATGAAAACTCATTTCCTTTTTTTTTGAAGAAGTTCTTCAGGTTATGTTTTGCATTTTTGGAAAGGAATTAAGTTTTCATGAAACATGGAACGAAACAAAATTTTGTACTCTTCAAGTATTTATTTCATAAGTTTTAGTTGACAATTTTATTTCTTGGAATTTCTTCCATTTCCTTTGGTACTGTGTAATAAGTATTAATTCAATATGTCTACTAAATTGACACAGGGTGTTCTAAAGACATTTATTTTATTTAATTCTAAAAATTCTTGAATGAAATTTTTTTGAAATTAAAATTTGTAGGAGGTTTACAGAATAAACCTGTATGAAGAAAAACTCTTTATTATTTTGTTGTATATATATTTATTATATATTTTGGTTTACGCTTATTACATATTATCATTTGGTTTCAAAGGAGTCCATAAAATACCTTGCAAACGTCATGTTATTTCTGTGACGAACAAAGAATAGGTAGGAAGTTTATAAGTTCACTTTATTCTAGTGTTTTTGCAGTTAACAGCATTCAGTTAGCTTGGTAATATATCTTTGTTAATTATTTTTATTTTTGAAATATAAAGTTGAGCTGATGAGTTACCGTTGTCATAATTCTAAATTGTTTTTAAAAGGTGTACTACATGTTTTAGGAATTTTATTAAAGGAACTTATTTTGAGCAAGTTGCTTTTGAAGAAGTTCTTGAAGTTATGTTTTGCATTTTGGGAAAGCAATTTTGTTTTCATGAAACAAGAAACCAAACAAAATTTCGTACTCTTCAAGTATTTATTCAATAATTATTAGTTGACAATTTATATTTCTTTGAATTTCTTCCATTTCCTTTGGTACTGTGTAATAAATATTAAATTTATATGTCTAGTAAATTGACACAGTGTGTTCGAAAGACATTTATTTAAGTAGTTTCGAAAAGTGTTTGAATAAAAATTTTTTTGAAATTGAAATTTGTAGGTCAACAGAATAAATCTGTTTGATATTTAAAATTTTGTGATAATCCTCCTATCAAGAAAAAACCTCTTTTCATTTTTATATAAGATCTAAAAAGCTGATTGAAAAATTCAAAATAGAAATAGAAAACAATTATTCAATCAACTTCTTGGATCTTAATAGTAGAAGTCATAGTAATAATAAGTTCGAATTCGACATTTTCAGAAAACCTACCACTACTGATACCATAATCCATTCAAAATCCAATCATAACAAATTAAAATATCAACATTCCATAATTTCATTCATAAATTTTTCAGCATCCCGTCGAACGTGGCCGATTTCCGAAAAGAAGTCAATATAATTAAAACTATAGCGGTGAACAATAGCTATAGAACTGAAATCATTGACAAACTAATTAATGAGAAAACTTACCACAATATTAAAAAAAATTATATCACTATAAATGATCCTTATGAAAAAAAGAATATGTAATGCTACATATATAGGGCAGACAGGCGGATATTTACAACATAGAATCAAGGAACATAGGATGTCTTTTTTTAAAAACAAAAAATTAACCGGTTTTACAGAACATTGTATAGAAAATAATAATTTTTTTAATGAGAAACTTTGCTATATAAAGTTAATAAAGGTAAATTAATGGACCATTCGAAGATTCTTTCAATCAAAGAAGCCACTGAGAAAAAGGAGAATTCAACAAATTCCCAAATACTCTTTGGAAACACCTCTATACTGGAGTTTGTTATTTCCATGCGCCATAAAAATACACAGATGTCCTAAGTGTAATAAAAGGAACTTTTCAATTTTAAGTTCAGTTCCTCTTTGTTCTCCTTTGAAGATGGTCGAAAGACCGGAACACGTGTCAGGATTCTGAATAAATTATGAAACATAAAAAGTGTGTGAATTTTTTTGAATAAAATTGTTATAACGTTTCACCCAGAGCCGATCGCATACTCCATTCATTTAATAAAAATGATAATTAAACTCGAAATAAATTTTTGGAAGTTAATATAATTAAACTTTCAGGATGTGAAGAATATCATCCTAGGGAAGGACTATCACTTATAGTAGGTGTGGGAGGCGAACGTTCTGCAGCACAAGAATTTCCTCATATGGTAAGTATTTATGAACATATTTTACAAAAAAGTTTTCCAATTAGAGTAGTTCTTCTTCAATATACCTACCGATTTCATAAGTTGTAAGTTAAATACGGATTATTGAAAGGCTTTAACGGAACATATAGTGACTAATTAGATTAATTTTTCAAAAATTTCTAAATTTTACTACCAAAAATTGAGGAATTCAAATGTTTTTGTGACTGCAGTTTCGACGTAGTCTTCCACCTTCAGATGACTTAAAACTTAACGGAAGGTGCAGAGTATTTGAAATAGGCAGGTACACAAAAGATAAAAAGAAAGCATGCGATATACAATGTCGACACAATGAAGTGAAGCGATCAACAGATATTATTTGAATATATTCAAAATTTTCGATTCGATTGATCCATTTATCCAGTACATTAGGATTATTTTTATTATGCACTAATTTGAAAATTTCAGCATACTCCAAATATTTGAGTTTCCGACAATTTCAAATACTTAAATGTATCGTAATGCATGTATGGATTGTTTAATTTGCAAAAACTTTCAATAATCCTAGGTAATAACAATAACAAATAGCTTCATTATGTGTCAGCAGTTGTTTCCATACATGAGATCAGAGTACCGAAGATCGGGTTCTTGAGGTTCTTTCTGGGTCGGATGAGAATAAGGGTGCAGGTCAGGAGTTGATTA
The DNA here is from genome assembly GCA_034642435.1 of Megalocaria dilatata. Classification (NCBI taxonomy): domain Eukaryota; kingdom Metazoa; phylum Arthropoda; class Insecta; order Coleoptera; family Coccinellidae; genus Megalocaria; species Megalocaria dilatata. The sequence goes on along the minus strand of CM067858.1, from coordinate 25,006,749 downwards.
GCATCCATACTTATCAGGCGGTGCGCTTAATCGTTATACATTCTGTCAAGAAAGTACCGGGAATTATCGATTTAAATCTGGCGGGGCAATGAGGCAGGTAAAATTTTTTTTTCCTAGGTTGGTACCACTATCCTTAATTACTATAACAAGCTTGAGCGGGATCTGTCAACTAGTGTGTTTGCAACAGCTGATTAAGTCAGTCGATGTCAGAGTGCGTGCCGATTTTTACTATGGGTGATTACGTTGAGCAAAGAATTTGTTTAAAGTTTTGTGTTGCAAATGAATTTTCGTGTGCCGATGCATTGAAAATGTTGCAAAAGGCCTTTGGTGATAATGCTCTATCGAAAACTCGTGCATATCAGTGGTACAGAGCCTTCAAGGACGGTCGCGAAGTGGTCGCCCATCGACGGCTTCGATCGAAGATAACGTCGATAAAATTAAGGAAAGGGTGCTGGAAAACCGTCGTACCAGCTTGAGAGATAGCACATGATCTTAAGATATCCCACGAGTCCGCACGTACGATTTTGATTGATATTTTGGGCATGAGAAAGGTGGCCGCACGACTCGTACCGAAAGACCTGAATTTTCTTCAAAAACGTCATCGCGAACAGGTTGCTTCAACATGCTGGATCGCTGTAATTCCGATTCTACATTCATGGAACGCATTATAACTGGTGATGAGACCTGGGTCTACGAGTACGATATACAAACAAGCCAGCAATCATCGGAATGGCTGGCAAAAAATGAGCCGAAACCGAAAAAACCACGCCAAAGCCGCTCGAAAATGAAGGTGATGCTCATTGTTTTCTTCGATATCCGTGGCGTGGTGCACTACGAATTCGTTCCAGAGGGTCAGACGGTAAACAAGGAGTATTACCTAGGCGTAATGAAACGTTTGCGTGAGCGTATCCGTAAGAAGCGGCCAAATTTGTGGGCGAACAACTCATGGATTCTGCATGACGATAACGCGCCTTCTCACCGAGCTACGATTGTGACTGACTTTTTCGCCAAAAACTCAACAAACGTGTTTCAGCAACCACCGTATTCGCCGGATTTGGCTCCCTGCGACTTTTTCCTCTTCCCAAAACTAAAATTGCCCCTTCGTGGCACCCGAAAATTGCCCCTTCGTGGCCATAAAACAAAATTCGGCGCGAGAGCTAAAGTCCATCCCGGAAAGCGCCTATAAAAAATGTTTCGATAATTGGAAGTGCCGTTGGCATAGATGTATTGGAGCAAATGGAGCCTATTTTGAAGGCGACCCAATAAATTTTGACGATTAAATGTAAAAATATTGTTTTAATTGAAAATTCCCGGTACTTTCTTGACAGAGTAGTATATTCCCCTTACTATTCTGTTTAACCGATCGTTCATGCAGTGTGAATTTCCCAGAATATGGGAAACTGCTCAAGTGGTTCCAATTCCGAAAATGGGCGATAAACATTATATTAAAAATTATAGACCCATAAGCAAATTAAGTATTTTAAGCTGCATCCTCGAGTTTTTCGTTCGTGATGGGATCATGAATTCAGTAAGATCTGTTATTATTCCTGAACAACATGGATTTTTTCCTAAAAAATCTACTGTTTCCAATCTGGTCCTTTGTTCAGGTTTGAAGGTATGGACAGTCAGATGAAAGTTGATTCTGTGTACACCGATTTTTCGAAGGCCTTCGACAAAGTTAATCATAACATCTTGATGAAAATATTGTCTTAGATAGGTGTGCATGGAGACTTGCTTCGTTGGTTATCTTCACATCTCAATAATAGATCTCAAATTGTTGCCTTGGACGAATATTTTTCATCATCTTTCTGTGTGACCTCCAGGGTATCTCAGGGCTCTCTTCTTGGGCCTCTTTTATTCATAATTTATATTAATGATATAAGTGGATGTTCTAAATTTTGTAAATTCTTAATATTTGCGGACGATGTGAAGATCTTTTCCCGTATAGCTGACGCTTTGAACTGCTTTAACTTCCAACAAGACTCAAATACATTCAATAATTTCTGCATCGAAAATAAACTATTTCTCAACTTGAATAAGTGTAACTGCATAATATTCAGTCGTCAGATCAATCATTTTAACTACTATTTGGGTGATAGTCGGCATGAGGTGATGGATCTGGATGTAATATTTGATCCAAAAATGTTGTTTGATTCACACATCGATTGTGTTGGTGACCAAAAGCAGTCAGATGCTGGGATATGTGATGAGATCTTGTATAAATTTCACTTTCACCAAGGCCTTGAATGCATTGGTTATTTGGTCGCCTTAATATGAGGTCTGCAAGCACATACTGGCGAGTATGACTAGCATTAAAAAATTGTGGGTTCGTCTCATTGGAAAACTGTCGGGAACATAGTGATATTATGTTTTTGTATGAATTATTGAATGGTTACGTTGACTCTGCAGCTTTGCTGTCCTACGTGAGCATTCATGTTCCATCTAGACCATTAAGAGGTTATGCTGTTTTTGAGGTTACGTTTCAAAGAACAAATTTGAAAAAGCTCTCTCAGGTCAACATTACCATGAAAGTATATCATTTTAAGTATAAAGACAACGATATATTTTTCCTGTCAATTGGTTAATTCAAGAGAAAAATTAAGCTGTTAAATTAAGATTTTATATTTTGTTAAGTTCCTTACGTATTGTAAATTTGATTTTCTTCAATAGGTGGGATGTGTAGATTTGGAGTTGTCTGATGTTGCACATATTGTAAAAGTTTCTGTATTTGGCCGTGGATGTCATTTTGGACTTATGCCTGTTGATATCCGATTTGATCAATAAATAAATAAATGAAAAATAAATAAATTAAGAACAAATTTGGGAAAATTAATTCAAACTATCAATCAAAATTGCAATGGAATCAATGTTTCTGCAAATAATATATATTGAACTTTCAAAAGACCAATATCGATTAAATAGTTCAATTTGATGAGTTTTACGACCTATTAAACATACTGGGATCATCATATATAATGAGTCGCTTCTGGTTTTAGGCAATTCTTGGATATGGAAGTGAGTCCAATAAAAAATGGAGATGTGGCGGATCTCTAATAAGTTATCAACATATATTAACTGCAGCGCATTGTGTTGAATCTATAAATTTGTGAGTAGGTGAAGAAATTCATTTAATTTTCTTATATAGTAAAAAATATTTATTTAGAGTTTAAATTTTTCCATATGTATGTTTTTTGATTTTATGGAACCTAACCCCGATTTATCTGTGTTCGTACTTTAAAAAGGAATATTTTGTGTTCGGATATATATCCGACGATAGACGATATGCTTTGAATTTAACCTTTTTCATTTCGCGTTTTTTAAAATTTCAGATTTAGTTGTATCAACTTAATACTGTTTTTTAAAATTTGTTTTTCATTCTCAAGGTTGACTGAAGAGCATTTGAGATATAGATTTTCAAACGTGGGCCAGCAGAATGTTATATTTCAATTTGTTGTACTATTCCGTCTTTTACGGAGTACTAAAGGGTCTTTCAATGGTAACGCCCCATTTTCAAATTGACATTACTCACGTATGGCAGCCATTGTTTATTTGTGACATTGATAGTTTGTCAATATCTACCATTTTATCATGAAAAGGTACAAACTCCAACGACGTTTACAAATAATCCAAATTTACTATGAAAAATCGCGATCTTTCACTCGAACTTTTGGTCGTTATAATCTTTTGGATAAAAGAACAGTTGAACGTTTAGTGAAGAAGTTTGAAACAAATTTTACACTTCATGATGTTATAGGGCCAGTGAGTTAAAGAAATGCAAGAAGTGAAGAGAATATAGCTGCCGTACGTGAAAGTGTTCGTGAAGACCAAAATTAATTGATTTCTGGACGTTAACGAGAACTAGGCATCTCCCAGACGTCTTTGGGGCGAATTTTACGAAAAGACCTTGGTTGACATCCATACAAAATTATTTTAACCCAAAAACTCAAACCAACAGAGCGTCGTGAATTCAGTAATTAGTGCTTAGAAAAAATCGGAAAAAATGCACCGATAAATTATCTGCCTCGTTCCTGTGATTTAACTCCATTGGACTTCTTTCTTGGGGGTTACATTGAGTCATTGGTTTACAGCAATCATGCAGCAAATTTAGTCGATTAACAGATAAATATTGAACAAGTAATTACTGACATACGACCTGATTTGTGTGAGTCATGGAAAATTGGGTTCAACGACTTCATTCCTGCCAGCGTTCAGTGGTGGACATTTAAACGATGTTTTGTTTGATAACTACTGGTATCCATTGAACTTCATAATGAAACGAAAATTTCAATAATTTTCAAATAAATAATGCGTTTTATTTACAAAACAAAATGGGGCGATATTAATGAAAGATCATTTAGATAAGACTATCCCTATATCTCCCAGCCGCTCAGGAGGTTTATTTCAAAGAACCTCCCTCTCTGCCGCTTCAAATTCAGGAGAGACGCCATAAGGGCGTCCCTCTTTGTTATAGTCACAAAGCACATGCAAAAAGTTCCAGTATCTGGACATAGGCGGATAAGTACCGTAATATAACATATATAATCTATGAGAGATTCGCTCACTCTTATGATACTTAGAGAACACGGATCTATTCATTGTATGTCAATTTCAATGCATGGCATCGAAACATTGTTTCAGTCTCGTGTACATTCTGTCAAGAAAGTACCGGGAATTATCGATTTAAATCTGGCGGGGGAATGAGGCAGGTAAAAATTTTTTTTCCTAGGTTGGTACCACTGTCCTTAATTACTATGCCAAGCTTGAGCGGGATCTGTCAACTAGTGTGTTTGCAACAGCTGATTAAGTCAGTCGATGTCAGAGTGCGTGCCGATTTTTACTATGGGTGATTACGTTGAGCAAAGAATTTGTTTAAAGTTTTGTGTTGCAAATGAATTTTCGTGTGCCGATGCATTGAAAATGTTGCAAAAGGCCTTTGGTGATAATGCTCTATCGAAAACTCGTGCATATCAGTGGTACAGAGCCTTCAAGGACGGTCGTGAAGTGGTCGCCCATCGACGGCTTCGATCGAAGATAACGTCGATAAAATTAAGGAAAGGGTGCTGGAAAACCGTGGTACCAGCTTGAGAGAGATAGCACATGATCTTAAGATATCCCACGAGTCCGCACGTACGATTTTGATTGATATTTTGGGCATGAGAAAGGTGGCCGCACGACTCGTACCGAAAGACCTGAATTTTCTTCAAAAACGTCATCGCGAAAAGGTTGGTTCAGACATGCTGGATCGCTGTAATTCCGATTCTACATTCATGGAACACATTATAACTGGTGATGAGACCTGGGTCTACGAGTACGATATGCAAACAAGCCAGCAATCATCGGAATGGGTGGCAAAAAATGAGCCGAAACCGAAAAAACCACGCCAAAGCCGCTCGAAAATGAAGGTGATGCTCATTGTTTTCTTCGATATCCGTGGCGTGGTGCACTACGAATTCGTTCCAGAGGGTCAGACAGTAAACAAGGAGTATTACCTAGGCGTTATGAAACGTTTGCGTAAGCGTATCCGTAAGAAGCGGCCAAATTTGTGGGCGAACAACTCATGGATTTTGCATGACGATAACGCGCCTTCTCACCGAGCTACGATTGTGACTGACTTTCTCGCCAAAAACTCAACAAACGTGCTTCAGTAACCACCGTATTCGCCGGATTTGGCTCCCTGCGACTTTTTTCTCTTCCCAAAACTAAAATTGCCCCTTCGTGGCACCCGTTTTGAGTCGATTGAAGCCATAAAACAAAATTCGGCGCGAGAGCTAAAGTCCATCCCGGAAAGCGCCTATAAAAAATGTTTCGATAATTGGAAGTGCCGTTGGCATAGATGTATTGGAGCAAATGGGGCCTATTTTGAAGGCAACCCAATAAATTTTGACGATTAAATGTAAAAATGTTGTTTTAATTGAAAATTCCCGGTACTTTCTTGACAGAGTAGTATATTACATTTCATATCAATTTTCTTTATTTTATGAAGGTTTCTCCATATTTCAGAATGTTTCACAATATTTTAAAATTGCACCAAAATATAAATTTAATTTTCCTATGACATTATGGTGGAATTTTTTGAAATTAAATAAGTAATGTGAAGTTTAAAGAATATTTGTTTTATGTTTTATATTGAGAAAAAATTTATAAAATTTTGCGGATTTATAAAATCCTGTATTTTTGTAAAAAAAACTCTCAAATGAGCAAGTCTATATTTTTACAACTGTGTTCGGGCAAACATTTTTTAATATGTCAAAACATCTTCGCTTTTGAAAAGTCAGTGTTTGGTATTACTAACTGGATTGTGGAATGATTAATGCACATTATTGAAGAAATGTAACCAGTCAAAATGTCACAGCTATTGAAAACATTTCAAATGTTACAATTTATCAACTTGTTATCTTGGCAAGATAATGACTATTTTTAAAGTATAATATGGTAACAATGTTAACGTTTTATCTTCGATAATAGAGTTTAGTTTTTTAGGATCTTTCTAAAGCTCCTATGAGATTCTGCTGAGTAAATTTGAATACTATGAGATTGGGGGTCCACCAGTCACATTGCTTGCTGCTTTTTGAAGGGAAGGTAGAAACAGAAACAAGTGAAAGAAAAACAAACAACTTAGATGGAGCCACATAAGGAAGTGCCTCCGGGATTCGATTTGAGACTACAATTCTTCATCGTATATATTAACGACTTTCTTAACAACATAACATGATACTATACTTTTAACTATGCAGATAATACCTGTTTTGAGAATATCTCATGAAATCAGTAGAAATAAAAACAGAAAGGATTATCAAAGAAGCTAAACGACTTGGTTCGACTTTAACGATTTCAATTTAAATAAAGAAAAAAGGAACATTTTGAAACTAGGATCAAAAACTGGAACACATTACATTGAGGTGAAGAAATTTCTCGGTATCCAAATTCAAGAGAATATCATATTCTTCTTAGAAAGGCAGAAAAGAGTACCAAGTGAAGGCATTTTTGTTGGATTCTTACTGTGCTCATTTCCATGGTTCTATGTTCTATGGAATTATTTGGAGTGAAGCACCTGAAGCAAATTTGATTTTCCTGAAGAAGAAAAAAGCAATGAGGACTTTCAGGAATAAGCAGCACTCTTTCCTGCGGAGTTTTGTGTCACAGAATGAAGCTAGCCCAGATAACGACAAATTATTTAGTATTAAATTATGTAACCATATCTCAGAGGAAACTAAATAATTAAAATCGTATAATTATATAGATTAGTAACTTATTGATTTTTGGTGCACCTGAATGATCGTTAATTCTTGTTGATAATCTAAGTTATTATTTTACTTTCGAGTGTGAATAATATTTAACTTATTGCCTGATGTTTGAGTCACCTGACTATGCCAACCGAGGAATTTCACGATTGTCGTTGGCAACTTCTAGTCTTTTTCATTTCCTATTTACATTAAAGAAACAATATCTTGCCGGAATTTTGTCGCAAGTTCATCAGCGTCCAACTGCGATCTAACAGTATGCCCAATATTGACAAATTGGTAAAATTATTCAGAGGAAAGTTCAGTAGGCAAACGGATATATTGAAGGATGATTTACTGAGATTGAAAATGGAACAAAGTTAGAGAAAAGAACTATCGTGTGTTTTTTTAGAGTGATAGAACTTTAAATTGAAATGAAACACATTTAAATTAAGATTGAAGCTAAATTTTTGTTTTATTTGAAAGATAATTTTATGACACTTATGTTTTAAAAATAATTTCCGGCATAAGTCCACCACGACTAGCTCTGAGGAACCGCATTCGACCAGACCAATTTTGGACCACTTTTTTCAGTAATTCAGGCCTTATTTCATCGAAAACAAGAGTTATGTTGGCTTCCAAAGCGTCTATTTTTTCTGCATTATCAGCATAAACCAATGACTTGACATAACCCCAAAGAAAATAATCCACTGGAGTTATGTCGCATGATCTTGGAGGCCAATTAATTGGAATATTTCTCGAAATAATGTTATCGCCAAATCTTTCTTTCAATTGTTACGGTAGCAGCATGAGGTGTAGCACCATCTAATTGGAACAAAAACACTTCTGGGTCGATACCATTCAAATTTTGAAACAAATAATCATTGATCATCGATCTGTAACGAGCACCATTCACTGTAAGTAACATTAGCTCCAGCATCGTTTTTAAAGAAATATGGAGCGATGATACCTCTAGCGTGTAAAGCACACCATTCAGTGCAGTTTTCAGGATGCAATGGAACCTGCAGAACTTCTTGAGGGTTGTTTTCACTCCATATACGGCAATTTTGCTTGTTTACATAGCCGTTCAACCAGAAATGAGCTTCATTACTAAACACAATTTTACGTTAAAAAGTGGATCAACTTCAAGCTGTTCTAGGGCCCCATCAGCAAACAAAACGACGCTTATTATGGTCAAGTGGCTTTAGTTCTTGAACCAGTTGGATCTTGTATGGGTGTAGACCATACATTCCACGAAGTGCTCTATAAGTTTTTGAAATTCATTACAATGTATACTATTTTTTTAATATTCTTTCTCGAATTACTTTCAGTCTTCAGTCTATTATTACTTACGCATCTGGCATATTTGAATACATTGGGTTTCTGTTTGCGTTACCCCTTTTGATAATGTTCAATATCAAATTGCTTTATAAAATCACCGAATTTGAAAATTTAAACAAGAATGTTTAGAGAAAAAAAAGAACATTTTAACTTAAACACATCCGCCATCTCTTTCCTATTCAAAACAAAAGTGGGGATTGTTGCCACCCTCAGATAGATTTTTCGGAACAATGTCATCATAGCAATTTTTTCTTCCTAATACAGAACTTGAAAATTATTTTTGGGTCTTCAAAACCCTTAGGTTCTTGAGTTTGGGCAGTTCAACTGTCTGTTCAACGTCACCTTTTGACGGTAAGTTCAAATTACATTATTTTGTGAATAGCGAATCGATTTTGAAAATTTTAACCGTGTTGTGCACAAAACATAAATAACTTTCAAACTAATCAACACTTGACATCTAGTCCCTATTCAAAAAATGTTGGGGGTTGATGCCACTTTCATGGGGGAGGTTTTTTCGGTACAAACTGGAAATTCGCCATCCTCCAAACAGAAGTTGACCTGTTTTTTTAAATCTTCGAAAATTCTTCGGTTCAGAGTTCTGAGGGGGGTCAATTTTTTGTTGGGACATCCTGTATACAGAGATTTCTCTAGATTTGTTCGGGAGAGATTTATGAGTTGCCTGGCTTCTGAGCACTGCAACAGAGTTTTAGTAGAATCAAATATAAAAAAGATATTCTGATTAAGTCTTTCAATTAGTTAGCTCCACTATCAACAACAAACATTCCATAGTTTCATTCATAGACTTTTGAGCATTCCGTTGGACGAAGTCAATTTACGAAAAGAAGTCAATATAATTAAAACTATAGCGGTGAACAATGGCTATAGAACTGAAATCATTGACAAACTGATTAAAAAGAAAACTTACCACAATATTTTAAAAAATATATATCAATATGAATGATCCTTATGAAGAAAGGAAAATATGGTTTTCAATGAATTTAATAAAAGGTTTCAGCAGTAGAATCTCTAAGGGTCTTTATAAAATGAGAATTAATTCTTTAGCAGTAAATAGAAATAATTTAGCTAAGATGTTGGTGAACAATAAAGAAAGGAACCCCAACTTTTCCGAATCCGGGATTTATCAAATTGAATGTGATAATTCTAATGCTACATATATAGGACAGACAGGCCAATGTTTACAACATAGAATCAAAGAACATAGGATGTCTATTTTGAAAAACCAGAAATCAACCGGTTTTGCAGAACATTGTGTAGAAAATAATCATTTTTTTTAAAGAGACTCTATTATATAATGTTAATGAGGGTAAATGGACTATTGACTTTCAATCAAAAAAGCCAAAAAGCCAAACATTCTTTGGCAACACCCTTATATTGGATGCTGTTATTTTTATGCGCCATAAAAATACACAAATAACCTAAGTATAATAAAAGAACCTTTCCAATTTTAAATTTAATTCCTTTTTGTACTCCTTTGAAGATGTTCGAAGGACCGAAATATGTGTCAGGAATCTGAATAAATTGCGAAACATAAAAACTCTGTGAAGGCTTTACTCATTGTAATAAACTTTTTTTTATTATCATAGGCATCATTATTATTGATATTCATGTACTTTAAAAAAAATAAAACCTAAGAAAATATGTTAAAACTTCATATTCATCGACCTTCACCAATATGAACAACCCAGAGTTTTTGTGTTCATATTAACGAACGCACACTGTATCTTCCAAACTAACTAAAAATTTTCATATGTTATTGAATAGCACACTAAAAACTTCAATTTTAGGGGTGAAGTGAAATATGTACGACTTGGTGATTTGGATATTCAAAATGACACCGATGAAGCGGAACCACAAGACTTCAACGTCAAATCAGCAATTACACATCCGGACTTCGATCATTTAACGTTGAAACACGATATTGCCATTTTAGTTCTGGATAATCCTGTTAGAATATCAGATTATGTCAGGCCAGGTTGTCTATTCCCAGGGGGGGTGATAAAAGACTATGATGAGATTACAGCTACTGGTTGGGGTGTCACTAAATTTGCAGGTAAAGTAGTATACATTAGTATACCTTAGTATATTTTTGAGCCCATGGTTCATCAACAGTAAATAGATTTTTGAAGAACTTATTGTAAAGAATTGCTTGGTACGTAGAGATACCTTTTTGAATTCTTCCTAGTAATTGATTGAACGTTAACCAATTAGTATGCAAATTCTTGATTAAGTTGGGGGTTGAGAAAGGAATGTACAATTGAATACATATAACTGAATACATATATTACAAATTACAAGTTTAGATTATTCACCCAAATTGAGGAAGTTGTTTCGGTGTAGTTTTAACTCTAATTGAAATGAAAATGCTATCTTGTTTATGAAATAGTTCTTCTTTGAGCTTTTTCACCGTAGTTCACTTTCACCGAATTCACTTTTATTGGTTTCTGTGTTGGGTTCACTTTTCACAAATTACTATCTGATTACAAATAATGTAGATAATACATTCACTTCCAGGCCTTTAGTGCGTTATGGGTTACTAAGAGAAAGTGTTCTTTGAAAGGTTAACGTGAAATGCGAATATAAAATAATTCAAGAATAGAGAGAAATGTGTGATTATAACTTGAGAGACAAAGATAAATGTGATTAGAACTTACTTCTAGAGAATGTGTGTGAGATCAGAACTTAATGTTCGAAGAGTATTGAATTATTGACCTTTTGGCCGAAGCAAGAAAAAAGGACTAACGAGCGACTTCGAGGGGTGTCTTCAACTGAACCTTTTGTATAACTGGCAGAATAAGAGACTCTCTTAGGGCTTGAAATGTAGTCAGGTAAAATCCGAAACCACATTCGACTGTTGTCGTCGGTTCTAATGGGTTTCTAAGAAAACTGTGAAGGACAAATATTTTCGCCCATTAACAGGTCCAAAGGAAAAAAATTAGACATATTTGAAAGGCTTGGAGACCACTTATATATATTTGAACATTCAGGGTAGCTAAGTAAAAACGGAACAAAGCCATTTTCAACAAATTTTAATTTGAAAAGGGGCTTTTTATCGGTATATTTCATTCCGTGGCATTCCGCGACTTTTACGAGGATTGAAATCATCCCTAAATATTTGAATGGCTTTGCGGGACGGGTATATTTCTTCTAAAAGCTCCTTTAATTCTCTTCATCATAATCTTCAAACTTTACAATTTCGCCAAATATTAGTTGAATATTTATGTTCTAGATTCGAAATTTATCTGCAACTAGTCGCTAAAGTTAAGGGTCATTCGAGTTAAGTATGTCAATGGTGTAAATTTAGTGAGAATCGTTCCAAAATATTTAAATGACATTGGGAATCAAGTATGATTTTTTGAAGGTTCTTAGAATTCTTTTTCTTTTCAGTCGCTTTCCTCTGAAAATTTCAAATCTGTGAATTAATTCTTCAAGGCCTATAAAGGGTGGGCAATCAAGAATTTACATTTTGAAGTAGTGGTTATTTAGAGTCTGGAAACACTTCTGTCATTCGTGTTTCGACAGAAAGTTAGTTAAATATTTGATATCAACGAAATGGGTCGATTTACGCTTGAATAAAAATATAAAAAATTCATTTTCAAAACTTTCCAAACTGTTTGAAAATTATGTGAAAAGTTCAATAGAAATGAATTACCCTCACGGCAATTTGTGGTTAAATTTGATCGTGAAAACTGGATCGTTATTCGATAAAATAAACCGTTCACGTTTTCGTCTAGTGAGAACAAATTAAAACAGAGCTGTTGTAGTCCAGAGGGTGGTTGAAAATTCATCAACATCAACTCGTCATCGTGTTCAAGAATTGAACATTTCTCCCACATCCCTGAGGAGAATTTTGCATAAAGACCTCGGTATGAAGGCTTACAGACTTCAACTAGTGCAAGAAGTGAAGCATCGTGACCTTCCGAAGCGTTTCCACTTCGCTCAATAGGCTAATGATCGCATGGCTGAAAATGAGCATTTTCCCATTCATCATTAGCAAAGAAGCTCGAAGGTCTAGTTTGGTGGGGATCAGTTAGATATAAGTATTATGCTAACAATCCAGAAAAAACTGATGCCTTGAAAAAACGAAATCGAAGTTGCCATTCATGAGAATGAGCCCCAGACAATCAACAATGTATGGAAAAATTGGGTTGATTGGATGGGATACTGTAGCCAATCCTGAATGATATTTGGTTATGAATTGCGTATGAATACCCATTTTTATCTCAGCAGTTATTAGCGTAGCACAATCCTTTTTCTTAATTAATAAAGCATTGAATAGGTAGGCATTTCCAGCGTCATTAAAACATAAAATTTCAATACCATATTTGGCTGGTTTTTTTGGCATATAGACCTAAATATAGAAACCTAACACGACCTCTAAACGGAACAAGTGTTTCATCCATGACCATGAGCTCCCATGGCATAGACTTCTTGGGAGTTATCTATGAACTGCTGGAAAAGGTACGAGATAGCAGCTGCCCTATCGCTCTTTTCCCTTTCTTTTATAGTAGTTGGTGCATAAAATCTCAAAGCTCTGATATGTTCGAAGCACCTCTTCTCTGTAGTGATAGCTCTGAATCCTTTGGCTTGAATATAGGGCATAACAATACCAATCCGATCAGTGCACTGATTTCATCACGATCTGTATTTTAACAAAAAGGCGAATCTGGATGTGCTAGTTTTTTTGTATTGTTTTTAATTATATGTTTGTATGATGCATGATCTTAGCTACCATTTCATCAGTAAAGAGAAGTTTTCATACTTCTTCAGGAGAGGGAAATGTTCCAAGATTTAGTGCTAGGCCTCGAAGTTCAGCCAGTCAAACCCTTATGATGTTGCAATGGGCACTTTGAGTACTACTGGCCCTTACAGGCGTAGATTTCCAATCGAAGCATTTTCTTTTTTCATGATAGTTCAGGTCGTCGTTTGAAACATTCTGAACATTTTCATTGTTAGATTTGAAGATTTAGGTTGGGTTCGCGTGTCACTGGATGTTCTGCACCTGATAAGGGATGGAGTGTAGATTCAATATCACTCCAGTCCAAATCCATATCACTAAGCTCATCTACATCTATCTCAGAATCTGTATCGCTTTCATAAGAATACAAATCCTCCTCTTCGGGCACATAAGAATCATCCGGATCTATTTCTTCATCAGATTCATCACGAAATGCAGAACCAAGTCCAAGGATTTGCCTCGTCCGACTATAAACATTTTGGGGAGGTTGATGAAAGCCACTTGCCTAATTTGCCATTTTCTCAACTACAACAGAAAATAAAACAAGAAAGTACTAGATAGGTACCTACCAAATGGTTATGTGAAAAGAGGGGAATATGAAAATAAAAAAAAATAAAAACCATATTGTTAAAATGATGAAAATGAAATGGCAAATAAAAAGGAAGGGGCTGGGAAGTGGCTGTCGACAATATGTTAGTTAGTACCTACCTATTTGTGAAAGAAGAAATTACGTAATCTGTTATTTACTAACTAGTGGATAACATTATAACTAATAAAAAGAAAAAGAAAAATTACCTATCACGGAATGCTAGTGTACAGAAAATGACTTACTGAAACACCTGCCTGCCAGGCAGGTGTTCCGGATAAGAGGCACATCTGCCTGCTAGGCAGATAGGTAAGACATACATAGTGGGAATATATTCCTCTTATGCAGGGTAAGTCATAGGTAAATGGTACTTATATGGAGGAGAGAGGTCCAACGACGAAACTCAACCTTTCTCTGCAGAGTCCAGATCCACACTGAAGCTGTCAGGCTGTGAGGTGGGGGATGTCAAGTTAGAGAGCAGCACCACTGGCTGCAAAAGTAGAAACTATACCTGCCTGTCAGGCAGATGTTCCCACAAGAGGGTTAAGGTTATGTTAGAATTTTGAATAAAGACTTCGGTACGAAGGCTTACAAAGTTCAACGAGTGCAAGAAGTGAAGAATCGTGACTATCCGATGCGTTTTTACTTTCCTAAAAGGGCATATGTATGGCCGAAAATGAGCATTTTTCCAGCAAAATCATCTTTAGCGATGAAGATCATTTTCCCTAGGAGGACAATTTTTTGTGGGGATTCATTTAGGATGAGCTTCACGTTAATCATCCAGAAATGATTGATGCCTTGAAACACGAAATCGAAGTAGCTATTAATGAGATTAAGCTACGAATAATCGATGATGTACTGAAAAATTGTAGATATTATATTATAAACCATGATCTTTTTCACACAGGCGGTGGAAACTATTCCCTTATAATGGGTGTTTTTTTAGAGTGATGGAACTTTCGATAGGGATAACTGTGATTTAACAGAAGATGGAGGCCATGTTGTTTTGACATTTCTGTTCAGTAAGCATTAACAAATTATCATGGAAAGACTCACGCCGCAACAACGTTTACAAATTGTTGAAATATATTTTCAAAATCAGTGTTCTATTCGCCAAACTTATAGAGCACTTCGTGAAATTTATGGTTTATATATGTAAGTGTCCATCAGAGTAGTTTATTCGTCGAACTATCGATAGATTTCAGGCAACATTTTCTCTACTCGATGCAACAACAACAACAAGAATATATCGCTGCTGTAAGTCATAGTGTTAATGATGATCCAAATGTAAAAAGTTGGACTCTGTGCATCCACCACATGGAAAATTTTGCGTAAAGATCTTCGTCTACACCCATACAAGATCCAACTGGTTCAAGAACTAAAGCCACTTGATCATAATAAGCGTCGTATGTTCGCTGACTGGGCCCTAGAACAGTTTGAAGTTGATCCACTTTTTTATCGTAAAATTGTATTTAGTGATGAAGCTCATTTTTGGTTGAATGGCTATGTAAATAAGCAGAATTTCCGTATTTGGAGTGAAAACAATCCTCAAGAAGTTCAGCAGGTTCCATTGCATCCTGAAAAATGCACTGTATGGTGTGATTCACACGATGGAGGCATCATCGATCCATATTTCTTTAAAAACGATGATGGAGCTATTGTTACAGTGAATAGTGCTCGTTGATCAATGATTCAAAATCAGATCGATGATCAATGATTCAAAATTTCAATGGTATCGACCCAGAAGTGTTTTGGTTCCAAGAAGATGGTACTACACCTCATGCCGCTACCGTAACAATTGATTTATTGAAAGAAAGATTTGGCGATAACATTATTTCGAGAAATGATACAATTAATTGGCCTCCAAGATCATGCGACATTACTCACTGGATCATTTTCTTTGGAGTTATGTCAAGTCATTGGTTTATGCTGATAAACGAGAAACAATAGACGCTTTGGAAGCCAACATAACTCGTGTTATTGATGAAATAAGGCCTGAATTATCCGAGAAAGTGGTCCAAAATTGGTCTGGTCGAATGCGGTTCCTCAGAGCTAGTCGTGGTGGACATATGCCGGAAATTATTTTTAAAACTTAAATGTCATAAAATTATCTTTCAAATAAAAAAATGTGGCTTCAATCTTAATATAAATGTGTTTTATTTCAATTTAAAGTTCGATTACTCTGAAAAAAACACCCGATATCAAAGTAATAAACACATTTATTTTTCTTTCTATATGCTATCCAATGTCATCCAGGTTCAGTTTTTTCTTGTAAATTGATAACCCCTGATTCATTCTTTTTAATTTTGAGTGGAAGGGAATCACGTGAAAAAACTCCACGAAAATTCTTATCATTATGTTCTCTCATCACCTTTTCTATATCCAAATTAGTTAAAGGTCTATTGGGAATTCTTAGGGTTTTCGTTTGTCTAAAAAAATACCAAATCTTTTTTTGAAAAGTTTCAAGAATAAACCTTTTCCTACTGCAAAAGCTTCCATTGTTTTTTATGTCTTTTTGACTCGACGAGTTCTCTATTAGCTACTGTAGCAGAGTTCACAGTTTTTATTATATTTGCAGCTCCGCCACCTAATGCACTCAGTTTGGCAAATATAGGAAGTAAGACACCTCCATTTTTAGGAAT
Source organism: Megalocaria dilatata (assembly GCA_034642435.1). Taxonomy (NCBI): domain Eukaryota; kingdom Metazoa; phylum Arthropoda; class Insecta; order Coleoptera; family Coccinellidae; genus Megalocaria; species Megalocaria dilatata. Next base: position 24,990,204 of record CM067858.1, on the reverse strand, counting down.
TTTCACCACCTGTGAAGGATCTTTGATTTTATTTTTATGCACTTGGCAGTTTTAATTGCAAGTCAATACAGCACTAATGCTTCAGGTTTTGTTTTCTTCAATCCACTCTGTATTCTCTTCTTGACGCTTTGGAAAGTCACTTTCATGTTGGATACATATTTCTTCTTCTTATCACCTCTTCACTTTCATTTTGATTATGTGTGTTTATGTTTACTAACACACTACTTCTCTCAAGTACATCTAATGTTTTCATGTCCTTTATATAGATTGAAATCCGTAGAGGTTATGGAGAATTATTTCCAGCTATTATCTGTAATATGCAACTACTTGTTCATAGTAATTTTCAATATGTATATATCAATGATTGAGAAATTTCTTTGTATTATATCACATGCTTGTGGCAGTTATCTAATGCAGAATCTTAGTCGTATCTTCATTCATTGTATATTTCTGTGGTATAACCTAATATTCGTATAGGCCATGCTTATCCAATAATTGGTTAGTTGTTGCAGAAATGTCTAGTGACAAAAAGGTATCTTTATATATTTTTAATGATTATTTTGATTATTCAAATAACTCCTGACTGAAGAGATTTGGGTCCGAATTTATCAGGATCTTTCTCGGGAGAATATGCTATATATTCTCTGAAAAAGGAAAATAAAAAAGTCCTTTTTGAATTATACATTAAACATTTTTTGGTGGTGGTACTTGTGATTCTTTAAGATTCAATCGAATCATATATGTTTAAGGTGATGTCTAAGTAATTTGGTGATTATTTTTTATTTCTTTTGATTCTTTTTTAGTTCATTTCCACCACATGTGATGATAAAATATATATATATATATATATATATATATATATATATATATATATATATATATATATATATATATCTATAAAGTCATACAGTGTATGTAGGACATGTTTTCAAAATTTAATTCTAAATGTTTTCATGAAATTAATTCAGATTAAAATCCGTAGAGGTTCTGGAGAATTCATTACAGCCATTATTTGTAACAATGAAAGAATATTGTTACTGGTATCTGAATAAAATGTGATTCGTGAATAAACTTCTCATTCTGTTGATATTATCAGATATTCTTTGGGTTCCGTGGTGAATACGAATAGTAAAATATTTGATGATTAATTTGTGAATGACATGTTATCATTCAATGATGAAACAGCGAATTTGTAAGCTCTTAGTGAATAAAAATGTAGAATAAGGGCAAAACATTTCAGTGCTGGTAAATATTTTGGCCTTACGGCCTTTTATCACGTTTTATCACTCCATCAACATTTTTTAAAACAGCTGATCGAAAAAAAAATTTCAGATACCTCACAAATAAAAATCATCTTTTTCTCTATGATTCCTTTCGCAAAGTCGAACAGAATGTCCGTATTCCTCAAATTGTTTTATGAAGGATGTTAAATTATGCAATCGGAACTCCAATCTACGCTTTCCTACGTCTAAACTTTTCAGTTCTATGTTTTTCTGCTGAATAACTTTTTGCTCTCTTAGTATAGTCCGTCTAGAAAATATCCAGAAAATACAAAGCTCAATTGTATCTATTTGGTATATATTTTTATTTCTGGAATTAGAAAATTATAATAAAATTTTCATCAACCTTCATTTAACTGTAAACACTTGACTAAACATCGAGGTACACCCGAAACTAGATCACCTCCATAATTTTCGGTGATGGTAGTATAGGACTGTAAAACTGACTGAATTAAATCATCTTTATTTCATGGCGCTGCTCGCTCAACTTCAATCTTCATTAGTCCCCATATGTTTTCAATGGGACTAAGATCTGGTGAAGCTGCAGGCTATGAAATGGTTGTCACTTGGTGTTCTTGCATCCAAGCTTGATTATAGGCCGAATTATGGCATCTTGCATTATCCTGCTGAAAACGCCACCCTTCTGGATATAAAGCATGCGCCGTTTCAAGGAGGAAATCGTTTAGAATGCCACAATACTTTTCACTATTAATGGTACCATCAACTATGCGGAGAGGCTACGCTAAGATATTGCTCCCCAAACCATTATTTCAGTGGGAAATTTGAACGGTAACAGGTTGTTTTGATGGGATTTTTAAGTGATTCCCATCAAGTTGGAAACAACTTTCATCAGTGTAGAGACATTGTTGAAAATATCTTCTTGAAAATGTTGACAAAATTCTATATTTCGTTCATTTTGTAAAGGTTAAAGGGATTTCTTTTAGTTTCCTTGATACCGCCTTGTCTTTTCAGCGACATGCGGACGGTTTCTTGACAAACTTTTATATTCATTGATTTCAAAATCTATAAGCCAATTTTCGAAACCCCAGATGCGGATTGTTTCGTCCTGAGGCCTGTATGGTGGAAGATCTCCGAATGGGGCCCTAGTTTTACTCAGGTGAAATGGAGGGCTGAGCCGGTTGATTAACTCAGTGACAAGGGAGTCTGTCGCAGCACAGGGCTTCTCCCTTAAAACTGGCGTACTCTACCCTATCGCAGTATAAATCTCCGGATTCTGTGTAATGGCCGAGTGCGTTATGTAGCATACTGCGTTACCTCGGGGGGGTGGTCTTGCCCTCAGGTGTTACTTGTACCACCTGGCCACCCCACTTGGTGTTGGACTCGAAGGGGCAGTGGTTGAAAGTCCGCATGCTGGACTAGGGGGGTATTTCATTTATCTGTTCGCAGACCCCCATTTTCGGGATATTCTCATGAAACGACTCGGGGTTTAACGGGACTTGACGGTTCGACCGGCCTGTCTTGGCCCCTGGATCTGTGCGTAACAATTTAGGGTTTGTGGATCTCGACGAATTGGCTCCGCCATTAGTGCTTGACGCCAGGATCAATCAAATGACTTCACATGGGTTCGGTGGGTCAGGACGTATAGTCCGCTAGACGGTGCTCGTACCAGGATCAATTGTAGTCGTCAATCTTGAGTTTATCTTAGTTTATGGGACTGCGTTCGGGTGGATGGATAAGAATTTCCTCCGGCGGGTGAGTTGCGTCTCAAACCAACTCGGGTACTGACCTGCTGAGCCAGTAGAGGTTGGATAGTGCTTCGCTTCTACCAGTCAGACGGTTCTGGCTTTCGAGTTGGGGCCCAAACTGGAAGCTGGTGGGTTCATCTCTTCGGAGGGGTTCTCGCCGAGCGCGATGATATGGCGTAATCCTTATCACACTTTCTACCTCTAGGGGTGGACTGTGGAGACTGCTTGGTAGTCACTTGGAGAAGAGGCCTTCCTCAAATAGCCAATAACTATTCTGGTAGAATTCACCTGTTTCGTCCTGAGGCCAATAAACCATTTGAATTGTTTCCATTAATCTTACGCTGTCTTCTTGAAACAGATCTATGCCTCATATCCATGCCATTCTTTATCCTCTTTTTTGTCTCATATACAGCACTTTTTCCCAGTTCAGTCAATTGCACTAATTTTTCAACATTTTGAAAATCTTTTCTATACAAATATTCTACCTGTTTTTTTCTAGTTGCCACATCATTTCATAATTGTATTCCTGTTGACAATCAACAATATTTGACAAATAGTGTTGCTATGTTACTGTGGCCATAGACGGCTATATGCTCAACCTATTTTATACATTTCTTTCGTCTCAGAATGTTACAAAAAAGGAGTATATTAAAATTATGAAAAATAATAAATTCCGGATACTTTCTAGACGGACTATACTTGTAAAATCCGAATCAATAATAATTGCGATATATGATTTCCTGTTTTCCTTTTGAGTCTGTTTTGAAAATAGAAATTAATTGAAAATAATTTCATAGTATTAGTTGCATCCGAAGACTACACTTAACGACAAAACATAATTTTTTGTGGTGTAGAAGATCTTTATCAACATTAATCGAATAAACGTTAACAATTAGATAACAGAGTAGTTTAGACCATGGATTTCGATGCGATGAGAGTTGAACTGAGAGGCAATGATAGTTTCACTTCAAGAAAATGCAGACAGTGTTTCAGGAGAATCATTAGAAACCAGAACTAATTCATTTTTAATTTTCTGATATGATCATAAGTAGATCAAGAGTAACTTGAAGGTTGTTCTCTTAGCTGCTCCTGTTGGTCAAATGAAGTACAAGAGCTAGAATCCACTGTGAGAACATGTGGAAAGATGGAAATATTGACCAATGGCTACACTTTTCTATCTTTTGTATATACGCAGCCATTAATATTTTACTTCTTTCAGGTCAACTCAGCAGTCATTTAATAAAACTCAAATTGAAAGTCGTCAATAACACACAATGTAGGTTTCAATATCGGGCAAGTGGATCCAGGGGAAAAATAGATGAAGATCTTCAAGTATGCGCAGGTTCAGCATTGGCTGAAAAAATTATAGACACATGTGAGGTAAACATTTATTAATAAAGGGCATATTCATAAATCATATAGAAAAATTAAGATTTACCTACATTTCTGACTTCTCCCCAACGCACACCAAGTACATTCAAAATTCATAATTCATATTATTTAAATAAGTGTATATCCACTGAGTTAAATTGTTGAAACCTTTTAAAGACGAGGAAAAAATATCTTTATTATTCTAACTGTTCGAGTCATCTGAATATTGAGAACAATACGTTTAAGAGCTTATATTTTGAAGAAAGTGTCTTACCATTTCTGTAGTCTTTTTTGATTTTATTCTAGTTGTACACATATGTGTACCATGAAAAATAAGGTTTTTCGAGTATTAGTCTGATATTCTTCTCATATATTTTCCCACTATATGGTGAAAATTTTTCAGAATTCTGATTTTAATTTAAAAACCCAAAAACTTATATTGGGCAAACGGAAGGTCCGTTGACACTAGAATAAAGGAACACTGATGCGCCTTCCTCAGTAATAAGTTGGATTCTACGTAAGCGGAACATCTAATAAAAGATAAACATGATTTCGATGATCGTTTTAAGGTTTTGCATAAAGAAAATAAGGGTTTGAAGCTGAACCTGTTAGAAAGTTTAGAAATAAACTGATTAAAAATTTCGTGAGATTTATTGAATTAACAAAGTGAATTATCTAATTTATCTATATTGAATCTATTCACCTAGGGATAATGATTTCACCAAAAGTAATAAAAACTTGTTTGTACCCTCTCAAAACAGAATTCACTTAAATACAGTATATTTATTACCAAATTTTAGACCAGTTGTTTGTTAGCGTTTGAAGAAGTAACGCGTCATGTGAGCAGCTCACAATATTAAATAGAAATCAACGATATTTGTATTATTTAATTAAAGTGTACAATAGATTTCTATCAAGTAAAGGTAACGCGATTCGAAATTCTTTATTCAATTATAGAACTCTAGATGCTGAAAATATTGAAAGAGCGTAGAATATTGATTATAATTGAATTTTTTCAGTATTTCAACGATTCAACGATTTAATTCTCATTATATTTTTTTTATATTTAGGGTGACTCAGGAGGACCACTTCAAATAACGAGTTATAAACGCAGAAAACATCACATAATCTTTGGGGTGACGTCATTTGGTAAAGCCTGTGGTATAACACAAAGTGCTGGAGTATACACAAGAGTTTCTTCTTATCTTCCTTGGATTAAATCAATTGTATTGAATTACTTCTAAATTAGTCCTTCAAGTTTTTATGTGCTTTTAGAATGTGCATTTCAGAAACAGTGCTAAACAAATATTTAGAATAAAGAAGAAGTATAAGTTTATTAATCTCTTTAAACTTTTGAAGAATTCTGGTAAAAAAAAATATCTCAGATAAGTGATCATTCATTACTATCACTATAAATTGATGGATAAGAGAGAAAAAATCATAAAAACGTGTCAGTGGCTTTTATTATTGCAAATCTTATCAATTTAAATGAAAAATTCCATATAGTTCACATTTCTTATTGAACATTGTAACGCGTTTCTCCGGCACAGCGACTTCTTCAGACATACTAAATTCTTAATAAAATGAGATCACTTATCATAAAATAATAGGAATAGGCTTTTTACTTGATAGAGGGAATAACATAAATAGAGGTTAATTCTTGATAGAAGGTATATAAAATTATTTAAATATTTTAATATTTGCCTTCTACATATTTAATTTCAAAAAATTATATTTAATGATTATAACTTCTGAAAATAAATTAAAATAATATCATATAAGTACCACTTATATCAAATGACATATAAAATAAACATTCATTATAAGACATCCAAATGGTATAACAAAATCCAATAAATAAAAATTGTTAACCAAAATCCTATAAATTAAATATTTTGAATAGACAAAATTTTGTTTCTGTTGATCAATCTTATGAGAACAAATCTTTCAAAAGTGTCTAACATAATCTTAAGAATTTCATCATGAAACTATCTTACTTAGAATATTCAATATTATTGGATATCTAACTAAATTTCTTTATATAAAAACACAAGATATGTGAAAACATTACTGAAAAACAAGTTTTAAGAGAGACTTTGCTTCGCCAGTATTCAAATAATTCATATTCAATAAATATAACATCAATCAACAACAAATATTTACTCACCCTACAACCATTTAGAAAAACTTCTGGTAAACTGAAAAATATTTAAATGTAGTGTAACGGTTTACTAAATTTTAAAAATTTCTGTGGTTTACCCTTGATCTAAAAGATTGAAATATAATTTAACGGCCTCTTAAGATTATGTTAGTCATTTTTGAAAGGTTTACATAAGATTGATCAGCAGAAACAAAATTTTGTCTATTCAAAATATTTAATTTATAGGATTTTGGTTAACAATTTTTATTTCTTGGATTTTGTTATACCATTTGGATGTCTTATAATGAATGTTTATTTTATATGTCATTTGATATAAGTGGTACTTGTATGACATTATTATAATTTATTTTCAGGAGTTATAATCATTAAATATAATTTTTTGATATTAAATATGTGGAAGGCTAATATTAAAATATTTAAATAATTTTATATACCTTCTATCAAGAATTAACCCTAATTTATGTTATTTTATTCATAATGTATAATTATTTGGTTTCCTTAACATTCTTTATACAAATAGTCCTTGTGCTATAACAGAGGCCGTTAAATTATCTTTCAATCTTTTAGATCAAGGTTAAACCACAGAAATATTTAAAATATAGTTAACCGTTACACTACATTTAAAGATTTTTCAGTTTACCAGAAGTTTTTCTGAATGGTTGTAGGGTGAGTAAATATTTGATGTTGATTAATGTTATATTTATTGAATATGAATTATTTGAATACTGACGAAGCAAAGTCTCTTTTAAAACTTGTTTTTCACTGATGTTTTTACATATCTTGAGTTTTTATATAAATTAACTTAGTAAGATATCCAATAATATTGAATATTCTAAGTAAGATAGTTTTATGATGAAATTCTTAAGATTGTGTTAGACATTTTTGAAAGATATTTGTTTTTATAAGATTGATTAGCAGAAACAAAATTTTGTCTATTCAAAATATTTAATTTATAGGATTTTGGTTAACAATTTTTATTTATCGGATTTTGTTATACCATTTGGATGTCTTATAATGAATAATCATTTTATATGTCATTTGATATAAGTGGTACTTATATGACATTATTTTAATTTATTTTCAGAAGTTATAATCATTAAATATAATTTTTTGGAATTAAATATGTAGAAGGCGAATATTAAAATTTTTAAATAATAATAGAGGGAATATAACAAAATTTGAATATCATAACAGATTGGATTTGTCAGTCTTCTACAATTTTAGTTTCAAAAAAATTTTATTGAAAAAAATTTTAGAATTGAATTAATGTCTTATAAGCACAGCTTATATTCAATAGACGTATAAAATCAAAGCTCAATATAATATATCAAATGGAATAAATAAATCAACAAATATGAATTGTCAATTAAAATTAATAAATAGAATTTAATATATTTCAATATTTAAATAATTTACTCAAAGAATCTGTCAAAACATGTATTATATCTTCAAAAAACTATTAGAATTCCGATAAAATCTTCATCGATACAACTTCATATTTAAAAAATAAAATCAACCAACAACAAATATAAATTACCTCAAAGTCCTCCTGGAATGAAAATCTCATTATGCAATGTCAAGTGGTTTAAAGAAGACCTTATAATACCTTACAGCTTTCTGTGATTTTTGTGACGAACATAGAAAATATTATATATATATATATATATATATATATATATATATATATATTGCATTTTAAAGTTAGTTGTTCATATTGCATTTTAAATTTAGTTGTTCAAAGCGATGATTCCAGAAGGACTTTGAGGTAAGTTATATTTGTTATGATTTATATGAAGTAGGACCGATAAAGACCTTATCGGAATTCTAATTGTTTTTTGAAGATATAATACATGTTTTGAGAGATTTTTGTAGTAACTTATTTAAATATATTAAATATTTCAAATAAATTATATTTTCTTAGAAGTCCTTAAATTATGTTTCGTATTTTTGAAAAGGAATTAGTTTTCATAATTGTAAAATCAGAAACAAAATTTTGTCTCCTTCAAATATTTATTTATTAATTTTAATTGACAATTTATATTTGTTGGTTTATTTATTTAATTTGAAATTTTAAATTGAGTTTTGATTTTATACGTCTATTAAATATAAGCCATGCCTATAAGACATTGATTCTAAAAGTTTTTTTGAATAACATTTTTTTTTAAATTGAAATTTCAAAAACAAAATTGATATTCAAATTTAGATCATATATTGTTAATAATTTAATATGATGTTGTTTGGAAAAGATGCTGTGTCGTCGAAATGCGTCACAATTTTCAATAAATAAGTGTAAATCATATAATTTTTCCTTTGAGTTAATAAAAAATAGAGGTAAATATTTGACAATTTTTCTCAGACTCTTGTATTGAATTATAGAAAAGCAAAAATCTCCAGATTCTATCGTAGTAAATGATAGTATTAAAGTATTGTGGTTTCACTTTTAAGCGTTCCCATTTAAAAATCGAAGAGAATATTTTTTCTTATCCTAAAATTGTCATGAGAGAATATTCTAAAATTTAATTGCTCTCATAAGCACCAATTTACAGTGAATATTATTGTCTGTTTTGGTTTTATGGATACATATATGGGACATTGTTTAGAAACGATAAGATTTTACTCTCTTATTGGTTCTTTTGTATTGTTGAGACTAGAAATAAAACTGTTTTTTTGCTTTGACTTTATGACTTGGCGTTTACTCTTAAAGCATTAAAAACGTTAATTTTTTACTTTAATGGAAGAAGACACTATGCATTAGAATATAACGCAAAGAATTCCCGTCGAACACTGACTCGATATTTAACGAATGAATCAGAACAAGAAAATTTAAAAGTTCTGAAGGACAACTTTTTCAGACAACCTTCTAGTAAATAACTGTTGAATGCATCAATGCAAATCATTGTTGAGCAAGAAATGGAATGCTGGAGACTGAAGATATTGCCTTTTCAAAGAGTCTAGATATTGTTTGTAGACATAAAAAATAAAATCTTACTATAAAAGATAAGAACAATGACATAACGAAAATTCAATGGACTTTAACTAACTAATTTTTGAAGAGATATATTTTGCAATGGCAGCAATCACTCAGTAGTTTTTATCTAATGAAACTATGACTGAAGTAAGATATCGCGATAGGGATATAAAGTTCATCATTCGACCATTCATTAGTTATACCTTTTTTATTGATAATAACGCCTGCCCTAACCATGCAAGAACAGTGAATAGTCATGCAAAATTGTAAAAGATCTGGTAGAACGTTATGGGATTGTAAGAATAGAGTGGCCATTCTATACACGGGACATGAATTACAGTGAGTACATTGGGGCTGAAATGTCGGAGCAATATCTTTGAACCAACTCATATGGGCTACACAAATTTCAAAACATTTCGCATATCAATTACTAACAGTTTTGGGAGGAATACTTCAATACTTTCTTAGTTATTTAATAATAACTATTCTGAAAATAGAAACAGTATTAAAGTGAACTAGTGGTATCGATCCATGGTGTCAAAATTTTCAGTACATACCTACTAAAGGGTCTTTCATTAAGAGTGATAGGACAACAAGAGTTTGACATATCAAATTGAATTCTTGCTTTATTTTGAATATTGAACAATGCAGTTAGGTTAGGAATACAATATCATTCAAATGTCCTCCACGGATTCGTTGAGACTGACCTTACCAATCGCTCCAATTTTTTATCACTATGTGCAATAATTCTAGTCACATTTCGCTAATAAATTGACGAATATTCGCTTCCATGTGATCCAAAGTCTGTGGCCTGTTGGTATAGCCATCACGGAGCCCTAAAAAATAACATTACTGGGGTATGTGGTTGGCTCTATGTGTAACTTTATAACCATTTTATTTAAAATAATTCAGACAGTCTTTATGTTTCACAATTTATTCAGAATCCTGACACCTGTTTCGGTATCTTGACCATCTTCAAAGGAGTTTGAAAATGAACTACACTTAAAATTGAAAAAGGATCTTTTATTACACTTAGCACATCTTTGTATTTTTATGGCGCATGGAAATAACAGCATCCAATATAGGGGTGTGGCCGAATAGTATTTGGGAATTTGTTAAATTCTCCTTTTTCTCAATGTCTTTTTTGATTGAAATAATCTCTAAAAAGTCCACCAATTTACCCCCATTACCACTATATAGTAAAGTGACAACTTTCTCATTAAGAAAATGATTTTTTTATACAATTTTGTACAAAACCGGTTGATTTCTGATTTTTCAAAATAGACATCCTATGTTCTTTGATTCTATGCTGTTTTATGCGTATTAGTTTAATTACATTATTGAACATATTTTAGCGATTGAGATTCAAATCAACAGTGGAGCGTTTTTTAACGTTAAAGTATGACATAAGGGGAATGATAATAAAAATTATAATTTTATTTAAAAAAAGTTCACACATTCTTTATATTTAACAATTTATTTAGAATCCTAACACGTGTTTCGGTCGATCTGGTTTTTCAAAATAGACATGCTATATTCTTTGATTCTATGTTGTAAACATCGGCCTGTCTGTCCTATATATATAGCATCACAATCTCCACAATTAATTTGATAAATCCCCGATTCGGAAAAGTTGTTTTTTTCAAGTTAATTGTGATGATGATAATGCTACATACATTCTGTCAAGAAAGTACCAGGAATTATCGATTTAAATCTGGCGGGGCAATGAGGCAGGTAAACATTTTTTTTCCTAGGTTGGTACCACTGTCCTTAATTACTATGCCAAGCTTGAGCGGGATCTGTCAACTAGTGTGTTTGCAACAGCTGATTAAGTCAGTCGATGTCAGAGTGCGTGCCGATTTTTACTATGCGTGCCGATTTTTACAACTTACGTTGAGCAAAGAATTTGTTTAAAGTTTTGTGTTGCAAATGTATTTTCGTGTGCCGATGCATTGAAAATGTTGCAAAAGGCCTTTGGTGATAATGCTCTATCGAAAACTCGTGCATATCAGTGGTATAGAGCCTTCAAGGACGGTCGTGAAGTGGTCGAAGACTTGCCTCGTTCCGGACGCCCATCGACGGCTTCGATCGAAGATAACGTCGATAAAATTAAGGAAAGGGTGCTCGAAAACCGTCGTGCCAGCTTGAGAGAGATAGCACATGATCTTAAGATATCCCACGAGTTCGCACGTACGATTTTGATTGATATTTTGGGCATGAGAAAGGTGGCCGCACGACTCGTACCGAAAGACCTGAATTTTCTTCAAAAACGTTATCGCGAACAGGTTGCTTCAGACATGCTGGATCGCTGTAATTCCGATTCTACATTCATGGAACGCATTATAACTGGTGATGAGACCTGGGTCTACGAGTACGATATGCAAACAAGCCAGCAATCATCGGAATGGGTGGCAAAAAATGAGCCGAAACCGAAAAAACCACGCCAAAGCCGCTCGAAAATGAAGGTGATGCTCATTGTTTTCTTCGATATCCGTGGCGTGGTGCACTACGAATTCGTTCCAGAGGGTCAGACGGTAAACAAGGAGTATTACCTAGGCGTTATGAAACGTTTGCGTGAGCGTATCCGTAAGAAGCGGCCAAATTTGTGGGCGAACAACTCATGGATTTTGCATGACGATAACGCGCCTTCTCACCGAGCTACGATTGTGACTGACTAAAGTCCATCCCGGAAAGCGCCTATAAAAAATGTTTCGATAATTGGAAGTGCCGTTGGCATAGATATATTGGAGCAAATGGAGCCTATTTTGAAGGCGACCCAATAAATTTTGACGATTAAATGTAAAATGTAATATGTAAAATGACGATTAAATGTAAAAAATGTTGTTTTAATTGAAAATTCCCGGTACTTTCTTGACAGAGTAGTATATAGGACAGCCAGGCCTACGTTTACAGCATAAAATCAAGGAACATAGGATGCCTATTATGAAAAACCAGAAATCAACAGGTTTTGCAGAACATTGTATGGAAAATAATCATTTTTTCTATGAGAAAGACGTCACTTTACTATATAATGTTAATAAAGCGAAATTGTTTGACTATTTGGAGATTCTTCCAATCAAAAAAGCCGTTGGGAAAAAGGAGAATTTAACAAATTCCCAAATACCATTCGGCAAAATCCCTATATTGGATGCTGTTATTTCCATGCGCCATAAAAATACATAGATGGCCCAAGTGTAATAAAAAATCCTTTTTATATTTTAAGTTTAGTTCCTTTCTGTACTTCTTTGAAGATGCTCGAAAGACCGACACACGTGTCAGGATTTTGAATAAATTGTGAAACATAAAACTAGGTGAATTATTTTATTCCCATCACTTTATTTACGATTAAACAGTGATAGGAAACAAAGTAATTTATCATTTCATTCCAATTAAAATGAACTATCACAAAGTAACGGACTACTCCATCCAATGTTTTGAGAATTATTAATTGTATAAAAAGTAAATCGGTTGGTAGTGATGGTATTAAAATTGAAACTTTGAAGTTATGCATTCCTCGTATTCTACCAGACATTACGCATTTTATGAATTTTTGTCCTAGTCATTCGGTTTTTCCTACACTGTGGAAGATTGCTCTTGCGATACCTGTGCCTAAAAATGCTACCCCTAAGGATATAAAAGATCTGCGTCCAAGATTAAATTGTCCCCAATTACTCCATTGTCCAAGATTCTCGAGAAGATAATCTATTCTCAACTCCAAAGTCAGTTGAACGATCAAAATATCAATACCATCCATTCAATATTGGTATAGAGAGAACAGCATTGCTGAGTATAACGGACGATATACTGAAGTCTACTAACGGAGGTAAATTTACTCCATTATTCTAAAGCTTTCGATATCATAGACTATAATCCTTCTGGCTGTTTTGGTACGTATTCAGGCCCCTCTTCCCCACTGGGCACTATGGGCAAGTGCCCAGGGCCCCGCGATCGAATGGGGCCCCCTAGTTCCTGCCAGATTACCAAATGTATGTATGTATGTATGTTTTAAACTATTCAAAATAAATAAATTCATTCGTCAATCAATTTTATTGCACTAGACATAAAAACATTGGGTAGGTAAGAGACCATTGGTTTCAGTTTTTCTATTTAAATTTTACTTCGAAGCAATAAAAACCACTTAAGACTTTCGGAAAATGCTTGAGTCCTTAACAGGTACTTTTATGTTGTGTGTCTATTCTTATGATTATTATCAATTTTTAATATTATTAAAATAAGAAAATATTGTTCGTCGTTGCAAAGTTATATCGATTTCAGATTTGACATCCGTCAAAAAGAAAGATCAAACTAATAAATAAACAGGGTATCCGTATAAGTACTCCACTCTCTCTTAAAAATGAGTTTTTCCGATATTAGTATGTTTAGGTTAATTTAAATACCTATATGTAAGTATAAGAATACAATTAAAAGAAAAATTATTACATTAAAAAAAGAAGAATTATTTGATGCGGTGTGGTTTATGTCTTAAAGAAACCTATTCGAACGTCATTCGTAATACCAAAGACAAAAAAGGGGAATTCCCGACTCCCGATCGTCGTTTGACTTGACGAACGGGGGAATTCCCTTCAATTATTTGTCTGCGATGTTGTGGCGTTTGTTTTGTTTGTAGTTGTTAGTTTGTTACTGACTGTGCTCGAGCTCTGATAAAAAAAATAGTATTGTTTGATTAAATCGTCATTTGTCTGTTTTGTGTTAGCGAATATTTTCGTTATAAAATTAATTAAATACTGAATTATAATATAAAATGTCGAAACGGTCATATCCTAGTGGATCTGAAAAAAGGAAAAAAGCTCTGCATCAGAAAGAAGTAATTGAAAAGTTACCAAAATTAACATCATATTTTACTACTACTACTGGAGAAACTTCTGTAAGTAGCAATCAACTCATAAATGTTCCACATGATGACTCAGCTCAATTACAAATTGCGGGAATTTCTAAACCTTCATGTTCCAATTTTGATAAAGAGATTGAATCAGAAAGCGACTATTCCTACGACGAAAGTGCAACGACTTCAGTGACTTCACTAAAACCGATAACTCCAACTGTGTCAATTGAACAGCAGTTTTCCAACACAGAAGAATTAATATCGCACGATCCCGCCGATTATTTTCACGAAAAGTTTGTTGAAATAAATCGCGAAATTTTAATTCGTAAGGGACCAGTATATTTTCAAAATAAAGATTCTGACTTTTCCGAGGCATCCAGAACCTACAAAGATGGTAATAAATTAGTAACGAGATATTTCAACAAAGCATTATTTATTCGCAAATTAAAGAACAATGAAAGCGTCGAAAGAAAATGGTTGCTGTATTCGCCTTCCAAATGCTCTGTATTTTGTTTTTCATGCTGCTTATTTAACCCAACTGATGTTAATCTTTGCTCTCGGAATGGATGTAATGATTGGAAGCATATTAATCACATAATTTTAACACATGAAAATAGCCCAGCGCATAAGCAATCTATGATGACTTATCTGGCACGAAGTAAAGCGGTTGGTAGAGTAGATATAGACTTATTATCTCAACATCAAAAGGATGTGGATTACTGGAGAAACGTACTTAAACGGATTGTAGCTGTTGTAAAATTTTTGGCATCGAGAGGGCTTCCATTTCGCGGCGACAATCAAATCCTAGGATCTCCAAACAATGAAAATTATTTGAGTTGTGTGGAATTATTGAGTGAATTTGATCCATTTCTTGCAGATCACTTAAAAAAAATTGGGAATCCTGGAAAGGGTAACATTTCTTATTTATCAGCAAATATCTGTAATGAGTTTATTGAAGTAATGGGAAAACAGGTTCTAAAAAAAATTATAAATGAAGTTAAATCAGCAAAATATTTTTCCATAAGCGTTGACAGTACGCCCGATCTGTCTCATATTGACCAGCTAACTTTCACCATTCGATACGTAAAAGACTGTGTTCCTGTTGAAAGGTTTTTGAAATTTATACCTATTAAAGAGCATAAATCTAAGTATTTAGCGGAGACCATCTTAAATTTTTTAGAGATACATGATATTCCCATAAAAGATTGCAGAGGCCAAAGCTACGACAATGCTTCAAATATGTCGGGAAAGTATAGTGGTCTACAAACAAGAATCAAGGAAAAATGTGAATTTGCCACTTTTATACCATGTGCAGGACATTCACTAAACTTGGTAGGTGTCCATGTTGCTGGGTGTGTACCGGAGGCATCACAGTTTTTTGAAATAGTTCAGAAAGTGTACAACTTTTTTTCGGGCTCTACCCACAGATGGAATATGTTAACAGAACATTTAGGTTCAAAAAAAGTTGTTAAGAGTCTTTCACAAACCAGATGGTCAGCCCGAGCTGATGCAGTAAGTGCTTTGCATGGGGGTTATAAAAGAATATTAGAAGCTTTAATCACCATCGCAAACGATACTGAACAGGCACGAGAAACAAGAGACGCAGCCCTTAGTCTGTCTAGAAAAATGGGAAATCTAGAATTTATTATACTGACGGAAATCTGGAGCACTATATTGGAAAGAATAGACAAAACAAGTAATTATCTTCAGAAAGAAACAATAACACTGGACGTTGCAACCAATTTGTTGACTTCACTTTATGGTTTAATTACTAACCTCAGGGATAAATTTGATAATTTCGAATCATCTGCCAAAGAAAATAACCCAGAATCTGACTACAAGGATCTATCTCAAAGAACAAGACATAGAAGCTCACGGCAGAGTTTTTTTGATGGCTCTGCGCCATCAGTCCAATTGAATGGAAAAGAGCGATTCAACGTAGAAACCTTTCTGCCAATAATCGATACCTTGAGTGTTCATCTAAAACAGCGACAAACTTCATATGAGACCGTCAGTCAACGTTTTAGTTTATTTTTTCACTTAAAAACTCTGAACTCCGAAGAGATACGACAAGGATGCAAAGAATTTTCTCAAATCTATCACGAAGATGTAAATGAAAAAGAGTTAGAAATAGAATGTCAACATTTAAAAGAATACTTAAAAAATGTTCGGAGTGAAAATGAAGCATCTAACAGTGTACAGGAAGTATATAATCTATTAAAGCAAAACAAAATTGAAGACACATTTCCTAACGTAGAAATTGCATTGAGAATATTTTTAAGCATGATGGTAACTAACTGCAGCGGAGAACGCTCCTTCTCCAAATTGAAACGAATAAAAAATGAATTAAGAAGTACAATGCTTCAAGAGAGATTAACTAGTTTGTCGCTGATGTCCATAGAATGTGATATTCTCAATACCATAGATTTTGAAGAAGTGATTAACGATTTTGCTCATCTAAAATCTAGAAGGGTACCTTTGCAATCAACATAGAATTAATCTAAGGATTTTAAGTTAAGCGAGACAGCGAGTTACTTTAGTAGATTATTTTTTATATTTCCTATTTTTTTATAGTTAGTAATTAAATAAAAATAAATTTAGAACCTTGTTTGTCTTTCTTTATCTATTGTAACTAAATAGTGTTTTCTCAAGGTCATAGGGGCCCCATGGTCCTAATGTGCCCAGGGCCTCAAATAGTTTAAAGACGGCCCTGTATGTATTGGTCTCTCTGATTATGCAATCGTCCTTATCAAGGCTCATCTCGATATTAGATCACAGACTTCATATTATAGAGGTTCAGTTCTTCATTCTTAACAGTTTTTGAAGGGACAACCACAGGGCTTTATTTTAAGACCACTACTTTTCATCTTTTTCATATCGCAATTTTTGAAGTACATAATTTCCTGCTATTTTCACTTTCATTTCGATGATAGTCAGATGTACATAAATTTTTTGCCATGTGAAAGAGATCAGGCTGTAGCAGCCTTGATCTATGATTTGAGCAACGTTTTGGAAGCATCCCGTAGAGATTGTTTGAAGCTTTACGGCAATTTTATTCGGTCCTGAAAAAGAAAGGACCGTTCTGATGTTCATAATCTAAATATGGTACCCTGGTACCCTGGTACCCTCACACCACCTGTATGCAGAGATGTATAAAAGATCATTCTCATATAATATAATATTTATAGTGAATAGCTTGCCATCAATCATCAGTGGTATAAGTAGCTCAAGCGGCTTTAAACTCTTCAAAAAACTTATGAGTGAGCAGAGTGCAATTATATTAAGTCGTTAAAGGTTTTGGGGTTTTTGTTCAACATTTAGTCATCTATATTTTGTATTCAACTTTCTTTTTTGTTCAATACTCAGTAGAGTTATTGGATGTACCTTATTGATAATATGCTGCAATAGATCATAGGTTAAAATTTGAATATCAAAACAGATTTAATCTGTCAGTCTTCTACAATTTTAATTTAAAAAAAATTTGTATTCAAAAAACTTTTAGAATTGAATTAATGTCTACATAAGCGCCGCTCATATTTAATAGACGTATATAATCAAAACTCAATATACAATGTCAAATGGAATAAATAATCCAACGAATATAAAAAGTCATTTAAAATTAATAAATAAATATTTGAAGGAGACAAAATTTTGTTTCTGATCTTACCATTATGAACACCAATTTTTTTTCAAAAACATAAAACACTACTTGAAATATAAAATATATTTAAATATTCGAATAAGTTAATGATGAAGAGATTATCGGAATCCTAATTGTTTTTTGAAGATATAGTACATGTTTTGAGAGATTGTTGAATTAACTTATTTGAACATTTAAATCTGTTTTGATATTCAAATTTTGTTATATTTCTTTTATCAAGTGAATAGCCTTTTTCTATTTTATTTTATACATAATATATAATTATATTTAGGCTTGAATAAATCTCATTATGGAATGTCAATTGTTTAAAGAGAACCTTATAATACCTTACAGTTTTCTGTGATTTTGTGACGAACATAGACTATCTGGATTTTTAAAGTTAGTCTGTTTAAGCAATTTCCGGTTACATTTTAGGGTAAGATATACTGATTGTCAGTTGATTTTGATATTTTAAATATTATCTAGGGCAGATGAGAAGATTATCGGAATTCTAATTGTTTTTGAAGATATAGTGCATGTTTTGAGAGATTGTTGAATTAACTTATTTGAATATTTAAATATATCAAATATTTCAAATAAATTATATTTTTGAGAAGTCCTTAAGTTGTGTTTTATGTTTTCGAAAAAGAATTGGTGTTGATAATGGTAAGGTCAGAAACAAAATTTTGTCTCCTTCAAATATTTATTTATTAATTTTAAATGACTTTTTATATTCGTTGGTTTATTTATTCCATTTGACATTGTATATTGAGTTTTGATTATATACGTCTATTAAATATGAACGGTGCTCATGTAGACATTAATTTAATTCTAAAAGTTTTTTGAATAAAAATTTTTTTGAAATTAAAATTGTAGACAATTAAAATTTTGTTATATTTCTTCTATCAAGTGAAAAGCCCTTTTTCTATTTTGATCATAGGTTAGGTTGAACAGTAAACAGTGCACTGAATCTCGCCTTTTATAGGAAGGAAAATTTATTTCCAAATTTTCCAAATTTTATATTTTCTGTTGAATAGAATAAAGACCATTATGATTATTATTATGTAATTGATATCGAGAAATCTTCATTTAAAAAACCATCACCCAAATTGAAAGGCCCTCTGTTAATGTAGCAATACAACAATTTTCTTATCATTACTTCACTGAATTTGAAAATTGTTCTTAATTATCAATTTTTTCCATTCAAAATTGTTTCATTTAAATTTTTTATATAAGGTATAAAGATGTTGAAGAAAAAGTAATAGAAAAAATTCTATGCAGAGATGGAAAATGACTTGTACGAAGCACGAAAGAAAATTTGTTAAGGAAAATACAGGATAAAGACGGCAACATTGTTCTAGGCTGTGTGGAGAAAATTCAAGTGTGGAAATACTGAACTATCGGGAGTTTTTTTATAGTGATAGAACTTAAAATTGTAGAACTTTAAATTGAAATAAAACACATTTAAATTAAGATTGAAGCCAAATTTTCTTTATTTGAAATATAATTTAATGACATTTGTTTTAAAAATAATTTTCGACATATGTCCACCATGACTAGCTCTGAGGCACCGCATTCGACCAGACCAATTTTGGACCACTTTTTCAAGTAATTCAGGCCTCATTTCATCAATAACACGAGTTATGTTGGCTTCCAAAACGTCTATTGTTTCTGGTTTATCAGCATAAACCAATGACTTGATATAACCCCGAAGAAAATAATCCAGTGGATTTATGTCGCATGATCTTAATTGGACCATTTCTCGAAATAATGTTATCGCCAAATCTTTCTTTCAATAAATCAAAACGCTTCTGGGTCGATACCATTCAAATTTTTAAACAAATAATCATTGATCATCGATCTGTAACGAGCACCATTCACTGCAACATTAGCTTCAGCATCGTTTTTAGAGAAATATGGACCGATGATGCCTCCAGCGTGTAAAGCACACCATATAGTGCATTTTTCAGGATGCAATGGAACCTGCAGAACTTCTTGAGGATTGGTTTCACTCCATATACGGCAATTTTGCTTGTTTACAGAGCCGTTTAACCAGAAATGAGCTTCATCACTAAACACAATTTTACGATAAAAAAGGGGTTCAACTTCGAGCTGTTCTAGGGCCCAATCAGCAAACAAACGACGCTTATTATGGTCAAGTGGCTTTAGTTCTTGAACCAGTTGGATCTTGTATGGGCGTAGACCAAGATCTTTACGCAAAATCACATTATAAACAAGGAAACAGAGAATGTGCACATAAAAAGAAGTGCTGTATCAGGTGAAGAGGCGCAAACTTTAATATTTAGGCCACATTATGAGAAATCCTGAGAGCTATCGCATTTTACAGCTCATACTCCAGGGTAAAATACAAGGAAAGAGAAGTGTTGGCCGAAGAAGAATTTCATGGCTAAAGAATCTGAGGGTCTAGTTCAATTCATCGAGAGTGGTTTTGTTTCGAGCAACTGTCGATAAGGTCCCTACAGCCATCATGTTAGTCAGCAACCAGAACGGATAGGCACTTAAAGAAAAAGAACTGCCAGGGCAATATGTTCTTCCTCCAAATTTAAATGGATATTTTATTTATTTTTTTTGAAGAATAATTTGAGTAATATTTCGAACCAATTGTCACTAGATGTGAAAAGGAAAATGTGGTTTATGTAGGATGAACCAACACATCATTTCCTATTTATTGTAAGAAATCATCTAAGAGGCATATTTCCTCGTCGATGGATTTGCAGAGGAAGTGGTTTTGAGTGGCGAGGAAGAAGTCGTGATTAGAACCCTCTCGATTTTTATGTTTGGGGACATATGAAGTCCTTGATTTATGCCTATACAATTAATTCGCGAGACGGAGTCAGGAGAAGAATACAAAATGCAGCTAATTTTATAAGTGAAGAGAATAATGTTTTCTATGATAGGTACCGGAAGTCTTTTATAACAAGAATTATATAAGGCATAGGAGTCAGAGCGCTCCACTTTCAGTTCTCCCTTTTTATGTTTAATTGTTTTAAACATTCTTCTTTTCTGTTGAAGCAGGAGCCTTACATTACAAGTTTCTTTGTTGTCTGTTATTTGAAACCCCCTTCTGAGACAATGAACTCTTAAATTGCGTTTTTCTCAAAAACGTGTAATATTGTCGTACTCAAGCAAGGATACCAATATTACCAAAAAATGTTTTTTACATCGTTTTGTTCTGAAAAAAAAACACTATATGTTTCATAAAAAAAAGCTACCAATTAATTCCATCATCAGAAATGAGTCACGTGACACCTCCTATAACAAAAAGTAATACACAAAATGTTGTTTTAAAATGTCGGCATTGTCATTCATGATATTTACATTATTTCTAATATGGGATAATTTTAAAATTTCTACAGACTCAAAATCTCAAAATGAAATAATAAAAACTATTTCTACAGTTTATTGATTCATTATTATTTTTGTTTAAATTTTTTATTGATAAAAATTTCAAAAGACAAAAAGAAATTTAAAAAAAATAAAGAAAATAGCATTGGATCTAGTTTCGATGATTAAAGTAAAACAACTTAATTTCCGTTAATTTATTTAATTTTACAACAATTGTTTCGTCATGACAATATGACTTCGTCAGGTGAGTATGGTACCAACTACATAATTGAGATTGAGTTCTTTAAATATTTCAAATTGTACAGAAAAGAAGGTAGTGGGAATTTACAGTAATTTGTTTTTTTATTATTACACAAAGTTTCAGAAAAGGTTAAGTAAGGGGGATTTATTGAGGTCCGTCTGGTCGTTTAGGAGAATCTGTTTTTTATTGTATCTGTTGATTTCGAGGGCTTCTAGGTAGTTCAACCTGAGGTTCCTTTTTCTGGGTGTAAGATTTTGAAGTTATTGTCAAAATCATGTCCTGTCTCCAAAAGATGGTCAGCATTTGTTGAATTTCCGTTTTTTCCAAGATAAGCTTTCTCGTGTTCACGTATCCTAGTGCCAAAAGATCTACCTGTCTGTCCCACATATACAGACGGGCAAATACCGCAGTTTAACAACCAATAGACTCCAGACTTTTTGTTTTTATGGATCAAATCTTTATTATTTTTTATTCAATTTCCTAACGTGTTTCTTGTTTTGAATGAAATGTTGTAGTTACTGTTTTTCTTTAAATATCTTGCAATTTTTTCGGACTTTTTGTTTATGTACGTTAAAGAAATATATTTTGTATCAATAGCTATTGTTGGATATACAAGTGATATTGACTATTTAATTTGCATTCGTTTCAATATTTCATTTATAATGAACGGATTGAAACCATTGTTAAATGCAATCTGTTTTATTATATTCAGTTCTCTATCAAAATTATCTTGTGTCATAGGTATGTTGATTAATTTAAATATCAGGCTATTATAAGCTGCTAGTTTGTGAGAATGTGGGTGATTAGAATTTGAGTGGATCGTATTATCTGTATGAGTGGGTTTCCGAAAAATTGAAAAGTCATGTTTATTGTTAATTTTTGAAATTTTTAAATCAAGAAAATTGATGATGTTATTTTATTCTATTTTATTGGTGAATTTTATTGTAGGAGATAATGTATTTATAAATTCTAAAAACATCGCAAGTTGTCTACTGGTACCGGTGAATAGAGATAAAATATCATCCACGTAACGATACCAATAAATGAAATATTTAAAGAAGGGGTTCTCTTGGATTTTGGTTTCCAAGAATTCCATAAATATTTCGGATAATATCGGACTAAGTGGGTTTCCCATAGTGAAACCATCATAAGCTTCGTGAAATATTCCATTAAATAAAAAATAGTTTTGGTCCGAACAAACCTTTAAGATTTCGATAATCTCTTGTTTTATAACCGGATTAGTTCTATTTTTTACTAATAGCATTTCTATCAGATTTTTTAATAGAAGAATAGAATAGAATTTTTTAATAGAACTAATCCGGTTATAAAACAAGAGATTATCGAAATCTTAAAGGTTTGTTTGGACCAAAACTATTTTTTATTTAATGGAATATTTTACGAAGTTAATGATGGTCTCACTATGGGAAACCTACTTAGTCCGATATTATCCGAAATATTTATGGAATTCCTGGAAACCAAAATCCAAGAGAGCCCCTTCTTTAAATATTTCATTTATTGGTATCGTTATGTGGATGATATTTTATCTCTATTCACCGGTACCAGTAGACAACTTGCGATGTTTTTAGAATTTATAAATACATTATCTCCTACAATAAAATTCACCAATGAAATAGAACAAAATAACAGCATCCATTTTCTTGAATTAAAAATTTCAAAAATTAACAATAAACATGACTTTTCAATTTTCCGGAAATCCACTCATACAGATAATACGATCCACTCAAATTCGAATCACCTACATTCTCAAAAACTAGCAGCTTATAATAGCCTGATATTTAGATTAATCAACATACCTATGACACAAGAGAATTTTGATAGAGAACTGAATATAATAAAACAGATTGCATTTAACAATGGTTTCGATCCGTTCATTATAAATAAAATAATGAAACGAATGCAATTTAAACAGTTAATATCGCTTATATAATAACATTATTATATAACAACAATAGCTATTGATACAAAATATATTTCTTTAACGTACATAAACAAAAAGTCCGAAAAAATAGCAGGATATTTAAAGAAAAAGAGTAACTGCAACATTTCATTCAAAGCAAGAAACACGTTGGGAAATTTAATAAAAAATAATAAAGATTTAATCCATAAAAACAAAAAGTCTGGAGTCTATAGGCTTAACTGCGGTACTTGCCAATTTGTATATGTGGGTCAGACAGGTAGATCTTTTGGCATTAGGATACGTGAACACGAGAAAGCTTATCTTGGAAAAAACGAAAATTCAACATATACTGACCATCTTTTGGAGACAGGACATGATTTTGACAATAACTTCAAAATCTTACACCTAAAAAAAAAGAACCTCAGGTTGAACTACCTAGAAGCCCTCGAAATCAACAGATACAATAAGAAACAGATTCTCCTAAACGGCCAGACGGACCTCAATAAATCCCCCTTACTTAACCTTTTCTGAAACTTTGTGTAACAATAAAAAACAAATTACTCTAAATTCCCACTACCTTCTTTTCTGTACAATTTGAATATTTAAAGAACTCAATCTCAATTATATAGTTAGTACCATACTCACTTGATGAAGTCATGTTGTCATGACGAAACAATTGTTGTGAAATGAAATAAATTAGCGGAAATTAAGTCGATTTACTTATATACTCATATACTCATCGAGATGTATTTCCGACAAGTAGAGACCGATACAATCAAACATTGGATCTAGTTTACCTATAACAAAAGATTTCAATTCCTTACATAAATAGAATATCGCATAATATTCTGTATTCCTTTTTTGCATATGTTTTTTGTCTATATTTCACAAAATTGTTAGTTTTTTGTATCTCGTCTTTTTCTCAAGGTTTAACAGGTATATAAGAAGTGAAGGTGCAATTTTCAGGGTTAGTTCAAAATGTAAACCTGAAGAAGCCACAGTGTTGGCGAAACAATTATTGTTAATTAATAAATTAAAGAAATATTGTTCATCATTTCATTTAATTAGAAGGATTTTCCTGCATCTAGGGACCGATTCAATTAAATTACTCTGCATACATTTGTTCAATTTACGTCCATTCCAAATTAATCTTCTACCTAAACCGAATAAAATAATTCCACGAATTCGGTAATTTTAAACACATTTTAATGCCGTTATGATGAACGGGTATATTAAAGTCATAAATACTCGATTTAAGTCCCACGATGTGTTGAAAAAGAAACTTGCTCACCTCTGTATGCTACCTCCTTATCTACTGAAACTGGCGTGAATTCTTCAGTGTGGTTCTGGTATTTGTTGTCAAGATACTCTTGTGACAGTCATATTTTATTTCAACCAAAACAAACAATGCTTCTTCTATTATATGCATTGTTGTTTCCTTTGTTAGTTGTTTGTAAAATTTTGTTCTCAGATGGAACCAGCTTTTATGAAGGTAATAATACTTGATTTATTTACCGGATTAGTTATATTTCATAACATAAATAGAGGTTAATACTTGATAGAATGTATATAAAATTATTTAAATATTTTGATATTAGCCTTCTACATATTTAATTTCAAAAACTTATATTTTATAATTATAACTTCAGGAATTAAATTAGAATAATGTCGTGTGAGTACCACTTATATCAAACGACATATAAAATAAACATTCATTATAAGACATCCAAATGATATAACAAATTAAAAAAATGTATATGAGACAGTAATTTATTTTCACAAAAATGTTTGTACTACTACAACAATTGTTTCACCACGATGTGGCTTCTTCAGGTATTACATTGTACTGTCTGATGGTATTCAGTGTAACCGAGTTTAAATACATTTTTAGGTACGTGACCAAATAATGGAAGCACAAGTCATAAAAACTCTAGGTGTTATTGGAGTTTGCCGCTAAAAATGCCATTAAGGAAAAATATTCAGTAATGGAGACTTATCAACATCTGTTTGTTCGTTCAAAAGGTTTTTACGGGCATTATAACTGTTGATTTCAAGAAATTCTAAAAGTGTTAACCTAGAACTTCTGCTTTCAACGTGGATAATTTCATAATTATTGTTGAAATTATGCCTGAATTCCTTAAGATGATTAGCATATGTCGAATGTACAGAATTGGATATATAACCCCTTTGGTGTTCTTGGACACGTTTCTTGAATGATCTACCAGTCTGGCCAATGTATACTAATGGACAATCTTTGCAAGTCAACTTGTAGACTCCGGATTTATTTTCTTTATTTGTACGATCTTTATTGTTTTTTATGTGGTACTAAGGTTATTAATTGTCTTAAAAGCCGCGTTATAATTGAAACAACATTTGAAATATTTAGCAATATTTTCAGATAATCCATTGACATAAGATAACGAAAAATATTTCTGTGTATTGTCCCCTTTTATGATTCAGCATATAATAGTTTTATTCATAGATTATTGAATGTCCCTTTGAATTCAGAAAACTTTTTGAAAGAATTAAATATTATTAAACAAATAGCGTCAAACAACGGTTACAATCCCTTTCTTATAGACAAAATGCTATCCAATAAACAAAATAAAATGGCATTAAATCTCGTGTACCCAATCATAAAAGGGGACAATATACAGAAATATTTTTCGTTATCTCATGTCAATGGATTATCTGAAAATATTGCTAAATATTTCAATAGTTGTTTCAATTATAACGCGGCTTTTAAGACAATTAATAACCTTAGTACCTACAAAAAAAAACAATAAAGATCGTACAAATAAAGAAAATAAATCCGGAGTCTACAAGTTGACTTGCAAAGATAGCCCTTTAGTATACATTGGCCCGACTGGTAGATCATTCAAGAAACGTGCCCAAGAACACCAAAGGGGTTATATATCCAATTCTGTACATTCGACATATGCTAATCATCTTAAGGAATTCGGGCATAATTTCAACAATAATTATGAAATTATCCACGTTGAAAGCAAAAGTTCTAGATTAACACTTTTAGAATTTCTTGAAATCAACAGGTATAATGCCCATAAAATCCTTTTGAACGAACAAATAGATGTTGCTCAGTCTCCATTACTGAATTTTTTCCTTAATGGCATTTTTAGCGGCAAACTCCAATAAACACCTAGAGTTTTTATGACTTGTGCTTCCATTATTTGGTCACGTACCTAAAAATGTATTTAAACTCGGTTACACTGAATACCATCAGACAGTACAATGTGATACCTGAAGAAGCCACATCGTAGTGAAACAATTGTTGTAGTAGTACAAACATTTTTGCGGAAATAAATTACTGTCTCATATACATTTTTTTAATTAAAATGAGTTTTCACCAAGTAAAGACCGAATCAATCAAATATGATATAACAAAATCCAATAAATAAGAATTGTTAACCAAAATCCTATAAATTAAATATTTTGAGTAGACAAAATTTTGTTTCTGCTGATCAATCTTATGAAAACACATATCTTTCGAAAATGTTTAACATACTCTTAAGAATTTCATCATAATATTGAATATTCTAAGTAAGATATTTTTATGATGCAATTCTTAAGATTATGTTAAACATTTTTGAGAGATATTTGTATATTTTCATGATGAAATTCTTAAGATTATGTTAAACATTTTTGAAAGATATTTGTTTTCATAAGATTGATTTAATTTATAGGATTTTGGTTAAAAATTTTTATTTATTGGATTTTGTTATATCATTTGGATGTCTTATAATGAATGTTTATTTTATATGTCGTTTGATATAAGTGGTACTTATATGACATTATTTTAATTTAATTCCTGAATTTATAATTATTAAATATAATTTTTGAAATTAAATATGTAGAAGGCAAATATTGAGAGATTTAAATAATATTATATTTCATATTTTCGCAAAAAACTGTCCAAATTTAATTCAAAAGGATCTTATAAGCGAAAAAAGTGATAGTTAAAATAATAATTGAAAATGAAACCAATTTATGAAACAAACGTTTTTTCTAATTGAAAAGTATCAACTTAAAATTTCTGTAATTAAATAGCGGAAATATTTGCAATTTGAATTGATATTTGTTCAAATGTTTGGTTATAGAGCTTAAAATTTTTCAGAGACATAATTACTTAATGTTTTCTATCAATATTTTCAGAAGCTGTATGACAGATTTCTATTATAACCATATTAATAAATATAAAATTAAGTTACTTATAAGGTTCAACGGAAAACCATTTAAGCGATTTTCATGATTCGTTCATTGATGAAACACATTAATCCTATTGATCAGTTCAGAATCGAGTCTCGGTCTTTCGACCATCTTCAAAGGAGTACGAAAAGGAACTAAACTTAAAATTGAAAAAGGTTCTTTTATTATAGTTATAACATCTGTGTATTTTTATGGCGCATGGAAATAACAGCATCCAATATAGGGGTGTTGCCGAATAGTATTTGGGAATTTGTTAAATTCTCCTTTTTCTCATCGGCTTTTTTCAATGAAAGAATGTCCAAATAGTCCATCAATTTACACTTATTAACATTATATATTAAAGTGACATCTTTCTCATCAAAAAATGATAATTTTCTATCCAATGTTTTGCAAAACCGGTTGATTTCTGGTTTTTCGAAATGGATATCCTATGTTCTTTGATTATATGCTGTAAACATCGGCCTGTCTGTCCTATATATGTAGCATTACAATCATCACAATTGATTTTATAAATCCCCGATTCGAAAAAGTTGGGGTTCCTTTCTTTATTGTTCACCAAAACCTTAGCTAAATTATATTTATATACTGCTAAAGAATTAATTTCCATTTTATGAAGACCATTAGAGATCCTACTGCTAAAACCTTTTATACAAGCCATTGAAAACTATATTTTTCTTTATATTAATATTGATATAAAATTTTTTCAAATATTGTGGTAAGTTTTCTTATTAATCATTTTGTCAATGATTTCAGTTCTATAGCCATTGTTCACCGCTATAGTTTCAATTATATGGACTTCTTTTCGGAAATTGACTTCGTTCAACGGGATGCACAAAAGTCTATGAATGAAACTATGGAATGTTGACATTTTTTATTTTCCATGACCGATTGGATTTTGAATGGATTATAAAATCAGTAGTGGTAGGTTTTCTAAAAATGTCGAATTTGAACTTATTATTAGTATGACTTATATTAGGATCTGAGAAGTTGATTGAAGAATTATTTTCCATTTCTATTGTGAATAGAATGGAATAGAAGTTACGGACTGTCAATTTAGAAAAGATCTCCTATTTGCCATTCAACTGCAATCGTTCTGTTACTCCACCCTTCAATGGCCTTACAATCACTACAATGGGATAACATCAGCAAATCATTCTACCTAGAGAAAAATTTAAATATATAGGTGTCCTAATAGGCAATTGCGAGATGGAATAGCAAGTTGGGGAGAAGCACTGAACGAGCATACTCGCTGTTTGGAGATGTTGTGTAAAGATTACAGATATCCATCTGATAAGCTTTTTTTAGAGTTTCGTCTGTTGGACTTACATCAGCTTTACTACATTTGTGTAAATGTTAAACTTCATTACAATAGTGACAGTTGCATTCTTCCAGGCCATTCATACTTTAGGCGACAAAGAAATAAATATATTGCACAAGTTAGTCGGTCAGAGATCGTTCCAATGTCTGGCTCAGAAATTTTATAACACAATTCCTCAGCATATACAGAAAATCGGTAACTCAAATACTTTCAAGAGAGCTCTAAAATTATATGTTTTCAGTCAATCAAGGCAAATGTTTGCTGACTTCTCAAAAGTTAAATGAAATATTTGAGTGTTGTGTTTTTTTGAATTGAATTTTATTTATTACTATTTTCATACCATAAATTAGTAACAAAATTGGCAATAGATGAAAGAAAATATCATCAACAATATTTGTACAAATAAGAAAACTAAGGTTCACTCTTAGTCAATGCCAAAGACTATCGTAAGACATGTGAAAAAATTAATTCATAATGAAATAACAACTGGTTTTTCTAAACATTGTATAAATAACAATTATTTCATAGATTTCAGTAGAAATGAGATCTTATACGAAGGTAATGAAAGTAAAAGAATAGACCGTTTAGAAATTTCCTTAACAGACCAATAACAAATTTACCAATAATGCATTAACCAATAACAAATGGCCAGCTGGAATTTGATTTATCAGCATTGCTCTCATCTGTATAAGATTAAACCTACCTAACATTTTATTTTTACCTTCCTCAAAATTCTATGTTTCACTATTATAAATATGATTTTAAATTTTATTCTCTTTATTTTTGAAAATTGGTTGAAACCCGAAACATACACACATCGTCATAAATCTTGGCCCCCCCTAACAACTATCAACTTGTTGAACGTAACATGACAATTTTTTGTGTGTGGAATCTTCACTATCTTATCACTTGAATGAAAACAATAAACCAGCAAAAAATGTTTCTTGTTCGGGAGAATACAGGTGTATTCGAAGTTAATCAGTTTTCAGCGAATAACGAGAGTTGTACTATTGAGAATATTCCATGGAAAATGCCGGGACATCCAATTTCTCAGTTTGATCGGACAAGAATAGTAGCCCTACGTCAAGAAGCTTTGTCGAACCTCCAGATTGCGCAACGTTTAAATCTTCCAATCGGCAGCGTTGCACGGAGACCGATGCCTGGTCGACCCAGAGTAA
The DNA here is from genome assembly GCA_034642435.1 of Megalocaria dilatata. Lineage (NCBI taxonomy): Eukaryota > Metazoa > Arthropoda > Insecta > Coleoptera > Coccinellidae > Megalocaria > Megalocaria dilatata. The sequence continues at coordinate 24,959,990 of CM067858.1, read as the reverse complement.
CATCTGCTTGGAAGACCATTTTATCGCAAATTTTACTCGAAGGAATCGAACGTTATCTGTAACAGCCCTTCGAAGTCATTTTTTGAGGATCTATAGACGGGTAGTCTCAACCAGTACCATAAGGAGACGGTTGCATTCCTCAAATTTAAGGGCATAAAGACCTTTAAGAGTACGTCTGTTATCACTTGGACATAGAGCTACCCGTCGGCAATGGGCACAACACCACCAAGATTGGCTTTTACCACAATGACGCAAAGTACTTTTTTCGAACGAGTCACAATTCAGTTTACAAAGTGATAGTCGACAAGAAAGGGTTTGGAGAGATCCAGGCAGACTAGGGCGACTCAATTTCGCCCGGGAAGTTGTGCCCTTTCAAGGCGGATGAATAACGTGCTGGAGGGGTATAATGTTCGGTCGTCGTACCCCTCTTATTATCGTTATACGAACAATGATTGGTGTCATCTATGTAGAGAACGTCATTGAACCAATCATTGTTCCTTTGCGCAACGAATTTAGGTATAATTCAATTTATCAGGATCATAACGCCCCACCACACCTCACACGAAGGGTTCAAAACATTCTTCAAGAGAACAATATCCAGAGAATGAACTGGCCAGCAAACTCACCAGACATAAATCCAATTGAGCGCGTATGGGATTACTTAGGGAGAGCAATATCTAATCGCCAAAACCCACCTTCAACTTCTCAGGAATTGAGTTTAGCCGTTCATGAAGAATGAAACGATATGCCTGAAAATTTCATTAATGACTTGATTCGTGGGATTCCTAGGCGTATTGGGCAGTTGATTGAAGGAAGAGGTGGTAATACCGACTATTGAATTTGGATTCAGTTGTGGTAAAACTATAATTAAAAATAAATAATCGATAAATTTAGATTTTTTCTCATTTTTCCTATTTTGTCTCATCCTGCATAAAGCAGGGAGTAACAAACAAAGATTTTCTAACAAATATATTGCAGTTGAAATAGAGAAAAATATTCATCTCAATTCCAGAACATAGATTGTTTATTTCTTGAGAAACCGAGGGGGGCCAAGACTTCTGACAATGTGTGTATATGTCAATAGACATTAAATAAACAGTGAAACTTAAGCCATGTGTTTTTATTTACCTTATTAATTTTAAAACGAAGTTAAAATTTTTACTGCATGATGATTGCAATTGAATGATTTTAAACGCTGAAATCACTTGAAAAGTATTGATTTTCTAACGCATTTGAAAAATGTTTTTGTTTCCTCGTTTCAAGGAACAAAAAAAACCTTTTTGAGGCAGATGAAAAGACTCTGCATGGGACTAATTAATCTCAATATTTCGTTCACTTTTAGGAGAACGATGTACCATGCAGAACGAAAGAATACAAGGCACTTGCACCCCAATTCGTAACTGTTCCTGGGCACTTACACGCATCAAACAACGTGAACATGTCGATAAATGTAGTTACATTGGCAGGAATCCCATAATTTGTTGCCCATTAGATGACAAATTCGATTCTGGTCAACCTCTTAATGCCAGTTTAGGACAGTTAAACGCCAATGTTCCTGTTATTTCACCAGTACAATTACCCCAAAGTCCACTAATACAAAAGGAAAGTAATTCTGCTTCAGCTTGGAGCGAACAAAGTAAGTAACTGGATATTATTACTTGTGATTAGTAAAATAAAGTAGAATAGAATAGAAAGGCCTTTTACTTGATAGAAGAAATATAACAAAATTTGAATATTAAAACATATTGAAATATGTTTGTCTTCTACAATTTTAATTTCAAAAAATTTTTTATTCAAAAACTTTTAGAATTAAATTCATGTCTACAACAAGCACTGCTTACATTTAATAGACGTATATAATCAAAACTCAATATATAATGTCAAATGGAATAAATAACCCAATAAATCTCATTATGGAATGTCAATGAATTTAAATAAACCTTAAAATAACTCACACTGTTCTTTGATTTTGTTAGAACATAGATCAATCTTGAATTATATAGTTGATCTGTGTTTCGAAGCTTTAGTCTTTTAACACGTGAGAGATATAGGTTAGTTTTTTGATTTTGATATTTGGAATATTAAATAAGGACTGAAGACGGGATTGCTTAGAATTATATTTGTTTTTTGAAGATATAGTGCACATTTTTTAGAGATTTTTGAAATAACTTATTCGAATATTTAAATATATTAAATATTTCAAATGAATTATATTCTTTGAGAAGTCCTTTAAGTGTGTTCATGTTTTTAAAAGGCAATTGGTGTTCTTAAAGGTAAGACCAGAAACAAAATTTTGTCTCCTTTAAATTATTATTTATTAATTTTAATAACTTTCGTATATCTGTTGGGTTATTTATTCCATTTGACATTATATATTGAGTTTTGATTATATACGTCTATTAAATGTAAGCAGTGCTTGTTGTAGACATGAATTTAATTCTAAAAGTTTTTGAATAAAAAATTTTTTGAAATTAAAATTGTAGAAGACAAACATATTTCAATATGTTTTAATATTCAAACTTGTGATTAGAGTGATTTATGTATTTGAACGCATATTTTTCTTAAATTATGTTTCACATTTGAGATTTCAACACTGGAACACTGTAAATTTAACTAGTCTACCTAATGAGATATGTCATCGAATTATTTTTTATAAATATTTTCCTAACGACATTATTATTGTTAAATGACAAATTATCATGAAATATTCAATTGAATATATGAGGTTTCTCACGAAGACATGTTGTTAGACATTTTTGGTGAATCATCAAGGGATTAATATGAAAATACGATTGTATGAACATTTCATATGATCCATTTATATGAAATATTTGGCATTCAACCGGAAAATAGTAAAAACATTGTTTCTGTTCCGGGGAATAGTGTATTTATAATTTTCCCTACATATCTGTAATTCTCAAATTTTGAGCTGAAAATGGTCTCAAACGACTAGGTTGAACTCTGATGGATAATCTGAGTGGATTTAAATGAAAATTTTCTTCGTTCTCTTTTACTTTATTATATTACTTAATATACAGTGACTCGAGTTTCGTAGTGCTTACTACATTTTCAAGCTGAATAAACGAATGGTATCTGAACGGTTGTATATTCATTGAAGTGCCAAAAGAGTCTGCTCGCTTAATAGTTTTGATTCTAAAATGTGCTTACGCTTGAATATTTCTATCGATTCCAGGATGTCTAGTTTTTTTGCCTATCGTTTCCAGATGTAATATTTCCAGATTCTCTAATTCTGGGAAGACATGATTGGTTTCTCAAAATGTTTCGCAAAAAAAGAGTTATCTTTCCGGTTACTAAATTAGGATTGATGCTCTGTGAACCTTTCTTGGAAAGATCTTCCGGTTTGTCCTATTATTCTACATAATAATAACAAGAGGATTTTTTTTGATAGAACGATCATTACGAAATTTCATATATCACACAGATTTATTCTGTTAACCTCCAACAAATTTTATTTAAAAAAAATTCCTATTCAAAAACTTTTAGAATTGAGTAAAATAAATATCTTTATAAACCACTGTTTCAATTTTGTAGACATATAGAATTAACACTTATTACACAGTACCAAAAGGGAAAAACAAAAAATATAAATTATCAATTAAAATTACTAAATAAATACTTGAAGGTAACAAAATTTTGTTTCGTACCTTGTTTCATGAAAACCAAATTTCAAGTTTTGAAATTTTATCACCCTTCTCTAATCTCCCTCCTCCAATAATTCTAAAATTGAATAAATCAGACCCGGACTAGGAAAATTTGAAACTTTTTTTTATTTTCGTGAATTTTGGATCAGCCTGTATGTGAACATTATAGTTTTTTTTTGGTTTTCGTAACCACAAATATTTAATTTATAATGAAAATTCTAAATCTCTGCTTGGCACCGTCATATAGTGTGATCGATAAACATTCCCTTATGAGTGAAATTTCATAGTTCAATAAATCTTGAACTTATCGGTAGAATTATTTCGAATTTTGCAGTTTTGTCACACTTTAAGACTGCCTTTGCTCAATTTTTCCTCAAATTGAAAAAATAAATAATTGTTATCAAATTTTCACAGGCCATAGGTCAAAAATTACGGTAATTGTTGATTAATTGCCAGTGAATTTCGATTCATTGTTTTTCTTTGATCTGTGGTCCACTGAAAAAAGCCAAAACAACAATCAAATTTGACCTGCTCCATTTGGCGATTTGTTCAGTTAACGTATTTAGAAATGCCTTTTAAATACTCTCGAGAAGAATATACGAATATGATACTAATGTATGGTTTTTGCGGGTACAATGCCAGGAAATCAGTAAGACAATACGCAAGAAAATACCCTAACCGCAGAATTTCCCTTCATACGATTTTCACAAGAATTCATAGACAGCTTCGTGAAAAAGGAAATTTTGAAATGAAAGTTGATCGTACCACAAGACAAAGTGCAAATGAAGAGAATACAATCCTGGAACAGTGGCAGAAAATCCATCTACCAGTACGCGCAGAATAAGCAAACAATCAAAAAAGCCAGAATGCATCTCTATTGTCAACAAATTATGCAACAATTAGAACAAGGTGATGAAATTTCAAGGTTCTTTTTTTTTCAATAGATCATAGGCCATAGAAAAATTATTTCTCGGATTTTGTTCACCGACGAATCGAAATTCACTACAGATCAACAATTCCCGTAATTTTCACGTATGGGCTCAGGATAATCCAGAATCAGTAATTCAAAACAATTCCTAAGTTCGATAAAAGTTTGGTGCAGTATCTAACATACTATAACAACGTTTGATTGGCCCTCATATTTTTGAAAATAGGTTGACATTCCAATGAAAACATTATGGTTTCAACATGATGGAGCTCCTGCGCACTATTCAAGAGAAGTGCGTGAATATTTGACTAAAACTTTTGAAAACAGATGGATTGGCAGAGGTAGACAAGTGGCTTGGCCTCCTCGATCGCCTGATCTGACACTCTTGGATCCTTTTTTATGGGGAGCACTTAAAAAAGAGGTCTATGTGGTACAGATCAACATTAGGGATCAACTGTTGCAAAGAATTATTGATGCTTGCGATATTATTAAATCTCAACCGAATTCCATAGCGAAGTCTGCGAAACAACTATATCAACGTGCTCAAAAGTGCATTGAAATGGAGGGATACCATTTTGAACAATTCATGAAGTGAAAATTTTTTTATTTATTTTGTTTTCTTTCATTGTTTTTGAGTTCAAATATTTTCAATTTGCTGTTTTTTGTTCAATTCATTTTCCACTTTGTTGATTAAAAGATTTCTCTGACAAATTAGTTCCATTTATGACCACTTTTTTATGATTTGATATCTTAATCTAAACTCTCTACTTGAACACTAGAATTCAACTGAATTGCTGAGATTAGATAAGCTGTTCAATATTGAAATTATAATGTCTTTTGATTTTGAGGAAAAATTCAATATTTCAATCAATAGATTACCTAATTGGATTATGATTAGGAAATTGAGCCTACGTATTTTTTCACATAATAAAACCCCGGTTAAAAAAGAGGGGCCTTCTAACAGATATCGGAATGTCGGCAATCGACAGAGAAGGTTATTAAACAGATGGTACCCATTTAAATATCTCAAATAATTTATTTTTACGTTATTTTGTTGTACAAAAATAACGTAAAAATAATGAATTACTGTACGGAGCTATGTAACCCCAAAAATTATTTGAGATATTTAAATGGATACCATCTGTATAATAACCTTCTTTGTCGATTGCCGACATTCCGATATCTGTTAGAAAGCCCCTCTTTTTTAACCGGGGTTTTATCACGTTCCGCTTATAAACCTCTGTACCACTATTAGGTGTTAGAATCTATTAAAATATTCAAAATATTTATCATTTTTGCTTAAATACCTCTGTACCACTGTTAGGTCTTTAGTTGTCTGATGATGGGATAGTTCATTTCCCGAAACTCTAGTCACAAGAAAATGTGTAAAACATATTTTTATTGGTAGTAAAACATAGTAATTTCTACAATTTGTTTTAATTATGATCAACTACCAAATAGTAACGGCTGAAACAATTCAGTATCTGAAAAAAGAAAAAGTCTGAAATTTTCCTCATCCGGATCTGATTTATTCGATTTGAGAAATATTGAAGTAAGGTGATAGTGAGGGTCGACAAAACTGCAAAATTCTAAATAATTCTAATGATAAGTTCAAGTTTTATTGAACTATGAAATTTCACTCATAAGGGAATGATCACCCTGTATGACGGTGCCAAGCAGAGATTCAGAATTTTCATTATGAATTAATTCTTTGTGGTTAAACGACAAAAAAATCATAATATTTAATTATGATTTCAGAAATATTGAAGGAAGGCGATAACAAAGGGTGACAAAACTTCAATATTTGAAAGCATTCGGTCAATTAGTTCAAGAGTTATTGGACGGTGAAATTTCACTCACAAAAAGAAGATCACCCTGTATATCCCAAACTAAGGCTCTCAAGCAATTGATATAAGTCCTCCATGATGACCTTGATTCATGGTATCGTTTGTCGCATTCTTACCGGGACAAGCTGTAAAAAACTTACCATCTACAATATTCCTGTTTCTAGATTATAAAGAATTACCCAAGAGAACGTCTTAATTAATATTTACTTCTCTGTTCTTTATAGCCTAGACTGTTCGCAATGTTGTGGCGTCTATATTTATGGTGCATACGGTATTTTATTTATCAGCTACTTAAAAAGGCCAATAACGAACGATACATAGCCCAACTAACTCACTGAACAAGGAAATTTTGAAGAAACGGCCCCAAATGCAAAGTAAAAGTGATCTTCCACCAAGAAAATGCAACCCAATCTAGATTTGACTGAGCTGTTCGTAGACCTAAACACGAAACAAATGCTTATTTTGAGGCCAAAGGTGAATCGTTCTTCAAGAACGGTATCAAAATGTTGAAGAAACGCTGGACCGATGAAAATCGCTCTTGATGAATACACTTTAAACATTTCCCTTGTTTCAACGATAAATAAAGGGTGAAAAAATCTTAACTTACAGAGTTTATGTACATTTTAGTAGGTAAATTCTTCCGAAATGACTGCGCGTCATATGTACACTAATAAATTAAAAAATTTTAAAAAAGGAAAGACAAAATGATCAACTACTTTCGTAGTTCACCAAAGGTTAATCGGAGGAACGCTAGAACGGGAAATGTCCGAAGATACAAGAACGTCGATAGCCAGATCTCTGCATAATGGAATACACTTTAATTTGATAATACATTTTTGTTTTTTGCATAAAGCTAGGAACTTATCAGCCGAAGTATTATTATTGATGAAATTTTATCATGAGATTATTGACGATTTTTTCAAAAATTGATCCGATTCGATTTATTTTGCACTTTCAGAATGTCAAGAATATTATCCTGTACAGGAAGGAGTATTCATAGCTGGAGTAGGAGGTGAACTTTCCTTGGCAAAAGAATTTCGACATATGGTAAGTAATCTCCAGTTCATACCAATAATTTGTAACAACATAACGATTCGAATTTGTCACATACTCGAGAGTACAAAATATTCAAAGATAAGGAGAGGAAGATGGATTTCACAATTCCTAAGAATTTTCAAGAAATATTGAAAATACTCCATTTTTCTGATTTTCTTTCAACGTAGCAACGTCGAAAACTTCTCAAACAATTAACGGTTTTCGCCAGTAAGAAAAGAGGCCCCATAATTTCGAAAAATTCCGTCTGCATTCGACATAATAATAACGTTATTTATAAATTTTCAAAGCAATTCTATCGATCGAGTTAAGTGATTCTTTTCAGTATTTCTAGGGGGGCAAATTATCCGAACGTTTTGAAAAAATATTTAGTTGAAGAAATTTTTCAAAAATTTCATTGATGAGGGAATTTCTTCAGGAAAATAATAAATGAGAGTAAATTTTAAGAAACAAATCATTTTTATTTACAAGAATCTCATTCTTCTATGTTTTTTCCTACCATATAAATCTATAACTTCATCTAGGTACTCTTTAACTGCAGTCTCTGGTCCTTCAATACCTTTGAGCATACAATGCATTAGCGTTCCTGATAACATTCTGTTTCTTGATTTATTCAGTACCCTATTCATGGTACTGGACGATCTTTCTACGGATGCAGTCATTACTGAGATAACGAGAATTATTTCACAGAGCTTCCGTAAATTTTTGTATCCCAGATCCGCTTCCAAAATCTTCGAAATCGGATTATCATTCATTTTCATCGAATCATTACTGAACATTGCCTGAATGTAAAATTCAAATGATTTTAGGTCTGCTAATACAATATCTGCATTTAGAGTAGGGAATTCGATACAGAATTTATTAATTTCATTTTCTGTGAGAGTCATAAAAGACTGGAAGGTCTCAAATTTGCTTGAAAAACTCATAACTTCAATCGATTTATCATTGAACCTGTCATCTATTTCATTGACTACTCTGTCACAATACGTTTTTAAGACCTTTAATGTTTCAATAATTCTCTCATCTTGAATAATTTGGACTTCATTTTTGATTTAATTTATTTTTCTATTTATGTTTTTTTGTAAGGGTCTTCTCTCATCTCCGCACTGCTTTGCAATATCTTTTAGATGCAATTTTGTTGTTTTAATTAACGGATTCAATTTGGTCAGGCACAAATCCTTTCTTTGCAATGCATTGCTGAGATAAGAGAGTGCACTTAGCACCTCGTTTGTCACATAGCAGGTGACGATGAAACTCTAATTCCTGATTTCAAGCAAAATGCCTCCTGTAAGCGATTCAAGATCAGCACCTTCCTTATGACTACAAAAAGGAATAAGGAGTGAATTGCTTGAAACAATAGAAAAAAGCTGATAGACATAACCCTCATAAGGACTCAACGTGTTTCGGGCCTCATCAGTACGTGAATTCTACTCGGTTTTCATATTGACAAGTGAGCATGGCTCTTCACCAAGTGATTACTCAGCAGTCTGCACAGTCCACCCTTAGAGGTAGAAAGTGTGATAAGGATTACGCCATATCATCGCGCGAAGCGAGAACCCCTCCGAAGAGATGAACCCACCAGCTTCCAGTTTGGCCCCGGCTGGCTTTCGAGCCGGGGCCAAAGCACTATTCAACCTCTACTGGCTCTGCAGGTCAGTACCCAATTTGGTTTGTGACGCAATTCACCTGCCGGAAGGAATTCTTATCCAAGCACCTGAACGCAGTCCCATGAACTAAGATAATCCTAAGATTGATGACTTCTATTGATCTTGGTACGAGCACCGTCAACATGGCCTGTACGTCACGACCCACTGAACCCATGTGAGGACTTTTGATTAATCCTGGCGTCAAGCACTAACCACAAACCCTAAAAAGTTACGCATTGATCCGGGGCCAGGACAAGGCCGGTCGAACCGTCAAATCCCGCTAAACCCCGAGTCATTTCATGAGAATATCCCGAACATGAGGGTCTGCGATCAGATAAATGAAATACCTTCCTAGTCCAGCATACGGACTATCAACCACTGCCCCCTCGAGTCCAACACCAATGGGGTGACCAGCTGGTACGAGTAACACCTGAGGGCAATCCACCCCTTGAGGTAATGCTGTATGCTACATAACGCACTCGGCCATTGCACAGAAAAATCCGGAGATTTATTGCGATAGGGTAGATTACGCTAGTTTTAAGGGAGATGGCCTGTGCTGCGACAGACTCCCTGTCACTGAGTAAATAACCGGCTTAGCTCTTCCATCACACAGGTCCAGTGACTGGCGCGAATGGCATTACGTTAGGCACCACGACTTAACCCTCCATTTCGCCGGGACTAAACTAAGTTCCTAGTCATGACAAGCGCCCCGATCTCGTCAAGATCTAATGCCGCGGGGGCGCCCTCACTAGTACGTTGAAAAAAGTGTGAAAGATGGGCTACACTAAAAGCTAATGGACATAACCCTCATAAGGACTCAACCATAGACACATGTTTCGGGGTTTCGGCTCTTATCAGTGTGGTGAAAAAAGTGTGAAAGATGGGCTACACTTGATGGAAAGAAAAAAAACAACAAACCAACGGAGTCAACAAAAGAAGCCAGCCACCAATTTGTGGTTTCAGTAAGGAGACGCCGTGATCACAGGGCAACAACTAAACTTCGCACACGGAGGAAGTTACCTGCGTGCTATCCGAGTCCAGGAACATAACACAAAAAGGAATAAGGAGGATCATTCAAAACAGATTGAATTTCGTTTTAGTGATTTGCTGAGCAGGTTTTAGATGTCCTTCAGTACATAAAAAACCTTTGAATTTTTTTATTTTCATTCCTGCAGGAAGCTGCAGCTAATGCGCTCAGCAATACATATAGAGCACATCTTTTTTGGCTTTTTCAGACGGTTTTCTTCTTACTCCACCTATATTTCAGGATATATTGGATGCTCCATCAAAACCAAATGCATTAATGTAATGTTATCATAAAAAAGACCAAGGGGTATAGTCTCGGCCTTGCCATCAGGAATTTTTACTATTGACAGAAACTTTTCAACGGGCACTTTATTTTCGACAACTCTGAACATTATACTTAGTTCCATTTCATTCTTCAAAGAAGTGCTCTCATCCGCTAAAACGGAAAACATCTTATTTTTCAAGGAATCCTTGACTCGATCTCTCAAAACTTCACCCATACATGTGAGCAATTCACAAGCTGTATCCTCACTTCTATAATTGGATCTGTTACTCAGGATCTCTGTCCATTGCTTGAAGTCCTCATTTAAATTCACCAAAAATTTTCGATCAAGCTCATATTTTATGGTATGAGCAATTTCTCCTTTTACTAAAAAGTACAATCCTCTTAGCAGTATTTTTAAGCACCTTCTATTCGAATCCTTTTGACTATCGCTCTCTGACAGAATTTGGGCATAGACTGGTCTTTTCAATGCCGGTTTTCTGAGTTTTTCCATTTCAATACTGGTAGTGTGAGCAGATGTTTTTCTAATCTGTCATTCTTTCCTAATGCCTTTTTAAAAGATGTGAAAGGAACAGATATAAATACTCTATCTGTCTTTTGAAAAATATTTTTTTAATTTTTTATATGAATTCGACATAGTTTCCAGAATGCTCCATCTTTATGCTCATCGTACTCCAACCAACTATATTGTTTCTCCCAATTTTTGTTATAATGTCGACGTACATCTTCTTTACCAGATGGGCTAAATACCTTCTCCTCCAAGTGGAGACCAGCAGAAGACGGACCAGCCAGGTTTTCCCCTTGCGAATCAGGAGGTTGAAGGGACGGCCTTGTTTCTATCGATGCGGATGCATCAGGTTCAGATTCTGATACAATTGTAGGTCCTGTTTCCGTTTAACCTCTCGATTTCTTCGGTACGACACTAAAGTAGGAGTTTAGTGTTTTTTTTTTCATTGTAATGAGTTTCTGACCAGCCTTAATCTGTGATTGAAAGGAAAATTACAAATACCTCCAATACTCCTGGAGAGAATGCTACGCCAAAAATTAACGTGAAATCTGGATATTCGGAACTGTACTAATAATAAACAGGCTATACCATTTAAAATCGACGAATCGATAGCAGTTTTCGATATAATCGAAAATAACCAATTATTTCAAATAACTCGAAAGAGAGGGTTCATTCGCATTATGTTTCTTCACTTCACAAAATTTCGAAAAGATCCAGAACATATTTTTCCGTAAACTTCAATGGGCTCTGAACATATAAGCCTTGAAACTAGATTATTAAAGGACTGACCTTATACAAAGGGCTTTTGAACGCTATTTCAGTCACCTTATAATTAGATAGGTAGATTTGCATTATAGCATTCAGCAGTTTGAGAAACCGATTTGAAAATTTCTCAAATTTGCCAAAAGATAATTTGATAGTTAGAAAACAAAAATTCGAACTGTCATATTCATGGAACCTCCCTGTAGAATCTGAACAAAATTTCGCACGTAACTTGAATACGTCATTATTCATCTAATTGCGAAATTATATTTCGAACAAATAGGTAGTTTTGAAATTAAAGGAAAACAAAATTTCGATCGGCAATATTTACGAAACACCATGTAGAATTCTTCCCGTAAATAATACGAGGCATTCGTTACCCGAACCTACCCTGAAAATATCAAGACTCTGTAGGACCCTTTTCCGATACGGTAGTTATCGTGCCGGACGAACAGAATTTAATTTGACCAAGAACTAAGGATTCGCCTTCAGTGAGTCGAACTCGTTTGGGACTGTTCCCGGGTCAAAATTTAAAAATTACAATCGGAACGAAATAATATATCACTCGTTTATGTAGTACCTAGAACAAGCCCTCAAAAATAACTTCTTACGATTTGAAGTTTGATATGAGAGTAACTTATTACAAAGCGTATTCATTCTGTGGTACCACGTGTGTACTGCAAATATAAATAAATTTACTGGATATAAACATTATATTTCTACTTACCAATTCAAAGCGAGAAAACAACTGAATACAAATGTAACTGTTGTCTGTATAATTTATAACTGGAATATTGTTAACACTAAACAACACAAGTAATACAACGTAACGAAAGATTTGTTTCAAGAATAACAAAGAATAAGAAGAATGAATCGGAAGCTGAAATATCAAAAGAGGCGCCCCTATTTTCAAAACATCAGTTGGCGCTTTTATCATAGTATGCCGACAAGTTCAATCAGGCCGACAAACTCCATCAACGCGAAAAACTCTTAAAGATAAGAAATTGCAGGGAATCCTACGTTGACTTGAATATTAATTATGACACGAATCGGCATTTGTAATGGTTTTTTATAATAGTTAAATTTGTCAGTATTCCTCTAGACTAGACCCTAAATTACTTTCTCTTTCAGCATTTTGAATATGTGAATTTTTTGTTCGTGAAGTAAAAAGTCATGACTGAATCTAGGCTTTCATAATTTGAAAAATATCGCTTTAAATAGCACTGTGGAACTTTCATATGAATAAGTTCTAAATTTCATTTAAAAAAATTCAGCTTTGAAAATACCTTTCAAATTTTTCAGCATTATCTACTGATTTTCTTTTTGGTTCTAGGCAATACTAGGATATGGAAATGAGGACGAGAAAGATTGGAAATGTGGAGGTTCTTTAATAACACTTCAACATATTTTAACTGCAGCTCATTGTCTTGAGTCACGTGATTTGTGAGTAGGTACAAGGGCTATTTCGATTTGAAATCATATGAAACCCTTCTACAAGTATATAATAGGATAGTATCTAAATGTTTATTCGATTAGTCACCTGTTTCTACAACCACAATCAATTCAACAGGTGATTCTATGCGGTTAACAAGCCAAATCGCAATTTTAAAAAAATCGAACTTCGGTCTGCTTTAGAGGATTATAATGGTTGATTTATATTACTCCAAAAATTATATCGGTCAAGATTTGAGTCAATGTAAGCTGTTCTAAATATTATCGACTATTTCACTCCCATATTTAATGCTTTTAATGTAGCAGAACTTTTGTTCCAACAAGATCTACCTATAAATCATTAATAAGGAGTATGAGCTATTGTAATAGAAAGTTCTAGAAATCGAGACAGTGTAACATACATCTATATAACAATTCTATACTCAAACAAACTAATCAAGGTTTTCTACATCACAGAGGCAAATTGCAGACATACGCACGTTTCAAACTGATTGGTTTTTGTCAGTCCAATGTATACTAGTGACTCAAAATCTGTCAAGTATCTATATTCGCTATACACAGAGACTCCAAGATATTAATAATACACTAGCGCCATCTAAAGTATGCAAAATACATAGACAGAGACTCCAAGATCATAATAATACACTTACGCCATCTAGAGTATGCAAAATACATACAAGACAGACCTTTGCGAGTTAATTCAAGTAAAGAAATGTATTCTCGATATTTTCACGTTACCAACGCAGAATAAGTATATTAGTGTATTATTAATATCTTGGTGTCTCTGTGTATAGCGAATATAGATACTTGACAAATTTGGAATCACCAGCATACATTGCACTGACGAAAATCAATCAGTTTGAAACGTGCACATGTCTGCAATTTGCCTCTGTGGTCTACAAAACCTTGTCGAGTTTGTTCGACTATAGAATTGTTATACAGATGTATGTTACACTGTCTCGATTTCTAGAACTTTCTATTACCATAGTTCATACTCCTTATTAATGATTTTTGGTACAGATCAGTCGAATTAATTTATTTTAATCTACCTTTAAAGTACAATCATAAAAAGTCCACTGGTTACAGCCAAAGGAGAAACCATCGCTACTATACATTTATATAATATACAGTGTGGAAACCACTTATGAAATAGAATTATTTGTATCCTTGTATTAGAAAATAATAAAAAACACTGGGACACGTCAATTTTCAAATTCAAGGGTGAACTTTTCAAGCATAAATTTGAATATACAAGGTGATTTGCGCAAGTCCAGCACAGTTCGTTATCTTTATTTTGAATGGAACACACTTTATATTTTTATATTTTTTTAAAGCTCCTTAATAACCTGATTTCAACGAACTATATTATGTATGTATGGTCTATTATGAATAATACCAGATGAAATTTCGAAAGTATTTATAATTGTTTGAAAAAACTGAATACTTCATTTACATGATGTAATTGACTTCAATATTATACATTAAAATAAATGCTCAAAATGTTTTCTACCTCGCTCTTGGCAATAATACAGTCTTTTGGAATTTGCATATCAAAACAAATTGAAATATGTTTATCTTCTACAATTTTAATTTCCGAAAGAATTTTTTATTCAAAAAACTTTTAGAATTAAATTAATGTCTAAAACAAGCACCGCTCACATTTAATAGACGTATATAATCAAAACTCAATATACAATGTCAAATGAAATAAATAACCCAACAGATATACGAAAGTAATTAAAATTAATAAATAAATATTCAAAGGAGACAAAATTTTGTTTCTGGTTTTATCTTTAAGAAATACTACTTGCCTTATAAAAACATGAACACACTTAAAGGACTTCCCAAAGAATATAATTTATTTGAAATATTTAATATATTTAAATATTCGTACAAATTATTTCAAAAATCTCTGAAAAATGTGCACTATATCTTCAAAAAACAAATATAATTCTAGATAATCCCGTCTTCAGCCCTTTTTCAATATTCCAAATATCAAAATCAAAAACATAACCTACATCACTCACGTGTTAAAAGACTTAAGCTTCGAACTACAGATCAACTATATATTCAAGATTGATCTATGTTCTAACAAAATCAAAGAACAAAGTGAGTTTTTTTAAGGTTTACTTAAATTCATTGACATTCTTTAATGAGATTTATTGAAGCCAAAATATAATTATATATTATATATAAAATAAAATAGAAAGGCTTTTTACTTGATAGAAGAAATATAACAGAATTTGAATATCAAAACAAATTGAAATATGTTTATCTTCTACAATTTTAATTTCCGAAAGAATTTTTTATTCAAAAAACTTTTAGAATTAAATTAATGTCTAAAACAAGCACCGCTCACATTTAATAGACGTATATAATCAAAACTCAATATACAATGTCAAATGAAATAAATAACCCAACAGATATACGAAATCTTAAATATATAGTTGATCTGTAGTTCGAAGCTTAAGTCTTTTAACACGTGAGTGATGTAGGTTATGTTTTTGATTTTGATATTTGGAATATTGAAAAAGGGCTGAAGACGGGATTATCTAGAATTATATTTGTTTTTTGAAGATATAGTGCACATTTTTTAGAGATTTTTGAAATAATTTGTACGAATATTTAAATATATTAAATATTTCAAATAAATTATATTCTTTGGGAAGTCCTTTAAGTGTGTTCATGTTTTTATAAGGCAAGTAGTATTTCTCAAAGATAAAACCAGAAACAAAATTTTGTCTCCTTTGAATATTTATTTATTAATTTTAATTACTTTCGTATATCTGTTGGGTTATTTATTTCATTTGACATTGTATATTGAGTTTTGATTATATACGTCTATTAAATGTGAGCGGTGCTTGTTTTAGACATTAATTTAATTCTAAAAGTTTTTTGAATAAAAAATTCTTTCGGAAATTAAAATTGTAGAAGATAAACATATTTCAATTTGTTTTGATATTCAAATTCTGTTATATTTCTTCTATCAAGTAAAAAGCCTTTCTATTTTATTTTATTTTATTTTAATAATACAGTCTCCTATGAAACTCGTTCCTAATTTTGTTGAAGTTTTAGTTCAAATATTCTGCATTTCTGTAGTTATCCTTTCTTTGAGATCTGCGATGCTCGTCGGCTGTGTTGCATAAACTTTGTTCTTGAGATAATCCCTACAGTAAAAAAAAATGCAACGGCGATCTAGCGATCTAGCTGCACATTCAATAGTACCTCTTCGTCCAATCCATTTATTGGGAAATATTGCGTTTAAGTAAGTTCACGTCCAATTTGACGTCAACTTGTCGTTTGATCCTCTGCAACATCTAACAAAATATCCAATTTCCCACTATCTTCAACGAATTGGTATTTCCTTTTTAATGATTTCACACGTCAAAGTTCTCTGAATTGTGCATGAATTATAGACACAGTAGCTTGTGAAATATTAGGCAACTGAGGATACTTCTGATTAAATAAGTTTGCCATTTCAACTTGAGTTCTGCAATTATCATTGAAATCTCAAATCGGTGAGTCTCAGTTGAATATTTCACTATTAATTCTACAAGAAATACTAGAAATTTACTATTTTAATGTAAATCTCAACACTGCAACATCTTATTGATAACAATCCACATTATTTGCAGATTTTGTTTACTTATCGACATGTATAGATAGCTCTTTAGCTATTCAAGACAAAAAATGATTTTAGAAATTTTCCCCACTTAATTGATAGTTCAGAAATTTCATAAGTCTGTATTTAGGTAATTTGAAAAATATCTTTATTTAACGTGTGATAAATTATCAATTTCATTATTTCATCCGGCATTATACATAATAGACCGTGCATTAGTTGAAATCAGGTTGTTAAGGAGCTTTTAAAAAAATATAAAAATATACAGGGTGTCCTTTTGAAATAAATAGGACGGACTGTGCTGGAGTTGCACGAATCACTCAGTATATAAATTTATGCTTAAGAAGCGTACCATTGAATTTGAAAGTTGACGTACTCCAATATTTTTTATAATTTACTAACATAAGGATACAAAGAATTTTATTCCTTTTCTATTATAATTATTAATCCTTTTCTATTATAATTATTAAGAACCGACAAAACTCAAATGGAATTAAATAGGAAATTACCTCGTTTTTATCACTTTTCATTACTGAATATACAGTAACTCGAGTTTCGTAGTGTATTCAGAAAACCCACAACGACAGATCAATTACAAACAAAAACTATAAATTCTCTCATAAACAAAAATAAAAACGACCCATTCCGAAATAAATATACCCCACTTTCAAAACAAAGAACAATGGCAGAAAATTTGTAAAACAAACATATTATATACCCATCGCTCAAAAAACAGCTCAAATTATTACAAACTAACATTTTCAACCTCTATTTTAATGCTACAGACCAAAACAACCGGCAGAATTATTCTTTTATCAATTAAGTCAACAGTGCGGTAGCTTATATGTTAGACAAACCGGGAGATCTTTCCAAAAAAGGTTCAAAAAACATCAATCATCATTTAAGAACAGGTAAGATTACTCTAATTTTGGAAGCATTTTTTCGAAACCAATCATGTTTCCAAAATTCAACAATCTTAAAATATTACATCTGCAAGTGAAAGGCAAAAGACCATCCTGAAATCGATAGAAGTATTTAAGGGCGAGCACGTTTTAGAAACATAATTATTGAACGAGCAGACGGATCTGGCCGAAACCTTCAAAAAATATACAGGGTTTTCCTAAATTGAAGGTACAAACAAAGAGGGGAGATCGCTTGTATAATTTTAAGAAAAAAAATCTCATAAACAAGGGACCGCAAACATTTCGTTTTCGGAATACAGGTTGTTTTCGGAATTCGTGAAATTCGGCATGTTTTGATATTAAATTGCAACCACCTTACTTTCCAAAACACAGGAGTTCCATTTGATGTGTACAAAACTAACAATGAATTTATTCACCACAGCTTACTAATTGAATTTTTATAACCATTTGTATTTTTCTGGGGATCGAGAGAATCGTTCAAAATTTTTTTCTCGAAACCGTTTACAACAAAACTACAAGAGATAATAAAGTTTAGTATAACAACAAAGCTTCTTTCTACAATTTTTCAAACTAACAGTGGCTCATCAAAAAAAAGTTCTGGAGTAAAACAAAGGACAGTGATCCAGAAAAAATATCACCCTGTAGATTTGCAGTCAAAATTGGCATATCACATGATATAAACTCTAAGTTTTTACTATCTATGCCAAATTTCAGCTGAATATCTTGTGAAAGGCAGATAATATGAGAAAACAGCTTGAAAAAAATTCAAACTCTTACAGTATCTAGAAAACGAAACGTTTGCGATCCCATGTTTATGGGACTTAAAATTATCCAAGGAATCTCCCCTTTCGTTTTTACCTCCAATTTAGGAAAACTCTGTATAATTGTTGAGATACAATTTGTAAATTGAACACTACGAAACTCGAGTTACTGTATATTCAGTAATAAAAAGTGATAGAAAACAAAGTAATTTCTTATTTTATTCCATTTCAAAATTAACTATCACAAAGACTACTCCATCCGATATTTGACAAAACTAAACAATTTGAAACAATATCGTTTCGTTCTTCTAGGAACTCATTGCTTATCTCTGTAATTTAGAAATCTAAAAATTTTGAATTTGAACTCACCAACACCTTCACAAATGGGAGAGAATAAAATGAAGCATCTCGTTCATACCAGAAACTGATGCACATTTAATTTTATTATTAATCATTTTGCAAATGTTTTCAGAATTTCCTGATTTTCAATTTATGAATTTATTAATCTTTATCAGTTGGACTCGTAAAAATTTTATGAAATCCAGAAAAATATTGCATTAAAGTGTATGAATTATTTATTCAAGGTCAAAATTAAAACTTTAATTCTACAGGGGCGGAGTGAAATATGTACGCCTTGGAGATTTGGATATAAGAAATGAAACTGACGATGCAGAACCTCAAGACTTCAACGTTAAATTGGCAATACCATATCCCGACTTCGATCATTCGACGTTAAAACACGATATTGCAATTTTAGTACTGGATAAACCCGTTAGATTAACAGATTATGTAAGGCCAGGTTGTCTACATCCAGGTGGAGTTATAGAAGACCATGAAGATATCACAGCTACTGGTTGGGGAATAACTGAATTTGGAGGTAAAACTATACCGTGAATCATAATCAACTTTACTGACAACTTTTTTTGGCAAGCATCGATGTTACATTTCAACATAATTTCCCACTAGAACGGTCAATTTATACTTCAGCAACTCTGTACATTTCAAGAGTAATGATGCCTGACATCAAAGCTTCTGAGGGATCTTCACAGAAGATCTAGGAGTATCAGAAAAGTAATAATAATAATAAAATTATTTATTCATTTACCGCCTTTTGTACAATATTGGTCGAGCAAAAACTAGGTTGAGCTCAGTTTAGTCAGTTGACTGCTCTTACACTTAACCTAATTAAGAGTTGAATATCGAATCATGAAATGAACTTCAGCGTCAGGTCATAATTCGAGGCTCTCATATCTGGTTAATATAGCAATTAGTACTACAAGATTTTCAGTTTTCATGTCACCATCAAGGATATGTGAGCTGCTATTGGGTATTGGGTTCGAAAAGTCTTTTCATAAGATGAATAAATGTTTTATTGAATTATATATTGGTCCAACACCTTTTGCCATCTTTTTGGTAGTAGCATGATTCCACGCTCATAAAATGTTTGGTCGTTGCTGCCAAAAAACTGATTCAGGTGATTTTTGACCTCTTCATTTGAAGGAAAGGTTTTACCGCCCAAAAAATTTTGCAATGATCGGACAAATAATAATCCGCAAGCGCCAGATCAGGATAATATGGGGGGTGCGGCAGTGTATCTCATTCAAGCTGTAAGAGCTTTGAGTGACCAAACTTGTCTGAAGTCTATCATTATCTTGGTGAAACACTACAACTTTTCTATTGATTAATTCTGGCGTTTTCTGTTGAAGTGCATCATTCAGTTTGTCCAGCTGATGACAGTAGACTTTTCCGAATTAATTGTTGTGTTATCCGGTAAAAGCTAAAAAAAACGATTTTAAGAAAATCTCACAAAATAGATAGCATCAACTTTTTTGATGGATATTGGCTTTCGAAATACTTTGAGCCGATTCATCTTCTTTGCTCCATGATCTCTTGCGTTTGACATTGTCATATGTAACCCATTTTTCGTCACCAGTAATGATGCGCTTCAAAATTGGATCATTTTTGTGATATTTGACAGACGTCAACACGACGACACAAATTTCTCTCTTTGAAAAAATGGGAAGCCCATATATCGAGCTTGGAGGTTAAACCCAGGCCTCTGAAGTGGTCATAAACAGTTGAATTCAATAATTTTAACCTCTCACGGATCTCACGTGTTGTAATTCGCCGATTTGCATCAACTTATGCCTTTATCGTTATATAATAAAGACTTATTAGCTTTCACCGGCCTTCAAGAACGTGATACATCTTCCATATCAAAATTGCTGGATCGACTTTTTGTAAACCAGTTCTGGCACTGGCGTACTGTCAACACATCTTCTTCATACACATCGGTTAATTTCTTTCTGCCTTGAACAGCATTTTTACTTTTTCTATATTAAAAATGTAAAATATGACGAAAATGCTGCTTATTGCTCTCCATGTTTAAAAGGACACCAACCAAAACTACTGAGTAGAATTAATTGAACTTTTTCATACACAAGCCTTGCTATATTAGCTCTCAAAACATATAATGATTATGCGGCTTCAGTATGAAGTTGGGTTCGAAAAAATACAATTAAATCCTCTGTCGGGAAAAAACGAAATTACTTTCCGAACAACCTTATATATTAGCCGATTGAAAGAGAAATTTTGGCTGAAGTTTGGTTACTGGAAATCTGATATGGAAAAATAAATAGTATGTCGCGTTTTTGAGCCCTTCACCGATCTTAACTGTACCATTTTTTTTGCGGAAATGCACTGTTGCTGAAAACTGAATGGTCAGTTTTGATTAGAGGAGATCTGATATGGAGATAGTTCAAAGTGGATATTAATCTATTTCATCTTAATATAGCATTCGAAGCTTGCGGAAATGCGCTCTTGCGAGGTTACGAAATTAAAAATAGTCCTTTAATAGATGCATGCTATTAGATACAAATTTTTTGCAAAATAGTTTATTAGAATTTTGGTTCGAAGCTGTTCCAACGAACACCTTCGAATGTTTCAGGCCAGGATGGCTCAGCCAGAAAGACTCTAGTTTTGAGCTCATTCTGCCTGTTATCGTCCGCTCAGCCACTTTATGTGGTATACCCAAGAATGGTTTCGGGCCTACCAGAGGCAGCACAGCTCCAGCAAACGCCAGTCGATCTGCCTCTTCGTAACCTAAATAGTTTGAATGGTTCGGTATTCAAACAAGAGTGATTTTGTTATACATACCGAGCCTGTTTGAATCTGTGCGGCAATTCCAGACTGTTTTCGATGTACAACAGCTGGATTCCAGAGCTTTTACTATTGGCTGACTATCACTAAATATTTTAATTTTGTCGTGGATTTGCCGTTTTATCAGCAGATCTGCCGCGGTCTCAATGGCAAATAGTTCTGCCTGGAATATGGTTGCGTATTGACAGAGACTCAATGAGATGTAGATTCTCGATTTGCTTCCATAGACTCTCGCTCCCGTTCCGTTCGTCGTTCGCGAGCCGTCTGTGAACAAGCCAAGATCGGTCCTGAATAGAACCTCAGCATGCTGGGTCCATTCGTCCCGACTGGGGGCTATTATATTGAAATACAATTCTTGGCTCGTGACTTTTGACCTTAGATCCGAGGGCATCGATAGGGTGCTGTTCGTTAAAAGCTCGTCCAGCAGTCCTGAACCTCCCATCATTATTGCCTCTGGCCTGTCGATCGCCAAATTGTATAGTGTGTATGTGGTTCGTTCCGCCTCCCTCTGCACGAGCAGGAGCAGGGGTGATAGATTTAGTAGTCACTACATGGCTGCCGTGGGTGTGGTGCGAATCGCACCTATTTATTCCATACACGAATCATTTTCACGGTATAGATATAGTTTATAAACTTCATATTGAAGTGAACTTTTTTTATATTCCAAAAGGCGACATGGGCAAAAAACCAACGCATTTCTGTCATTAAATATTGGTGAACATTTTTAATTCTTTCAGGCCAACCCAGTAGTCATTTGATTAAAGTTGAATTGAAAATAGTGAATAATACAGAATGTAGACAACAATATCGGACAGCTGGGACACGAGGGAACATAGATGAAGAGCTTCAAGTATGCGCAGGATCAGCGCACAATGAAAAAATTATAGACACATGTGAGGTAAACTTGCATTACTGAAATAATATAGCACTAAATATTTTATCATCTTCAACTTTAGAAACCTTAGTTTCTTAGGCAAATATTCAATTTCTTATTTCTGTAAATTTCTATAATTATTACCTTTTATGCTACAGGGTGACTCCGGAGGACCGCTTCAATTCACGAATTATAGACGCAGGAAACATTTTATGATCTTCGGTGTGACGTCGTTTGGCAAAGCTTGTGGTATAACTAGAAGTGCTGGAGTATACACAAGAGTTTCTTCTCATCTTCCTTGGATTGAATCAACTGTATTTAATAACTCATGAAGAAAAGAAAAAATAAAAGATTTATCAATACTTATGGTGTTCAATTGTTAGAAACAACGTTGAATAATTAAATAACTATATGCCACTAGTGTCTGCTTGATTGATATTCCAAAACCCATGTATTTTCCGCAATGATTCAGTGAATTTAATAAAATTAATCAAGTAATGGGTTTCCCAGTGGAAACAATGTATTTTCAAACTCAAATAAAATACAAAATCTTCGAAGTAACAGCAAAATATCAAAAAAATTTTTAAATTTAACAGTACAACTGATCGAAATTTTTTTTTGAAAAACAACACATCAGTTAAATGATTTTTGTTTACTGCTTTCAATATATAAGATCTTATTTCATAAATAATATATGAATGATAATAAATAACTAGCATATTAATTTCGAATTGAAATTTCCTCCCTATAAAATGAAAATTTGCTTCAATATTCATGAAATAAAATCCGTTGATACGAAGTAGAAATAGAAACTCTTTCTATTTGATAATTGATAAAAATTAAAAGAAGTTACTTTGTTTTAATATCAAAAAAATTCAAAAGTTTACAAACTTCAAAAGTTCACAAATTCAAAATTTGAAAGTTTACAAGTATTACTTCACAAAATGCGAAAACTTTTCAATATTTGTGATAATAAGATACATCAATTTCAAAAAACCTATTTTAAATAGAAATAGACGATATGCGTATCCAAATAGTTCAGACAAGAGGTAACAAAATGAGATTATTTCACCTCTTGACACTTCTTTCCACTTTGTGATTTTAAAATGGAATAAAATAACAAATTACCTCGTTTCCTATCATTTTTTATTACTGAATATACTTATTTTGGGTAATCTCGCAAAAAATAGCTCAAACAATTTCAAAAACTAACATAAAAATAGCACACGCTCACATAAAATTTCCAATCTCTTATCTAATGCTAAAGCTCTCGAGGGAAATGCGGTGTTGCGAGGCAGCTTCCACCTCTTAATTCGGGAGACGGCGTTTGGTTCGGAGTCTGCGCATCTGACTCTCATCAGACAGGCGTGATGCGCAGCTCTGCCTGTGACGCCAGTGACCATGTGTTCCGCTTGGAACGGTGGTCGTCAAACACTGTGTGCCTTGCCCTATTTGAACTCGGCGGGGACGGTTAGTCCGAAATCTTCAGACAGGTCGTGTCCTCTATAGATACGCCGGTCAAGCTACAACAGAGCAAAGCAGGTTTCGGGACGAGGAGCGAAGAAGTTGTTCGCTACAATACTAAAGACGAAATCAATCGGCTCAATATTTCAGGAATTTATAAATGTTGTCATCAGTGCCATAGCGTATATGTAGGAAAAACCAAGACATCTTTCAAAAACTGGTTCAAAGAACATCAATCATCATTCAGGAACCAGAAAGATAAGTCAAATTTTGCGCAACAACTTTTCGAAACAAACCATGTCTTCTCAGAGTTAAACAACATTTGGAACCCAAAGGCAAAAAACAGGATATCCTGAAATATTCAAGAATAAGCATGTTAAAGATAAAACTATTAAATTAGCTGACGGACCTTTACCACACCCCACTCCTTGAAGTGTTGCACAAGACGAAGACAAATGAATATATAACTTTGAAATATAATTTGTTTATTCTTTTTGAAAATGTAATAAATACAACGAAACTCGAATCACTAATAATAATAATAGTAATACAAGTTATAGTTTCCCTTCCGTTTTTGTCCGGATGTAACTAGAAAATCAAATGATTTTAATGAAGCGTGAGGAGTTAAGTTTTGTTTCTTCCTTCCACACCATATAAAAGGCTTCAATGCAGCTGATGATGACTTAACAGGTGAAATTAGTAGATCCCAAAAATAAATTAACAAAATAATACTTTATTTGGTCTATGATGTACTCAAAATTTTGCACTAAGGAGCATAAAAGTAGAGTCAATGGGTAATTTGCATTCATTGCAGAAATCTTTGTTTTTTCGGTTGTAACTTAGTTTACTAACTTTATGAGATAAAAAACATCTGTCAGCCCTTGGATGTAACATTTTTTAGACCTTGGAAGAAAGCTGAAGGAAAACGTTGAAATTCTGGGAAATGCAAAATTCCATTTGGCATTCCAAATCCTGAATTTCAGCTGTTAAAGAAACATGAATAAAGTACCGAAGAAAAGTACTACAAAAAGGAACTTGCTTTCTGGTGTCGAGGCATGTGGCATTGCATTATTCAGCCCCCATCGATTTTTGGAGAAACTATAGCAAGATGCACTTAGATGAGTCTTTATCGCTTTTTGGTTAGAAAACCACCTCTGGGAAAGCTGAAAGAAACCGGTTACCAAGCGTTTCAGCCGAAATCGTCTAAAGTATCCATTGGCGGATGATGTGAAGGAAAATTTGAATATCATGACAGCGATAATGATGAAGATATCAACAAAGCTGAAGAGGAAGTTGAACACATCTATCCTACATTGTAAGACATTAAGAAGGGAAGTAGTAAGATTTTAGTCTGGTTCTCGGAACAAAAACGGAATTTCGTAGGAGAAGAAACCAAAGTTGAAGATCTGAAATCAACGGAGTCAAGAATGAAGTTTTAAGGATGTTGAAAAAGTCATATCCATACTTTCCTTCAAGGAACTTACTTTACTATGAAAAAATTATTAATTTTATTTTATCATATTTTCTGAATTATATTTTGAGTTGCAAGAAATTTGTTTTTTGGTATAAATTAACGATATTATAATATAAAGTGTGATCAATCTAAGTTTGCAGGATCAAACTTGTCATTTCCAAAATATCGGAAGAACTGCTTGACTGAATTTACGCACGGTGAGAAGGATCACTTTCTTCCAAAAAAACTACCGATTCATGCTATAAAACAGACGTTATCAATATTAGCCTATTAATAGTCTAAGATTGATCACCTCATTAAAAAAAAATCAATTTTTTTATTATAATGCAATCGGAATATATACATTCTATGAGTTAATTTGATAACCATAGAGCTTGAGGCTCTTTAATTACATTATAAGACCCTTTCAAATGGCTTCAACTCTAGCCAAGTAATTTCCTTTTTAGTTTTCTGTACTAAGGTAGTATCAATGGATATAATAAATTATTGGTATGGCTTTCCAGTTTAGCACGATGCTTCTCGCTCTTCTCCTTATATAAGGGATTTGATTGATGGGGTTTGATTAGGGACGTACCATGGAGCGTTCACTGTCATTCGAAGTATTTTTGATTGGCTTCCCTGAACTATGGATATATTCTTCCACATCCCCAGTGCTCGATACCAGATACCCACATATATTTTATCACTGTCTTATAGATGACTATCTTGTTCTTCAGTGCCAATTCTTATTTCCTACCTTTGAGACAATTTAGTTCTCGGGTTTTCAAGTTTATTTGCTTTCTTTCCCTTTTTATGTATACCTTCCATGTGTGTTTGTTATCTAAATTCATCCCCAAGTATTTTGTACTGGAGACCTCTGGTATTTGTATATTATTCACATATACTGGTGGACACTACCCTCTCAGTAAGTTGAATTCACTTGCACAAATTTTTCATTTGTGGATCCATTTTTGTATTTCTTCCAAATGATTCTTTAATTTATGGTGGCATTTTGTGGATTTTCATCAGAAGCTGGAATACCTGTATCATCTGCGAAAGTTCCCAATATGGTATGAGGATTTGTAGGTAGGTCAGTACATACAGCAGTGATCCAATGACGCTTCCCTGAAGAACCCCCTGATCATATTGGGAAATAGTTCGATTCCTCACCACCAACTCGCACTCTCAATTTCAATAATCTATAATAACATCCTGGCAGATGGGTTTTGATTTTATAGAGCAAAATAGGATGCTAGACTTTATCAAGAGCTTGACTCACATCCAAGAATGTTGATGTGCAGTATTGTCTGTATTTAAGCGCTTTACATATTGTGGTTAATTCTAGGAATTTGAAGTGTAGTGGAGTGAATTGACTGGAGTGCATCTGGTATCCACTCCTCTGTATTTGGATCAGAGTTAGCACTGGGAGCAAGCTGACTAGACGATAGGATGTGATGGTATTTGCATCTTTACGTGGTATAGGTATAATTATAACCTCGACTGCTTTCAGTTATTCTGGTCAGTTGCTCAGTTTTAGGATGTCATTGAATACCCTGATTATTATCCTTATACTCTTTTGTGAAGATCCCTCAGAAGCTTTTTCAGTTTGTGCGAGTTAGGAGTTCAGTTGTGTTCTGGATAGGCTTTGTTACTGCGATCTTGCGCCACTTTAGGTCACAGCACTGTTAATTTTTGACCCAACAGTGAAATGGTGGCAGACACCCGTCCAACTATAATAGAAAATTTCTTTTTGACTTGAACAGGTACGTAAGTAATTATCAACACTTCCTTTCTTTGGTAATTCTTTGATAATTTTTGGTGTTATTTTATCATTTACTGCAGCTTTTCTAATAATCAGGTAGTTTATTTTATTTTGAACCTGCTTCATAGCGATTTTTCTTATAGGTGTGGTACTTGCAAGAATTTCCTGAAGCTCTCTTTCTAGATCTTTATCAGTTATGTCATTATTTGGAGTGAATACTTTAGCCAGACTTTTAGCAAATATTTGTGTCTTTTCTTGGTCAGTCCTTGCACATTTCATCGTTGATCCTGTTATGTTGTACAAGGGAGATATATATTTCATTAGTTTTTTTTATGATTTTTCACATTGAATTATCATTTCTGTTGAGATTAGTAATATACTCATTGAACTACTTTACCTCGTTTCTATGATTTTGAATTTCAATTCGTTTGTTATCCTACTTAAGGTGGTTTTATCTTCTGGAGAGTGTCTGCTGCCATTTAATTCTAGCGTTTTGTTTTGCACTAAGAGTTTCTTTACACTATCTGAACATTGTGCATTCTTTTCTTTTCTTTGATCTCTGGAAAAGCTTGTTCAACAGCTTATTCTTTTGCATTCTGTTAATGCTTCATTCACTTACTTGTATTCTGTAGGCTGATGTCGATTTTTATCAGTTCCTCAACTATGTTCCTATAGTATACGCATACTTTTTGGTTCTAGATATAATACCAAAAGGGCTTCAAGAAAGCAAAAATTGAAAAACACTTGAAGTACATTCTGTCAAGAAAGTACCGGGAATTATCGATTTAAATCTGGCGGGGCAATGAAGCAGATAAAAATTTAATTACTATGCCAAGCTTGAGCGGGATCTGTCAAGTAGTGTGTTTGCAACAGCTGATTAAGTCAGTCGATGTCAGAGTGCGTGCCGATTTTTACTATGGGTAATTACGTTGGGCAAAGAATTTGTTTAAAGTTTTGTGTTGCAAATGAATTTTCGTGTGCCGATGCATTGAAAATGTTGCAAAAGGCCTTTGGTGATAATGCTCTATCGAAAACTCGTGCATATCAGTGGTACAGAGCCTTCAAGGACGGTCGTGAATTGGTCGCCCATCGACGGCTTCGATCGGAGATAACGTCGATAAAATTAAGGAAAGGGTGCTGGAAAACCGTCGTACCAGCTTGAGAGAGATAGCACATGATCTTAAGATATCCCACGAGTCCGCACGTACGATTTTGATTGATATTTTGGGCATGAGAAAGGTGGCCGCACGACTTGTACCGAAAGACCTGAATTTTCTTCAAAAACGTCATCGCGAACAGGTTGCTTCAGACATGCTGGATCGCTGTAATTCCGATTCTACATTCATGGAACGCATTATAACTGGTAATGAGACCTGGGTCTACGAGTACGATATGCAAACAAGCCAGCAATCATCGGAATGGGTGGCAAAAAAATGAGCCGAAACCGAAAAAACCACGCCAAA
Organism: Megalocaria dilatata; assembly: GCA_034642435.1. Classification (NCBI taxonomy): domain Eukaryota; kingdom Metazoa; phylum Arthropoda; class Insecta; order Coleoptera; family Coccinellidae; genus Megalocaria; species Megalocaria dilatata. The sequence goes on along the minus strand of CM067858.1, from coordinate 24,931,342 downwards.
GCCGCTCGAAAATGAAGGTGATGCTCATTGTTTTCTTCGATATCCGTGGCGTGGTGCACTACGAATTCGTTCCAGAGGGTCAGACGGTAAACAAGGAGTATTACCTAGGCGTTATGAAACGTTTGCGTGAGCGTATCCGTAAGAAGCGGCCAAATTTGTGGGCGAACAACTCATGGATTTTGCATGACGATAACGCGCCTTCTCACCGAGCTACGATTGTGACTGACTTTCTCGCCAAAAACTCTTCAAACGTGCTTCAGCAACCACCGTATTCGCCGGATTTGGCTCCCTGCGACTTTTTCCTCTTCCCAAAACTAAAATTGCCCCTTCGTGGCACCCGTTTTGAGTCGATTGAAGCCATAAAACAAAATTCGGCGCGAGAGCTAAAGTCCATCCCGGAAAGCGCCTATAAAAAATGTTTCGATAATTGGAAGTGCCGTTGGCATAGATGTATTGGAGCAAATGGAGCCTATTTTGAAGGCGACCCGATAAATTTTGACGATTAAATGTAAAAATGTTGTTTTAATTGAAAATTCTCGGTACTTTCTTGACAGAGTAGTATGACATAAACAAAGTTCCAATTAGATCTCACTCCACTTTACATTAGGAAAGTCATCCATTGAGAAAAAGTTACGTACTATATTGTTGGAAGAAAAGCAGAATCATCCATTGGTTGGAAATCTACAAAAATTACATTTAATAGTAGCGGAATGACAATGTTGAGCGTCAACAGTGACGCGCACAAAAACGATTTGCGAGGATTCAGTAACAGTGACGTATACCTAGCGCAACTCGAACGTCTACATGCAACAATAAACATGAAAAGTGTGGGCAAAAAGAACCACATTGTGCAAATCTAGCTGTTGAGGGTCGTGTTGTCCAATCCATTGCCAATAAGGGATGGGATCACCACATTCAGTTAAACACTACCATGTAAATTGCTGAAAAATAGGTGGGCAACTAAAATTTACGGCAATTTGGATAACTCGGTGATCCATGTTAAAACTCTAAGAACAGCAACATTTTTTCATATGGAATCGAATCTGCTAGGCAAATAGAAAACATTACTTGAAATAAATGGTGTATAAGCTCCCAAATAAACTATGTTCCACTTAATCTTTTTTACTTCCCCTTTTCATAATTTAATTTTAAAAAAGTGCATAATTATGCACTATCCAAATAACTTTGTTTAATTATAGCATTTTTAGGAATCATCAGTTAGCTTATGAGGGGCACTCTCATCTAACAAAAATAAATTTAATTTTGGCAGGTGATTTTATTAAAATATATCAATGTACAAATATAATATATCAAGACTAAATGGACATACTAGTAATATTAAAACTTAAAAAATTAAATTCAACAATTTCATTGAAACTAAATGGGTACTGTAATGACAGTTACTAACTAAAATAAATTATTATAGAAAAAATATTTATTTACACATTCCTATAAAATACCAACTGAGTGATCAAGCACCAAGTAGTTCAAATCACATTTATGAACTATAAGGTTTACAAATTTAAAACTTATTGCAACTTTTTTCAATCAAAAAGAACTTTTCTGCCATCAAATGTAAAAAGAAACAATAGTTTATTCAGTGATTCAAACGTAATTCAGAAAAGTATTTCACATCATACTTATTAATGGATAGATAATTAGATAATTTTGAAAATAGGAGGAAGAAGAATTTCTGATCAAAAAGTTTTTAGATCTTTCCAACATTAGTAAGGATAAAACATATTTTTCAGTGTAGGCACAAATCTAAAATGTGCAAAATATGTTTTTACTCTTTATACAATATTTCCATCTTTAAAAAGTGTAAAAGTTAATTTCATTTAATAATTTGTAGGATCTAGTGATATCAAAACATTTTTTCTCATATCCTCAAAAGTGCAAAATCTTCTTACACTATTGTCATGCAATTAATTTTTTCCTCAGTTTACCAAACACTTGATTGTTATCATTCAATTCTTCTTCTACATATTTTATATTTTTTAAAACTTTTAAACAAATTATTATTAACCTTAAAGACCTAAATTTATTCCCAAAGATAAATAATGCATTTTGATTGAAAAAATCTACAATCCGATTATTCGCTTTTATCAGACTCCTTGTTGAAAGAAGTGGAAGAATATTTCTATCTACACACTTCAATATTCCTGAAAAGATCGATTACCCGTAAAAGAAAACACAAATGATGTTAGTTTAAGAACGAATGAAAGATTTCAAATATATTTGTAAAACACCTTTTTGAGCAATTAACCAGCCGAACTGCTAGGCCTAATGAGACTTATTTTATTCGGGGTGAACATATTTTTTAGGTCCATCCTGAAAATAGTACAGATTAATTAATGAAAATATTTCTACAAAATAGTCTAGGTGAGACTAATATATTTCTATTGAAGAATAATGAATATTTCTGAGATTTATCAATGTTCAACATATTCTCGGTATCTGGGTGATTTGCTAATAATGTGAGTAAACAAGAGTCCATGCAGTGGATTGAAAAGGGTGCACAGCTCCAAAAGAAGTTTAAGTCGCCTATTCGCTGGAAAAATAATGGTTACGATCTTTTGGGACTCTAAAGGTATTTTATTGATAGAATACCCTTAAAATGGTGAAAGAATCAGAGCAGCATCATACGCAATCACTTTGCGTAATTTAAGAGAAGCAATTAAAGGGAAAAGGCGAGGGTATTGCTGCTTCACGACAACGAGCCAGTTCACAAGGCCCGCGTGGCGAATGCTGCTGTGCGGGAATGTGGCTTCGATGAAATTACTCATACTCCATACAGTCCAGATTTGGCCCCCCAGTGACTACTACCCAAATGTGAAAAAATATGTTCGTGGAAAGCGATTTTCTGACGATGAAGAACTGAAGGTAGCAATTAATAACTATTTTGACTGTCATATAATCGTTGAGCAACGTTTTGGATTATCGTAATGGACCCACTTTTCATTGGCAGTCACAATTTGAAGCAGAAATCCTTTGGTTTTTGCCGTTGGAGCAGTTGTTCCTACGTGAAAAAACTACGTACGACGTCTCTTGGCTTCAGTTCATACGGCATCCAATTTCCTACCTTTCGGATCATTCCATTGCTTTTAAACGATGGCAAATGGTTAGTTGAATGACTTCAATTGTTTTTGCCAGTTCCTCTTGTGTTTGTGATGAATCTTCATCGAGCCTTGTCTCTAATTCTTCATTCTTAAACTTTGGTGGCACACCTGATCGTTTTTTGTCTTCCACATTAAAATTTGTCATTTTTAAATCGAGTAAACCACATCTGACACATTCGTTCAGCTAGAGCTTGGTTAGCATAAACATCCACTAAAATACGATGACTTTCGGCAGCCCTTTTCTTCATATTACACATTATTCTGTAGAAAAGTTGTAATTTTCAGAGCACATAGAAATTATGTTGTTTACTCTTCAGTGTAATGACAGAAATTGATTATTTTGTTATTATAAATAATTACTATATATAAATAATTATAAAGGTTATTATAATAATAATAATATACTCACTTCAAATTACGGGGGAGAACACTATCATCTAATCCATATCTCTTAATAGTTACCATGCAAAGAGTCCTCAAACTAGGGGCGAAATCTAATATCAACATATCACTGTGATCAATCAGTTTATCCTCTATGTCTTGACCATTTTCACAGAAGTTAGGCAAGGGGCTAAAAGTGAAACATTAATTCGTAAATTTTCGAAGAAATCACCATTATTACCTTGTACCACCAAAGAGAAACACTCTGTCCCCTACTAAAACGCAAGCTTGCCTGCGTCTCTCACATGGTTCCTCTCCAAAGGCTCTAATTTTTCTCCATCTTGACTTACTGGGATCATATTCGTACAGATCATTGTAATGTTTGCCTTGGAGTCCATTATACCCACCAAATATATACATTTTACCGTTATGTACAACTGAAAAATTGAATGGAGGTTTTTGATTATGCATTCTGGATTTATAGAAACAAGTCTTAGTTCATAAATATCACCAAAAAATTTCAGCAAGCTGAATGTCAAAATAAAAACGCAAATAAAATTAATTTTCATTATAGCAAAAGATTAAAACTTCATAAAAGTGAGAGGTATTTAACGTAATAATTGATGGTTAAATGAAATGCATTACTTTATAATCAACAAATAAAAACAGTTGATGGTGAATCAAATAAGACAGGTGTAAAATTAAGAAAAAATTACACTTTAACTTTATCTTTAGAACCCAAACCTGGTTATCTGATACCTTAAAAATTATATCTGATTTTGAATCCTATAATCCAATATATACATTTTACCGTTATGTACAACTGAAAAATTGAATGGAGGTTTTTGATTATGCATTCTGGATTTATAGAAACAAGTCTTAGTTCATAAATATCACCAAAAAATTTCAGCAAGCTGAATGTCAAAATAAAAACGCAAATAAAATTAATTTTCATTATAGCAAAAGATTAAAACTTCATAAAAGTGAGAGGTATTTAACGTAACAATTGTTGGTTAAATGAAATGCATTACTTTATAATCAACAAATAAAAACAGTTGATGGTGAATCAAATAAGACAGGTGTAAAATTAAAAAAAAATTACACTTTAACTTTATCTTTAGAACCCAAACCTGGTTATCTGATACCTTAAAAATTATATCCGATTTTGAATCCTATAATCCAAATTATACTGTTTCATCTATTACTGGGAATAATTAGTTGACTATTCAGAAAAATCCTTGGATCAGCTCTCAACGTATTCAGACAATCAATTCTACACCATCATAATACGAGTCCATATAAGTTCATGGAGGTCATCTATTTGATCCAGGGAAGAATCACAACTCTGATCTCAATTTTAATTTAGAACTTTCAGAAACTATATTAATGATTCATATTGTTTAGGAAACGCATAGTGATTTATGAAGTACATTTCTGCTCTCCATGCAATTGAAAAACGCTATCAGAATTTTCGCCCTCTTCATCGAAGAAGAACAGTAATCAAGAAGTCTTCACATTGAACTCATATCATATATCGCATACTTCTTGGAAAATGATCGCTATTAACCGGCATTATTCCGCTGAGTGTTAATTCACATTATATAATTTTGCCTGCATTTTAAATTATTGATAGTGACAATTTATACATAATCCGCTTTAGACAGTGAATGTGAGTGCAGTTTCAATTCTTTTGCAAGGATCATCCTTCATCCCTGGATGACAGATCTTGATAAAAGGTGAGTTTTCTGATGCCATCACAATGCTATTAATAGAGCCCATTTTACTTTTACTTAATCTGAGCTATCGTTTCCCTGACACATAATTATTGTCATTATTAGATAATCAAATAAGACAGTTAAGAAGATTTATTGGGATGGTGCATGATAATCTACTGTTTTTTGAATTGTTTAAGAAAAAGAAATATAAAAAAAAACAAAAACATGTTTAATTATTCAAATGGAGCGTATTCACCATATAATTAAATTACTGGTTCCCATTTATTTGACAAATAGTTCCTTGGACAAAGAAGTCCATGATTTAACATTGTTCGCCAAGTTATCCAAGTCAACATAGATTTTATGCTCCTGCTAGTTTTTCAGTGAGCAATTCATGTAGTAGTCTGTGGAAGCTTCGATCAATGAATATGACAGAAAATCTCATCATCAGGTGTTTCACCTGGCAATACACAAAACTTCTTTCTTTTTTATTTGTTTCTTTGCAGCAAATAGAAGAAAATCGGCTTCCTTATTGTCAAAGTCCATCCAGCCAATTTCCATACATTTCATAGTTTTTTAAGAAGATCCACAAATGTTAAGTACTCGACATTGAAGTTTTCAGACAGTGTTGAAATTGTCAGGTGTCCAACTCTTCAATAGCCGCTAATATGATGGTTATCAAAATGTTAATTTCTTCCTGAATTGTCCTCCAAGCTGGTAATACCTGATTTTAAAAGTGCAAACTACTCTCTACATTGCATTCTCTAATTGTTCCTTTGGTAAAAAATTAATTGAAATCGTGAAACGACTGTGCCGCCTTCCATCCTTTATGACCTAATAACATGTTTGTATGACATTAAATATATGATTTTCGATACTCAGATTCCAAAAGAAATGAATCAAATATTACTAATGAAAAATTTGCCCATATATGTGGGGGACAATTATGCACTACCCCAATACATAGATTCAGCCTTCAAAAACATAAATTGAAAGACATTTTACTTACACGCTGAGTGGCTCCTGCGACCACTAGGTATTTCACCTGTCACTACAGGTTTATGCCAAGAATAGGTATTCAAATCAAAATACCATAGAACATTCGAATAGGTTTCAACAATATTAGTGAACGAATCCATCATATAGCTAGTACCTCTTCCTCCAAAAAGATAAATCTTACTATTTATAGAAACGGTTGTATGAAAATCGCGTACAGAAGGCTCCATTCCTAAAAGAAGTGTGCAAAGGTTGTATTATTACCCGATAGAAATTTATTTTTTATTTATTTACAAAGGAACACACATACAGATAATTCAGTACCCAGATGAGTGCTCCCAGCTTAATTATAACAATTTTAACAAATGTTTTAATCGAAAGAAAAATTATACACTGAAAGAAAAATATCGCAACATTGAAGGCAGATGAATAAAATACAAATTTAAAAATAAGTCAACCAAAAAAAGAAACAGAGATCAGAGACATGGGAAACAAACAACTACCCATGGCGATTCACAAAGATATTTGTCAAGATATTCTTCATGGTATTTTCACTTTGGATGAAAACATCAATTTGATCTTTTAACTGATTGCACCAATGGAGAAATCTGTGGATCAGAGAGGTTTTAGCGCTGTTTGTGTACTTAAGACTGTCTAAATCTCCTTAGTTAATTAGTGACATGATGTTCAGGTACCAATGTGGTTGTTGAACAATTTCTGAATAAAAAGAATATCACCCATTATTCTGCGATTCTGTAGACTAAGCATGCTGAAATATTTGAGTTTGATATTATAATTTTTGGGATCTCCTCGATTTAGATAAAAATTGACTCAAAGAGCAAATGAAACTTTACTGAACCTTCTCGAGTCGACGTATGTATACATCATATTGAGAGTTCCAGATCACATAAGCGAAATTCACTTTATTGAATACATAACCACTATAATAAAGGGTTAGTGCATTTCTGACTAGAAAAATATCGACTCTGTCTCAGTATGAACACCATTAAAACATGATCAATGCGGACATCAAATTAAAGTTTGGAGTGTAGTATTATTCCAAGATCCCTAACATGGATTGGATGACCGAGGACTCCATTTGGAAACAAGGCTACCTCAGGAGTACTTGTTCTCCTGGCCACCCAACTGAGGTTGGGCTCGTGGGGTTGAAAGCTCGAGTGGTTGAAAGCCTGCATGCTAGGCTAGAAACGTATTCCATTCATCTAGGGTGGTAGTTCTTGAGGCGGTGTAGTCCGAAACGGAGCTTGGAGATTTGGGGAACATGCGCTGGACCTGAAATTAGATCAACTGGGGAGTCCACGACGGGTCTAGACTTGGAGCAGCGAATGGATGGTGGAAATAAGAAGCTCACTTGGAGTGTGAATTACGACCCATCTAGTGCAGTGGCTCTAGCTGCATTCCCACCATACTGCTGTGTGCGCACATATGGAGACAAAAAGACCAAGAACACGAAACTAGGGCAATTCCAGAGGAACCAAAAACAGCAAGATCCCTGATTGAAACTAATAACTTATAGAGACAGACTTAGCAGCTGGTCATAGCAAATTTGGTTTGAAGAGCATAATAGTAAGATGGTATAGCATATCACAGAATACGAAGTGTTGTCTTTCTTCTTATCTACAACACTGGCTGCTATTTGAACAGTTGAATATCGAATATTCGAGATCAACATAACCAAGTAATGGATAAAGATCAAACAAGATAACTCCAGAAAAAATTATTAGGGATGTGAATATTGAGGATAAATGTTGTACATAATTATTGCAAATACATGTATATAATATTCAAACGTTTGGAAGAACGGCTATTTCCTCATGGAAAATCTAAAAATTTTTCCCACAAGGGATTATTTATTAGATGACAGTGATAGTCAAGAAACTTATAGGATTTTATGTATTGTTTGATGATAAATAAATATATAATAAAGAAATGTTGGATGTTATTATAAATAATGAATGTTTTTCCCATATTTAGGCTATCTATTTAGAGTTATATTAATTCAATAAAATGAGATAGAAAATAATAATAAGATATTTTTCTCAAGTAACTGATTTAAAGAAAAGTACCCACTAAGGGAAGTTTCACAAAACGCTTTGTTTTATGAACTCATTATTTGGTGTGAAAACATAGATAAATCAAATTATTTTAAAATACCAAAAACATAACTAGTAAATTGTTGTTGATAAACTGTATGCTTAAGGAATATATGTATTCGACATAATCCTGAATGTAATTAAGGAATTACACAACAGACTACTCAATAATACAAACATAACAAAAATACCTTGATTTTTAAAAAATGGTAAAGATATGAATCAATTATCCTTATCCTACTATATCATATTTGGTTTTATTACATAGAAATATATCAACTTACCAGTTGTACACACGTAACTCCAGTGCATTTTTCTCAAATCTAAGTAAAATACAGTTCTAGCAAAAGCATCAGATCTTTCCTCATATCCTCCAAAAATAAACATGCAATTTTTCCAAACGCAAGCTGTGTGGCCATCTCTAGCTAATGGAATATTGCCTGTAACTTCAGGTGCTGTCCAACAATGCCAGATTGTATCGAAGCAGAACAAGACAGCACAAGATGCCCTGTCATTTCGACCTCCCCATATGTAAATTTTATCACCATAAACTACTGCTGTATGGCCATAACGCTTGTAAGGAAGGATATCATCATTTTCGAAGTAGGGTAAATCACTAACTGGATGTTTCGTCCATCTAAATGTTGTCGTGTTCAGAACATGAACGTCCATGGATGTATATTCTCGTGAATTCTCACCAGTACAGTACCCTCCGAAAGAATATATCTTATGGCCCACCGATACGGCTGCATGATTTACCCTCTTTGGTCCACCTTCTAAATGTGTTATCCACCTCATACTTAAATTTCGCACAATCTTATGAACATTTTAAAAAACTTTCATACCTTTTGGACTGTTTTACTATTGTTCAAAAACTAGGAAGTTAATGAACACATTCAAAAGAGTTAAATGATACGAATATTAGGTATTCAATAACGCAACCTTCAATGACCTATCGTATTGTTAAGACGATTGAAACAATACAGGTGTTCCTTAACAATGTTTGCTCATTAAAAGATGAGTGCTATAATTTATTTTATGGAATTTCTATTAGTATCACAAAACCTTTTATTATTCTTATCAATCGTAATTAGACATCTGATTATGTCAGAATGACAGAAGTAATCACAGAACTGTAGTAGAACTAATAAAAGTAATATAACTATTTTGCTTACTGGGAATTTTTTGAAAGGCTGAAAGTGTCATTTGACTTAAAATAAACTGAAAAGGAATATAATTTGATGTTCACGAGTTGTTTGAAAACATGGGATGTTTTGGCGGGTGAAGAAGGGAAAAACCCTCAATCTCACAAATTATGAAATTCGTCAACTTGCATCTATGTGATCCTATCAATATTTTCAACTTGATTGTTAGAAGAAGAAAGTGAAAAGTCGTCACCTAGAATGGTAAAATGAAATGCCATCGGGACAGTCTAGAGTATCACGATTTCCATCGTGGATGGTCACCTTTAGTAGTTCAAATAATCTACTAGTATGTTTGGCAACCATGAAATTTCACAACAACAAATACAAAATCCCAAACAAAGTGCTGTCACTTTCATTCCTCCCAAAAGCAATCAATCAATTGTGAAAAGTGATCATTTGATCACTTCTCTGATAGACAAATCAAAATCGAATAGAACACAACATCTTGAGTACATTATCTGAAGGGATTGGGAGTGACGGTGTTTAGTCATTTGGGTCACTAAAAGAGTATCTTCAAGGTTCTTTTTAATTGGTTCCATAAATGCAACCACCAAGAATGCAGGAATCTTGTGAAAATATTTAGTGAATTAAAGTTACATTACATATCAGTACAAATTTTCCAAAACTTGGAAATGTATATTTAATCAAAGGATAAAGTAAATCCTGGGACCAAAGGGACAAATGCAAAAAGTTTTGATTTACCAGATTGAAATGGCTCATTCAGGAAAACAACCCTTACTTCAAGCCGGGGATATGGACTCGGATTTGGACAAAGATGATAACTCAGAAATTGTCTTTAGTGCAACTATCAGAGATAATTCAAGGATCCTTCCCAGACAAACTAGGGATAAATATTACCTTACTTACTTCAGTTTCTACCTGTTAGGAATTGTTGTTATAACTCCATGGTCATTCTTTGTCACCGCAAATGATGTGAGTATTAACATAAGCTTCATAATTAACGACTGAATATTGTCTGAACATTGGGATGATTTTTTAATATATCACTCAATTTGTCTTTGTTAGTCAGTTATTCCACACTTAGGTGAATTAAATAATCTTTAAGATTTTCCTTAAAATGACTTTTTACTTATTTCTTGCTCCTTATCTACATTCATTTTGAATAGTATCTATTTATACTTTAAGTGTAGAATGTATGTCTTTGTTCGTTCAGATTTTATTATAAAATGACAATGTTAGTTCATGTAGGTATTATCTTCTTTTTAATTCAAACTTTTTTTTTCAAATATACTGAATTCTCAAAACCAGTTCCATATGAGGTTCAAGAAAATTTATTCTATAATACTAGTGAAATAGGGGAACTTCCTTTTGTCATAGTAGTGTTTTAGTTTATTTTTTGAGAAAATGAAACGGCTTACTTGAAAAAATAAAGCTTGGTAATTGAGCAAAGGAAAATCATTCAAACCATGCTGAAAACTTCAAACTTTACATTTTGAATTGTATAGGTTTAAAAAATTCAACAAATTTTACACAAAAATTTATAACTTTACCATAAAGTGATATATATAATATTTTTTTTCAATTTCAACCCCTAATTTACAGTCCTGGGAGTGAATTGATTTGCCTGAAAATCCTGAAGGTCATAGTTGGACAGTATTTTTGAACCAAGTTTCACGAATTTCAGTGTAATCGTTTTTGAAAAAATCTCGGGATGGCTTGCAGGGTATAGACGAATTTTTTTAATCGATTTTTGAAAACTATACGCTTTCAAGGTATAAACTATGAAATTTCTAGAGGGGAACAAAATTTTTTGATTTATTATTTGAGATAACAATAATCTTCCGGTTTTCATCCAAATGAGTTCACGTTGAAGGTTGAAAATTGAGAGTTGAAATTTAAAGAAAGGTGAAAAGCACCGACGTGAAGTCGGCAGCTTTTGCACGCTAGTTCATATCACCAAGAATCCTCACAAAATAATTTATTTTGGTATTCTAATTGTACAATCATCGCGAAATTTTGTATTAGTCTTTTAGTCGTTATTTTACATGTAAATGCTAAATTAAATTTCGATCCTGGCTCTGTTCCTATGGTTTCTTTAGCGCTCAACACTGCTTTGTTCACAAAATTTTTGTATTTATTTTGATTCTTTTGAATTTTGTAGGAATATATACGCACTATTAGCCTTCTAAACCCCAAATTTTAGATCAATCAGATTTTTAGTTTAGAAAATATCAATAAAAATAGGAGAAAATGTGAATAACTACGAAACCATTCGACTGATTTTACCCAACAACAAATTGAATCGAGATATTCAGGCCCCAAACCTATCCCGAAAGTTTCAAGTCCCTATCTCCTTCCGTTCGAAAATTATAGTGTTCAAGGTAGCGATCAAATGAAAATAAAATTTCGCACGCACAAGAGCGTTATTGTTATTCTTCTAAATGCGGAATTTCAGATCGATCGAATCCATAGTTTCGAAACTATTGGAAAAAATATGAAAAATTTTAAACGCTAATAAATGCTAAACTATTAAAACCCATATTTTCGATTAACGCGGCATTCGCGGCATTCAAACCTCAACCTCACCTAAAAACTCCAAGGCCCTAACTCCTTCCTAAAGTCACTGGCCAGCTGGACACCCAATACTTTTGACCTCATATTATTCATGATAATCCAACCTAGTCATTTAAAATTATTTTCGTCTCAAAATTCGAAAGTAACAAACATTTGCGCGGAAAAATTGTCAAATATTTATTAAAAATGATTTGAAGTAAAAAACTTTATTTCCGCTTATTTTTATTTTTCAACGACAATTGTTTCGTCAATTACATATTGACTTCGTCAGGTGAGTATGGTAACTGTATGGTAACAATTGTCGTTGGAAAATAAAAATAAGCGGAAATAAAGTTTTACTTCAAATCATTTACGATGAATTTCCGTCAAGTAGAGACCGAAACAATCAAGAAAATATTTATTATCCACTTTTTTATAATTAAATAATAGACATTTTTTTGACGATTTATAATATGAAAATTATGAAATAAAATACTAAGAAAATAACGCATCTTTGTTAGTAACCAAAAGATGATATTTGATTTTTCAACAAAATTTCTTGAAAATCCGAGAACTAGTTTTGAGTCATAATGTTCTTCTATTGCATTTTTCAATTGGAGTGAATTGATTTGGATAAAAATCTCTAATGATCATTGTTGGACAGCATCCAATTTTTGTACCAAGTTTCACGAATTTCAATGTAATTGTTTCCGAAAAAATGTTCACAACGGCGTACAAAAGATAGGCGGATTTTTTAATTCAATTTTTTAAGTCTACATACTTCAAAAATCAAAATGTGAAATTTTTAGGGGGAATATTAACTGCCTACCGTCCTCAGCTTGTCTATATGGGACTATCAAATAGAATTTCATGAAACTTGATAAAAAAATTTGGTACTGTCCAACAACAATGCCCCCCAAGGTTTTTATCCAAATCAGTTAAGAATAAGGGTTGAAATTAAATTATATTATCTGCTTTTAACAATATTATTCGCAGACCATTTAACATTGTAATTCTTAATCCAGAAAATAACATTTCCGAACTAAATTTTATTAAACAAATTCTTATTAATAATGACCACAATCCAGTATTGATGTAGGGTGGGCCATTTAAAATTTGCAGTTTTGATCGGCTATAAATAAAAAACTAATGAACACACGTAAATTTCTAACAGTTTGTAAGAAGATTCCCACTTTGGAAATAATTTTCCCAGTTTTGTTCAAGCGTGAATCGACCAGTTTCGTTAATGTTATATGTTAAGCTGACTTTCTGTCAAAGCACGATTAACAGAAGTGTTGCCAGACTCGAAATAATCTCTACTTCAAAATTCAAACTCTAGATGGCCCACCCTTTGGATAAGTTATTGATGAATAAAAACCATAGAATATGATTAAATATGGTATACCCCTATGTAAAACAGTTGATTAAGTTTATTGCATTGAAATATAAAAAACGTATTTCTGAGAATATCGCTACATATCACGATTTCTTAATTTAAAGTTCTTCATTCAAATCAAACTTAAACCCTAATAAATTCATTGAAAACAATTAAGATATCCGAAGATGATAAAACCAGTAGAAATAAGTTGATGTACGGGGATTGCCAAATGGTTTACATATAGATAGACTAGTATAACTTTCCAAAAAAGGCTTCAAGAACATTTGAGAAAAAAAATTCCACTTATTCAAACCATGTATCAGAAGTAGGATATGACTTCAGCTTTAATTTCCAAATTTTACACGTTGAGAATACTCACTCAGTGAATTAATGAATCTGAACAATTCGCTGCTTTGAAATAGTTTTATTAGCCCGAATAGGAGAAAACCCTTTTTGAATGCGTAAGCGTCAGAAAAATTATACTTCAAATACATCACATTCAACGTACGCCAACCATTTGAAAGAATTTGAATATAATATCAACAATAACTATAAAATTATACATATCGAGAGTAAAGGATCTAGACTGACATTCTTAGAATCACTTGAATTTAAGGGATGTAATTCCCAAAAAATTCTCTCAAATGAGCAAACGGATGTTAATAGACCGCCGTTATTAAATATCTGGTAAAAGGTGTGGTGTTCCACCAAGACAATGCGAGACCTCATACAAGTTTATTCTCTGCCACACCCACCATATTCTCCAGATCTGGCGCCTTCAGATTATTATTTGTTCCGATCACTACAAAATTTTTTGGACGGTAAAACCTCTACTTCAAATGAAGAGGTCAAAAATTACCAGGATCAGTTTTTTGCCAGCAAAGACCAACAATTTTATTAGCGTGGAATCATGCTACTACCAGAAAGATGGCAAAAGGTGTTGGACCAGAATGACCAATATTTAATTTAATAAAATATTTATTCATTATACGAAAATTGTCTTTCATTTTCCAAAAATAAAAACGAAAGTTCTTTCCGAACAACCCAATATTTCGAAGATTTTTGTAATATTTATGGAACGCTTCGGTTTGTGTAGAACTTCTAAAAGTGAATAACATCACAGGTCCATCTACTCGATTAATAGTCTTACTGCAGGATCGCGATAATTTTTATAAACCTTTATTGATTCTAGGATGTGTAGTTTCTTGCCTTTCCCTTACAAATATTGTATCTACAATAATTCTAGGATGACATAACTTGTTTCGAATAAATGTTGCGCAAAATTAGAGTTATCTTTTCGTTGCTTAAATGATGCTTGATGTTCTTTGAACCATTTTTGTGAAAGTTCTCTCGGCTCATCTTACATGTACACTCCTGACAACTTATTTATAAGGTCCTGAATTATCAAGCCGTCTTTTTTGTTTTTAGCATCAAGAGATAAGTGGGAAATTTTATATCAGAAGTATGAATATGTTGGTGCGTTTTTGTCTAAAAAAGCTTTATTGTGGAAAATAAGTTATACATTCAAAGTTCAAAGTATTGTCCATCGCTAGCAACTACTTTTTACCATCTTTCTGTCAATTGACAGATCCCATCGTAAAAAAAAAGCCAGACTCTTTGGCCGGTATCCATGCATCGATCCATTTTTTGACTTCATCGTAATTGGAGAAGTGCTGGTCAACCAGGCTATGTTGCATCGATCGGAAGAGATGGTAATCGGATTGAGCAAAGTCAGTGTACGGCGGGTAGGGTAGTTTAAGCGTTTTTAAGTACGTTCTAACAGGCGACACAACATGTGGACGTTCATTGTCAATAACTTTGTCGTGCATTTTCAGAGCACATAGAAACTACGTTGTTTACACTTCAGCGATATGACAGATACTGAAGTGCAACCCTAATGATGACGCTTCAAAATGAAAGTCATTAATAAGGAGTGTGAGCTATGGTAAAAGAAATTTCTAAAAATCGAGACAGTGTAACATACATCTGTATAACAATTCAATACTCAAGCAAATCCTGTTGATCAACAAAACCTTATGGGGTTTGTTTGACTATAGAATTGTTATACAGATGTATGTTACACTGTCTCGATTTATAGAACTTTTTATTACCATAGCTCACATTCTTTATTAATGATTTTTGGTAAATATCAGCCGAATTAATTTATTTTAATCAAAATGAAGGTTTTGCCAGGTAAAATGCGATAATAAACTAGTAGCGACGTCAGTTATTATATCAAAATCGCATGATCTTATTTATACTCTTAAAATTTTTTATATGAATTTAAATAAAATTAGGTTTAAATCTTATATAAAACTTATATATAAATCTTATATAAAATTTCTACTCTATTTTAATATAAATTTATCAACTACTCTCATTACAACTTCATTTATAAACTTGAAATCTTGAACCGGTCGTTTTTCTCTGTAGCATTGAAAAATCTTTTACGTAAATATCATATAAAATTTCCAACCTATTGAACGCTAAAGACAAAAACAACCGGCTTAATAATTCAGGAGTTTATAAATGAAGTTATCGTTAGTGAGTTGCGTGTCTTTTATATAAATTTATTCCAACCTATTTAACACTAAAGACAAAAACAACCGGATTAAAAATTCAGGAGTTTATGAACTAAGTTGTCATGAGCCTCTCAGAAATTGACCGGTCCGAGCAATTTTCCACATTTTCATTTTAGAGTCGGAAAATCGAAGTGTTAAGTTTTTGTTGGACTATTCTGTATATTGTTCAAGAAGGTTGAATATTGTTTTAAGTGTTTGGTAGAACCGACAAAAACTACTTTAATGTCATCCAAGTGTTGTTAGGTATTTATCAAATTTCTAAAATTTTGCTAAAATGTTGAACAACTACCAAATACTGGGTCAACGTGAAACGAAGGCTCATGATGAAATGGCAAACCTTTCTGAACACTTAAAAAAATGTATATGAGACAGTAATTTATTTCCACAAAAATGTTTGTACTACTATTGTTTCAATTATAACGCGGCTTTTAAGACAATTAATAACCTTAGTACCTACATAAAAAACAATAAAGATCGTACAAATAAAGAAAATAAATCCGGAGTCTACAAGTTAACTTGCAAAGATTGCCCTTTAGTATATTCTGTCAAGAAAGTACCGGTAATTATCGATTTAAATCTGGCGGGGAAATGAGGCAGGTAAATTTTTTTTTCCTAGGTTGGTACCACTGTCCTTAATTACTATGCCAAGCTTGAGCGGGATCTGTCAACTAGTGTGTTTGCAACAGCTGATTAAGTCAGTCGATGTCAGAGTGCGTGCCGATTTTTACTATGGGTGATTACGTTGAGCAAAGAATTTGTTTAAAGTTTTGTGACCCGCAGTAAAATTATTGAATAAGCAGACGAACCTGTGGTATTCTCCACCTTGCGAAGTTTTACACAAACTGAAGCCTTTCATGAATATATGAAAACCTTCGAAATACAACTTGTTATACACCAGTTTGAAAATGTGATAAAACTACTAAAATCGGGACTCTATCATCCATAATAAAAAGGTGATATATATTCTATTTTCGAAATGAAATATCAGAAAGAAACGGACTACTCCATCCAATATTTTGTAATAAATTAAACGTATTACTTCTGTAGATAGTAGTCTGAACATTTTGAATGATAAAAATTCTAAAGAAGCGGTCACTTCACTTTGAATAGAAATTGATTGTCTGTATAAAATTTGCAACGTCTTTTTCATTTATGTTTATGGTGCGATCTGTTATTGTTGTTACAGATAAGCAAGAATCTTTTCATTTAATTACTTACCGTTTGTTTGCGACAATTCATCATAAATTTTTTCAATTAGAGAAGTATGACTTAAAGAGTTTTTTTATTTGATCAAACTGAAATCAACAACTATCTGCACTGAGATCAAGTTTCAAATCAAATCATGTAATAACAACGCCAAAAATTGATATGCGGAAGAAATTTTTAGACCGATGAACCACAATGAATATGCAAATTATTTGAAACAATGCAATAGAGAAAGGAAATTTTCAAAACCAACTGTTGTTGGTACAAAATTGTTAGATCATTTGAATATTGCCCTGATAGCAGAAGGTGAAATGTAATTACCAACAATTTCCTTAAATTCAAAACTCATTTTTTGAATATTCATAACAAAGCCTGAAATAATTTCATCAAGATGGAGCTACTATTCATTAATGGGAAAATGAAATTAATTGGTGAAATGACTTCCAAACGATTTAATAAGGTTGGGAAATAACCCCTTTCGAATTTTTCTTCTGCAAATCTGAAAAAAAATAATCTAACCGGGTGGTCAGATGTGGAATGAAGACTGTTATTTTTTTGTAAAATTTAATCAAAAGTGAATTGGCATTTGCTCTTCTAATAACTGAAAATAAGCAGTGTGGAACCCGGTTCACAGCGGAATGGGTGACCGCTCGTCAGCCCGTGCTGCAAACTTTATTTCGATTATCTTAAATATCAAGCATAGTATTTCTATTACGTCTCTCTACAAATTTTAATTTTAGAGAATTTCTTGAAAATTCCAGAAATTAAAGTAAAGAAAATGTATTTGAAACACTGTTCCATTTTAGCAGACAAAGAAGTGACAAATAAAATATCAAAAGGATATGAAAAGAATCTAAAGAAGATATAGTCCATCTAGAAAGTATCTGGAATTCATTATTTTTCATAATTTTAATATACTTCTTTTTTGTAACATTCTAAGACAAAAGTTATGTATAAAATAGGTTGTGCAGATACTCGGCTATGGCCAAAATTGCATGGCAACACTATTTGTCAAATATTGTTGATTGTCAAGAGGTAAAAAATTTAGGAAATAATGTTGCAACTAGAAATCAATCAAATATTAATTAAAAGGGGTTTATTATTTGGTAGAGTTTTTTTTTCAATATCCTAAATATCGTGCAGAGTAATTTTGTTACACTTCTTTATAAATTTCAAGAATTTTATATTTTCTTTAGACTCTTTTTACGTGATACTCTACGATATTTGTATACTATAAGTCTATTGAAAAAAAGCAGTGTTTCTAAGACATTTTATTTAATGAAATTTTTTCAATATTTCTAAGAAATTTTCTAAAATTGAAATTTGTAGAAAAGTAAACGTAAATACAACATTCTTTCATTAGAATATTGTTCAAATTTTTATTTCAATACAATGCTTGTACCTTGCCATTATGTGTGAAATACATAAATATCATCCACATGATTTCTTACAGGACTCGATTCTTGTGAGGTAATTTTCGATGACCTGCCGGCACATTTCGGGCAATATCTCACCAATAACTTGACTTGTCTGAGGATTCTCGGCATAAACACGATCCTTCAAATAACCCCACAAAAAAATCCATAGGCGATAAATCACAAGATCTTGATGGCCAATTCACATCGCCGAAACGAGAAATTACGCGTCCTGGAAATTTTTCTTGCAATAAAGCCAAAACGGGTGGTGTTGTATGGCTTGTTGCACCATCTTGCTGGAACCACATCTCTTCCAATTCAATATCATTAGTTTCAGGCCAACAAATCGGTAATCATTTGACTATAGCGATGAGAATTGACGGTTTGAGTGACACCTTCATTTTCATTTTCAAAAAGTACCGGTCAATCACTCCACCAGACCAAATTGCACACCATACAGTGACTTTTTGTGGATGAAATAGTCTCTCCGAGGTTACATGAGGATTGTCACTGCCCCAGGTGCGACAATTTTGCTTGGTTACATAGCCACTTTCAACTAAACATATGAGGCTTTGGATCACAGTTCTGTTCGACATACATTCTGTATAGAAAGTACCGGGAATTATCGATTTAAATCTGGCAGGGTAATGAGGCAGGTAAAATTTTCCTAGGTTGGTACCACTGTCCTTAATTACTATGCCAAGCTTGAGCGGAATCTGTCAACTAGTGTGTTTGCAACAGCTGATTAAGTCAGTCGATGTCAGAGTGCGTGCCGATTTTTACTATGGGTGATTATGTTGAGCAAAGAATTTGTTTAAAGTTTTGTGTTGCAAATGAATTTTCGTGTGCCGATGCATTGAAAATGTTGCAAAAGGCTTTTGGTGATAATGCTCTATCGAAAACTCGTGCATATCAGTGGTACAGAGCCTTCAAGGACGGTCGTGAAGTGGTCGAAGACGATCGAAGATAACGTCGATAAAATTAAGGAAAGGGTGCTGGAAAACCGTCGTACCAGCTTGAGAGAGATAGCACATGATCTTAAGATATCCCACGAGTCCGCACGTACGATTTTGATTTATATTTTGGGCATGAGAAAGGTGGCCGCACGACTCGTACCGAAAGACCTGAATTTTCTTCAAAAACGTCATCGCGAACAGGTTGCTTCAGACATGCTGGATCGCTGTAATTCCGATACATTCATGGAATGCATTATAACTGGTGATGAGACCTGGGTCTACGAGTACGATATGCAAACAAGCCAGCAATCATCGGAATGGGTGGCAAAAAATGAGCCGAAACCGAAAAAAACACGCCAAAGCCGCTCGAAAATGAAGGTGATGCTCATTGTTTTCTTCGATATCCGTGGCGTGGTGCACTACGAATTCGTTCCAGAGGGTCAGACGGTAAACAAGGAGTATTACCTAGGCGTTATGAAACGTTTGCGTAAGTGTATCCGTAAGAAGCGGCCAAATTTGTGAATTTGAAAATTCCCGGTACTTTCTTGACAGAGTAGTATGTCATTGAAACAGGGCTGTAAAATCCGGACCACGAAATGGATAGTTAAATTAATTAATTTGTAGCCATTTCGCAACGCAAGAAACCATTTGTTAACCTTTTCTCAAATAAAAAATGCAATGTCCCGATATCTGAAAATTATGTAAGAAAAATTATGTTGGAAATTGAGAAATTGATTGATGCATCATTTGAGGCTATTTCATTTCTAATTCGTATCGTTGAAAATAAGAATTCGCAAGTAAAAACACTGCAAATTCCATACAAAGTTTTATTATTTTACAAGAAAAATTCTGAAGCTGCTTTCAAGACATATTTTTATTGAAATTGCAATTTGAATAAAAATATGTCTTGAAAGCAGCTTCAGAATTTTTCTCGTGGAATAATAAAACTTCCAACCCTTTATTTTTCAACTATTAGAGTGAATCGATTTGACTGAAAGAGAAGAATCATTGTTGCACAGCATCCGATATTTTTAGTTTCACAAAGGTTTCTGGAACAGTTTCGAAAAAAGCTCAGGAGAGGGGACGTCATACTGGGAATTTTTCCGGTTATTTTCTTGAAGGGTAAGAAAAAATTAACACTCGAGGAAAATTTCACAATCAAAGTTTTGAAGTATAGATTTCGATAATGGAATGAAAAAAATTGTCCTGCAGCTTTTTTCCAAAACTATTGAAAAGAAATTCGCAAAACTTGCCATAATAGTCGGTTGCTATCTGGCAATGGTCTTTCAAGCTTTTATGCAGAATAAAATCACTTCAAGATTTGAAAATTATATTGAAAATTGAAAAAAATATTTTTCAAAATTTTAATGTATTTTTTTTTCATATTTTAATGATTCTTTGTGAGTGTTTTTTTAGAATTTTTAAATTTGTACAGTTGAAAAAGTTTTGCAAAACTTTCAATCTTTTTTTCAATTGACCACATTGGTTCATTATTTAAGAAGATGAAAAATCATAAATTTAATTTGGAGGGGTGATATCAAGAATAAATAAATCATAATCATGGGTTCGCAAACGCTTTGTTTTCGACATGCAGGGTGTTGAAGTTTGAATTTTTTCAAATCTAAAGTATTTAAATCTGGGGATCTGTCGGTCCTTGATTCAGGTACACGGCGTTCGATGCTCCTGTTTTCATAGTTTTGTTCAAATAGTCCTATATCGTACCATGGTTAGTTCACCGTTGTATTATGCTTAATGTTCCACCATTTAGAAAGAATAAATGAGGAGAAATTAACTAATGTAAAAAAGTAAATAGTGAAACTTAAGCCAAGTGTTTTTTCTTTACTTTATTTAGAAATGTCCCACCAAGTGATTTGTGAGAATTCAAGAACTTTGGGTTTAGTTATCTCGATGATCAATTAGCTTCAACCATCTAATAAGATAAACCACAAATACGATGTGGAAGTGAAGAAAACCCGAACACGTTTACGATAGCAAATATATTTTTAGTTTCACTCTATATCATACCAAGCTAAACTTTATGATTATTACACTAATAATAAGCAGAATTGTCGGATTCGGGGCTCAGAAAATCCAAGAATTACTGTTGAAAAGCCTCTCCATCCTCAAGGTGTCACTGTTTGATGTGGTTTTTGGGCTGGCCGTGTGATTGGACCTTACTTATTCGAAAGGGAAGCTGGTACAACTGTTGAATGGTTTGTGCTACCGAGCTATGATTGATGATTTTTTATGGCCGGAATTAGAAAATATTGATGTGGACGACGTGTATTTTAAATGAGATGGCTCTACCTGTCACATAAACAACGAAACAGTCACAATTTTCCAAGGAAAGCTTCCAGGCGCTGTGATTTCGCGAAGACGTGTTCACATTTGGCCGCCGAGATCTTGTGATTTAACACCTCTAAACTTTTTTCTTTGTGGCCACGGGAAAGATTAGATCTATACCAATGCTCCACAATCGATTAAAGACCTTAAAAATGGAATTCGTGAAGTTATCGAGGGCAGAGCCGCAAATGTGCTGGTGTATTGGTCATGGAAAATTTCATGAAAAGGATATGATGCTACAACTGTTACCATTTGGCTGATATCGTTTTCCTTTGTATTAACAAAGTATGATAACAAAAACCTCAAGTTGTCGAATCTTCTCTGGAAATTTTCAAATCTTGTCATGTAATTCAGATAAAATACATTCTGACTTGGATGCTTCAGTGCTTGTTGAACTGATATATTTAAAAATAAGTCATAAAAATAAGGAGAAATACAATGACCACATACACTATCAAATGCATACATATTTACACACATAAAAATAATCTTAATTACAAATCTTCAGAGGAAAAAATGTGAAATTTTGTATTGACATAATTGCAATTAGAAGCTGATGATACTGTATAAAAGACATTCTTTACTCTCTGAAAATTAGAAGTAAGTAACTGATTGTCATAAAAGTTCATAAAATGCTTTTATAACAATTTGAACACAAGAAGTATAAGAAAAATTTTTATTGAAATTTCTGTTTCGTTCATGATTCATTTTTTAACATTGAAGCAATAATTCAATGGAAAACTGGGAAAACATTATTTTTTGGAAGTTAACTATCAGCATTCTTCATTTGCTTAAATTTACATTGAATGTGCATTATATTGAATTATTAAACATACAAAGCACTTAAATTTATTAATTATATTTTGGAATGTTACAAACTTATAATGGGGTGGCCATAGGAAGATAAAATTTAGATTCCTTTTATTGAGAATTATCTGAATTACCCTCATGAATATTCAGCGATTTAGTATTGTGGAAATTTTTTCGTAAATTTCGCATGCTATCAGTATTAAATTTGTTCTTTTTTTGGAAATTTGTTTTTGTTTTTTTATTCGATGTTACAACCACTCAGGTTACGAAGTCTCTTTTTAGGTTTTATTTTTAATGGTTTATGGAAGTTTTAGAAATACTAAAAAGGAATCATTATAATTTTTTTTTTGATAATTTGAAACAACAATTTTGAACTTTCAATTAAATTTCAGTTATTTTCCATAAAGCCTAGGTAATCTGTAATTTTTATGGTATATACTCAGTACAATAATTCATCATAAATACCAAGAGTAAAAAAAAAAATCCGAACATCATCATGCAGAATTACGAAAAAAATTTCTCCTACACGACTAACAATCGCGCAATATACTTAAGGGTGATTTAGAAATAATTTGAAGCATTTAAATTTTACCTCATTTCTCTGGCTAGCCTGCATATAAAAGAACCTAAGTGTAGAAATGTGCTAAAATATTTTAAAGTTCAGTCAGTCTTTAATGTGCACTTCATACAAGTTCAATTCAATACATTTGTGAAAATAATTCCTACAGGAATGCCAACGTTTTTGTAAAGCTTTTCTGAAAAACTGTATAAGAAATTGGTTAACAATTTAAAATTGAAAAAATTTCAAGCTGAAGATAAAAATTTAGGTTTTTTTTTTATTTCATAAAGCTGATTGGTTGGCATGATACTAGTTGATATTCAATTTAGTTGTGAATCCATACAATACAGTTAGTGTGGCATTAGGTTGGAAACCAATATCATATAGGTTAAAATTATAATGATTTTCACACTGTAGGTCCCCATAGATTCATGAAATTATTTGGTTAATTTAAAGCTTTGGTTTTACATACCATTTGGACTAGACACTTTATGTATGAGTTTATAAATGCTTCTATTTCGAAAACATTTATTTGATTTTAGTTTTTACCCCAACACTTTATATGAACCTAAAATGTTCTCCATGTAATATGATGTCAATATGAAAATATAGGATAATCAAGGATGAAAAATAAATACGGATTTTATTATTTTATTCCATATTTCAATATAAAATATTTTATGTTCAGTAGATGAACAGATAAAAGATATCTGATACTAGGTTCGGATAATAAATATATTTTTGAACCTGCAGCATCATCCAGTATCATTATAGACATTAACAATGAAATTTTAAAGGAAATACAAAATATTTTCTGAGTAAGTGTTCACAAGAAGATTGACAAAAATCAATATGGAATATTTTATCTAATAGTACAGAAATATGTTCCCTGAATTTGAATTCAATAGAAAGACTGCAGCAAGATTGTTTCATTATGGGATTGAAACCAGCAATTTCCATTTTATTAGTACTTAAAACTAAAAACTTTCTTCAAACATCTTTTTTTGAGCAGAAATAATTTTGCAAACTCGACAATTAAATAATGGTTTTTTCTTCAATCACAACTCATTTCATAAATCGATACATAGTCTAGATTTCATCAAAAACTGTACAAACTGCTTGAAAAAAGTTAATATCTGAATTGCTCAATGTGCAAACGCAACTAATCTAAGAAGTGCAGGGTTCCATAGACCGCATGGCTCATAGGAATTTAGTCGCTATTACTGTTTATTTAATAATGAGGATTTTATGGATAGATATCAAACTGTCATCTGTAATAATACATCAAACAATATGAACTTTCTTTTGATACAATTAGTAGTTTTTTGCGTACAACTTTATTGAAAATGATAATCGTTTTTTATACTTGAGTGAAGGTTAAATCAAAAGTTGTTCTCATCTTTCTGATTACAGAGAAGGCTATCACTTTGGAATGATATTTTCTGTTAAGGAGGTTTTCGAAAATTAGGTCTCGTTGGCTTAATTTTAAATTTTCAGATTTTCCTCTTCTTTAACCTGTAAAACCTATGTAATCCTTTATTCACACTTTCTAAAGCCAACTGTACTTTCTATACAACTTTTTCACAAATATTATTTAGCAGAATCGTGTGTGAAGTGCACATATTAACAAATTAATTTTCCATTAGGAAAATTAATTCCCTTATTGTAAAACCCTTTATATTGTTCTTGCCTGATACTTGATTGTTTAATCCTCAATGAGATTATCGGCGACCAAATTAGTGATTAATGGTAAATGTTTATCAAATCCAATATCAAACACGTCAGTTGGATCACGAGGAAGTTATAATTTCGTTATAATTATGAGTTTAATTGGTTAAATGCAATGAGATTTAAAAATTATGTTATATCGGTAATATTTCTTTGTATTTTTGTCGGCATCGATCAACCTTTCAGCATGTGCAACTGAACTTGAAAATCACATGTCCTGATGTTTATTGTTATGAGTCCCATTATCCTAATAAGGATAAAGATAAGAAACAACGAGTTCGATTTTCAATTTAGAAGCATAAATAGAAGCACGTTTTAATTTAGTAAATAACTTCTTTTCTATAGCTTATGTTAAAATGTTGTTACTCTTTTTAGTAGATAAAGTATCACTTTAACCACAAGGTTAGATCAAGTAGCACTTGAACAGCAATGGTAGATCAAATGTTTTAACTTTTTTTATTCAATTAAATTTACAAATTCAAACACATTAGTTCGAAGGATTAACAACAAGTGTAATTTTACAATTAACATTATTAGAAACATCTATTTTTGGAACACCACAATTTGTACACGGGGCATTGTTTTCGTCGTTCATACATCATCTTAGATTTTTGGGGCAACAATAAACTTTCTGCTTCCAACGCCGCAGCTTCTACATCTGATGGCAGGTTTTCTTTTGTTAATTCTTTTCCGTACATTTTGGATTCGCTTCGTATACAAAACGCAAAAATACTGAACACTTCGCAAAAACCAGAATGTAAAATTTGTTTTACGTTTGTTGACAGAGTAATCCATATCCCTCAGTTGCAATTTTCGTGCCAAAAATTACAAATTTCCCTGAAATTTTCTTTTTAACCTGAATTTGAACAAATGGACAACTAATCTCCACTTCAAATCTCATTAATAACCTACACCCGTCCATCAAATTCACCTATGAAGAAGAGAAGGACCGAAGTATCAATTTCCTAGACTTAAATATCACAAAATTAAATAACTTACATGAATTTAGCATGTTTCATAAATCTACACACACAGATATCACAATACACAAAACTTCTAATCATCCTTTCAATCAAAAAATGTCAGCCTGTAGTAGCTTTATCCATAGATTATTAAAAGTACCGATGAACCTTCAAAATTTTTCTAAAGAACTTAATGTAATAAAACAAATAGCATTTAAAAATGGTTTCAACCCAACACTTTGAGATAAAAAAAGAAAAAGATAGCATCCACTTATGTTTATTCTTCCACAAAAGACCCCATTTCGAAAAAATTCATACAAATTTCATATATAAATAGAATATCCGAAGACATTGCCAATTATTTTAAGAAAAATTCTAATTACCTAACAGTTTTCCGAATCATTAATAACATTGATAAATATATTAAAAATAATAAGGATAAATTAAACAAAGATAATAATTCAGGAGTCTATAAGTTGATTTGTATAAGAGCTATAGTTCAAATTCAACACATTTCACATATGCCAATCATCTAATAGAATTTGAACATAATTTCAATAACTTTTCAGACCGATAGATCGTAAAAGAATACACGAACATCAAAAGAGTTATACAGTCGACTCTCGTTAATTCGAAACTCGAGGGACTCTTGAAATATTACGAATTATCGAGTGTTTGAAATATCAAATGGTTTGAAATTTGTGAGAGAAAATAAATAAAACTTCGAATTATTAAGTGTTGGTTAATTTTTATTTATTAATATAAAAATGACAAGAATTAAGAGGTACATTCGTGTACATATGTACATGTGTTCGTAATGTGAATTAATTAATCTTTCGAAAGAACTTTGTTATACTGCTTTTTAAAGCACAATTCTGCTGCTCACATTGCTCAATAACTTTTTTTAAGAGAAAAAGTGTCTGAAATGCTTTTTCATCACTTTCGTTTTGTAGACAGAAGCTTTGTAAGGTATCAAATGAGGATCTTGCTTCCTTAACTGACACCTCTGCCAAAGGTTCCGATGTATCTTCCTCATCTTCATCGTTACTTTGCGTATCTGTCGCAGATAAAATTTCGCCATCGGTTAGTGAACCTGAGGCAGCAACATTTTCATCCACTTGAACAAAATCAGAAAAACTCACACCGCTGATGTCAACTAATGGTTCTATTGCTGGTTCTTCATCATCTATGAGTATTGGAAGATTTTCTTGATTTTGTTTTAAGAAACCGGATTTTTTGAAGCAGTTGAGAATCGTTAGGGGTGTTACAGCTCTCCATGCTTTGTCAATTAGTAAAATAGCTGTCAGAACCGTGATATTTGCAGTTAGCTGTTTGTCGAGAGATTCTAAAACGATCTTAACAATTTCTTTGCGATAGAACGTCTTAAAATTATGGATAATCCCTTGGTTCAATGGTTGCAATTTGGAAGTTGTATTTGGCGGAAAGAAGTAGAGTTCCACGTTAGACAATGTAGGAGGACTGTTGTGGACAGTGCAGTTGTCTAAAAATAGTAAAATTTTCCGCTTTTGTCGTTTCATGTCCCCATTAACTGTTAAAAGCCAATTGTTAAAAAGTTCTGTCGTCATCCAAGCTTTTTTGTTAGCGCGATAATCAGTTGGAAACGATTTCACTCCTTTGAAACATCGCGGTTTCATTGCTTTTCCTATCACTAAGGGTTTAAGTTTTTCCGATCCATCCATATTTACTGCAAGTAAAACTGTCAACCTCTCTTTACTATGTTTTCCTCCGTGACATTTTTCATCTTTAAAAGTAAGCGTCTTGCCCGGTAAACATTTAAAAAATAGGCCAGTTTCATCAGTATTAAAAATGTCTCGGGCATCATAGTTTTCAATCAAGGTCTTCAATTTACCTTGCCAATCTGAACAAACTGCATCATCATCACTTCCACTTTCCCCACAAACTTTTTTAAAAACAACTCCATTTCTCTTTTTGAAATTTGTAAGCCACCCTTCACTTGCCGCAAAGTTTTTGATGCTTTCTTCCAGACGAGGAAATTCACCTTTAGTAGTTCTTTTCCGTACTCCAGCATTTTGAGCAGCATTAATTTTCTCCTTGTGCTTTATTATTGTTGAGAGAGTACTCAGAGGAATCTTAAATTCTTTTGCAACATCACTCTTCTTCTCACCTTCTTCTACTTTTTCGATTAACTTTTTCTTTTCAGCAATCGTCAAACATCTATACTTTCTAGGGCTCATAACTAACACTAACTTTTAATCTGCATACCAACGAAAGAGTAACACTAACTGAATAACTAAACAAACCAATTCGTAAGAAGTGTGTGCGTCAAATAGTCAAACTAATCATAACAAAAACAAAGGCCCGTGTATCTTGATACAAGTTTGAACTTGTCGCATACAAGTTTGAACTTGTCGCAAAATGTGCTCTTCTCTCTGCAACATTGAATTGTCGAGTGTTGGACGCTGATGAGTTCGAATTAACGCGTCGTTTTGTTAAATAGCAATGATTTTTTCGTTCGAATTACCAAGTGTATGAAAATGTATTGATTTAGTTC
Source organism: Megalocaria dilatata (assembly GCA_034642435.1). NCBI lineage: Eukaryota > Metazoa > Arthropoda > Insecta > Coleoptera > Coccinellidae > Megalocaria > Megalocaria dilatata. The sequence goes on along the minus strand of CM067858.1, from coordinate 24,902,826 downwards.
GAAATATAAAGAGATTTAGTAGGGAACTCGTGATAACTTTGAATTATAGAGAGGTTCGAATTATCGCAGGTTTGAATTAACGAGAGTCGACTGTAGTTCAAATTCAACACATTTCACATAGAATTTGAACATAATAACGAATATGAAATTATTCATATCGAGAGTAAGGGTTCTAGATTAACATTCTTAGAATCACTTGAAATAAACCGATATAATTCTCAGAAAATTCTCCTAAACGGACACGGATTAGTCACCTTTATTGAATAACTTCATATAATTTGGGAAAACCAACTACTATCCCAATAACTTTTATTACCATCGACCACTTAATTGAGAATACCCTAAAAAATACAATTCTGCTTGTAGTCCCACTTCCTTTAATACCGGTCAATACATATATAAGAACCTATGTAAGTTTTCACACAGTATCAGTTCAAATGTAGAATATGAAATATAGAATATTGTCATTCAACAATAAAAAGTTTGTGGAAAATGAATGTTATTTATTACTACTTGAAAATGTTTTTCCATCAAGTAAAGACCGAATCCATCAAATATTTGAATTTAAAATCTTGATATAGAAAAAAAATCTTGTGTTGCATACGACGATAAAATTGCATTATCTTCTCGAGCATAATTAGCGTCTCGACGCTCAAAGACTCTCTCAAAGATAAAATACAAATTTATCATCTTGTACAATAAATAACTATTGTTTTCTGAAGTGAATAAAATACAAAATACTTGGGATGAAAGCGAAGCTTCTTCTGTATGTTAAAGTACAGCTCATACATTTTTTTTCAATAGCACATCATGAAAATGTCCACTTATGATTTCTTTGCAAGGTCGAATTCATTTAACTCTTTAGGTTACTTTTTGCAATAAAATCGATTTCCTTTTTTCAGCGTACTTAGAAGAAGAATAATGACTTGCAGGTTCCTTCAAAAGGATCGTATGATTAGAATATTGATAAAAATATATTTTGTGTGCAGAGCAACGTTGAGCTTTACAGAAACCATAGCAACAGTCCGACAATCGAGTTTAAGTTTAGAGTTTCGATGTAAAATAACAACAAGAAGGCTAATGCAAAATTTCGTGAGGAAGGTATAATTAGAAGGTAAAAAAAATTGTGTACAGAGAGTTGAGCGCGTAAGAAACCATAGTAACAATGCTACAATCGAGTTTAAATTTAGCATTTAGATATACATTCTGTCAAGAAAATACCGGGAATTATCGATTTAAATCTGGCGGAGCAATGAGGCAGGTAAAATTTTTTTTTCCTAGGTTGGTACCACTGTCCTTAATTACTATGCCAAGCTTGAGCGGGATCTCTCAACTAGTGTGTTTGCAACAGCTGATTAAGTCAGTCGATGTCAGAGTGCGTGCCGATTTTTACTATGGGTGATTACGTTGAGAAAAGAATTTGTTTAAAGTTTTGTGTGGCAAATGAATTTTCGTGTGCCGATGCATTGAAAATGTTGCAAAAGGCCTTTGGTGATAATGCTCTATCGAAAACTCGTGCATATCAGTGGTACAGAGCCTTCAAGGACGGTCGTGAAGTGGTCGCCCATCGACGGCTTCGATCGAAGATAACGTCGATAAAATTAAGGAAAGGGTGCTGGAAAACCGTCGTACCAGCTTGAGAGAGATAGCACATGATCTTAAGATATCCAACGAGTCCGCACGTACGATTTTGATTGATATTTTGAGAAACGTGGCCGCACGACTCGTACCGAAAGACCTGAATTTTCTTCAAAAACGTCATCGCGAACAGGTTGCTTCAGACATGCTGGATCGCTGTAATTCCGATTCTACATTCATGGAACGCATTATAACTGGTGATGAGACCTGGGTCTACGAGTACGATATGCAAACAAGCCAGCAATCATCGGAATGGGTGGCAAAAAATGAGCCGAAACCGAAAAACCACGCCAAAGCCGCTCGAAAATGAAGGTGATGCTCATTGTTTTCTTCGATATCCGTGGCGTGGTGCACTACGAATTCGTTCCAGAGGGTCAGACGGTAAACAAGGAGTATTACCTAGGCGTTATGAAACGTTTGCGTGAGCGTATCCGTAAGAAGCGGCCAAATTTGTGGGCGAACAACTCATGGATTTTGCATGACGATAATGCACCTTCTCACCGAGCTACGATTGTGACTGACTTTCTCGCCAAAAACTCAACAAACGTGCTTCAGCAACCACCGTATTCGCCGGATTTGGCTCCCTGCGACTTTTTCCTCTTCCCAAAACTAAAATTGCCCCTTCGTGGCACCCGTTTTGAGTCGATTGAAGCCATAAAACAAAATTCGGCGCGAGAGCTAAAGTCCATCCCGGAAAGCGCCTATAAAAAATGTTTCGATAATTGGAAGTGCCGTTGGCATAGATGTATTGGAGCAAATGGAGCCTATTTTGAAGGCGACCCAATAAATTTTGACGATTAAATGTAAAAATGTTGTTTTAATTGAAAATTCCCGGTACTTTCTTGACAGAGTAGTATGTAGAATAACGACAGGATGAGGATCGTGGGTGATATGGACAAGCGGGCAGAAACTTCTGACTTCAAGTCAGTGCTTTTCACCATTTTAAGAAAATTCTTTGCAGCCCGCTTCAAGATACTCCTATTTTTCTACACGAGATTTCAGGAGTTGCTTGAAAGACATAAAACGTACTTACCTGACTTGATGTACATCTCTATTCCAAATTTGTTAGATCTGTATTCTTTAAGATATTAACAAAAAACAAAATTTCAAATAGGTGAAAATGGAAGAAACGTAAAAAATAGATGTGGATGAAGCCTAAATTTGTACCGGGTTTTTCCACTATAATTTGACCCCCCTTAAACTTTGTTGCAAATGGAGGCACAAAAAAAAGTTATGCCCAAAAGTTGTATGCAATCAACTGAATTTTTCCCAAATGATTGTACAAAATGGAATATATACAGTAGACTGGGCCAAAAAAACGACTATTTTTTTTAACGATACTTTGAAAATATCATTATTTCATGATGAAAAAAAATTATCGTAAAAGTTTAAGCCCTTAATAATATTATTAAGGGGTGTATCGTTACGACTATTGGTTTTTTAACAGTAATTCCATTTTTTCACTCAAAACTCGTCAATTATTAATCTGAAAAATTCGAGCCATGCGTATTCTTAAAGGAAATTAAATTTCTATCTTTGCTATCTTTGTGAATTTATGTAAAACTAGCCGTTTGCTTGTAATCGTACCTTAAACATTGATTTATCTTTTCAATTCTGTGTTTCGATTTTGCATTTTTGTAACTACCAGAAATATCAATATTTTTATGGTTCGAAATACTTATTTTTAAAGGAAATGTAATACTCTACAAAAAAGTTTCATAAAATTTTTAATTAAGTTCACTCCTTCCAAAGTTCTTCGACGTTAAAGGTACATTCAAAAGTAATTTATCGTTTTTTTTCGCCTTACACATAATTTTTTCCACTTGATCGAAAAATGTATCACTTAAATATTGAGAATAACTTTATTTTGTTGGGCCACTAAATTTTTTTTTATATATAATATAAAATCATAATTTATCAATGTATTATTCTGCTTTTTCATGATTAGTTATCTACATAAATTCATTTTTAATGTATTTAAGCAATTCCAATAATACAAAAAATTTGGTTTCTCAATCATAAGTTATTTATTTGTGTAGGGATATACAAAATTAGAATTATACTACTCTGTCAAGAAAGTACCGGGAATTTTCAATTAAAACAACATTTTTACATTTAATCGTCAAAATTTATTGGGTCGCCTTCAAAATAGGCTCCATTTGCTCCAATACATCTATGCCAACGGCACTTCCAATTATCGAAACATTTTTTATAGGCGCTTTCCGGGATGGACTTTAGCTCTCGCGCCGAATTTTGTTTTATGGCTTCAATCGGCTCAAAACGGGTGCCACGAAGGGGCAATTTTAGTTTTGGGAAGAGGAAAAAGTCGCAGGGAGCCAAATCCGGCGAATACGGTGGTTGCTGAAGCACGTTTGTTGAGTTTTTGGCGAGAAAGTCAGTCACAATCGTAGCTCGGTGAGAAGGCGCGTTATCGTCATGCAAAATCCATGAATTGTTCGCCCACAAATTTGGCCGCTTCTTACGGATACGCTCACGCAAACGTTTCATAACGCCTAGGTAATACTCCTTGTTTACCGTCTGACCCTCTGGAATTCGTAGTGCACCACGCCACGGATATCGAAGAAAACAATGAGCATCACCTTCATTTTCGAGCGGCTTTGGCGTGGTTTTTTCGGTTTCGGCTCATTTTTTGCCACCCATTCCGATGATTGCTGGCTTGTGTGCATATCGTACTCGTAGACCCAGGTCTCATCACCAGTTATAATGCGTTCCATGAATGTAGAATCGGAACTACAGCGATCCAGCATGTCTGAAGAAACCTGTTCGCGATGACGTTTTTGAAGAAAATTCAGGTCTTTCGGTACGAGTCGTGCGGCCACCTTTCTCATGCCCAAAATATCAATCAAAATCGTACGTGCGGACTCGTGGGATATCTTAAGATCATGTGCTATCTCTCTCAAGCTGGTACGACGGTTTTCCAGCACCCTTTTCTTAATTTTATCGACGTTATCTTCGATCGAAGCCGTCGATGGGCGACCACTTCACGACCGTCCTTGAAGGCTCTGTACCACTGATATGCACGAGTTTTCGATAGAGCATTATCACCAAAGGCCTTTTGCAACATTTTCAATGCATCGGCACACGAAAATTCATTTGCAACACAAAACTTTAAACAAATTCTTTGCTCAACGTAATCACCCATAGTAAAAATCGACACGCACTCTGACATCGACTGACTTAATCAGCTGTTGCAAACACACTAGTTGACAGATCCCACTCAAGCTTGGCATAGTAATTAAGGACAGTGATACCAACCTAGGAAAAAAAATTTTACCTGCCTCATTGCCCGCCAGATTTAAATCGATAATTCCCGGTACTTTCTTGACAGAATGTATTTCCGATGCTTAAATGATGCTTGATGTTATTTGTGAACGATCTCCTGGTTTGCACTACATTTAAACAACCACACTCGTAACAATTTATATGAAAGACGGCCCTTAATTTCTGCTAAAGAACCACAACTTGAAATTTTTTGCATCGATTGAGAAACATCTTTCATATGAAACACAACTCTGGTTGAAATTCAAACTGTTAGTTTTCCCGTATTTACAATATCCTTAGATTTGTAGCATATGTGTATATGATTTTTTATCTCGTTTATTACTTCTATTTGTTTTGACTTATTATTCAATTTTTTTCTGGAAGTGAAACTGTCTCAACACAAATAAATAAGATACTGAATTGTTTCAGCCGTTACTATTTGGTAGTTGATCATAATTTAAACAAATTGTAGAAATTATGTTTTATTACCAATTAAAAGATATATTACACATTTTCTTGTGACTCGAGTTTCGGGAAATGAACTATCCCATCATCAGACAACTCAGTTGTCTGTAGTAAAACATAGTGATCTCTACAATTGGTTTCAACAAATAAATAACTTATGATTAAGAAACCAATTTTTTTTATTATTGGAGTTGCTTAAATACATTAAAAATTAGTTTATGTATAATAAATAACTAATGGTTAAAAAGCAAAATAAAACATTTTATAAAAAAAGTTTAGTAGTCCAACAAAATGAATTTAATCTTAATATTTAAGTGATAAATTTTTCGATCAAGTGGAAAAAATCATGTGTAACGCGAAAAAAAACGATAAATTACTTTTGAATGTACCTTTAACGTCAAAGAACTTTGGAAGGAGTGAACTTAATTAAAAATTTTATGAAACTTTTTTGTAGAGTATTAAATTTCCTTTAAAAATAAGTATTTTGAACCATAAAAATATTGATATTTCTGGTAGTTACAAAAATGCAAAATCGAAACGCAGAATTGAAAAAATAAATCAATGTTTAAGACACGGTTACAAGCAAACGGCTAGTTTTACATAAATTCACAAAGATAGCTTTTTTTTAGGGAATTTAATTTCCAAAATTTGAATATCAAAACAAATTAAAATATGTTTGTCTTCTACAATTTTAATTTCAAAAAAATGTTTATTCAAAAAACTTTTAGAATTGAATTAATGTCTAAAATATGCACCGCTTACGTTTAATAGACGTATATAATCAAAACTCAATATATAATGTCAAATGGAATAAATGAACCAACAGATATACGAAAGTCATTAAAATTAATAAATAAATATTTAAAGGAGACAAAATTTTGTGTCTGGTCTTACCTTTAAGAACACCAATTGCCTTTTAAAAACATGAGCACACCTTAAGGACTTCTCAAAGAATATAATTTATTTGAAATATTCAATATATTTGAATATTCGAATAAGTTAATTCAGAAATCTCTCAAAACATGCACTATATCTTCAAAAAACAAATATAATTCTAAGTAATCCCTTCTTCGGTCCTAGATAATATTCCAAATATCAAAATCAAAAAACTAACCTATATCAACAACGCACATGTGCAATTTCTTCTATCAAGTAAAAAGCCTTTCTATTTTATTTTATATATAATATATAATTATATTTTGGCTCAAATAAATCTCATTATGGAATGTCAATGAATTTAAATAAGCCTTAAAAATAACTTACACTGTTCTTTGATTTTGTTAGAACATAGATCAATCTTGAATTATAAAGTTGATCTGGTTTAGAAACATTCATTTCTTTGCACGTGTGCGTTGTTGATATAGGTTAGTTTTTTGATTTTGATATTTGGAATATTATCTAGGACCGAAGAAGGGATTACTTAGAATTATATTTGTTTTTTGAAGATATAGTGCATGTTTTGAGAGATTTCTGAATTAACTTATTCGAATATTTAAATATATTAAATATTTCAAATAAATTATATTCTTTGAGAAGTCCTTAAGGTGTGTTCATGTTTTTAAAAGGCAATTGGTGTTCTCAAAGGTAAGACCAGAAACAAAATTTTGTCTCCTTTAAATATTTATTTATTAGTTTTGATGAATTTCGTATATCTGTTGGTTTATTTATTCCATTTGACATTATATATTGAGTTTTGATTATATATGTCTATTAAACGTAAGCAATGCTTATTTTAGACATTAATTTAATTCTAAAAGTTTTTTGAATAAAAATTTTTTTGAAATTAAAATTGTAGAAGATAAACATATTTAAATTTGTTTTGATATTCAAATTTTGTTATATTTCTTCTATCAAGTAAAAAGCCTTTCTTTTTTAATTTAATTTTCTTTAAGAATACGCATCGCTCGAATTTTTCAGATTAATAATTGACGAGTTTTGAGTAAAAAATACGATTACTGTTAAAAAACCCATAATCGTAACGATACACCCCTTAATACTATTATTAAGGGCTCAAACTTTCACGATATTTTTTTTATCATCATGAATGATATTTTCACAGTATCGTTTTAAAAAAAAATTGACTAATATACATTCTGTCAAGAAAGTACCGGGAATTATCGATTTAAATCTGGCGGGGCAATGAGGCAGGTAAATTTTTTTTTTCTAGGTTGGTACCACTGTCCTTAATTACTATGCCAAGCTTGAGCGGGATCTGTAAACTAGTGTGTTTGCAACAGCTGATTAAGTCAGTCGATGTCAGAGTGCGTGCCGATTTTTACTATGGGTGATTACGTTGAGCAAAGAATTTGTTTAAAGTTTTGTGTTGCAAATGAATTTTCGTGTGCCGATGCATTGAAAATGTTGCAAAAGGCCTTTGGTGATAATGCTCTATCGAAAACTCGTGCATATCAGTGGTACAGAGCCTTCAAGGACGGTCGTGAAGTGGTCGCCCATCGACGGCTTCGATCGAAGATAACGTCGATAAAATTAAGGAAAGGGTGCTGGAAAACCGTCGTACCAGCTTGAGAGAGATAGCACATGATCTTAAGATATCCCACGAGTCCGCACGTACGATTTTGATTGATATTTTGGGCATGAGAAAGGTGGCCGCACGACTCGTACCGAAAGACCTGAATTTTCTTCAAAAACGTCATCGCGAACAGGTTGCTTCAGACATGCTGGATCGCTGTAATTCCGATTCTACATTCATGGAACGCATTATAACTGGTGATGAGACCTGGGTCTACGAGTACGATATGCAAACAAGCCAGCAATCATCGGAATGGGTGGCAAAAAATGAGCCGAAACCGAAAAAACCACGCCAAAGCCGCTCGAAAATGAAGGTGATGCTCATTGTTTTCTTCGATATCCGTGGCGTGGTGCACTACGAATTCGTTCCAGAGGGTCAGACGGTAAACAAGGAGTATTACCTAGGCGTTATGAAACGTTTGCGTGAGCGTATCCGTAAGAAGCGGCCAAATTTGTGGGCGAACAACTCATGGATTTTGCATGACGATAACGCGCCTTCTCACCGAGCTACGATTGTGACTGACTTTCTCGCCAAAAACTCAACAAACGTGCTTCAGCAACCACCGTATTCGCCGGATTTGGCTCGCTGCGACTTTTTCCTCTTCCCAAAACTAAATTGCCTCTTCGTGGCACCCGTTTTGAGTCGATTGAAGCCATAAAACAAAATTCGGCGCGAGAGCTAAAGTCCATCCCGGAAAGCGCCTATAAAAAATGTTTCGATAATTGGAAGTGCCGTTGGCATGGATGTATTGGAGCAAATGGAGCCTATTTTGAAGGCGACCCAATAAATTTTGACGATTAAATGTAAAAATGTTGTTTTAATTGAAAATTCCCGGTACTTTCTTGACAGAGTAGTATATAGGGATTTCACAGATTATCTAATTTGAAATACTTTTCGTTGTCTTCGATTTTTGTTTTTCCAAGAATGTCCATTTTTTCTGTCGAACATGTCTGCTGAGGAAAAAGGTTATTCGTCCGTCCACATTATAAAATTTAATAAATTAGGATCTTCCTTCAGTCTTTGCAGAAATGTAGACAGTATTCTAAGTGTTTCCGGTTTTGGTCTTTTATGAGGAGTTGTGCTGGTAGCAACTTGTATGGACTATAATTGTTCTTTTTTAGCACTCTATGAATCCATTTTCTGGATTTTCTAAAAAAAATTTCATAAAGATGTGCGGTTGATTTCAAATTCAATAATATTTGAGTTTCAGCATTTATCAGCAATTAATTATAGTAGCATTTCGTTCAAAATAAAGCAATATGTCGAGTTCCTCATTTTAATTCCGTAAGACGCTACGAATCTTTGTCTTCAACCTTTTAGAATCTATTACACGGTTGTAAGTATTGAGAAATGTATTTTCACTTAGAATTAGATCATCTGGATGTAATCCTTGCAACTTTCTTGCTTTCATTGTTTTTCACATTAAGTGAAAATATTTAAAATTTTTCCACTTCTGGGTAATGTATGTTGCAGAAATAATTTTATAAAATGTTAACGTGTGTCATATTGTTACCAGCGTCGTTTGTTGATTTATCACAGCCTACCACCTGACAACCGAGAACTGAGCCTGCCAGCTGGTTCTTTGACTTTGAGACTGTAGTTCTCAAAATAAGAGAGATATGATAAACCGACACATGCATATACACACTAGGGTGGGTCAAAAAAAATCGAATAATTTATTTTTGACTTTATACTCTGAAAAATAGGTTCGTAGACACCTAAAAAGAATTCTCTCCAAGTATAAGCTCTTAATTATAACGGGAAGGTCCTCCGCTTTGCGGGTTTCTATTTTTTTCGAATAATCAGATAAAAAAATTTATATCTCCCTTCCAACTGCTTGGAAAAATATTCCGTGGCATAGACTTTGTAAGAAATTGAATGCTTCACAAAAAAGGTCTCTTATGATTTTTTCGAAAACTCAACCGATTAAAAGATATTCATAGTTGAAGTTTGGCTATTTTAAGGAAAATATTCGTTTTTATTATTAATTTTATAAGTTGATGAAAAAAAATTATTTCGAATTGCGGAACTCCTGATTTTGTAGGAAATTGACTGCTCTACAAAAATGGTCACTTATGATTTTTCGATTAAGTGAAGCCGTTACGAGATATCCATCGTCAAACATTAACAAATATCAATATTTCCAGTTTTTGATCAATAATTCGATAAATTTCAATTTAAATTATTAGTTTCAGAAAAATTTATAATACATAAATTTGAGTATCGATGGATAAAGAAATGCTATAAACAATTTTTTTAATATTGTTTAGAATTATTGATAATAAATAAATTTATATGATGAGAAAATGACTTATTTCGAAAAAATTGTTTTTATCATGTATACAAAATGATGAGTTTTTGGAGCACTGAAGATGTAGTGATAAACGAGTAGACAACGAAGATAGTTAGGAAAAAAACATAGGTGGCGTTAGCTTTAGAGTACCAACAGAAGAAGTAATGTAATTCAGAACACAAAACCTCTCTCACAAAAAAATTTATGTATAATTGGTAGAATAAAATTTGAAAATACATACTAAACAACCGTAATAATATGAAATGCCAATGCAAATGACATTTTAAATTATTACAAATGAAGCATACAAAAAATATCATTAGAACAAAAACTTCTTAATGGATTTTTGAACAAATAACTCCTGAAGGAGTGACTTTTATGATAGAAATTGAAATTTATGTAAATTTTCCTGAAACTAAAAATTTAAATTGAAATTTATCGAATTATTGATCAAAAACTGGAAATATTGATATTCGTTAATGTTTGACGATGGATATCTCGTAACGGCTTCACTTAATCGAAAAATCATAAGAGACCATTTTTGTAGAGCACTAAATTTCCTACAAAATCATGAGTTCCGCAATTCGAAATAATTTTTTTTCATCGACTTATAAAATTTATAATAAAAACGAATATTTTCCTTAAAATAGCCAAATTTCAACTATGAATATCTTTTAATCGGTTGAGTTTTTGAAAAAATTATAAGAGACCTTTTTTGTAAAGCATTTAATTTCTTACAAAGTCTATGCCACGGAATATTTTTCCAAGCAGTTGGAAGCGAGATATAAATTTTTTTTATCTGATTATTCGAAAAAAATAGAAACCCGCAGAGCGGAGGACCTTCCCGTTATAATTGAGAGCTCATACTTGGAGAGAATTCATTTTAGGTGTCTACGAACCTATTTTTCAGAGTTTAAAGTCAAAAATAAATTATTCGATTTTTTTGACCCACCTTAATACACACATCGTCAAAAGTATTGGCCCCCCTAGGTCACTCAAGAAATAAACAATTTAAGTTATGGAAATGAGATAAATATTTTCCTCTAATTCAACTGCAATATATTTGATAGAAAATCTTTGTTTGTTACTCTTTGCTTTATGCAGGATGAGACAAAATAGAAAAAATGAGAAAAAATCCAAAAATTTATCGATTATTTATTTTTGATTAATTATAGTTATTCCACAACTGAATGTAAATTCAATAGTACGTCTTACCACCTCTTCTTTCAATCCACTGCCCAATACGCCTAGGCATCCCACGAATCGAATCATTAATGAAATTTTTAGGCATATCGTTCCATTCTTCCTGAACGGCTAAACTCAATTCCTGAAAGGTTGAAGGTGGGTTTTGGCGATTAAGTATTGCTCTCCCTAAGTAATTCCATACGTGCTCAATTGGATTCATGTCTGGTGGGTTTGCTGGCCAGTTCATTCTCTGGATATTGTTTTCTTGAAGAATGTTTTGAACCTTTCGTGTGCGGTGTAGTGGGGCGTTATCATCCTGATAAATGAAATTATTACCAAATTCGTTGCGCAGAGGAACAATGATTGGTTCAATGATGTTTTCTACGTAGATGGCACCAGTCATTGGTCGTTCGACGATAATAAGAGGGGTACGGCGACTGAACATTACACCCCTCCAGCACATTATTGATCCGCCTTGAATGGGCACAACTTCCCGGGCGAAATAGAGTAGTTCTAGTCGGCCTGGACCTCTCCAAACCATTTCTCGTCGACTATCACTTTGTAAAGCGATTCGTGACTCATCCCAATATTATTTAAATATTTTAATATTAGCCTTCTACATATTTAATTTCAAAAAATTATATTTAATAATTATAACTTCAGGAATTAAATTAAATTAATGTCATATAAGTACCACTTATATCAAACGACATGTAAAATAAACATTCATTATAAGACGTCCAAATGATATAACAAAATCCAATAAATAAAAATTGTTAACCAAAATCCTATAAATTAAATATTTTGAGTAGACAAAATTTTGTTTCTGCTGATCAATCTTATGAAAACAAATATCTTTCAAAAATGTTCAACATGATCTTAAGAATTTCATCATAAAACTACCTTACTTAGAATATTCAATATTATTGGATATCTAACTAAGTAACTTTCTATAAAATCTCAAGATATGTAAAAACATTATTGAAAAACAAGTTTTAAGAGAGACTTTGCTTCGTCAGTACTCAATTAATTCATATCCAATAAAATATAACATCATTCAACAACAAATATTTACTCACGTTTCAACAGTTCAGAAAACTTCTGGTAAATGAATACTGAAAAATTTAAATGGAGTGTAATGTTAACTACAAATAAATGATTCTGTGGTTTACCCTTGATCTAAAAGATTGAAAGACTTTTGACGATGTGTGCATATTGGTAATCAGGGGAGAAAGAGCTAGCCAAAAATCAGAAAACTTCAAGTGGTTCATTTGAAAAATGAAGTTGCACTTAATATTTTGTTCACCCTGTATATATATTGCATTTTGTGGAATCATTTAAAAAAAATTCAGTTGATTTCGTAAATTTTTCGTATCCCAAGTTGTAGCAATGTCAACGGAGGGTCAAATTATAGCGAAAAATCCGGTACGTACATTTTGTAATAAGAGCATTCGTTCATAATTCACTTCGTTGCAGTAATAATTAATTCTCAGAAAATCGGTCATCATTATATCATTTAATTAATAATAATCGATTATCCGGAAATAGAATATGCACTTGGTCACGAATTTAGGAAACAAATAATTGTGCAACGTAAAACAGTAGGAATAACATCTGTATCGTTTCATAATTATTGTCACGAGGCGAGCAAAGTTCAGCAGTCCAGGATTTTTCAGGCTGAGAAATTTTATCACCGATTTCAGCACGATGTATATCAAGCAACAACAAAGCGTGTTCATAACCTTTTTCGCAATGGGACGTAATGTGTAATTTTTGTTTATTTGTCGAAATCCTGAAACTTTGGAACAGGTAATAAAGAAACTGTTGGGTCAAAAATCAACAGTGCTGTGACCTAAAGTGGCGCAAGATCGCAGTTACAAAGCCTACCCAGAACACAACTGCACTCCTAACTCTGAAGGATCTTCACAGAAGATTTAGGAGTACCAGGATAATAATAATAATAATAACAAAAATAATAAAGAAATGGTGAAAAGCATTAATGTGAAGTCAGGAGCTTTTGCGTGCTGGTTCATACAGTGTAGAAACCACTTATGAAATGGAATTATTTGTGTCCTTATGTTAGGAAATTATGAAAAACACTGATCATACCGACCATACTCGCCCGATATAGCATCCTCCATTTATTCCGAGCGCTACATTTTCTTAGTGGCAAAAAATTTGAAAACTTGAATGATATCCAAAATGCCATCTCGAGATATTTTATTAAAAAACCAGTTGATTTTTATAGGTCCGACATTGGACATTTGCACACTAGTTGGCAAATGATTGATTATTGGAAAAAATATGAAAGATTTTCAAACCCGAATCACTAAAAAAGTATCAAATGGCAGCATTTACAGCCTAAACCTACCCTGAAGGTTTCAGGACACTCGCTGTTCAAAATTTAGCGTGTTTACGGACGGACGACCGACCGGACAGTATTTCTTTTCACTTCGGATTCTTCATCATTGAGTCCAACCTAGTCATTCGAGACCATGTTGCCTTGTCAGTTTGATCCGACGTTGGCGATCACCATCGAAAAGGCATCTCGATCCTCTGCTATATGTAGAAGTGTCCTGCTTTTCGGTACACTTTCGAATATTTTTAAGCAAGGAAACTTGTCTTCATGCACCCCTTCGGCCTTCTACTCCTCGGTTAATGGCCCAGATAAGACATCTTTTTATATCGGGTGTTTTTTTAGAGTGATAGAACTCTCGATAGGGATAACTGTGATTTGACAGAAGGTAGAAGCCATGTTGTTTTCACATTTCTGTACAGTAAGCATTGGCAAATTATCATGGAAAGATTCACGCCGCAACAACGTTAACAAATTGTGATATTTATTCTCAAAATCAGTGTTCTATTCGCCAAACTTATACAGCACTTCGTGAAATTTATGGTTTACATAATCGTCCATCAGAGCAGCTTATTCGTCGAACTATCGATAGATTTCGGACAAGCTTTTCTCTACTTGATGCAAAAACAACAAATAGACAAAGAACTGTACGTACAGAAGAAAATATCGCTGCTGTAAGTCATAGTGTTAATGATGATCCAGATTTGTCTATTCGTCGACGTTCACAACAAGTTGGATTCTGTGCATCCACCACATGGAAAATTTTGCGTAAAGATCTTGGTCTACACCCATACAAGATCCAACTGGTTCAAGAACTAAAGCCACTTGACCATAATAAGCGACGTTTGTTTGCTGATTGGGCCCTAAAATAGCTTGAAGTTGATCCACTTTTTTTATCGTAAAATTGTGTTTAGTGATGAAGCTCATTTCTGGTTGAACGGTTATGTAAACAAGCAAAATTGACGTATATGGAGTGAAAACAATCATCAAGAAGTTCTACAGGTTCCATTGCTTCCTGAAAAATGCACTGTATGGTGTGCTTTACATGCTGGAGTCATCATCGGTCCATATTTCTTTAAAAACGATGTTACAGTGAATGGTGCTCGTTACAGATCGATGATCAATGATTATTTGTTTCAAAATTTCAATGGTATCGACTCAGAGGTGTTTTGGTTTCAACAAGATGGTGCTACACCTCATGCTGCTTCCGTAACAATTGATTTGGCGATAACATTATTTCGAGAATTAACTGGCCTCCAAGATCATGCGACATAACTCTACTGGATTATTTTCTTTGGGGTTATGTCAAGTCATTGGTTTATGCTGATAAGTCGGAAACAATAGACGCTTTGGAAGCCAACATAACTCATGTTATTGATGAAATAAGGCCTGGTTTACTCTAAAAAGTGGTCCAAAATTGGTCTGGTCGAATGCGGTTCTTCCGGGCTAGTCGTGGTGGACATATGCCGGAAATTATTTTTAAAACATAAATTTCATAAAATTATCTTTCAAATAAAAAAAAAATTGGCTTTAATCTCAATCTAAATGTGTTTTATTTCAATTTAAAGTTCTATCACTTGAAAAAAAAAAACACCCGATACTTGACAACCTCAAGTAATTCCCTATCTTTATTGTCTGTCCTTAGTAGCACTTCTTAGTTAGTCCTGCGTCCAGGGAATTTTAAGCATTCGTCTATGTATCCACATTTCTTATGGTTCAGTTTTGTTCACTATCGATAACTTCAATATCCATACTTCCACTCCATAAAAAAGCACCTTCCAAATATAGCACTTTACCATTCTTTGTCTGGTCCGTTGAGGTGGTCTTTACTGAAAAACACTTTCATTTCCATAAAAATGGTTTTAGTCAGTGCTATCTTGCGTTTGATCTCTATATCAGGACCCAGCTTAAACATAAGCCTTGAACAGAGTCTTGAAACTTTCGGGGTAGATTTATGGCCTGAATATCTAGGTTGTGTTCCTTAAAGCCTAATCAGTTCAATGATTTCGCAGTTATTCACATTTGAAATTTTGTCTTATTTTTATTAATATTTTCCATATTACGAATCCTATTAATCTATAATTTAGGATTCAACCGAACACACATGTTCCTGTAGATTTGCATGTGGATCAGAAATTCAAAACAAAGACACATATTTTGTGAGCCGAGCAGCGTTGAGCGCTAAAGAAACCATAGCAACAGTCACACGATCGAGTTTGAATTTACCATTTACACGCAAAATGACGACAAGAGAGCTACTATAAAATTTCCGAAAGATCCTATAATTAGAAGGTAAAAAAAATATTTTGTTAGGATCGTGGGAAATATGAACTAGCACGGAAAAGCTCCTAGCTTCAGATCAGCGCTTTTCACCTTTTTTTCTGTCGATTTCAATCTTTAAATCGTTCAAGAAAGTACAGGAATTTATTCTTAAAAATTCCCGCTTGAAATGATTTTCAATTTTTATTTTGGTGTTAAGTTGGTACAAACTCTGTCTTCTATTCTCAGGTGGAGTTTGAGTGTCCTCATTTTGTTTGTTCGATCACAACCGTTTATTATTTGAAAAAATAACAAACCATAAAAAGTTTGAATAGCGATGTTCAAATATTTCATCTTAACACCTGTGTTTTTGCGAGAATCGAAACCAAAATTTCCCACATCTTTGTTTGAAGAATGATGTAAGTAATTTTATAAGGAATCATGGATAATTGTTTCTAAGTAATAAATATTTATAACCGAAAATGTTATTCATGTGGTTAAGAATTTCCATATAGTTTTTGTGCGCTCGTACCAGAGCGGCTAACATTATGTCTAGATATATTTTCGAATTTTGAGCCGAAAATATACTTACATTGAAGTTGCAGTTGAATAATTCATACGAGTTCGATACTGACCATTCGTTTGTAAATAAGATCATTTCTGAAATACATTCTGTCAAGAAAGTACCGAGAATTATCGATTTAAATCTGGCGGGGCAATGAGGCAGGTAACATTTTTTTTTCCTAGGTTGGTACCACTGTCCTTAATTACTATGCCAAGCTTGAGCGGGATCTGTCAACTAGTGTGTTTGCAACAACAGATTAAGTCGGTCGATGTCAGAGTGCGTGCCGATTTTTACTATGGGTGATTACGTTGAGCAAAGAATTTGTTTAAAGTTTTGTGTTGCAAATGAATTTTCGTGTGCCGATGCATTGAAAATGTTGCAAAAGGCCTTTAGTGATAATGCTCTATCGAAAACTCGTGCATATCAATGGTACAGAGCCTTCAAGGACGGTCGTGAAGTGGTAGCCCATCGACGGCTTCGATCGAAGATAACGTCGATAAAATTAAGGAAAGGGTGCTGGAAAACCGTCGTACCAGCTTGAGAGAGATAGCACATGATCTTAAGATATCCCACGAGTCCGCACGTACGATTCTGATTGATATTTTGGGCATGAGAAAGGTGGCCGCACGACTCGTACCGAAAGACCTGAATTTTCTTCAAAAACGTCATCGCGAACAGGTTGCTTCAGACATGCTGGATCGCTGTAATTCCGATTCTACATTCATGGAACGCATTATAACTGGTGATGAGACCTGGGTCTACGAGTACGATATGCAAACAAGCCAGCAATCATCGGAATGGGTGGCAAAAAATGAGCCGAAACCGAAAAAACCACGCCAAAGCCGCTCGAAAATGAAGGTGATGCTCATTGTTTTCTTCGATATCCGTGGCGTGGTGCACTACGAATTCGTTCCAGAGGGTCAGACGGTAAACAAGGAGTATTACCTAGGCGTTATGAAACGTTTGCGTGAGCGTATCCGTAAGAAGCGGCCAAATTTGTGGGCGAACAACTCATGGATTTTGCATGACGATAACGCGCCTTCTCACCGAGCTACGATTGTGACTGACTTTCTCGCCAAAAACTCAACAAACGTGCTTCAGCAACCACCGTATTCGCCGGATTTGGCTCCCTGCGACTTTTTCCTCTTCCCAAAACTAAAATTGCCCCTTCCTGGCACCCGTTTTGAGTCGATTGAAGCCATAAAACAAAATTCGGCGCGAGAGCTAAAGTCCATCCCGGAAAGCGCCTATAAAAAATGTTTCGATAATTGGAAGTGCCGTTGGCATAGATGTATTGGAGCAAATGGAGCCTATTTTGAAGGCGACCCAATAAATTTTGACGATTGAATGTAAAAATGTTGTTTCAATTGAAAATTCCCGGTACTTTCTTGACAGAGTAGTAAATAACACACTTCTAATTTGCAGGGTAACTTTTGAGGACTTATACACTGGAAATCATAATTAAATTAAATAATATAGATTATTGCCACAATTTATTATTGACGATAATTATTTCGACAACACTGTGGCTTTGTCAGGTTTACATCTTGAACTAACTCTAAACATCACACAGCACTTCTTATATAGCTGAAAACGTGAAAAAAAGGGCGGTACAACTAACTAACAATTTTCGGAAATAAAGATAAGAAGAACATAGCAAAAAGAGGATACAAATAACCATCAGTTCATAGAAATACCAATAAAAAATATATACGCGAAAACAGGGGATATAAATAACCCTAAAATATATTGGGACCAATTATCGGAACAATCTCAATAAGTAAAAATATTCAACAATGGGGATCTTGCAACATCTGTTTGGTCGTTGAGAAGAATTCTAAGGTTCTTGTATCTATTAATTACTACTGCTTCCAAAAGCGTGTGTTTGGTAATTTTATGTTCATAATGAATAATTTCATAGTTACGGTTGAAATTATGTCCAAATTCTTTCAAATGACTGGCGTATGTTGAATGTGAGATGTCTGATATATAACTCCACTGGCGTTCGTGAATTCTTTCCTCAAAGGATCCTGTTTGACCAATATATAACATACAGCAATCACCTCAATAAGTAAAAATATTCAGCAATAGGGATCTTGCAACATCTGTTTGATCGTTGAGAAGAATTCTAAGGTTCTTGTGTCAACTAATTTCTACTGCTTCTAAAAGCGTGAGTTTGGTACTTTTATTTTCATAATGCATAATTTTATAGTTACTGTTGAAATTTTATCCAAATTCTTTCAAATGACTGGCATATGTTGAATGTAAGATGTCTGATATATAACTCCGCTGGCATTCGTGAAGTGTTTTCTCAAAGGATCCTGTTTGACCAATATATAATATATGGCAATCACTACAAACAAGTCAACTTATTGACTCCAGATTTATTGCTCTTAGTTGTTTTATCCGTATCGCTCTGTTTTTAAGGTTAGGATAGGAACATAGTGTTTAGCAATAATATTACTTTAGAGTTCACATATTTATAATTCAGATTACTTTGCTTCAATATATATAATATATATATTTAAAAATTAAATTATTAGAAATTCAAATTGAACCCTGCCTAGTACAGAAAATCAAAATTAATAAAATTTTAATTTTCAATTACAAAATTAAAATATAACCAGTTAGATGCAACACACGATAACAATGGTGATCGAAAAAGTATTCAAACCAAAAAATTTTAAAAGTCAATTGCATCATAATAATAATTTAATTCGCAAAAATTATCTAAACATAATTTGTCATAAATACTATTATAATCATAATAAAATGGATCCCATAACGTGGGGCTAATAAATTTTGTAATAAATTTTGAAAATATTATAAAAAAAATTCAATAAGAAATTCATGATAAATTAATGAATTAACATAATAACATTAACGAATAACCATTACATGAGGCTGCTAAAAAAAATTAATAGAAAATTTTATTGAGAAAATCATAATAAATTGGTACCCACAACGTGGGGCTAATAATTAATAATAATAAAATTTGATAATCAAAACAGATTTAATCTGTAAGTCTCTTATAATTGCAATTTCAAAAAAATTTTATTCAAATATTTTTAGAATTAAATGAATATCTTATAAACACAGCTTATATTAAATAGACGTATAAAATCAAAACTCAATATGCAATATCAAATGGAATAAATAAACTAACAAATATAAATGGTGAATTAAAATTAATAAATAAATATTTGGGGGAGACAAAATTTTGTTTCTGATCTTACAATTATGAGAACTAATGCCTTTTCAAAAATACAAAACATAATTTAAGGACTTCTCAGAAAATATAATTTATTTGAAATATTTAATATATTTAAATAAATTACTTCAAAAATCTTTCAAAACATGTATTATATCTTCGAAATACAATTAGAACGATAAGGTCTTCATTGGTTCTACTTCAATATAACTCATAATAATAATTAAATTTTCATGTATGTAAAATTACAGGATAACGTTACAGTATAAATCTATAACTAAATACAGTCTATTGCCATCTTCCTGTCACCTTTTTACCTTTTTACACCTCTCTATTTAGAGCTATTATGAAATTTTAAAATGGACGTTTTATTTTCAGTATTGGATGTATAAATTTCGGGATATCAACACAAACGTTTCCATGTTTATGAATGAGAAGCAAACAAACTTACAAGTCGAATTTACTTCATTCCTCAATGTGGCAGCATGCGTACCTACTCTACTCTTCTTGATCTTGAATATTTATTTGATCAAAAGGTATGAATGTTTATAATTTAAATGGGATATTTTGTATCTTATATTATTCATGCAAATATGGAGTTGAAAATTAAATTTTGTATTATAATATTTTCACAGGTTCATTCAAATCAACCGGTTTCCATAGCGACATCATTATCAACTAATGCAAAAAAATAAAAAATCAGATGATTTTCTATTTTCGAATTCAAATCAGTGTTGCACAAAGTAGACCCAAAACTGATAATTTATATGATTATTTAAATAACGTAGCTTGTTCACAATTTGACGGAACTCTGACTTATGGTAGTTGACAGGTGCAGTGTGGCAAAGTTGTCACGCAGGAAATTGAAAAAGTCACTGATTTATCAAACTGCCCTCGTAAAGAGGACCGAATATTTAATGCTATTGTTTTTGTTTTTTACAGTTGAATAATTTTCATGGACTGCAGCGCCCTAAAAATCCGTTTTCAAGTGAAATTTAAATGAACAAACAAATGACTAATTCACCTCCCTTATCAAATTTCGATCCGTATTCCTTCAGTACTATTTATCGTATTTCTTCATTTTATCTGTACAGTTTTCGAAATCAGTTGTTCTTGTTGGATGAACCTGGAAATTTTGACAAAAATATAGTTTAAGTCTAATAATTTTCACAAAATTAATAATTTTGATTATATCGTCCTTCTAGAAAGTATCTGAAAAAACAAAGCTCAATTGTAATGATTTAGTATATATTTTTAATTCTTGAGTTAGAAAATTATAACAAAATATTCATCTTATTTACTTATACAACCTCCATTTAAGTGTAAACACTTGACTAAACGTCGAGTTACACCCGAAACTACGAGGGTGGTTCAAATATGATCGAGACAAATACCCTAACAAGTTTAAATGTTATCGAAAAACTCACAAAAAATCACATTTTTTCTAGATAATATCCTTCAATATTTACACATTTTGTCCTCCTTTCCGGAAGTTGTTTGATGCCGGTATCGAAAAATTCCTTGGGCAACTCGGACAGTCATGTGCGCACGAAACCAAACATGTGGTAGTCGCAGGGCGATAAATCCGGACTATAGGGGGGGTGTTCCAATACCTTCCACCCCAATTCCGATATTGTATCGAGTGTGAGACACGCGGTATGAGGGCGCACGTTATCCTGGTGAAAAATGGCACTTCATGCTGGAATGCTCCTTCGTTTCGAACGATAAGCGGGTTGCACGTGTGTTTTCAGAAGGTTAGAGTAGTATGCAGCTTTGAAGGAACGTTGAGTGCGCAGGAAATCGATGTACAGCACGCCCTGCTGGTCCCAGAACACAATACACATTACCTTACCCGCGGACCAGGTTGTCTTCGCTTTGACTGGCGCCCCTTCCTCCTTCTTCCTCCAGTCTTTACTTGACACCTTGGTTTCGAGTGTGTAATTGTGTACCCATGTTTCGTCTGTAATGAAGATTCGCGTTAAAAAACCGTCCCCCTCTGCCCCGTATCGCAACAGTAAGCGGCGACAAACTTCCAACCGCGTTAATTTTTGCTCAAAGTTCAACAGTTTAGGAACCCTTCGCGCCGTTATTTTGTGATATTGAAGGTGTTCGTGGATGATAGACTCTAAACTACCAATACTGATGCCGACTTCAGCCAAAATGTCTCGAACGTTCATTCTAAGGTCGTCCAAAATGAGTTGTCCTACGTGGCGAATGTTGTCTGGTGTGACGCTGGTTCGCGGTCGACGATCCTGCGGCTCATTCTCGATGGTTTCGCGGCCATCCTTGAATGCTTTAGCCCACTTAAACACGGCAGCCCTGCTCAGGCACTCACTACCGAACTGCTTCTGCGAACGCACAAAAATATCCATGTTTTTAACGTCTTCTCCCACTTAAAAACGAATGATTATACGTTGCGCAATGGCAGTCGGCACTTGACAATTACTCATGGTCGTAACACATGGATGAAACACGTGCTCCAACGAAAATAAATGCCACACTGTTCGTAAGAGACCCTGCTATCACATACTCAAGCCACGACCTTCGAAACATACATGCGCGCCATCTACAGAGTTTGTCTCGATCATATTTGAACCACCCATCACCTCCATAATTTTCGGTGATGGTAGTCCAGGACTGTAAAACTGACTGAATTAAATCATCTATATTTCGTGGCGCTGCTCGTTCAACTTCCATATTCATTAGTTATCATATGTTTTCAATGGAACTAAGAATTGGTGAAGCTGCTGGCCATGAAATGGTTGTAACTTGGTGTTCTTATATGCAAGCTTGAGTATAGGCCGAAGTATGGCATCTTGCAGTATCCTGCTGAAAACGCCACTTCTCCTGATATAAAGCATGCGCCGTTTCAAGGAGAAAATCGTTTAAAATGCCACAATACTTTTCACTATTAATGGTACCATCAACTATACAGAGAGGCCTAGCACCACGCTGAGATATTGCGCCCCAAACCATTATTTTGGTTGGAAATTTGAACGGTTGTTTTGAAATTTTTAAATGACTTCCACCAAGTTGGAAACAACTTTCATCAGATATAAAAATATTATTGAAATTATCTCCTTGGAAACGTTGACAAAATTCTATTCTTCATTCCTTATGTAAAGGTGTCATTATAGGGATTTTTTCTTTGGTTTTCTTGGTATGTAGCCTTGTCTTTTCAGTAACATACGGACGGTTTTTGGACATAATTTTATATTTCGTTGATTTCAAAATCTGTCAGCCAATTTGCGAAACACCTGGCGCGGATTGTGTCGTCTTAAGGCCAATAAAGCGTTCAAATTATTTCCTTTAATCTTACGCGGTATTCCTGAAACAGGTCTATGACTCATATCCATGCCATTTTTTATCCTCTTTATTGTCTCATATACAGCACTTCTTCCCAGTTCAGTCAATTGCCTAATTCTTTAACGTTTTGAAAACCTTTTCTACACAAATATTCTACCTGTTTTCTTTTTTCTAGTTGCGACATTATTTCATAAATTGTATACCTGTTCACAATCAACAATATTTGACAAACAGTGTTGCCATGCAACTTTGGCCATAGCCGACTATCTTGCCAACCTATTTTATACATTACTTTCGTCTTGAAATGTGACGAAAAAATGTATATTAAAATTATGAAAAATAATAAATTCTGGATACTTTCTAGACGGACTATATATGAACTTCACGCATTAATGTTTTCCCATTTTCAGGGTTTCCCTGAGTGCCAGAGTTCTTACTGTGATGATTATAATGTTTATTTTATTCATAATGACTGTGATTTTCGTTAATATTAATACAGACCAATGTGAGTATGAATATCTGAATAATTATTTTGGAATTCTCATATTATATTTTTTTAGGGCAGGAGCAGTTTTTTGTTTTAACCATGGTGACAATGATTGTACTAAATGGTAGGTTCAAGTTTCTGCAGGCCCAACTCTGAGCCTCACATGTGATATCCAAACATTATTTCAGTTTAAATGATAACAAAATATATACATATATATATATATACATACATACACACACATATATATATATATATATATATATATATCGGATATATATATATATATACCGGATATATATATATATATATAGCGGAACCCTCCATCATACCAGAGTTTTTCACTTTGGGGGTCACCCATATGCTTCCAAAAGGAAACACCAGTCCTGACCCCAAGGCTTATCGACCCATTACATGTCTTCCTACTGTCTATAAGATACTCACAGGAATAATCACCAAACATCTATGGAAGCATGTAAGCAAGTACAAGATCCTTGCACGAGAGCAGAATGGCTGCAGAAGAGGTGCCCAGGGCTGCAAGGAGTTGTTAACCATCGATCATCTTATAACCAAACAGGCAAGGAAGAAGTTAAGGAATATCTCGGTCGCATGGGTCGACTACAAAAAGGCTTTCGACTCGGTCCCGCACTCCTGGCTTCTTAAAGTTCTGAAACTCTACGGTGTATCTGGAAACATTATAGGCTTACTAGAACATCTGATGACAACCTGGAGGACGAACTTAACATTCGGCAAAATAATAACACCAGAGATAAGAATCTTAACTGGCATCTTCCAAGGGGATAAACTCAGCACCCTCTGGTTTTGTCTAGCTTTAAACCTCCTCAGTAGGCTGCTCAACAACAACCGATACGGATACCTTGTGGACGACAGGTCAAACATCAAAATTACTCATCAACTGTATATAGATGACCTCAAGCTATATGCCGCGAATGAGGAGCAACTGAGGAGCCTTCTTGGGATAGTGACATCTTTCACACAAACCATCAGAATGGAGATGGGGCTGGACAAATGTGCCTCATTACACGTCAAGAGAGGAAAGTTGACACAAGGGGGAGAAATGCTTATTCAAGATGAGGTGACTATACAAGAACTAAGCCCAGAAGAATCATATAAGTACCTGGGTATACAACAAGCATTGGAGATAAGAACATCAAAACAGAAAGAAGATTTCAAAAATAAATTTTTTGCTAGAATAAAAAAAACACTCCGCAGTAAACTGAACTCCAAGGCAATGTTTACGGCAATCAATACATGGGCAATTCCAAGTATAGCCTACTCTTTCGGCGTGATCAGGTGGTCAAGCACAGAGTTGAAGGCGATTGACACACATGTGCGAGTCCTAATGTCTAAATACGGCATCCACCATCCCCATGCATCGGTGATCAGACTTTACATGCCTAGGCACCAAGGAGGAAGGGGTTTGCGAAATGTTGAAAAGGCCCACAATAAAGCGGTAACTAAACTCAGAGAATATTTCCACTCAAAAAACTTACCGTTCTTTCAATCAATATGCCAGGAAGACCGCAACATCACGGCTTTAAATCTGGCAAGCAGAAATAACCCACCACAGACGCCATCATCTGAACAACTACTGGAGGAATGGCACGGCAAACCCTTACATGGCAGGTATCCGGAGGCACTGAAAGAAAATAGAGTTAATAGAGAGCAGTCACTAACTCACCTTAAATCCGGTTATTTATTCCCAGAAACCGAGGGACGTCTCATCGCAATCCAAGATCAGGTAGTGCCAACAAGAGCGTACCTGAAACATATAGCCAAAAAGAACATACCGACTGACAGATGCCGGAAATGCTGCCAAGCCTTGGAGTCTATACAACATGTGACATCCTCATGCCCCATTCTTGCACCCAGGGAGTACACCCAGCGGCATAATGCTATGGCAAAAATCTTTCACCAAGCCATTGCCATGAAAGTAGGACTTATACTTACCTCTCGAAGGGTACACGAATACTTACCCAAGCCGATACTTGAAAACAGTCAGTTCAAACTCTACTGGGACAACCCGATAATAACGGATAGATCGGTGCCGCACAACAGGCCCGACATCGTGATCTTTGATAAAGGAAACCGCAAAGCAACAATCATTGATATAACCGTCCCGGCAGATGATAACATAAGTAGAGCGTACACGGAGAAACTAACAAAGTACCACGACCTGGCTTTTGAAATAAAAGAGATACACCAGCTAAGAACGGTAAAGATTCTGCCCCTGATAATCTCCACGAATGGATTGGTTGAGAGCCACCTGGCAGAAAATACGGAACTCCTTGAACTGCATCAGGAGTTGATAAGTAAAGCTCAGAAGGAGGTGATCCTCTGGACAACAAGAATTGTTAGAATGTTCCTTACAGCTGCCTAGAAGGTCCTTGGTCGTTAAGACCCGGACCTTCTAGAGGAAACTCCCATAATGGTGATTATTAAAAAAAAAAAAAAAAAAAAAAAAAAAAAAAAAAAAAAAAAAAAATATATATATATATATATATATATATGTTGATTTATATTTATTATTGTGAGTTGCTCACATGACGCGTTTTGTTTTACATAGTAACTTCTTTATATATTATTAACAAATAATCTGAAATTTGGTAACATACTCTATTTAAATATTTTCTATTTTGAGATAAGGGTACAATAAGAAGTTTTTATGAATTTGGTAAAACCACTGGGTTCTTAGTTGAGTAGATCCAATAAAGGTGAACTGGATAACTCTGTTTAGACATTCAAAAGATACCCCGAATTTATAAAACGGTTTATTTCCAAACTTCCAACAGGTTCAATTTCAAACCCTTATTTTCTGTGTGCAAAATCTTAAAACCTTCATCGAATTCATGTTTCTCTTTTATTAAATGTTCCGATTACATACAGTCCAACTTGTTATTGAGATAGATACGACAGTGTTCCTTTATTCCAGTAAGAAAAGGTCTTCCGGTTTGTCCCATATAGATTTTTGAGCAGGTACCACATAATATTTGGTAAACACCTGATAATTGGAAATTGTCCCTTTTTTGTTTTGCGTTTTTCAATAAGTTTCCTAATGAATTGTTGATTTTATAAAAAATGTTTATATCTATGTTATTAATGACTTTTTTTAAAAATAAGAAACAGTGAACCTTGAGCCAAGTTATTTTTATTTACTTTATTAATTTAAAAATGTTCCACCAAGTGATATGCCAGAAATCAATATCATTAATGTTAATTAATTAAACTAATGGGGTTGAAAAGCTCCTTCCTTACATATTGGCAAAAAAGATTGAAGGAAGAATATATGGAACAAAGCTTATTTATAATCTTCATTTTTTTCCTCAATTCAGATAAAGAATCCAAAAAGTTTTCGTAATTTATCAACTCGATATTATCATGATACTTAGTTCATCTACATAATAAATTTGAACTCTAGTGGATTTGTTTTCGAAAGTAGTTGAAAAATATTGTTGCAAATGAGAATAACTCAGGAAGAATTGAGCCGATTATGACAATTTTCAAACACAACTGATATATTTATATTCTAAACATTCCCTGCATATATTTTCGTATCTTTGTCATACATCTTAGTACCAAATTTAATTCCCATCGCATCGGTAATTTAGAACTATAGGGAAACTGAGAAAAAAAATCAAAGTTAATAACTTTGGAACCATTGAACCGATTTTGCCTATTAACGTACTCAACCCAGATATTCAGGCCCTAAACCTACCTTGAAAGTTTCAAGTCTTAGGCCTGTCCGTTCGAGAGTTAGTGTCAACTCGCGGACCGGCCGTACAGATTTACTTTAAAATCGTATTCTCCATCAGCAAGTCTTACCTAGTTGTATGAGACCATTTTCGGCTCGAAACTAGGCAAAACGATAGCGCGCTGTTCCCTAGAACAAGCGCGCAAAAGCAATTGTATAAACCGTTTAAAATAAATATTATTACGCTGAATAATCATCTGCCGTTTTTGTTGATTTTATTATAAAATTAGAAGAATGAAAACTCAATAGAAACATTTTCAGTTGTTCATTCTGTAGCATATATTCACAGACAAACAGTCGTTTCCACGGGTAAAGGAGTTAAAATAGAAAGGCCTTTTACTTGATAGA
Organism: Megalocaria dilatata; assembly: GCA_034642435.1. NCBI lineage: Eukaryota > Metazoa > Arthropoda > Insecta > Coleoptera > Coccinellidae > Megalocaria > Megalocaria dilatata. Next base: position 24,875,129 of record CM067858.1, on the reverse strand, counting down.
AGAAATATAACAAAATTTGAATATCAAAACAAATTAAAATATGTTTATCTTCTACAATTTTAATTTCAAAAAATTTTTTATTCAAAAAAACTTTTAGAATTAAATTAATGTCTAAAACAAGCACCGCTTACATTTAATAGACGTATATAATCAAAACTCAATATATAATGTCAAATGGAATAAATGAACCAAAAGATATACGAAAGTCATTAAAATTAATAAATAAATATTTAAAGGAGACAAAATTTGTTTCTGGTCTTAGCTTCAAGAACGCCAATTGCCTTTTAAAAACATGAACACACTTAAAGGACTTCTCAAAGAATATAATTTATTTTACATAGATCATCTTTATAATTCAAGATTGATCTATGTTCTAACAGAATCAAAGAACAGTGTGAGTTATTTTTAAGGCTTATTTAAATTCATTGACATTCCATAATGATATATATATATATATATATATATATATATATATATATATATATATATATCTCATTATGGAATGTCAATGAATTTAAATAAGCCTTAAAAATAACTCACACTGTTCTTTGATTCTGTTAGAACATAGATCAATCTTGAATTATAAAGATGATCTATGTAAAATAAATTATATTCTTTGAGAAGTCCTTTAAGTGTGTTCATGTTTTTAAAAGGCAATTGGCGTTCTTGAAGCTAAGACCAGAAACAAATTTTGTCTCCTTTAAATATTTATTTATTAATTTTAATGACTTTCGTATATCTTTTGGTTCATTTATTCCATTTGACATTATATATTGAGTTTTGATTATATACGTCTATTAAATGTAAGCGGTGCTTGTTTTAGACATTAATTTAACTCTAAAAGTTTTTTTTGAATAAAAATTTTTTGAAATTAAAATTGTAGAAGATAAACATATTTTAATTTGTTTTGATATTCAAATTTTGGTAAAGGAGTTGCTGTCCTTAGAGCCAATCCACGCTCAAAAGTCGCAATGAATTTTATTCTATTAAATGATCCCATTTCCTGTTGGCAATAGACGGGACGATACGACTCTCAACAAGCACACGGGCACAAAATGACAATATTATTCTATTTACGCGGTCTTTTCGTGTCGATTGCTATGTGTAGTCCGTCGAATTGAGCCTAGCTATGATTTGTAATTGTCATATGACATTTTTGTACAGAATCGGCCAATATTGATGCTTAGCGCCGCCAGTTAAAAATGCCATTTATGTTACACAGGTGGTGATTCCGTTTCTGTTCCACCAAACACAACACATAACCTTTTTTGAATGGACTACTTACGCTACGCAAACCTTACTTTCAACGTTCTCGGAAGGTAATTTCGGTTCATAGCCAGTGACAAGATTTTTCAGGAAACGTGTTTGCTCATTTCTTTGCAGCAATTCGGAGAAAATTCGGACATGATCAGCTTTGCTGTAGTTAGAGATTTTGTGAGGGATCCATTCGGTTAATTTTCATACCTTTTTTGAGATGATGCTCGATCTAATAATGGACCACTCAAATGACTCGACATCGAAGTTTTCAGCCAGCATTTGAGTTGTCACGCCTTCGTCCTCTTCCACTAACTGGTTGTCGAATGCGATGGTTGATTTTATCTTAGATTGTCGTCCAATCTGATATTACCTTTTTTTGAAACGCCCAAGCCGCTTGATCGTCTTTCGTTAATTGTTTCTTCGCCAAAATTTTCGAAGAGATCTCGGAATGCCTGTGCTGTCTTCCATCCTATTTCGTAGTGGTAGAGCACAATATGATTGCTGACACCTTTTTTCATCATTAATAAAAAAGTGTCAATATGAACGGCATACAATTAATCACCAGTGCATTAACACGCAACGAAATAGCCAATCTTTATGTGTCAGTTCGTATAAATTAAGATTTCTTTTTTTGTAGTCGTATATTGCTGCAAATGTTAGACGTGTAAAATTTTCTAGAATTCATGAACTGATTGTGGACTTCAATTGCTCTATACTTAGTAGAGACTCATTCGCCTCGTTGCTGATGTTACCTCATTGAAATGGTCAATTGGTGGACTTCTAAACACGTCTTAACTGTCTATTGTCCAACTGTCCGGTCATGCTCTGTTCTGTAACTAAGTTCGTATACGCTGAACCGTATTCCGCGACAGACTGACTTGAACTGCTTACCTATTGAATCTTTTGAGCTCCTCGAATTTCTCATATGGCTACTCATAGGGATTTTAGGTTGATAATCTTCAAACGGCTCATTCTCTTGTTTATCCGATTGGTCAACCCTCACTCGAATGGTAGATTTAAATCAATCTAATTATTTCGTCTGTTCGTTATCCTACAAATATTTATGAACTCCACTTGATCTCTGATTGATTTAATATTTTTCAATCCCTATCTTAAGGATAAGCGTGGTCTTAGTACTGGTCTATTTAAGAATGACAATACTACATTACAATACTACACATTACTATTTTTGAGAAATGTAATTGATGAGAACTTCAAGAGAGGGTATAGGTCTCAAGTCCTCTTTGCTCAGCTGAGGAATACTGTCTCATAATACTAATTTTTAAAATGATCAATTGATCACTGTCTACATCAAACTGATTCATTTTTCTATTCAGGTTGCAGTGCCATACTCAGTGGAAGCATATTCGGAATAGTTGGAAACTTCTCTTCTATTTACATCACTGCAGTGAACAGCGGCCAGTCACTTGGGGGAATATTCGCAGCGATTGCAGAGGTGATCTCTCTTGCTATTGGTGCCTCATCCACTCACGCAGCCTTCGTCTACTTCATAATAGGATCGGCGACCATATTTTTCGGCATTATCGGTTATATGCTGATGGCTAATACGATATTTTTCAAGTATAACATAAGGGTGAAACCCCTGGAAGACTATTCCGATTCTAGTTCACTGGTCAAGGACGTAGACTACTCTCTGATTTTTAGGAAGATCTGGACCATAGGCGTTACTTGTTTCATGGTTCTTTTCACTACAACTTGCGTTTCGCCTGGCGTTACAGTGCTAGTGGAGTCTGAAGGAAAGGGCCAGAGCAAATGGAGTGGTAAGTAAATTATTTTTAGCAGAAAATGTTCATTCATTTGTCCCATCTGATACTACACTTGCTGCCAATTTGACATTTTAAGAATAAATTGAAACTTTGTAAGATTAGACTGATATAAATAATATACAGAAGAATCAAATTGAATTTTTGTTGGAGTACTTTCTCCTACAAAACTCACCATTATTGAAATTCTTACAATTTATGGCGTACTTGTTGGAATTCATTATATAATTATAACCCTGCGATTCTCTAGTGCAGGGTAGGCGAACCTTTATGCATCAACGTGCCATTTTTTCTAAAAAAAAGTTTAATGGGGTCATTCGCGTGCCATCAAATAATTTTGACTTTCTGATTATTTGGAAAATAATAATTATAAATACTATCAAAACTCTTTATTAAATAAAGTAAGCAAAAGAGGTACATTTTGGTATGTTTAAATTAAATTTCAGTAAGATTAGTGTGACTTCTGTTGCTGCAGGTTAGATGACAAATAATTTATGTTAGGGTTGTAAGATGTTACTTTTAGCAAAATGCATGCTGAACTAGATTCATCTGTCAAACGGTTTCTAACCGAGTTTTTAATGTTATTCATCTCTGAAAATAATGACTCGCAGGCATATGTAGATGAAAACATGGTTAAAATAGCATGAGCCAGCTTCTTCAAACAGTTAAATGTGTCTGGTAACGCATTCCATGTTTCCAGAAGTTTATTATTAGCATTTTTACTTAAATTACTTGTCGATCTTTCAGTTTCAATTAATTCCAACTCTTTCCTTGTTTCAATAAATTTTTGAATCCATATTGAACTAGATTGGAAATCAATCAGCTGCATTTCAAATTCTTCAATTTCCAACCAATCAAATTGAGAAAAGTTCAGTTTATGAAATGACGTCACATCTGGGTACATAATGAACTTGAGTATTTCCGACAATTCTTTGAACTGAGAAAATCTCCCTAAAAATTCCTTGATTAAAGAATCGATCACAGAAATAAATTCTTCAGTAATTTTTTCTTTGTCTGCTGTCTCGTGAATATCTAAATCATTCATATATTTTTTCAAGTTTGGAAAATACTTGTAGTTTCTTGTGATAATATCGTTTCTAAAAACTTGCAGTTTTGCCTCAAAAGCGCGGACGAGATCTATCATGGCAATAATTGTTTTGTTTGTCCCTTGAAGCTTTACATTTAATGTGTTTAAATGTTGGCATATGTCTGTAAAAAACATCAATTTTGAAAGCCACATAACGTCCAATAACTGTTGGTATTGTGCAATTTTTCCCTCATTTTGCAAAAACAGTCTGATTTCTTCCAAGCAATCAACAAATCTTTCAAGTACATTCCCGCGACTCAACCAGCGAACACTATTATACATCAGTAAGCCATTATACACCGAGTTGACTTCGTCCAACAAAGCATCGAATTTTCGCTTGTTTAAAGCCTGTGACGAGATAAGGTTGACTATTTTTGTAACTACCGCCATTACATTATCAAGGGATATTAAACCACTCTTAGCACACAAGACTTGTTGGTGAATGATGCAGTGGAATTCAAGAATCGAATGTCCTACGTCAGCTTGAAATAAACTTATGAAACCGTTTTTTTTTTACCCACCATACTTGGAGCACCATCAGTTGTTACAGAAACACTTTTTTTATATCAATTTCTTTTTCAGCAAGCGAATTTTTAACTGCCGTACTTATATCTGTTCCCTTTGTAGTTGTTAGCAACGATTTTATTGCAATTAATTCTTCCTTAATGACGTTTTCTACGCAATACCGAGCAAAAACAGCTAAACGTGCAGATTTAGTGACGTCAGTGCTTTCGTCAAGACATTAAAGAAGCATCTTTAATGTCAATTTTTTGTTGATCTGTTATATTTTCGGCCAGTTTTAAGATTCTTTCTTTTATTGTGTTTCTTGATAGAGGAGTATCTTTGATGCGCTGAATTATCTTATCTTTATTGTTGAAATCTTCAAAAAGAGAGGGCGCGCATGCTAACCAGGCTTCCTTCAAAAACTCCGCAGCGTAGGAGCATCGCGTTCGATCGTCTAAAAATACCTAATTCTGCGACGTGCCCAAAATATTGTGTCGCGTGCCATCAATGGCACGCGTGCCATTGGTTCGCCTACCCTGCTCTAGTGAATGCAGTAATGAATACTGTACAATTAGCCATCTAGGCTGTAAATGCGGTTTTATCGAATTGAAGTATTCGTGTCCTATTATTTCAGTAATACCTAGCAGTAAGTTTATTTTGTACCCAACTTTAACAAAATATCTCACTGTTACAACATGGCGGGGTTCTTCAGTTTAAATTTTTCAATATCAACACCCGGTTTTTGTTCATACAGATTGAGGCAACAATGCGTCAAGTTGCGGCTGCCAGTTCAATGCTTACTAAAAGTGTTCTGGATTCTGAAATCTAAATCGCGATAGGGCCGAAATTTACAAACTGAAACACGGAGAAATAAGGTGGTGACCTCATCTCAACTAAGTAGTTCATTGGTAAGGATTCAAAATGTGTGTGAATCGAGACATACCATCTACAGGAGAAGGGGAGTCTAATCTAGATTATAGACGACCATGAATGTGTTATCCCTTAATCTGTGGTGGCAATCGCGCTATTTAACTAGCATGTGCTCAAGAACATGTAATGTGGGACCTGACTCAGTGGGGTTACATTTTATTCACCTTAGGATCTCGGTTTGGTTTGTATTCCGATTATAGAAGAGCAGTTTGGAGTGCACAGAGTATCTGGGGTAGAGCTTCAGTTGGTGGCAGAACTGAATTCGTTTTGCTAGATCGTTATTTGATGGTCAGCAACCGCATATAATCATATAAGGAAGGCTCCCGAACCTGTGATGATTCCAAACAGGAATTTTGTTTGGTCAGGTATTTGTCTCATGTAATATTAAAATGCCTTTGCACACACAGCAAGAATCACGATAAACTTCCTAGAAGAACATAATGTCCCGGTTGATTTAAATGTTGAAGGCAAAGTATTTTGATAATTTTGATTTCGGACATCCATTGTCTGAGTTCTTTATATACACAATATATTCTAACCTGAAAAACAGAAAACTAAGTTAAAAAAAAATATGTTGTGTATAACACGAAGTTTCGGTCAGTAAAGTATCTCTGATCGTCATAAAGTGTCAACTGAAAATGGTCGTGGCTACGCGTCTTTATATATCCCTAGTTTGATGATGATGGAGGGGTGGGGGTATTTTCACGTTCTGCATTCGATCGAGTAGAGGGAGCCATATGGGAGGAACTTCTACGCTTGGGTGGCTGAAGACATTTCGATTTCGTTTGATGAAGACTGCTTCTTTGAACTTGCGCTTTCTCCAGTGTTGTTTCTGGTGGATAATCTTCGCTTGATTCCATTAGATATTATGATGCTCGTCCTAGGTGTGCTCTGCTATTCCTGATTTGGTCGTTTCTCCTCTGATTGTATGATTTTTGTGTTCTTTGACCCTGACCTCCAAGGGTCGTTTCGTTTCTCCTATATAGGTCGCTCCGCATTCACAAGGTATCGAGTAGATGCAGTTCTTGGTTGAGATATGTTGATGACACTTTCATCATATGGAACAACACCGCAGAAGAACTGGACCTTTTCTTGCAACACATAAACAACATCCGATCATCTAAAAAGAAAAAGGCGCGAAATTACCCTTCCTGAATGTCATGGTAAAGAGAAACCAAAACAAGCTCCACACTACAGTTTACAGGAAACAACGCATGCGGGGCAGTACCTAAATTATAACTCCAATCAATCAGCAACAACAAAAAGAGGTATCATATGGTCGTTATACCTTGGTGCAAAAACCATCTGTAATAACAAAGACGATTAAGAGAACGAAGTGAGAAAGATCAAGAAGGATTTATCAGCGAATGGTAACAGTACTAAAATAATTGAAGATACTATACAGAAATGCGACCAGCAAACGGAAAAGTCATATCAAAAGTATCATATCTAAAAGGCTTATCAGAGAAAATCCGCAGAATAGCTCATGACAACATCTAGACGGCGTTCAAATCAGATAATACCTTCAGAAGTTTTCTCACAAAAACCAAGCCGGAAGAATAAATAGATAACAAGAACTGCATCTACTCGATACCTTGTGAATGTGGAGCGACCTATATAGGAGAAACGAAACGACCCTTGGAGGTCAGAGTCCAAGAACACAAAAATCATACAATCAGTATGAGAAACGACCAAATCAGGAATAGCAGAGCACACCTGGGACGAGCATCATAATATCCAATGGAATCAAGCGAAGATTATCCACCTGGAACAACACTGGAGAAAGCGCAAGTTCAAAGAAGCAGTCTTCATCAAACAAAATCAAAATGTTTACAGCCACCCAAGCGTAGAAGTCCCTCCCATATGGCTCCCCCTACTCGATCGAATGCAGAACGTGAGACTCGTATAATGAAATTAAAAATAATGAATTTCGAATACTAGTAAATTTATGGACATTATACGTTGTTTGAAGTATTGATCGGTGCACTCAGTAAACTAAACACGTATATCGAGGACTTTCCAAGGGATATCTTTATGTTATATTTTCTTTGAACTCTCCAAATATTAAATATTTGAATAAATATGCGGCGTATTTCAATGAATTCACGAAAGTAAAAGCATTTGTGGTTAACACATGATTGTTTATTTAGTTCTTTATGCTGAACTGGCATTGAACATAATATAGTCCTAGAAAGTATCCGGAATTTATTATTTTTATAATTTTAATATACTTTTTTTTTGTAATATTCTAAGACGCTCCTAGCGTCTCGCAAATTAGCTTACACATTTTTAAATTAACGACATATAAATGTATGTCCAGAAACCCTCCATATGTTACTGAAAAGACAAGGCTACATATCAAAGAAACCAAAAAATCCCTATAATGACACCTTTACAAAAGGAAAGAAGAAAAGAATTTTGTCAACGTTTTTAAGAAAATAATTTTAATAATGTCTTTATATCTGATGAAAGTTGTTTCCAACTTTGTGGAAATCACTTAAAATCCTATCAAAACAACCTGTTACCGTTCAAATTTCCTACCAAAATAATGGTTTGAGGAGCAATATCTCAGCGTGGTGCTACGCCTCTCTGTATAGATAATGGTACCATTAATAGTGAAAAGTATTGTGGCATTGTGGCGCATGCTTTATATCCAGGAGGGTGGCGTTTTCAGCAGGATAATGAAAGATACCATACTTCGGTCTATACTCAAGCTTGGATACAAGAATACCAAGTGACAATCATTTCATGGCCAGCAGCTTCACCAGATCTTAGTCCCACTGAGAACATATGGGGACTAATGAAGATTGAAGTTGAACGAGCAGCACCACGAAATAAAGATGATTTAATTCAGTCAGTTTTACCATCACCGAAAATTATGGAGGTGATCTAGTTTCGGGCGTACCTCGACGTTTAGTCAAGTGTTTACAGCCAAATGGAGGTTGTATAAGTAAATAAGATGAATACTTTGTTATAATAATATATGTTTCTAATTCAAGAAATAAAAATACATACTAAATAATTACAATTGAGATTTGTTTTTTCTGGATACTTTCAAGACGGACTATATATACAAACGCAATGATGCGTTTAACTCATAGAGATAATATGTCTATGCCTCTAAGTCCTAGGTAACAGAGCCAGACTCGATATTTTCTGAAATTTAAAGATTTCGAATTGAACTTAATATTTTATATAAGCGATATTTTTTGAATTGTTTTATTTTGATGAGTTCTACCTCTATTTCACCTTTTAAACATCTCTGAATATATTCTTTCATTTGCAGACATCTTTTTTGTTCCTGTTATCAACTACCTACTATTCAACGTTTCGGATTATATCGGAAGGTTATCAGCAGGCAGATTCAACAAGGTAATAACTTGAGTTATTGAATCGGACGTTTTTGCGCGCTTTTTCTAGGGAACAGAGTGTTATAGTTCTGCTTAAATGCCTGTAGATTTCTAATTTTTAGCCTGAAATGGTCTCGAACGACTTAATTAGACTTACTGATGAAGAATCCGAGGTCAAAAGTAATTTTTCCGAATGACAAGTTGAAATTTTTGGGGGTTTCGAGACTAAATATTTCACTAATGTTCAAAACTGAACTGAATTCATAAGTTTCTGAGTTATTATCATTTAAAATTTAATTTTTGAAATATTTTCGAAAGAAAAAATCCGATCGAGTTTAAATTTAGTATTTTAGATGTGTAATAACAATAGAGAACTTTGTTAAGAGAAAGGAGAAATTTTTTGAAATAAAGTCGAATATTTTTAAAAGAAACCGATAAATTTTAACAGCTCAGGTAGCCAGATTCGAAATTTCGAATCAGTATTTTTATTAATCGTATAAAACTTCTTCAAGAATTAATTACCAGATTTGAAATTTTCGTGGGAAATGGACTGTTGAACAAGCGCGCAAAAGTTTCCGACTTCACGTCAGTGCTTCTCACCATTATATCATTTCTGTTTCCTTTTCAGCCGAACAATTTGATGGTACTGGTTGTATTAAGCTTCTCAAGATTGATTTTTGTACCCTTGCTGCTCTTATGCAATGCCCAACCTAGGCACCATTTGGACGTGGTTTTTCCTAGGGACTACGAATTTATTATCATATTGTCGTTGTTTGCATTGACCAACGGATATCTGGTGAACGCAGCTGTCATAAAGGCGCCGCAGTGAGTATATTTTTCTTTCGAATAATATTAATGGATGATATTACAGTATGATACAGGGTAGTTCACAATGGGCATAATGCGTTTATATGTTTGTATTGATTTAGTATTTGAAACTGCTTTTCCATATCTCCTAGATGTGATATGACGGTATGGTTGAACTTCAAGAAGCTTCATTTCATTTTCAAATTTTGGATAACCGAGAAATGACGTTCGAATGCGCTAGTTGGATTTATGGGGTGTTTTTTTTAGAGTGATAGAACTTTAGATAGGAATAACTGTGATTTGACAGAAAGTAGAAGCCATGTTGTTTTGACATTTCTGTTCAGTAAGCGTTGGCAAATAATCATGGAAAGACTTATGCCGCAACAACGTTTACAAATTGTTGAAATTTATTTTCAAAATCAGTGTTCTACTCGCCAATTTTATAGAGCACTTCGTGAAATTTATGGTTTACATAATCGTCCATCAGAGCAGCTTATTCGTCGAACTATCGATAGATTTCGGACAACCTTTTCTCTACTCTATGCAACAACAACAACAAGACAAATAACTGTACGTACAGAAGAAAATATTGCAGCTGTAAGTCATAGTGTTAAAGATGATCCAGATTTGTCTATTCGTCGACGTTCACAACAAGTTTGACTTTGTGCACCCACCACATGGAAAGTTTTGCGTAAAGATCATGGGCTGCACCCATACAAGATCCAACTGGTTCAAGAACTAAAGCCACTTGACCATAATAAGCGTCATTTATTTGCTGATTGGACCCTAGAACAGCTTGAAGTTGATCCACTTTTTTATCGTAAAATTTTGTTTAGTGATGAAGCCCATTTCTGGTTGAATGGCTATGTAAACAAGCAAAATTGCCGTATATGGAGTGAAAACAATCCTCAAGAAGTTCTGCAGGTTCCATTGCATCCTGAAAAATGTACTGTATGGTGTGCTTTACACGCTGGCATCATCATCGTTCCATATTTCTTTAAAAACGATGCTGAGCTAATGTTACAGTGAATGGTGCTTGTTACAAATCGATGATCAATGATAATTTGTTTCAAAATTTAAATGATACCGATCCAGAAGTGTTTTACTTCCAACAAAATGGTGCTAAACCTCATGCTGCTACCGTAACAATTGATTTATTGAAAGAAAGATTTGGCGATAACATTATTTAGAGAAATGGTCCAATTAATTGCCCCCCAAGATCATGCGACATAACTCCACTGGATTATTTTCTTTTGGGTTATCTCAAGTCATTGGTATATGGTGATCAACCAGAAAAAATAGATGCTTTGGAAGCCAACACTCGTGTTATTGATGAAATAAGGGCTGAATTACTCGAAAAAGTGGTCCAAAATTGGTCTGGTCGAATGCTTTTCCTCAGAGCTAGGAGTGGTGGACATGTGCCGGAAATTATTTTTAAAACATAAATGTCATAAAATTATCTTTCAAATAAAAAAAAATTGGCTTCAATCTAAATTTGAATGTGTTTTATTTCAATTTAAAGTTCTATCACTCTAAAAAAACAGCCAATACTTCGCAAGTCAACGCTGGAGTCTCTGCATAACCCTGTGTTGAAATTATGGTCATCGTTGAATCTTGTATTAGGTCTTTCGTAAAGTTCTGTCCGTTCCGGTTACAATCAGTTTCAATGAGTATGCGCATATTTATGTGATGCATTTTGGCCCTCTCTTTTGATCGCTTACAATGTATACACATTAACGTCGTAGATGAACTAAAACGAAGATCATTCTTGTTAGTATTAAGTGAGACGCTATCGTTTACTCATGGTTACCTATAAAGTTCATTTACGCCACTGCATTTTGAACGAATTCCAACAAGGAAGAAATCCTACAGAAGCGTGTAGACATTGATTGAAAGTGTTTGGTGAAGGTTTCTGATAGAACGTACACAAGATGATTCGAAAAATTTCAAGCCACGCTCTGGACGATCATCTTTGATCGACGTCAAGATCATGTTAGAGCAAGATCCTTTTTTGACAACATCGGAGATTGCGGAAAGGCTTATATATTATAAAGAATTTTTATTATGGATTGAAATCCACCTTTACTCCGCTCTGAAAGTTTGTTTTTCTGGGCGTTATTATTGAACACTTTTCCGATGGTGAGTATGGCTTCATAAATGATGAAATCTAAAAAAAAGGCTTACCTTCGGACCAAGATTGCCGATCCATTTTTGGTTCTGGTGGTATTTAATTATCACCTCAAGTTGCCGTGGTTGCTCCCTTGAATCTGTAAATCTGGTGGAAATATATTACCTGGCGATGGTGAGTGCTTTCTAGTTTTGTAATGGGATTGAATACCGGCCTTCGGGTGAGTCGGTCGACAGACAGATAATTGATCTGTGGTTAGCTGGAGGTGTCGATGGATTAGTGTTTTAGACCTGTCTTTGTCCCTAAAATTCGCTTTCCTACGCAATTTCACTACAACTGAGTGCTTCAAAAATTGAAACACAGAAAAACAGAAATAGGAAGTGTTTTTTCGTTTTGTCCCTGAAAAATAGCAAGCCTTAGAGCTAATTGTTTTTTCGAAAGACAATGGATAACATTCCTTGTCATTGTCTGCGAATAAATTTCTTCTACCACTGATTGTTGCTTGTTTAGATATAGTCTACAAATGAATGAAGAAGTTCATTCCGCTGATATTTTATTTCATAACAATTGTTTCATCATATCATGACTTCATCAGGTCAGTAATACTAGTATTTAATATTTTATTTCACAACAATTATTTCGTTATGCTATGACGAAATAATTGTTGTGAAATAAAATATTAGCGGAAATAGAATATTGTTTTTTATTCATAATATTGTATTTTTGCTATTGTGAATATATAATTCCCTTGAAATCTAATTATTCTAACTTGAAATGCTCTACATATACATATTCCAAAAGAAAATCGAGTTTTATATAAAAAAAATACAAATGAATTCAATAGCCTTAATTTTTGACGAGCATTCACCGTCAAAAAGAGAGAAAAAGAAGTATAATTTCATAAATTATAAATTATACACATTACCTAGACTTGATATCCGCAACTCAAAATTTTTATAATGCCACATGAAATTTTGAATTAAACCCAATTCCAAAAGCTGCAAATGGTGAAATTTCGTGAAAGCGATTGAAGCGTCATAAAAAAATATGTCGATTCTAAGGCGAAAGTATAGTCCGTCTAGAAAGTATCCGGAATTTTTTGATTTTTTGATTTAGTCCCAATTCCAAAAGTTACAAATGGTAAAATTTCGTGAAAGCGATTAAAGCGCCTTAAAAAATATGTGGATTCTATCTGAGGTTAAAGTATAGTCCGTATAGAAAGTATCCGGAATTTATTATTATTCATAATTTCAATACACTTCTTTTTTGTAACATTTTTAAACAAAAGTAATGTATAAAATAGGTTGTGCAGATAGTCGGCTATGGCCAAAGTTGCATGGCAACACTATTTGTCAAATATTGATGGTCAACATGTATACAATTTATGAAATAATGTCGCAACTAGAAAAAAGAAAAAGGTAAAATATTTGTATGGAAAAAGATTTTCGGAACGTTAAAAAATTAGTGCAATTGGCTGAACTGGGAAAAAGTGCTGTATATGAGACAATAAAGTGGATAAAAAATGGCATGAATATGAGGCGTAGACCAGTTTCAGGAAGACCGCGTAAGATTAAAGGGAGCAATTTAAACGCATTATTGGCCTTAGGATGACACATTCCGCGCCAGGGATTTCGCAAATTGGCTAACAGATTTGGAAATCAACGAAATGTAAAAGTATGTCCAGAAACCGTCCGTATGTCACTGAAAAGATAAGGCTACATATCAAGGAAACCAAAAAAATTCCCTATAATGACACCTTTACAAAAGGAACGAAGGATAGAATTTTGTCAACGTTTTCAAGAAGATAATTTTAATAATGCCTTTATATCCGATGAAAGTTGTTTCCAACTTGATTGAAATCACTTAAAAATCCTATCAGAACAACCTGTTTCCGTCCAAATTTCCCACCAAAATAATGGTTTGGGGGCAATATCTCAACATGGTGCTACGCCTCTCTGTATAGTTGATGGTACCATTAATAGTGAAAAGTATTGTGGTAATATAAAAAATTTTCTCCTTGAGAAAATCCAAAGGGGTGGCTTTTTCAGCAGGAGAATGCAAGATGCCATACTTCGGCCTATACTCAAGCACACCAAGTGACAATCAGTTCATGACCAGCAGCTTCACCAGATCTTAGTCTAAATAGTTACAATTGAGCTTTGTTTTTTCCGAATACTTTCAAGAAGGACTATAATTTCTATTTATCTAGTAGGTGGTTGACACCAGTTTTAATCCAAACTTTTTCAACTGGGGTTTTAGTTATTAAAGATATTTTATTATATCGGTCTTTACTCAAAGGAAATTCATTATCATTATAAGAAAAACAAATATTAATTTCCCTTATTTTATTGATTTTCACAACAATTGTTTCGTTATACGAGTTCAAATACTCACCTGATCAAGTCATGGTATAACGAAACAATTGTTGTGAAAATCAATAAAATAGCGGAAGTTAATATTTTTTTCTTGTAATATTAAAGATTATCTTCACAAACACTTTCCTTACAGTTTTTTCATCGAATATGCATTTACACAATGTTCTAGCATAATTTGTAATAATAAAATTATTTTTTCTCATTTTAGATTGGTGGCACAGCATGAAACTGAAGTTGCGCTCTGCATAATTTCAGTTTTCATCGGCTTTGGTATGGCATTTGGTTCACTATCAGGATATTTAATTGTTAAACTACTATGAGGGACATGATGATTCCCTATTACATTCCAATGAATGTATGTCAACTTTGTTATGAACTGTTGACAGTAACAAAGACATGAATTTATGTATAGGTTTGTAGCTGTTAATGTCTTATTGTTCCCACAAACCAACAAAACATTTTTCAGGAATATGTTGTTGTAATGTATGATGTACGTTTATCGGCATTGGTAAAAATAACGGTTCATTTTGTGAATGAAAATGCCTCTTCGTGAACGAAGCAAAAGGGATATAGATTCGTTGAAGAGAAAAAATTTTCCCTTCTGATAATTAACGTATCAGCTGGTTGCAAGGGGAACAGAGAACGATTTGGTTGCCGTTACGTGTACCTATAGTATAAGGATAGGTATTGAAATTAACGTCACACCTACTTTGGTTATTACTCTTTATGGTAACACATGTAACGATAAATAGTTACATGTACAACGAGTTTGGTTGAACTCATAATATATGTAAAGAATATATATGAGATAAAGTTAATATTCAAAGAAATGTAAAGTTACATTCAGTGTAAATTAATGTATGTAAGCAAAATATGTTGCAGATTTCGATTATTAACAATATAAAATGATGATTGGTAGGACCTAACCCATTTGCAAATACTTATGGTTAGAAATTATTCCTATTATTATTATAAATAAGAAAAGAGCTAAAGTTATGCTTTTCAAGCTTAATTACAACAAAATAATATTGATACAGGCAGTACGAATACCAAAAATATATACGTAATATATGCACATATCCACGAATATGATCACGCAACATATGAGCGAAATCGGCGCTGGTCAAACCTGTCTTGAAGCTGTTCACGCTGATCGCACTTAACCACATCGGTACTCAAACCATTCCAGACGGAAATATTGTATTAGGTGGAAAACTTTGTCGTTGGGTAGTCTTGAAACTCTCTTTCCTCAACTTAAATATGTGCCCTCGCAAGTTATCGGCGTTGTGAGTGAACAAATATGGAAGATCAACTCCTAACATACCTTTGATGATCCGAAAACTGAATATAAGATCACCCTCAATCGGCGATCCTGAAAAGAGGTTAAACCAAAAATACAGAATCTCTCGTCGCAACCCGACCGAGTGAAACCATAAGGAATACATCGCTGCACCGCCCCCAGCTGCTCCATATCAGCCTTGAGACTGGGACACCAGGTGAACTGGCGAATTCCAAGATTGGTCTTATGTAGGTTCTGTAAATGTTGCAGCAGACAGAAGGCAAACATCCATGGAAGCACTTAGATACTATGAAGACGAGGCTTTTTGCTTTAGATGTTATTTTTCTCACATGTTGCGACCAGTTCAAGTCAGATGTAATCGTTAATCCCAAGTCCTCATGTGACTCTACAGGGGTAAGTTGGTGTCCATCTAGAAAATATTGATGCCTCGGGTTTCGCCTTCCAACATGTAGAACAACACATTTTTCGAAATTGAGCTCGAATAACCAATCCCAGAACCAGCGCAACAGGAATCCAGGGCCGAAAGAAGTGAAGCCTAATCCGAGATAGGATTGCCATAGAGCTTGGTGTCGTCATCATACTGTGAGCAAGTAGATCTCAAAATCTATCTCACATCGGCGCCATAAATCAAGAAAAGAAGTCCCCTGGTGACAGGTCTAAGTGAAAAGGAGCAACCAGATACCCTAACAGAAAACTATCTGTTCTGAAGAAAAGCTCCAATCCACTGCAGCAGATTTCCCCAGATCCCAAAGTGCTCGAGCCTCGAGAGGATGCGTTTATAAGGAACATGGTCCAAAGCCCTCAAGAAGTCGAGGTAGATAACATCGATGGAAACACCAACATCGAAAGCCTTCGTCTAGTTATTTAAACATTCAAGTAGGCTTGGGAGGACAGAACGACCAGGCAGAAAACCATGCTGGATCTCGGAAAAAATGGTATTTTCGAGTAAAAATCCGGCATGCAGCATAAAGCGTGGTCGAGAGCCCTAAACCTCCGGACAAGTCCCGGTTATCCAGGCACAAGAACTATGCCGAAGGGGCTTCTTGCCTCCACTGTCCATTCGACCGTCGATCTGGGTTCACGCCCAGCATAAAGCGTGATCGAGACCCCTAAAGCTCCGGGCCAGTCCCGGTTTTCCAGACTTAAGAATTACTACCCTGCACGGCAGAGTACCCTTCTAGCCTAGCATGCAGGGTTTTAACCACTGCCTCCATGAGTCCAACACCAAATTGAGTGGCCAGGAACACGAATATCCCTGAAGAGTTCCTACTCTATGCCAGAATCCACGAACTCGAGAAAACTAACACGTCATAGTATCCCTCTCCTTAAGGCTAGAACCACGGGTAGAACCACGCCTGTTCTACTGTCCTGCATGTTTTTGAAAATTTATTCGTCTTCTATTTCATTTTGAAAAAAATGATGAATTCACCTCAGTGAATAGCAATTTTGAACGTGTTTAGTTTTAATTATTTTATAATCTTCTTTATATTTATAAAGTTCCTAGTAATTCTTCATCTCAACTTCAAATGATGGAGCTATTGTTTCTGAACGCCCAATTTCAGAAAATTATATATGGAAGCACTTCAAAATAAAAAAGGTTTATTAGATATATAAATTACATTATTATTATTGAAAACAGAGTAGACTATAGTAGTTAAATTCTAATTTGCTATTGAGAGGTTCTATTTTTTGATTCTCATCGAGTTTGTATATTTCCGAACATTCTTAAATTGTTCATTATTTGAAAAAAATTTTAATTTCTATTGGTCTTTTTTTAGTATTTATCTTGAGCCAAATGAATTTTCCTCGAGTGGAGGATATCAATATAATCAGCATTATTTCCTACTGAAAGTAATTTAACAGACCACTTGCGAAACTCAACTTTTCAACAGCATCAACTGTAATATTTTCAAATTCTACCAAATTTTGTAAGTCATTCAACGGTATTGTAAAAATTTCTTCAACAACATCATCGTCTGTATCCATATCGATACAGGGGTTAGGTTGTGTGGAAATTGATGCGATTTCAGTATCATCCAGCATCTAATAACCGGGTGCATTCAACTCCGAATTTAGCCATTCTGCAACATCATCAAGTGTAACATTTTCAAATTCTTCCAAATTTTGTAAGCCATTCAAACGTTGCGCTAGTAATATTGAATGTCCTTCAGATCCAGTACTATTATTCGAATCGTTTTTTAAAGGAGGCCACAAATTGAAGCAGGATTTCTGCAAAGTCGGAGCTGTCATTCCAGCTTTGCGTAGCTGCTAAAATCAAAGCCTTAATCTTCCAGTTTTTCTAGAATTCCATTAACATTATTTTTCTGAAACGTTTTTTGCGTGCCTTTTTTACACCCTGGTCCATTGGCTGCAACAATGAGGTCACGTTCGGTGGAAGATAACAAACAAACATTTTCCCATCCTCAGTTTCCAACTCATCAACTGTAACATTTTCAACTTCTACCAAATTTTGTGAGCCATTCGACGGTTTTGTGTAAATTTCTTCAACACCATTTTCGTCTGCATCCATATCGATACAAGGGTTAGGTTGAATATTATTTTCTTTTAACAAAATTAGATTGGGGTGTTCAATTGTTTGCTCCTGTTTTTAGGAATACATCTTCATGTCATATGATACCAGTTTGAGTTTATTAAAATTCTCAATTTTAATAATTTATTCATTACCTCCTATGCTTTAATAAATCTTCATTTCGACCAAAAGGTACCATCACTTATAGATCTATTCTCATGGGTTCATAAAGTTGAATAGGGAAAACACTAATATGATTTTTAACTCGATGAAGTTTAACACAACTTTCTTAAAACTTAAAAGG
The DNA here is from genome assembly GCA_034642435.1 of Megalocaria dilatata. NCBI lineage: Eukaryota > Metazoa > Arthropoda > Insecta > Coleoptera > Coccinellidae > Megalocaria > Megalocaria dilatata. Next base: position 24,856,773 of record CM067858.1, on the reverse strand, counting down.
CATGTGCAGTACAAAATTGGACATAGCTGCAAATAAACATTTAACCTGATGAATTTTATTAACTTTTTTTCATATAAAAATCAACGGCACGTTTCCAGGGTTATTCGAGAAGCAAGCGTGTTTTGTATTGTATCTGATTTTGTGTTTTCCGATAAACCTACTGGATATACTCGGTGCCATAGAGATATCTCAAAATTTTGAATCTGAAAAATGTTCTGATGGAAAGCTTTGTATTCCAGTGATCTTCAATGTGATTTTGTTGTGCAATATATATCAAACGTAAAGAGATTAATTTAAGTCTATATCATAGAAAATCATTTCATATTGTTATAGTTCAATGTACTAAGTGGTGCTTAAAATATCAAGTTAAGCATATGTATCAGATAGATTAGCCAAAGTGATAGATATTATCGATTCGTATAATTTTACAACAGTCCATTCATTTTAAGTTACTTAAAATTTTTGTCTTTATGCATTTTCAAAGGTGTTGATGTTCATATTCTCGAATTGACAATCTGTGTTCATTTTTCTCCCGTATGTTAAAACATATGATGGCAATATTGCTATGTTCTTTTTATCAAATCAAACAATACAGAACATTAGATAAAGAACATAAATTATTATTGAAACGTAAAAATATTTTTTTTTCTAATTTAAAATATAGAATAAATACTATAAAGTAAAATTTCAGTCAGTCCAAAATTAGAAAGTAAAAATTACATGATTATTGTAGAACCACCATTTAATTCTCATAATAACGTCATATTTTCAATGAATATCTCTCTTTATTCTTCGGATAACATTATTCAAAATATTTCTTTATGTTTTATACAAAATGTACATTTTATTCAATTTTTTTGTACACCTTTTGTTCCTTGATGTTTTGCACGTTCCTTGAAGTCATATTTTGTCTTCTTTTGTGATTTTGAAGCTTTAAATTTTATTTGCCGTTTGGTTTATGTTATTGTTTTATATAAAAATTTATAATTTTTTGTTGAATTTAAAATTTTTACGCTAATCAAAATATGAAACTGTTAATATATTGTTGTTATAAAATGTCCATTTCTTTTAAATACTGATAAATATCTTTATCTATAGTTCTATTGAATTATATCCTTAAATTAATTGACTGTGATGGTGTTAAATTATTTATCACCTTATAGATAATGTAAACTATATTTATACAATTTAAGATTTTTGTTGTAGCTTTAGGATTGTTTTCATTTGACAATACTTCAATGTTTATGTCATTATGTATAAACATATTGTCTAAAAACAAATGTAGCTATATTTTAAGAATAAAAGTTAAATTACTTAAACTCTTTAAGCATCCCTGATTTTATTCTTGAATGAAAAAATAATATACATCTTAAACAAATACCATCGTCAAAAAATACTCCATATAGAATTAAAATTTTTATTTACAATTTTGGGCAATATATAGCACATTCTCCAGAAAAATTATCTGAAATTTTTAGCCATATTCTCATCTGTTAGGAGTTATTTGGATGCTTAATAAAATCAATCGATAAAAAATATATTTACATACTTTCATCCACCTAATATCCTGTTGGGAGGCGAGCTTAAATAAACGTAGTCACCTAACTGAGCACCATTCATAAAACTAGGCTGTTCCATAGGAAAAAGTTGAAAAGAAGGTACGACCATAAAAAAATCTTTCAAAGTAATTTTCAATTTATATTTGTGAATTGGTAACGGCTTATCCTAGCATGAGAATTTCTTCCCCCGCCAAGATGCAAACACCGGCGAAGAATCTCCATTTCCAAGTAAAGAATTTTGCAAAAACGTTCACTATATAAATTAAAAAATATATATGAGATAAATATAACATTAATGTTTACTTGTCAAAAAAACTTTATTTTTCATTTTATGATATTGTATGCATATATTTATCCACTGATTTCTATTTAGAATAAAACGTAAAAATAGTACAGAAATGATTTAATACCTCATTCAAAATATAAGTTATTATATTTCATGAATATTCTTAATCTTCAGATGATTAATATTTAGAATTGAACAAAATAACAAGATTATAAACTCACTAAGTCGAGATAGTTTCTGGAAAAATTTAATACATTTAATTATGTCACAAACAAATCAAGTGTCGTTTATAGCCAACTTTCTAAATCGAGAAATTTTTTGGAACAATCCGAGTAAAGTTGGTAGTTAAACGTTGTTTGGGTGGAAGTTTTGATCAATGTTCCAGAAAATTTCTTGACTTGGTATGTTTTCAATCTTGGTATTTTATTAATTCTAAATGTTAGAGTCATCTGAGAATTGAAAACAATCATGAAATACGTGTGATGGCTTATATTTTGAATGAAGTATTCAAACATTTCTGTAGTCTCTTTGGGGTCCATGAAAATCATGGAGGATCAACCGTTTCGAGTATAGCAAAGAAATTCTACATTATTTAGGTTTTATGTATGTATATTAAGCCGAATTCAGATCAAGTGGTTTCCCTGAAAATTTTGAAGCATATTATCTTGTTGATATCTCCTATATGTATAAAATCTCCAACTGAATCCAGTGAATTGTTTTGAAGATGAAAATTTTTCTTTTAAAATCAAAAAGGGCCGAGTCAAACATTGACTTTCTCTCTGTGTAGCAAGAACTTCTCCAGCAGATTTTTAACTCGAACTCTTAGGCCTTGGAGAGTCAGAGTTGATTCCATCGATTTTTGCTTTGTTTCGTAGAAATTTAATCAAGTTCAATCCATAATAACAAGGTGTTTTAAAAAGTCTGCAACTGTTTTATACCGAGCGTAGATGGAACGCGATGCTGTTGCTCTTCGAAATTATGCCACTTCAAATATAACACCTTTGTTAGTTTATTTAGTGTCGAAATAAACAGTATATTACTTCCATCGAACTTTGTTGGTGAGTAATTATAATTCCGTAAATGTTTTCTTGAAGGCAGTGAAAGTTTTACGGTAGTACGCTATTCAATTATTTTGCATTGCTTTTTCAAGAAGTTATGAAAAAGTCTGTGTCTTCAAAATATGACGCTAGCCTTTTAACTCATTTGGGATGTATAGGGTGTTATTTTTAGAGTGATAGAACTTTCGATAGGGATAACTGTGATTTGACAGAAGGTAGAAGAATGTTGTTTTGACATTTCTGTTTAATAAGCATTGACAAATCATCATGGAAAGACTCACGCCGCAACAACGTTTACAAATTGTTGCAATTTATTTTCACAACCAGTGTTCTATTCGCCAAACTTATAGAGCTCTTGGTGACATTTATGGTTTACATAATCGTCCATCAGAGTAGCTTATTCGTCTGAATTATCGATAGATTTCGGACAACATTTTCTCTACTAGATGCAACAACAACAAGACAAAGAACTGTACATACAGAAGAAAATATCGCTGCTGTAAGTCAAAGTGTTAATGATGATCCCGATTTGTCTATTCGTGGACGTTCATAACAAGTTAGACTTTGTGCATCCTCCACATGGAAAATTTTGCGTAAAGATCTTGGGCTGCACCCATACAAGATCCAACTGGTTCAAGAACTAAAGCCACTTGACCATAATAAGCGTCATTTATTTGCTGATTGGGCCCTAGAACAGCTTGAAGTTGATCCACTTTTTTATCGTAAAATTGTGTTTAGTGATGAAGCCCATTTCTGGTTGAATGGCTATGTAAACAAGCAAAATTGCCGTATATGGAGTGAAAACAATCCTCAAGAAGTTCTGCAGGTTCCATTGCATCCTGAATAATGCACTGTATGGTATGCTTTACACGCTGGCAGCATCATCGTTCCATATTTCTTTAAAAACGATGCTAATGTTACAGTGAATGGTGCTCGTTACAGATCGATGATCAATGATTATTTGTTTCAAAATTTGAATGGTATCGACCCAGAAGTGATTTAGTTCCAACAAGGTTAAAACATAAATTTCATAAAATTATCTTTCAAATTTAAAAAAATGGCTTCAATCTTAATTTAAATGTGTTTTATTTCCATTTAAAGTTCTATCATTCTAAAAAACACCCGATAGTTCAGTTTACTTTACAAACTTCATATTGAGCTATCTAAATTGTGTTGAAATCTATGGATGCGGGTTTGGAGTATGCCATACCAGAGCAACCGGACCTTGATATATTGGCTATGTTGATGTCCGAATGGCACGTGATAATATAGATGTTCCTATAATATACGATGTACTAGACAAATTTCACAGGAATCTGACCTTTTGCATTGGGAAAAATAAAGTTGCTCTCGAAAAGACTATCAATAGATGACCCAGCCTGGGTCATGGAAGAAACAGATTCCAATCTACAAGACAGCACGATAATTTTTATGAAATGAGTAACGTACAACATATAATACTCAACACCATAGTTGAAAAGTTTTCCAACGATGAATTATTTAAGCGTATATAATTAACAGTGCTGTGACCTTAAATGACATAAGGACGCAGTAACAAAGCTTTCAAAACTTTCAGAACACAACTGAACTAGTAGCTCACACAAGATGAAGAATGTTCTGAGGGATCTTCACAGAAGATCTAGGAGTACATGATAATAATTGTAACGTAACTCTTAATGGCGCCAGGTAAGTGTTTCGTTCCAGCTTATACCCTGAACCCTTTAGATTGGCGATTGGGAGCAAACCTACTAATGATGCCTGCAACCTTGTTCCAGTTGGAACGGCGATATCTCGCTCTACGCTCTACTTGAAGCCGGATTGGACGGTGAATTGGGGAATGAAGAGTGGCCACGTCGTCTCTGCAGAACGCAGGGAAGCTGGAATTGGGCCATCCATCGCCACAGTATGCTACTTATAGATCTTAATGCATTCTGTATTCCTTTACACTTGCCAATGATGTGGCAGTCAGATCGCGTCGTGTATCACATTCTTCCACATTCTCATTAAATAAAAAAGGCATCAATATTAAATCTGTTGTTAACTCACACTGTTTTTTTGTTAAACATTCAAAAAATCGAATATTTCGTGAAAAATTTGATTTCTCAGAAGCTAGGAGGTAACATAAAAATTATTAACTCTCAATGAACATTTGGGAACGAGCGTGCTATCGTTTCGCCCGAATGTCTGTCATTTTAGAATTTTGAGCAGAAAATGGTCTCAAACGACTAGGTTAGACTCACTGATGAATCCCAGGTCAAAAGTAATTCTGCCCAGCCAATCCGACCGGCCGTAAACACGCTGACTTTCGAACTGAAAGAGCCAGAGCCTTGAATCTTTCAGAGAAGATTTGGGGTCTAGGTTTCATAGCTGAGTTCGTTAATGGGCAAAATCGGTTCAAAACATTTTCACAAATTTAATTTTTATTTCAATACAATGATCGTTTCGCTAGTACAATAGCATCTTCAGGTGGGTTGTATATTTCACATTTTTGAACATTTAAATTCATTTTCGAAACCAACTCCAATTTTTTTTAAAGTGGGTACAAAATTTTTATTGAGCACTAAAACCCAAAAAAGGGGGTCTCTGAAAATTAGAAAACATCTGAATACATTTAACATTGGAGTATTATTTAGGCCTAATTGTACCTAATTTTGGTTGAATGACTTGTTATTCAAAATGTTAACATACTTGATGATGCTACTGTGATCGCGAAAAAATTGTTGTATTAAATAACAATAAAAATTTGTGAGAATCAGAAGAACCTTATTTAATATTATGTATTTAATATGGATTGTCATCAAGTAAAGACTGATTCAATAATGCTTGTGTTAAATACTGTCTGCTTTCGTGTAAGCTTAATTGCAAAATAAACTATTTTAAAAAATATCTCTCCCACAATCTCCGTTTCCGTGATAAATCTCAATAATTTCATATTAACCATGAATCTACACACACCGCGCGTGCGCCCGTTCACGAATTCGATCAATGCGCACACGGTCACCGCAACATTTCGGTTCAAACATCCGCATAAAGCAAAACAAACAGGTGGAATTCCGAAGAAAAAAAGGTCTGCATATCCCACCAGAGTACCTCCGAAGTTTCTGGAAGGTGCAGAACGTGGTCAGGACGCTTTGCAAGGTGTACCCCAGTCCCGGCGCGGCCCGAAGTGTTTGGGCCTTGCCGCAGACTTCTTGTAACATGGTAGCTGATACCGACCATCCTGCTGCCTCCGAGACCCATGACAGGGACGGACTTGAGGCTGACATCACGGAGCAGACCCACAGATCCATCTTTGATATTGTTAAATCTGGGTGAGGATCTTTGCTTTTCCCTGTATTTTTGAGAAATCTTTTGTTTTGACTTGAGCTTGAGGTTCGATTTATTTGCATGAATTCCTCAATCTGCATGAGAATAATCACTTTTAAAATTATAATATTTGGCTGAGAATGTTTCATCCTTACATATACTTCTGTCAAACTTTCAATGTGTAATGTTTCATATATTGGTTTAAAATTTTTTTCTTTCCCATATATTTTAGGTAAACTTTTCTGGATTCCGTTTGAGGTTATGGTTGTGCTGATTTCTCAAAAGTTTACACATATAGTCATTTTTGATTCTTTCAAATTTGATTGGGTATTTTCCTGCTTCATTAATATTTCTTGGTATGATATGACTTGGGGAAATATCGATTCTTGTATATTTTGAATCTTGTGTCAACGTGATCGACAACTATAATATTCTAAAATCCATCAACGCGTTTTTTACATGGTAACGTCTTTATTCTGATAACTTGAATTAAGGCTTGATATTTCGAGATTTTTATGCCATTTGCAAGTGCATAATCATTTTCGAAATGTAAACTCTCACTGAGTATTCTTCATATCTCCTTACTCTAATGTACGATATCTTTTTTCATGTTTTATTTGATACCAGAAGTTTTCTCTATTGTTGCCCCTTTTCTTCGTATTTTCACTAGCACGACCATTTTCGCTATTGAAATATCTAGTTGATTATTTGTTGTGCTTAAGGTTTAATTTGAGGTCTTCAGTCATGTCTATTTTCATATTTTCGAACTATTTTATCGTTCACAACCATTTCTTTATATCCATCCTTCCAATTCAATACCTGGTAAGTTTATCTAGATATAATTCGAGGTTAGATTATGTGCCTGTTTTTGTCTTTTTACTTGCCGCATCATTATTCAAATTAAAGTATCTGGTTGAGGTTTTCCCTAGTCAATTCTATAGACTTAACCTCAATTTGAGACTTCTCTCGGTTCTTGTGATTTCCATCTGCCGTTCGCACGTATCAATAGTTTTTAATCATATAAATCTAATCATTTTATAAGTTCCTCTTACATCCTTGTCCTTCTTAAAAGTTTTTCCAAGTCTGTTGTGTTCATTATTGTAATTAACTTATGTCGTTTGTACGTGCACAAGTATATTTAATAATGTAAATTTGATTGATTATTTCCTCACTTCCATATGCTTCCTATCCCTGTAAAATATTTTTGAGTCTGATTTGGGGCTACAGGTTGTGACTGTCTATGTTTATTTGGTTCTTATTTGCACCCTTTCCATTATTGAAAATTCTGTATTGACACTTTTTCTTCTGCACATTTCTATGTATTGTTGTGTCCATTTTTGTAATTTCCTTATGTCATTTGTACGTGCACAAGTGTATTTAACAATGTTAATCTGACTGATCATTTCCTCATTTCCATATTTCTTTGTATTTCTGAAACCCATTTTTAAGTATGATTTAAGGCTAGAAGTTATGACTCTTCGTGTCCATTTGGTTCTTATTTGCACGGGCCAAACCTTTACAGTATTTAAAATTTCTTTTTGATTCTTTTCCTTCTGCACATTTGATTGTATTATTGCGTCCTTTCTTGTAATTTTCTTATGTCATTTGTAAGTGCACTACTGTATTTAACAATGTTAATCTGACTGATCATTTCCTCATTTCCATATTTCTTTGTATTTCTGAAACCCATTTTTAAGTATGATTTAAGGCTAGAAGTTATGACTCTTCGTGTCCATTTGGTTCTTATTTGCACGGGCCAAACCTTTACAGTATTTAAAATTTCTTTTTAATTCTTCTCCTTCTGCACATTTGATTGTATTATTGCGTCCTTTCTTGTAATTTTCTTATGTCATTTGTAAGTGCACTACTGTATTTAACAATGTTAATCTGACTGATCATTTCCTCATTTCCATATTTCTTTGTATTTCTGAAACCCATTTTTAAGTATGATTTGAGGCTAGAGGTTATGACTGTTCGTTTCATTTGGTTCTTATTCGCACGGGCCAAACCTTTACAGTATTTAAAATTCTGTTTGATTCTTTTCCCTCTGCACATTTGATTGTATTGTTGTGTCCTTTCTTGTAATTTTCTTATGTTATTTGTAAGTGCACTACTGTATTTAATTATGTAAATCTGACTGATCATTTCCTCATTTCCATATTTTTGAAAACCATTTTTAAGTATGATTTGAGTTTAGAGGTTGTGTCTGCTTGTGTCCATGGGGTTCTTATTTGCACGGGCCAAACCTTTCCAATATTGAAAATTTTTACTTTTGAACATTTCTATGTATTGTTTCATTGTTGCAATTTCCTTATATCATTTGTACGTGTACAAACAACTATATATAATAATTCTAATTTGACTGAGCATTTTCCTATTTACATATTTCCATGTACCTCTGACAAATACTTTCAAGTTCGGTTTGAGGCTAGAGGCTGTGATTGGTTTTGACTATTTGGTTCTTATTTGCACCCTTTCCAATATTTAAAATTCTGTATTGACACTTTTTCTTTTGCACATTTCTGTGTATTGTTGTGTCCATTTTTGTAATTTCCTTATGTCATTTTTACGTGCACAACTGCATTTAATAATGTTTTTCTGCTTGATAATTTCCTCATTTCCATATTTCTTTGTATTTCTGAAAAACATTTTTGAGTTTGTTGCCCCTTTTCTTCGTATTTCCACTAGCACGACCATTTTCGCTATTGAAATATCTAGTTGATTATTTGTTGTGCTGAAGGTTTAATTTGAGGTCTTCAGTCATGTCTATTTTCATATTTTCGAACTATTTTATCGTGCACAACCATTTCTTTATATCCATCCTGAGCATCCTTCCAATTCAATACCTGGTAAGTTTATCTAGATTCGAGGTTAGATTATGTGCCTGCTTTTGTCTTTTTACTTGCCGCATCATTTTTCAAATTAAAGTATCTGGTTGAGGTTTTCCCTAGTCAATTCCATAGACTTAACCTCAATTTGAGACTTCTCTCGGTTCTTGTGATTTCCATCTGCCATTTGCACGTATCAATAGTTTTTAATCATATGAATCTAATCATTTTATAAGTTCCTGTTACATACTTGTCCTTCTAAAAAGTTTTTCCAAGTCTGTTGTGTTCATTATTGTAATTTTCTTATGTCGTTTGTAGGTGCAAGTATATTTAATAATGTAAATTTGATTGATTATTTCCTCACTTCCATATGCTTCGTATCCCTGTAAAATATTTTTGAGTCTGATTTGGGGCTACAGGTTGTGACTGTCTGTGTTTATTTGGTTCTTATTTGCACCCTTTCCGTTATTGAAAATTCTGTATTGACACTTTTTCTTCTGCACATTTCTATGTATTGTTGTGTCCATCTTTGTAATTTCCTTATGTCATTTGTACGCGCACAACTGTATTTAACAATGTTAATCTGACTGATCATTTCCTCATTTCCATATTTCTTTGTATTTCTGAAACCCATTTTTAAGTATGATTTAAGGCTAGAAGTTATGACTCTTCGTGTCCATTTGGTTCTTATTTGCACGGGCCAAACCTTTACAGTATTTAAAATTTCTTTTTGATTCTTTTCCTTCTGCACATTTGATTGTATTATTGCGTCCTTTCTTGTAATTTTCTTATGTCATTTGTAAGTGCACTACTGTATTTAACAATGTTAATCTGACTGATCATTTCCTCATTTCCATATTTCTTTTTATTTCTGAAACCCATTTTTAAGTATGATTTAAGGCTAGAAGTTATGACTCTTCGTGTCTATTTGTTTCTTATTTGCACGGGCCAAACCTTTACAGTATTTAAAATTTTTTTTTGATTCTTTTCCTTCTGCACATTTGATTGTATTCCATTATTGAAAATTCTGTATTGACACTTTTTCTTCTGCACATTTCTATGTATTGTTGTGTCCATTTTTGTAATTTCCTTATGTCATTTGTACGTGCACAACTGTATTTAACAATGTTAATCTGACTGATCATTTCCTCATTTCAATATTTCTTTGTGTTTTTGAAACCTGTTTTCAAGTATGATTTGAGGCTAGAGGTTATGACTGTATCCATTTGGTTCTTATTTGTATGGGCCAAACCTTTCCTGTATTTAAAATTCTGTTTGATTATATTCCCCTAGCACATTTGATTGTATTATTGTGTCCTTTCTTGTAATTTTCTTGTAATGTCATTTGTAAGTGCACTACTTACAATTATGTAAATCTGACTGATCATTTCCATATTTCTGAAAACCATTTTTAAGTATGATTTGAGTCTAGAGATTGTGTCTGCTTGTGTCCATGGGGTTCTTATTTGCACGGGCCAAACCTTTCCATTATTGAAAATTTTGACTGATACTTTGTCTTTTGAACATTTCTATTTATTGTTGCAATGTCCTTATATCATTTGTACGTGTACAAACAACTATATATAATAATTCTAATGTGACTGATCATTTCCCTATTTACATATTTCCATGTACCTCTGACAAATACTTTCAAGTTCGATTTGAGGTGATTGCTTGTGACTATTTGGTTCTTATTTGCACCCTTTTCAATTTTTAAAATTCTGTATTGACAGTTTTTCTTTTGTACATTTTTGTGTATTGTTGTGTCCATTTTTGTAATTTCCTTATGTCATTTTTACGTGCACAACTGTATTTAATAATGTTAATCTGCTTGATAAATTCCTCATTTCCATATTTCTTTGTATTTCTGAAAAACATTTTCAAGTTTGATTCGAAGTTAGAGGTTGTGACTGCTTGTGTCCATTTTGTTCTTATTTGCACGGGCCATTCCCTTCCAATATTGAAAATTCTGATTGATACTTTTTCTTCTGCCCAGTTCTATGTACTGTTCTGCTCATTCTTGTAATTTCCTCGTGTCATTTGTACGTGCATAACTATTTTTATAATATAAATTTGATCGATCATTTCCTTCCTGGCTTACATATATCTTTGTAACTCTGAAAATTATTTTAATGTTAGATTTGAGGCTGAATTGTGACTGATTGTGTCTATTTGGTTAGTATTTGCATGGGCCAACCCTTTCCAGTATTGAAAATTCTGTTTGAATCTTTTTCTTCTACACATTTCTATGTATTGTTGTGCCTATTCTTGTAATTTTTTTAGGTCATTTGTACAACTCTATTTGGTAATGTTTGTCTGACTGATCATGTGCTCACTTCCATATTTCTTTGTACCTCTGAAAATCATTTTTAAGGTTGATTTGAGGCTAGAGGATATGACTGCTTGTGTCCATTTGGTTCTTAGTTGCATTTCAATATTGAAAATTCTGATTGGTACTATTTCATTTGCACATTTCTATGTATCGTTGTGTCCAATCTTATGTCATTTGTACGCGCACAACAATATTTAATACTATTTCTTTGTATCTCTGAAAAAAATTTAATATGGTATTCTTCTTCGGTCGATGACAAGGAAACTGAAGCTTGTTTATGTAAACCCCAGCTGATTGTAGCATTCCATAACTTAAACACATAAACGCTGTTGGATTTTCTGTCTACTTCCTTACTCGCCCAATCTGCATCCGAGAAACCTATTAAATTTTTCTCTTCGGTGTTGTGACTGCCAAGTACGAGTTCATAGTTTGTAATTCCTTTTAGATATCGACATATTCTCTTCACCTCAGTCCAGTTGGCTTCTGTAGGACTGTTAAATTGGCTCATGATGGATACACATGCTGAAATATCTGGTCCGGTGTTGACAGCCAAATATAACAATGCTCCAATTAATTGTTAGATGAAATTTTCTTTATAATCATTTATAGGAAGTTTGTTTTACTGATAATAGGCTAGACTTGAGAGGTGGTGCATATAGAACGTCTTTCAGAAGTATTTTACTCACTTGGTCATTGACACAGCATTTAATAAATACTGATCCTTTACCTTCCATATTAAAAATTTTGTCTTCTTCTACCAGCTGTATGCATTCTTTCTGTGTTTCATCCAGATAATGGAACATTTATTTTGAACTAGTCATGTGACTTGTGACACCTGAATCTACCATTTGTAGTCTTCGCATAATCCTCGTAATACTTACTTAGACGTAAATCTTCAGTTGTTATGCTGACCTATTCTTTTTCTTTGTTCTTCTGATTGTTTTGCCTTTTCTTATAAGCCAAACATTCTTTTTTCTGGTGTCCTGGTTTTTTGCAGAAAAAACATGGTGTATCTCGTGATTTCTCTTTAGACTGTACTATTTTTAAAACTGCTTCACTGTTCCCTGATACCTGTTTTTCTTTTCTTCGACTGTATTCGGCAATAACTCGGCTTTTCACTGCATCTAGAGTAAAATTTTCATTTTTCTGGTCTCCTAGAAAAGTTATCAGCGAGTTGTAGGATTCTGTCAAACTGGTCAGAAGTAGTGTAGCTTTAAATTTGTCTTTCTGTTCCTCTACCAATGCGGTTAGTTTGTTGAAAAGGGTAAGTACCTGTGTGATATGATCCTCAACGTTGTCTCCTTCTTGCAGACGAAAATTGAACAGTTTTCTATATAAATGTATAATACCTGCTAATGTTGATTTCTGATGGTAATCCTTGAGTTTGTCCCAATACTGTTAAGCAGTTTTACAATCCTATATATGTAAAAACTGACTGTCTTCGATGAGAAGGCCTACTGATGATCTTGCTAAATCATCTTTATCTGGCCATGCTTGCTCCTCAACTTCTTCATCTGCTCTAAATATGGGTTAGCAACATAACATTACCAGTGGAAATCGTGCAACTGTTTTTTAAGTGTGATTTCTAATTGAATATTTTTCATATCTGCTCAGTTCTGCATATTTGTGGAATGCTTATGGAGATTATATCTGGAGTTTGAGATTGTGTCCATACTCATCTCATCTCATGCGCATTTGATATTATTCAATCTGAGTTATTATTTTTTCCTTTAGTATTTCCAAATATTTTTGGCAAAATTTGAATATCAAAATCTTAAAGATAAAACCAGAAACAAAATTTTGTCTCCTTTGAATATTTATTTATTAATTTTAATTACTTTCGTATATCTGTTGGGTTATTTATTTCATTTGACATTGTATATTGAGTTTTGATTATATACGTCTATTAAATGTGAGCGGTGCTTGTTTTAGACATTAATTTAATTCTAAAAGTTTTTTGAATAAAAAAAAATTCTTTTGGAAATTAAAATTGTAGAAGATAAACATATTTCAATTTGTTTTGATATTCAAATTCTGTTATATTTCTTCTATCAAGTAAAAAGCCTTTCTATTTTATTTTATTTTTGGCAAGCTTTTCCAGGTTCAATTTGGTTTTAAAATTGTTTTTATTACTTTCTTATTTGCACGTGCACAACTTTTTTTATATTTTGAAATCTGCTAGTATTTTCCGTATTTTTTCTATGCGAAAAATTTTGTTCAAATGATTTGACTCTTGAATTATTTATTGAATATTATAACGATTTCAGAGAAATTTCGGAGATTGAAGAACTGATAGAGAAATCAGGAACAGAAGTACTACGCTTCAGAGACGAATGGGGTTATACACCAGCCCATTGGGCCGCATTGGATGGAAATGTAGAAATAATGCGATTAATCGTGGACAGGGGGGCACCCTTCGATCTTCCATGTTTAGGGATTCAAGGACCTCGACCAATACATTGGGCTTGTCGAAAAGGCCACACTGCTGTTGTACAGGTTCTGCTGCAGGCAGGTGTAGCTGTCAACGCAGCAGATTTCAAAGGTAATATTTCAAATTTCTTCTGAATTCTTGTCTAGAAAATCTTTAATATTTTTTATACCCAATATAATGTTCTGTGCTTTAGGGAGTTCTAAAAAACTCTTACCCCTCCATCCACATTACACATAAACGAAAGCAAGGATATAGTGGTGGGAAGTTCAAATATTTAAAACATAGTATGCATCAAATACTAAATTCATTCTGATGGCATAAATGACTATCTTGTTAATTCACATTGATAGATCGGTAAATATCTGATATATGATATCCTTCTTACACAGCAGATAGAATCTTACAGACACTGCTGAAACTTCAACCGTAACTTCTTTTAGCCTTCAGCTGAAAGGATGTGGAATATAGGGTCTGAATGGACAAGGCACAAATGACAGAATCTTACAGCCAGTGCTAAACGCTCAACCATAACTTCTTTTAACCGTCAGTTAATAGGAAGGGATATGGATGGGAAGTGCTAATCGCAGCAAGCATAACATAACTTCAGTCATCTAAAGCTAAACTATGAAAGGGGCTGAAAGGGACTTCAGCGAGGTGACCAGGGCCCTTGAAGGTTCATTCAACTCTCATACTTCCTGAAGGATCGCGCGAACTAATACTGGGCCAACCACAATAGCAACAATGATTCATCATTCGCTCATACATCAGCGTTGGATATCCGTAATATTAATTAACTGCCTCTGCACAATATGTTATACTCTACCAGGATCACTCAAGTATTCACCCTAAAAGACGTTGCAGGCTCACCACAAATCCAATTTCTCAAAGTAAAAGCTACATCATTATTATTGAAAACAGATTAGATAAACCAACGAGTATATTATAAAAAGATATAGTAGCCGAATATATTCACGTGTTAGTAAATGTTACAACGAAAAACAAAGAAATAGCCAATTTTAAGAATTACACCCTAGGGGCATGCAAATCTTTTATAAATATTACGCTGCGAATAAAATGAAACAACATGCACCGAAAGAAATTATGCAATATAAATGGGTTAATCATGGGGGTTGTAACGCTTAAGGTATATACAAACCGAGAGCAGTTTAGCATGATTATTTTTTATAGTGAGCGTCTGTCCATCCTACCACTGCGCCCGCACGGACTATTGGTTTACCCCTGATTTATGTTTTCCGACGAGATCCAGTTTTTGGACAAAACCGGTAATCTTGTTCGGTGGTATTTTTTTCACTTCGCAGCGGGCTATAAAAGCCTGACCAGAGTCCTTGAATCTGATGCGACTCACCGCTGGGCACTCTGAGACGATGTGCATGGCTGTTTCAGTGTCCTCAAGAGATAGTCTGCATTCATCGTCTTCAGCCAGATCGATTTTGTGCAAATGCGCTTTCAGCCTGCAGTGACCTGCATAATTCCGACAAGTATTCTGAGTTTGGCACTATCCAGCAAAGCGCTAAGTCCGCCATCTTTTGGTTCGAAGCTGTCCAAGGAACGCCTTCGAATGTTTCAGACCAGGATGGCTCAGCCAGAAAGACTCTAGTCTTTCTGGTTTATTCTGCCTGTTATCGTCCGCTTAGCCACGTCATGCGGTATTCCAAGGAATGGTTCCGGGCCTACCAAAGGCAGTGCGACTCTAGAAAACGCCAACCGATCTGCCTCTCAGTTACCCAAATCATTCCAAACAAGAATGACCCTGTTATACATACCGAAACTGTTTGAAGCCGTGCGGCAACTCCAAACTGTTTTCGATGTACGACAGCTGGATTGCAGAGCTTTTAGTACTGACTGACTATCACTTAATGTTTAGATTTAGCCGTGGTGGATTTGCCGTTTCATCAGCAGATCTGCCGCGGTGCCAATGGCAAATAGTTCTGCCTGGAATAGGATTGCTTAATGACTGAAACTCAATGAGATGTTGATTCTCGGTTTGCTCCCATAGACTCCCGTTCCGTTCATCATTCTGTGAAATAGCCGAGATCAATCCTCAATAGAACCTCAGCATGCTGGGTCCATTTGTCTCGGGTGGGTACGATTACATTGGAATGATCAGAGGGCATCGATAGCGTACCGTTCGCTAAAAGCTCGTCCAGCAAACCTGAGCCTCCCATCACTATTGCCTCTGACCTGTCGATCGCCAGTTGATATTGTTTGTATGTGGTCCCTTCCACCTCCCTCTGCACGAGCAGGTGCAGGGGTGGTAGATTTAGTAGGACCTCTATGCCTGCCGTGGGTGTAGTGCGAAACGCACCTGTAATTGCAAGGTTAGCCTGTCTCTGTAGTCGGGTGAGCTACAGCGCCATACGTTATCTAATTACCATAGTGTGTAGCCAATATATCTGCCTGAGCTTTAAACCCTAGGTTTTACTGCAGATTCGCCTGCAGGTCCGCAGTCCCATTCTGGCTTTATGACATACTTCGTCTACTTCGTAGGTGTGCATTCCAACTGAATTCCAGAACTATTCCCAGGTATTTTACCTCATTAGAGAATTGTTTTGTTTCACCACGGATCGTGGGCGGTTCTAAACCATCCAGCTTCCGTTTCTTGGTGAATGCTACTATAACTAACTTTTGTGAGTTAAGAGACATATTTTCTTTCCTTATACACAATTTGTCGAAAGTGTCCAGCATCTTTTGAAGGACGGCCGATACTGTCACCTCCGATTTACCTTTCACTATGATTGCCAGGTCATCAGCAAAAGCTTGAATGTCGGCTCCTCACAGCAGGATGATCGACAGTAAGGGTGAGAGAATACCTCCCTTCGGGCACCCCTTCGCAGCCTTGACCTCGAAGACCTCACCCTGGTATGAGGTCGTTATAATTATGCTGAATAGCATTGCTTGCATCCACCTACAAATTAGCGGTTAGATTCCTCTCGCAGGGATAGTTTCAGTGAAAGAAGCCGGCAGCGTATTTGTTAAAAGTACCTTCAATGTCTGGAAACGCTGTTAGTGTTAACTCTCGATTATCGAGAGATTGGTTCAATTTTCCGACCTAATTGTGTTATGCAAGTTCTGTTGATTTTCCGGCCTGGTAGGCGTATTGATGAGGGCTAGGGGGACTGTCAATTAGCACCTGCCCCCTGATATAGACATCAATCCGCTTTTCCAGCAGGAACGATGTCAAACATATTGGTCTGAACGATAAAGGGTCCGGTTCTGTTCGTCCCATCTTTGGTTAATTGTTCTAAATAATTTCAATAGATGCGAAATCAACACATCCATGCTCTTTTGAAGTAGGGCTGTAAAGATTTCGTCTACCCCCGGTGTTTTGAAAGGTTTGAAGGACCTTATTGCGTCTCCAACCGCTTGTGCCGTGACTATGTTTTTGGATATTCGTCAGTTTCCAAATTTTGAGAAGGAATTTACAATATTATTATAGGATTTGGAAATCGTTATATAAACTATTGTCCTAGGAAAATAAACATTGATATATGGTATATATTTTTTGCCGTATAGGTATAATAATTGCGTCTACGCGGACGACATCTATATTGAATTTATTAGTCAAAGATAAAGTTGTAGTAAGCGACAGAGTAGCTAACGCCTGACTGTTTAACATTTACTAACATAATTAAATGGCTCACCTTGTTGGAAGCCAACCAGCTTCGAAATATGTGTGTTTGCTACTTATGTCCCTACGATCGATCATACCTATTTGAGTCGATTTGAGGTGTGAACTATTACGCAGATGTAAGTTGTCCAGAACCAAAAAGTCTTCTGTTACCATACTCATACTCATTAAATATTTGGAATATATATCCGACGGTAGTAATCCATTAGTTAAATTTATTCAACTCTGGACCCTTTAAACCTCCTGACATAAAAATAATGCCGTTATACTAATAATTTTTCCTGGAGGAATATCAACAGCTTCCATATTTTTGCAGGTTTAACGCCACTAATGACAGCTTGTATGTTTGGAAGAACAGCTACAGCAGCATATCTGTTGGGCATGGGAGCGCTGAATCATCTAGTGGATATAAATGGAGATACAGCAATGCACTGGGCTGCTTATAAAGGCCACGCTGATCTCATTCGACTTTTAATGTATTCTGGGGCGAATTTGCAGAACTCGGACCATTTTGGGTCTACACCCCTCCATCTGGCCTGTCTTTCAGGAAATGTCACATGTGTTAAATTGATAGCAGAAAAGGTGAAAAAATAAGAATATTGAACTATTTAAACTATTTAGTAGTTAATCATAATTGAAACAAATCTTCGGAAAGTATTATGGTAAAGCGCCAAAATATGATGTTTGATTTTTCATAATGAAAAATTAAACACAAAAATTCTAAAGAAACATACTTGATTTTATGTTCCTTTGTTTCAAGTTCTTGAAGAGCAACCAGAATTCATCGTCATTGATAAAATTATTTCGGAAAGGCGTTTGCTCGTTTCTTCGCAACAATTAGGAGACAATTCGGACACGATTAGCTTTGTTGTTATCAGATAATTGGTAAGGTACTCAACCAATCAATTTTCTTATCTCTTTGTTTATTTTGAGGCAACGCACGATCTTTGGTCTGCTATGTTGAAGCCAGTTGTGAAATTCTTATCTTCTTCTACGGTCGCTACTAGTGCCTGAATGAAGCTGGTATTCATTGCCTGATTTGAAATGTGCAAACTTCTCCTGGCATTCATTTTCGTTAATTGTTCCTTTCCCACCAAGTTCGTTGAGATCACGAAATAACTGTGGTGGTACATATTTTCTCTTGTGATAGTACACCATAAATATGACGAATATGATTTTCGTCACGCATTCTTTGAAAGGAACAGAGAAGATTATTTAAAAAAAAAAACGAAACACTGATTATCACTACGTAAAGACGTACCAACATAAATGGCGGTTAATTATGCACCAATAATATCGGATGCTTTTTTAGAGTGATAGAACTTCCGATAGGGATAGGTGAATTCTACCAGAATAGTTATTGGCTATTTGAGGAAGGCCTCTTTTCCAAGTGACTACCAAGCAGTCTCCACAGTCCACCCAGAGGTAGAAAGTGTGATAAGGATTACGCCATATCATCGCGCTCGGCGAGAACCCCTCCGAAGAGATGAACCCACCAGCTTCCAGTTTGGGCCCCGACTCGAAAGCCAGAACCGTCTGATTGGTAGCAGCGAAGCACTATCCAACCTCTACTGGCTCAGCAGGTCAGTACCCGAGTTGGTTTGAGACGCAACTCACCCGCCGGAGGGAATTCTTATCCATCCACCCGAACGCAGTCCCATAAACTAAGATAAACTCAAGATTGACGACTACAATTGATCCTGGTACGAGCACCGTCTAGCGGACTATACGTCCTGACCCACCGAACCCATGTGAAGTCATTTGATTGATCCTGGCGTCAAGCACTAATGGCGGAGCCATTTCGTCGAGATCCACAAACCCTAAATTGTTACGCACAGATCCAGGGGCCAGGACAGGCCGGTCGAACCGTCAAGTCCCGTTAAACCCCGAGTCGTTTCATGAGAATATCCCGAAAATGGGGGTCTGCGAACAGATAAATGAAATACCCCCCTAGTCCAGCATGCGGACTTTCAACCACTGCCCCCTCGAGTCCAACACCAAGTGGGGTGGCCAGGTGGTACAAGTAACACCTGAGGGCAAGTCCACCCCCCCGAGGTAACGCAGTATGCTACATAACGCACTCGGCCATTACACAGAATCCGGAGATTTATACTGCGATAAGGTAGAGTACGCCAGTTTTAAGGGAGAAGCCCTGTGCTGCGACAGACTCCCTTGTCACTGAGTTAATCAACCGGCTCAGCCCTCCATTTCACCTGAGTAAAACTAGGGCCCCATTCGGAGATCTTCCACCATACAGGTCCAGTGACTGGCGCGAAATGGCATTACGTTAGACACCAAGACTTAACCCTCCAATTCGCCGGGACGAATTTAGGGTCCTAGTCAAGAGAGCGCCCCCATCACGTCAAGATCTAATGCCTGGGGGGCGTTCCGATAGGGATAACTGTGATTTGACAGAAGGTAGAAGCCATGTTGTTTTGACATTTCTGTTTAGTTAACATTGACAAATTATCTTGGAAAGACCAACGCCGCAACAAAGTTTACAAATGATTGAAATTTGTTTTCAAAATCAGTGTTCTATTCGCCAAACTTATAGAGCACTTCGTGAAATTTATGGTTTACATAATCGTCCATCAGAGCAGCTTATTCGTCGAACTATCGATAGATTTCGAACAACATTTTCTCTACTCGATGTAACAACAACAACAACAACAAGACAAAGAACTTTACGAAGAAAATATCGCTGCTGTAAGTCATAGTGTTAATGATGATCCAGATTTGCCTATTCGTCGACGTTCACAACAAGTTGGAATCTGTGTATCCACCACATGGAAAATTTTTCGTAAAGATCCTAGTCTACATCGATACAAGATCCAACTGATTCACGAACTAAAGCCACTTGACCGTAATAAGCGTTGTTTGTTTGCTGATTGGGCCCTAGAACAGCTTGAAGTTGATCCACTTTTTATCGTAAAATTGTGTTTAGTGATGAAGCTCATTTCTGGTGGAGCGGCTATGTAAATAAGCAAAATTGCCTTATATGGAGCGAAAACAATCCCCAAGAAGTTCTGCAGGTTCCATTGCAGGTGTGCATAGTGTGCTTTACACGCTGGAGGCATCATCGGTCCATATTTCCTTAAAAACGATGCTGGAGCTAATATTACAGTGAATGGTGCTCGTTACAGATCGATAATCAATGATTATTTGTTTCAAAATCTGAATAGTATCGACCCAGAAGTGTTTTGGTTCCAACAAGATGGTGCTACACCTCATGCTGCTACCGTAACAATTGATTTATTGAAAGAAAAAATTGGTGATAACATTATTTCAAGATATGGTCCAATTAATTGGCCTCTAAGATCATACGACATAACTCTACTGGATTATTTTATTTTGGGTTATGTCAAGTCATTGGTTTATGCTCATAAACCAGAAACAATAGACGCTTTGGAAGCCAACAAAACTCGAGTTATTGATGAAATAAGGCCTGAATTACTCGAAAAAGTGGTCCAAAATTGGTCTGGTCGAATGCGGTTCCTCAGAACTAGTCGTGGTGGACATATGCCGGAAATTATTTTTAAAACATAAATGTCATAAAATTCTTTCAAATAAAAAAAAATTGGCTTCAATCTTAATTAAAATGTGTTTTATTTCAATTTAAAGTTCTATCACTCTAAAAAAAACACCCGATATTATTATCACTTCAGGTTTCGGATCGAAGACTAAGTCCTGTATGATCCGAAAAAAATACAGAATATATGATATTATATATGAGAATATCAAAAAGGAGGGTACAAAAAAAAGATATTCCGAAACAAAGATGAACAAAGAAAAAAGAATATAATGTTCAGATTCAATAAAAAGATAAGTCTCTGTAAATAAATATAATATGCCTATTAGGTTTTAGAATTGGTAGGTTCACCCAGACTGCCTGTACTTTCATTGAATTTGTTTACAACAGCTTGGATCGGAATGCACACGTTGCAGGTGTCTTTTTTAATCTTTCCCGTACATTTGATTGCCTTCAGCATCAATGTATTGCCGACAAACTGTACCAGATTGGTTTTAGAGGCACAGTTTTAAGATGGATTCTGAGTTATCTCTTGAATCGTTCCATATTTGTCCAAATCAACGAACAAACTTCCAATGAATACCATAATAATCTGGTGTTCCTCAAAGATCGGTCCTGGGACCACTCCTTTTTCTCTTGTTTATCAACGACTTGCCGAGTACCTTGTTAGGTGCATTTGGAGTCTGTTCGCGGACGACATCTCGTTTGCCATTAAAGCCTGGAGGAATTTATACCTAAATGTGAACTACTGATCCAAATTTTTAATGACTGGTGTAGGTTCTCTCATTACGAATGTGAATAAGACCCAACTCGTCAAATTTCGGATACGTGACTCAGGACCTGTTGAACCAATGGTTCTCAACACACCGGAGGGTCCTCTGGAGTCCATTGAATGCATCAAATTTCTTGGATTATACGATGATGGATGTTTGAGATGGATTTTCATCTTTTCAAAAAGTTAAATAAATGTTTTTCGCCATTCATGGTCTCAAATATTCATTACCGATGGATGCATTATTAAGCATCTACTATGTGATGGTAAATAGTCATCTCAACTATAATGTAGTTTTATGGGACGCGTCTTCTGGTGGTGATCGAATAAGCATTGCTCAGAAGACAATTATTCGTTTGATTTTCAGTTTGAGCCTTCAAGAATCCTGTAGGCCGACATTTAGAAACTTCAAGATTCTTACACTTTCATGCATCTATATTTTGAATTGTCTCTTGCATGTGGAGGCTAATATCAACAACTTAATGAAGTGCTCTGACTCGGTATGATAGTACTGTATGCATGTCACGGCATAACACAAGTAAATATAGGTCCTCACCAACTTTTGTGGGTATTTGTTGTACAATCATCTTCCGAGGGAGATGAAATCGCTAGATGGTAAAATATTTGAGAAAATGATTAAGTCTACGGTAATTGAGAAATGCTTTTACAGCACTAAAAAGTTTTTTCCGACACAAAGGGTTATTAATCATTGTATTGTTATCTCTTTCACCCATTACTGTTTCATTTTTTTTATTCAATATTATTGTATTTTTTTATGTGGACATGGGATATACATTATACTCTCGATTGGTAATATGGACTTGCCAGGGAGCTTCCACCTCTTGATTCGGGAGACGGCGTTTCGTTTCCGAGCATGCGCATCTGAAACTCGTCAGACAGGCTTGATGCACAGGCTCTGCCTGTGACGCCGGTGACCATGCGCTCTGCTTGGAATGCTGATCGTCAAACGCTGTGCCTTGCTCTATTTGAACCTGGCGGAGACGGTTAGTCACGAATCGTTTGACTGGTCGGGTCTTCTATTGGTACGCCGATCAAGCTACGACAGAGCAAGGCAGGTTTCTGGACGAGGAGCGGAGAAGTTGTTCGCTACAATATTATGTCTTAAGAACGAATACAGAATTAAATTGAAGCCAAAGATCATCCAATATGTTTTCTAAAGTGTTCAAGAAGGAAGAATCAACAATACTGGGAAGTAAAGAATTCCATTTTGTAGGATTTCTGTTCGAAAGAAAGGTTTTTCTCACGTTTGTATTGAAGTTTTGTTGTCTCAGCTTGAAATTATGACCAGGCACGGAACCATCATCGTTTATAGAGAAAGGATGGGATGAATTGGAAGTAATTTGGGCGTTTAAAATTCTAAAAGCTATTATGAGATCGCCGTGGAGTCTACGGTTTTAAAATGTTGTGAGGTTTGAGATCACATGCTGCACTTGTACCAGAATATCACGATCACGCACCCATATTGGTCTTACAAACTTCGTTCGTGATCACCGATCCGGAATGAATTGTTTTGGTTTTCAGGAACTACGTTCTGAGTAAGGAGAGAAGCTGGTTGGAAATCACAGTCTCCATCTATTTAGCTTATCTCCCTTCTTAAAAAATGGGGGTGATAAAAGTGGCCAACCATCTTCCAGGCAGGATACCCTTCTATATTGAAGAAGTCATTATTAAACTCAGTCGAAGGGAAATGGATGTGCAGTAGTTCTTCAGGAAAAAATAAGTTATTCCGTCAGGGCCTGGTTTGGCCAAAGCATCCAGTTTATTAATTAACTCTTCGGATTGGAATGTCTGAAGAACCTCATCGATAACCTCGGCGGTGAAAGCAGACGCGAAGCAGTCTTCCAAAAGCTCACTTGCCTCCGGTATGGTCTCGCAAAGGGATCCATCGAGTCTTCGTAGAAGGGGTATAGCTTCCTTAGAATGGTGTGCACTTCTAACATGGCTATAAAAGCGCTTTCTGTTATCGCACAGTACTATTGACTCCTCATAGTTTCATCGAGCAAGCCTCAGACATGTTGAACAAGCTCCAATAGGTGGCCATCAATACAAGATTTTCAGTACGTATAAAGTTTTGTCATTGTGACGTATATTCGTTTTTACTGCGAGTAACCGCCTCGTGAAATTTTCGTGTTAATTGAGAGACATTTTTGTTACCATTGTTGCTTCATGTTCGGATAACTGATAAGGTAACTTAGTATACTAACTAT
Organism: Megalocaria dilatata; assembly: GCA_034642435.1. Classification (NCBI taxonomy): domain Eukaryota; kingdom Metazoa; phylum Arthropoda; class Insecta; order Coleoptera; family Coccinellidae; genus Megalocaria; species Megalocaria dilatata. The sequence goes on along the minus strand of CM067858.1, from coordinate 24,832,795 downwards.
TAATGCTATGAATTTTTGGATCTTTCAGAGCAATATCGACTTAGAACCACTGGATAAAAACGACAAAACCCCTTTGATGCTAGCCCAGAGCCATCGACATTTCGATATTGTTCAAGTTTTACAATCTGAGATCAAAAAACGCAAAACATGGTTCCCCCCAATCAGTGAAGTATGGGGTTTATTATTCGGGAAAGGTGGACATTCGAAGGCACCTCTATGCTTCTTTTTATGTTCTGTGCTCCTGTGGGGATATCCAATGTATGTTATTAGGGTGAGTATTGTTTTTATTTGATGAGTCAGAATATATTTTTTCTTCCAATTTATTGTTTCTTTTTTAAATTGTCTTCCTCTTCGTCCTGGTTGTCCATTATTTGGATGATTTTTTTCCATAGTGATATGTTGAGACATCTAATACTCCTCATTTTCAGAATAATTCAAGATTGATAAATATAATACAAATTACAAATATTCAGTAATACCAAAGCTATGAAAAATGATGTATAATTTAGGTGTAGTTCTTGATCGTAGTTGAAATAAGTGCTGAATGGTAAAAAGAAAATTTGAATATCAAAACAAATTGAAATATGTTTATCTTCTACAATTTTAATTTCCAAAAGAATTTTTTTATTCAAAAAACTTTTAGAATTAAATAAATGTCTAAAACAAGCACCGCTTACATTTAATAGACGTATATAATCAAAACTCAATATACAATGTCAAATGAAATAAATAACCCAACAGATATACGAAAGTAATTAAAATTAATAAATAAATATTCAAAGGAGACAAAATTTTGTTTCTGGTTTTATCTTAAGAAATACTACTTGCCTTATAAAAACATGAACACACTTGAAGGACTTCCCGAAGAATATAATTTATTTGAAATATTTAATACATTTAAATATTCGAACAAATTATTTCAAAAATCTCTAAAAAATGTGCACTATATCTTCAAAAAACAAATATAATTCTAGATAATCCCTTCATCAGCCCTTTTTCAATAATCCAAATATCAAAATCAAAAACATAACCTACATCACTCACGTGTTAAAAGACTTAAGCTTCGAACTACAGGTCAACTATATATTCAAGATTGATCTATGTTCTAACAAAATCAAAGAACAAAGTGAGTTATTTTAAGGTTTACTTAAATTCATTGACATTCTATAATGAGATTTATTGAAGCCAAAATATAATTATATATTATATATAAAATAAAATAGAAAGGCTTTTTACTTGATAGAAGAAATATAACAAAATTTGAATATCAAAACAAATTGAAATATGTTTATCTTCTACAATTTTAATTTCCAAAAGAATTTTTTTATTCAAAAAACTTTTAGAATTAAATTAATGTCTAAAACAAGCACCGCTTACATTTAATAGACGTATATAATCAAAACTCAATATACAATGTCAAATGAAATAAATAACCCAACAGATATACGAAAGTAATTAAAATTAATAAATAAATATTCAAAGGAGACAAAATTTTGTTTCTGGTTTTATCTTAAGAAATACTACTTGCCTTATAAAAACATAGTTGACCTGTAGTTCGAAGCTTAAGTCTTTTAACACGTGAGTGATGTAGGTTATGTTTTTGATTTCGATATTTGGATTATTGAAAAAGGGCTGATGAAGGGATTATCTAGAATTATATTTGTTTTTTGAAGATATAGTGCACATTTTTTAGAGATTTTTGAAATAATTTGTTCGAATATTTAAATGTATTAAATATTTCAAATAAATTATATTCTTTGGGAAGTCCTTCAAGTGTGTTCATGTTTTTATAAGGCAAGTAGTATTTCTTAAGATAAAACCAGAAACAAAATTTTGTCTCCTTTGAATATTTATTTATTAATTTTAATTACTTTCGTATATCTGTTGGGTTATTTATTTCATTTGACATTGTATATTGAGTTTTGATTATATACGTCTATTAAATGTAAGCGGTGCTTGTTTTAGACATTTATTTAATTCTAAAAGTTTTTTGAATAAAAAAATTCTTTTGGAAATTAAAATTGTAGAAGATAAACATATTTCAATTTGTTTTGATATTCAAATTTTGTTATATTTCTTCTATCAAGTAAAAAGCCTTTCTATTTTATAAAAAGAAAATTATTGTTAAAAAGTTTGCATAGGAAAAATAGGCAATTCAAAAAATCAAAAATTATCAAATTTTTTGCTTAGAACATGGGCATGATTTGTGAATCGTATATATGTATAAAACACTACTTCAAACTGCCAATTTTCGAGTATTTATTGTATCCCTATATTTTGTAATATAAAATTTGATCATTCAAATGTCATAGAGCTACAGCTATTTTTATATTACAGTGTATACCAATCACATGGAACATCCTTCGAGCCTCACATTACTGTTTCATATATTGGAACGTCGTTATGTGGGTCTGTTGGATTGTAGCAAATCGAAAAAATCCCGGATATCTCCCAATGAACACAGATTCTTATCATAGAGCGATCAAGCAAATTCCATACCACGACAAATGGAAGAAGAGGAACACCATGATCAATCGGCTCTGCCATACTTGCAAATGTCTTCGACCCCTAAGAGCAAAGCATTGTAGAATCTGCAACAGATGCGTATCATACTTCGACCATCACTGCCCTTTCATCTATAACTGCGTAGGATTGAGAAATAGAACGTGGTTCTTCCTATTCGTAATGAGCGTGGCCATAAATTGTTCCTTTACGATATACTTTGCGACATACTGTATAGCTATCGAAGGTTTTGGAGTGTTGTACATACTAGGATTGGTAGAAGCCTTCGTATTTTCTGGTTTGGGATGGATTCTCACGTGTACTTCGGTAGGTTCTATGAAAATCTTGAGCTGTTTTTATACAAAATACACTCATTTCCCATGGCGGCTGGTTCTATGGGGCAATGACTCGCCAATAAATTTGGAAACTTACACACATCAATCGAATTTTCTTCGTGTTATTTCGTTTCATCATCACTTCTTCAGTTATATTTTCATATTTTTTCCACTATTTGCATCCAAAAGCATTTAAAGCATGAGTTCGTTTCATTGTACAATAGTAGAATACAGCACTGGCTTTATATCGGACTTCAAAAGCTCTCCCTCCGTTTTCCAATATCTCAGGATCTCTGTATATCCATTTCATTTCTCTTCGAATGAAATTAATTTTGAATTTTGAGGTAGGTGAATATTTTTTTGTTATTTATTAATTGGAACGAATTTTCTATTGATTATTTTTCCGACCCAAATATCGACCAATAGAATTGCACCATTCGACGTCACGTGGTACAACCTACATGGTATTATACTGATAATTTTTTGATTATTTTCTCTGGTAGTTGCTATATATAAAAAACAAAACATGATCCAGTCAAATTAACCACACGTCAAACTGACAGCTTGAATTCAATTGTGAAAATTGGAGATTTTGCATGAAAATGAGTCGATTTGGAGTTTGTTCTCTGTCCACCATCGATAAAAAAGTCAAAGGAAATGTTCCCATTAATACGGAGAAGGCAAAAAAAACAGTTTGGAACCAATTTACTACTTTTTGTACTGAGAGGGAATACACATTGAGTGCTGAAACGAGTGAAGCGCAATTGGCAAACATTATGAAAGATTACGCTTACAATATGAAGAAAATGGATGGAGAAGACTATAAGGAAGGTACAATAAAAACAATGTGGAATCAGACTGCCAAATCACTTCAAGAAAAGTATTTGAACGATTTCGACATCAAAATCAACCCATTTTCGGATGCTGCATTCAAGACCGCTCGAGGAGCTCGTGATGCCAAGCGTAAGGCTTTACAATCTATTCCGGAAAAACGGAGGGCAAGTGCAGCAGCGTTGGAGGAAAAAGATTGGGATGCAATGACCACTGTTTGGGACGAGGAAACTCCTGATGGCCTCCAGAAAAAATTATTCATGATAATATCAGTGGAATTGGCTTGGAGAGGTGGTGAGGGCAGCATGGCGTTAATACATCACTTCAAGGCAGAACAGCGAAATGACGGGGAAACAACTGGGAGAATTGAATACAATCCAATTTTCAGCAAGACCACACAAGGTGGTGATAAAAAATTATCAGACAGCAAGTGGCTGGTGGAGAATCGGGAAATCCCTGACAAGTGCCCAGTGAGACTGTTCCAGAAATTGAGAAAAAAGAGAGATGCCAATATCAAGAGCGACAGACTATTCCTGACCCAAAATCCATTCTGGAATAAAGTTCCAGGCGCTAGGTGGTACAAGGATTCCCCAGTAGGCCAAAACACGATTTCAAAGTGGGTTAAGGAGTCAGCACAAAAAGCTGGGCTTGACCTTGGTAACAAAAAAATCACCAATCACTCCAGTCGTGCAACAGCCGTCTCCAATCTAGCGAAATCGGGCCTGGGAGAGCAGCAGATAATCAAAATAACTGGACATGCCAACAGTAACTCCATCAAGCCGTATCTCCAACTCGACCAGGAACACCACGAATTAATTGTCAAGAAACTGCGAAGGAGTGAGCCTACTGCAGAAAATGCCATCAACAGCATAAACCTCATGCCATCTACCTCTTCTGGGACCATTACCGATAACTCTGACTTGAAGAAAACATGCACCAATGTTTACAACAATTATATTTTTAATTGCACTAGCCTGAATCTTAATTAAATGTTGTTTTATTCATTATGAAATTCTTATTTGTTAACTGTTCATTTCATCTCCAATTCTATTGGCCGACATTCGGGACGGAAAAATAATCCCCCGAATACCACACGAGCTTCAAAATTATCTGGCATTTCCCTCAAGGTTCCCTGCAAACAAATAAAGTCGTCAAGTTTTTCAGGAAAAATCACTCGCGCTTCGCGCTCGTGATTTTTTAACCTGAAAAACTTGACTCCTTCATTTGTTTGCAACGAACCTATCGGGAAATACCCGATAATTTTGAAGCTCTTGTGGTATTATAAGTGATTAATTGTCTGCACAGTTATGATTGAGCTATAACAATATTAGATTAACCTTATTCATTATCACTTTACGGATTTCTACCAAGTAGCAACCAAATAATAATAATAATCATAATAAATGGTCTTTATTTACCAATCCAAAATATACAAATCAAAAAAATTACTTATCTGAGGGCGAGATTTAGTTCGCATGACCCCAGGCCAGAAAATAATACAGTAACTTGTTGAAAACCACCTGAAGTCATACGTCTATTCTTCCATCTAACCCTCTACAGTTTAAAACACAAACGAAAATTAAAGAAATCCGAGCATACCCAACTAAGAAATAACAACTTCAACAATGCCGCAGATTATGTAATTAAATGTGTATGTAAGCCTCACCTCAAACAGAGCCCAGAAATAGTCAGTCACACAACATCTTTATTAGACTCTTCAGTAAACAGAACTCCGGAAGCCAAAAAAGTGAGATGAACATTTCAGCCGTACAGGGGATCGTTGCGAAAATTGTCGAGCAAACGTAATTTGAACTTATCGAGTGAGATATTTCTATACTCAAATTTTAATTCATTCATAATTTTTGCCACTTGGTAGGAAAATGATCTCGTGAACAAGTCAGTTGAATGTTTCGGTATAGAAATACTACATTTAGAGCGAATATTCACAGAACAAAACTTTGTTGAAAAGTGTTATCGGTACTCCCTTCTTGATTATCTTGAAAAACAAAACCGAAGAATGAAATTTCCGCCTATCTTCCATGTTGAGCCATCTTGTTTTCTTGAGGGTATATGTTATTGGATCTCGTTTTCGAATTCCGTGAATGAATCTCAAACAACGATTCTGAAGCATCTGTATTCGATTCTTATCAAACACTGTCAAAAAAGGACTGTAGACAACATCACAAAAATTCATATGTGACAGTACTAGGGATTCAAAAAGCAATTTCTTGTCGATCTATTCAGGTAGTTTCTGTATTGATATAAGAGTCTTAGGTTCAAGTAAGCTCTGCTCAGCGAATTGGATATATGCCTCGTAAATCGTAAGTCAGTATCAATTGTCAAACCCAAATTCTTGGCACTATCCACAAAACGAACAACGTTTCCATTCATTAAAATCCTCTGACCATAATTTTGCAAGAACATTCTTTGATTTTTTCTCCCAGAGTTGGCACATGGATTTATTAGAATTCAAACGAAGGCAATGTTTCACTGATATCTCGTATATGACGTTCAAATCGAAATTGAGGGCCGCCACTGCCTGTCGACATTCATTAGGTTTGAAGGAAAGTTTTAGCTGACTATCATCAGCGTAAAAAAAAGAAGTGGCTGAAAAGCAGACATTAGCGAAGCATGATATATATATTATAAAAAGTAGCGGACCCAAGATAGATCCCTGTGAAATTTCACAGTCTCAAGTATGTTGATGTATCAATGACTACTACCTGAGATCTACATTCAACATAAATAGCCAACAGTGCCGTAGCCCTCCGTGAAACACCAATGTAATGCAATATAGCAACTAAAAGTTCATGATCTACGGAGTCGAAAGCTTTCGAATAGTCAAGTAAAGTTTTTTTCTCTAGATGATCCTGCAGTTGCCCATGCATTACCCTTTCAATTATTTTAGACCAAGTTGGTAACAAACTAATAGGTCGAATATTATCTAAAGACGATGAGTTGGAGTGTTTTGGCAAGGGGGCGACCAAAGCTTTTTTCCAAGAGCTGGGATAAACAGAGTTCCTCAGACAAAAATTGACAACATGCGTCAAATAAGGAAGAATGAAAGGAATGCACAATTTAATTGTAGATATATTGATGCCATCATGACCTGTAGCCCCGCTCCTGATCCCATCTTGAAGATCTCGGCTTCTTCTAACTCCTGAAATGTAAAACTGACCATATTTGAATCCTTAGTGTTTGTGTTGTAGAATTCAAGAAGATCATGGTCCCTAAGAACTCTTGAAATGGAGTCAATAAAATATTTATCTATTTTATTAGCATCTTTCAACTCTTCGGGTAGTTCAGTTGATTTCCTCTTGATAATATTGAGATTTTTCAGACTCGACCAGAAGTTTTTAGTTTCCTTGTTGTTCAGGACAGAATAAAAGTAAGCTTTTTTTTCATTTTTAGCCGCCAGTGAAACTGCATTTCTAATCTGTTTGTACAAGAGCCAGTCGTTTTCATTTTTGAATTTTTTATAACGAGCCAGAGTTTTATCCCTCAAAACCATCATTTCCTTCAAATTATCTGTCAGCCATGGTGCATGTCTCTTTGTTATTCTTATAGTGCGGAAAAGAACGTGTAGATCCAATAAGGTTGTTATGTTGGAATTCATGAAATTTATTTTCTCGTCGATATCATCGTGATAAAATATACCTCTCTAGGGTATTAATTGGAGATCTGAATTGAACTGATCGTAATTGAAATTCCTCTACAGTTTTAAACATGGGAAATTTCTTGTTCATATCAATGTGCCAATTACAGGATACAAGTTCATGATCGGTGCCAACGTCGGTAGACAAAACTTCAATTTCAGAAACACTATGGATGTCCGAAGCTAATATATAGTCTATAAGTGTTGCAGATTGGTTGGTTATTCTTGTTGGCTAGTTTATTAACTGACTGAGACCAAGTGCATCAATTCTCCCTTTGACGTACTTCGTTTCACTATCTGGGACAAGCAAATTCGTCATCAATTAAATTTATGAAGAATAATTATTAAAAAAAAGTGACATAATCAGACTTTGTTTAATCGTCTCTGCCGTGAGGAATTGCTAATCATATATAGAAATGAAATCCAGAGACATTTTTAGTATATTATATATGGCTGCCATAATATTTTGAAACATATCGTCTATGTTAGAAAACCCAATGTCTTCAATAAGCCACTTCTTGGATATAAATCACTTAAAATTTGTACGTATACGAAATTAATCTAATCGATACACATGCATTTCAGGTCCTTCATGCCTGCATGAATCTCACCACGAATGAAATGTTCAACTACAAAAGGTATCCGTATTTGCGAGATAGAAGAGGTAGATATTTCAATCCATTCTCAAGAGGACCAATTTTCAATCTTATCGAATTCTTCTTCTGCACGCCAGAAGAATATGAGGACGACTACAACTATGAGTACATCTGATATACGAGCAAGCAGATTCTGGCAAGAAAAGGATGAATATTTCCACATATAAGGATATTTTTCTAATGGTATATTCAGCTTTCGTCTTGTTTACATCATCATTCATTTGAAAAAATGTTTTCTCGGGACGTAATTCAAAGAAACCATTTCAGACCTACAGATTGGTACTTTTTGTGGTGACCTACAGCGTGACCTTGAACTTAATTTGTCAATCTTACCTTTCTTCACAATATAATCCAATAATTCTGACAGAATTTTTTTCATATTCAAATGATTCTGAAGATTTACTTTATATAAAAGTATCCTCTGAAAATGGTAAGAAATTTATGTGTTCAATGAACTAACAACCATCTTGCCATTGGAAATCAGAGGTAACAAGACTACTACTATTTAAAATAACTCACGTGTCAGGATTCTGAATAAATTTTGAAACATGAAAACTGTGTGAATTATTTTAAATAAAATTATTTTAATGATTCACCTAGAGCCAACCGCCAAACTCATAAAGAAAAACCTAGGAAAGAAGCGAAATCCAACTGTGTCTGTGTCTTTGGAACATTCACTAAGGAATCAAAAATTCATTTTGTGCTCAGCAAAAATAAGCTATATCTTTTTACGGCTTCCTTATAGGTCACTGTCACTTCTGAAAGTATTCAGTGACGTTAAGTTCAGCAGAAAATGTTGAATACGTTTTCTGTGGGAAGGAGCAAACAAACTCAACAGAAAACCTCTTCATGTCAAACAGAACCATGAAATCAAAAACGATTGAGACATATACTTTTTAAAGGTATCTCAGTTAAAAGAAGTCATTATTACTCTAGAAATCAATGGGAACTCAGTGTCGACATAAACCACCCTAAGCTCAGGAAAAAGATTATTAGGCAGAGATATTGTTTGAGAAACTTTCCTTTGGAATTGGTAAATTCTGGAAACTACGAACTAAATCCTTCCTAGTCGTATCACCAACAAATGATACTTAATATACCCATAAAATCCGATGGATTTAAGACTAAAAAACAGCTAAAAAACCTTTAATGACCTTGAAGTTCTAATTATGGATCATCTGGAGATCACCACAGTTTTAACTAGAAACTTTTACGTTTTTCTCAAACTTTTTCTTCGATTACCTTAAAGCTAGTTTTTAGAAATTGCTATGTTTTATCACCTACATATTTTTGTAACTTTGCCGACATTTCATAACACATATTCTTGTTATCATTCTTTGAAACTCTACCCTTTGTTAAGTTTTCACTTACCTGAAGATGATGTAATATTTTTTTGCAAGTAAAACAGAGTAATTTCTTAAAACGTATTATAATTATGATCACTACCAAAAAGTGACGAACAAAACAGTTGAATATTATAATGTGGTAATTTCAAGTTTGGTTCACGAAGAAAAACTTTTAGAAACCCCGTTTTTTCGTCATAAAATGCATTAATACAGAGATATTCAGAAGCGCAGACTGCATTTTACCAAATGCTCACAAATATTCAAAATTTTCTAATCCAGAATTGTGTTAATTTTTCGAATCCTCCAAACGTCCTCATAAATTAAGGATTTATTTTTTTACATACAGTGTCTTTCACACATCATTACTGTTGAAATATTCGTCAAAAACTTTTTAAATAGAGATACTGGCATGCATATAGATTTTTGTTACAAGACCTTTCTAGTGATATTAACTGATTTTTCAGATATAACTACCCTAGGTAAAATTATGTTCTTAGTTTCATTTGAATTCTTCAAATATGACCCTCACTTTCTGATATTTACTTTCATTAACAATTACAAACACTTAAAATTTAATATTTATTATTTTAGGCTGTATTATCGCTCAACTCTGTTTTCCTGCTCTTCAGACTCATTTCTGAAAGTTTTTTTTCGCCCAAATAAGTTCCAGAGCAACGGATATCCTTAATCAATTTTAAATCATTCAATTTGATGGTGACAATTCATTGAAGTGCTTGAATTTAAGAATTTTCACATTCTGGAAGAAACTGATTTCATCTTTTGTCTGAATATCTCAATATAATAGTAATGAGATCCTCTTAGCTATCTCCTGTCTCTCCAAAAAAAATGGAAATTGACATTAAATCCATTAAACTTTCAATTTAATATTGGTTTGGTTGTTGCGAACGATTGCTGAATCTATCAGATTTTATTAAAATAATTAGTAACGGATTCCAAGGAGTAAGAAGTAACTTTATGCCTCATAACCAAAATATCTAAATAGGTGTAACCAAAATTCGAATACAAAACCATCCGTTTTTCTTCGAAAAAAAATTAGCATCATTTCTTTCGAATCCGCTACTAAAGACAAGCTCGCATTTGAAGCTCAAAAATATGTACATTTCAATAACTTTAAGGTTGAGATCTGCTGTCTCGAAAAGTGTCTTACTATACATTTTGATATAATTGTCGATATGTTGCAATCGCCTGTTGTTTTGGTTAAAGGGTATGAATCTACCCGTTTGTTGTAATTATAATTCACATGTGGCTATTTTTTATGAATAGAAGAAGTAGAGCAATCGGTTTATGCTTTTAATAAAATCATCTTACAGAAATAATTGAAGTATCATTTGAATCCTCAAATTGAAGTTAAGTTTGGATACAAAAGCAAGCAACTTTTTTAACCCACCTTCTTTATAACAAATAGGGATTAGGAGTACAAATAAATCCGTGCGGTTTTGATAACAGATATCACTTCTAGTTTATTATTCCATTGTTTTATCGGGCCTCACCTTCATTTTGAAGTGTTATTATTAGGCTTCCTTTTAAGTATCTGCCATTTCGCTGAACTGTAAACAACATAGTTTCTGTTAATCTTTATAATATTTTTTTGACAATAAAACTTGAATTTTCGAAAAAACTGCACGCACTAATTTGTGCTTCTATTACAATCATTAAAGAGTGCTGTTAAACCCCTGACAAAATATTCTTATTATATGATTTATTCAAAATTTTATATCTATGTAATAGAGAACCCGTAAAATAAGAAGAATATTTTCGGAATATATCAGGAGTTTTAAACTCAGTGTAATGTAAAGATTCGAAAGTACATTTAGTTGAAAGTTATTCATAATCACTTCTTCCTAGTAATCACAGCAACTGATGGAAAAGGAATTTTTGCTTTTTTGACTCCATTGTTTTCTTCATAAACGATTAGTTCGTTCTGAACTATCTTAATAAAATCTTCCTTATATTTCTGTTGGTCAATTTCTGGAATTCTCTCCAGAATGTGGTCCTGGGATTCCACGGTTTCTACAAAATGAAGTCATTCCAGCATTTAATTATATAATGCAAATGATTAAAATATGGGGATGTTTCTGATGATTGAATATTCGAGGGTGGATCAAATATCAACTGGTTTTTTTACCAGTCTCTGCGTGAAGTGATGCGCGTGGTACTAAGCTATGTGTTGGAAGGGGTTACCTAGGGAACAAGAAGACAACATTCTGTTTCACTACAGTTGATTGAGTCTCAGAAGCATCTTGTCTGAGCAAGAAGGTGCATACTTATGTTGAGCAACGCATTATAATGAAATTTTTATCGCAGGAAACCGTAAAACTTCCCAAAATTTTGATTCGATTGATTCTATAGTTCGCTAAAAAGACGCTTTAAGGAATTCAAGTCTATGAATGGCCTAAAAAAATTTTCAGGAGACTGTGCAGCAGTAGAAATTTTGAGTCATGTCCGCTAACCGTGTACAAGTTTTACTGACACGAACATTCGTGCGATTCGAGAGGAGTAAACTGACTGGAACATTCAGTACATGAAATTGCTGCAGAAGAAGGAGCATTGAACGAGAAAATGTAATCAATCATTTCTAATGAGATGGGTTATCGAAAACTATCGGCAAGATGGGTTCCTCGCCTACTAACAGAGCGCACCACCTTGCTACATGTGAAAGACTTTTAACGCGATATCAAGAAGGGGCTGATGATTTCTTATGTTACACTGCCACTTGTGATTTAGATATGGGTGCATCACTACACTCCAGAATCTAAACAAGCAAACATGAATTGAAGGCAATTTGAAAAAGCACCACCGAAAAAGCCAAAATCACCCTGTTTACAGATTATTTCTGGCAACTGTTTTTTCCTTCATGAACAACGTAGGATTAATGCTGAATATAATGGCAGATCGAGCAAATCATGTCATTTGTGTATGAAATTATTCTGTTTCGAAATTAACATTTGGACTGCGACAATTTCTGAATTATTAACCATAACTTTTATGGCTCCAAGCGATCTTTTATCACCAAAATAAAAACTAAAATCAAGAAATAATATACTTAAAGTCACCCAGCAGTAGAAGGAATATTCCTAAAATATTCACTCAATGGGCAGAATGGTACAGATATTCAAAGAATATTATACACCATAGCATTCGAGAAATATTCCATTAGAAATATTCAGCATCGCATGTTCCTAGAATTGAATATTTTCTGGAATATTTTACATGGAAAATTTCCGGTCATATACATTGGAGACTATTCGAAAAAGAAGAGTACTCTAAAATGAATATTATTTTCTGACTATTCCTAGAGTACTCCTATAATATTCTGCTTGAACTATTCAGAAAATATTCCCTTCAGAATGATCCTGAAATATTCTATTCAGAACTTTCATGGAATATTTTTATTACCTCTGTAAGATGTATGATATATATTATTTCAAAAATTATTTATAGTCAGTTGTGAACTGATTTTAGCTATAATGAATGAAAAAACTTGTTTTCAATTCACTGAGGTTGCAATTTATGTTTGCAGAGAGACAAATTAAAACAAATATTAAAAATCGGACAAGGGTGTCGCTAAAGAGGGTTAGACCAAATCGTATCTTGTTAAATAATTGCACTCAGAGAAGGTCAATATTTTCTTGTTTATTTTTTATTTTATTGTTATTTGGTGTCATATAAAGGGAAATTTATTTCAAATTTTCCAGTGTTTAGAAGCAGCATTATTTTTAACTATAATATAGAGAAGTTTTGGTTCTGTAAGAAAAGGCTTTATTATTTATAGGAGTAAAAGTTTTCAGAAAATAACCCAACAATGTTCTATCATGATGAATTGTAGAATTATACTTAACACAAATGAGATCATATTTTATACAGGCGGTCTACTTTTAATAGGGGCAAATTTCAAGGGTAGTTCATACAAGTTATTTGCAACAAAAAATGTCATATAACACATGGTCGAAATGTTGATGGGTATTCTTCAATTCAACATTTCTTGATTTCACGAAATATTCTAACAATTATACTTCAGTTATCCTTGTAACCTCATCAAGAAAACTTGAAATATTTTGTGAAATCAAGAAATATTAAATTGAAGAATAACCATCAACATTTCAACCATGTGTTATATAATAAAATAATAAGGAACGGTTTTTTACTTGATATAAGGGTTATTACAAAATTTGATTATCAAAACAGATTTAATCTGTTAGTCTTCTACAATTTCAATTTCAAAAAATTTACTTAAGAAAATTTAAGAATTAAATTAATGTCTTAATAAGCACTGCTCATATTTAATAAGCGTATAAAATCGAAATTCATCATATAATATCAAATGGAATTAAAAAAAAACCAACGAATATAAATTGTCCAATAAAATTAAAAAATAAATGAATAATTTTAACTAAGACCATTAAAGTGCCTTATAAGTTTTGTATTTTTTGTGAGCATAGAACATAGAGTACCTTGGATATTAGATGTACCTATGTGAATGTTTCTGAAGATCATATATTTCTTAAGATTGGATTCGGTAAGTTTATTGTTAATTGATTTTATTATTTTTTATATGTAAAGTTGAACTGATCTTATCGTAATTTTAATTATTTTTTGAGGATGTGCTACATGTTTTGAGATTTTTTGAAGTAATCTATTTAAATATATTGAATATTTCAAATAAATTAGTTTTTGAGAAGTTCTCAAAAGTATGTTTTATATTTTTGAGAAAGAGTTATTTTTCATAAATATAGGATCAGAAAACAATACATTTTGTAACAAACAGGGCTTCGTACGTTTGTCTGAAGAGTTCAGTACGCATGCCTGGAACGAAACAAAAAATGTTTGTTTATTTATTTTTTAATTTTAATTGACAATTTATATTCGTTGGTTTTTCTTAATTCCATTTGATATTGTATGATGAATTTCGATTTTATACGTCTATTAAATATGAGCAGCCGAATCGCGCCGAATTTTGTTTTATGGCTTCAATTGACTCAAAACGGGTGCCACGAAGGGGCAATTTTAGTTTTGGGAAGAGGAAAAAGTCGCAGGGAGCCAAATCCGGCGAATACGGTGGTTGCTGAAGCACGTTTGTTGAGTTTTTGGCGAGAAAGTCAGTCACAATCGTAGCTCGGTGAGAAGGCGCGTTATCGTCCCATAGTAATCACCCATAGTAAAAATCGGCACGCACTGTGATATCGACTGACTTAATCAGCTGTTGCAAACACACTAGTTAACAGATCCCGCTCAAGCTTGGCATAGTAATTAAGGATAGTGGTACCAACCTAGGAAAAAAAATTTTTACCTGCCTCATTGCCCCGCCAGATTTAAATCGATAATTCCCGGTACTTTCTTGACAGAATGTATATCTGCTTTACTCACCAATCATAACATCTTCGGGTTCTTGAAGGGCAAAATCTTGGTATTCTCCGATCGTCACCGTTTCAAGACCAGCAGCTTTAATATTACTTTTAAGGGTGCCTATCGGATCATCATACTCGATGAGGCTTTTCCAATTCTTATAATCTCTAGTGTATGGTGCCCATTTGTCGATTTTACTCAGACTTCTGAATAATTCAGGAACATGACTTCGTGTAGAAAACGCGAAAAACGTTTCACCTTCTGGCTTCAATAAATCGTTACAGTTTCGGAGGGCTTTACTGCAACACATAATAATAAAGATGTTTATTCAACAAAATAAAATATACAAATTGATGATGTACAGTTAAGCAAATTTAACTTGAATTATTCCATTTCATTACAGGAAACAATTCAAAAATCGATAATAACATATTTTCCCGAAGGCAATCTCTGCGGAGAAATTGTCTTGTATGGTAATTGTATGCTTCATTACAGAAAAGAAAGGAATAAAAACAAATTTACATACATATACAACAAAAAAATTTGCACAAAACAAAAACGACAATATCGCAGATCACGGTTAACCAAAACTATTATTCACATGTATGGACATACGAATTTTTTAAGTCTATCATCTGGGCTACTTCCCGAGTTGTGAGTGTTTTCAATTCTTTAATTTTTTCTTTTAAATCCATTCATAGCCACAATATCCTTTATTTCAGCTGATATCTTATTATACATGTATGGGAAAGACAGTCCGAAACATTGTAAATTTAATTTTAATCTATAAACAACGTCGCTCCATTGGAGCAGTGGAAAAATCAAAACCTCAGCGCGATGCGATGACGAATAAACGATTGTTCTCTCGTAATCGTAAAGTCACGGAGGAATTCATTTGCCACGATTAATGACACAAATAATTTCCTCTGTGAAAATGAGTACTTAGGTTCTTTTTCGCCATAACTGGCTTGAAAATAAAATAAATTCTGCGAAAATAAGAAATTCGAAAACAAAAACAAATCCTAAAAAATGCAAAATCGAAGGTCATCAAAATAAATTATACGTTCAAATAACCCTCCTTGTTGAGCCAAACAGTAGCCAAATCTATTATGAAGAGATAATTTCATATCTCTGATCAGATTCGGCAAAGTTGTTATTTGGGCACAAAGTTGGATTATTTTTAACCTGTTTTCATTAATATGAGTCGCTCTATCAATTTCGTGTCCATAATCCAAATTTTCTCGAAGAAAAATCATTGGGAGATAAATCTGTTGATCTGGATGGGCATTTGATGGTGCCATTTGTAAAAATGACACGAACGAGTTTTACACAGGGACGAACAGTTTTATTATCTTGACCTTCAGCAAATATAAGAGATTATAT
This sequence comes from Megalocaria dilatata, assembly GCA_034642435.1. Classification (NCBI taxonomy): domain Eukaryota; kingdom Metazoa; phylum Arthropoda; class Insecta; order Coleoptera; family Coccinellidae; genus Megalocaria; species Megalocaria dilatata. The sequence continues at coordinate 24,816,723 of CM067858.1, read as the reverse complement.
ACAAGGAATTTAAAATTAAGCATACAAGCTGTTTTGCCTAGTGTTAACTATTCCTCCAACAAGTGTTTCGGTCGAAATAAATTTTTCGTGTCTTAAGCGCATAAAAACGTATTTAAGAAATACGATGACACACGAGCGCATAACAGGTTTGCCAATCTTGGCTATAGAAAAAGGAATAGTACAAATTGTTAGTGAGGATCCTCAATTTTACGAAGATATTATACATAAATTTGCAATTTCAAAAAACCGTCGAATAGACTTGTTGTACAAAATAAAAAAGTATGAAACATGTTTTTATATTGGTTTGTATTTTATTCAAATAAATAACAAATAAGCAGTAATGTGTTTATCATCTTAGTTGTTACTCATTATTATTTGTATATATTTACATAATATGTATTTATAAAAAGGAAATTATTTTGTGTTTTCTAACTTTTTGTTCTACTACAAAGAAGCAGAAAACGTTATTTTTGTTAATTTTATATATACACAATGTTATGTTTTTTAATTATTAGTTCTCATTAATAAATTATAGAGTTTAAAAGTTTTTTTATGGTTTTAGAAGAGCTATTGGCGATGACCTCCATATAAAAGGTCAACGCGTCAAGGAATAATACTTCAGGTGTCTAAGCACCAAGGTGGCCTAGAAATTTATTCCTTCTTCAGGCCTCGCCTGTTTTAAGTACCACGAACCGCCAATATAATTAATATTTTGACTAAATAAGTAGTTATGATCAAGTGCTGAAATATGTTTTATTTTTAATTTGTGAAATTAATAGCAAAAATGACAAAATGAGCCAGATCAAACTGTATTGTTCAGGCTGTATAGAGTTATATATAAATCATAATTTCTTAAAAGAGTTAATAAACGTAATAAAGAGTTAAAATATGTAAGAGTTGATTTTAATCAGTCAAATTAAAGAAAAAACGGCAAAAGGATCCAGGTTTAGCTATATTGATCAGGCTGTTGTAGAGTTCCCACTCCCAGGCGCGATCCTACTACTGCTCGACACGGGGACTTTTGACTGCTGAGTTTCCTCCCTGGCCCGGTTCGCCCCTCCTTGGATAACCTGGTCATCCCGGACTCCTCCAGGATGACCATATTTATGCCAAGCTTAGTGCGGACGCCCGGTCAACGTAAGACGCTCTACCACAGGACTCCTGATCTCAAACCATCCGCTGAACCCGACCTCCAAGTAGCTGGATTACAGAAGACGCCACGCTCCCAGTCGGTATGTGACGTATAAAACGTTGATGCGGTGATACAATTTCACTTTGAAGATGTCACATACACATATTAATTTGTTTAATTACATTTATTCGAAAGAATATTACTCAATAATTCGGTTCGAAAAAGTTCCCTGATTTGTAGAATTTCTTTCATACAAATATTCTAATGAATAGAAACATATTATAACGTATATAACGCATGCGTTACAGCTCTAATTAGGCAACACAGAATTCACTTATATGCTTGTTTGTTGCCTTTTTAAGTAGGGAGCTTTTATCTACCAAGGCATCAAGTTTTATACAGAGGTCTATATAAAAATCTTGCCCAGAATTATAATACAAATCAATAAATATCTCAAGAAAAATGATATTTTCTGTATGGAACAAATTGAATATGTATAATTATCTTATTGATAAACCTTTCTTTATATTTCAAAATATAGATTTAGTAAAATCGAATACAACTATAGAAAAGTCTGAATTATTTCAAATGAATAAACGTACTCATGATAGAAACATTATTTTATTGTTTTTCAAATTATATAAAGAAATTAGTCATACGTAAATAAATAGAGGTTCATCACAAATGTACGCCAACTTTAAACCATGACCATAGAAAAATATTCGATTTGTTGATAATGGAAGTGCATATAGAGTGTTTGAAGAATACCCTTCGTACAAAATATTATTTTATTGTAAGAGCAGCAGTTTTTTCTTGTGATCCAAATCAGTGACGGATTGTGTTGTAATTATTTTTTCTGAATTCTGGTACTCTGCGCTTATCGTCAACCGATGAATTTTGATGGGTAAAATCATAACATCAATGCCCACTAAGGTTCTCTTGTCGTTAGTCATAGTTCAGAGAATTTTTATACCGCTTGCACATTATCTAATATTTACCAAATATCAGACGAATTTTAACAAATCAGATTAGAAATAGAATTATTATTATTCATTTATAGGTTAGTGTTTGGTTATTGTTTTCCACTAGTAACAGTTAATTTGAGCTTGTCAGTTTCATGACATGGAATATAAAGAATGTTGGTGACAAAAGAATAAAATAATCAACACTATATTTCTGTTTCACAACGTAATTAATATTTTCCTTGATAATATATTTTGAGTAAAGGTACTTAGAAGCTGAAATATTTGAAGTTGTATCAAAAAAACATACGCATGAATCTTGTGCTGTCTCATTTATGAGAGACGGGATTGCTTAGAATTATATTTGTTTTTTGAAGATATAGTGCATTTTTTACAGATTTTTGAATTAACTTATTCGAATATTTAAATATATTAAATATTTCAAATAAATTATATTCTTTGAGAAGTCCTTTAAGAGTGTTCATGTTTTTAAAAGGCAATTGGTGTTCTTAAAGGTAAGACCAGAAACAAAATTTTGTCTCCTTTAAATATTTATTTATTAATTTTAATTACTTTCGTATATCTGTTGGGTTATTTATTCCATTTGACATTATATATTGAGTTTTGATTATATACGTCTATTAAATGTAAGCGGTGCTTGTTTTAGACATAAATTTAATTCTAAAATAAAATAGAAAGGCCTTTTACTTGATAGAAGAAATATAACAAAATTTGAATATTAAAACAAATTGAAATATATACGTCTATTAAATGTATGCGGTGCTTGTTGTAGACATAAATTTAATTCTAAAAGTTTTTCGAATAAAAATTTTTTTGAAATTAAAATTGTAGAAGATAAACATATTTCAATTAATTCTAAAAGTTTTTTTAATGAAAAATTTTTTTTTTAAATTAAAATTGTAGAAGATAAACATATTTCAATTTGTTTTAATATTCAAATTTTATGAGAGTTGCTATATGGAGTAGATTCGACAACGAATGTAGGGCACTTCTCAGAAAAAAGTTCAAAAAATTAAAGTAATTGGCGAGATGTTCAGCCGAAGCACAAATACAAGTTAGATATACAAAGCAATTTACGAAGAGTCTGGATTACTCTTTTATTAGCTTTTATCCAACATACCATCCAATATTCTGATATTTGAAATGAAAAATTAATCCCCAGACGTTTGTGAGCTATTTATGAGATACCCTCATTTATTTATTATATTATTTCTAAAAGGGGAGCAATTAAAGTTAAAAAAATATAAAAATCAGCGTAAATTCGTGAAAGTAATCAAAAAGATTCTTGAAGTAGGCAATTCTAGCTGTATTAATCATTTTGGTTCTTCGCAGGACTGAGGTGTATATATAATTTATAAATTCTCAAAAAAATGTTACAATCTAAATTAATGATTAAAATATTGGTAAAAAAATTAGAAAAGCTATTTCATTGCCTATACATGTTACAAGGTTGGTATATAAATTTATTATTTTACAAAAACGATAATAACGGAAATCAAGAGTTAAGTTACGAAATAATCTACATTGATCTGGCTGATAGAGTTTCCGATGAGAACATGTGTTGAAGAATTATATATAATTCATAATTTCCTAAAAATGATAATAATCGTTATTAAGAGTTGAAATATATGAGAATCCATTTGAATTAGTAAAATGAACGAAAAAAACCGCAAAAGGATCCAGGTCTAGCTATGTTGATCAGGCTGTTGTAGAGTTCCCACTCCCAGGCGCGATCCTACTACTGCTCGACACGGGGACTTTTGACTGCTGAGTTTCCTCCCTGGCCCGGTTCGCCCCTCCTTGGATAACCTGGTCATCCCGGACTCCTCCAGGATGACCATATTTATGCCAAGCTTAGTGCGGACGCCCGGTCAACGTAAGACGCTCTACCACAGGACTCCTGATCTCAAACCATCCGCTGAACCCGACCTCCAAGTAGCTGGATTACAGAAGACGCCACGCTCCCAGTCGGTATGTGACGTATAAAACGTTGATGCGGTGATACAATTTCACTTTGAAGATGTCACATACACATATTAATTTGTTTAATTACATTTATTCGAAAGAATATTACTCAATAATTCGGTTCGAAAAAGTTCCCTGATTTGTAGAATTTCTTTCATACAAATATTCTAATGAATAGAAACATATTATAACGTATATAACGCATGCGTTACAGCTCTAATTAGGCAACACAGAATTCACTTATATGCTTGTTTGTTGCCTTTTTAAGTAGGGAGCTTTTATCTACCAAGGCATCAAGTTTTATACAGAGGTCTATATAAAAATCTTGCCCAGAATTATAATACAAATCAATAAATATCTCAAGAAAAATGATATTTTCTGTATGGAACAAATTGAATATGTATAATTATCTTATTGATAAACCTTTCTTTATATTTCAAAATATAGATTTAGTAAAATCGAATACAACTATAGAAAAGTCTGAATTATTTCAAATGAATAAACGTACTCATGATAGAAACATTATTTTATTGTTTTTCAAATTATATAAAGAAATTAGTCATACGTAAATAAATAGAGGTTCATCACAAATGTACGCCAACTTTAAACCATGACCATAGAAAAATATTCGATTTGTTGATAATGGAAGTGCATATAGAGTGTTTGAAGAATACCCTTCGTACAAAATATTATTTTATTGTAAGAGCAGCAGTTTTTTCTTGTGATCCAAATCAGTGACGGATTGTGTTGTAATTATTTTTTCTGAATTCTGGTACTCTGCGCTTATCGTCAACCGATGAATTTTGATGGGTAAAATCATAACATCAATGCCCACTAAGGTTCTCTTGTCGTTAGTCATAGTTCAGAGAATTTTTATACCGCTTGCACATTATCTAATATTTACCAAATATCAGACGAATTTTAACAAATCAGATTAGAAATAGAATTATTATTATTCATTTATAGGTTAGTGTTTGGTTATTGTTTTCCACTAGTAACAGTTAATTTGAGCTTGTCAGTTTCATGACATGGAATATAAAGAATGTTGGTGACAAAAGAATAAAATAATCAACACTATATTTCTGTTTCACAACGTAATTAATATTTTCCTTGATAATATATTTTGAGTAAAGGTACTTAGAAGCTGAAATATTTGAAGTTGTATCAAAAAAACATACGCATGAATCTTGTGCTGTCTCATTTATGAGAGACGGGATTGCTTAGAATTATATTTGTTTTTTGAAGATATAGTGCATTTTTTACAGATTTTTGAATTAACTTATTCGAATATTTAAATATATTAAATATTTCAAATAAATTATATTCTTTGAGAAGTCCTTTAAGAGTGTTCATGTTTTTAAAAGGCAATTGGTGTTCTTAAAGGTAAGACCAGAAACAAAATTTTGTCTCCTTTAAATATTTATTTATTAATTTTAATTACTTTCGTATATCTGTTGGGTTATTTATTCCATTTGACATTATATATTGAGTTTTGATTATATACGTCTATTGAATGTAAGCGGTGCTTGTTTTAGACATAAATTTAATTCTAAAATAAAATAGAAAGGCCTTTTACTTGATAGAAGAAATATAACAAAATTTGAATATTAAAACAAATTGAAATATATACGTCTATTAAATGTATGCGGTGCTTGTTGTAGACATAAATTTAATTCCAAAAGTTTTTCGAATAAAAATTTTTTTGAAATTAAAATTGTAGAAGATAAACATATTTCAATTAATTCTAAAAGTTTTTTTAATGAAAAATTTTTTTTTTAAATTAAAATTGTAGAAGATAAACATATTTCAATTTGTTTTAATATTCAAATTTTATGAGAGTTGCTATATGGAGTAGATTCGACAACGAATGTAGGGCACTTTTCAGAAAAAAGTTCAAAAAATTAAAGTAATTGGCGAGATGTTCAGCCGAAGCACAAATACAAGTTAGATATACAAAGCAATTTACGAAGAGTCTGGATTACTCTTTTATTAGCTTTTATCCAACATACCATCCAATATTCTGATATTTGAAATGAAAAATTAATCCCCAGACGTTTGTGAGCTATTTATGAGATACCCTCATTTATTTATTATATTATTTCTAAAAGGGGAGCAATTAAAGTTAAAAAAATATAAAAATCAGCTTAAATTCGTGAAAGTAATCAAAAAGATTCTTGAAGTAGGCAATTCTAGCTGTATTAATCATTTTGGTTCTTCGCAGGACTGAGGTGTATATATAATTTATAAATTCTCAAAAAAATGTACAATCTAAATTAATGATTAAAATATTGGTAAAAAAATTAGAAAAGCTATTTCATTGCCTATACATGTTACAAGGTTGGTATATAAATTTATTATTTTACAAAAACGATAATAACGGAAATCAAGAGTTAAGTTACGAAATAATCTACATTGATCTGGCTGATAGAGTTTCCGATGAGAACATGTGTTGAAGAATTATATATAATTCATAATTTCCCAAAAATGATAAAAATCGTTATTAAGAGTTGAAATATATGAGACTCCATTTGAATTAGTAAAATGAACGAAAAAAACCGCAAAAGGATCCAGGTCTAGCTATGTTGATGAGGCTGTTGTAGAGTTCCCACTCCCAGGCGCGATCCTACTACTGCTCGACACGGGGACTTTTGACTGCTGAGTTTCCTCCCTGGCCCGGTTCGCCCCTCCTTGGATAACCTGGTCATCCCGGACTCCTCCAGGATGACCATATTTATGCCAAGCTTAGTGCGGACGCCCGGTCAACGTAAGACGCTCTACCACAGGACTCCTGATCTCAAACCATCCGCTGAACCCGACCTCCAAGTAGCTGGATTACAGGAGACGCCACGCTCCCAGTCGGTGAATGACGCATAAAACGTGGATGCGGTGATACGTTTTCACTTTGATGATGTTAAATCTACATATTAATTTGTTTAAGTACCTATATTCGAAAGAATATTACTCAATAGTCGAGTTAGAATGGATACTATAATTTGTAGAATTTCTTTCATACACATATTCTACAAAAGAGAAACATATGAAGTATATAACGCATGCGTTCCAGTACTGATTAGGCAACAAAGGATTCACTCGTCGCTTGTTTGTTGCCTCTTTAAGCAGGGAGCTTTTATTTACCAAGGCATCAAGTTTTATACAGAGGTCTATAGAAAAATGTTGCCCAGAATTATAATACAAATCAATAAATATCTCAAGAAAAATTATATTTTCTGTCTAGAACAAATTAAATATGTATAATTATCTTATTAATAAACCCAGTCGGTAACCGATGCATAAAACGTGGATGCGCTTCTACATTTTCATTATTATGAAGCCATATATTACTTTCTTCAGTTAAATGTATATTTTTTTGAATTTCGAACAAAAAATTACCCAGTAATGAAATTTATTTCATATTATTATATAAATAATATCCAAAATTACTGTTATAGAAACATGAAAGATTTAACACATGCGCTGAAGCACCTATTCGGCAACACCAGATTCTCTTATGTGATTGTTTGATGCCACATGTATGTACTTTTAAGCAGGTACTGGAAAGCTCATAACTAATCATAAAGCACTCAATCTCAAAAAATATTAGCTAGAACAAGCATATATATATTATTCTTTAGAAATATTTTTCCTTCTCCATTCATGTACAGTATTTAGACTATCAAATGTTTTATCAATGTAGAAATAATTGTGAATTTCAAGAAAATTTCAGGAATTTATATATTGCTTAGAAACGTTCATTTGGATGTTATATTTATAAGTAATCAAGGGCGTAGATATAGGAGGGGGTACTGGGGGTAATTACCAATTACCCCCCCAAGGATTCCAAAATATAAAATTTAAAAACTCCAGTCAAGATGAATCCAAAGTATAAAATTTCAAAATTGCAGCCAAGATTAAAAACTACCATTTTTTCCTAATAATAAAATCATATTATTTTTCTTCGAAACCGACACGGCAGTAAAAAATTAGTATTTATTATGGATAAAATAATCGATGTATAGCTGACGATGTTTTTTCAATTACCCCCCCAGGAAAAAAATTATCTATTATATGTCCTTGTAAGCAATGTCTTAATTTCATGTATTAGGAGTACAAATAAGTTTCCGCTGTTTTTTAACACAAATTAAATATTAATTATAGAAGAACGGTAATATAAATTTATTTAAAATATTGCCCATCACTTGCAACCACTTTTTCCCATCTCTCAGGCAGCATTCGAATCCCACGTCTGAAGAACTCCTTGTCTTTTGAGGCTATCCACGAATCAACCCAATTTTTAGTATCCTCATAAGATGTGAACCGCTGCGCCGTCAGAGCATGTGCCATGGACCGGAACAGGTGATAATCGGGCGGTGCAATGTCTGGTGAATAAGGCGGGTAGGATAACACTTCCCAATCAAGTGTTTTTTTTATGTCTAGCTAGCAGCATTTCACTTAAGCATAATCGGCGTTCAATATCTGTCGGCTTTAATTCGTACGGAACCCAATTTCCTTGTTTATGAATCATTCCTAATGATTTTAAACGATGTGAGACTGCTTGCTGAGTGACTTCTAATGTTAGAGCAAGTTCTTTTTGTGTTTGAAATGAATCTTCCTCAAATAATTCCTCCAATTCTGCATCCTCGTAAATTTTTGGCCTTCCACTGCGATCTTTGTCTTCTACGTCGAAATCACCGTTTTTAAACTTTTGAAACCACTCTCGACACGTTCTCTCACTCAAAGCACCCTCACCATATGCTTCTACGAGCAATTGATGCGCCTCAGCAGCAGATTTATTTAAATTAAAGAAGTAAACTAATATTTCCCGCAAATGACGCTTACTTGGCTCAAATTTTGACATTTTCAACTTATAAAAATTATATTTTACCAATATAAAATCAATGATATTAATAGGTTATGTTGTTCTTGAATGGCCAAACTATTTTTTACGCCGGTTATCATCTGCGAAAGCTAACCGAAACTCCGTGCCGCGCCATCTACAATAAAACGGCGGAAACTTATTTGTACTCCTAATAGGATCATAATTATAATCAATTATCAATTTTTCGTAGTAATGATTGCGATATGTTATACAATTGTTTTGAATAACTATGTTAATGAATGGGTACTCTTGCAGATGATAAGGACTTTGATCCCAAAAATGGACAAGAGCTTATTTCGAAGTCAATGAATTTGAATGCACCACCAAGTTTATATTTTTTTGAGACCTCTACTGCAGTAGCGACTTGTAGGTGAAAAAATTGGATGTTCTGCATCCAAATCAGAGGGTGTCGATTCGGTTCAATAAAGAGAGCATTCAATGTAATAAGATATCAAGCTGCTGGGGAATATTTCAATCCTTTTTAAAATAATAAAGACCATTTTTGCTGATATTCTTAATGTTCATGATCGATAAGATGACTGCTAAATGGTTGTTAATAAAGGTTTTCTAGCATTTATACCGATTAAATGGGCTGAATTATATCTAAACAGAAAAAAATAGAACAAAACAATGAATAAATAAAAACAACTCGTCGGTAAATTTACTTGCTCTGTATTTGAGAGAAAAACATTAACTGAAATGAAAAACAATAAATATTGAATGACTTCAAATTAATTAATCTACAATATATATTGAAAACTATATACAAAAACTTTCAAATTGATATCCTTATATATAATCAATATAAAATATTTTCCAATGTCTCGGAAAAACCTTTTTACATGCCGACAGGGAACGTATTCATACATATGTATTAACAAAAACTATATAAGTATGTATATTAACATACAAATATAACAAATCCACTATTCCAAAAATTATCTAAAGTTCTCAAAATAAAGGATCGAATAAAAATAATTGAACAAGAATTCCAACATTTGATAGCTGCTATTTCAGTCTCTAGACCTCTTCAGAAATTTGAATTCTGATTCAAATATATCACAAGATCAAAATTAAACTCACCAAATAAGATAAAACCTGGAACGAATAAACTAGAAGTAAGCTTTAAACTATCCAAAATAAAACAGAAATGATCGACGTGTTGTTACGTATAGCCTATAACTATTTGTGCTCGGAACACAGAAAAACATAACAAAACTTATTCACCCCAAGTAATATCCCATGATGAGAAAAATGACCAGAATTTCAAAAATAATAAATAATAGAGGAATATATAATAATATATATACTAACGATTTTACTATGTTTGGTATATTATGCTTATATATTTTAGTTGTGCACATATTATTTTTATGTTGGTTGTATAGCTTGAAATCAGAAGTATGCCTGCTTATATATTTTGTTCTTGATAGGTAAAAGTGTAAGAATAGCTTGTAGCTAAACTTTCACCTAATAAAGACGATTTATTATTATTATTATTATTATTATTATTATTATATTTATATTCTATATGAATTTATTTCATAATATAAAAATCAATTTGAATGTGAGTCAATACTTGATGGAAGTAAAATTTAAATGACTTAAAATTAAGAATTATATATTCTGACTTCTAGAATATATATTGAAACTATATCAAAAACTATCAAATTGATATCTTTATATATAATCAATATAAAATATTTTCACTGTCTCGGAAAAACCCTTTTAACATCCCGACATGTAACGAATTAATACATATATGTATTAACAAAAACTATATAAGTACATATATTAACATACAAATACAAGAAATCCACTATTCCAAAATTATCTAAAATTCACAAAATAAAGGATCAAATAAAAATAATTCAACAAGAATTCCAACATTTGATAGCTGCTATTTCGGTCTCTAGACCTCTTCAGAAATATATTGAATTCTGATTCAAATATATCACAAGATCAAAATTTAACTTACCAAATAAGATAAAACCTGGAACGAATAAACTAGAAGTAAGCTTCAAACTATCCAAAATAAAACAGAAATGATCAACGTGTTGTTACGTATAACCTATAACTATTTATACTCGGAACACAGAAAAACATAACAAAACTTATTCACCCCAAGTAATGTCCCATGATGAGAAAAATAACCAGAATTTCAAAAATAATAAATAATTGAGGAATATATTGTGGATATTTAGATTCTATATGAATTTATTTCATAATATAAAAATCAATTTGAATGTGAGTCAATACTTGATAGAAGTAAAATTTAAATGACTTAAAATTAAGAATTATATATTCTGACTTCTAGAATATATATTGGAACTATATACAAAAACTATCAAATTGATATCTTTATATATAATTAATATAAAATATTTTCACTGTCTCGGAGAAAACCGTTTTACATCCCGACATGTAACTTATTAATACATATGTATTAACAAAAACTATATAAGTATGTAAATTAACATACAGGTACAAGAAATTCACTATTCCAAAATTATCTAAAATTCTCAAAAAAAAGGATCAAATAAAAATAATTGAAGAAGTATTCCAACATTTGATAGCTGCAAAAATGTATTGAATTCTGATTCAAACATATCACACGATCAAAATTTAACCTATCAAATAAGATAAAACCTGGAACGAATAAACTAGAAGTAAGCTTTTAAGTATCCAATATAAAACGGAAATGATCAACGTGTTGTTACGTATAACCTATAACTATTTGTACTCGGAACACAGAAAACATATCAAAACTTATTCATCCCAATAAATATTGTTTTACACTTTTATTTAGTAGATGATGGTGCGTTTTGTTTCACATCGTAACTCCTTCAGATCATACAGAATACAGAAAAAGTATCCTGTATGAATTTATATGTAAAACGAAACGCATCATCTCAGTTACCCATTAAGAGTGTAGATCATTATTAATTGTTTTTCATTTCATTTGGTATGTATTTACATCAAGTAAAAGTCACTAACATTGAACAAGAACATTAACACTTTTTTAATAAATTAATTCAATTCGGTGAGATCACCAATCAATAACTTTTTCATTGAAATTTTTTATTTCTCTTATAATCTTTTTATCAATACACAACATAAAGGGTTCTTAACCTATCCTCATGCATAGAATTTTTCAAAACAGTCTTTATTCGAAAAACATTTCTCAGCTTCAGATGTTGTCATCGGTATAGTAACAACAATTTGAAATAATTTTTTTGTTTCATAAAATATAGCTTCTAATTCATTTTGCACAATGAATTACAAGAGTGGGAGAGTTCCCTATAGATTTCTGCAGTCACTTCTTGAATAGATCACTGGTAATTCAGTTCATAAACGTTTTATGTTTAATACCATATAGGACAAACAAGCCATGTCTTAAGTGTTGAAAGTGAATTAATTTCAATATTTGGAAACATTTTTGGGAAAAATGAATAACGAGTTCAAAGATGACGACCACTAAGTTTTATCTATCGCGCGTAGTATTACTAATTACATCACACACTTCTATTCCACTAATATGTTTTCCGCTTCTTGGGGATCTGAAAGTCTCTTTTTTTGGCAATGGAAGTTTAGGATCTTTGTCATAAATTAGTTCATTTGCCTCATCAATAACATGGAATCCTGAATAACACAATGAAAGTTCTAATACATGCTTTATTTTCTTCAATTGATAAAATGCTTTGCTAAAGTGGAGTCAATTATTTTCTGTTGAACTATAGAATATCTACATGAGGCATAACACGATGAAAAAAATTGAACCAAAAACAAAAATTAGATCATGCAGCATTTGTCTGATTCCGTATACAGTACTGGTTACGTTTCTATTAGCCATATTTGATTCTATTTGTTTTATTCATTCTACTGAAGAATTTTTTTCATACATATACATACATATGATACAACATGGCGTATTGGTGACTTTTTTTATGGATTTTAATGAGGATATATAATTTAGTATATAATAAATTCAAGCTGGTCAATAAGAATCCTGAATTATATGACTTCATTCAAATCCATGAAGAGAAGATATTATTATCCATCTTAGCACAGCAGGCTATCAAAATTTTTGAAGAAAATATAGCATGTATTAGAACATCCACTAGTGATGTTATTGATGAGGCAAATGGACTTCTTTATGACAAAGATCCTGAACTCACATTACGAGAAAAGAGACTTTTAGATTCCCAAAAAGCGGCAAATCGTATTAATGCAATAGAAGTGGGTGATGCGGGATAGATAAACCTTAGTGGTCATCTTTAAACTAGTTATTAATTTTTTCAGACAAATTTTCCAAATATTAAAATTTATTACCTTCTAACACTTCAGATGTGGCTTGCATGTCCTATTCGGGATTAAAAACGCTTATGTGTTGAGTTATCAGCGATCTATTTAAGAAGTGACTCGAAATCTGAAAGAAATTGTTCAAAATAATTTAGAAAAGATATTTTGTGAAACAAAAAAATTATTTTTTGTTTTAAAAAATTATTTGCATTAAGATGGGCTAAGAGCTCCCTTTATGCTGTGTATTGTTGAAAAGAGGATAAGATAACTACAAAAATTTCAATGAGAAAAGTTATTGATCAGTTTGAATCGAAGAAATCTTGAACTAATTTGTTGAAAATAAGTAATATTTAAATAAGGTTATTCTGATTTCCACAAATTTTTATTGTTATGTTTACAACAATCGTTTCGCTATCACAGTAGCATCATCAGGCAAGATTACATTTTGAATAACTGTAATATTGCCTGATGATGCTACTGTGATAGCGAAACGATTGTTGTAAACATAACAATAAAAATTTGTGAAAATCAGAATAACCTCATTTAAATATTATTTATTATGGATTTTCACCAAGTAAGGACTGATTCAATTCAATATGAAAATAAGTGTTTATGTTTTGCTCTCGAATATGGAGCAAGTAAATTTACCGGCGACTTATTTTCATTTATTTATTTTTCATTATATTTTTTGTTTACATATAATTCGTCCCATTTAATCGGTAAAAATGCTAGAAAACCGTTATGAATAACTCTTTAGCAGTGACTTTCTCAATCATGAAGATTATGAAGAAAAACAGAAAAAATTGTTTTTATTATTTTAAAAAGGTTGACATTCTCCCCTGCAGCTCAATTTAGTAGACATAAAGAATTAACACTCGTTACACAGCACCAAAGGGAATGAAAGAATACAAGGAAAATATAAAATAATGATCAAAAATATCAAACAAATACTTGAAGGATACAAACTTTGTTCCATACTGATGTATTATGAAAATCAAATTCCTTTCCAAAAATGCACAACATAACCTCAAGAATTTATTCGAAAATAACTCTCTTTAAAAAAGTTCCTCAAAAAAAAATTTTAAAAACATGGTGCACATTTTCAAAAAGGTCATTTGGAATTATCACATTGATAATTCATCAATCCAACTTCAAAAGATGAAAGCAATTAATAAAAATATATCTTACCCAACTTAAACTTGGAATTTCGGTTTCATAGTACGTAACAAGGTTTATATCCTTCAAGTATCGGGTTTTTTTTTAGAGTGATAGAACTTTCGATAGGTCTAACTGTTATTTAACAGAAGGTAGTATCCATGTTGTGTTGACATTTCTGTTCAGTAAGCATTGACAAATTATCATGGAAAGAATTACATCGCAACAACGTTTATAAATTGTTGCAATTTATTATCAAAATCAATGTTCTATTAGCCAAACTTGTAGAGTACTTCGTGAAATGTATGTTTTACATATTCGTCCATAGCTTATTCGTCGAACTATCGATATATTTTGGACAACATTTTCTCTACTCTATGCAACAACAACAACAAGACAAAGAACTGTACGTACAGAAGAAAATATCGCTGCTGTAAGTCATAGTGTTAATGATGATCCAGATTTGTCTATTCGTCGACGTTCACAACAAGTTGGACTCTGTGCATCCACCACATGGAAAATTTTGCGTAAAGATTTTGGTCTACACCCATACAAGATCCAACTGGTTCAAGAACTAAAGCCACTTGACCATAATAAGCGTCGTTTGTTTGCTGATTGGGTCCTAGAACAGCTTGAAGTTGATCCACTTTTTTATCGTAAAATTATGTTTAGTGATGAAGCTCATTTCTGGTTGAACGGCTATGTAAACAAGCAGAATTGCCTGTTATTGCCTGTACATGGAGTGAAAACAATCCTCAAGAAGTTCTGCAGGTTCCATTGCACCCTGAAAAATGCACTGTATGGTGTGCTTTACACGCTGGAGGCATCATCGGGCCATATTTCTTTAAAAACGATGCTGGAGCTACTGTTTCAGTGAATGGTTGTCATTACAGATCGATGATCAATGATTATTTGTTTCAAAATTTGAATGGTATCGACCCAGAAGTATTTTGGTTCCAACAAGATGGTGCTACACCTCATGCTGCTACCGTAACAATTGATTTATTGAAAGAAAAAATTGACGATAACATTAGGGTCAAATTATTCAGCCTCCAAGATCATGCGACATAACTCCACTGGATTATTTTCTTTGGGATTATGTCAAGTCATTGGTTTATGCTGATAAACCAGAAACAATAGACCCTTTGGAAGCCAACATAACTCATGTTATTGATGAAATAAGGCCTGAAATACTCGAAAAAGTGGTCCAAAATTAATCTGGTGGAATGCGGTTTCTGAGAGCTAGTCGTGGTGGACATATGCCGAAAATTATTATATTTTTAATACGTAAATGTCATAAAATTATCTTTGAAATAAAAAAAAATTGGCTTCAATCTTAATTTAGATGTGTTTTATTTCAATTGAAAGTTCTATCTCTCTAAAAAAAACACCTGATATTTATTTAAAATTTTTTATTATCATTTTATGTTCTCTTTATTCTTTTATTCCTCCTGGTGCTGCGTAATGAATGTTAATTCTATATGTCCACTAAATTGAAACTCTTCTTTTTAAGACATTTATTTGATAGAATTTTAAAAAGTTTTTGAGAAAAAAATATTATGAAATTAAAATTTCTAGTGAGATAAGCATAATAAATCAGTATGATATGTAAGATATTCTAATAAGCTTTCTATCAAGTAAAAAATTGCTTTCTCATTATGTAGGATTATTTTGTTAGCCAGTATGAATCAATTATCAGGGTCAGATTTGCTCCGATATTGAATCAAATACAACTACTAGATGAAAATACTATTTTATTAAAGAAGAGACAACTGATGCATCTCTTTTTTTAGAACAGCGTACAGTAATTCTGCAAGGAGAAGAAGAGGAAAGTGAAAATGAAGAAATTACTATTGAAGTAAAATTAGAAAATCTATCATAATAACATTTAGAAGAACTCAACCACTTTGATCATTAACAATAGAACCATTTTTTCATTCAATAGGATACAATCTGAAACTTTCTTCATTACAGTAGATCGCGGAGTACTACTCTGTCAAGAAAGTACCGGGAATTTTCAGTTAAAACATTATTTTTACATTTAATCGTCAAAATTTATTGGGTCGCCTTCAAAATAGGCTCCATTTGCTACAATACATCTATGCCAACGGCACTTCCAATTATCGAAACATTTTTTATAGGCGCTTTCCGGGATGGACTTTAGCTCTCGCGCCGAATTTTGTTTTATGGCTTCAATTGACTCAAAACGGGTGCCACGAAGGGGCAATTTTAGTTTTGGGAAGAGGAAAAAGTCGCAGGGAGCCAAATCCGGCGAATACGGTGGTTGCTGAAGCACGTTTGTTGAGTTTTTGGCGAGAACGTCAGTCACAATCGTAGCTCGGTGAGAAGGCGCGTTATCGTCATGCAAAATCCATGAGTTTTTCGCCCACAAATTTGGCCGCTTCTTACGGATACGCTCACGCAAACGTTTCATAACGCCTAGGTAATACTCCTTGTTTACCGTCTGACCCTCTGGAACGAATTCGTAGTGCACTACGCCACGGATATCGAAGAAAACAATGAGCATCACCTTCATTTTCGAGCGGCTTTGGCGTGGTTTTTTCGGTTTCGGCTCATTTTTTGCCACCCATTCCGATGATTGCTGGCTTGTTTGCATATCGTACTCGTAGACCCAGGTCTCATCACCAGTTATAATGCGTTCCATGAATGTAGAATCGGAATTACAGCGATCCAGCATGTCTGAAGCAACCTGTTCGCGATGACGTTTTTGAAGAAAATTCAGGTCTTTCGCTACGAGTCGTGCGGCCACCTTTCTCATGCCCAAAATATCAATCAAAATCGTACATGCGGACTCGTGGGATATCTTAAGATCATGTGCTATCTCTCTCAAGCTGGTACGACCGTTTTCCAGCACCCTTTCCTTAATTTTATCGACGTTATCTTCGATCGAAGCCGTCGATGGGCGACCACTTCACGACCGTCCTTGAAGGCTCTGTACCACTGATATGCACGAGTTTTCGATAGAGCATTATCATCAAAGGCCTTTTGCAACATTTTCAATGCATCGGCACACGAAAATTTATTTGCAACACAAAACTTTAAACAAATTCTTTGCTCAACGTAATCACCCATAGTAAAAATCGGCACGCACTCTGACATCGACTGACTTAATCAGCTGTTGCAAACACACTAGTTGACAGATCCCGCTCAAGCTTGGCATAGTAATTAAGGACAGTGGTACCAACCTAGGAAAAAAAAATTTTACCTGCCTCATTGCTCCGCCAGATTTAAATCGATAATTCCCGGTACTTTCTTGACAGAATGTATGTTTACAGGGGAAACCAGGTAAAAAAATGCGCCGAGTACATTACTTCATTCGTGGTGCGGAAATGTATGTATATTATAGTCCGTCTAGAAAGTATCCGAAAAAAAACTCAATTGTAATATTCAGTATATATTTTTAATTCTTAAATTAGAAAATCATAACAAAATATTTATCTTATTTACTTATACAACCTCCATTCAACTGTAAACACTTGGCTAAACGTCGAGTTACACCCGAAACTAAATCACCGTCATAATTTTCGGTTATGATAGTTCAGAACTGTAAAACTGACCCAAAACCCCCAAACCAATATTTTGGTGGAAAATGTGGAAGTTTGAATGGGAACAGGTCGTTTTGATATCATTTTTAAGTGATTTTCACCGAGTTGGAAACAACTTTCATCAGATATACAAAATTCTATCCTTCGTCCCTTTTGAAAAAGTGTTATTATATGGATTTTTTCTGGTTTCCTTGATATGTAGCTATGACTTTTCAGTGACATACGAACGGTTTCTGGACATACTTTTATATTTCGTTGATTTCCAAATCTGTTAGGCAAGTTGCGAAACCCCAGGCGCGGATTGTGTCGTCCTAAGGCCAGTAAAGCGTTTAAAGTGTTTCCTTCAATCTAACGCGATTTTTATATAAAGTGTACCGTTCTCACTACATTTAAAGATTTTTCAGTTCGCCAGAAGTCTTTCTAAAAGATTGAGGGGTGAGTAAATATTTGTTGTTGATTGATGTTATATTTATTGAATATGAATTATTTGAATACTGACGAAGCAAAGTCCTTCTTAAAACTTGTTTTTCAGTAATGTTTTACATATCTTGAGTTTTTTATATAAAGTACCTTAGTTAGATATGCGATAATATTGAATAGTCTAAGTAAGTTTTATGATGAAATTCTTAAGATTATGTTAGATATTTTTGAAAGATATTGGTTTTCATAAGATTGATCAGAAGAAACAAAATTTTGTCTATTCAAAATATTTAATTTATAGGATTTTGCTTAATAATTTTTATTTATTGGATTTTGTTATACCATTCGGATGTCTTATAATGAATGTTTATTTTATATGTCAATTGATATAAGTGGTACTTATATGACATTATTTTAATTTATTTTCAGAAGTTATAATCATTAAATATAATTTTTTGGAATTAAATATGTAGAAGGCTAATATTAAAATATTTAAATAATTTTATATACCTTCTATCAAGAATTAACCTCTATTTATGTTATTTTATTCATAATATATAATTATTTGGTTTCCTTAACATTCTTTATACAGATAGTCCTTGTGCTATAACAGAGGCCGTTAAATTGTCTTTCAATCTTTTAGATCAAGGGTAAACCACAGATATATTTTTATGTATAGTGTACCGTTCTCACTACATTTAAAGATTTTTCAGTTCGGCAGAAGTCTTTCTAAAAGATTGAGGGGTAAGTAAATATTTGTTGTTGATTGATGTTATATTTATTGAATATGAATTATTTGAATACTGACGAAGCAAAGTCCTTCTTAAAACTTGTTTTTCAGTAATGTTTTACATATCTTGAGTTTTTTATATAAAGTACCTTAGTTAGATATCCAATAATATTGAATAGTCTAAGTAAGTTTTATGATGAAATTCTTAAGATTATGTTGGATATTTTTGAAAGATATTGGTTTTCATAAGATTGATCAGCAGAAACAAAATTTTGTCTATTCAAAATATTTAATTTATAGGATTTTGGTTAATAATTTTTATTTATTGGATTTTGTTCTACCATTCTTATAATGAATGTTTATTTTATATGTCAATTGATATAAGTGGTACTTATATGACATTATTTTAATTTATTTTCAGAAGTTATAATTATTAAATATAATTTTTTGGAATTAAATATGTAGAAGGCTAATATTACAATATTCAAATAACGCGATCTTCCTGAATCTGGTCTATGCCTCATATCTATGACATTTTTATCCTCTTTATTGTCTCATATACAGCACATTTTCCCAGTTCAGTCAATTTGACTAAGTCTTTTAACGTTTCGAAAACCTTTTCTATAGAAATATTCTACCTGTTTCTAGTTGCGACATTATTTTATAAATTGTATATCTGTTGACAATCAACAATATTTGACAGATAGTGTTGCAATGCAACTCTGGCTATAGCCGGCTATCTGCACAACCTATTTTATACATTACTTTTGTCTAGGAATGTTACAAAAAAGGAGTATATTAAAATTATGAAAAATAATAAATTCCGGATATTTTCTAGACGGATTGTATGTACTTAGAATATGAATATTTTTTTTTAGAACGCCGGTATCTCAGGACTGGTGAATCGTACGTAAAAGGGTATCTGAACAATTTATGTAGAGAAATGTATGGTCTACAACTTTTGTCCCATTTATTTTCACGAGTGGGCTCATCGTTTCAGAGAAGAATTGATAAAAACATGAATTTTTTACTTTCGACCTTGAATACATTTTTTTGTAGAAGTAAGATCGAAGGTGATTATCGACAGTTCATTTGAAAGGGTTTATTTAGCATGTATACCAATTTGCGAATTTGGCTGGACTAATAATATATAATATCATTTGCTAATTCACTTTGTGGTAGTCAGTGACTTTCTGTTTGGTATCTGTCGGTTGTTTTTTTAGAGTAATAGAACTTTAAATTGAAATAAAACACATTTGAATTAAGATTGAAGCCAGATTTTTTTTATTTCAAAGATAATTTTATGAAATTTATGTTTCAAAAATAATTTCAGGCATATGTCCACCACGACTAGCTCTGAGGAACCGCATTCGACCAGACCAATTTTGGAACACCTTTTGAAGTAATTCAGGTTTTAATTCATCAATAACACGCGTTATGTTGGCTTCCAAAGCGTTTATTGCTTCTGGTTTATCAGCATAAACAAATGACTTGACATAACCCCAAAGAAAATAATCCAGTGGAATTATATCGCATGATCTTGGAGGCCAATTAATTGGACCATTTCTCGAAATAATGTTATCGCCAAATCTTTCTTTCAATAAATCAATTGTTACGATAGCAGCATGTTGGAACCAAAACATTTCTGGGGCGATACGATTCAAATTTTGAAACAAATACATTGATCATCGATCTGTAACGAGCACCATTAGCTCCAGCATCGTTTTTAAATAAATGTGGAACGATGATGCCTCCAGCGTGTAAAGTACATCATACAGTGCATTTTTCAGGATGCAATGGAACCTGCAGAACTTCTTGAGGATTGTTTTCACTCCATATACAGGCAATAACAGGCAATTCTGCTTGTTTACATAGCCGTTCAACCAAAAATGAACTTTAACACTAAACACAATTTTACGATAAAAAAGTGGATCAACTTCAAGCTGTTCTAGGGCCCAATCAGCAAACAAACGACGCATATTATGGTCAAGTGGCTTTAGTTCTTGAACCAGTTGGATCTTGTATGGATGTAGACCAATATCTTTACGCAAAATTTTCCATGTGGTGGATGCACAGTATACAAACTTGTTGTGAACGACGAATAGATAAATCTGGATCATCATTAACACAATGACTTATAGCAGTGGTATTTTCTTCTGTACGTACAGTTCTTTGTCTTGTTGTTGTTGGATCGAGTAGAGAAAATGTTGTCCGAAATCTTTCGATAGTTCGACGAATAAGCTGCTCTGATGGACGATTATGTAAACCATAAATTTCACGAAGTGCTATATAAGCTTGGCGAATAGAACACTGATTTTGAAAATTAATTTCAACAATTTGTAACCGTTGTTGTGGCACGAGTCTTTCCATGATAGTTTTTCAATGCTAACTGAACAGAAATGTCAAGACAACATGGCTTCTACCTTCTGTCAAATCACAGTTATCCCTATCGAAAGTTCTATCACTCTGAAATAAACACCCGATATATATTCTTCTGAAATGGGAATTCACTACAAAAATAGGTCTGCTGGCCATCTTGTCTATGTAATCTATATCAAAGTTACCTTAAATCTGGGACGTATTGTAAGCAGAAGGAGGAAAAGGCAAAATCGAAACGTTGCTGGAAATCGTTAGGTATTTTCTCATCTGCAATATCAAAAATTCTGCTAGTTATCCTCGAATCCTTCGGTAAGGCATCGAAAAATTCTGTCATTGCTGTTGAATTATCAGTACCGATAATTTCTTTGTAATTCTTGGGTAATAAATTTTCTATCTTGAGAAGCATTGTTCCAGTACCTGTCCCTATATCAACCATGCTGTAGTTGTTCATTTTGGTAAATTTGAAAATGCTCTGATACTCCTGGAATATTTTCGGAACAAATTCCAGGAGAAAAACTACCTTCTTGAATTTTTCCGGGTTGACCATACCTAATGCTCCTGAAAATTAAATTCAGATTATATTAATGAGGACATGCTTACTTTTCAAACTTGTTAGTTCTTCTTCACAATCAAAAATAACTTCGTATTTAAAAAATTTTGTATCTTAAATAGCAAACAGATATTCTGAAATACCGACTAAAAATTTAAATTTTTTAAAATTTCTTAAAATCTTTCAAAATTAAATGAATGTCCCAGAGAAAAATGTTCACTTTTTAATAAATATCAGAATTAATACTAATCACACAGTATTAAACAGAGATAACACAACCCAAAGTAAATAAAGAATATTGATCAAACTTACTCAACGAAAATTTTGGAATAGACAGCTGTTCCACATCGGTATTATGAAAAAACAAATTTCACACTAAAAATGCCCCACATAAAATTAACAAATTCTTCAAAACAACTTCTTTTTGAAAAAAGATCTCTCAGAAATTCCTTCAAAAAATGTACCAAAAAAGATGTATTACATAGTGTTGAAGGATTTTTTGAAAGAACTTCTTTTAAGAGAAGTTGTTTCGTAGAAGAATTTGCTTATTCCAGGTTGGACATTTTTAGAATAGAATTTATTTCTTCATAATAACAATATGAAACAGCTGTCTTCATCAAAATTTTTGTTGAGTAAGTTCGATCAATATTCTGTATCTCCATTGGATTCTGTTATCGTCGTCCGATACTGTGTGATTAGTCGTAATTCGTATATCCATTAAAAAGTGATCCTTGTTGTCAAAGGTATTTATATAATTTAGTTTTAAAAGTTTTTAAGAAATTCTTTAAAATTGAAATTTGTAGCAGATATTCCAGAATTTCTCTATTCAATATTCAAAATATTGAAAAAACCTTCTGTCTAGTATACAAACCTTTTATTATTTACTTCAAAATATTTCGCTTTCCTTATTAACGTAATCTGACTTAATCACTAATACAACTGGGATATCCTTGAGTTTTTGTTGAATAATATTTCTCATGATTACCAGAAAATGTTGTGAAATTTGATACAAAAAAAGTTGAGTATCTCGTTCCGTTAATTCCCATTTTATTTCAACTAAAGAAAATACTTACAATGTCAAATTGTCAAATCACACAGTCGGTTTACGATAACTTGTTGTCAACTGGCAACCTGGAGACGAAAACGAACTAAACATATACATACTGATAGCCCGGCATATAAATAAATATTATTCCAAGTGGATCATAAACAATTATTTTCGACTTGATTTAGTGATGATATACAGAGATGCCATAGCTAGCAAAATTTCGGGAGATCTACTGAATTTCTCGATGTCCTAAAATTCTAGAAACCGAAATATTTCACATGACTTTGATATCTCCTCAGTATAATTGATTGATTGATGATTTATTCAGATGGTATAAGTATAAGAAAAACATTCAATTATCCATAAGATGTCACCTAAGCAAGGCTTGTATTGTGAACATCCCAGGATACACAAATATCACCCTGAAACCTGAAAAATTACAACATAACAAGCTTTAAAACAATGTAAATAATATAAATGAAAAAGCTACGGATAATACAATTGAGGAAGCGGAGACATTCAGTCGAATAGTTTTTTAAATGGATCATAATTAACGACAATGTATTTTTTTATTTCTTTTTCATACCTTTTCTGCTCCGCATGGTGTTTAGTTATAAAGGGAGTTTATTCACTAATTTCGGTCCAAAGTAGGATATGAACTGCTGTGTTTGACTTTTTGTAAATAGAGGAATTGTGATGGAGAGGTTACTATCGGGTTTTTTTTTTTGAGTGATAGACCTTTCGATAGGGATAACGGTGATTTGACAAAAGGTAGAAGCCATGTTGTTTTGACATTTCTATTCAGTAAGCATTGACAAATTATCATGGAAAGACTCACGCTGCAACAACGTTTACAAATTGTTAAAATTTATTTTCAAAATCAGTGTTCTATTAGCCAAACTTATAGAGCACTTCGTGAAATTTATGGTTTACATAATCGTCCATCAGAGCAGCTTATTCGTCAAACTATAGATAGATTTCAGACAACATTTTCTCTACTCGATCCAACAACAACAAGACAAAGAACTGTACGTACAGAAGAAAATATCGCTGCTATAAGTCATTGTGTTAATGATGATCCAGATTTATCTATTCGTCGACGTTCACAATAAGTTTGTACTCTGTGCATCCACCACTTGAAAAATTTTGCGTAAAGATCTTGGTCTACATCCATACAAGATCCAACTGTTTCAAGAACTAAAACCACTTGACCATAATAAGCGTCGTTTGTTTGTTGATTGGAACCTAGAACATCTTGAAGTTGATCCACTTTTTATCGTAAAATTGTGTTTAGCGATGAAGCTCATTTCAGGTTGAACGGCTATGTAAACAAGCAAAATTGCCGTAAATGGAGTGAAAACAATCCTCAAGAAGTTCTGCAGGTTTCATTGCATCCTGAAAAATGCATTGTATGGTGTGCTTTACACGCTAGAGGCATCATCGGTCCATCATTCTTTAAAAACGATACTGGAGCTAATGTTACAGTGAATGGTGCTCGTTATAGATCGATGATCAATGATTATTTGTTTCAAAATTTGAATGGTATCGACCCAGAAGTGTTTTGGTTCCAACAAGATGATGCTACACCTCATACTGCTACCGTAACAATTGATTTGTTGAAAGAAAGATTTGGCGATAATATTATTTCAAGAAATGGTCCAATTAATTGGTCTCCAAGATCATGCAACATAACTCCACTGCATTATTTTCTTCGTGGTTATATCAAGTCATTAGATTATGCTGATAAAACCAAAACAATAGACGCTTTGGAAGCCAACATAACTCGTGTTATTGATGAAATAAGGCCTGAATTACTCCAAAAAGTGGTCCAAAATTGATCTGGTCGAATACGGTTCCTCAGAGCTAGTCGTGGTGGACGTATGCCGGAAAATATTTTTAAAACATAAATGTCATAAAATTATCTTTTAAATAAAAAAAAAATTGGTTTCAATCTTAATTTAAATGTGTTTTATTTCAATTTAAAGATCTATCGCTCTAAAAAAGCACCCGATACTTATCGTGTGTGAGGACTCCACTACTGAAACTGAACATAAGTAGCCACGCGCTGGTGTTCTTTGAAAACACGCGGCATCCTTTTATCTTTGGTAGTAAAATGAAGTTTTATGATAGTTAAAAGAATCAAGGGCTGCCGGGGGAATAGATAATTTTTGTCAAAAAATAAATTCCTGATATTTTTGGTTATTTTATTATTATTATTATTATTATTATTATTATCCTGATACTCCTAGATCTTCTGTGAAGATCCCTCAGAAGCTTTTTCAGCTTGTGCGAGTTAGGAGTTCAGTTGTGTTCTGTGTAGGCTTTGTTACTGCGATCTTGCGCCACTTTAGGTCACAGCACTGTTAATTTTTGACCCAACAGTGAAATGGTGGCAGATACCCGTCCAACTTTTCTACCTGAACAGGATTCGAACCTGGACCTCCCGGTCACGAGTCCGATGCTCTCCCGCTGAGCTATTCACACTCATGTGTGGATGATTTGATAAGATCCTAGGATTAAGTGACTTTGAATAGCTTTTGCATCATGCCGTTCGGTCAGTTGCAATATAACTTAAAATGTTCGATCACGTAACAAACAATACCATTTGCTATTTGTTTCCCATTAAGTTTTCAACATGTTTCATTCAACACCAAGTGGAAGTAAAAGAAAACTCGCAGATGAGCATCGTATCTTTCAAGAGAAAGTTGGAATTGGAATTTTTTGTTGTGAAGTGAAAGACAAAATTATTTGGTTGATTTGCAACAGTACAATTAGTGTCCCAAAATTATATAATATTGAACGTCACTATGATTGCCATAGAAGTAAGTGTGACCAGTTTACAGGCATGAGTAGAAACGCAAAGTTAAGTCAGTTAAAACTACAGTGAAAAAATCAACGGCTAATGTTTATTCGCCCAAAGCGAGAAAATTAATTTGTTGTTCTAGCGAGTTGAGAGTAAACACTCAGAACCATTTGCTGAAGGTTAATTTAAAGGAAAATGTCTTATAAACGGCGCAGAAATTGGAAGTTCCAGGAGCGTGAAGCTTTTCCAAAATATATCCTTGTCCCGGGATACTGTCATTGAAAGAGTAAAGGAGTTG
This sequence comes from Megalocaria dilatata, assembly GCA_034642435.1. Taxonomy (NCBI): domain Eukaryota; kingdom Metazoa; phylum Arthropoda; class Insecta; order Coleoptera; family Coccinellidae; genus Megalocaria; species Megalocaria dilatata. Next base: position 24,790,516 of record CM067858.1, on the reverse strand, counting down.
GCTGTCATTATAAGTGAGCAGGTTAAAAGAAAATCGGACTCTTTCATTGCATTTTCTATTGCCTGTGACAAAAGTGCGGGTATATATGGTCTGGCGCAACTCGCTGTTTTTCTCCGTACTGTTGACAAAGATATCAAAGTTTATGAAGAATTATTGGAATTAGTACCTTTGCATGATACAATAACTGGAGAGGATATTTTCAAATCCGTCTATGGACTCCTACAAACATATAATTTAGATTTGCAACAGACGGAGCTTCTTCCATTTCTTCTTCTTCTTACTTTAAGACTTAGTCTTGTGTTTTCCACAATGCTCCTCATTCTTAGGATTCCGAAGTCTAGTTTTCGTACCAGCACTTCGGTGGTCGTCCTGGGACTCTCGCGCTATTGGGTTTTTCTGTTTTTGCTATTTCGGGTAATTGATTGTCTAACATGCTGTCCACTTGGTCTCCACTGTCTTTGCCTTGTTCTGCCCCAACTTACCACGTCTTGTATGGCACAGATCTCTCTAATTTCCTCAATTTTCTTGCTGTCGTGTAGAGTATAGCCAGTTATATTTCTCAGTATTCGCATCTCTGTTGTTTTTAATTGTCTTTTGGTTTGGGCAGTTTCGGCTCTTGCTTCAATGGCATATGTCATGACTGGTCTAACACACGTTTTGTAGACCTGAGCTTGCTGGATGTAGTCAAATATTTGTTCCTCCATATTATATCGCGTAGATATCCTGATATCAGGAAAGCTTTTGTTGTTTGACTCTACACCTCTTCTTTTAGATTTTTACTACTCGTTATCTCTTGGAGCCAATGTATGTGTATGTTATTACTTGCTCTATACTCTTGTTGTACACTGCCAGCTTGCACCTTCTCGGTTATCTAGCTCCTTCCACGACTGGAGTAAATAATGGCTACATTACATTAATGCAGACAAAGGTCAAAGAAACGGTATGTAAAAAACCAGATTTTTCATCATGTTCGTTGTATAATCCACCAAGAAGTTTTATGCACAAGAGCCATCAAGTTTGAAAGCGTTTTAAAATCAGTAAAAAAATTATTAACTTCCTAAGATCACGAGGGTTGAATCAGCGGCAGTTTTTGCGTGATATAGAAAGTGAGTATACTGGTTTACCTTATTACGCAGAGGTGCAATGGATTTCATTCAGTGTGATTTTGTATAGATTTTGGAAATTGAAAAGCGAAATATACTCTTTCATGGATGTGAAAGGACAAGATGTCAGCCTATTCTCCGATAGAGCCTTCCTATAAGATCTTTCATTTCTGGTTGACATAACCAAACATTTGGCAGACCTGAATACAGAATTACAGAGACCAAGACAAGTGATAACAGATATGCATAATCATGTGAAAACTTTCGAGTGAAAGCTATGTGAAAAACAATTGGCTGTTGATAATGAGTCACATTTTTCGACTTGTAAAGCGTATCAAAAAAATGTTTGCTCATATCTTACAAAAAGTACACAGAAAAAATAACAAGTCTTTTACCAGATTTTGGAAATAGTTTTCACCATCGATATCGATGATTTTATCCTCACCTGCGGATGGAGTGTCAGGCAAATCTCATTGAAGAATTCAATAGAGTTGATATATTGGAATTTTATAAGTGACTGATGAATTCGTTGAAATGAGAAAATTTGCTCGTAAAATACTTTCAATGTTGAATAGTATCTACAAGTGTGAGCAATTATTTTCTTTGATGAAAGGAAACAAATTTCATACCATATCGCTATTGATGGACGAAAACTTCGGTTCAGTTGAAAAGGTTATTGCCGCTGATGAATTCAGACGACAAATGGACTAGTTAATTGAGGATAAAAGATGTCAGTTCATAATTCCAATGCTGTGTCATGTGAAATTAATAGGCATAACTATATCCAAATCTTTAATTGAGTTTCCATGTTAGAAAACAAATAATCTGAAGTGTTGAGTAAAACTAATCAGTTCGAAACAAATCTCAAAACTGCTAGAGTGCAATATCAACGTGAAAGACCTAATTATCGATGACAAACTAATGCCGAAAGACAGGGGCGTCTCTAATGAGACGGAACATCATGTTCAAAAAAGAAGTATCATCAATAAAGGGTATATTCTGGTCCGCTTCCACACTCTACGGCAAATGATTAATATACAAGGTGTCTACTTTTAAAAGGGCCAAACTTCAAGGGGAGATCATACAAGATATTTGCAACAAAAAATGTAATAACGCATGGTCGAAATGTTGATGGTTATTCTTCAATAAAACATTTCTTGATTTCGCAAAATATTTCAAGTTCCAAACTCTAGTTAAAAAAAACTATATCTTGAACGAGATTTTATAATTCAAGTTATCGAATTAAATAACTCCTGCAGCAAAGCCTAAAATTACAATATATTAAGAAACTGGGAAAAACAAGAATAACGGAATCTAAAACTTTTCCCCAAAATAATTTCCTTCTCCTCTTCTCTGTCATCTCATATCCATCCACACACCTACTATACAAGTTTCTCTTCTTATATCTCGCCTTTTCCACTGAAAATATCCTTTATTCCTTCCCTCCAACATGATGTCATCCACTCTGTAACGTACCACAGTTAGTTTCCCTAGTTTTTCAGTATTTGGAAATAAAAGACAATTCCAAAATTAATTAATCTCGATGATTAATTGCGATGGGTTTAGTGGACTATATTTGAAGTAGTGTAGCGAAGAATTAAACTTCAAGAGCACTTATATGTAGTTATCTCGATGATGGACTAGCTTTATTTATCCTATGAGATAAAACAACGAAAATGATAAGCAATTAAAGTTAAAGAATCGTACACTCATAATAACAAAGAACTATAATTTTTGGTTTACTGTATATAAACCAAGTCAAAAGGTACGATTATTACACTAAAAACAATTTTGCCAATACTGTGGTGATTGACCGGATCACAATATCAATAATAATAACCACCTTAGCTCGGACCGAAAAATGACAAGCGACAAGTTTGACTTTCCTGAGAAAGTGTATGATGTAGTAAAGGCTACATCCGACAGGTTTGACTACCCGAATGATAATTCATAATGAAGCGTAAGCTACATACTACAAGTTTGACTGTCGATAGTGATCTTACAGTCTGTTCAAAGACTGAATGTTAGAAGTGCTTAATGCATCTCTTCTGATTAACGATTAACGAAATTGATTGGAAGGCCCATTTTTAGGTGGACTGAATGAATTAAATAAACCTTCTTATTGCTTATAGAAAAATAATGAGATCAAAGCTAGTCGACAAGGATGATGAAACAGTTTACAATTCCGAATGCTGCGACGTCGGAATTCACAAGCAATAAATATATCAAAATGCTCTAAAAGACTTTCCATGTTTGCTAAGGCTATATATAATCGTAAGAAAACAAATAAGCTGAAATGTCGAATAATACTTTAAAGTTGGTAGGGTACAGCTGAATAACTGCTAGATCGATATATCAACATTAAAGACTCAAGTATCGATAACAAAATAATGAATTATGTTCAGCATAGACATAGACTCTAATGAGATGGAACACACTTTTATTGAAAATCAAGATATCGTAAAAATTTCCGTTGACCTGAAGATTGAAATTCAAAAGTCATTGAGAAAACTTTATCAGACATCTCTATGTTTAAATCATATCATCATTTCATAAATATGAATCCTAGCCCACCAAAACTTTGCGGTCTAATAAAAACTCAGAAAGAAGGCCAATTCGCCCAGTTGTTCCCTTTATTAGAAGCCCTAGTAATAAAATAGAAAAAGATTTATATGGAATTTTCAGAAGACTTACTAATTTCACTTCGAAATACATAATAAAAAATTCCATATAATTAACAACGAAATTAAAAAATGTTACTTTACCAAATAATTCCTAACTAGTATATCTGGATGTAGACAATATGTTTCCGAATATATCGAGAGATGATAGCATTCATTTAGCTTCAGAAATTCTTGAAAAATCACATGTTAACTCTTTGACACACAGTGATTTCATCGCCCCTTTAGAACAATTACTGTTTGAAAACTATTTTCAATTCAACAATAAAATATACGAACAATTAAACGGCCTAGCTAAGAGCTCACCACTGAATCCACTCATTGCAGATATATTTTGTCCGAAATAGAAAATAAAATCTTCAATTCAAAATTACCCGTGTATATTAATTTTTGGTACAGATAAGAAATTATCATCATTATACAAAGCAAAGGACCCAACCCCAAACATACACAAATCGGGAGTTTGTGAGTTATCTTGTTCGACGTGCAGTAATAAATATGTGGGACAGACGGAACGTTCCTTTAAGACGAGGTACAACGAACATAAAATTAATTTCATTGAAAAAACAAACAAACTTCTACTTTTGCCACTCATTGTTTAAGAACGGCCATCTTTTCATGACAATAGAAAATGTTAAAATTTTACATGTAGAATCAAAAGGAAAGAAACTTGATTATTTGAAATCTGATGAAATTTTCAAATTAGTTCACAATAAAAATAATGAATGACTGTACGGATCTATGCAAATCCAAAATATTTGAGATATTTGAATAAGTAACATCTGTTTACCAATCTTCTTTGTCGTGCCGACATTCTAATAGTTGTTACCCGCCCTCTCTTTTTTAACCTGTTGTGTTTTTATCACCTCTTTTACATAAATACCCTGTCCTGCTAGTTGAATCTTCAGCTGTCTGAAGTTGGGATAGTTTATTCCCGAAACTCGAGTCATAATTAAATGTGTGAAATATTAATTTATTGCTAGTAAAACATAGTAATTTCTAGAACTTGTTTTAATGAGTGTATATTTTTATTTTTTTATTGAGTATATAATAATTGTTATTTATAAGATTTAAATTTCTGTTATATGTTTCAAGCTCATTTAATGATTTCTCAGTTTTTGTTTTGTGAATTAGTTCCATTTATTAGGTGTGATCTAAATTTTTCCTTGGGTTGAAAAGGAGTAGCATAGCTAGACTCTGCTCTAGGTTTTCTTCTGTATGATATAAAGTCTAATACTATTATTTTTATTATATTTTCATATTTTATTCTTCTTACTGCAAATGTACAGTAAAGTCTAGTACCATGCTACTGATTTTATGATATATACAGTATTCATATTTTATTTCCAGTTAACGGCTGAAATATCAAGATTTTTTTTGGAACATATGATTGTGAAAATGTTTTACACTATATAGTTTATCATCAACAACATTTTAGATTTTTTCAGTTATCACAACAACTGTTGGCACGGGAACTTTGAATTTTTCATTCCTCTCAAAAACCGCTTGCTCAGATCGAACTATCCTCCTGAAGTCTTCTTTGTATTTCTGCTGGTCATTTTGTGGAATCCGATGCAGAATCTGATCTAGGCTTTCATAAAATTCTATAAATAAATTGAATTAAATTAATATATACAAATAATTCAAGAATGTAGCAATATTATCTGTTTTGGTATTATGTCTTAGTCAAAAATGAGAACTGTGATAATATTATATAGATCACTAACTGCATTTACTCCGAAGAAACACCTTCAGTTACACTATTAATCCTATTGATGCATGAAGTCCCAAGGAACTCAGGTATAGATTTCAATCGAATATCTGGACAAAATGATTGTATCTTCATCTTACCTGGGTCAGTAGGAGCTTTGAAACAAGACTTGAGGAGCATCTATCTAAAGCTTGGTCGTCTTTAAACATATTAAAGTGCTTATCACCATATATATAGTAATAACCTCAAAATTTTCCATAGATATCGGAAAGCTCTGGTGAACTTGTTGAATACAATTTCGGAATTGAGTCCATTAAGCACTCGACGAATTATCGGTAGTCTGAAGTATATATCCCTCATCCTAGATGAAACAGATGGAATTGTTGAAGCTTCCCGACAAACTTTTTCGATAGTCAGTTATCAGTGAACATTCGCGCGAAGAGATTTAATTTTTAGCGTAGCTGCAAGTGACCTGTCCTCTTCTATCAGAAGTTAAAAACTTGAATGAGAGAAGTTTTCTCTGCCATCAACCAAAACTGGCATGATCCATAAGGACAGTCTATTGGCTTGTTGTTTATTCTTGAATTATACGCTTATTTGGGTTCATATATGGTCTGATTGCATGCCTTTCTATGCTGAATATAGTTGGCAAATGTCTCGTCAGATGAATTTGACCTCCACTGGCAGTAGGCTCTATCTTACGCAGTTGTGGCCCGTCTGGAGTTACTTGGCTTGCTGTTTGAGGGTCGTTTGACTTTATTTGGAATAAAAGTGTCATTTCTAAAAAGAATTGCATCCGCAACATAATCAACAATGCTTTATATTTCTTGTATTGAAGCAAGTTACATTCCATGAGTACGAGGCATAAAAATTACGAAGAGCATCCCAATCTGCTGCAATACAGTACCAGCGTGGTTTTGTTTTTTACAGCCACTTGCTCCAAACCATGATCGTAATTGTTCGATGATGCTGATATAGAAACCTTGTAACGCTCTGCTTCATTTGTCAAAAAAATGTCCAGTGTATTTGCTTATTTTCTGGATGATCAAGAACTCTCGTAGGCTGTTAGATTAGCTGAGTGAGATTACGGCTTATGACAAAGGTTTTCAGCCTCCCTCTCAACCTTATCAGTTTCATTTGAGTGTTTCAGCCTATCTAATTATGAGCATTGAAGTCTTCCAATACGATAACTTCGGCATTTGGGCGGTTGATTTGAATCCAGTCGACCTTGCTAGAGATATCTTCGAAGGATCTTGCTGTATTCCTGTCCCTCGGAGATCGATATACTCAACACACTGCTGGATTTCAACGCCTCCTCTCTCTCTGACAATACATACATAAGCCACCTTTGAATCGAAACCTAGAATGTAGTTCGTATCCAGGGCGGTTTGTAGTTGGTTATATCTGGGTTTAGGTAAGGATGAGTTTATTGAGTTTGTTGTTTGGCAGATGTTGATAAACACAATCTACATTAACACTGTTGGACCTCTTTTATTACACGATTCGATAATGAACCAGTTAGTGCTTGGTGTTGCAGTCGTGGCTTGAATGGGCTGAAGATTATAGTTAGCAGAATCTGCAAGTTGTGTGTCCGGAGATCTGAATGGGACGAGGGTTTCACTCCGGAACGTGCTACTTCCCCTCTAAAGCACTGACTAAAAAAATCCTTGTTTCAAGCCGCATTATCTGCCAGCCTTCGAAACATAACCACAATTTCTTGTGAACATTTCACGGAGCCTATAACAAGATGTTGTGATATCTCACAGAGTGACAGTAGGGGGCACTGTCTTCCACCCGATGAATAAAGTTGAGTGGAAATTGGAAAACATTACTTCATTCCTATTTTTGATGACTTTTCTTCGATATAATAAAGGAATTACCATTAACGCTCAGTAGTAATTTCCTAAAACTTTTTTCTAATTATGATCAAGTACTAAATGATAACGGTTAGATCAGTTGAGTATTCGAAGATATATGTAAGTTTTTGTTACCCAAGACTGCATCCTCAGTATGTTCTAAAGCAAAGTCCTTGTATTCTTTAATCTTCACCGTTTTATGCCCGGCAGCTTCAATGCTATTTTGAATAATATTAATTGGATCTTCCTGTTCAACCAGGCTCTTCCACTTCTTGAAATCACTAGTGTACGGTGTCCATTTGTCTATTTGACTTAAACTTCTGTAGACTTCATATATATGGCTCTGCATCGACCATAGCATAAATGTTTCTCCTCCTGGCTTTAACAGATCGTGGCATTTTCGAAAGGTTTTTCTGCAACGAGAAAGAATCAATTGTTGATTATTATAATTACTACACAAACTTCATTTTTGTTATCATAAGAGTACAAATAATTTTTTCTTCATCATGCCAATTCAAGTCTTTTTGTTCTTTGGTGAAGCACGCCGTTAGTACAGAAAAGGGCGGATGCAGTTCTTCTTGAATGAAATGACTTAAAATTAGAAATGTGAAAAAAATTTGTTTCTATTTTCAACAAATATTTTGTTAAAAAAAATTTTGTTGATATCTACGAGCATATTATCTGAATATCCACACTTACTTTCCAGACAAATTTATGATATTCAACAAATATAATATTTTGCTTTTTTGTGATAATCTTTGTTCATCTATCCATCAATTCTCTTGATAATTAATTCCGAGAACTTAGATTTGGTGAACCTCTTCATGAAACCAGTTCTTTTTTAGAAAAAGCTGGATTAAAATCAGAGATCTTTCCATTATTTTCTGTTCTCTACTGAATATCATCTATTCAGAGTTTTGAGTTACTTTCTACGTTTCGTTTATACTCTGGATAACACTTCCAGACAAAGTTTTTTTCGGTTGCGGGACAATATGTCTCTCATCCTTGAACTCAGCGATAAAATCAGTTTAATTTTTCCTTTCTTTATTTTTTCTGATGTCAAAATTTTGGGTGTGTTCTATCAGCACCAACATAATACCATAGAGTCTAGATAGACTCTCATGTTTTTTTTAAACATCAATTCACCGCGTTAAACTATTATTTTCTCTATATTACAGGTCATAAATAGCAGTTTGCAACTCACAATCACTTTTCTAAATGAACAAACTATAATACAGATAAAAGTTACACTGTCCAATTTCAAAAAACTTCCATTTCTATATACCATCCTCTAATTTGTGTTAACATATTCGTAATGAATATCTGACGATTCAATAATTTCGTTTGAATAGAAATGCTTATATAGGTACAGCGGATTAATTGGATATTACTTGAGTATCTGTTATCTTACTTCGTCTGTGACTTTAGATATATTTGTGAGTACAGTTCGCTTCTTAATTGAGCCTGGTTTATATGCTGCATACGTGTACTCGTGTGCATTAGATGGCGCTGTTGTTTGGTTTACAGGAGGGTCGTTAAGCGGTTGAATATAGGAGCGTAACTGTGTTGTATTCGTTGGCATTAGAGCATTGCACTGGTAAGTAATCAAAAAGGCATGGAACATGCATGTCTGCTGCTTATGCCCAGCGATCGACAAAACCTACTCGGCTTCATTTAAGTTTCGAACTGTAACACAGATGTAAGTTATCCCGATTCGAACAACTTTCTTTTTACCATACTCAAATTCGTGTTAACAAACACTTTTATTTTAAGATTAATGGTTTCATTTACATTTTTTGAAGCTATGTGGAGTTTACTCACAGAATCCCGCATTATTCCAGCAGTTGGCTTCAGTTTGGCTAGTATAGAACCTGAAATCGCAATAGGGGTCGAGTGACACATTTTTTAAGAGTTTTGGAATTGTTTTTATGAATATGCTAAAAACTTTCTGTTTGGCGTGATTTACTCGATGGAATTGATTGCTGAAGTGTACTGAATGGTCGAATTGTTGAATGAACAAGTATTGTTATGTTGAAATTGCTTATCATTTGCTTCTAGGGAGTGACTTTATTCTTATTCAACGTTTCATCAACATTTTGTAGCACTTCAGGTGCGATCAAAGGATCAACAATAACAAAGACCCATCAACTGCAAGAATTGTTTTTCATAATAGAATTCTTGATAAGGTCCAATATGTCCTTGATATTGCACAGGTTTCCTTCACTCTAATTCAATACTCATCAGACATTGAAAAAGTATATGATCGTTTATTTGTGATTTTCTGCTCTCTTCCAATAATTTAACTCAACATGGTTCACACGACAGCAAAGAGAATATAAATTATCGCTCTTCATTAAAGAAATTAATATTTTTATTGTAAAATAGAAATATGGAAAAAAGTTTCTTGCGAAAGAAGGCTTAGGGGTGGCTTTTTTTACTCCTTGCAACCACTGAGGGACATCAGAAAAAAATTTTTTGGATGCCCTCTCGCCCGCATAAAATGTCTGCTCAATTTTATGTTTGAGAGTTTTTTGGTTTTTAAGAAAACAATTGAAAAATGCTTTTCGGACGCCATCTTTAGGGGGCTGTAACTAAGCAGGGCTACCCAAAAAAATAAACTTTGTATGAAAGACCCACCCTATTTTTTGACAAGGAATCACCCCCTAAATTTTTTTGCAACTATTCATATATAATTCTGAATTCAGTCATTTAAATTTTAATGCTATCAAGTATTGACTCATATTCAAATTAGTTTTTATTTGTCAAAGGTTAAAATATGACAGCTTCAAAAGTGACAGCTGCCCAGAGAGTGGGCCATTCAATATTCAAAATCTTATCGGAAAACTTCCTATTTATCAAATTTTGTTGAATGCAAATCAGTTTCGAAGGTAGATCTGTTAGTTATATTGATAACACGGTCTATAATAGTAATAACAACAAATTTACCTCAAATCTGGAACGTATTGTAAACAGAAGGAGGAAAAGACAAAATCGAAACGTTGCTTCAAATCATCGGGCATTTTCTCATCTGTAATATCTAAGATTTTGCTAGTTATCCTCGGATCCTTCGATACGGTATCGAAATATTTTAGCATTGATGTTGATTTATCAGTACCAACAATTTCTTTATAGTTCTTGGGTATTAAACTTTCTATTTCAAGGAGCATTGTCCCTGGACCTGTTCCAATATCAATCATGCTGAAGTTGTTCTTTTTAGTAAATTTGAGAATGTGTTGATTCTCTTGGAATATTTTCGAAACAAATTCGAGAAGAAAATGGACCTTCAGGAATTTTTCGGGATTGACGACCATAACGAGCACTCCTGAAAATAAAATTTTAGTGAAGTCAAATAAGCAAAATAAAAATCATTTTGTTATAAGTTCATCAAATGAGTTTTTATTGGTCGAAGAAATAATAATAAAAACATGAATATGTAAGAGAAGTTTCAGTAGGCATTATTACAAAGATTTTTTATCTGATTTAAACTCAAAATGAAACTTTGTACAGAAGAAATACAAATGATTAATTTTATTTCATATGACAGCCCAGTTATTGGATTTTTTGAGGTTTGTTTGAGTTGGCAATTCATCATGAAAAGACTCGAGTCCAAGCAACGATTTAAAATTCTTCATATTTCTGACATGCATCTTGTGGAGCTCCTGATATAATGTCGAGCAAAAAATTAGAGCCATGAGAACCACAAATGCTGTGTTTGCATTTATTTAAGAAATATTTTTTTAGGTTGTGAAGAGATCCGTATTCTCTAAGGATCGTACGAGTGACAGAATCCCTCATAGATTATATAAATTACATCATTAAATCACTCTAAATTGACGCGTGACAATAATGAAGACACGTCCCTATAATGTTCCCATTGAATTTTGAAGCGGCACAGGGGAAGCTTCTTGGAAATAAATCTTCTGAGCAATTTAAAAACACTCGAGATAAGAGTACTTACAATCCCTCTTGGTAACTCTTAGTAAGTGTAATGCTCGGTCACCTTATAACTTTTCAGGGGTTTAAGACAAATACCACCACTTTTCATTTCACGATTTATATTCATTCCCATAATGCATATCTACATAAATCAAAACATAAATACCTAATGAATACAAAATTAACTTATTGCACATCTGTTTATTAGATGTCATCCAAATGAACCCGATATCGATGCCCATAGTATATATCAAATACAGTATCTGAAATACACTACATTTCCCTTCCTATAATTTTTAGAAATAAAATTCAGAATCCAAGTCTTTCAGGTTTTCTCCTCATTATCTTTGATCGTGGTGTTAAATTTTTTTACATACACTGTGACAGGAGATTTGAAAAATTTACCTAATTCTAAATCTGTATCATCATCAAAAACATTTTCTTTTATTTTAATACTTTGTCTTTCGGGTTCATGCTCTACGATAGTATCGTGCTTACTACTTGAATTAATATTACCATGTTCTAAAATCTGATTTAGATTCCGATGCCAGATTTGTTCTAGTTCTGGTATAAAAACTAAATAGGTTCTAGAACCAATTCTTTTTTTTATTATGCCTTTTATCCAGTTCGTTTTGAGAACACGAAAATCCCGTAATATGTATAACACTATATCATTCACGTTGAACATCCTATTATTATTATTTAAATATTTTAATATTAGCCTTCTACATATTTAATTTCAAAATATTATATTTAATAATTATAACTTCAGGAATTAAATTAAAAATAATGTCATATAAGTACCACTTATATCAAACGACATATAAAAAAAACATCCAAATGATATAACAAAATACAATAAATAAAAATTGTTAACCAAAATCCTATAAATTGAATATTTTGGTTAACCATTTTCATTTATTGGATTTTGTTATATTAATTGGGATGTCTTATAATGAATTTTTTTTTATATGTCGTTTTGTTTAAGTGGTACTTATATGACATTATTTTTAATTTAATTCCTGAAGTTATAATTATTAAATATAATTTTTTGAAATTAAATATGTAGAAGGCTAATATTAAAATATTTAAATAATTCTATATACCTTCTATCAAGTATTATTATTAACCTCTATTTATGTTATTGAACATCCTATTTCTCTTCCCTCTGTAAAACTTCTTCTGAATGTTTTGTTTTTGTTGAATTTTACTAGTTAGCTCGTGATCTACAACAGAATTTTTATTATGACAACTCGGTATCAGTAAATCAAGAAAAGGACGCAATTTTCGGCCAAACATAAGTTCAGCAGGAGCTTTCGAGGTTGTACAATGTGAGAAACATCTATAATCAAACAAGAATGTATCTAATATAAAACTCAAATCACAAAGATATGTACTACTTTATATTACCTTCAGAAGAAATATTTCAATACTTTATATAGAATTTTCTGCTTGTCCATTTGTCGCCAGATGATAAGGAGGACTGTTTCAATATGATACCGTTTTGTCTTAAAAAATTCTTGAACTCCGACGATGAAACAGATGTAGCATTATCAGTAACTAATGTTATTGGAATTCCAAATCTTGCAAACGTGCTGCGTAATGTCTTAATTGTGGTAATACTTTTGGTGCTATTAACTATGAAAGCCTCCAACCATTTCAATAAGAATCTACTACCAAAATATGTTTACCATGAAGAGCGTTTGACAAGTCTAATTTTGTGAAAATATTTCCACCTTCCAATTTAACAAATAATTCCTTCATTCTCGACAAAGGAAACTTATCGATCTCGAGATTTGGATTCACCGTGACACAGTAATTTCCACATATTCTAACCGAGCCATTTTCTATCAATACGGGTACTATTGGAGTACCATACTCACTATAACTGACTGGGGTTAAGATATTTTCTTTAATCAACCTTTCAAGTTCCTGCTCAACCATTACTTTTAGAGCGAATGCAATTGGTCTAGGTTTGAAAAATTTTGGCTGAGTGCCCTTTTTCAATTTCAAACTTATACACCCTTTTGTGAACAAACCCAATTTATTTCTGCAAACACTTGGAAATTCTTCATAAAACTTAACAATGAATTTCTGCGAATCTGTATATTCAATTCTGTTTATTGATAATAAAAAAGCATAGAAGAAATCTCGGCCTAAAATTAGAGGGCCTCCATTTTCTATGATATAATATATAAATATTTCGATTTTAACCTGTATTCAACTTTTACGCTTATTTTACCCAAAGGGTGGATTTTACTTCCGTTATAAGCAGTGAAAATTTTTTTACTCGAAAGCACCGGTATATCTGGAAAGTATTCATCCTTCATACTTTTAGAAATTAAAGATTAACTAGCACCGGTATCTAACTCAAACTTTAGAGGTATACGATTCACAAAAATATCAATAAAAATTGGCTTGACACTTGTTGAATTTACCAGAAAAATTTGTTTAATTTTATCTTTATCATTGCATGTATCACCTTCGAAATTTTGGAGTGCATATTCATTATAGTTTAAAAAATTGTTCTTGAAATTTCTAGGTCTTTTACATTTTGCTGCCAAATGACCTCTTTTTCCACATGCATTACACACAAAATTCTGATACCTGCATGGCCCATAGTGGACTTTACCACAAACTTCACATTCCTCCAGCTTGGTGAGAACAGAAATGTTGCTCTCTCGACCAACATTTCTGTAGTTCTGATTTTCAAGAACTCTAGAACCACGTTTTGACCTTGAAAAGTACACATCCATTTCTTCGGTTTTTACCTTTGCAATTTCATCTTTTATTCTGCCACTAACTTCTTTCTTGCGTGCCATTTATGTAGCTAATTCAAATGACAGCTTACCTCATCTTCGAAAAGTCGATCCAAAATAGGACCTTTCTCAAACCGCATGATGAATTTATCCCTCAAAATGGTGCCCAATTCGTTCAATTTGAAATTACATTTTGAGGCTAGTTGACGAACTCGGGCGGCCCATTCTTGCATCGTCTCAGTTCTTGCCTTTGTACTACCATAAGACTTTTGTCTTTTCGGGAAAACTAACTTGCACGTGTGAAATATGCATCGAAATACTCGACTAAGTCATCGAAACTTTTATCTGTGGGATGCATAAACTATTCAATAATTGAAAATTGCTTTCACAACAACAGTTCAAAAAAATTTCCTCTTTGATAGCAGAATCTGATATATTATTTGCTACAAAGTAGTTCATTAGTACCTTATACACGGCCCAGTCCGATACACTCGGATTAAACTCTCTTAAATGGCCGATTTGAGACATTGTTTGGGCACTTTTTTTTACACCAAAAAAAAACACTTCACAATTTTATGATAAAGTCAATGATCAATTATCAACCGCGTCTAATTTTACTCGTCGCCACTGTAATGTTCGGTCACCTGATAACTTTTCAGCAGCTTTTTACCACCTTAGTTTTAATGTAAAATTAGTGATTGTATGCTCGTTCATTGTACTTCACTCATCACTTTTCATTTGTGTATTTTTGCTTCAGTATCATTTAATCCGACCGGATTGCTTTACTAAAGTGCCTTTGTATATATCTAGAGCGGCGCAACCCTCACAAGTTACCTATTTATATTGCATTCTTTCTCTCTGTACCTGGTTGTTGTCTGTTGTATTTATTAATAGTGGTTCTTTATTTGTACTGTTCATGGTATTCGCAGTGCCTGATATGTAACTGATTTGCATGTACTCTTGTGTGATCCCCCAGTTAGCTGTTTCTTTGTTTCTTTTATTGTAAGGTTCATTAACACGCCTAGGTGATGGAGTACTGTATCTTTTTTATAATGTCTTAGCAAGTTTGTGTTACATATTTGCCATATGCATGCTCTCGCTTACTTTGAGAGATGATATTCCTTCTGAACCAGTGGCGTTCTTTAGGGTAAATCACTGAGTAGTCCTGGTAGAGAACGACGTAACGTATAGGGACAGTAAATAGCTCCGGATACCGAACGATACTGTGAGAATGTGTGAGTGATTGCTTTATAATTGTTCCGAGGTGTTCTGACATACCCAGGATTAGTTTGCGCCTTCAGGTCGTGTTTTGTTTGTTCTTTAGTAATATCTTAGCCTTCCTGGGCGTTGGCCACCCCGAGGAAGCCAGATACAGTCGAATTATGTTAGATGCCCTCTTCAAGGAGATCTCCACGTTACCCACCTTACTGTCCATTCAAATTCTTACCCCTTGTAACTGCAGGTTCTGCACTGGTTACCAGAAGTGTAGTTATAGGTACATGCTGGCTGTATCTAGTCCTCTCTAACCTTTTCCGCTGTATAAGAATGATATCCGATTCGAGCAAGTTGCCGACCTAACCATATGTAGAAATAAGTTATTTGGACCCGGGGCGTTTTTGGGTTCACTGTGTAGCTTTACGAACCACTGAGTAGAGTAGATTTAACAGCAAGTTGATAAATGTTTGTTTCCATTCATTGAGGGTTGTTACTTTTCAATATTACTAATATAAATATATTATTCTGACGTTACTGTGTTTTGAATATTTGAACTTCCCGCCACTGTTTCCTTGCTCTCGTTAGGTGTAATTTGGGTTGTCTACACAACGTTACATTCTCCCGCCACCAAACAATCACGATAAAAAGGTTAGCGTTATTTAGAGTACTCCGTATAATCCCGGATATTTTAGAGTACTCTGTATAATACGGGATAGCTCAGTTGTAACACAGGTAACTATCTGTTAGCGATAATTTTATATATAATTAGATAATTTTATGATTGAATGAAAAAGTCGTTATTTCACATCTAAATACTAAATTTAATTCGATCGAATTAAAACTTTTAGAAATATTCGAAAAATAAAATTTCAACGGAAAATATCACTGAAATAATTGAATTATATGCACTTTTAAAAAGAACCGAGTCTCTAGGCCTTTTCATTCGGAAATTAGTAATTTTACCACCAGTCGTCCGTCCGGACTGCTGATCCTCACGAAATTTGGCACGAATCTTCACCTCTTTATTGCACACCTAAGTACCAAATATGATTGTGATCTGATAAGTTGTTTCGTAACTAATGAAAAAAAGAGAAAAATTCAATTGTGAATAAATACTGATGCGTTGGACCGATTCAACCCATTAACGAACTTTAACGACATATTTAAACCTCAAAATTACTCAAGTCTTTAGCTCTTTCCCTCAGAAAGTTAGTATTTATGGACCGGATCGGCTGGCCTAACAGAATTTCTTTTGACCTCATATTCTATATCAGTGGGGTCCAGACCATTTTTGGCACAATATAGCGCTTGGAAAAAGCGGTAGCACTCCCTTAGAACAAGTACAGAAAAAGCATCTATCTTCGAAGAGAAAAGCATCTATCAATTTTTCTGAAACGTAATCTCATTTACTCGTTATTCTATCTGAGGGTATGAATATAAAATTTCACTAATTTACTATTATTAGTTTTCTAGGTATCCTCAGTGAAAGACGTGCACAGATCCCAAAGTTGCTTAAAGTCACACATCCGCTGGAAAAATAATGGCTACGGTCTTTTAGGATTCTAAATGTATTTTATTTACAATATAATATAATTACTCATCGTCCGTACTTAACCCCCAGTAAATACTATCCATTCCAAAATGTGAAAAAATATCTTCGTGGAAAGCGATTTTCCGACGATAAAGAGCTGAATGTAGCAATTAATACCTATTTTGAGGAGAAGCCGGAAGAATATTTTTTACAAGGTTTAGAGAAGCTTATTTCTCGATCTAAAAAATGTATTGAAGTTCTAGAGAACTACATTGAAAAACAGAATTTTTCCAAAAGTTTCTGAGTTTTCTTTCATGCCTATACCAACAATACATTGAACGTCCCTCTTAAGGCGTGATAAATGAATGATAACAGTCGTTATAAACAATTAAACGGAAAAACTGATAATTGTTTCGATTCTGAATCAGTTTCGAAATGCGTTCATATCTCAAAAGAATAAGTGCCGACAGTACACTGTTAAGTATATCATATACGACTTCACACACTTCTCTACCAACCAAACATTATGTCAAAAAAGTTTTTCAAATTGAATAATGAAACCGTATAAGCTTAAGGAACATTTAAATAGAATACATACTAAAATGGAGATTAGAAATATCTATTATGTTGAAGGATTTGAACAGCAATTACTTAAGAACCTCAAAAAAGTTTTAATTCTTGTTTAAATATGACCAAATACAAAATATTAATGACTGAAAGAGTTCAGTACTGCAAAATCTTTTGAAGTCGGCTTCTAAACAAGAATATGGTTTACGAACCTCTTATAAAGTTTGTTAGTTAGATTAAAAAGGCAGAAAACAGTAAATAAATGGCGAGGAATTAATTTTGGCACCCATAAAAGAGAAACTGGAAAATGTTCTTCGCAGACATTATGAATGAAAATAATCATAAAAACTAATTTTTCTCAAAGAAGAATAGATGCAATATCATGTAATTACTTGAAAACTTACAAATGTTCAATCCAACTGGATGAATCAACTTTATAACTTGATAACGAAGCACTAACAAACGACACAATTGTTGAGATGAATTGCATTGAAATGAACTCTTATTGCTTAAACTAGCTAAATATTCAAAATACTAATTCGTTGACGCTGAAATAAGCTGGGTTGATTAAAGAGATAACAGAAATTTGTGCGGTTAAAGTTCACGAATTCTGTTATATGCATAATGATTGTTGTGCATAAAATAATATAAAGGATGCAAGGAAATTCAAATAGTGTCCTAATGATATTCGACAGAATGTATGTAGACTTCGGCTAAGGTTTCGAACCAGTTTAAATGGAGTGAATAGATGATAAAGACTCAACATTTTTTATAGGCGCTTTCCGGGATGGACTTTAGCTCTCGCGCCGAATTTTGTTTTATGGCTTCAATCGACTGAAAACGGGTGCCACGAAGGGGCAATTTTAGTTTTGGGAAGAGGAAAAATGTCGCAGGGAGCCAAATCCGGCGAATACGGTGGTTGCTGAAGCACGTTTGTTGAGTTTTTGGCGAGAAAGTCAGTCACAATCGTAGCTCGGTGAGAAGGCGCGTTATCGTTATGCAAAATCCATGAGTTGTTCGCCCACAAATTTGGCCGCTTCTTACGGATACGCTCACGCAAACGTTTCATAACGCCTAGGTAATACTCCTTGTTTACCGTCTGACCCTCTGGAACGAATTCGTAGTGCACCACGCCACGGATATCGAAGAAAACAATGAGCATCACCTTCATTTTCGAGCGGCTTTGGCGTGGTTTTTTCTGTTTCGGCTCATTTTTTGCCACCCATTCCGATGATTGCTGGCTTGTTTGCATATCGTACTCGTAGACCCAGGTCTCATCACCAGTTATAATGCGTTCCATGAATGTAGAATCGGAATTACAGCGATCCAGCATGTCTGAAGCAACCTGTTCGCGATGACGTTTTTGAAGAAAATTCAGGTCTTTCGGTACGAGTCGTGCGGCCACCTTTCTCATGCCCAAAATATCAATCAAAATCGTACGTGCGGACTCGTGGGATATCTTAAGATCATGTGCTATCTCTCTCAAGCTGGTACGACGGTTTTCCAGCACCCTTTCCTTAATTTTATCGACGTTATCTTCGATCGAAGCCGTCGATGGGCGACCACTTCACGACCGTCCTTGAAGGCTCTGTACCACTGATATGCACGAGTTTCCGATAGAGCATTATCACCAAAGGCCTTTTGCAACATTTTCAATGCATCGGCACACGAAAATTCATTTGCAATACAAAACTTTAAACAAATTCTTTGCTCAACGTAATCACCCATAGTAAAAATCGACACGCACTCTGACATCGACTGACTTAATCAGCTGTTGCAAACACACTAGTTGACAGATCCCGCTCAAGCTTGGCATAGTAATTAAAGACAGTGGTACCAACCTAGGAAAAAAATTTTTATCTGCCTCATTGCCCCGCCAGATTTAAATCGATAATTCCCGGTACTTTCTTGACAGAATGTATATATAATAAATGATAAACAAAAAAAAATAATAATCCCTGTTTATCACATGGTTTAAACTTTGTAAGAATTGATGATATCTATACTTCCAAATTTTGTTTCAATGGTTACTCAATTTAATGCATTCCTGAGTATGGATATTCAAAAGTTAATCCATTTTGAGAATCTCAAACAAATAAGATACGAATGCTGTGATACTTCAATCTTTTTTCTCTATACAATATTACATTTGAAATCACATAAGGAGGGCTTTTTTTTTATTATTTTTTTTTTATTATTATCCTGATACTCCTAGATCTTCTGTGAAGATCCCTCAGAAGCTTTTTCAACTTGTGCGAGTTAGGAGTTCAGTTGTGTCTGGGTAGGCTTTGTTACTGCGATCTTGCGCCACTTTAGGTCTTTGAATTTCTATAGGAGGCACGACTTAATCACCCCGGTGAAATAAACGTAAAACTTCAGCTTTGAATTCAATAATAGTTCGTAAAAATATATTCAGTGAATACCATTTATGTTTGGGCTCTAAATGTCAGTTTTGCACATAGCACAATGTAAAATATATTATTGCAATTGATAAAAGTACAGTCAAGCTGAAGCATATGAACTTTACACAGTAACTTATCCTGAAACAGAAATAGTTCATATATATATATATATATATATATATATATATTGATAATTCGTAAATTATTGAATTCCAATGAACCATTGAAATAAATATTAAAAATAAACATTACTAGTTAAAAATGTATGCATTTTATACAGGGCTATTCATCTGAAATTCCTCAAAGTAGAGGTAAAACTTATTGGAATACACCTTATCTTTTCGCTTCCTTTCAGGTATTCTCGGTTTCCTAGAAAACAATAATAGTACTAATAATACATTTATTGTATCTTTAGGCAATAAAGATTCATCAAATATGTATATGTACAAGTTTAAGAAAGCTAGTATCTGGTTGATCAGAAACTATCGGTTTAAAATGATAATTACGAGGGGTGTTCAATGTATTCTCGGTATAGACATGAAAGAAACTGCAAAAATTTTTGGAAAAATTCTTTTTACATTGTAGTCTCCTAAAACTTCAATACATTTAAATGACTTTGAATTCAGAATTATATATGCTAACTTCTACAATATATATTGAAACTATGTTCAAAAACTATCGAAATGATATCCTTATAACGTTATACCTATAACCATTTGTACTCTGAACAATTATTCAGCCCAAATAATGTCCTATGACAAAAAAAAAATAACCAGAATTTCAAAAATAATAAATAATTAAGGAATATATTGCGGATAATTGGACTCAATGGACCATTTCTCGAAATAAAGTTATCGCCAAATCTTTCTTTCAATAAATCGATTGTTACGGTAGCAGCATGAGGTGTAGTACTATCTTGTTGGAACCAAAACACTTCTAGGTCGATACCATTCGAATTTTGAAAGAAATGATCATTGATCATCGATTTGTAACGACGACCATTCACTGTAACATTAGCTCTACCATCGTTTTTAAAGAAATATGGACCGATGATGCATCCAGCGTGTAAAGCACACCATAGAGTGCATTTTTCAGGATGCAATGGAACCTGCAGAACTTCTTGAGGATTGTTTTCAGTCGATATACGGCAATTTTGCTTTACATAGCCATTCAACCAGAAATGAGCCTCATCACTAACCAAAATTTTACGATAAAAAAGTGGATCAACTTAAAGCTGTTCTAGGGCCCAATCAGCAAACAAACGACGCTTATTATGGTCAAGTGGCTTTAGATCTTGAACCAGTTGGAACCAGATCTTTACGCAAATTTTCCATCTGCTGGATGCACAGAGTCCAACTTGTTGTGAACGTCGACGAATAGACAAATCTGGATCGTCATTAATACCATGACTTACAGCAGAGATATTTTCTTCTGTATGAAGAGTTCTTTGTCTTGTTGTTGTTGTTGCATCGGGTAGAGAAAATATCCGAAATCTATCGATAGTTCGATGAATAAGCTGCTCTGATGGACGATTATATGAACCATAAATTTCACGAAGTGCTCTATAAGTTTGGCGAATAGAACACTGTTTTTGAAAATAAATTTCAACAATTTTCAAGTGTGTTGCGGCGTGAGTCTTGCCATGATAATTTGTCAATGCTTACTGAACAGAAATGTCAAAACAACATGGCTTGTACCATCTGTCAAATCACAGTTATCTGTATCGAAAGTTCTATGGCCCTAAAAGATACAAGATACGAGAGAATCTATCTAAAATTATCTGAAATTCTTAAATTAAAGGACCAAATAAAAATAATTGAACAAGAATTCCAACATTTAGTAGCTATTTCGGTCTGGAGACATCTGCAGGAATGTATTGGTAATGTGTTGGAATTCTCTTTCAATTATTTTTATTTGGCCCTTTATTTTGAGAATTTTAGATAATTTTGCAATAGTGAATTTTGTTGTATTTGTATCTCAATATACATACTAATAAATTTTTTGTTGATTCATTTGTATTAATACGTTTCATGTCGAGATGTAAAAGGTTTTTTACCGAGACATTGAAAATTATTTCATATTGATTATAAATAAGGATATCATTTTGATAGTTTTTGTATATAGTTTCAATATATGTATATTGTAGAAGTTTGAATATATAATTCTGAATTTAAAGTCATTTAAATTTCACTTCTATCAAGTATTCATTAAAATTGATTCCTGAATAAGGAAATAAATTCATATAGAGTCTAAATATCCAAAATATATTACTTAATTTTTTATTATTTTCGAAATTTTGGTTTTTTTTTTATCATGGGACATTATTTGGGATGAATAATTTTTGTTATGTTTTTCTGTGTTCTGCGTACAGTTTTTGGATACTTTAAAGCTTACTTCGAGTTTATTCATTCCAGGCTTTATTTTATTTGGTGAGTTAAATTATGATCTTCTGATATATTTGAATCTGAATTCAATTCATTTCGGAAGAGGTCTAGGGACCGAAATAGCTATTAAATGTTGGAGTTATCGATCAATTATTTTTATTTGATCCTTTATTTTGAGAATTTCAGATAATTATGAAATACTGGATTTTCTTGTATGTTAATATACATACTTATATAGTTTTTGTTAATACATTTACATTAATATGTTTCATGTCGGGATGTGAAAAGGTTTTTGAAAAATATTTTATTTTGATTATATATAGGGATATCATTTTGATGGTTTTTGTATACAGTTTCAATATATATTGTAGAAGTTACAATATATAATTCTGAATTTAAAATCATTTAAATTTTATTTCTATCAAGTATTGACTCACATTCAAATTGATTTTCAATACATTTGTTTGATTGGGAAATGAGCACCCTTAAACCTTGTAAAATATAATCTTCCGGCTTCTCCCCAAAATAAGTATTAATTGCTACCTTGAATTCAGATATTTTTCACTTCTAGGAATGAGTAGTAGTCACTGGGGACCAAGTTTGGACTATACGGAGGATGAGTGATTTCTTCGAGCCACATTCCTGCACAGCAGCGTTCGCCACGTGGGCCTTATGAACCAGCGCTTTGTTGTTAAGCAGCAGCACCCCCGCTGTGAGTTTTCCTTGCCCTTTGCCTTTAATTGCTTCTCTTAAGTTACGCAAAGTGGTTGCGTATGATGCTGCTGTAATGCTTTCACCCTTTTTAGTGTATTCTATCAATAAAATACCTTTAGAATATCAAGAGACCGTAGCCAATTTTTTTCCAGCAGATGGGGCTACTTTAAACTTCTTTGGGAGCTGTCTACCTTTTCAATCCATTGCTTGGACTCTTGTTTACTCTCGTGATCATAGTGATGAAGCCACGTCTCATCCCCAGTCGGTTGAAAATAGTCGATGGCTCTTCTACAAAGAGCTCTAAAAACTCCTTACAGCACTCGACTCACACTTGCTTCTGAGGTGCGGTGAGCATCTTACGACCTTTGAAAGGTTAAGATGGATATGAAGGATAACATGTATGATACTCACGAATAGGTTTGTCATCTCTGCTAACATTTTGATTTTTATTCTGGCATCTTTAAATACCAACTTTTCCATATTTTCACATTTTCTTCAGTGGTATCGCAAACGGGCCCGCGCGAGCGAGTATTGAATTTAATGCTTTCTCTGCCTCTTTGAATGATGGATAACGACGGAAAACAGTCTTGGTAAACAACAACGATCTCTTCATGATTAATTTCTCGACTTTTTCGCTGCTTAGTGAGGAACTTTATATTGGCGCGATGCTCGATTTTCTTCATCATTGGGGCATCAGTCATTCTGGTCGTTTTTCACTGGGAATTACTTAGAAAACTTATGATCATAAATTAGTGAAATTTTATATTTATACCCACTTATTAGCAAATAAGATAATTAGATTACTCACATTATAAGCAAATCACCACGATACCGAGAATACCTTGAACACCCCTCGTAGAACCCTAAGCATTCTGAAGCAATGAAAAAAGAAATAAAATATAGATCATGTAAAAATTGGGAAATGCAGAATAAAAGACGCGGTTCAAGAGAGAACCCTCTGTATTGTGTGATTAATCTCAGTTCTGTGATAGAAGTTTAATCCTTAATTTACTCTCACAAAAAATCTCAGACCGTCTGATATCAACACAACTAATAGAATTCATATTATGAACAATTTTTTATGAAAAAGAACTGTTAAAAACCTGCTCTTCATTTTACGGCGCCGGCTACATCAAAAATGTTCGTGCGAGACGGAATTCTTTGATGGAGATATGGAGGCATCTTACTTAATCATTTTGAGGTGGAAGCGTAGAGGATTCTAGAATTTCTAATGTCCCTGGATAGATAGCGTCTATGGCTGTATATCAGTTTTAAATTACCTTATGCCACTTAGAGTTTGAATTTTCCCTGAAGCGTGGTTTAGAATCAATAATCAGTTTGAGATTCTTGCCTTGATCCGAGAAGGAAAGACGTTTATCATGTTTTATTGTAATTATTTGTCGGATGAAAGAATATGAGAATCTATGCCAAACAAAAGCACTAAATATCAGATAGACCAATTCTGTTATACATGGCTACAAATTTTAATTCAATAAAATTTCTTGAAAGTTTTTTAAATTGAAATGAATGAATGCTTTATTTAATATTTTAATATTAACAGATATATTCTGTTAGCCTTCTACATATTTAGTTTCAAAAAATTATAAAATAAAAAAGAAAAAGGCTTTTTACTTGATAGAAGAAATATAACAAAATTTGAATATCAAAACAGATTTGATCTGTCAGTCTTCTACAATTTTAATTTCAAAAAAATTTTTATTCAAAAAACTTTTTATTCAAAATTAATAAATAAATATTTGAAGGAGACAAAATTTTGTTTCTCATCTTATCATTATGAACAACCATTTCTTTTTCAAAGACATAAAACCCAACTCAAGGACTTCTCAAAAAATATAATTTATTTGATATATTTGATATATTTGAATATTCAAATGAGTTAATTCAAAAATCTCTCAGAATATGCACTATATCTTCAAAAAACAATTAGAATTCCGATAGTCTCTTCGTCGGTCCTAGATAATATTTAAAATATATTATGTATAAAATAAAATAGAAAAAGGCTTTTTACTTGATAGAAGAAATATAACAAAATTTAAATATCAAAACAGATTTAATCTGTCAGTCTTCTACAATTTTAATTTCAAAAAAATTTCTATTCAAAAAACTTTTAGAATTAATGTCTAAATAAGCATCGCTTATATTTAATAGACGTATATAATCAAAACTCAATATACATTGTCAAATGGAATGAATAAACCGACGAATATATAATAAAAAAATGTCATTTAAAATTAATAAATAAATATTTGAAGGAGTCAAAATTTTGATTCTGATATTATCAGTATAAACAACCAATTCTTTTTCAAAAACATAAAACACAACTTAAGGACTTCTCAAAAAATATAATTTATTTGAAATATTTAATATATTTAAATATGCAAATAAGTTAAATCAAAAATCTCTCAAAACATGCACTATCAAAAAACAATTAGAATTCCGAATTTACCTTAAAGTGTAACCGGAACTTGCTTAAACAGACTAACCAGATAATCTATGTTCGTCACAAAATCACAGAAAACTGTAAGGTATTATAAGGTTTACTTTAAGCCATTGACATTCCATAATGAGATTTATTCAAGCCTATATATAATTATATATTATATATAAAATAAAATGCTTATTTAGACATTAATTTAATTCTAAAAGTTTTTTGAATAAAAATTTTTTTGAAATTCAAATTGTAGAAGACTGACAGATTAAATCTGTGTTGATATTTAAATTTCAAAAAATTATATTTAATTTTATAACTTCAGTAATTAAATTAATGTTATATAAGCACCGCTTATATCAAACGACATATAAAATAAAAATTCATTATAAGACATCCAAATGAGATAACAAAATACAATACATTTAAATTGTTAACAAAAATCCTATAAATTAAATATTTTGTGTAGACAAAATTTTGTATCTGCTCATCCATCTTATGAAAACAGATATCTTTCAAAAATGTTTAACATAATCCTAAGAATTTCATCATAAAACTATCCTACTTGGAATATTCAATGTTATTGAATATCCAACTTAGTAACTTTTTAGAAAATATCAAGATATGTAAAAACATTACTAAAAAACACATTTTAAGAGAGATGTTTCTGATTGATAAGGTTAGTAAATATTTTTTGTTGATTGATTTTGCATATTATTTTAAATGTGATTGGGTACTGACGAGCAAAGTCTCTCTTCAAACATATTTTTTAGTAATGTTTTTACATATCTTGAGATTTTCTAAAATGTAATTTAGTAAGATATTCAATAACGTTGAATATTCCAACTAAGATACAATTTTTTTATGATAAAAATCTTAGGATAATGTTAAACATTTTTGAAAGATATCTGTTTTCATAAGCGGGATGAGCAGAAATAAAATGTTGTCTACTCAAAATATTTAATTCATAGGATTTTTGTTAACAATTTAGATTTATTGGATTTCTTTATCTCATATGGATGTCTTATAATGAATGTTTATTATATATGTCGTCCGATATAAGCGGTGCTTATATGACATTAATTTAATTCCTGAAGTTATAATATTAAATATAATTTTTTGAAATTGGATATGTAGAAGTCTAACCGAATATATCTGTTGATATTAAAATATTTAATAAATTTTATATACCTTCTATTAAGTATAAACCTCCATTTATTTCAGTAAATAAATGCCTTACTGTTTCACTGTTTCTTTCTAAGTAGACATATAGAATTAACACTCATTACACAGCATCAAAGGAAGATAAAAGAATCTGAAGAAAATATGGATCGAACTTACTCAGCAAACATTTAGTGGAGACAGCAGTGTTTCATACCGGCATTCTGAGAAACAAATTCCTCACTAAAAATGCTCAACATAAACAACCTCTCTTTATGAAGCTAAAAGATTTTTGAAACCTTGTTATTTATAAAATTAGATATTATTGATGAAAATTTACTCGATTGTTTAATACACCGACATGTTATTAAGCTAAGGCGAGTGTTTAGGAAACTCTAATGCAGTTGTTACTTGTTATGCAAAAAAGTGTCCTCGAAGAAACTCAACAGGTAAAAATACATTGAACGACGTTCTCGAGAAACTGTTAATGTGAGACCAAAAAAAATAAATTCAAGCAGGCCAAGAACAACAAGCAAGAACTCTTAATAAAAAAAATATTATTTTAAATTCGGTTGATCAATATCCAAGATTTAGCGTAAGGAATATGGCAAGACAAACAAATACGTCTTCTTCAAGTACTTGGAGGATACTTAAAGAGCAGCAGTTACATTCTTATCATTACAGACAAGGCCAAGGGCTATCAGACAATCTACCGGTTAGCGTGGATTTTTGTCAAACATTACAAGAAACGACATGCCTTAATCCAAATTTTTTAAAATGTATTCCTTTTACGGACGCAGCCACCTTTAAGCAATAAGGTATGTGTAACTCCCATAATACACACTACAGGTGTGATGAGAATCCACAAGTCAAAAGGGTATCACATTACCAACACTCATTTGAAGTTAATGTTTGGGCAGCAACTTCAGGTAACAAATTAATAGGTTATCACATTCTACCTGGAAATTTAAATGGTAATATCTACCTGGATTTTTTAAACAATCACTTATTCGAGTTATTAGAAGATTTAACGCTTAACGAACGAAGATCTCTATTTTTTATGCACGATAAAGCTCCACCTCACTTTGATAGCAGGTGCCGTAATTGGTTGGGGTAATCATTTTCCGAAAGGATGGATTAGTACAGGTGCAGAAGGTCCGATTTATTGGCTTCCTCGGTCATGCAATTTTAATCCTTTGGACTACACAGTTTAGTCGTATCTTAAGGAAAAATGTCAATGCTACAGAGGTAAATACACGTCGAGAATTGGACAGAATTGAACGTCACTTTAATGACCTCATAAGTGATCCCCAACCGTTTAGAAGATTCATGGACTCTTTAGAAAAAAGGATAGACTTGTGTATTCGTGGAAACGGAGGACATTTTGAATACTTACTCTGATTGAATTTTATTTTATATTCTTAGTCTTTTTTTTAGTTTTCTTCTTGTGATTTTTTGTTTAATCAATAACTTTATCATTACTTTATACCAGCATCGATTATTACTTTATAATTTTCGAATCAAAAATCAAAATATCGAGTTTCATCAAAAGTACCTTGTTGGTGTAAAATTTAATGATGTTTGAGTTCACTTAAAATTTTGATCAACCTTGAAAGTTATGTTCAATACTACTTGGTACAAACCCTGTAACTAGCGCCCTCTATGACTCATTTCATTACAATTTTGCCAGTAGTTTCGGCAAAATCGTATAAAATGTGTTATTTTCTTCAACGCCCTGAATCTTGAATACGGATGGCGATACGAAAATCTTTTACTGAGCAAACCCGAATTATTTTTCAGTTTCCTACTTATTCTAGAGACGGGGTCCCCGTTTTTGTAACACCCTGTATAACCAATTTTTTCACAGTAAGGCTTCAACTTTCCACACGAACTTATTTAAACTCCTAATAGTGCTTGTTAAGAAACAAAAATAAATTTGTTGAATCAATGAATATTTAATTATCAAAATTGGAGTGAATTGTTTCGAAACTATCTGGAAAAAAAATAGGAGCTTTACTTTCACATTCTACACTTGAAACTCTTAATATTTTATAAAAAACCATACACCAATCTTCTTGATACAAGTGATAAGTATGTATATAAATGAATCAATATCAAACATCTTCAGAATTTTCAGTCGTAAATTTCTTTCTTGGTTGAAGTGAATTGTTTTGAAGAAAGTCTTGAAAAAAATTACAGAAGCCTTACATTTGAATTTTACACTCAAACTCCTAATATTTCATGGAAAACCATACACCAATCTTCATGATATAAGTGATTCCTAAGTCTTCTTCATCTTTTCGAAATCCAAAGGCTTGTTTCACTTCTCACGTGACCTTTTGAGGTGCTGATGACCAGCTATCCTTCCATTTCTTCGGAGGGAGTCTCATAGTAACTAGCTTGCTGTTTTGTGCAACTTTGGCCAATCACTTACTATGTATAAACGTGAATCAATATCAAACATCTTTAGCATTTTTAGTCGTAAATTTCTTTCTTGGTTGAAGTGAATAGTTTTGAAAAATTTTGAAAAAAATACAGAAGCCTTACATTTAAATTCTACACTTAAAACTCTTAATGTTTCAAAGAAAGCATACACCGAACTTCATGATATAAGTTATTACTATGTATACATATAATGAATCAATGACAAACAACTTAAGAATTTTTAGTCATAACTTTTTGTTATTCCAAATGAGCATTAATGTCGAGCACCGCGTTAGAGCTTTTATAATTTTTGTTGTATACAATTAATATTCCATTTGCACTCACGACTGAAACGGTGAAAATGTAAGTTTAACATTGTATTGCACAATACAGTTTATTATAGATAACAATTTAGTTTTTTCTAATAATCACAACAACCGTTGCTAAGGGAATTTTGAATATATCGTTTTCCTCGGAAACCACCTGTTCAGATCGAACTATTCCCATGAAGTCTTCTATATATTTCTGCTTGTCAATTTCTGGAATGCGATGCCGAATCTGGTCTAGAGATGCATAGAGTTCTACAATTAAAGTAAAAAAATATTATATAAAAGATTCAAGAATGGAAACAATGTTAAAAAGTATGACTTATAAAATTCAAATAAACGACGATTTTCAATAGAATTAATTAGAGAAATATTATACCTGTGCGGTCACCTAGTCATGCATAAAAACATCCTGATAACACTGTATTCAGTGGGGAAACCGCATAGGGAATAAAATTTGTTGTGTCCTTATGTTAGAAAATTAAAAAACACTTGGACAGGTCAACTTTCAAATTCAATGGTGCGCTTTTTGAGGATAAATTTAAATATACAGGGTGATTCGCATAAGCCCAGCACAGACCGTCCCCTTTATTTTAAATGGAACACCTTTGCATATTTTTATACTTTTTAAAGCTCGTAACAACCTGATTTCAAGTAATTCGTGGTCTATTATGTTTAGTACCGGGTGAAATAATGAAACTTATAATTTATCACACGATATATAGTAGTATTTATTAAATAATCTAAATACAGATTTATAAAATTTCTGAACTATCAATTAAGTTGGGAAAATTTCTAAAATCAATTCTCGATACGCTCATGGATCTTGGTTTTGTTGACATTTGTTATCATGAATATCTAAAAAACTATCTACATATTCAGATAAATAAAAAAAATCTGCGAATAATGTGGATTTTCATCAGTCAGATGTTGCGTTGTTGAGATTTATATTGAAATAGTAAATTTCTAATTGAAAACGGATTTCTTGTAGAAATAATAATGACTCACCGAATTGAGATTTTAATGATAATTGGTTACGGGGATAATTGCAGAAGTCAAGTTGAAGTCACAAACTTATTTAATCAATGGTATCCTCAGTTGTCTAATATTTGGTACTGTGTCTAAAATTTATGCACACTTTAGAGGAATTGGACATGTCAAATCATTAAAATTCGTTGAAGATGCTCTGAAATTCGACATTCTGTTGCAGAGGACATTGTGTTGCAAAGGATCCAACGACAAGTACACGTCAAATTGCCCATGAAAATAATTTGAGTCATACAACTGCTATTAGGTGTCTCCATAAAGAAAAACTTCATCCATATAAAATGACTTTGGTGCAGGAGCAAACAGAAGACGATCCAGACGGTAAATGGTTTTCTGCGAAATAATGATGAATTAACAGAACAAAAATGAAATAACTGTTGGTACAATCCTTTTTTCTGATGAATCAACATTTACATGGAACGAGGAGATAAACCGACAAAGTTGTTCCTGCGTTAGTCAACTTATTTCTTAATGCAATGGATCCAATCCTACTAAATGAAAATGTCTGGTTTCAGCAGGATGAAACCCCAACCCATTATGCTTCAATGGCCAGAACTTCCTTAAACCCAATCTTCCCCCAAGAAATGGAATGGACGAAGAGATACTATTTAGTGACCAGCTAGGTCGGCAAACCCTTGGATTTTTTCTGAGGGGTTATTTCATGAACAAAGCTTATGCAACACAGCCGACGAGCATTGCACACCTCAAAGAAAAGATAACAACAGGAACGAAAAATATTTCAACTCAAACTTAAGAACCAGGTGGAGAACATTTTGAGCATTCAATTTAATGAATTAATATCAATTAAATCGTGTTATTTGAGTAGGTATTCAGTTTCTTGAAACGAATCATAAATACTTTCGAATTTTCATCTGGTATAATTCATAATAGACAATACATGATATAGTTCGCTGAAATCAGGTTATTATGGTGCTTTGAAAAATATAAAAATATACAGGGTGTTTCATTTAAAATAAAGAGGACAGACTATGCTGGGCTTGCGCGAATAACCCTGTATATTTAAATTAATATTTAAGAAGCGCACTATTATTTATTTCTAAAATAAGGACACAAAAATAATTTCATTTCATAAGTGGTTTCCACACTGTATATATACATCATATATTAATATTCGGCTAATTCTTGTGAAATAGTGTTCGTGACATTCATTAATTTTTGAATTTTTCCATGATAATATTATAATAGGTAATAATCATAATATATTGTAATTTTTTAATATTAAAATATTATTTATGATATAATAATCATCAGGAATGTTTTAATAGACATTCGAATAGGTCTTGTTTGTCTAAGTTCTCGATTCTTACTTCTTCAGTTTATTATTGTTATTGAATATTTTCTTGAACTTATGGGTTGTGAGGTAGAAATTAACGAATAGCAAACTATATTATTCAAATGACCGTCACAACTGGCCACAGTACCCCATCCGATATACTAAATTTTTCAGAACATTGTCGATTGTTTGAGACTCAATTTCATAAATGGCAACTTTGACTTCGTATTTAAAGGTATCGATCGTTTATGGATGGTTAGCCTTATATTATCAACACATATGTGCGGCAGTTAACCACTAATGAAGCAAAGAAAAAATAAAATATTGGCCGTGATCATCCAGCAAACATCATTTGGAACAGCCTGTTTCAATTAGAAATTCAATAATCGGAATTTCAAACATAAAATATCCTGTTAAGAATCGAACTTGGTGAACGTGTTGAGCTAACTGAACACTACTCATAAAACTAGGCTTTTTCACAGAAAAATTTTAAAAAGAAGATACGGTCATAGATTAAATATCTGAAAACCGCTACGCGCATGGGGGAAGATACAACTTATAATGAATATGAATAAATATAAATTAAACATTTTTTTGAAGGGGTTTTTCAAATATTTAAGATAATTACTGGATGCGCTCTCTGAAACCTCTACTACATATTTAAGTTAAAAAATCTCTGAAAAAATTTAAATGAAGAAAGACTGTTTCACTTTATAGACATAGAATTATC
The DNA here is from genome assembly GCA_034642435.1 of Megalocaria dilatata. NCBI lineage: Eukaryota > Metazoa > Arthropoda > Insecta > Coleoptera > Coccinellidae > Megalocaria > Megalocaria dilatata. The sequence goes on along the minus strand of CM067858.1, from coordinate 24,758,226 downwards.
TAGGCATTGAATTATTATATTATTATGCCGTACATATGTACGGCAGTGAGCCAATAAAGAATCAAAAGAAAATATAAAATATTGACCCAATCCTCCATCAAATTTAATCTAAGACAACTTGTTTCGATTCGATATACAGGTGCCCAGATTTAACGTTCTTATATTTCAGAGGGTGATTCTAGAGGTCAAAATATGAAGAAAACTTCATATCAACTTAGGTCCTAAAATGCACGTGCCCATGGGGTGCATTTAACTGTCTATACAGGGTGTTCGGATTTAACGTTCATATATTTTAGGGGGTGATCCTAGAGGTCAAAGTATGAAGAAAACTTCAATCAACTTAGGTCCTAAAATGCACCCCATGGACGCTAGCGCTTCTTCAATATGACCACCAAAATCCAATAAACTAGAGATATCTTTGTCAAAATTTGGTGGATTCAATTGAAATTCAGTACATGGAGGTTTTTGGATAAACTGAATCATCTGTAAATTGACTACACCATCTCTCGTGCATCTGGCTTCGTCAATGAATAAAATATTGTTCTCGAAGTCACCATTCAGTCTTACCTGATCTGTTAACCAATAACAGAATTCTTATCTTGCTCGGAAGTCTTTCGGTTTCAAGGTTTGAACCTTTTGCAGGTGATATGGATAGAGTCATTGTTCATGGAGAACTTCCCACACCGTGCTCTTCGGAATTCTTTTCTATATCGAAATTTATCGCACACTAATATTTGGATTTTCTGCTGCAACTTCCAAAACGGCTTCTTCATTTTCAACAGTAGGTACGGGTAGATCTTTACCCCATACAGATTTGGAAGGGATAAAAATGCCCTTTTCGCATAATCTCCAGTGGAGGTCCGCGAAAGTTTTCTCGTTCAGGAAACGCTTCTTCATAGAATCATTTGGCAGCACGCGAGATATCAGTTTTTTCATACACAAAATGCATATCGGCCATTTCTGCCAACCATTTTTGTCAATTCAGATTATTTTTTATATACAGGAATGTACAAAGAGACCACTCAGTTTTTGAGTTTTATTGATAATGTCTTTTATGCCTTTTATGTTTTTCGAGAGAAGCAGTCCATGGCTCAGTTAGAATACATATAATCGCAAAATCACTTTGGTGCTCTGTAACGCTTTCAACGTACCTTTTTTCTCAAAAAATGCATGAGGAGTCTATTTCTCTGATTAAAATTTTCAATTTGATCACTTAGTCAAAAATAAGAAGTAATTTCATGAAAGACCTTTCTATTATCTCTATTATCTCGGCCACTGCTGAAAATCAGTAAGTTTTAATCACTAGACGATTCAGTTTATCCACAAACCTCCATGTACTGAATTTCATTTGAATCCACCAAATTTTGACAAAGATATCGCTAGTTTATTGGATTTTGAAGGTCATGTTGAAGAAGCGCTAGAATCCATGGGGTGAATTTTAGGATCTAAGTTGATTGAAGTTTTCTTCATATTGTGACCTCTAGAATCACCCCCTAAAATATATAAACGTTAAATCCGAACACCCTGTATAGAGAGTTTTGGTTAATAATGCTATGTCTATGAAGTGAAACAGTGTTTCTTAGATATTTTTTCCAATTTAATTTTAAGAATTTTTAAGAAATTATTTAGATTAAATTTGTAGAGGTTTTGGAAAATTGATCCAGTTATTGTCTGAAACCTAAAACTAGTTTAATTCGATGAGAAAAACATATTTCCAAGTTTCCATTAGATGAATGCACGTTTCTAATTAAAAACATTCTGGAAGAAGGTATTGCCCATCTAGTAGCTTCAGAAATCTAATATTAATTCCAAACTTTTTGTGGGTAACTTGGAAAATAACATTACCTGAAAAAATTATATTCAATTCTTCAGAAAAGCACTGTTGTGCTTTTGCACTCATGTTCACATCACCGAAAATCCTCACAAAGTTTTCCATTAGCCTTCTTGTCATTAATGTACATCAACGTGTTAAATTTATACTAGGTCGACTGTTGCGATGGTTTCGGTAGCGCTTAGCGCTTCAAATTTTTTCAATCTGCTGATCATACGATTCCCATAAAATTTCACAGAAACATGCACGTCACGGTTCTACTACCATATATCAAATTTTGTATCGATCGAATTTATAGTCTCGAAAATATTGGGAAAAATAAGAGATAATTTCAAATTTGAATAACTTCGGAATCATTGTACCGATTTTGCCTATTGTTTGAATTCCACGAAATCCAACAAGACATTTTTTATTTTTACTAGGCAGGTACATTACAACTACGTTTCCAGTTTCCAGCAATCCAAGCCTCTCAAAAGTTTCTAGTTTTTTAAAAACTGAAATAGCCAAATGTCGTTTCGGAATTCTACCTGCTCACTTGTTAGAGACACATTTTGGTTACTATCTTGTGGCAATCGGCCTAGCAACATAAACACTCTCTCCTGCCGTTTTTCGACCAAACGGCAACACAACATTTTCTACTCTTCGAACAATTAAGTTTTGATCCTACACTCATTCTCTCTCTCCCTGAAGAAGAAAGTTCTAATCACATTTTGTCCTCGTCTCAATTCTCAAGTTATAATAACATATTCACTGTCTTTGCTCTTGAATAAGTTTATATTCGCATTAACTTTTCAAGAAACACCATCACTTGATAACACATAACGAAGTAAAAGGCCTAGAAGTTAATGTATTATCTATATTATTTGTTTGTAATTAGATAGTAATTATGTAAAGTGAATAGAAAAGTGAATCCAACACTAAACTTAGTAAAGATGAGGCCAGTGAAAGTGGACAACGGTGAAAAAACTCATAGATCTACTACTCTGCGAACAAGATAGTGTTTTCACTGCAATTAGAGTTCAATACTACAAAGAAAAAATTTCTTAACCTTTGGGTAAAACACTTCAAAATTGTACTCTGTAATATATGTATTTAGGCTGTAAATAAACGAATTAAAGTCTAATAAGTATACATCTCTCTTGATCCCCATTTGGAGGTATGCTTATCCTAGAATTTGCATACTAATTGATTAACATTCATCAATTACTACGAAGAATTCAAAAGGTGTCTCTACATACCAAGACATTCTTTCACCTATTAACAACTCTTCTGAGATATATAGATTCAAAACTTTCCCTCAAAGTTTCAAGGCTCTAGCTCTTTCCGTCCGAAAGTTATCGTGTTTACGGATGAACCGACCGAATAATTACTTTTCACCTCTGATTATCCATCAGTGAATCTAACCCAGTCGTTTAAGACCATAGTTCGTTTAAATTTCGGCGAAATCAGTCTAATGATTCCGCAGTTTTCGACATTTGAACATTTGTTTTATTTTACCAAATATTTTTGACTATAGTACAGATGCGATCGATCTGAAGTTTGGTATTTAGAAGTAGAATAATAAGGGGCAAGATTGTGCAGAATTTCATGAAGATCGTATAAATAGAAGATAAAAAAAAAATATTTTGTGAGCAGAGCAGCTACTGAAATTATAGCAAGAGTCCAACGACCCAATTTAAATTTATCACTTGGATGTAAAATCACCACAGAATTTCGTGAGGATAATAGGACCTATGAATAAGCGCCAAAAACCTTCTGACTTCACGTCAGTGTTTCCCACTTTTTTCATATTGAAACATGGTAATTTCCAATACCTTCTTTTTAAATATAATCAAACACCAAATAGTAACAGCTGAAAGAGTTCAATATTTGAAAACATATGTTTGTATTTATTACCCAACATGACATCCTTAGTATCTTCGAAAGCGAAATCTCTGTATTCATCAATCTTGACCGTTTCAAGACCTGCAGCTTCAACGACATTTCGTATAATGCTTATTGGATCTTCCTGTTCGATAAGACTTTTCCAGTTCTTAAAATCACTAGTGTATGGCGCCCATTTGTCTTGTTTACTTAAATTCCTGTATATTTCATATATATGGCTTTGTAACGGCCATATCATGAAAGCTTCACCTTGTGGCTTCAATAATTCGCGACAGTTGCGGAAGACCCTTCTGCAAGAAATAAATAATTAATACATAATAAGTATAATAAATAAACAAAGTTAATTTTTGCTATAATTCATTTAAGCCTGATTCTACATCCTTCACTGAGTAGAATCAAAATTCATAATCTATATAATCCAATAAAATAATAAAGAATATTTCCACAATTTATAAATTTACAACAATTCTGTAGCTAACACTTCGACTTCTTCTGGTTTAAATATTAACTCTAAAAATTAAAATTTCACATCTCATATAGCAATAACTTGAAAAGAGGGATACAAATAACCATTAATTTTCGAAAATAAAGATAAGTAAAATATATTGTATCGTATACAAATAACCATAAAATATTGAGTTATTCGGAAAATAATTTCGTGTTATTTTTGGGAAAATGAAAGAAAATTTTTGTATAACGAATAAATATTTTATGAAACTATATATTGGCCATTCTGGTGCAACACCTTTTGGCATCTGTTTGGTAGTAGCATCATTCCACGCTCGTAAAATATTTGGTCTTTACTGGCAAAAAACTGATCAGGTAATTTTTGACCTCTTCATTTAAAGTAGAGGTTTTACTGTCGAAAAATTTTTGCAAATGCCGGAACAAATAATAATTCGAAGGCGCCAGATTTGGAGAATATGGTGGGTGTGGCAGTGTATCTCATTCAAGCTGTAAAAGCTTTTGGCGAGTGACCAAACTTGTATGAGGTCTCACATTATCTTGGTGGAACAACACCTCTGTGGAAGTGCAGTATTCAGTGTGTCCAGCTGATGACAACACTTCCTAATTAATTGTTGTGTTATCCGGTAAAAGCTAAAAAAAACGATTCCTTCAAAATCCCACCAAACAGACAGCATCCATTTTTTGTGATGGATTTTGAGAATGGCTTTCGAAAGGCTTTGAGCCGGTTCATATTTTTTGCTCCATGACCTCTTGCGTTTGATATTGTTATATACAATATCATATTATTTTCGTGGCGTTCGAGAAGCGAATCAGAGACGTCAACGCGACGATACAAACTTCTCTCCGTGAGAACATGAGGAATCCATATATCGAGCTTCGAGGTTAAACCCAGAGTGGCCAGAAACAGTTGAATTCGATGAATTTAACCTCTCACGTGCTATTATTCGCCGATTTGCATCAACTAATGCCTCTATCGTATCTTTATCAGCTTCAACTGGCCTTCAGGAACGTAGTGCAACGTCGACATCAAAATTTCCGCATCGAAATTTTGCAAACCAATTCTGGCACTGACGTAATGTCAACACATCTTCTCCATACACATCGGTTAATTTCTTTCTGGCTTGAATAGCATTTTTACTGTTTCTATAGTTAAAAAGTAAAATATGACGAAAATGCTGCTTATTGCTCTGCATATTTAACAGGGCACCAACCAAAAACTACTGCTTAGAGTTAATTGAACTTTTTCGCACACAAGCCTTGTTATATCAGCTGTCTAAACATATGATGATTATGTGGCTTGAGTGTGAAGTTGGGTTTGAAAAAATACAATTAAATCCTCTGTCAGGAAATAACGGAATTACTTTCCGAACAACCTTATTTATTGGGACCAGTTATCGGAAATACCTCAACAGAAAAAAAATTCAACGAGGGAGATGTGTTCACATCTGTTTACTCATTGAGTATAATTTCAAGGTCCTTGTACCTGTTCATTTCGACTGCTTTCAACAATGTCAGTTTGGTAATTTTAATTTCATTATAAATGATTTCATAGTTGTTGAAGTTATGTACAGATTATTTCAAATAACTGGCATATGTTGACTGTGAGATTTTGGAAATATTTGACATTTTTATGTTTTTTATATTACAAAAGTGTCTTTTTTGAAGTGTTTTTTTGTAAGTTATATTTCAAGCAAATTCAATACTTTTTCTTCTCTAATTTTACAAAAATTCTGCTCATCTTTAAAAAAAATTGTTTCATATTAATGTCTTTTTTCGAAAGGTTTAAACAGGTGATTGTTCTTTCTGATTGTTTCTAAATCGTTCCATTTAAGTCAATGTTATATTAATGATCGAAATGTATTACCAAATTTTCTTCCATCTAGTTCTAATGAAGGTTTGAGAGGAAGAGCAGATTGATTGTGCCTGGTCCCAATCTGAACTGTTTATTATACTTTTAAACTTTTCTATGAAGTCATTTATTGTTATTATAACGGGTTATCCATTTCGTGGTCCGGATTTCACAGCTCTCTTTCATGACATATGTCGAACAGAACTGTGATCCGAAGCCCCATATGTTTAGTTGGGTTAGCCATTTAACAACATTTATCTACTGCTGAACGTGTCGGATTTTGAAGGAAAAGTTGTTTTTTCTGAGCTTTTACCGGATAACACAACAATAAATCGGAAGTCTACTGTCATCAGCTGGACAAACTAAATGATGCACTTCAACAGAAAAGTCCAGAATAACCAACAGAAAAGGTGTAGTGTTCCATCCCGTTAATGCGAGACCTTATAGGTTGGTGATTCGCCAAATGCTTTCACAGTTTGAATGGGATACACTGCACACACACCATATTCTCCAGATCTGGCGCCTTTTGAATTTATTATTTTTTCCGGTCCTTGCAAATTTTTTTGGACGGTAAAACCTTTACTTCAAGTGAAGAGGTCAAAAATCACCTGGATCAGTTTTTTGGCAGCAAAGACCAAAAGTTTTATGAGCATGGAATGCTGCTACTACCACAAAGATGGCAAAAGGTGTTTTACCAGAATATCCAATATATAATTTTATAAAATATTTATTCATTATACAAAAATTGTCTTTCATGTTCCTAAAAAAAAAAACGAAATTACTTTCCGAACAACCAATATCCGACCTTTCAGGTATTGTTTGTAACTAGGTAAATAAAAATTTTCAATCTTGCTTCGGAAGAAATATTTTATTTCTTAACATTTAAATATACTGATTTCTCGCAAACCACTTGAAACAATTTGGATATTAATAAGATAAATAAATACACTTTCAAAACTTTTCAAAATGGGTTGGAACCCGAAACATATTTGTCAACAACATAAATTAAACTTTTGTGAAACTTAAACCAAATGTATTTATTTACCTTATTTATATTAGTATTTATTATTTTTCTTTTCCTACTTGATTAAAAGGCGTTTCAATCATCAATTCTCAATGATGATTTTGAAGGAAAAATCAAATATTGTTTCGGGCCTCCTTTCCCTTAATGTTAACCTCTTCAATGAGCCAAAAATTTCAAATGTTAGCATCGTTCATTTTGTGTTAAATTGAATATATAATGGGTTATCAATTTCCTGGTCCAAATTTCACAGCCCTGTTTCAATGACATATGTCGAACAGAACTGTGATCCGAAGCCTCGCATGTTTAGTTGAATGCTGACTATTTAACAAAATAGATCGTTTATCTACTGCTGCACGTGTGAAAATTGTGAAAACTTAATACAAAAACAATGATTCTATAGTAAGTACGTTTCGTGAATTACGGGCATATTATGGTCGACATAATTATCCATCTGACCGTACAATTGGTAACAGAGTGCAAAAATTCGAAGAGGCTGGATCTGTTACTGATGTCTTAAGGCCCATACGTGATCGAAATGCACACTCGACCAAAAATATTCCTACCGTAAGTCAGAGTATTGGAGAAGATCCAAATTTATCAATTCATCGGCGCGCACAATATGTAGGCCTCTCTTACGCTATGGCGTATTCTGCATCTCCATCCTTGTAAGGTTCAGTTGACACAAGAACTAAAGCCAGCTGACCATAGAATGCGTAGAACATATGCCAAATGGGTGCTTGAACAACAACTTTTGGATGACGACTTTTCGCATCGAATTTTCTTCAGCGACGAAGCACATTCGGTGACTATGTAAACAAGCAAAATTATCGCATCTGGGGCAGTGAAAATCTTCATGTCACTGCAGAGAGACGATTACATCCAAAAAAGTCACTGTATGGTGTGCAATTTGATCTGGTGGAGTGTTTGGCCTGTACTTCTCTGAAAATGAAGAAGTCACTCAAACCGTCATTCTCATCGCTAAAGCCAAATGATTACGGATTTATTATTCATTTTTTTTTGGACTGAAATTATTGAAATTGAATTGGAAGAGATGTGGTTTCTGCAGAATGGTGTAACAAGCCACACAACACGACTTGGCTTTATCGCAAGAAAAAATTCCCAGGACGCGTGATTTCTCGTTTCGGCGATGTGAATTGGCTACGAAAATCTTGTGATTTATCGCCTATGATTTTTTTGTGTGGTTACGCGAAAAATCGTGAAAAGTCTTGATGCCTAAAGTGATGGCATTTGCGCCAATCACTGAACCCGTGTGGTGGAAAATCGACCGAATGGGGCCCTAGATTTACCGTAAAGGTCAAACTAACGTATTCCACCCTATTGGCTGAGTGAGTTATGTAGCATACTACGTTACCTCGGGAGGGTGGAGGCCCTCGGAAAGTATTCGTACGACTTGGCCACCCAATTGGTTTTGGACTCGAGCGGACAGTAATTGAAAGTCCGCATGAAGGACTAGGAGGTTCTTCCTTCTATCTGTTCGCAGACACTCATGTTCAGGATATCTCGAGAAATGCTTCAGGGTTTAGCGGGAATTGACGGTTCGACCAGCCTCGTCCTGAACCCGAATCGATTGCGAGACATTTCTGGGGTTTGTGGATCTTGACGATACGGCTAGTCCGTTAGTGCTTGAAGCTAGGATCAATTGAAAGACTTCACAAGGTTTTGTGGGTCTTGACGTACAGGCCGGATTGACGGTACTCGTACCAGGATCAATTGAGGCATCAATCTTGAGGCTATCTTAGTTTGTGAGACTGCGTTTGGGTGGGTGGATAAGAAGCTTCTTCGGTGTGTCAGTTGCGTCCCAAACAACTCAGGTACTGACCATGCAGAGCTAGTAGAGGTTGTATAGTGCTTCGCTGCTACCAGTCATACGGTGTGAGTTTTTGAACTGCAGCCAAAACTGGAGGATGGTGGGTCCAGCTCTTCGGAATAATCCTTATCATACTTTCTGCTTCGTGGGGCAGATTGTAAAGACTGCTAATAGTCACTTGGTGAAAGAACTATGCTCACATGCCAATACACTAACTGGTAGAATTAACGATGACCATTACATCCACAAAAAATCACTGTATTGTGTGCAATTTTGTCGGATGGAGTGATTTGCCCGTACTTCTTCGAAAATGAAGATGGTGTCACTCAATCTGTCAACTCTCATCGCTATAGCAAAATGATTACCGACTTCTTTTTGGCCTGAAATTAATTATATGGAATAGGAAGAGATATGATTCCAGCGAGATGGTGCAACAAGTTACACAACACGACCCGTTTTAGATTTATTGTAATAAAAATTCCAAGGACCCGTAATTTCTCGTTTCGGCGATGTGAATTGGCTACCAAAATCTTGTGGCTTATCGCCTTTGAATTTTTTTGTGAAGTTTTGCGAATGATCGTGTTTATGCCGATAATCATCAGATTACTAACGATCTGAAAACCATCATCCGTCAAGTTATTGGTGAGATATTGCCCGAAATGCGCCGGCGAGTCATCGAAAATTACCTCGGTATCCAAACCAGAGTGATTCTGTTATACATACCGAGCCTGCTCAAAGCCGTCCGGCAACTCCAGACTGTTCTCGAGGTACTAGAGCTTTTAGTACTGACCGACTATCAGTAAATATTTTGATTTTACCATAGTGGATTTGCCGTTTTATCAGTAGTTCTGCCGTGATCTCAATGGCAAATAATTCTGCCTGGATTATGGTGGCGTTTTGGCCGATACTCAATGAGATGTTAATTCTCGGTTTGCTTCCATAGACTCCCGCTCCCGTTCCGTTCGTCGTTCGCGAGCCGTCTGTGAACAAGACAAGGTCGGTCCGCAATAGAACCTCAGCATACTAGGTTCATTCGTCCCGGCTGAGGACGATTACATTGAAATGCCGTTCTTGGCTCGTGACTTTTGACATTAGATCCGAGGGCATCGATAGGGTGCTGTTCGTTAAAAGCTCGTCCAGCTCGTCCAGGCCTGAGCCTCCCATCACTATTGCCTCTGGGCTGTCCATCGCCAGTTGATAGTTTGTATGTGGTCCGTTCCGCTTTCCTCTGCACGAGTAGGTACAGAGGTGGTAGATTTAGCAGGACCTCCATGGCTGCCGTGGATGCGGTGCGAAACGAACCTGTAATCGCAAGGCAAGCCTGTCTCTGTATTCTGTAGTGGCAAGATGCCATACTTCGGCCCATACTCAAGCTTGGATGCAAGAACACCAAGTGACAACCATTTCATGGCCAGCAGCTGCATCAGATCTTAGTCTCATTGAAAATATATGGGGAATAATGAAGATTGAAGTTGAACGAGCGGCGCCACGAAATGAAGATGATTTAATTCAGTCAGTTTTCAAGTCCTGGACTACCATCACCGACAATTATGGAGGTCATCTAGTTTTGGGTGTACCTCAACGTTCAGTCAAGTGTTTACAGTTAAATGGACGTTCTATAGGTAAATAAGATGAATATTTCGTTATAATTTTCTAATTCAAAAATTAAAAATATCTCCTAAATAATTACAATTGAGCTTTGTTTTTTCCAAATACTTTCTAGACGGACTATATATAATTTATTATGTAAAATCCATAACAGTACTTGGCGTTTCAAGTGGTTCGCAGGATATTTGTTCTTTCGCGCACAATTTAAGTGCTTTGTAGTTCGACTGGATCTTGCTGCATATAGTTTTCGGAGAAAGTTTTTTCGTCTCAACTCCCAGGGCCCGTGTATTCATCTTGATCGTGAGTAATTTTCAACTGCCCTCCACTTCGCCACCCCGATTTCGCTCAAACTTATTATACTCCGAAAAGATTGAAAAGGGGAAGATATATTGTAATAAAGGGCCTATGTTTTACTTAGAAATAGGGAAATAAATTTTGATCCAAAGAATTCTATTATAATAAAGCTCGAGGATCGACAAGCGGTGTTAATTATTTGAGATAGAAATGTAGCCTAAACAACGGGCGTTAATTCTAAAAGCAACAATGTATTAATCAATAGATCGATTCATTTAAATTTCAACGAGGAGGTGTTGGGAACGGAAGTTAGCGATTATGATTTTAGTGCAGACGACATAAAGGACTTCAAGGCTAAGATTGGGAATTCTCAGTGAAGTCGAGATAAGAAATCGACAAGTCAAAAGATCATGATGGTCTAGACGTGTGTAGGCGTTGAAATGATGGGAACTTAGAAAAAGCCGACTCGGTAAAATTTCGGTAGGAGGATAGAAGCCAACGTTTTGGAGGTTCGAAAAAAAAGAGGGTAGTCGTCGTTAGGCATTGGTGACAGACAGTCACTAATCGGTTCGTGATCGGAATAGTTAAGTTTAATTCAGGTTGAAAAATAAAGGGCTAAATTATGGTGTTGATTTCTGAAGGGGTGTTGTGCCTTTGGGCTGAGGCCAACATCCCCGTGTAGAGGGTTCAGCTATTGAACATGGTATCAGGTTTTGTGGATCGATGTCCCGAAAAAGGTAGGATTTTTTTGTTTTCGTAACATCACTAAAAACTTTTATAAGTTGAATATTGATTGTTCATAAGCGGGAACGAGAGTATGACTCATTAAAATTGACAGTCCAGGGTCCTGAAGTCTTCCAAAAAAATTGATTTAAACAATTACTATGATTTGATTTTGGAATATCGTTTTACATCAATTGCTTTTCAGAAGACTGAAAATTTGTAAATATTGAAATTTGTATTGATTGACACCATATTAGTTCATTATATGTGATATCTCATTTAAATGTGTTATTTTTGCTCTATCCATCTCCTCAGAAAATACTTTTAAAACAAAAGACTTGTATTTCGTGCGACGAGCACGAACCCAAGTTCTTTCAAAACAGAGAGTTTAGTGAAGTAAGTATATGATTTGATATATTTTCGAGTTGGGAACTAGATTCAGGAATTATGAGTAGAATGTAGATAGTAAATAGTGACAGTGGTGAGGGTTAATAGTCAGAAAAAGTTTTATATTAGGTATTATTTCGTTTTTTTTGCTTGATTCATTATTCAAAAATTGGAATATTTGTAATACACCACTTTATCTATAACCCACTCAAGGTCGTTTTCCTTAATAGGTATATAAGTGTGTTTATCTTTTTATATTTCCTACTTCCAATAAAAATAAAGTTAATTCCAATTTTAAAATAATGAAATAAGCAAAAAAAACGAAATAATACCTAATATAAAACTTTTTCTGACTATTAACCCTCACCACTGTCACCATTTACTATCTACATTCTACTCATAATTCCTGAATCTAGTTCCCAACTCGAAAATATATCAAATCATATACTTACTTTACTAAACTCTCTTTTTGGAAAGAACTTGGGTTCGTGCTCGTCGCACGAAGGACAAGACTTTTGTTTTAAAAGTATTTTCTGAGGAGATGGATAGAGCAAAAATAACACATTTAAATGAGATATCACATATAATGAACTTTTATGGTGTCAATCAATACAAATTTCAATATTTACAAATTTTCAGTCTTTTGAAAAGCAATTGATGTAAAACGATATTCTAAAATCAAATCATAATAATTGTTTAAATCAATTTTTTTGGAAGACTTCAGGACCCTGGACTGTCAATTTTAATGAGTCATACTCTCGTTCCCGCTTTTGAACAATCAATATTCAAATTATAAAAGTTTTTAGTGATGTTACAAAAACAAAAAAATCCTACCTTTTTCGGGACATCGATCCACAAAACCTGATACCATGTTCAATAGCTGAACCCTCTACACGGGGGTGTTGGCCTCAGCCCAAAGGCACAACACCCCTTCAGGAACCAACACCATAATTTAGCCCTTTATTTTTCAACCTGAATTAAACTTAACTATTCCGATCACGAACCGATTAGTGACTGTCTGTCACCAATGCCTAACGACGACTACCCTCTTTTTTTTCGAACCTCCAAAACGTTGGCTTCTATCCTCCTACCGAAATTTTACTGAGTCGGCTTTTTCTAAGTTCCCATCATTTCAACGCCTACACACGTCTAGACCATCTTGATCTTTTGACTTGTCGATTTCTTATCTCGACTTTACTGAGAATTCCCAATCTTAGCCTTGAAGTCCTTTATGTCGTCTGCACTAAAATCATAATCGCTAACTTCCGTTCCCAAGACCTCCTCGTTGAAATTTAAATGAATCGATCTATTGATTAATACATTGTTGCTTTTAGAATTAACGCCCGTTGTTTAGGCTACATTTCTATCTCAAATAATTAACACCGCTTGTCGGTCCTCGAGCTTTATTATAATAGAATTCTTTGGATCAAAATTTATTTCCCTATTTCTAAGTAAAACATAGGCCCTTTATTACAATATTTTTTTAATTCAATACCCTTGTGACGTCATCTTTTGCCACCAATTAGTGAGAGTCTACAATAAACAATCTTTTATCTGGTGTATGGACGAAAATATTTTGGAGAGTCTTCACACCTGATTCATAACATATCTTGGACAAGAATATACTGACTTAACTAAACTTCACCTTAAATCCCAAACGTATGCAAAACAGAAGGACGAAAATGCAAAGTCGAAACGTTCCCTCAAATCGTGAGGTATTTTTTCATCTGTAATATCTAAGACTCTGCTCGTTATCCTCGAATCCTTCGGCACAGAATCGAAATATTCTATCATTTCTTTTGCTCTATCAGTAGCAACAATTTCTTTGTAATGTTTGGGTAATAAACGCTCTATTTCGAAGAGCATTTTTCCAGGTCCTGTTCCAATATCAATCATACTGAAGTTCTTCTTTTTGGTGGATTTGAAAATGCTTTGATATTTTGCGAATACTTTCGGGACGAATTCAAGAAGAAAAACTACCTTTTCGAACTTTTCAGGATAGATACGAGTAGTCATTTTGAATATTCCTGAAAAAGAAAGTCATATTGAATATTGAAGATATCAGAAATAATGAATAAATACATAAAAATAATTAAAATATTGTCCCCAAATTTGTTTATAGTTCTTGTTTTAATTGTTTATAGTTCGATGGACGCTACTATTTGAGTATTCTTGATATTTATTGTATATCAAATATACATATGCATAAGAAAAAATAAATATGGAAATATTATACAAAAGACAACAAAGAGCAGAGAAGAAAAATACTTGACATTAACAACTTCTTTCTTTTCATTCGTCGACGTCTAGTTGAATAAAATACACTCAGTACAAGTCAGGTACATTAAAATATTTACATTTTGTCGCTGATAGTTCGCATCAATTTTCCCTGAAATATAATGTATAAATATAATATTATTCACAGCTTGTAACGAATACAAGTCAGCCACGCACCCACATATTTGCGTGCATTAGGTGGCTGACTTGTATTCGTTGGACGTTATAGCGCACTGATGATTGAAGGAAATTAGCTTCGAAACATGAGCATCTCTGCTGCTTATGTCCCAGCGATCAACAAAACTTGTGCAGACTTATTTGAGTTTCGAACTGTAATACATATGTATCGAATGTTTTTTTTAGAGTGATAGAACTTTAAATTGAAATAAAACACATTTAAAATAAGATTGAATCAATTTTTTTTTTAGTTGAAAGATAATTTTATGACATTTATGTTTTAGAGATAATTTCCGGCATATGTCCACCACGACTAGCTCTGAGGAACCGCATTCGACCAGACCAATTTTGGACCACTTTTTCGAGTAATTCTGGCTTTATTTCATCAATAACACGAGTTATGTTGGCTTCCAAAGCGTCTATTTTTCTGGTTTATCAGCATAAACCAATAACTTGACATAACCCCAAAGAAAATAATTAAGTGGAGTTATGTCCCATGATCTTGGAGGCCAATTAATTGGACCTTTTCTCGAAATAATGGTATCGCCAAATCTTTCTTTCAATAAATCAATTGTTACTGTAGCAGCATGAGGTGTAGCACCATCTTGTTGGAACCAAAACACTTCTGGGTCGATACCATCCAAATTTTGAAACAAATAATCATTGATTTTCGATCTGTAACGAGCACCATTCACTCAGCATTTGCTCCAGCATTGTTTTAAAGAAATATGGACCGATGATGATATGTACAGCATGTAAAGCACACCATACAGTGCATTTTTCAGGATGCAATGGAACCCGCAGAACTTTCTGAGGATTCTTTCTACTCCATATACGGTAATTTTGCTTGTTTACATAACCGTTCAACCAGAAATGAGCTTCATCACTAAACACAATTTTACGATAAAAAAGTGGATCAACTTCAAGCTGTTCAAGGGCCCAATCAGCAAACAAACGACGCTTATTACGGTCAAGTGGCTTCAGTTCTTGAACCAGTTGGATCTTGTATGGGTGTAGACCAAGATCTTTACGCAAAATTATGGTGGATGCACAGACGAATAGACTGGATCATCATTAACACTATGACTTACAGCAGCGATATTTTCTTCTGTACGTACAGTTCTTTGTCTTGTTGTTGGTGTTGCATCGAATAGAGAAAATGTTGTCCGAAATCTATCGATAGTTTGACGAATAAGCTGCTCTGATGGACGATTATGTAAAGCATAAATTTCACGAGGTACTCTATAAGTTTGGCGAATAGAACACTGATTTTGAAAATGAATTTCAACAATTTTAAACGTGGTTGCAGCGTGAGTCTTTCCATGATAATTTGTCGATGCTTACTGGACAGAAATGTCAAAACAACATGGCTTCTACCTGCTGTCAAATCACAGTTATCCATATCGAAAGTTCTATCACTCTAATAAAACACCCGATATGTTGCACTGTCCCGATTCGAAGAACTTTCTGTCACTATAGTTTGTACTCCTTATTAATTACATGTGATATCATTCTTAGCGAACTTAAAGTCATGTAGAGATCATATTGTTCACCTGAGCTTGGATATTGTGAGAGAAACGAAGACTTGGTTAAATGATAGTATCAAAATGAAAAGTGTGGGTATTTAATGTTTTCATTTTTATGGTGAGAATCAATTGAGGTATAGTGGTGGGGAGGTGGTAGTTTATATGAAGGATTTTATCAAATAAAAAGTCTTATTTGATTGATTCGGTCTTTACTTGTTGGAAACTCATTTTAATTGAAAAAATGTATATGAGACAGAAATTTATTTCCACAAAAATGTTTTAGTACAATGCAATACCTGAAGAAGCCACATCGTAGTGAAACAATTGTTGTAGTAGTACAAACATTTTTGTGAAAATAAATTACTGTCTCATATACATTTTTTTAATTACAAAGTCTTAGTTAATTTACTTAATTTCATTTATTATTTACCCTCATAATTCACAAGGAATATCACAGGAATAGCATTAGTTTAATATTTATATACGTTGCTCAAAAATAAAAATATAAACCATAATTTAACAAACTCCTACATATAGGTACAAACAATTACAAGAATGCGAGTGACTAGTAATTCAAAAATTCATCCATCGAATAAAATGCACAGTCCTTCATAATCGATTTGAGTTTACGCTTGAAAACTTTGCTCTGCATAGAGTTATGAGCTTTGAAAATTTATTCTACATTTTCTTCCCATTGAATGTGCGTATTTTGCGTACTCCTCAGCATATGTTGTGGAACTATGTATTGATTAACGAACCTGTTTTTATGTTGATGTACCGCTGAATGTTGCTGAAAAAAATTCCTGGTTGAGTAAATATAAACAGGACACTCAAGGATATAGCAGCATGTGAAAGTAAGTATACCATATTCCTTGAAAAGAGACCTGCATTCGCGAAATCGAAGAATTTTATTGAGTAATTGATCTATTTTTATATACAGGTCCCTCAATAATACGTTCTTCTTCCATAGCAGCCGAACCAGATATCTTTGAAATTTCATTCGAAAACAGGTTTCTTGTATTTTTATTTATTTATCTCAAGAAATTATTTTCCATTATTCAACCTGTTCCCAAAAAAAGAAATTCAACAAACGGGTGATTTTTAAATGAAATATCCTTTATATTTCCATGTATTTTCAATGATCTTCACCATCTCTATTAAAACGCAAAATATTAGAAATATTTTTCTGACGGTACAGATCTTATTCAGAGAAAACTGGAAAACACAGCACTCCGCTGAAAGACCTAAAACGGTTGCAAAAAGAAGATGTAACACGAATGTGATACGAATTCTTGATTACTGAAAGATTCATATAGTCATCATAACAAAAATATTAATCTGTTATACACACGATGTCCGTTATTGATTGCCAAATATGATGAACTTGAAATTGATATCTCTCGATTTTTTTAAATGTAACGCCCTATTTTTTTACTATAATGCAGAGAATGGAATGCTTCACATTTTTTCGGAAGCAACCTTGTTGCTATTTTCACTCCTGTAGGCCTGAAAATGCCTACAGGACACTGAAACAACTGAAAATATCATTTGAATATTGGACGGATAACTTACGGACGTTAAGATAGTCAAAACGACAGTAAAATTATTCAAGGTTTACTTTGTAGAGCATCATTCCATCACTCCAATATACAAGCTGTCCGAAATTGATTGCAAAGTGGGTAGAATTTTGCACGGATATTTACCGATCAAAGATTCGGTTCTTTTAGGTTGAACTAAATATTGAATAGCTTGATAGGTTCTGAAAATAGTCTGACAAATTTATTTTACCCCTAGTCCCGCCTGTCATGAATCCTTAATGGTGACTTGGGCTTTCAGTGCAGCCGAATCAGACAACTTGAGAACTTCGTTTGAGAATTGGACTTCAATCCTTGTGTTTCTTGAAATATTTCAACAGAGGAAGTAAGAAAATGTCGAAAAAATTACGGATTTGAATACTTCACGTGTCGTTAAAAAATCATAAATCGAATAGGGTACCTACCTGTAATGAGCGGGATATCCAAATCTTAACAAAACTATTTGAGACCACTAAATGATGTTTATTGAGTAAAAAGCACGAAGAAAATAGTGAAATTCATTTTAAGGCTTAATGAGATGTTCGTCCGCCTTCCCTCGAACATAAAGCAATCTGATCCTGAAACGATCTACTAACCCTCGTTAGCATGGCTGGATTAATGCTTCGAAAAGCATTAATTAACTATTCACTCCAGCATATTGAGAGTTGTGGCCTCTACCAATCCATCTATTGGGAAACTGGTCATCCAGAAATTCTTTCACAGGACGAAAGTAATGAGCGGGTGCATCATGCTGCAACCTTATTTCGTTCCTCATTTACGAAGGCAGCACTGCTTATAGTCCAGGCAGAATGTTCTGAAGGAAATCCAAATAAGCAACACCATTGAGATGTCCTTCGAAAAAATGAGAACCTATCACATGATTATCGTTAACTCCCTCCCAAACATTTAATGACCACTACTGTTGATGGTCAACTTCTCTTATTATTCTCGGATTTTCTATTGAATAGTAATGGAAATTATGCGTATTGACAAAACTAGAATTGGGAAAAGTCGCTGCATCACTGAATGAAACTGAATTTAAAAATGTTAAGTTTGTGAACTTGTCCGGTTCCAGAAATTCAGACGGTTTTCAAAATCATCATCCAAAAGTGCTTGGTGCATCTGAATGTAGTAGGCGTAAAACTTATGTTTTTTGAGGATTCTTTGAACTAAACGCTCACTAATACCGCAGGCTTCACCAACCTTCCTCTGGCTTATGTGTGGATCTTCTGTTACGGTCAGTAGTACCTCAAGCTCTTTGTCTTCGCTTGTCGCCGATTTTGCCCTTTCTAGTTTGTGTACTCCACGTTTCCTGTCTTCACAAATCTGTTTGAAAGCCTCCGAAAACTCGATTCTTTTGGCTGTCTTCTCTCAGGATATTCTACAGCATAAGTTCTACTTGCTAAAAAAGAGTTTCTGTGACACTGCCCTAACATGAAAATCATATCAATCATCTCATTTTTATTAAAATTCATCCCGAATTATCCAAATCGCGACTCGGTGCACTAAAACCGCTCTTATTTAAAATACAATTTTTGGAATGCCTATAAACAATGATATATCTGAAATCAATATCGGTTAAATACTGATGTGATCCTGTTTTTTTTTTTACTTTTCGACTATTTGATCCATATATGATGCGTTATCGAATAAACAACATCCATTTTGTATTAACGATATTCTCACACCTATCATATAATAATAATATAATAATAATATGGTTTATTCACAATTAAGTTTACATTGATAGCTTTTGACAAAAAAGTAATGTACATACTGGAAAACTGAACAAAATAATAAGCCAATACAACACAAAAAAAGACTGTTGCTGAATAAACATAGATTTCCTCCAAAAACCGAAGGTTGTACGGAGGATAAATCTCTTCTCAATATATGCATCTGTTTTGTGACCATGGCATTGAAGCAGTTTTATGAGCAAGGTACGACTTTAGACGTTGGACATCGCTATCTCTGATTGATCATGTCTGCTACTTTAGCTCCACCAATTTGTACCAAATAGTTTTTAATATATTTGCTGAATAATTTGCAGGAGTTTAGTGAATAAAATTTAGTTCTCAGTTCACCCTCCAGCAAGTTGAAAATACGTGGCATGATGTAAGTATATGTACGTTGTCCTACAGTCTTCTTAGTTCTATGGGTCTGTACTTTCGGCTTTTCTGTTCTACGAGTATTATATCCGTGATTGAGGTACTCCATCGAATTTCGATTTTTAAAGTTTTGCATAAGTAGGGTGTGGAAGTACATCCCTCTCATATCAAGAACTTTTGCTTCCAAAAAAAGATTATCTGTTGGATACAATCTCTCCCTACGTAGCATGATTCTCAAGAAGTAATTCTGTAGAACCTGTAATCCTTTTAGATGTGTATCATACAGGCCATCCCAGGCCAGAATACCCTATTGAAGCCGGGATTCTACGAGTGCATGGTATAATATTTTCATCTGCTTGAATCCCAATATTTGGTTAAGAGAGCGAAATCGATGGAGAAATCGTCGCAGTGTATTTATTACATTACGGCAGTGAACATCCCACCGGAGATGCCGGTCGATATGTATACCTAAGTACCTAATGGAACTCACTTGGCCAATTCTGAATGTTGTTTCTCCGTCACATATCAATAGATCATCAAAACGTGGTAGCCCACTTGCGCAAAGTGAAAAAGGTAAGTATTTAGTTTTTTCCTCATTTACTGTCAAGTATCTGCATTTAATAGCATTCAAAACATTTTTCATGTCTTTCTCGACTAGCGCCTTTAAACTACTCCATTTCAAGTACTTATAGAGAATGGCTATATCATCTGCGAAACAGACTATCTTTCCCATACAATTAATACCTAGTATGTCATTTATATACAACGTGAATAAAACCCAAGTCCCAGTAACGTGCCTTGAGGCACCCCACACTGTATTTCCAACACATCACTCAACACCTCACCAACCTGCACCCTCTGTGACCTATTTTTTAAATACGTACTAAACAGTTGAAGGGGTATTCCACGCACTCCAATATTTTCCAAGACATTCAGCATCTCATTATGATTTACCGTGTCAAATGCCTTTGAGAGGTCTAAGAACACACACACTGCCGCCTCATCAGCATCCAAGATCCTATACACCATATCAGACAGGTACGATACAGCATCCGTCGCAGACTTCCCCTCACGAAAGCCAAACTGATTATGTGATATGATCTCATATTTTTCCAGGTAGCTGTTCAACCTCGTTCCGATAATCTTCTCAAATACCTTGGCAAAAGAGGTAATCAGCGATATAGGCCTATAATTTGAAGGTGATTCCCCTGTTCCCTTCTTATATATTGGTCTCACAATTGATAATTTAAATTCCTTGGGACAACAACCAGACTGCAACACATCATTTAGTATATGCGCCAACGGGACAGATATTTCGTCTTTAATTTTCCCCAAGGTTTCACCTGTAATGCCATCGTATCCCGGAGATTTATTCCTCTTTAAGTTATTAATCGTTGACTCAACTTCTGCTGGGGTCGTTGGGTTAAGAAAAAAAGAATGTTGAATTTTTCCCGGCTTGAATGGTTTTGTGTCTGCAACAGTTAGGTTACTTGCAAGGTCCGATGCAGCATTTATAAAATAGCCATTAAAAATATCAGCAACCTCCCTTTCATCCTCTGTTCTCGAACCATCTCCTCCTCGAATCCCCTTCACTCCGACCTGGTTTCCACACTTATATTTCTCCTTTAGTATACTCCATAAATTCCTTGAGCTACCCCCATTCTTCTCTATCTTCTCGCTGTAATAGCTGCACTTGGCTGCCCTAATTATTCGGTTTAGGTGGTTTCGATATCTGACAAATTCCTCTCTATATTTGTCTGGTTCTCTAATGTATTTCTTATAGAGCTCGTTTTTATGATTTACAGATTCAACAACACCCGCAGTTATCCAGTCCCTTCTCCCCGTATTCCTCCTCCCCATCTTAATCCTCCTAGTATTCCTCTCTACCATGTCCATTATCGTCTGAAGAAAATACGTTGTCTTCAACTGAGCGGTCCCCAACGAGTACAGACACCCCCATTCAAATTTCGACATCTCAGATTTGAGAGTATCATAGTCTATAATACAATGGTATCTCTGCTTCCTATGGTTTTTCCCCCCTCTTTTCATGGGGAGGTTTATGGCTGTAGCACGATGGTCTGTTATGTATGTCTGCACTGTTGCCGCCCAAACCAAAGACTCGTCATCCGGAGACCCACTTCTCAGAAATATATGATCTAAGCAAGATCTGTTTCGTGTTTCCTTGTTTATCATAGACCTATAATCGTATTCACTCATGACGTTCATATAATTTGATACTATTTCATTAGATTCATTCAAAATATTGATATTTAAATCTCCCACGATTACATGACTTTCAACCACTGCGGACTTTTTCTGTTTCAGATATTTCTCGAGTGACACAATGAAATCATCAACATCTGTTGATGGAGGTCTATAAACACCAGTGACGAGTAATTTCCTACCTTGTGGAAGAGTGATCGTGACCTCAAGTACCTTCACTGGTTTAATATGTACAATATCGTGCTGGAAGGTGTAACATGTCTTCAAATAAACAATTACTCCATCGTTCTTATTTATCTCGCCCTGATTATAAACCATATCATACCCCGCAATACCAAAGCTCTCTTCATCTAACAAATTGAAGGTTTCTGTTAAAATCAAGCAATCTGGCAGAGTATCAAGTTTCCTGAGGAGTATCATCAATTCATCAAAATTCTTATGGAGACTCCTAATGTTCTGATGCAGTATTTTGAAGGTAACTTCACCCGAGCGCTGAGACCACCTGTATTGATCAACATCAAGACACTCAACTGTAGCTGTAGGCGAAAAAGGACATCTCTTATACTAGGATCCATCCAATTAGTGAAATTCAAAACAACAACAAAAAGAAAACAATGAAGAAACAGTGGACCAACACACAGTGTGACGACAACCCAACAAGAAAAAAAAAGGAACACGAAAAGAAACAACAATAAGAGTACGCTTTTATTTATTTTTTCGAGCGCGTCTTCATCTTCTCCCCAGCGATATATGGTAAAGAACCTCGCAGTTGAGTCCCCGAAGTCCCCGCTGAGAAGGACTCTTGTCGACCCTTATCTGTCGGTCCTGCAGCTGCTCTCAACACTGCCTTATTCATGCCCTGGACAGATTTTGAAACCAGTTGGCTATCCTGCTGGAGCGCACGCTGTTCGTTTGGAGTTTTCTGTGTCCGCTCCTGATATTCTTCAACGTTGGGAGTGGGTGGAGCGCTATTTGTGCGTTTAAAAGGAACCTCTTGTAGTTCTCTGAGTTCTTCCAGAGTATAAGATGTGTTTTCTATATACAGTCTATTTCCTCTAATCTGACAATTTGATATATTTTGGTCCCTCAGATTAGAAAGATAACCCCGAAGCTGATTGTACTCCTCACGCTGATGTTTCGTCAAATCGTGAGCGAAGTATACTTCTTTTCCCTTAAGCATTCGCAGATTTTGAAATATTTCCCTTTTTATCCGGTATGATAACAACTCAACTTTAATTGGGCTGTTTTTCGATCTTCCTAGGTGGTAAACATCATTGATATCTGATTCAACGAGTTTGAGCCCCAACAGTTTATTTATTTCGTGGCAGATAGAGTTTGCACTCAGTGTCTCTGGTACGTCTGAGTTAAGGCCATATATTACAAGGTTATTCTTCCTCACTCTACCCTCCAAAATTTGAACAGCCCCCCTGAGATCAGCGTTTTCCTCTTCCAAAATTGAAATCTTTTTTCTGAGAGTCTCTACTTCTAATATGATATTCGCCTCGACCGCTTGCATTCCACGCTTCAATTCATCTCTACTTTGTAATATTTCATCATGCAGAATCTTCAGAGTGATCTCAGACTCGGACATTGCTCAGTAATGAACGGAAAATATGAGGATAGGAAAGGGTTCTACGCTCTTCACTCCAATGGGCCAGTAATGAAGGCTTCTCGATGAATATGGAGGGCCACGGATTGATCGGAAAATTGATCGGGTTAAGAAGAATCAGGATGTGAACAATTTAACAAGCGATAATTTTCACAATACGCATACAGGAAAACAACCGTGACCGCAACTCTCACACATGAACAAGCAGCCGATAATAAAATAATGATAATCAAAAGAAAAGATATTAATTTTCAGCCGAAAATATGTTTACACGTGCAACTTTTATGGTTTAGAATTTATTTGTTTACGAACTACAATTTCAGCTGCACTCAAGTCTATTTCAGTGAAATTCAACTTAAGAAAATTGGGCTCACGTGAATCCTGTAAGCAACGATATCTCGACTCACAAATTTTCTGCAAATTTCTACCTTCTGAACATCCGATTTAACACAACAATAAGCAACGCGACCTGCACTCATGCACTCACAATCTATGATTATGAATATGTTATGATTTTGAGAATATTCTAATATCTGCAATAGCTTGATTATGTTTTTCGTTTGTAATAACACTCAGTGGAAGTCATTCGGTACTTTATAATACATTTTTCATTTTACCAGCCATGTTGAAATAAAAATTGTGAATCGACTCGAAATGCCCGTTTGAAAATCCTGGCCACTTGAACTTACCAGTGCTGAGGATTTATGACAGGTAGGATCAGGGGTGGAAAATTCTTTCGAAGTATTTCTAGAACTATCCGTGTTTTGATAATTTCGATAATCATAAGAACTTCAGGATGTTACATCAGAGAATATCGAGAAATATCTTAGAAATGCTATCCATTTATCAATGAATTTTGGACAGCCTATTTATTGGAGATGCTCATGATCAAGTGATTCTGTAGCGAATATAACCTGAATAATTATTACAGCAGGCTCCATTTTTTTGAATTCCTTCTGTTCATATTCAAATCAAATTGTCTGTTGCGATGGCATATTTCTATTTGCAATACGCAGCCTTCAATTCTCTGCATTGCAGTAAAAAAATGAATAGGGCGTTGCATTTGAAAAAATCGGGAAATATCAATTTCAAGTTGATCATATTTGGCAATCAATAACGTACATCCTGTGTATGACAAATTGATCTTTTTGTTATGATGACTCTATGAATCTTTCAGTAACCAAGAACTTTTATAACATTTGTGTTACGTCTTGTATTTGCAATCGTTTTAGGTCTTTTAGCGAAGTGCTGTGTGCTCAACTTTTTCCAGTTTTCTCTGAATAAGATCTGTACCGTTGGAAAATACAGATGGTGGTCATTGAGAATACATGAAAATATACAGGGAAATCCATTTAAAAAATCACCCCCTTGTTGAATATCTTTTTTTGGAAATACCCTGTACGTTGGAAATAATTTCTTGAGATACAGAAGTAGAAATATAAGAAACCTGTTTTCGAACGAAATTTCTAAAATGTCTGATTCGACAGCTTCGGAAGAAGAACGCATTATTGTAGGATCCTGTATATATTCCGAATCACGATAAGGGGTATGAGTTATGGTACAATGTAAATACAACTATTGTAGTTACTGGCATGTGAGCATGGCTGTTTCAGCAATATTCTTTAATATTTTATATAATTAAAATTAATTTCCACTAAGTAGGGAAAGATTCAGCTAAATTCTTGTTAGAAGCTTTTTTTTGGGAAGTAGGATGAATCCACAGAATATTTGATTTTTCACCAAATGCCAACGTTTGAACAGTTGAAAATGCGAAACTGAAGAAGCCACAGTGTTGGCGAAACATGTGTTGTTAATAAATGAAAATAAATCACAGAAGAACAGAGAAGTTAATAAAGACATTCAAAAGAAAATAAAAAGAGCCAAAGAACAATGGATAGCTGAGCAATGTGGAGAAATCGAGCTCCTGGAACGAAAAAACGCTCAGTTTGCTGTATATAAGAAAATAAGGAAAGTAGTAGGGAGAAAGAAGAAAACTGACACGTGTGCGTTAATTGGCGATAATAACAAGATAGTTCTAGATGATTGAAGACATCAAGATAAACTGGAAATCTTACATAGAACAGTTGTTGAAGAGCATTGAACCTCGCTGGTTCGAATTAACAAGAGAGCTAGAGAACTCTCCTATAATACTAAAAGAGGAAGTTATAAGAGCACTAAAGAACAGCAAAAATGGAAAATCTTCTGGGCCCGATCAAATCCACAGTTTGTGGAAGAACACATAGAAATGCTGGTGTGACTTTTCAACAGGTGAGATTCTCAGAGAGTGGCTAAAATCGGGGTTCATACCGATCCCAAAAAAAGCAAGCGCAAAAAGATGCGCCTGAAGAGTCATCTCCTCAAACTGTTCCTCAAGATCGTTCATTCTAGGATTTTCAGGAAGTGAGAGCGGGCGTCAGCCAGTCACAATTTGGATTTCGCACGGGTGTTGGGACTCAAGAAGCGTTGTTTGGCTTGAACGTTTTGGTTAAAAAATGTAGAGACCAGCAAAGGAAGGTTTGTGCGCGCATCAATTAAGAGAAGGCGTTTGACCGAGTGGACCATGTGAAACTTTGAAAATATTGGAGCCGAGTGTAAGAGCATCGGACTTGTGATTGGGAGGTCCGGGTTCGAATCCTGTTAAGGTGGAAAATAAATTTTCTAGTTGGACGAGTGTCTGCCACCATTTCATTGTTGGGTCAAAAATCAACAGTGCTGTGACCTAAAGTGGCGCAAGATCGCAGTGCCAAAGCCTACCCAGAACACCACTGAACTCCTAACTCGCACAAGCTGAAAAAGATTCTGAGGGATCTGTGCAGAAGATCTAGGAGTATCAGGATAATAAAAATAATAATAATCAAATGGATTAGATAAAAACGATATTATGGTCATCAAAAATCTGTATTGGGATCAAACAGCTATGGTGAGATATAACAATATATCAACTGAACTTGCAACCATTCAGAAATATCCCCGACAAGGCTGTTGTTTAATTTATACTCGGAACATATCTTTGAGGAGGCAATAGAGGACGCAAGTGACGGAATTAAAATCAACCCTAAAACGCTTAACATCAGGTATGCTGAGGATAGTGCCGTAATAGCGGACAGTCCCGATGCAATTGATATAAGAATATACGGAAAACGAATAGAAGCGGTAGAAAAGTTTAAATACCTAGGGACCTGGTTAGTAACAACCTAGATCCAGAAGTAGAAATAGGAGCGAGTATTGAACAGACAAGAGCCACGTTCAACTTGAAGCGGATATTACTGTGTAATTCTGAGTCTGAATCTTAGATATCTTTTTGTGAGGGGTTATATATATTCGGTGTTATATGGCTGTGCGGCATGGACTCTAAAGGTAAGCACCATTAATAGAATAGAATCCCTTGACTTCTCAAGATACCCTAGACAGCGCATGTCACGAATAAGGAGGTCTTGAGACGAGCCCAAAGAAAAAGACAACTAGTCGGCACGATCAATAGGCGAAAAACTGCTTATTTAAGATATGTATGGAAATAGATAGGAACTCCTAAAACTGATAATGGAGGGGAAGATTGAAGGCAAGCGAGGCATAGGTAGAAGGAAACATGCCTGGTTAAAAAGAATCAGACTGGATAGGTATGTTGGATTCCACTAGGACTTTTGATATGCTTAAAAACGAAATTTTCTAAAATCTCCCTAATAAAAAAAAAATAAGAAACTGTTATAAAGGAAAGAAGACTGCAGTTCTTAGGAATACTTTCAATCGAACGTGATAAAACAAACAGTCTGAAAAGAATATACAGACATAAAAATAAGAAAGAAATGTTTTCTCTCGTGAATAAGTTTCTCTGTATTCTGTTCTGATTTTTCAGAAATTTTTAATATTATTTCATCCTCATCATTGAGATTGTTTTTCTGTAGAAAGAATTTTTTTTATTTTATACCTGATTTGCTCTTGTGGAAATATTTTACACTTTGTTATTGATTTTCACTCATTTCTTATAATTTGTATTAATAAATATCCCATGTTTTATCAATAAAATTCAAGTTTTGTTTTGAGAAATCCGAGTTTACCTTGAAAATTAATTTCGAAATAAATGGAAAAAATAGGGACACGGGTCCTCAAAGTTTTCTAGTGTATGGACCCGGAAATTATAAATTCGCCACTGCTTAAAGTTACTGAATTTAAGATGTACGAGTATCTCAAAGTAAAAATGTGTTGTCACCCTGAGTAATGGTTTTTGGTAGTTTTTTTGTTTCATATTTTGAAGGTGGCTGATGAACTTGGTATAAGAATTATCAAAGGTTGTCCGCGAAATATGTTATACATATTATAATTTATACGATGCATTTTTCCAGTCAAAATTTGTAAAACAAAAAAGTAATGTTATATTTTGTATAAATTCTTTTTATTTCCATATAGTTTTTCATTTTCAGTATGAACAGTATTTTAAATTCGATATGCCTATAGAATAAAAACTGGTTTTCCAGATATTATGTAGAATTTCATAAAAACTAAATTTTTCTATGAGGGTAACAGAATGATTTGTGTTTTTATTTATTGATAAGGATTGTTTGTCGACCATATCAATCAAAGAAATTGGTAAAGATTTTTTCCATCGGTTTCAGTTGTTGACAAGCTGCTCTTGTTATCAGAATAAAAATTTTCATCTTTGAAATGGGAACTTTCATTTGTATTATTCACTTTTATTATCACCATATAATTCTCAAAATTTTTAATTTTTATAATTCAAATACGCAGAGAATCCAAGAATTTGGAAACTAAATTTTAAAAATAAACCTCGCACAATGCATTGTTTGAATGTCTCATTTATATTATGTGCTTCTCTGATCTTGGTTTCTATAATTACCCAAAATAATACTTTTAATAATCTGTAGTTAATCCGTCGTCAACAAATTCCAAGTGCTATGGTGTTTTTATACTTTCTTTTTACACACAATACCTAATTTTTAATCGTATAAGAAAGGGAATTTTTCTTCGGTATTATGCTTTGCATTTTTATGAGAAGAACATCTTATTTATGATGGTAAAATGAATGCCAAACTTCAGCTTTGAATTCAATTATTATCAATCCAAAATCATTCAAAGTATTATTTTCTCAGCTTCTTTTTGGAAACACTGTAGAAAAGTGTAAAATATTCAATTTTTTGGTATGTCCCAATAAAAAATATAATATTGAAATAGATAAAGATACTCACAGTAGAGTCTAGGCATATGAACTTTACACTACTAGCTATCGTGAGATAGAAATGCTTTATATCTTTTAATGATAAGTGAATTTATAAATGCTATTGAACCATAAAAATAAGTACTTAATGTAAACAATATAAACAAAGAGGAATATACAGGGTGTATTCCAAGAAAATAACATTTTTTTTTCAAACAGGGGAAAAACAGAAAAAAATTGTATCCTTTCAGTTGCCTGATTTCCAGATAATATAAGGTTATTCGGAAAGTAATCTCGTTTTTTTCCGACCGAGGATTTATTTGTATTTTTTCAAAACCAACTTCACACTTAAGCCGCATCATCATTATATGTTTTGAGAGTTGATAAAGAAAGGTTTCTGTGTGAAAAAAATTTATTAATTCTACGTAGTAGTTTTTGGTTGGATCCCTTTTAAATATGGAGAGCAATAAGCAGCATTTTCTTTATATTTTACCTTTTTACTATGGAAAAGCTGTTCAAGCCAGAAAGAAATTAACCAATGTGTATGGAGAAGATGTGTTGACAGTACGCCAGTGCCAGGGGTTTGCGAAATTTCGATCCGGCAATTTTGATGTCGCAGGTACACCACGTTCCGGAAGGCCGATTGAAGCTGATAAAGGCATTTGTTGATGCAAATCAGCGAATAACAACACGTGAGATCGGTGAGAGGTTAAATTTATCGAATTCAACTGCTTATGACCTCTTGAAACGCCCGGGTTTAACCTAGAATCTCATTATATGGGTTTCCTATATTCTCATGGAGAGAAATTTGTGTCATCATGTTGACGTCTGTGATTCGCTTCTCAAACGTTACGAAAATGATCCATTTTTGAAATGTAAGAGATCATGGAGCAGAAAAGATAAACCGGGTCAAAGCATTTCGAAAGCCAATATCCAACAAAAAAAAGTGATGCTGTCTTTTTGGTCGGATTTTAAAGGAAAAGTTGGATGGAATACACTGCCACACACACCATATTCTCCAGATCTGGTGCCTTTTGAATTCATTATTTTTTTAGGTCATTGCAAATTTTTTTGGACGGTAAAACCTTTACTTCAAGTGAAGAGGTAAAAAATCACCTGGATCAGTTTTTTGGCAACAAAGACCAAAAATTTTATGAGCGTGGAATCCTGCTACTACTAGAAAGATCGCAAAAGGTGTTTTACCAGAATGCCCAATATATAATTTAATAAAATATTTATTCATTATACAAAAATTGTCTTTCATTTTCCCCAAAAAAAAAACGAAATCACTTTCCGAACAACCCAATATCCGACCTTTCATTGTATATATATTGTATAATATTGTTTGTAACTAGGTAGTATAAAAATTTTCGATCGAAATATTGTATTTCTTATCATTTAAATATATTGATATCTCGCAAACCACTTGAAACATTTTGGATATTAATAAGGTAAATAAATACACTTTCAAAACTTTTGAAAATGAGTTGGAACCCGAAACATATTTGTCAACAACATAAATTAAACTTTTGTGAAATTTAAACCAAGTGTATTTTATTACCTTATTAATATTAGTATTTATTATTTTTCTTTTCCTACTTGTTTAAAAGGCGTTTGAATGCTTTTAAATTTCGACGAAAACCTCATTTAAGCAGATGGAACATTAATTCTCATGGATGATTTTGAAGGAAAAATCAAATATTGTTTCGGACCTCTTTTCCCTTAATGTTAACCTCTTCAATGAGCCAAAAATTTCAAATGTTAGCATCGTTCGTTTTGTGTTAAATTGAATATATAACGGGTTATCCATTTCGTGGTCCGAATTTCACAGCCCTGTTTCAATGATATATATCGAACAGAACTATGATCCGAAGACTCGCATGTTTAGTTGAAAGCTGGCTATTTAACAAAATGGATCGTTTATCTACTGCTGCACGTGTAAAAATTGTGAAAATTTACTACAAAAACAATGATTGTGTAGTAAGTACGTTTTGTGTATTACGGGCATATTATGGTCGACATAATGATCCATCTGAGCGTACAATTGGTAACAGAGTGAAAAAATTCGAATAGGCTGGATCTGTTACTGATGTCTTAAGGTCCATAAATGATCGAAATTCACGCTCGACCGAAAATATTTCAGCCGTAAGTGAAAGTGTTGAAGACGATCCAAATTTATCAATATTTAGCACAATATTTAGGCCTCTCTTACAGCACGCTATGGCGTATTTTGCATCTGGATTTGCCTCTCCATCCCTATAAGGTTCAGTTGACACAAGAACTAAAGCCAGCTGACTATAGAATGCGTAGAACATATGCTGATTGAGTGCTTGAACAACAAACAACGTTTGGATGACGATTTTTCGCATCGAATTTTCTTCAGCGCTGAAGCACATTTTTCACTCAGTGGCTATGTAAACAAGCAAAATTGTCGCATCAAGGGCAGTGAAAATCCTCAGGTAACTGCTGAAAGGCCATTATATCCACAAAAAGGCACTGTATGGTAATTTGGTCTGATGGGGTGATTGGCCCGTACTTTTCTTAAATTGAAGAAGGTATCACTCAAACCGCATTTCTCATCGCTATAGCCAAATGCTTTTCTTGTTCTGAAATTAATGATAATTGATATGGAATAAATTATATTCTTTCGTAAGATTCAGTCTATTATAATTGTTTCTGTTTCCGGATACATTCCTACATTTTTTATTTTCAGAAACAATTTGTTATTCAGTTCAGTAATTTTTAGCCCAATCGTCCATGTCTTAAAGTTTTTTGTTTCAAATTTTGTTCACACTGAGGTATATTGTGTACAATATACGGCTGAAATTAAAATAATCTAGTAACTTTGTCATTAACATTTGAATTAATGACAAGTACGTTATTTTGCTTCCACCTTTGAACTTTTAAAGCGGGTTTTTCATTTTACTGTATCCATGATCGCTTTGAAGATATTGCTCATTGATATCGGGTGTTCTTTTTAGATAGGGATAACTGTGATTTGACATAAGGTAAAAGCCATGTTGTTTTGACATTTCTGTTCAGTAAGCATTGACAAATTATCATGAAAAGACTCACGCCGCAACAACGTTTACAAATTGTTGAAATTTACTTTCAAAATCAGTGTTATATTCGCCAAACAACAACAAGATAAAGAACTGTACGTACAGAAGAAAATATCGCTGCTGTAAGTCATAGTGTTAATGATGATCCAGATTTGTCTATTCGTTGACGTTCACAACAAGTTGGACTCTGTGCATCAACCACATGGAAAGTTTTGCGTAAAGATTTTGGTCTACACCCATACAAGATCCAAATGGTTCAAGAACTAAAGCCAATTGACCATAATAAGGGTCGCTTGTTTGCTGATTGGGCCCTAGAACAGCTTGACGTTGATACACTTTTTTATCGTAAAATTTTGTTTAGTGATGAAGCTCATTTCTGGTTGAACGGCTATGTGAACAAGCAAAATTGCCGTATATGGAGTATATGGAATACAATCCTCAAGAAGTTCTGCAGGTTCCATTGCATCCTGAAAAATGCACTGTGTGGTATGCTTTACACGCTGGAGGCATCATCGGTCCCTATTTCTTTAAAAACGTTGCTGGAGCTAATGTTACAGTGAATGGTGCTCGTTATAGATCGATAATCAATGATTATTTGTTTCAAAATTTGAATGTATCGACACCCAGAAGTGTTTGAGTTCCAACAAGATGGTGCTACACCTCATGCTGCTACCGTTACAATTGATTTATTGAAAGAAAGATTTGACGATAACATTATTTCGAGATATTGTCCAACTAATTGGCCTCCAAAATCATGCGACATAACTGCACTGGATTATTGTCTTTGGAGTTATGTCAAGTCATTGGTTTATGCTGATAAACCAGAAACAATAGACGCTTTGGAAGCCAACATAACTCGTGTTATG
The DNA here is from genome assembly GCA_034642435.1 of Megalocaria dilatata. Lineage (NCBI taxonomy): Eukaryota > Metazoa > Arthropoda > Insecta > Coleoptera > Coccinellidae > Megalocaria > Megalocaria dilatata. The sequence goes on along the minus strand of CM067858.1, from coordinate 24,725,738 downwards.
GATGAAATAAGGCCTGAATTACTCGAAAAAGTGGTCCAAAATTGGTCTGGTCGAATGCGGTTACTCAGAACTAATCGTAGTGGACATATGCCGGAAATTATTTTCATAACATATATGTCATAAAATTGTCTTTCGAATAAAAAAAAATTGGCTTCAATCTTAACTAAAATGTGTTTTATTTCAATTTCAAGTTCTATCACTCTAAAAAACACCGGATACTTTTCATCCAAACATAGTGTATTCTTATAATAAAAAGGATGATTTACTTAGTGCTTTAGAATTTTATGAAATATAGGCAACACTGTTAAATGTAACAAATCGATTAGGAAGCAGTTTTTTGTGAGGTTATCACAAAACAACACAACAACATTGCGAAATCATTAAAGTATACTTTCAATACGAAAGCGTTATAAGACCACAGGGTTCTGAAATCTTGACTAAATATATCATTTTTTAAAGTAATAGAATATTAAAAATCCTTTCAATTTAAGCAAAGTTTTTTCTCAACAAACTAACACATTTCGTCCTTTGATTAGTGACTACCACAAGGTCATAGTTACTCAGGATTTCATCAATAAAATCTATATTGAATTAAGATAATTTGTGATCCTAGTTCATAAAGAAGTGGTCGATAATTTAAAATTTCAATTATTTATGAGTAAAGGAACATGTATTTTGTACGCTTTTGTTCTGGAGAACAGCCATGCTATCGTTTTGCTCAAATGCCTATAATTTTCGAACCTTGAGCCGAAAATGGTTGGACACACTAATAAAAAATTCGAGTTCAGTATTTGAATATGAATGAAATAACGACACGAAGGTTCATGCATAATTTCGTGGAGATAAATTTACGAGAATTTTTCAACTTTCAAAATATTGAAGATGTACGTTTGAAACCTGCAAATATATCTATAAAGAAACCGACAAATTCCAATAACTCAGGTAGACAGATGACGGATCGTACATCGAAATTTTTAACCAATGTTCGAATTCAGACGCAGTGTGATTTTCTTTCAATTATTTGTTTTTATGATTTCGGCAAAATATGAAAGAAATTTTGTACATTTTCTGGTTTCACTTTTTCTTGCCAACATGTAACGATGCAGATCTAAGATAGAAGGATAGAGCCTTTTCACCTTTTTTTTCATTTTCATAAGATTTCTCGTTTTTTCAGGAGAGCAGTTCTTAAAAGCTTCTGGTGACAAAACAAAGAATTCAATGTTTTTAATCATCGTATGAAACTTCTTTAAGAAATAATTCACATATTTGAAATTTTCATAGGAAATGAAGACAGTTGCGCAAGCGCATCAAAGTTTTGGACTTAACATTAGAGCCTTTTCCTGTTTGAAGTTGTGTTTGTGTTTTGGAATATCTTGTATACCCCAAAATCTGTCCGAGGATTACAGAAAATTATCAAGAAAGGTTTACACCCATCTTCACGTCCCTCGCTTTCATTCATATGGCGTTTTCCTTCCTCCGTAAAGTATTCGATGACGCTAGTAACATCTTGCTCTTAGATGAATCTATGTTAAATTCATTATCTCGGTAACAATGACACGAAATGAATAGTACCTATTTCCTAGTCTGGCTTATTTTCGTCCATTCATTCGTTTAAAATAGAACTTCAAGGATTCTGATGAATAGTGCTAAGTCGAAAGAAACGATTACTGATTTTTTATGGGAATAGCTTGATTTACATATTTCATTATTGAATCTTAGATAGTTCGGAAATCCTCTTTTTTTGCCGAAATAAGAAATATATTGAATTTAAAATCTGATAATGAAATATTTAATTTTTTGATACAGGTATGATATTTTATACTGAATATCCAAACAGATTGTTGAAAAAATCTGTCTATCATCTTAGAACTACTTCTTAGCACAACATGAATTGATTCCGACATAATTATAAAGGGTCTTTTATTAATAGCGCCCTATTTTGTTTTTTATATAAAACACACTATTTCTTTCAAAATTAATGAAATTTTTATTTCTTTATAAAGTGCAATGGATGTCATTAGTTATGAAACAAAACATCATTTAAATGTCTACCACGGAAACGCTGGCAGGAATGAAGTCTTTGAACCCAATTTTCCATGACTCCCTCACACAAATCAGGTCGTATGTTAGCAATTACTCGTTCGATATTGATGTGTAAATCGTCTAAATTTGCTAGATGATTGCTGTTAACCAATGACTTAATGTAACCCCAAAGAAGAAGTCCAATGGAGTAAAATCGCTGTGAATAATTTTCTTATAAAAATGTGCATCATTTCCGATTTTTTCTAAGCACTAATTACTGGATACAGGACTCTTTAAATTATCTGTTGGTTTGAGTTCTTGGGTTAAAACAATTTGGTATGAATGTAACCAAGGTCTTATCGGAAAATTCGCCACAAAGACGTCGGTAAGATTCCTAGTTTTTGTGGACGTCGAGAAATCGATAAATTTTGGTCTTCACGAACACATTAACGTACGGCAGCAATATTCTATTCACTTCATGCGTTTCTTCTATCTCACTGGCACTGCTACATCATGAAGAGTAACATTTGTTTCAAACTTCCTCGCTAAACGTTCAAGTGTTCTTTTATCCGGACGATTGAAAAGTCAAAAAAATTGGAGTTAAAGCACATAAAATTAGAGTAACAGATCGAGATTTTTCATAATCTGCTTCTTCTTCCTTCTTCATTATAGGCATTTTTGCCTGTTCCTTCTTCGTAATTTGTCCGGTGTTCAGTTGGCAGTCAGGTTATCGCTCCACCTTTTTCGGGGCTTCCTATACTTCTCCTTCCCATTGGAGATTTATCACGTGCGATTCTGACCACTCTCTCATGATCTATTCGGTCTATGTGTGCATTTTTCATAATAAATTTGAAGAATTTGTGTAGTATGTACCTTTCCATGATTAAATGGTAGATATTGACAAATACAACTGTCGATGTCGCAAGTAAACATTGGCTGTCATGCGTGAGTAATAACAATTTAAAAATGGAGCGTTCCCATTGTAAAAGCCTTTACTAAATGAGACTTTTCAAGTCGAAAATGTGAGCTTGTTCAATTTAAAAGAATACGAACTAGTCTACAATGAAGGAAAATATAAAAAAAACGACGGAACAATGTTAGATGTAGAAAAAATGTATTGATTTTGTTCACTGTATTGTTAAACTTGAAAAGTTCACAGCATTGGAATTAGATATTCAACAAACTAAAGAGGGAGGGCCCAAACTAACTGCGGTATGAAAATCGTCCCAATATTCCATTACGGAGTTGTGAGGAATTTTTGGTTTACCAAAAAGAAAAAAATACTCTATCAAGCATATTATTAAGGGTGATATGAAAATAAATCTATTATTCTCAGATAATTGCGTGGAGGAATATGGCAAATTTGTGTTCCTTTGGATTTGCATGACTAATAAATAGTCATAGACGTCCAGACAGTTGAAAATGCTTCGATCATTACTGCGTGAAAGGAATGCGTCCAGAAAATGTAGGCACTAATGGCATTATCTTACAAAATTTGATCACTGACCTTTACTCTATACTGCTGTACACCGATATGAAAACAAGAAATATCTTCAATAAAAAAACCGTACAAAAAATATATAAACTATCCCTATATACTAACTATAAACCTATAAAAAAATTTGAACATTAAAACAAATTGAAATATGTTTATCTTCTACAATTTTAATTTCAAAAAAATTTTTTTAAAAAAAACTTTTAGAATTAAATTTATGTCTAAAACAAGCACCGCTTACATTTAGTAGACGTATATAATCAAAACTCAATATATAATGTCAAATGGAATAAATAACCCAACAGATATACGAAAGTAATTAAAATTAATAAATAAATATTTAAAGGAGACAAGATTTTGTTTCTGGTCTTACCTTAAGGACACCAATTGCATTTTAAAAACATTAACACACTTAAAGGACTTCTCAAAGAATATAATTTATTTGAAATATTTAATATATTTAAATATTCGAATAAGTTAATTCAAAAATCTCTAAAAAAATGCACTATACCTTCAAAAAACAAATATAATTCTAAGCAATCCCGTCTTCAGCCCTCATTTAAGATTCCAAATATCAAAATCAAAAAACTAACCTATATCTCTCAATACGTGTAGAAAGACTAAAGCTTCGAACCACAGGTCAACTATATAATTCAAGATTGATCTATGTTCTAAAAAAATCAAAGAACAGTGTGAGTTATTTTAAGGTTCATTTAAATTCATTGACATTCCATAATGAGATTTATTGAAGCCAAAATATAATTATATATTATATATAAAATAAAATAGAAAGGCCTTTTACTTGATAGAAGAAATATAACAAAATTTGAATATCAAAACAAATTGAAATATGTTTATCTTCTACAATTTTAATTTCAAAAAAATTTTTTATTCAAAAAACTTTTAGAATTAAATTTATGTCTAAAACAAGCACCGCTGACATTTAATAGACGTATTATAATCAAAACTCAATATATAATGTCAAATGGAATAAATAACCCAAATGATATACGAAATGAGGGCTGAAGACGGGATTGCTTAGAATTATATTTGTTTTTTGAAGATATAGTGCATTTTTTTAGAGATTTTTGAATTAACTTATTCGAATATTTAAATTTATTAAATATTTGAAATAAATTATATTCTTTGAGAAGTCCTTTAAGTGTGTTCATGTTTTTAAAAGGCAATTGGTGTTCTTAAGGTAAGACCAGAAACAAAATTTTGTCTCCTTTAAATATTTATTTATTAATTTTAATTACTTTCGTATATCTGTTGGGTTATTTATTCCATTTGACATTATATATTGAGTTTTGATTATATACGTCTATTAAATGTAAGCGGTGCTTGTTTTAGACATAAATTCAATTCTAAAAGTTTTTTGAATAAAAAATTTTTTTTAAATTAAAATTGTAGAAGATAAACATATTTCAATTTGTTTTAATATTCAAATTTTGTTATATTCCTTCTATCAAGTAAAAAGGCCTTTCTATTTTATTTTATAAACTTATATATGGGAAATGGAATATCTATGATTTTAATGATACAAATGAAATGAATGAAAACTTTACGGAAATTTTGAAAAAAATGTAGTGAAGATTGTGGCTGAAAAAGTGGGATTTTTTGTTCGCCAGTATGTATCATTTGGTAGGGTCAAACTTGTTTCAACATTGAATCAAATACAACGAATATTTGATGAAATCAAATAAATGGAGGTTTATACTTGATAGAAGTTATATAAAATTATTTAAAAATTTTAATATTTACAGATATATTTTGTAAGCCTTCTACGTATTTAATTTCAAAAAATTATATTTAATATTATAACTTTAAATTAATCTCATATCAAACGACAAATAAAATAAACATTCATTATAAGACATCAAAATGAGATAACAAAATTCAATAAATATAATATTTAATTTATAGGATTTTTGTGAACAATTTATATTTATTGGATTTTGTTATCTTATTTGGATGTCTTATAATAAATGTTTATTTTATATGTATGATATAAGCGTTGCTTATATGACATTAATTTAATTCCTGAAGTTATAATATTAGATATAATTTTTTGAAATTATAATAAATATGTAGAAAGCTGACAGAATATATCTGTAAATATTAAAATATTTAAATAAATATTTGATGGATTCGGTTTTTACTGGAGGGAAATTAATTTTCAACTAGTAATACTAGAAATACAATTTCCACAAACTTTTTATTGTTGAATAAATTGTTTCGTCCCACTGTGGTTTAATCATATTCTTCATTTGAACTGATACTGCATGAAAACTTACATAGGTTCTTATATATGTATTGACAAGTATTACAGGAAGTGAGACTAAAAGTAGAATGATATTTATTAGGGTATTCCCATTTAGGTGGAGAGATAACGAGGATGGCAATAAAGGTTATTGGGTAGTCGTTGGTTTTTCCAAATTACATGAAGATATTCGATAAAGGTGACCTATTCAATTTCCGTTTGTTTGTTTAGGAGAATTTTCTGATAATTGTATCGGTTCATTTCAAGTGATTCTAAGAATCTTAGTCTAGCACCTTTACTCCCGATATTCATAATTTTATATTCGTTATTGAAATTTTGTTCAAATTCTGTTAGATGGTTAGCACATGTGGAATGTGTTGAATTTGAAGTGTAGCTCTTTTGAAGTTCGTGTATAAATTTCTTGAACGATCTACCGGTCTGACCAATAGAAATCATTGGGCAATTCTTACAAGTCAACTTTGAGTCTCCTGAATTATTATCTTTGTTTGATTTTTTTTATTATTTTGAATATATTTATCAATGTATTTAATGGTTCTAAAAGCTGCTATGTAATTAAAATTTTTCTAAAAATAATTGGCAATATCTTCTTATATTCAATTTATATATGAAATTTGTAGAAATTGTCTGAATGGGTTCTTTTGTGGTAGGATAAACATAAGGTAATGCTATCTTTTTCTGTTCATTGCTCATCATTTTATCTATAATAGGTGGGTTGAAAACATTGTTGAATGTTATTTGTTTTATTATATTGAGTTCCTTAGAAAAATTTTGAAGGTTCTTCGGTACTTTAAATAATCTATAGATAAAATTATTATAGGCTGACATTTTTTGATTGAAGGGATTATTAGAAGTTTTATGTATTGTGTGTGTGAGGGTTTATGAAATATGCTTAATTCATGTGAGTCATTTAATTTTGTGACCATCCCATTAAAAGAATATATTAATAAAACTATCGATATCTTAACACCAGATTAATTCAAAACAATCAAAAAAGATCTTACTGAATATTTTCAGAAACAGATAAAAAATATAATAAACCAATCCATCACTCTCTTTCATAATTTTCCAAAATATTTATTGATTCTTATGAACCCGCAAATACCGAAACTTTATTCACTGATAAAACTTCATAAAATAAATAACCCAATTAGACCAGTTGTTTCGTTCATGGCATCTCCAAGCATAAAAATATCAAAAGCTTCAATATCAATAATTCAAACTGAAACAAACTTCAAAGACAAATACGCAAAAAAAAAAATAGTTACCAACTTATAAACAACATCAAATCAATTCATTCACCTGTAAATTGCAAATTATTTTCGTTTGATATCCAAAAATTATTCCCTAGAATCCCCCCAATTGAAACAGTACAAATCGTTAAAAAATTATTGATAAAAAAGTTTACTAAGCCTATCAGAATTAATGATATTCTGAATTGTCTTGAACAGATTTAATTCCAATTTAATGGTATTACTTATATTTCCAGTGAAGGGCTTATCATAGACAATCCACATAGCTCTATTTTAGCAGAAATATTCGTGGATGATTTAAAATTAAAAATTCATTCAAACGCAATGATTAAATATTTCCTTTATTGGTTCAGACTTGTATCGGGTGTTTTTTTAGAATGATAAAACTTTCGATAGGGATAATTGTGATTTGACAGAAGGTAGAAGCCATGTTATTTTGACAATTCTGTTCAGTAAGCATTGACAAATTATTATGGAAAGACTCACGCCGCAACAACGTTTACAAATTGCTGAAATTTATATTCAAAATCAGTGTTCTATTCGCCAAACTTACAGAGAGCAAACTTTGAATATCAAAACAAATCAAAATTTGTTTATCTTCTACAATTTTAATTTAAAAAAACTTTTAGAATTAAATTAATGTCTAAAACAAGCACCGCTTACATTTAATAGACGTATATAATCAAAACTCAATATATAATGTCAAATGGAATAAATAAACCAAAAGATACGAAAGTCATTAAAATTAATAAATAAATATTTATTTGTTTCTGGTCTTCGTGAAATGTATGGTTTACATAATCGTCCATCAGAGCAGCTTATTCGTCGAACTATCGATATATTTCGGGCATTTACACATTTTTTCTTCTCGATGCGTAAAGATCTTGGTCTACACGCATACAATATCCAACTGGTTCAAGCACTAAAACCACTTCACCATAATAAGCGTCGTTTGTTTGCTGATTGGGCCCTAGAACAGCTTGAAGTTGATCCACATTTTTATCGTAAAATTGTGTTTAGTGATGAAGCTCATTTCTGGTTGAACGGCTATGTAAACAAGCAAAATTGCTGTATATGGAGTGAAAATAATCCTCAAGAAGTTCTGCAGGTTCCACTGCATCCTGAAAAATGCACTGTGTGGTGTGCTTTACACGCTGGAGGCATCATCGGTCCATATTTCTTTAAAAACCATGCTGGAGCTAATATTACAGTGAATGGTTCTCATTACAGATCGATGATCAATGATTATTTGTTTTAAAATTTGAATTGTATCTACCCAAAAGTGTTTTGGTTCCAACAAGATGGCCACCTTATGCTGCTACCGTAACAATTGATTTATTGAAAGAAAAATTTGGCGATAACATTATTTCGAGAAACGGTCCAATTAATTGGCCTCCAAGATCATGCGACATAACTCCAATGGAATGTTTTCTTTAGGGTTATGTCAAGTCATGGGTTTATGCAGATAAATCAGAAACAATAGACGCTCTGGAAACCAATATTACTCGTGTTATTGATGAAAAAAGGCCTGAATTACCCGAAAAAGTGGTCCAAATGCGGTTCCTCAGAGCTAGTCGTGGTGGACATATGCCGGAAATTATTTTCAAAACGTAAATGTCATAAAATTATCTTTCGAATAAATAAAATGTGGCTTTAGTCTTAATTTAAATGTGTTTTATTTCGATTTAAAGTTCTATGACTCCAAAAAAAAAACACCCGATATTTATTAGTAGTTGAAAATTGATTTCCATCAAGTAAATATCTCTTATTATATATTTTTTCAATTATTTGTTATGGTTTATTTAACGACCATACCAATTTTCCGGGAATTATGTGAATTCCAGCCGAGTAAAATATCTATTTTGACTGAATTACACAAAACCTGATTCGAAAAATTTCCTATTTACCACAGCTCATACTCTTTATCATATTTTAGAATGAATATCCGCGATTTTAACGTTAAATTTGCCTTTAATTAGCTCGAGGTTCCCAGGATCAAATACGCCGTAAACAGTTCATTATATGACAACAAAAATAGATATTTATTAAGCTTTTCATGTCGTTTAAGTGTTTTTATTTTTTTAACTTTTGAATATTTCTCAAAGCAGCCAATGATATAATCATAACTTTATAAATAAAGGGATTGACCTACGCAGATAAATTGTTATGAGGAATTTGATCATAAATATTTGCATTTACGAGGGTTGGCTAAAAATTATTCCGAAAATATTTTAACAACCCAAATTATGAGTCAAGTTTTGCGGCAAAGTAGTTTTGCAGTTTCTCCTCAAAAAATGGACGCTATTAAAACTTCCATTTTTATGACCAGCGTGCGTTGAACTTGAACCCGCAGGACACTTCCAAAATTCAGTCGTTGTCTCGTAATGAGAAACCAGCCCATACGAATGCAGTTAGGCGAACCTACACCGACGAGATAAGGATATCGTTTGCTGCTTTTATTTTACTGACCTGTACAACATTTAAAACTTTAGGATATACGAAATAGGCCCGGCTGAACCGGTCAACCAACTCACAAAAAACCCAATTGTGTCTGGTCATGGGCGCTGCCAAACTTCTTGCTGGATTCTTTTTGGATGCACCACCTGTGGGTTGTTTGTTATTCCTCCAGCGGAGTCTGTTTTCGATAGTGCAGGTGCGTAGGAGAGAATAGAAGGAAATTATTTTTCTTAGACAAACCATTCAAGTATCGGGTGTTTTTTTAGATTGATAGTACTTCAAATTGAAATAAAACACATTTAAATTAAGATTGAAGCCAAATTTGTTTTATTTGAAAGATAATTTTATGAAATTTATGTTTTAAAAATAATTTCCGGCATATGTCCACCACGACTAGCTCTAAGGAACTGCATTCGACCAGACCAATTTTGGGCCATTTTTCGAGTAGTTCAGGCATTATTTCATCAATAACACGAGTTATGTTGGCTTCCAAAACGTCTATTGTTTCTGGTTTATCAGCATAAACCAATGACTTGACATAACCCCAAAGAAAATAATCCAGTGGAGTTATGTCGCATGATCTTGGAGGCCAATTCTTTTTTTCTTTTTTTTGTAAATATATTTTTTATCTTGAATAAATAATGAGACTATTGTATCTGCCTATAGTATATCTGTGATAGGAATAAATACCGCTGCTCCAGAATTTGAATGATCAAATGTGTCCTATTTACATCATTCTGGTGAGTTATATTTTTTACAATTCAATTTCAATTTATTTAGATTCTAACATAAATAAATTCTGACAGTGCTTATACAATATGAAACATATATTCATATATAAAATGAAAGATTTAATAATTATCCTCTCCAGGGCGAAACAACAACTAAGCAAAGATGCTTGTTTTCTGTTGTCTGCACCTTTCGAGGATTTTGAGCACTTGAAGCAGAAACAAAAAAAAAAAAAAAATATAAATAAACAAAATTGGACTATTTCTAGAAATAATCGCCAAATTTTTCATTCAACAAATCAATTGTTACGGTAGCAGCATGAGGTGTAGCACCATCTTGTTGGAACCAAAACACTTCTGGGTCGATACCATTCAAATTTTGAAACAAATAATCATTGATCATCGATCTGTAACGAGCACCATTCACTGTAACATTAGCTCCAGCATCGTTTTTAAATACATATGAACCGATGATGCCCCCAGCGTGTAAAACACACCATACAGTGCATTTTTCAGGATGCAATGGAACCTGCAGAACTTCTTGAGGATTGTTTTCACTCCATATACGGCAATTTTGCTTGTTTACATAGCCGTTCAACCAGAAATGAGCTGCATCACTAAACACAATTTTACGACAAAAAAATGGATCAACTTCAAGCTGTTCTAGGACCCAATCAGCAAACAAACGACGCTTATTAGGGTCAAGTGGCTTTAGTTCTTGAACCAGTTGGATTCTGTATGGGAGTAGACCAAAATCTTTACGCAAAATTTTCCATGTGGTTGATGCACAGAGTCCAACTTATTGTGAACGTCGACGAATAGACAAGTCTGGATCATCATTAAAACTATGACTCACAGTAGCGATATTTGCTTCTCTACGTACAGTTCTTTGTCTTGTTGTTGTTGCATCGAGTAGAAAAAATGTTGTCCGAGATCTATCGATAGTTCGACGATCAAGCTGCTTTGATAGACGATTATGTAAACCATAAATTTCACGAAGTGCTCTATAAGTTTGGCGAATAGAACACTGATTTTGAATAAATTTCAACAATTTGTAAACGTTGATGCGGCGTGAGTCTTTACATGATAATTCAATTCCTACTGAACATAAATCGCAACAACATGGTTTCTACTTTCTGTCAAATCACAGTTATCCTTATCGAGAGTTCTATCATTCTAAAAAAACACCCGAGATATGGATATTCCTCCGGTATTATTCATAAATTCTGTTTATAGAGCAAAAGTATTTAAAACAAGTTGTTGAAATTACTTTGTTTTACTACCAATAAATTGATATTTTACAAATGTAATTGTGTTCAGACAACATGTTGTCTGAAGATGGGATAGTTAATTCCCGAAACTCGTGTCATCAATCTATTTGTAATAAAACATAATAATTTCTACAACTTGTTTTAATTATGATGAACTACCAAATAGTAGCTGCTGAAACAGTTAGGCAACTAAGTTAATAGTATTTTATATAATAAAGGAAAAATATTATATGTTATAATATGCATTGGTAACAATATTAATCATTTAATTAACAAAAAGAATGAAACCCTATTTGTTACGGAGGATGAATATCGTTCATTCTCAGAGTTTCGCTTTGATACTGGTTCTATACATTATCTAAAGAATAAAATGATTCATACCACCCACTATACATACAAAAAACAATTTGTGTTTCATTTATACGATTCTGACTAAATCCTGTGAGCACATGCACGATATATTATTCTAATCTGTAGTCTGGAAACTATTCGACCAATTTTACCCATGAAAGAACTAAGCTTCGGCATTCAGACCTGAAACCTTCCTTGAAACTTTCAAGACTCTAGTTCCTTCCATGTTGCTCCTTTCTGTTTACGCTCAGTCGGACCATCCGGATAAAATTAAGGTGTGGGCCATTTAAAATTTGCATTTTTGCTAGACTACTAATAAAAAACCGGTGAGATTTTTTTTTGAATAGGGGTTCATCAGGAAGATTCAATCGTGACATTTACGAATGAAAAACAATATCATTCAAATGACCGCCACGACTAGCTCAGTACCCCAACCGATCAATTCAATTTTTCAGTACATTGTCGATTCTTTGGGGCTCAATCTCATGGTTGGCAACTTTGATTTCGTATTTCAAGGCTTCAATCGCTTCTGGATGGTTTGCATAATACTTATCCTTAACGGATCCCAACGAAAAATTGTCTTCCGCTGTGAAAATGGGCTTCATCGCTAAAGATGATTTTTCTAGAAAAATGTTCGTGTTCGGCCATGCGATCATTAGCCCTTTGAGCGAAGTGGAAACGCATCAGACAGTCACGAAGCTTCACTTCTTGCACAAATTGAACTTTGTAAACCTTCATACCGAAGTCTTAATGCAAAATTGTGCTCAGAGAAGTGCGAGAAATGTTGAGTTCTTGAGTTGATACTCTAAATCATCAGTGAGTCTAGCCTAGTTGGCTCCGAATTTCAAAAAGATATTTGGGCCAAATGATAACAGCGTCCTACTGGAATTCACTGGTAAAAAGCCAATCACGATGTAATAAATGAAAGGTTTGAAACAATAGATTGAACGATGTTCTGCAGGATAATGACGATAACTTGAAGGTGAATACATTTTATAAAATTGTAAACGACGGCATAAGAGAGAATATTCTTGAGACAGGAAAAAACAAGAAATTTCCTCTTCATACTTTATCAAGACTGTCAACTTAATTAAAATAAAACAAAAAATTCATAAATGAAGTATCACAGCTCAAATGATTTTCTTTCATTTAAAAATCTGCGCTCGCTGTGTTGAAAATTTAGATCTTTCAACCATATTAATTGTTTGAAAAAATAAAGAATGAGGTTGTTAATTGTTCGAAATTTTTTTTAGCCATGTGCTCGTAAGAAAAAACTTTTTCCTTTATCTATAGAGATGAGTCGCAGGCAGGAAACAGGTAGTAACTCGAAAGATATATGTATAGCTAAATGTATTCAAGAAGTCTGTGAACTCAACTTTAGAATACAGTAAAAGCTCTTTATTCACGAGGTATATGTTGCGTAGAAACTGTGAATATGGAATGGTAATTTATATGGAATTATAGGAGATACGAGATGAGAAATCAATATATAAAAAAGGCCATTTAATTGAAGTTTTTCACCTTATTGATTCATCATTATCTTTGGGCTTAGGCAAGGGTTTAAAGAATGTATTTATTTTTTCATGCTTGGCAGTTTTTAAAGCTCCTTCAATTCAGACTGATACGCAGCAGTGGCATTATTGATTTGTCCCTCAAAAATAAGTTCCATAGACGGATCAATTTTCATAAGAAAATTGCGAAGCTCATTTTCCATTCTTAAACCTTCACTCAGATTTTTCAAATTGAATGTCACGTTTCTAGTGCTTGTTGAAGCCTCTTCTTCAATGGAGTGTGAATTTAATATTTCCTCCAAGTCAGTTTCAGTTCAATTTCATCTTGGAATTCCTGAATGTGACTTGATTCTATGTGTTCAAACCTATCTCGTCCTATTCCATTCGCAATGTCTGCAGTTCAAGTTTGAAATTGCACAGATTTTTCGTCATTTTCCGCAGACAGAATAGGCCATTTCAGCATGATTGAAATGTGTATGGCTTCAGTTCTCCCAATGATTCTTTTATGTTCACCGTGCATTTTGCTATGTCAATTTTCTTCCAGCATTCCATAACATTCATATCAGAATCACATTCCATATTGTGTAGTAAGATTTTGAACGTTCGTCTAATGTAATAGAGCTTAAAGGCCTGGATTATTCCTTGGTCTAATAGGTTGAAGCAAAACCGTCGTGTTGGGAGGTAAAAATGTCTATTTTCTATTTGAATGCATAGTTTCAAAATCACTAGGATAACCTGGTGCATTATTCAAAACTAGAACTGCTTTAAAGTCTAAATTCTTTTTTTTTGAAAAGATTCAGTTTCATAAGCAGAAAAATTCTGGAACCAGTCACAAAAAATAGCGCTTGTAATCCACGCTCCTTATTAGCACGCGAAAACACTGGCAGGTCATCCTTGTTTTGATTTTTTAAAGCACGAGGCTTAAACGATCTATAAAGCATCAGCGGTTTAATGACACACTCTCCAGATGCATAAGAACATAGCATCAGTGTAATTCTATCTTTTCGCTTTTAGAAATTGTTTTGTTTGGCTCTTCCAGAACAATGCAGTTTCGTCTGCATCAATATTTGCTCAGACTTGTATCCTAGGTTTGCAAATTCTTCTGGATATCTTTCTGCTGCAGCAGTGTCTGCAGATCCAGCTCCTCCATTTCCACGAATATAGAAATCTTTAGCCGCGAATATAGGAATTCGGTCACAATATTCAATCCGCGAATAGTGAAAACGCGAAAAAATCAAGCGCGAATAAAGAGCTTTCACTGTACACCCAGAATTCATATGATAGTAATTATTTGTCGAGTATTGTTTTTGAATTGTATGAGGTAATAACTGCTCCTAAAGACTGGACCGGACATTTTAATATAAATAATATTATTATATTTTAATAAATAAGGCCAATTATCATAATATCTTAAATATCCAACAGACAAATTCTGTACTTCCATACTACAAATTTTAATTTCATAACACTTATTTTTTAGAAATTTTATAAAATTAAAATTTGTAGTAAGGTAATACAGAATTTTTCTGTTTTATATTTGAGATATTCAAAAAACCTTTTTTCAATAAACTTAAGAATCAAAAATACAGAATCAGATTTCTGAAAACGTTCACTTTCACTGTATATGCATATATATTAGTTGAATATGAATTTAATAAAGGGTTTTCTAATGAAAGGTTTCATTTTGAATAGTCCGCTATCTGGACAGCTATCACTTTTGAAGTTGTCATGTTTTGTTATTTGACAAGTTTGAACTACGCCGTTACTAAAAATGGAACGATGCACGTTGCAACTAAGCAGCATCGAAATTGCTAAAATTTGCTACAAAAATGGTGAAAACTTTGCAGTCACAGTTCGCACTTTTAGGTCATTTTGCTAAATGTTTCCTGGCCGGGTTATTTCTCGAAAAGGTGATCACTATTGGCCACCGATATTTTGTGATTTAACACCCTCAGACTTTTTTCTTTGGGGTCACGTGAAATATAAGTTCTATGCCAATCGATCCATGACCTTAAAGATAAAATTCGTGAAGTTATCGAGTATGTACAGCTGCAAATGTACTTCTTTACAATAAAATTAACATTGATCTTTTAAAATATACTCGTTTTTTCTTAATATCAAAACAAAACCTCTTATTGGAAACCCTATACTTGTCTAGAAAAATATTTATTTATCATTTATTACATTGTATATATACATGTGTACGAAAATATATCTAATGGTGTAAAAACCCAAAAATACTACTGTAGTGATAAAACACTCAATTCAAAATAAAGACTATTATATGTATACATAGTCATTAATGCTTTCAGTTCCTCAAGGCTACGCGCTGCGAAGATTATTGAAGTTTCATCAGCAAAAAATGCAATATTTACTGCTGTCAAATAATCAGGTGTCATTAATAAATAATAAGCCAAAAGTGGCCCCAGAACCCAGCCCTGGGAAACCCCCAGGTCCACCTGATACTCATTCGAGCTAGATTCATCTATGCCTGGCAGACATAATGCGACCTGACATATAACTTTTCATCTAAACCATAAAAAATATCTTTAAATACCAACTTATAATATTCACTCAATATAAAAGAAAAATTAAATGAATCAACACGCTCTACAGAGATCGAAGAACAATCCAGCCTCGCACATATCATCATCCAAATGTTTGTGGACATCTTCGACAAAGGAAAATGCCACAGTTTCAGTTGAATGCCTTGGTCTAAAACCGTGCTGAGAGCTACTGATGATATTGAATTTATTCAAATAATCGAGCATTCTATTTGAATTTATTTTCTCAAATTATTATATTATTATTATTATTATTATTATCCTGATACTCCTAGATCTTCTGTGAAGATCCCTCAGAAGCTTTTTCAGCTTGTGCGAGTTAGGAGTTCAGTTGTGTTCTGTGTAGGCTTTGTTACTGCGATCTTGCGCCACTTTAGGTCACAGCACTGTTAATTTTTGACCCAACAGTGAAATGGTGGCAGATACCCGTCCAACTAGAAAATTTCTTTTCTACCTGAACAGGATTCGAACCCTGGACCTCCCGGTCACGAGTCCGATGCTCTCCCGCTGAGCTATCCACACTCATACCTTCGAATATGAAGTTTTGTTCATTATAGTATTTCTTGCCAACATAAACTGTACAGGTAGAAGGAAGAAGGGCGAAACCTTCTAAACATGTACTTTTCATTTTCATGAGTCTGTGTCTTCAGGAAAATAGTTCTAAAATTCCAAAAAATTCGATTCATTTGACTGTCAGGAGAGACAACATGGAATTTTGGGTTTTTATCATAGGTAACTTCTTCAAGAAATAATTCACATATTCAAAATTTTGAATTAGAAATGGACTGTTTAATAAGCGCAAAAACTTTCGACTTCACGTCAGTACCTTTCACCATTTTATAACAGGATAATATCCGATCACATGCATACAGTGAATTACTTCTTAATAAGTTGAAAACGCCAAATCAGTTCATTGCAGTGGCCACCTGGTTCTCTAAATATTCAACATACAATTCCTGCTCACTTTAGACTCACTCCAAAGAAAACTCTTTTTTCAAATTAAAATAAATTAATTCGGCTGATCTATACCAAAATCATTAATGAGGAGTATGAGTGCATGTCTGCAATTTATCTCTGTGATCTACAAAACCTTGTCGAGTTTGTATAGAATTGTTATACAGATGTATGTTACACTGTCTCGATTTCTAGAACTTTCTGTTGCCATAGCTCATACTCCTTACTCTTTTCGTATTTGAGGGTGCATAATAGTTTAAATTGAGCCTTCAGGTTATACAAATGTTGATACATTATTAGTGTTTATATTTTCATAGCTAAATTCATTTACTTGGGTCATTATTTAGTCGGTTATGTAGAATTTCGGTTGAAATGTCAGAAGACGGATATTATTCTCTCAATTTTCCTGCTAAAGCTGGTTGTGTCATTGAAAAACAAGTTTTTTACGTTCAAGTTTAGTATTTTTCATCAGAGATTCCAAGGTAAGTATTCGTGTTTCTAATAATTTGTTATGTGTAATGATATTTGTGATTGTTCCCGAAAAAAATCGTTCCTTCAGCCTTCCGATATATTTTTGTATCGGGAGAAGGAAAGATGTTCCTTTAGAAGAAAAATAGTCTGCTATTGGGCTATTACATAATATAACATTCAGTAAATGACATATTATAGATCTGTGTGTCCCAATCGATAGTTCGAAGCTTGAGCCAAAAACTGCAAGTGAACAAACACATTAAAGCTGCTCGGAAGGGCCGCTGTGAGGCCACTATAAAATTAAAACCAAATTTCGAGATACACGCTGCTGTTTATATGCGGCTACGATACATAGAACAATTAAAAATCCAAAATTGACATCAGTTATGTCAATTTTGAAAAAGCAAAAAGCACTTTCTCTTCAAGAGTAACAGATTGTACGTGATTGATTTTTTTAATGTTTTTCAATGGTTATTGAACATTCTCAGATTTGCTTCCATAAAAAAGCAACTTTTCAACTTATGGATTCAAATTTGTTTGGAGGTGACCACAAGAAAAATACCATACAGACTACGTAGTAAAAAGTGTTAGGCATCCCATATCTGTGATGATATGGTCGAAAGTATTTTGAGATTTCGAAGGAAACCATGTGGCAGGACCATCGTGAATTCTACCGGTTAGGTTACTGGCATGTGAGCATGACTCCTTCACCAGGTGACTACTCAGCAGTCTCCACAACCTACCCAGGAAGCATATAGTGTGATAAGGATACGCCTTATCATCGCGCATTAGCCAGAACCACTTCGAAGAGTTGAACCCACCAAGCTTACAGTTTCGGCTCCATTCCGAAAACCTACATCGTGACTGGTAGCAGCGAAGCACTATCCAACCTCTACTAGCTCTGCATGGTCAGTACCCGATGTGTTTGGGACGCAATTCACACGCCGATGGGGCTTTTTATCCACCCGAACGCAGTCCCATAAACCAAGGTAATCTCAAGATTGATGCCTTAATTGATCCTGGTACGAGAACCGTCAATCCGGCCTGTACGTCAAGACCAACGAACCCGTGTGAAGTCTTTCAATTGATCCTGGCTTCAAACACCAATGGTCTAGCCGTATCGTCGAGATCCACAAACCCCAGAAACGTCACTCAATCAATCCTGGTTGAGGACGTGGCCGGTCGAACCGTCAAGTCCCGCTAAACCTTGAAGCATTTCTCGAGATATCCTGAATATGAGTTGCTGCGAACATATAGATGGAATACCCTTCTAGTCCAGCATGCGGACTTTCAACCACTGCTTCCTCGAGTCTAACACCAATTGGGTGGCCAGGTCATAAGAATACTTCCCGAGGGCCTCCAACCTCCCGAGCACACGTAGTAAGCTACATAACGCACTCGTCCATTGGATAGAAGAATCCGGAGATTTATTGCAATAGGGTAGAGTACCATAGTTTTAAGGGTGAATCCCTGTGCTGCGACAGACACCCTTGTCACTAAGTTGATCAACGCGGCTCAGCCCTCCAATCCACCTTTACGGTGAAACTATGGCCCCATTCGGTCGATCTTTCACCTCACGGGTCCAGTGACTGGCACGAGTGACATTGCTTTAGGCATTAGTACTTAATCCTCCTTTCACCAGGTTGAAACTAGGATCTTATTCAAGACAAGCGCCTCCAGTGCGTCAAGCTACAATGTCATGGGGGCGCATGTGGCAGAACAAATGCGAAAGGTTTTGCAGACCAAATTGATATCACAGATCAATGAATGGGTTGGCAATGGGCTTAAAATTTTCATGCAAAGTAGGGTGCCCTATCATACTGCCAAAAGCGTAAAAAAAATCTTAAAGGAGGAAAAAACACCTCTTCTACCATGGACCGGGAACTCTCCTGACATAACCGCAATCGAGAATATCTGGGAGTTTCTAAAAAGGGGATTGGCAAAAGAAAACATTACAAACAGGGTGAAGGATAGAAAGAATAATATGTTATCGAAACTACAATAAGAAATGGAAGTAAATTGAGTTAGGCTGCATGATTAGCATTCTCAGAAAAGTTAATGCACTATTGAAAGGAGAAGGCACTTTTACTTAATATTATCAATTTGATAATCCTTGTATAATTTGCATATATATTAAATGTTTTTTAATAATAAATATGTTTAAAAATAAAAACTCTATTTTAATGACACTAACACATGGTTAATGACGCTAATGAAACCCACATTTTTAAGCGAGTCTAATAAAGTGAGCAGGGGTGGGCCAAATTGGACACTTTTGAAGAGGAAGTCCTATTTCAGTACTAGATAGAAGAAAACTGATGTCGGTGCCTGAGAGCCAATTTTCATGAGAAACTCATTGGTGGAAACCTCATGTCGATATCTATCACCGTTACATTGTTACGAGGTTTTCTCGAGAATGTTCATTTTCGAAATATTGCTGTAACTTTTCTGCTGTCGAAAATTTTCTATTTTTGTAAAAACATTCTTGTAGCAGCTTCTTACGTAGAATTCTATGACATCAACCGAATTTTTCGCAAACTGATATTATATGAGATTTCGCTATGAAAATATTTTTTTCAAATGGAACATCCCTTATATTTCGATAGAGCTTGAAATTACCATGCCAAAAATATAGCTTACTTGATATTGAATTTTCAAATTTTATCTCTTGGATAAGTAGGCTTTGGAAGATGCGTTGATGAATGAAACCATGGAAATGTTAGTTGTCAAACGTTTATTGAAAGTGTAAAAGTTCTGTTTAGTTCTCAACTACTGTTCAACTTTCTGCAATGAAATACTAAAATTATGAGAAGTGGGACAAGAGAGTTTGTTTTATTCAAACCGGAGAAAATGGAGGGCAGCAAGTGATTTGTATCGTGAAAAATAACCAGAAAAACGACAACCGTTCAAAGATATTTTCGCACGATTGCGTCACAACTTAATAAATAAAGGTCATTTTCTGAAGAAAAGACTCGTATTATAGAAGAATTTACAGGAGTACCAAGGACGAATGTCAGAAGGATTCTGAAAAAACATAAATTCAAACCTTGTAAACCCAAAAGAGTTCTCATGCCTGGAGATTTCGAACGCTGTATTGAATTTTGTCAATGGTTCTTGGGTAAATGTAACCAGACGCCTGATTTTCCACTCAATTCTTTTTGGACAGATGAAGCTCATGTGTGTAGTAACGGTCTTTTTAACCGCTATAACTCCTATACTTGGGCAAGACAAAATCCCCATTCAGTAATGAAGCAGAGAAATCATAGAAGATTCGGGTTTAGTATATGGACAGGCATTTATAGGGACATAATAGGCCCGTTAATTGATAATGATAACCTCACATCTTACAGATCTTAAGGCAATAAATAGAATTGTTGAAGAAATGCCGCTCTCTCAACTCCGGACTATTTACTTCCAACAAAATGGCGCCCCTCCTCACAACGCTAGCATCATCATGAATTTTTTAATTGCAAATTTTGGCAACAATTGGCAACCAAAGTTCCAACCAGTAGCTGACTAGGTCGCCTGCTCTAACGTCTATGGACTTTTACCTTTGCGGAAGATTAAAAGATATAGTCTATAGAAAGCCGATCAACTCTAGAGAAGAACTGTAATGGCGAAGGTCATGGATTCGCTTCTCTTAGTTCCATTGAACTTATACATTCAGCAAAAAAATATTCAGAAAAAGTGCTGCATGTGCTTGAACGAAAATGATCGATACTCTGAACACCTCATTTGATGAAATTCTTCCTTTATTCTTCGTCATATTTCTCCAATGGTTTTATCGTGGAAAAATCATTAATTATGGACATGTTTTGTTTTCAGCAAAAACTTCCTTATTTAGTGTGATTTCGAATGACATATCAACTTTTATGCTAGCTGTCCTCTGTCATAATATCATGGCTAAGAAAATAACAACGAAAAGTAGAAATATTCCAAACCTAAATTTGCTCTATCTTGAAGCTCCTTGTGATTAAATATCAAAGTAAACATTGAATTTAAAATCTAACAGTTACTGTCGCTCAATAATTTTCGGTATTAGTACATTTTCTTGAATCTAACGAATTAACTCAATTTATAATAAGTATTCTAGAAAAAATCCAGTAAATTATGCATGTTTTTTCAAACATCGAATACCGCGATATGTTGTTCATTTATGGAATTGGGAATAGAAATGCGCGGGCAGCGATTCGAGAGTACGGTTTGCGTTTTCCCAAGAAACGACAACGAAATAGAAAAACATTTTTTTTTTACAAATGTTCAGGTGATTAGGTGAAACAGGCTCATTTGGTTTTTTCCGAATCAAAGAGGATGGTCGAAATAGTCAGCAAGACCAGCATGCACCTGCTATACTTCAAGCTGTCCGTAGGACCCCACAATAAGTACTCGTCGAATTGATGGTACATTGAGGATTCATCGTTCTACAGTACACAGAGAACTCAAAAAAGAAATAAGTTAGGTCCATATTATTTAAAAAACGTGCGGGATCTATTACCTGTAGATGCTGAGACGAGGCTAACATTTTGTATGTGGTACTTGAATAAGTCAGGAGAGTGGGGGGGCGATAAGATATTATGGACTGATAAGGCCACTTTCACGAACACCGGTATGATAAATTTGCGAAATAGCCATGTATAGAAGGGAGAAAGCCCCCATGTGACATTAATCCAAAGCAGTTTAACAAACATATTGGATGAAATGCCCCTGACTAACAGACAAAATGTCTGGTTTCAAATGGATGAATATTTTAGGATACGATGGATTGTAATGTGCGGTCCACCAAAGAGCCCCGACCTTACGCATTTGGATTTTTATGTCTGGAGCGCCTTGAAAGAAAAAGTATATCAAACGTTCAGACTCGAGAGGATCTGACCGAAAGAATAAAATTGTGTTGTGCAGAAATGCGTCAGAAACGTTGCAAACTTCGCAAATAGCCACATATGGAAAAGAGAAAACCCCCATACGACTATTGTCTCTCATTTCCAACATAAGTTAAGGGTCAATGTGTGGTTGGTAGTAATGAGTGGTGAACTTTTCGGACCAGTAATACTTCCTGATCACCTCAATATTGAAGAATTCATTACATTAATTCAACGCAGTTTGACAGACATATTGGATGAAATGCCCCTGGCTAACAGACAAAAAGTCTTTCAAATGGATGACTGCCCATCTCATAATAGCCGGAATGAACGGGAGACAATGAATGAATATTTTAGGATGCATGGATTGGAAGGTACGTTCCGGTAAGATGGCCACCAAAGAGCCTGTTTCCTTCACATTTTATGATAAAATCTGTGTTATTAAAATTTAGTTTAATCGTTTTAATTATTTTGATTCGACAGATAAATTCATGATTGCCATGAGAATTACTTTAATAAAATAGAAAGGCTTTTTACTTGATAGAAGAAATATAACAAAATTTGAATATCAAAACAAATTGAAATATGTTTATCTTCTACAATTTTAATTTCCAAAAGAATTTTTTATTCAAAACTTTTAGAATTAAATTAATGTCTAAAACAAGCACCGCTTACATTTAATAGACGTATATAATCAAAACTCAATATACAATGTCAAATGAAATAAATAACCCAATAGATATACGAAAGTAATTAAAATTAATAAATAAATATTCAAACGAGACAAAATTTTGTTTCTGCTTTTATCTTAAGAAATACTACTTGCCTTATAAAAACATGAACACACTTGAAGGACTTCCCAAAGAATATAATTTATTTGAAATATTTAATACATTTAAATATTCGAACAAATTATTTTAAAAAACTCTAAAAAATGTGCACTATATTTTCAAAAAACAAATATAATTCTAGATAATCACTTCATCAGCCGCTTTTCAATAATCCAAATATCAAAATCAAAAACATAACCTACATCACTCACGTGTTAAAAGACTTAAGCTTCGAACTACAGATCAACTATATATTCAAGATTGATCTATGTTCTAACAAAATCAAAGAACAAAGTGAGTTATTTTAAGGTTTACCTAAATCCATTGACACCGTATAAAGAAATTTATTGAAGCCAAAATATAATTATATATTATATATAAAATAAAATAGAAAGGCTTTTTACTTGATAGAAGAAATATAACAAAATTTGAATATCAAAACAAATTGAAATATGTTTATCTTCTACAATTTTAATTTCCAAAAGAATTTTTTATTCAAAACTTTTAGAATTAAATTAATGTCTAAAACAAGCACCGCTTACATTTAATAGACGTATATAATCAAAACTCAATATACAATGTCAAATGAAATAAATAACCCAATAGATATACGAAAGTAATTAAAATTAATAAATAAATATTCAAACGAGACAAAATTTTGTTTCTGCTTTTATCTTAAGAAATACTACTTGCCTTATAAAAACATGAACACACTTGAAGGACTTCCCAAAGAATATAATTTATTTGAAATATTTAATACATTTAAATATTCGAACAAATTATTTTAAAAAACTCTAAAAAATGTGCACTATATTTTCAAAAAACAAATATAATTCTAGATAATCACTTCATCAGCCGCTTTTCAATAATCCAAATATCAAAATCAAAAACATAACCTACATCACTCACGTGTTAAAAGACTTAAGCTTCGAACTACAGATCAACTATATATTCAAGATTGATCTATGTTCTAACAAAATCAAAGAACAAAGTGAGTTATTTTAAGGTTTACCTAAATCCATTGACACCGTATAAAGAAATTTATTGAAGCCAAAATATAATTATATATTATATATAAAATAAAATAGAAAGGCTTTTTACTTGATAGAAGAAATATAACAAAATTTGAATATCAAAACAAATTGAAATATGTTTATCTTCTACAATTTTAATTTCCAAAAGAATTTTTTATTCAAAATTTCTTTATACGGTGTCAATGGATTTAGGTAAACCTTAAAATAACTCACTTTGTTCTTTGATTTTGTTAGAACATAGATCAATCTTGAATATATAGTTGATCTGTAGTTCGAAGCTTAAGTCTTTTAACACGTGAGTGATGTAGGTTATGTTTTTGATTTTGATATTTGGATTATTGAAAAGCGGCTGATGAAGTGATTATCTAGAATTATATTTGTTTTTTGAAAATATAGTGCACATTTTTTAGAGTTTTTTAAAATAATTTGTTCGAATATTTAAATGTATTAAATATTTCAAATAAATTATATTCTTTGGGAAGTCCTTCAAGTGTGTTCATGTTTTTATAAGGCAAGTAGTATTTCTTAAGATAAAAGCAGAAACAAAATTTTGTCTCGTTTGAATATTTATTTATTAATTTTAATTACTTTCGTATATCTATTGGGTTATTTATTTCATTTGACATTGTATATTGAGTTTTGATTATATACGTCTATTAAATGTAAGCGGTGCTTGTTTTAGACATTAATTTAATTCTAAAAGTTTTGAATAAAAAATTCTTTTGGAAATTAAAATTGTAGAAGATAAACATATTTCAATTTGTTTTGATATTCAAATTTTGTTATATTTCTTCTATCAAGTAAAAAGCCTTTCTATTTTATTTTATATATAATATATAATTATATTTTGGCTTCAATAAATTTCTTTATACGGTGTCAATGGATTTAGGTAAACCTTAAAATAACTCACTTTGTTCTTTGATTTTGTTAGAACATAGATCAATCTTGAATATATAGTTGATCTGTAGTTCGAAGCTTAAGTCTTTTAACACGTGAGTGATGTAGGTTATGTTTTTGATTTTGATATTTGGATTATTGAAAAGCGGCTGATGAAGTGATTATCTAGAATTATATTTGTTTTTTGAAAATATAGTGCACATTTTTTAGAGTTTTTTAAAATAATTTGTTCGAATATTTAAATGTATTAAATATTTCAAATAAATTATATTCTTTGGGAAGTCCTTCAAGTGTGTTCATGTTTTTATAAGGCAAGTAGTATTTCTTAAGATAAAAGCAGAAACAAAATTTTGTCTCGTTTGAATATTTATTTATTAATTTTAATTACTTTCGTATATCTATTGGGTTATTTATTTCATTTGACATTGTATATTGAGTTTTGATTATATACGTCTATTAAATGTAAGCGGTGCTTGTTTTAGACATTAATTTAATTCTAAAAGTTTTGAATAAAAAATTCTTTTGGAAATTAAAATTGTAGAAGATAAACATATTTCAATTTGTTTTGATATTCAAATTTTAATTACTTTAATATTCAGTCATAAAGAGCTTCAAGGTAGAGCAAATTTTGATTTGGAATATTCATTAAAAAATAGTTTATTCATTTGAATTATTTTGATTCGACAGATAAATTAATGATTTTGATGAGAATTACTTTAATATTCAGTTATAAAGAGATTCAAGATAGAGCAAATTTAGATTTGGAATATTTCAACTCCTCGTTGTTATCGTCTTAGCTATGATATTATGTCAGAGGACAAGCAGCTAGCACAAAAGTGGATATGTCATTGGAAAGCACACTAAATGAGGTATTTTTTTGCTGAAAGAAACATGTCCATAATCAATGATTTTTCATCGATAAAACCATTGGAGCAATAAGAATTTTTAGCACACAGCACTTCTTATCTTGTAGCACACTTAATGCCAAATATGTGGTCAGATTTGATGAGGCTAGAAGGATAACTGAAGAGTAATTGATTTTATGGAAAAACTTTAAATATTTCGTGAAATCAACAAATGTTAAATTAAAGAATAACCATCAACATTTCGACCATCTGTTAAAGGACATTTTTTGTTGCAAATAACTTGTATGATCTCCCCTTGAAGTTTTGCCCTTTTAAAAGTAGACACACTGTATATTTCAATTCAAAGGATTATAATATGTGAACCAAAAACTTTGTAAATGATTTTAACCTTTTCAACTCTTCTTCCTTCTTTCTTCTAATAATATTAATAATTCTATTGACTGCGTAACCTTTTAGTCAGTTAAGGGAAATTAAGGATTTTTTTATTATTATTATTATTATCTTGATACTCCTGGATCTTCTGTGCAGATACCTCAGAAGCTTTTTCAGCTTGTGCGAGTTAGGAGTTAAGTTGTGTTCTGGGTAGGCTTTGTTACTGCGATCTTGCGCCACTTTAGGTCACAGCACTGTTAATTTTTGACCCAACAGTGAAATGGTGGCCGACACCCGTCCAACTAGAAAATTTCTTTTTCATCTAAACCCGGACCTTCCGGTTACGAGTCCGATGCTCTACCACTAAGCTGTCCGCGCTCAGAATGAATTCAATTAAAATCTGCAATGTTGATATGATAAAGCGTTGATGGAAAGTACGAGTTTATCAATTAGTAGAATTTTCCTATGAAATTCCGATAAATTTTGTTTATTTACTTTATGATAAAAATCTGCGTGTAAAACATAATTGAAGGGCTCCAACCATCTCCTTTCGATTGATACATATTGACAAGAAAGATCAGAAAAAATAATATGGAATGAAATTTCATATACAATTCATAGCGTTTTCCAAAATTAGATAAGAAGAGAATTTAACGAATTTGCATGATTTATCTTTACGAAATTATACATGAGCATTTGTGCCGTTATTTTACATCTGAATACTTGAACTCGATCGAAATTGAATTTTCGGAAATATTCTAAATACAAAACTTCAAATGTCAATAAGTCAGGAGGCATGGAGCCAATTCTGTCCATTTACGAATATTACTGATATATTGAGACTCAAAATCCACCTCGGAATTTTAAGTCGCCAGATATTTTTGTTCGGAAATCAGCATTTTATCTCCAATTGTCCAATCCTCAAGAAATATCGCATAAATCTTTATATCGTTATTATACATCAAACGCCAAATTAAATTTCTATCGAATAAGAAGTTTCAGGACTATTCGGAAAATAAGGAAAAGTGAATACCTGCAGAAATATTGAAATAAATATAAAAATAATATTAGATGTACGTTCTACCTTAAGAGAAGGTTTTTCAACAATGTCACCAACTGAATATGCCGGGTAAGATTGTAGTGAAAAAATTATTTTCAAAATATAGGTTTATTGCTGAAAAGCCTTCTCTTAAGGCGAACTGTCCAGTATCATATTTCAATGGTATATTAGGTGTTTCCAAATTGATTCGAAAAATTTTAAGACTTAATTCTTCAGCAGAAATTGATGAAGATCTTTCATTCAATATTTTGTTTTAAGCCTTTTCCCTTAAAAGTTATTATATTATTATTAGTTATAGCGAGCGGGCGTCTGTCCACCCCACCACTGCGTTCGCACGGACTTTTGTCGTTCAGCCCTAATTTATATCTCCCCGACGAGATCCAGTTTTTGGATAAAACAGATAATATTGTTCAGGGGTTAATTTTTTCAGTTTGCAGTGGGCTATAAAAGCCTGACCAAAGACCTCGAATCTGATGCGACTCACCGCTGGGCACTCTGAGACGATGTGCATGGCTGTTTCAGTGCCTGCATTCATCGTCTTCAGCCAGACCGATTTTGTGCAAATGCGCTTTCAGCCTGCAATGACCTGACATAATTACGACAAGTGTTCCTAGTTTGGCCCTATTTAGAAGGTGTTCCAAGGAACACCTTCGAATGTTTCGGGCCAGAATGGCTCCGCCAGAAAGACTCTAGTCTTGAGTTCAGTCTTCCGGTTATCGCCTGCTTGGCCAAGGGGTAGTTCCAGAAATGGTTTCGGTCCTACCAGAGGCAGCGCAGCTCCAGCAAACGCCAACCGATCTGCCTCCTGGTTACCCAAATAGTTTGAGTGGTTCGGTATCGGAACCAGAGTGACTCTGTTATACAAACAGAGCCTGTTTGAAGCCGTACGGCAACTCCAGACTATTCTCGAGGTACTAGAGCTGGATTCTTTTAGTACTGACTGACTATCAGTAAATATTTTGATTTTGTCGTGGTGGGTCTGCTGTTTTATTAGCAGTTCTGCCGCGGTTTCAATGGCAAATAGTTCTGCCTGGAATATGATTGCGTTTTAACCGAGACTCAATGAGCTGTTGATTCTCGGTTTTCTCTCATAGACTCCCGCTCCCGTTCGTCGTTCGCGAACCGTCTGTGAACAAGCCAAGGTCGGTCCTCAACAGAACCTCAGCATGCTGGGTCCATTCGTCCCGGCTGAGGACGATTACATTGAAATGCCGTGTTGACTCGTGACTTTTGACATTAGAACCTAGGGCATCGATAGTGCTGTTAAAAGCTCGTCCAGCAGTCCTGAGCCTCCCATCACTATTGCCTCTAGCCTGTTGATCACTAATTGATATAGTTTGTTTGTGGTCCGTTTCGCCTCTTTCTGCACGAGTAGGTGCAGGGCTGGTAGATTTAGTACCATGGCTGCCCTGGGTGTGGTGCGAAACGCACCTGTAATCGGGTGAGCTTATATTGGCCAACCGTTTGTTGGCCTTTCTTCCACCACGTTACAGCGCCATACATTATCCGTGGTCTAATTACCATAGTATATAGCCAGTACATCTGCCTGGGCTTTAGGCCCCAGGTTTTACCACAGATCCGCCTGCAAGTCCAGGAAATCATTCTGGCTTTATGACACGCTTTATCTAGGTGTGCATTCCAACTGAGAGTTTTGTCCAGGACTATTCCCAGGTATTTTGCCCTTACAAGTTTAAGGCCCATTGAAATTAAGGCAGTATTTGGTTTTACTAAATATTTTTATATGGAATTATATTATATTAGGAAGAATTTGGAAGTAACATAACGCTAATTAGAAGTCACTTTTTCAATTTCTATTAAATAGGAATGAAAAACTCAACCCCTACAATAAATCGCATCAAAACTTCGTGATGTTTCGTCATTTAAAAAATTGATAAATTCAACGAGTTACTTTTTATGTCTTCACTTTTCTTCTGAAATCATTAGTTTGATCACAAAAAATAGGAAACTCTCAGACCTTTTCACATAAATTCAAATAGAAAGCTGTTAAATATAATTCTAATGACAAATATTGTCATTGTTGTTATTTGATCTTCCTGAGGTACTAATGAAAATATAGTGAATAAAATAGCAAATTATACAAATGCTAAAATGACGGATATGCATTTTGTATCGGCTGTTTTTTGTAGAGTGATAGAACTTTCGATAGGGATAACTGTGATTTGACAGAGGGTAAAAGCCATGTTGTTTTGACATTTCTGTTCAGTAAGCATTGACAAATTATCATGGAAAGGCTCACGCCGCAACAACGTTTACAAATTGTTGAAATTTATTCTCAAAATCAGTGTTCTATTCCCAAACTTATAGAGCACTTCGTGAAATTTATGGTTTACATAGTCGTCCCCCAGAGCACCTTATTCGTCGAATTATCGATTGATTTCGGACAACTATACGTACAGAAGAAAATGTCGCTGCTGTAAGTCATAGTGTTAATTATGATCCGGATTTGTCTATTCGACGACGTTTACAACA
This sequence comes from Megalocaria dilatata, assembly GCA_034642435.1. Lineage (NCBI taxonomy): Eukaryota > Metazoa > Arthropoda > Insecta > Coleoptera > Coccinellidae > Megalocaria > Megalocaria dilatata. Next base: position 24,695,972 of record CM067858.1, on the reverse strand, counting down.
AGTTGGACTCTGTGCATTCATCACATGGAAAATTTTGCATTAAGATCTTGGTCTGCACCCATACAAGATCCAACTGGTTGAAGAACTAAAGCCACTTGACCATAATAAGCGTCATTTGGTTGCCGATTGGGCCCTAGAGTAGCTTGAAGTTGATCCACTTTTTTATCGTAAAATTGTGTTTAGTCATGAAGCTCACATCTGGTTGAACGGCTATGTAAACAAGCAAAATTGCCGTATATGTAGTGAAAAAAATTCTCAAGGAGTTCTGCCGGTTCCATTGCGTCCTGAAAAATGCACTGTATGGTGTGCTTTACACCTGGAGGCATCATCGGTCCATATTTCTTCAAAAACGATGCTGGAGCTACTGTTACAGTGAATAGTGCTCGTTACAAATCAATGATCAATGATTATTTGGTTCAAAATTTGAATGATATCGACCCAGAAATGCTTTGGTTCCAAAAAGATGGCTCTACACCTCATGCTGCTACCGTAACAATTGATTTATTTAAATAAAGATTTGACGATAACATTATTTCGAGAAATGGTCCAATTAATTGGCCTCCAAGATCATGCGACATAACTCCACTGGATTATTTTGTTTGGGGTTATGTCAAGTCATTGGTTTATACTGATAAATCAGAAAAAATAGGCGCTTTGAAAGCCAACATAACTCGTGTTATCGATGAAATAAGGCCTGAATTACTCGAAAAAGTGGTCCAAAATTGGTCTGGTCGAATGCGGTTCCTCAGAGCTAGTCGTGGTGGACATATGCCGGATATTATTTTTAAAACATAAATGTCATAAAATTATCATTCAAATAAAAAAAAAATTGGCTTCAATCTTAATTTAAATGTTATTTATTTCAATTTAAAGTTTTATGACTCTAAGAAAAACATCCGATATATGGGCGCGCTAATGGAAATAGGTTAAAAACTCGTTAGTTCCACGCTGAGTTATTTGCAGAAAATACATCACTTTATCATACCATGTTTTCGTGCATTCATCAACGTCTTCGAAAAAATTTTGCAATCGAAAAATCTCTCGATAAACAACTTAGGGGTGGGCCATTTAAAATTTGCATTTTTGATCAGCTATAAACGAAAAAATAATGAACATTTTTTCAATGTTATGATTCCATAAGAAAGTTTTAACCATGACATTTAAGAATTAAAAACAATATCATTAAAATTAGAGTCAAAACTGGCTAATGTACCTCATCCAATCAATCAAATTTTTCCGTACATTGTCGATTGTTTGGAGCTCAATCGCATGATTAGAAACTTCGATTTCGTGTATGAAGGCATCAATCGTTTCTTGATGGTTAGCGGTTAGAAAAAGTGTTTATCCTTAACGGATCCCCACAAAAACTAGTCCAACGGAGTCAAATCACAGCTTCATCGCTAAAGATGATTTTTCTGGGAAAATGCTCATCTTCATCCATGATCATTAGTCCTTTGAGAGAAATGGAAACATATCGGATGGTCTCTAGGCACTTCTTGCACTGGTTGAACTTTGTAAGCCTTCATACCCAGGTCTTTATGCAAAATTCTCCTCAGAGAAGTGTGAAAAATGTTCAGTTCTTGAACATGATGGCGAGTTGATGTTGATGGACCTTCTGGGCTACAGCAGCAATGTTTTCAGGTGTGCTTACTCAGAGAAAGATACAATTTTAACGAAAAAATTGATTCAGAAATTTCCGTGAGGTTCTTTTATTTCTGTTCAATGTTTCACGTTAATTTTTAACAGTTTGGATAAAACTTTGGAAATATGTTTTTAATATTTTCCAGTTTTGTCCAAACGTAAAATCGGTTCGTTTCGTTAATGTCAAATTTCTTCCAAACATGAATGACAGAAGAGTTACCAGACTGGAAATAACCACCACTTCAAAATGCAAACTCTAGATGACCCACCCTTTGCCAGAAAAATTTCGCAAGTCTAAAACAAAAGCCAGTACCTGATATTTAGAATTCTGAAAGAACAACAGTTGTATCCCTTTCACATCTAACGAATCTAATCGTTCTTACCTTTTTTTTGTCGGTGGATAAATCAAACAATCACAAGGTTTCGGTGTTCTTACTTCGTAAGGCTAGTTTTTCACCGGAATCTATTAGAAATTTTCAAACTAACCAAAAATTGTCGAATCTAGGTTTCAACAACTATTTTGCTAAATGTGTGGCTTGCTGTCATTGATGATTATTTAATGGGGCCTTCTTTTCTTCCGATACGATAAAAGGGATACGCCTACTATCATCTCCTTAAAAAGTTGCCAATACTTCTTGAGGATATTCCTATACAAATCATGCAAGAACTATAGTTCACGCACGTTGGTGCTCCGGTCCATTTTCAGCATTGAGACGAAGTTATTTCAGACTGTTGGATAGGTCTGAAAGGTCCACAAAATTAGTCTGCTTGATTTCCAGAGTTGAATCTCTGGTAGTTTGTATTTGAGATTTTCTTTAAACGCTGGTCTATTCAACACTCGTACAAAATATCGCATCATATCAAAGAATCCTGTGGGGTTATTAGGAATACACTCGAGCTATTCAAAAAATTCGAAATTCTTTTAAATGATATTTTTTAGGTGAGCCGTTTCATTATAATATTCACTATGTGGTTAATTCAGTTTGTTCTTATTGTTTCTTGATTGTCATTTTTTCCAACTGAATCAAATGATGGCTTTCTTAATGTATTATTTCAGGAAACCTTCAAGATATTACATAAATTTTAACGAAAAATATTTGTCATTAAGAATTTATATTTCTTTATATTAATTTATATGATTATATTCAATTGAAAGCAGTCAACTTATTTTTTCAACAAAAATATGGAAAAAAGTTTTACATATATTTTTCAAACTGAACTAACAATTTAAGGAGAAAAAGTCGGGTTATAAAAAAATTGCGTATTGAATTTTTCATTTCAAATTAATTTTCTCATTTGGAAAATATTGAAACATCAAAAAGTTCTGATGCGGAATGTGGTAGGGGTTGATTTTCTCACACCCTTGTTAAATTAATTAATTTTTGTGGAAGAACCACCTTTTAAAATTACGCGCATCAATTTAGGAACATTCTGTATACTTCAAAACCATTTTTCTTGCGAATTTTTCTGATGTCGAAATTAAATATCAGAATGAATAATTTTCGAATTTGTAGCGTTTGTAATGCGCACAGTAGGTGATTTATGAAGGTTGCAGAATATTCCATACTCTCTGAAGCACAATTTTACTAAGAATCTTTATCTACTGTGACTATAAAATCAATCCATTGAATTTTTACGAATTCAAAAATCATATAATGGCTAATTAAGAATTTTAAGTGAAATTTTCTTTCTCATATACCATAAGAATAACCATAGTTTTATAATCAACGATTTTAGAACAATCAAATCGTGAACTGTCAAAATTTTTATATACTGCTTAATTCCAATGGTCCATCAATCGTAACTAACGAACCAGAACCCATCAATGAAAAAGAGTTCTAGAAATGCACCGTTATTTACGCAAGTTCCTCATCTAACTCGTCGCCCGACGAAAATGACCTATTAGAACCATCTATCTTCCAAAATCCGGTACCAGGAATGTAAATTTGGGGGACCAAACATGTTAAGCAGAAGGGCCGGCGCAAGAGTCAAATGATCTTCAGTTGTTTCATTGTAAAAGATAAAACACTACTTGTTGGGACGCACTGAAATCCAACCAAATCAAAAGTGGTTATATGCCCCTCTCAAAATATATAAGGTAGTCTTGGATTTCGTATTGTTAGTTTACATCCATCCCACATGTAAGGTTCTTGAGGAAATAGGGAAATATTCCATTCATAAATCACTATGAATAACGCGAAGTTGTACAAGAATCGTAATGGGCTACAGCAGAGCGACTCGGTATACGTTATCGAACATTTTTCGAAATACCTACGGTGGAAGGATCAAAAGGAAGTGGTGTTAGATGTAGGAACAGGGGATGGTCGAACGCTATGTGAATTGTTGTTGCCGAAAATCGAAAATAACGTCGAAAAAGTGATTGGGACGGATTCGTCAAAGAATATGGTGAAATTTGCAAGGGAGGAGTATACGAGCGAAAAGGTTTCCTTTGAAGAATTAGATATAGAGGCAGCCGATGTTCCTGTGAAGTTTCAGGAAAAATTCGATCATATATTCTCGTTTTTTTGCCTACATTGGGTACTAAAACAGAGGTGAGTGTTCTGTGTTTTAAATTTGGTAGGTTTTCAGGTTTTCTCAAATAATAAAAAAATTTCATTTTCTCTTTTCATTTTTCATCACTCCAGAAGACCTATCTGAAAGAAAATTTTATAGGGATTCACTAGTTGACTTTGTTCATTGTAAATTCTCAAAGGAAAGCTAGACAAATTTTTTATCTAAGTTTGAAATGTACACATTTCTGATACCTTATAAAAGATGTCTATTCAGTTTACATTCGAATTTAATGAATAGAGTGTGCAGTTGGCTCTAGGTGAAACATTATAACAATTTTATTTAAAAAAAATTCACAGTCATAAACGAAAGATCGAAATACGTGTCAGGATTCTGAATAAATTATGAAACATAAAACTGTGTGAATTTTTTTTTAAATGAAATTGCTCGAATTTTTTCGAAATATTTTTTCAATTTCAAACTATTTGAGGTGAAACTTTCTAAAAAGTCATTATTCATTGTAATACAATTTTCTTACGTCAGCTAAAATATTATTTTATAACCTTGTGTTTTTTTGATTAATAGGCACAATAAGATTTTTTGGATAACTAATTTCATCGACACAATTTAACTACGTATGAAGTACATGCAATCGAAACATATATGTATAATAAAATAATAAGAAGCGGTTTTTTACTTCATAGAAGGATTATTAAAAACTTTAAATATCAAAACAGATTTAATCTATTAGTCTCCTACAATTTTAATTTCAAAAAATTTTATTCAAAATCTTGCAGAATTAAATTAATGTCTTATAATAGATGAATTAATAAATTTTTAAATGTTTCGTCCCAAGCATGCGCACCTGAACTCTTCAGATAGGCGGTGCACAGCTTTGCCCGTGCCAAAATGTTTTGTTTCTGATCTTATATTTATGAAAACTATTAGGAGTACAAATAAGTTTCCGCCGTTTTATTGTAGATGGCGCGGCACGGAGTTTCGGTTAGCTTTCGCAGATGATAATCGGCTTAAAAAATAGTTTGGATATTCAAAAACAACATAACCTATTAATATCATTGATTTTATATTGGTAAAATATAATTTTTATAAGTTGAAAATGTCAAAATTTGAGCCAAGTAAGCGTTATTTGCGGGAAATATTAGTTTACTTCTTTAATTTAAAGAAATCTGCTGCTGAGGCGCATCAATTGCTCGTAGAAGCATATGGTGGGGGTGCTTTGAGTGAGAGAACGTGTCGAGAGTGGTTTCAAAAGTTTAAAAACGGTGATTTCGACGTAGAAGACAAAGATCGCAGTGGAAGGCCAAAAATTTACGAGGATGCAGAATTGGAGGAATTATTGGAGGAAGATTAATAATAATAATAATAATAATAATAATAAAGTGCCTTTTATTTGTACCGTCATATACAGCACAACTGAAATATCGAGGCGAAGTCTAGCTTACGCTACTCCACTTAACCTCTAACAGAATACAAATTACCAAACAAAATTAAACCTAGAGCAATAATACATGCAAAGAAAAGAGATAAAAAAAAAAAAAAAAATTAAGAATCATCTCAAACACAAAAAGAACTTGCTCTAACATTAGAAGTCACTCAGCAAGCAGTCTCACATCGTTTAAAATCATTAGGAATGATTCATAAACAAGGAAATTGGGTTCCGTACGCCGGAAACTTATTTGTACTCCCAATAATTCTTTTCAAAAAATAGACAACATAATTTTAAGACCTTCTCCGAAAGTAATTTGAAACAAATTTTTAATATATTTAAATATTTCAATAAGTTACTTGAAAAACTTCCAAAACATGTAACACATTCTCAAAAAACAATTAGAATTCAGATAAGATAAGGTGATGTCTAAATAATTTGATCATTATTTTATATTTCTTTTGATTCTTTATTAGTTAAGTTCCACCACATGTGATATATATAGTGATGCAGTGTATCTAGGACATTCTTTTTAAAAATTCAATTCTAAATGTTTTTTTGAGATTTATTTAGATTAAAATCTGTAGAAGTTCTGAACAATTAATTTCAGCTATTATCTCCAATAATTTTACTTAACTATACAAATGCATAAACATATACTGGGATTCTTTTTAAATAGATTATAACAAAAAATTCTTATTTTGGGTGGCAAAATGTGAATTCATATCGAATATTTCATTAAAACCTTTCAATGCTTGTTAGTGGCTTAAATTTTCCATTAATTATGTGTTTTGTCAGTGACGGATAATCGAAATTTGTATGATTTTTCGATAATATCGCGTATTTTCAAGAAATGGATATAATCTTTTCATTTATGAAGTTTTATCTATAAATATTTGATTGATTCGGCCTTTACTTGGTGGAAACTCATTTTAATTAAAGAAATGTATATGAGACAGTAATTTATTTCCACAAAAATGTTTGTACTACTACAACAATTGTTTCACCACGATGTTGTTTCTTCAGAAACACAATATAATGTAATACCTGAAGAAGCCACATCGTGGTGAAACAATTGTAGTAGTACAAACATTTTTGTGGAAATAAATTACTGTCTCATATACATTTTTTTAATTTTATATATAAGGTTGTTCGGAAAGTAATTTCGTTTTTTTGAAACTATTTAATTGTATTTTTCGCAAACCCAACTTCACACTTAAGCCGCATAAACACTATATGCTTGATTCTACTTCTATTTCTAGATTTTCGTTGGTGCCCTTTTAAATATATACAGTGCCAGAACTGGTTTGCAAAATTTCGATTCGGCAATTTTGATGTCGAAGATATACCACGTTCCGAGAGCCCAGTTGAAGCTATAAAGGTAAAAGTTGATTCAAATCGGCGAATAACAACACGTGAGATCGGTAAGAGGATAAATTTATCGAATTCAACTGTTTATGACCACTTGAAAGGCCTGGTTTTAATCTCGAAGCTCGATATATGGGTTTCCCATGTTCTCACAGAGAGAAATTGTATCGTCGCATTGATGTCTGTGGTTCGCTTCTCAAACGTCACGAAAATGATCTATTTTTGAAGAGCATAATTACTGGGGACGAAAAATTGGTCGTGTATAACAATTTCAAACGCAAGAAATCATGGAGCAAAAAAAATGTACCGGCTCAAAGCATTTCTAAAGCCAATATCCTTCAAAAAAGGTAATACTGTCTGTTTGGTGGAATTTTAAAGGAACAGTTGTTTTTTTTTTGAGCTTTTACCACATAATACAACAATTAATTCGGAAGTCTACTGTCATCAGCTGAACAAACTGAATTATTCACTTTAACAGAAAAGACCAGAATTAATCAACAGAAAAGGTGTAGTGTTCCACTAAGATAATGCGAGAGCTAATAGAAGTTTGGTCACTCGCCAAAAGCTTTTACAGCTTGAATGGGATACACTGCCACACCCACCATATTCTCCAGATCTGGCGCCTTCGGATTTTCATTTTTCCCGGTCATTACAGAATTTTTTATATGGTAAAACCTTTTCTTCAAATGAAGAGGTCAAAAATTACCTAGATCATTTTTTGAGCGTGAAATCATGCTACTACCAGAAAGATGGCAAAAGGTGTTGGACCAGAGTGGCCAACATTTGATTCAATAAAATATTATTCATTATACGATAAATGACTTTCATTTTCCCAAAAAAAAACGAAATCACTTTCCGAAGAACCAAATATCCGACCTTTCAGGTATTGTTTGTAACTAGGTCTTTGAATATAATTTCAAAATTTCTATTTCATATCCAATTTGCAGAATAGCGAAATATTTCATTATCATAAGTGGAACAATCAGAAAGTCAGAAAGCTGTTGTTTACTCATTCTTCAAATTTTCCATACGTTATAAACCAATCCACTCTAGCTATCCATAAGTGACTTGGTATGAGTATTACAATCGACCATCAGAATAATAGTTATACATGTCAAAATTTTAGTAGACCTACTGGACTGATGGAATTAATCATAATCCCCTGTAACACATATTATAAACGTTATTGTCTAAGCAGGAAGTAGAGGAACACGAACATAATATCTAATGCAAGAATTCAGGATGAATGAGCCATTAGTTAAGAAAAATAATAGATGGTAGTAGGCCTATACAACTAATTTTAATACATACATTTGGAGGTCGTTGTACTACTTAAAATTTTGTTGGAAACACATGCTATCCAGAGCTCCACCATTGAACTATATTATGAATACTATTATTAATACCGGATTGTCAGAATGGCGGAATAATAAGCAAGTTGTAATTTCACCGCATATGTTAAAAAATTCCTAAAAGCAGTTACTTACTTAACATTAGGAAAGATTCTAATAACTGACCTTCGAATAAATCAGATTCTGGGTAGGAAAATTTCAGACTTTTTCTATTTTCGTAAATATTGGATCACCCTGTACGTGAACTTAATAAATTTCTCTCGTTTTCGTGACCACAAAAACTAATTTGTGAGAAAAATTGAAAACTCTACTTGTCACCATCATACACAGTGATCAATAAATATTATTTCTGAAAAGAAATGTAATTTTTTTAAATGGTTTGATTGATATTTAAACCTGTAAAATATTGCTAGAATTATTTGATCAGTTTTCATCTGTGACAAAAAATACGCAGGCTCAATTTCCTGATCATAATTCAGATTGAAATATTGAAATTATCTTGAAAACAAAATGACATATTATTATTTCTATAATGAAAAGCTTATGTTATCTCAACAATTCACTTGAATACTAGTATTTACGTAGAGATTTTAGGTTAAGATATCAAATCATAAAAAAGTGTTCATAAATTAAACGAATTTATTTGAGAAAACTTTTTATCAGCAAACTGGATAATGAATAGAACGAAAAGAGAAAAGAAATTGAAAATATTTGAACTCAAAAACAATCAAACAAAATCAAAATGAATGAAAAAATTTTCATTTCAGAAATTGTTCAAAATGGTATTCATTTCAATACACTTTACATCACGTTGATATTGTTATTTTACAGATTTCGCTATCGAATTCGGTTGAGATTTAATAATAGCACCAGCATCAATAATTCTTTGCATCAGTTGCTCCATACTGTTAATCTGTACCGCATAGACCCTCTTATTGAAGCGCTCCATATAAAAAATAACCCGTGGATGTTAGATCAGGAAATCGAGGAAGCCAAGCCACATGTCTACCTCTGCCAATCCATCTGTTTTCTAAAGTGTCAAATATTTGCGCACTTTTCTTTACCTGAAAGCAAAAAAATTAATCGTTATTAAATTTTGTTGCTGGAATACATTACAATTCTTGAAAAAACTATTTTAATAATAAAAAATATTAGATAGAGTAGTCGGGTACTTTCTGATAGATCATTTTAGTTAGAAAACGAAATTACTTTGTTTACTATCACTAGCTTTATTTAATTACAGTTACTCGTGTTTCGTAGTATTACTAAATTTTCAAACTGAAAGATTCAGTTGCGTATTTTTTCTTTATAGGTTATAGTCTGCATGATCAATAGATTTATTGCCGGGTCATTTTGGGGTTTATGAATTTCTAGAACTTCGAAAATATTCATTTTATTACCCTTTGTCGCAAGATGTTGGTTTATACAGGGCATCGAATAGTGGAGAATTCTACAGGTCCTTCTGCTCGTTCGATAGATTTATTGCCGGGTCAATTTGGTGTTTATGAATTTCTAGAGAAAATATTAATTTTATTGCCCTTTGTCGCAAGATAAAAAATTTCCATATCTTCTAGTTCAGGGAATGAATATATGGTTTATTTCAAAGAAATGGCTAGCAAAATTCGACTTGTCCCTCCTGTATTTAAAGGCGGCTAGGTATTCTTTGTATCTGGTTTCGATACTTCTATAAGAAAATATTACTTACAATGTTGAAAATTATAAAATTAAGGTAATTTATCGTTATATTATTGTCGATCGAAATTATCGTACAGTCGTACTCAGTTATTTTCAATAGTAAAACAGAAATATAATACTACTAATATATCGAGTTATCGATATTTTTTCAGAAAATAATGAATAAATATCGTCGATATTTTCAACGCCGATACTATCGATATTCGATATTTTCAATACCAATACCCTCGATAGACGATATTCGATATTTATTTTTAGAGTATCAAATTCGTGATTTTTTTATATTTCGCACTATGATTTCGACCCCTCGAAACATATTATACTCTAGTTCAGTAGTTTCATTGTCGAAAATCCTGATTTAGCGTGACCAGATTCAGTTGAAAACGACATATTCACCAGTTGCCGCTATTTTTATGAAAAAAAATTAATTAAGTTATAACTAAATCTTCCTAAAAGCTCTGGAAATAAATAGACACAATAAAATTGGAATATCATTCAGCGACCAATTCAACAACTCGCCGCTTTCAAATATCTTTCTGTACCTCAAAAATTCGAATTAAAATGATCTATAATAAAGTAACGGACTACTCTATCCAATATTTATAGATTTATTGCTGGAATTCCCAAGAACGTTCGTACCTGCCTCATATTTACCTATACGATATTGATCGTTATGTTGTTCATGCCCTTAAATTGCCATCAGAACTTACAAATCCCTGGGTCCCACCATCAAATTACGATTTTGCTTCTGATGCCAGCGCCATCCATTTGAAAAGAAAATTTAACCGCCGCTGGTTAGATCAATATACTTCTTGGTTGGTCGTTTGAAAGGTACTTTATGTATGCATTGTGCTGTTTTTCCTCCTAGTATTGTTAGAGTTAAAGGAGTTTTGGGGTCATTCATGATAAGGTCATACATAAAATTTAAAAATATACATGAAGATTGCAGAAAACACGTCGGCAGTCACTACCAAAAAACTTCAACAGCTGCTGCAAAAGCATTCCTTGAAAATGTTCCAGTTGATGTGCAGTTGCAAAGTGGTCATCAAAAGACGATTGAAGAAAACAAACAAATATTGTCATCAATTATTTCTTGTATCATATTTTGTGGAACTCATGATTTGCCACTTAGAGGAGATGAGGGGGTTTTCTTTGGCCTTTTAAATTTGAGAATTGACTGCGGTGATCTGAAGCTAGAGTATCACTTGGATAGATGTCGAAAAAATGCAGTCTACACTTCACCAAAACTTCCGATTGAAATTATAGGATTATATGGTGAAGTTGTTAAAGAAAGAATTATTGATGACTGTAAACAAGCAAAAGCTTACGCTGTAATGGCCGATGAAACAGCAGATATCGCTGGAAAAGAACAGCTTTCTATCGGATTGCGGTTTTATGATGAGAATCAACAAAAAATCAGAGAGGAATTTGTAGGCTTTGTTGAGCTGAAATCTCAAGATGCCCCTACTATACAATCGCTAGCACAATTCAGAGTTTTTTAGTTGATCAAAATCTTTCAGCAGAGAATTGTGTTGAATTTGAATTTGACGGATGTTCTACGATGGCTGGAAAAGAAGGTGGTGTACATGCCATTTTGAGGAAAAAGTACAATAAATCTTTATTTTTTTATTGCTCAAGCCACAAACTAAAACTCGTGGTCAATGATGCTAGCAAACTACCGGAAATAAGAAACTTGATTGCAACTGTTAAGGATACAATATCCTTCTTTCGTGAGTCGCCAACCCGCAGGACTTCGGCTCCAAATTCATCAAGGCTCTATGAGACCAGTTGGTCTGAGAAATACAAGAGCATCAGAAAGTTTTCAAACAGCTTTCATAAAATCGTCATTACGCTAGAACATCTCTCGATCGAAGGAAACTATGCTACAAGAAAATTTGCCTATCATTTGCACTGTGCAGTAACAAAAACCAAATTTCATTATAGGTTTAGTCATGATTACAAAGTACTCTGAGATTTTGGAACCCGTTTTGAACGTTTTACAAGGTAAAAATATGAATTTGATTATAGTGAGGAACACATTGGTAAAATTCTTGATATCATCAAGAAGGATCGACAAGAAATTGAAATGTTTCCGTGGATGTACTTAAAAAATCACATGAATTCGCGGATCTGGCGTTGTGTTAACACTTCCACGAATTGTTAAAAAGCAAATACACAGAAGTAATCCACCGTCTGAGACTGCGATTGAATACTGGAGACGATCGTTGATTATCCCTTATCTTCACTCTTTGACCTTATCATTGAATGTTAGATTTCCACACGAGAATACACCTGCTTTTGCCTTATCCCATCTTGATCCTTCATACATGCTAAAAAGTACTTCGAAAGATTCGGAAAAAAACGCAAAATCTTTCATGGGATTTTTTGAGTTGGGTGATATCTCTGCAGAAGTAGATTTGTGGTATAATCTGTGGAAAAAGAAAGATTTAGCAGCGGACAAATTAAAGAATATTGAAGTGGCTCCACTTTTGGAGGAGGCCAATATTTTTCCCTGCAACAATGCATGCACTCCTCATTTTAAGTGCTTTCTCATCCACTACGGCTACTGTTGAACGATCTTTCAGTACCCTTCGAAGGGTAAAGACCTGGCTCAGAAATACAATGAGGAGAGGACAGATTGAATGGGTTGAGTTTGATGAGCGTCCATCGTAAATATTTTAAAGAAAATTTGGACCGGATTGAAACGAGAGTTTTGAACAAGTTTTCTACAAATCGAAGAAAAATGATAATATTATAAGGCATGTAACTAGAATTCATTTTTTTTTCAAGCAAATAATTGTAATAACTTAGTTGATAAAGCACTGTTATCATTATACATACATTTCTGAAAATTTTGGTTTCATTCACCTTAGAAAAAAAATGTGATAAAATGTTCCCGACCATGGTTTGATCCTGGGTACGCCCTTGATGAGAATCATATCCGTAAATTCTTCTCGAGAGTACTTAAAAAGCATTTCTAAATTCGTTAACAGATCAAATCGCCAAATTAAATCTTTGCGTTTAGGAAAACTAAAAAAAATCATAATGTCCATAGGTGATTCAATATTCACGAAAATAAAAAGAATCCAAAATTTTCCTAGTCCGGATCTGACTCATTCGAATTTATAAATATTGAAGGAAGACGATAGTAAAGGGTGGCAACATTTCAAAAATTGAAATCATTCGGTCAATTAGTTCAAGAGTTATTGAACCGAAAAATTTCACCAATAAGATGAACATCACCTTGTATATCCCAAATGAAGGCACTGAGACGATTAAAACTTCTTGATACGAGTCCAGCATAAACACGTGAAGTCATGGTATCCGTTTATCGCATTCTTCCCGGGACATCCTGTAAAATTAAGTGCTCTTCCAACTTCTTGAATTGATTATCTTCTGATTTTTTCATCACTCTTGGGAAAAGTTTGAATTAAAAATTCCAAAAACTCATTGTTGTTTAAAATATCCCAAAAACTGAGGACCCAATTTTTTCAACCACAATGTCCATTAGTTCGAAATTTACTAATGTGCAGTTTGAAACCTGGAAATTTTGGGGATGCACACGAATAATAGAGAAAATTGTTTTATTTCGATGAGCAACCTATTTGTTGAATTGACAGTGTTTTTTTATAATCATCAATCATTTATTTTCAGCATAGCCTTCAAAAATATTTACGAAATGTTGAAACCAGATGGACAGATATTACTCACATTCTTGGCAAAAAATCCAATATATGACATTTATGAAGAGATGTCAAAAATGGAGAAATGGGCTAAATACAAGACAAATTACAGAAAGTTTGTTTCGCCATATCATAACTCTCCTAATCCTGAAGATGAAGTTAGGAATTTATTGAAAAAGATTGGTTTCCACGTGAGCATTTGTCGGTCAGAGAAGAGGTGTTATTCATTTCTGAATATAGCAGCGCTTAATGGTGAGTAATTATAATTTGATCAAAGTATAGAATTTTCTTATGGCAGTAATTTAGAACAAATTTTCAACGGCCCTTTACTTGTAATCTGAAATACTGAAATTCCTATCGAAACAAGTGTTAGGAATCAGATTAGACGTAACATCAAGGCTTTTCCAATAGCGATGGTACAAGATAGAAATTAGAAAAATACATAAGTTAATCAGAGAGAAACAAATATTTTTTCATTTGAAAGGTTCATCACATTCTCATATAAATTTGGCTGTATTTCATCAATAGTTCGTTCAATGGTTATTTTTAATTGCTCAGTTGTTGTTTGATCATCAGAATTAACATGTGACTCAACATATCCCCAAAGAAAGAAATCACAAGGTGTTAAATCACACGACCTGGAAGCATAATTTACTGGACCAGTTTTTCAGATAATTTTATCACCAAATTTTGTTTTCGATAGAAGAATAGAATAGAATAGATTTATTCATGTTTTTACCGAATCGGTTCACACACGTCCCAAATAAAATAGAGAATTTTATAATTAAATTTTCACATCAACAAAATATCCATGTTCATATATCCCCATAACATAGTGAATATCACATTGTATTAAACACGAATTACTCTCAACTTAATAAAATCATCAACGGTATAAAATATGTTTTCAACGAAGAAACACTTCAATCTATGTTGGAAAATCCTCATGGACAATTTTCTTACATCATTCCGTAGTTTATTCTATAGTCTTGATGCCATTGCCAAGTAAAATGAAGCCCTCTGCAACCCACTGAGTCTGGCTGAAAAGTATCCGGTAATTTTTAGAGTGATAGAACTTTAAATTGAAATAAAAGACATTTAAATTGAGATTGAAGCCAAATTTGTTTTTTCATTTGAAAGATAATTTTATGACATTTATGTTTTAAGCATAATTTCCGGCATATGTCCAACACGACTAGCTCTGAGGAACCGCATTCGACCAGACCAATTTTGGACCACTTTTTCGAGTAATTCAGACTTTATTTCATCAATAACACGAGTTATGTTGTCTTCCAAAGCGTCTATGGTTTCTGGTTTATCAGGATAAACCAACGACTTGACATAACCCCAAAGAAAATAATCCAGTGGAGTTATGTCGTATGATCTTGGAGGCCCATTAATTGGACCTATTCTCGAAATAATGTTATCGACAAATCTTTCTTTCAATAAATCAATTGTTACGGTAACAGCATGAGGTGTAGCACCATCTTGTTGGAACCAAAAACTTCTGGGTCGATACCATTCAAATTTGAAACAAATAATCATTGATCATCGATCTGTAACGAGCAACATTCACTGTAACATTAGGCCCAGCATCGTTTTTGAAGAAATATGGCCGATGATGCCTCCAGCGTGTAAAGCACACCATACAGTGCATTTTTCAGGATGCAATCGAACCTGCAGAACTTCTTGAGGATTGTTTTCATTCCATATATGGCAATTTTGCTTGTTCAACCAGAAATGAGCTTCATCACTAAACACAATTTTACGAGAAAAAATTGGATCAACTTCAAGCTGTTCTAGGGCCCAATCAGCAAACAAACGACGCTTATTATGGTCAAGTGGCTTTAGTTCTTGAACCAGTTGGATCTTGTATGGGTGTATACCAAGCAATTCTTTCAATTCACATCGAGTTTTTCTCTTATTTTATCAACATTTTTCAAACTACAAATCCTTTTGATCTGAAATATGAGTTTTAGAAGGAGGATGACAACAAACTTGTTCCTGTTTGTGTGATCCTCAAACAAAAATTTGTGAGCGGAGCAGCGTTGAGCGCTAAAGAAACCATAGCAACTGTCCCAAGATTAACTTTAAATTTAACAATTAGATGAAAATTAGTGACATGAAGGCTAATGTAAAATTTCGTGAAGACCAAAGAAAAATTATTTTGTGAGCAGAGCAGCGACACCATAGCAACGGTCCTACGAATGTATTTATATTTATTTCGATAGAAAATAACAACAAGAAGGCTAATAAAAAATTCCACAATTTTCTGTGTTTCCACGTGCGTACAACAGACGAGTAGGGCCGTGTCTACTTTTTTAGGGTTCTGTGATTTAATGCAAACAGAATTTAACTCAGAGAGATAAATTAATTCGGCTAATCTGTATCAAAAATCATTAATAAGGAGTATGAGCTATAAATATATATTTTGGTACAGATCAGCCGAATTAATTTATTTTAATATGAATATGCTAATTATGAGCATTACGGCAAATTATGGTCTGATTTGAGCATGAGAAAAGTTTATTCTGCGTTAGTAACGTGAAAATATCGAGAATACAATGAATACATTTCTCTACTTGAATTAACCTCCAAAGGTTTGTCTTCTTGTATGTAGCATACTCTAGATGGCGGCAGTGTATTATTAATATCTTAGAGTCTCTGTTTATAGCGAGTATAGATACTTGACAGATTTGAAGTCACTAGCATACATTGCATTGATGAAACCAATTAGTATGAAACGTGCGCATGTCTGCAATATGCCTCTGTGATCTACAAAACCTTGTCGAGTTTGTTTGAGTATAGAATTGTTATCAGATGTATGTTACACTGTCTAGATTTCTTGAACTTCCTATTACCATAGCTCATACTCCTTATTAATTATCAAAAGAGGCTTCTGAAATACTGACCTCCAAGTTGACCAACAATCATTTATTGAAACAAAGACAATACACCAGTTTTAATGAATAGTTAGTTTTATAGATGAGTTCTTTATTTTGATATGAATGTAACATTAATTTGTTATTCTAATCAATAACTAGATTTACCTGATAAAAGTCTAACGTATATTTTTGGTATTAGACAAAAATATTCAAATAGTGGACATTAACTACTCCTGCACCAAATCATATGTTGGCCTCTGTAATTAGGTTCTTAATAAGAAGTAGTTATATATTATTTTATTAATTTTTTATTTATTTTCAAATTTTCGCTTGAAATTTTCATTGATGATTTTTCATCATCAGCGAGTTAAGATTGCTATTGGCGACACTGAATATTTTTTTTATTATTTTTCAGCAAGTGTCCGGGCAGTGAACCCCTTCTTGTCAAATATACCAGCGGAAGAGCATCCTAGTTATTTCGAAGATTACGATAGAATTATGAAGAAATCGAGAGATGTAATTTGTGAAAAATTAAACAATAACAACAATGATGACGAAAAATTTCATTGTTTTTATGAGCTGATAATCGTCGTTGCATGTAAAAAATAATTATATTCTGTTGCATTGATTAATTTAAAATAGTATTTAATGTATTCATTTGAATAATCTTGTAGATTATAGAGCAAAGGATAGTACAAATTAAAATAAAAATTTCATTACCAACTTTTATTATTTATGCGCGCTTGTACCAGGGCGTGATCATTTTTGTCAAATATGGGTATTTTGAGAATTTAAAGATAAAAATTTTAAATAACAACTAAAAAATTTGATATTGTTTTAGTTTCTCAAAAAAAAGTAAATCAAATTGAAGTCAAGCACAGAATAACGAAAGGGTTATTTTGACCACTCTTTTGATTATAATTTATCATCAAAGTGTCCAAATAAAAACAAATCAAGAGTAATTTTTTCTGGAAAATTTCTTAGACTTATTTTCTATGAGTATGTAAACAAAGAAAAAGGTTATTTTTACTACTCCTTTGATAATTATTTATCATCAGTGTCCAAATAAAAACCATGGGATAAATCAAGGGTAATTTTTTTCTCGAAAATTTTTTAGACTTATTTTCCATGTTGGTTTTTAATTTTATGACTCCATGGATCACTTTTTTGAATAATTAATAATGAATTTTTAAGAAGGAATAAGGAAGTTGAATATGTAAAATTAAATAATGAAAATAATAATAATAATATATTTAGGTGTTGAAATATACTCTGAACAATCGTCAGTTAACAAACTCATCTAATGGATTAATTATATAGATCTCTCACATTTTCTGAATTATTTTTTTGGTGAGGATTCTTGAGCTTGAAGGTAGCCTGCTATAAATTTTATTATCCCAGAGTCACGTTCTGCTGGTAGAATTTTCGCCTGTGGTGTCAGATGACGATATCTTCTCTATTTCTTGTGCGAATGAATGTTAAATGGTATTTGTTGGTAAATATGTTCAACCTACTAAATGCCTCTTTGCCACTATCTGTTTGTTTTAAGTTAAAGATAGTCTAAATCAACCTCTCCTCAAGAATCAGAAGATGACTAGTCTATCCTTATAATGTAAAAAAATTAGAATATCAAAACTGATTTAATCTGTCAGTCTTCTACAATTTTAATTTCAAAAAAATTTTATTCAAAAAACTTTTAGAATTAAATTACTGTCCTATAAGCACGGCTTATATTTGATAGACGTCTAAAATCAAAATTTAATAAAAAATATCAAATGGAATAAGTAAACCAACCGATATAAATTTTCAATTAAAATCAATAAATAAATATTTGAAGGACACAAAATTTTGTTTCCGATGTTACCATTATGAACACCAATTCCTTTTCAAAAACATAAAACACAATTTAAGGACTTCTCAAAAAGTATAATCTATTTGAAATATTTAATATATTTAAATATTCAAATAAGTTAATTCAAAAATCTCTCAAAACATGCACTATATCTTCAAAAAAACAATTAGGATTCCGATAATCTCTTCATCGGCCCTGGATAATATTTAAAACATCAAAATCAACTAACAATCAGTATATCTTACCTTAGAGTGTAACCGGAAGTTGTTTAAACAGACTAACTTACACTCTAAGGTATTATGAGATATACTGATTGTTAGTTGATTTTGATATTTTAAATATTATCTAGGGCCGATGAAGAGATTATCGGAATCCTAATTGTTTTTTGAAGCTATAGTGCATGTTTTGAGAGATTTTTGAATTAACTCATTTGAATATTTAAATATATTAAATATTTCAAATAAATTATATTTTTTGAAAAGTAAGTTGAGTTTTATGTTTTTGAAAAAAAATTGGTGTTCATAATGGTAAGATCAGAAACAAAATTTTGTCTCCTTCAAATATTTATTTATTAATTTCAAATGACAATTTATATTTGTTGGTTTATTTATTCCATTTGATATTGTATATTGAGTTTTGATTTCATACGTCTATTAAATATAAACCGTGCTTATAAGACATTAATTTAATTCTAAAAGTTTTTTGAATAACATTTTTTTTTAATTAAAATTGTAAAAGACTGACAGATTAAATCTGTTTTGATATTCAAATTTTATTATATCCCTTCTATCAAGTAAAAAGCCTTTTTCTATTTTATGATTTAATATAATGTGGAATATGAAAAATGGTAAATAATGGGATAATTATACATAAATAATTTATTCTAATCCTAGGCAAGGTTTATATATACAGGTATAGAAAAGACAATCGAAAAGATACGAAATTCAATGTTAATCAAGAAGTCCTGTGGAGCAGCGGAAGAATCAAAACCTCAGCGCAATGCGATGACGAATAAATGACTATTCTCTCTCAATGGTAGTGGGAGGTGAAAGCAGACTGCAGAGCCTTTCTATCAAAGTATCACCACTGCGCATTGCCATTGAGAGAGAACAGTCATTTATTCGTCATCGCATCGCGCTGAGGATTTTATTCTTCCGCTGCTCCACTGGACATCTTGATTAACATTGAATTTCGTATCTTTTGGACTGTCTTTTCCATACCTGTAGATATCTGTACAAAACGTGATTCCTCGGTAAAATGGAAGCTCCTATACTTAAGAGACAACAAACAAGCAAACCAGGGACTCATGTGTAGCCTAGTCAGTACTGTTACGTAAATTCTACTAATTAATGAATTTTTTCGAATTGAATTTTTGAGCAATATTCCTCCGAATATGGCTATTTAAAAAAAATCAATATGTGGTTGTGACATCGTAACAGTAAATAGTACCAGCGCATCCATGTTTTATGCAGTGCTTACCGATTGGTAGAGTGGCGTATACTATTTCTCTTTTCTGTAAAATTTTTATGAAAGAAATGTTAGTAATTAGTGAATTTTTTCAAACTGAAGTATTGAGTCATATTCTTCAGAATTTATGTGATTAAACAAATTTATATAAGAAAAACAAATGTTAGCTTCCGCTTTTTAATTGATATACACGACAATTTTTTCGTCATACATCAGGTGAGTATTGAAACTTCATCAGGTGAGTATTGAAACTGAGGTATACAATGCAAAACATGATCTTAAATACACAGCTCTGGTACAAAAAATAGAGGGGTGGAAAGAGATGGTTTACAATCAATGAAAAATATTAAGTAGGCGAGATCCGTTTGAATCTATTTGGTCATTTAATAAAATTTGTCTTTTATTATATATATTGATCTCTAAATTTTCTAACAGATTTAGTTTCTGACTTTTGTTTTCGATATGTAATATTTCATAGTTCATATTAAAATTATGACCAGTCTCTAACAAATGGTTGGCATAAGTTGAATTTGGTTTATTATTATTATAACATTTTTCATGTTCTTGTATCCTTGTTTGGAATGAATGACCTGTCTGTCCCACATATACACATGGGCCTCCCCCCCGTCTCTGTACCTTGTCGTGGTGGGGGAGCTTGTCATAACGAGTGTCCTAATTTAATTTATGAGATGGAGGATATGGTTATGATGCCTGAAGCAGATGATTCGCAATCCTAATTTCCTTACTTTGTTTCTTTCTTGCATAATACCTTTCCATTATGTTGTCCCAATCCTACCTTTTCCTGCCGCAGGACTTGGAATCGTACGGGGAAGCTGGCTCTGATTGACGACCAGAATCTGCGACCCTGCGATCGATTAGAGTTCTGTTTTCCTTTCATTGGCGAAGGCTATCCCCGCTAGTCCTTAGCGTGGGTTTCCAACCTTCGTCCTCTTAACCCGCTGAAGGATCTTAAGTGGTTGCTGAATGATAAAGGGAGACTATGACGTTTCGAACAAGTATAGGGCTTGGGAGATTCGCTCTGCTCGCCCCCAAATTTGGCTCCACTTTTAGTTCCTGAAGTTCCTGCTGCGGGGTCCTGATTGGTCCGTTTGAGGACAAAGGGAGACGGCGACGTTTTGAACAGGTTGGGTTCCATGGGATATTCTCTGCGTTCGCCCCTAACTCCGGCCCCTTTCGTGGATCCTTAAGCTTATCTTTTCCGCTACGGGTTCGGAAGTGGTCCGTTGGAGGGAAAGGGAGACTACGACGTTTCGACAAGGTTTGAGGGTCCTTTAAGATACGCTCTGCTCTTCCCCAACTCCGACGCCCTTTTGATCCTAAGGCCAATCCTATGATGCTTCGGAGCCTCGCTTTTGGCAGCAAACAGCAACAGCGATCCTGTGGAGCGGAGGGTCCATGCTGACAAGCTGTTATTTGTGTTGATTCGTTGCTTCAGTCTTTCATAATCCATAGATGCACTCTGCTCAAATGATTGAGTGTTGGGATCGTTACGGCGATCCTCTTTTGTGGGGGGAGGTGACTTGTGGGGGTCCCTCACCTAGTTGTGCTGGCGCGGAGTGCTCTATAAAACTCCCTCCAAAATTCCTTTCTTTCTCTTTCAGCTCATCGGGGGTCTGCTGGAGTGTCAAAACTTGAGCAGAAACCCGGGACAACAATGATGAGAATGGTACTTTAATGTTATTAGAGAGCTCTGCTCATATTTTAACTTGTACAATTCTGAGTATATACACATGGGCAATCACTACATGTTAACTTGTAAACTCCTGATTTTTTGTTTTTAGGAATGACGTCTTTATTATTTTTTATTAAGCTGCCTAAAAAATTAATGGTTTTAAAAGAGATGTTATAATTTTCTTTTTTCTTTAAATATCTAGCAATCTTTTCAGATTTTTGGCCTATGTAAGTCAATGAAATAAATTTTGTTTCGTTTGAATTTTGATATTTTTTGGATATACAAGTGATATTGCTTTCTTGTAATTTATTTTATCAAGTAAATTATCTACAATTAACGGATAGCGGTACTTATAAACGAAATCTTTAAAATATGGGAGTTTTTGGATATTGGTTTCTACGTGATCCATGAATATTTCTGATAATAAGGGGCTTAAGGGGTTATCCCTTGTTAGACTTTCTTTGTCTAGATAAAACGTGCCGTTGAACAACAGGATTAGTTCGTTAGTTAGTTGTAATTTATTTTATCAAGTAAATTAACTGATTAAAAACATTATTAAAAGCTATTGACATAGGCCAAAAATCTGAAAAGATTTTTAAGGAAAAAAGAAAATTATAACATCTCTTTTAAAACCATTAATTCTTTAGGCACCTTAATAAAAAATAATGAAGACGTCATTCCTAAAAACAAAAAATCAAGAGTTTACAAGTTAACATGTAGTGATTGTCCAGGTGTATATTTGGGACAGTTCATTCCAAACAAGGATACGAGAACATGAAAAATGTTATATTAATAATAAACCAAATTCAACTTATGTCAACCATTTGTTAGAGACTGGTCATAATTTTAATATGAACTATGAAAGATTACATATTGAAAACAAAAGTCAGAAACTAAATCTGTTAGAAAATTTAGAGATCAATAGGTATAATAAAAGACATATGTTATTGAATGATCAAATAGATTTAAACAGATCTCCCCTACTCAATATTTTTCATTGATTGTAAACCATCTCTTTCCATCCCTCTATTTCTTGTAGCAGAGCTGTGTATTTAAGGTCATGTTTTGCATTTTATACCTTAATTTTAATACTCAATCATGGTATGATAAACAATTGTTGTGTAAATCAATGAGATAGCGAAAGTTAACATTTGTTTTTCTTTTATTGAAGATGAATTTCCGTCAAGTAAAGACCGAAACAATAAAAATTTTTTAAACAAATTAATATGTAGGATGTAACATCATCGAAGTTTAAACGTACCATTGCATCAACGTTTTATGCATTTTTTGTTTATTGCCGTAAATTAGGGTTAAGAATTGTGACTTAGTTAATACTGTATACAGATATCACCTCAGATTAGCCAAGCAGGGGTAAACCCAGCCAGGGAGGAAACTCAGCAGCGGAAAGTACCTGTGTCGAGCAGTAATTGAATGGCGTCTGGGAATTGGAACTTTACAACAGCCTGATCAATATAGCTAGACCTGGACCTTTTGCCGTTTTTTTCATTAATTTTACTAATGTCAGTGCATTCTCTTATAATTCAACACGTTTTTACGATTAATATCCTTTTTTAGGTATTACGAATTATGTATTCGTCAGACATGTGGTGATCGGAAACTTTATAACAGCCTGATCAATATGCACACATTGTCAAAAGTCGTGGCCCCCCTATCAACTCTCAACTTGTGGAATGTAACAACTTTTTGTGTGTGGAATCTTCACTATCTTATCACTTAAATGGAAACAATAAACCAGCAAAACATGTTTCTTGTTTGGGAGAATACAGGTGTATTCGAAATTAATCAATTTTCAGCGAATAACGAGAGTTGTAATATTGAGAATATTCCGTGGAAAATACATCCAATTTTTTAGCTTGACCGGGCAAGAATAGTAGCCCTACATCAAGAAGCTTTGTTGAACCACAAGATTGCGCAACGTTTGAATATTACCAGAGACCAGTGCCTGGTCGACCCAGAGTAACAACTGCAAGGGAAGACCATTATATCGCAAATTTTACTTGGAGGAATCGAACGGTATCTGTAACAGCCCTTCGAAGTGATTTTTTGAGGACCTATAGACGGGTAGTCTCAAGCAGTACCATAAGAAGACGGTTGCATTCCTCAAATTTAAGGGCAAGAAGACCTTTAAGAGTACCTCGGCTGTCACATGGACATAGAGCTACCCGTCGGCAATGGGCAGAACACCGCCAAGACTGGCTTTTACCACAATGGCGCAACGTACTTATTTCGGACGAGTCACGATTCGGTTTACAAAGTGATAGTCGACGAGAAAGGGTTTGGAGAGGTCCAGGCAGACTAGAGCGACTCGATTTCGCTAATGTTCGGTCGCCGTACCCCTCTTATTATCGTTGAACGAACAATTATTGGTGCCGTCTACGTAGAAAACATCATTGAACCAATCATTGTTCCTCTGCGCAACAATTTTGGGGATAATTTCATTTATCAGAATGATAACGCCCCACCACACCGCACACGAAGGGTTCAAAACATTCTTTAAGAGAACAATATCCAGAGAATCCAGCAAACTCACCAGGCATGAACCGAATTGAGCACGTATGAGATTACTTAGGGAGAGCAATATCCAATCGCCAAAACCCACCTTCAATTTTTCAGGAATTGAGTTTAGCCCTTCAGGAAGAATGGAACGATATGCCTGAAAATTTAATTAATGGCTTGATTCGTGGGATACCTAGGCGTATTGGGCAGTTGATTGATAGAAGAGGTGGTACAATATTACGAAATCTACAAAATTACGAAATCAACTTCCCAGAAGAATCAAGGCGATTCAGCGGCTGTTAGCCAGTATCCAAATATCATAAGAGGTACGACAGGTGTTTTAAATGAATATCAAATGGGAACAGACTGGTGTACATATCAGGAGAGGATGGAACAATATTTCGAGGCTAATTATATCGAGGACAACAAGAAAGTAGCAGTCCTTCTAACAATGGTGGGTGAACAGGCATATGAAATACTACGAGGATTGTGTTATCCAGAACTTCCAAAAGAAAAAAGTTATCACGAACTGTGCAGGATATTGAAGGAACAATTTTCACAGAAGATTTCTGTCTTCAAGGAAAGAATAGAATTCTACAACCTGAGACAATTAGACAATGAAGGTATTAAAGAATTCTTTGTTCGTTTAAAAAACAAAGCGATCCAATGTAAATTTGGAAATAACCTGAACGAAATACTCAAGGATAGATTCGTATCAGGTTTGAAAAGGAGTGCCATTCTAGACAGAGTTTGTGAAGAGGACCATACCATTTCTTTGGAAGAAATTGTGCAAGAAGCATTGAGGAAAGAAGCAGCAGTAACCAGTTCTTTCACCCAAACGATAAACAAGGTTAGTTTTACCCAAGAATCAAGGAAAAGAGCAGATGGAAGAAAACCATACCCAAGGGAAGAGAAGAGAGAAAACAAGCCGAAGATTCAGGAAGAAAAGAAAGCCAAATGCAGAAGTTGTGGTGAGGAAAATCATAATTTCAGTAAATGTAAGTACAAAACTTATAAATGTAACATTTGTAAAAAGGTTGGACATTTGGCAAAGGTTTGTTATTCAAACCGCAATCACTTTGTAAAGGAAGAAATTATAGTATAGGATCAGAGTAGTCCAACAGATTTCATTGATATGTTTTTTGTGACTAAACGTAGAACCAGTTCTATTGAAACATTTAAAGTTCAAGTGCATATTAATAAAAAACCTTTGACAATGGAACTGGACTCAGGAGCGGGAATTTCTGTTATTCCTGGTAATGTTTTTGAACACATGTTTAAAAATTGTAAATTATTTCCAACGAAAATTAAGTTGAAAACATACGAGGGTAATGTAATTGTTCCAGATGGAGAGATGAATGTGGACAATGAATATCAAAATGTTCTTAAAAGGAAATTGTTCCTAGTCAGGAAGTTAAACCACCAGATTTTCAGGATCACAATAGGGTTCCGGAATCTGTTGAAAATGAATTACCGTCTAATAATGAAGAGTCAGTTTTAGTGGAGAGAGACAGTGCACAAACAAGTGAAAGTGCTTTGTTATCCCCTAATATAAAAAACCGTTTAAGAACAAATATAAGACCTCCTAAAAGATTTAGTGACGGAGGAGTGTAATATCATGTATATAAATAAAAATAGTAATTGTAAAATAAATGAAGAAAATACTTTCTATGTTAATTGCATTCTATGGTTTAAGTTAGGTACGCTTGGTAACCTAAAAACTCTTTCTCTTTCTCTGTTGTAACTCGAGTTGTATACATTGTTATTTTATTATTAAAGTCTGAGTTAAACATACTTATATTATTTTACCCACGATATTACAGTTATGAACTAAAATGGCGTAAGATCGCAGTAACAAAGCATACCCAGAAAACAACTGAACTCCTTACTCGCACAAGCTGAAAAAGCTTCTGAGAGATCTTCACAGAAGATCTTAGAGTATCAGGATAATATAAAATAAAAATCCTTATCTTACTCTAATTTTATCCCACCTGACCTACTCATACGTTGTTATGTCTTAAAGGATTAATGAAATATTATTATTATTACATTTAGGACACAAACCTACCCTGAAATCTCTAGCTCTTTGGATTCTTCATCATCACCGTTCCCTAGAACAAGCGCGAAAAAATGATATGAATGAAAACAGCGACAAAATTGCAACGCTGGCTTTCGAACTACTTTCAAAACAACATAAATAAACTGTATTAAAATACAACAAGTAAGCGTACATGTCCGTATCATCAATTTAACGCAAGCGCGTTATGAAAATTTTCCATATTATGTATAATAAAGCTGAAATCATGTTTAATGACATGGAAATTCTGTCAATTGCTAAATAATTCAAGTTTTAATTAGGAATTTTCGTTAAGAATTGATACATATCAAGGATCTTTCTTACTGTTGAAAATTTAAAAACGCATCCTCTTTTTCTATCAATTTACCGACTGGGAGCGTGGCGTCTCCTGTAATCCAGCTACGTGGAGGTCGGATTCTGTGGATAGCGTTTGACTTCAAGCTTATTAAACACATTCCTTTGTGCGTTAGGGTTGTCCGTCTTTCTTAGTGTGTGAACATGGACATATCTATCCGAGGCTTATGTCCAGGGATCTTAAGAGGAAGATGGGGGTAACCCCGGGGTAAAAAGGAAACCTCAGTCCCTCGACCATGCAATAACTAACCTACCTGGGTTCAAGTCTGGGAGTTGGAACTGCACGAATCTTGAGCCAAACGATTTGACCAGAATCTTTTTGATTGCTTTTTTGCATTACCCCCTTCATTATATTCGATTATCACATATTTGAAGTTTGCATTCCGATTATTTGCTTTCGCCGAAAATTAATATTAACGTAAACCTTTTTGAAGAATACCTACGTTTCAGCCAAAGGTCTCGATTAGCAAAATCATAAATTTTATGAAGATATATGTGACTGCACTAGGAAAGACTTATGAAGCACTTGGCTTCGACGTTGTGCAAAATTAACTTAATTACTTTATTTCAAACAATTTCACAATTTTGAAATATTCAATATGTCATATGTACATCTCAAATTGTTCACAAGATAGTCCGGTCTATTTACACATTCAAGTTTACATAAATTCCCATAAAGCTGAATATTGGCATAGTTGTTCAAAACATCATTATAAAGAAAATCTCAAAAGTCCTCATCGTTCCGAGATGTGCTAAAAATTTGGCACGGGGTCAAAGGTCCAAAAAATTAATTTTTTTGCGATTTTTAGCGAAACGGTGAGTTTTTTCGCAAAATTACCCCAGTACAAAATTGTAGATCACAAAATTCTCTGCAAAAAATATATCAATAATTTTTTTCCTAAAAGCCACCATTTTGGAGATATAACGTTCCGAAAAGTTGGATCAGTCGTAATCCCTCTATTTTGCACACGTTTCCACGCCACCTATGAGGTAGTGTACAAAGCGCGTTTTTTTTAACGTGGTTTCCCCAGTAGGCCTATTCCACGGGTCTGCTGAGATTTTATATGTTTTAAAACTATTGCAAAATAATATTATATATTATAGTGGGCAAAAACAACGGCGGTGTAATTAAATAAAATACTCAAAATAAAAAGTTAGTCGTCTGATTCATAACTGTCCAAGATTTCTGTTTCTTCTTCTTCTTGATCTTCTTCTCCTTCTTCTTCCTGTTCATCCTCTTGTTCTTCTTCTTCTTCTTGTTCTATTTCACACGTAAACTGCCCCAATAGCGATTCCTGATCGGTATCAAACGAATCTTCAAGAGTTGGTGACTCAACATTCGAGCATGATCGGCCTTGACAGTGTGTGCATGCCAGGGAACAAAACAGTCCAACTTTTCTGCAACCACATTTTGCACTACAACGTTTCTTGCAGTTGCAAAATATTGTGTTGAGAAGTTTCTCAGGTGCTGGTGGAAGTAAAGTTTGAACTGGCTCTAGTGTATTGTCGATCAACTTCCAACCCCAGTCTTTAGGGTCCAGCTGATTACCAAGCCACACTTGAACTTGGTAATATACCCGAAACAGATGTTGATGAGCAGCTACTGAGGTTGGAGGAAGAGAAGCTAAGTTGACTTGTTTTTTATTACGCGTATTTTTCACGAAAGATGTGTATCGCAACTTATCTAAGCAAGTGGTTTTTTTGGGGGCTCCGTACATAGCAAGAAGAAATTGAACTCCGTTGGTGATAACATGTTGTTGAGTTGAATTACTATTTTTAAAAACTTCAGCACATTGTAGTAAATCTTTTTTTTCAAACATTTTGAAAACTGTTGTTTTTCCTCTCCTGTAAAAAGCAGATGTCGTATCGCAGCCAGTTATTGCGTGTAGAAACAATACATGATTTTGACATTTAGGAAAATTGGATAAACTGTTTGATGAATATATTTCCGATTGATTTTGGGCTTTTCCGGGTTTAAAAAAATAAATAATTTTTTCAGTTGGAGTTCGAGCAGTAAGCAAGACGAGTAAATCAACATCCTCACCAACAACAACAGTTGTATTTGTCACACTGAATTTCTTTATCGCTGTTTCAATAATCAATACATCAGCATCATCATTAGCTTGTTCAACGGATATATTCTCAGCAGTAAATTTTGCTTTCAACATCGAAATAAACCTAGATTTATTGTGATTATTTGCAAAGAATTTCTGTTGACTGGTAGGAACTGTCATTGATTCATCGAATATAATATCAGAAGAAGTTGATGAAGCAGCATTTCGACGGCGTTGCTCTGCTGCTTTAATATTTCTCGTATAATCATCATATCCGTCAAATACGACAGTAACTCTGGAACCAAAATGTCGACGTACATATTGAACGTATTTATCTAAGATAACGTTAAATGTTTCCTCGCTATCCCACACCACTCGATGTAATAAGAATCCTCCGTCAATTATGTACGTTGAATTAGTGTTATTAATATCAACATTTATAGTCTGAAAACAATCGTAAATAGCCGACTTCTGGGTCTTGCGCATTCCAATGTCATCAAATAATGTTAACGGATAAGGAGCTAATTCATACTCGAAATATTTCTCAATTTCATCTTGAAAAGTGATCTACAATTTTGTACTGGGGTAATTTTGCGAAAAAACTCACCGTTTCGCTAAAAATCGCAAAAAACTCATTTTTTTGACCTTTGACCCCGTGCCAAATTTTTAGCACACCTCCGAACGATGAGGACTTTTGAGATTTTCTTTATAATGATGTTTTGAACAACTATGCCAATATTCAGCTTTATGGGAATTTATGTAACCTTCCTCCTGATTTTAGGCTTAAATAGACCGGACTAAAGAATATTCAATTATCATTATATTCGATGACATAAGAAATGTTAGATACTGAGGTATCGCGTATTATCCGGAGTACTCTAAAGAACGCTAACCTTTTTTTTAAATCGTGATCATCTAGTGGCAGGAGAATAGGACGTTAGACGTGTTGACAACCCGAATTACACCTAACGAGAACAAGGAAACAGTGACGGGAGGTTCAAATATTCAAACGCAGTAATGTCAGAATAATATATTTATAAGTCGGTCTCTTGCTCGAATCGGATATCATTCTTATACAGCGTAAAGAGTTAGGGAGAACAGGATAGAGCCAGCATGCACCTACAACTGCACTTCCGGTAAAAAGTGCAGAACCTGCAGTTACAAGGGGTAAGCATTTGAATGGACCGTAAGGTGGGTAACGTGGCATGCCCAGGAGATCTCCTTGAAGAAGGGATCGGAAGAGTTTATCAAATGGGCTATATCAAGCCTCCACGGGATGGCCAAAGCCCAAGAAGGCTCAGATATTACAGCAGAAAAAACCCAACACTACCTGAAGGGTCACGAAAACTAATCCTAGGAATATCACAACACCTCGGAACAATGATCTAGCAATCGCTCATATATTCTCATAGAAGCGTTCACTATTCAGACTATTCAGTGATTTAAAAGAACGCCACCGGTTCACAAGGAATACAATCTCTCAAAGTAAGTGGACGCATGCATAAGGCAAATATGCAAACTGACTAGAACTTTAAAATATACATTCTGTCAAGACGGTATACATTCTGTCATTCTGTCAAGACGGTACATACATTCTGTCAAGACGGTACCGGGAATTATCGATTTAAATCTGGCGGGGCAATGAGGCAGGTAAAATTTTTTTTCCTAGGTTGGTACCACTGTCCTTAATTACTATGCCAAGCTTGAGCGGAATCTGTCAACTAGTGTAATTGCAACAGCTGATTAAGTCAGTCGATGTCAGAGTGCGTGCCGATTTTTACTATGGGTTATTACGTTGAGCAAAGAATTTGTTTAAAGTTTTGTGTTGCAAATGAATTTTCGTGTGCCGATGCATTGAAAATGTTGCAAAAGGCCTTTGGTGATAATGCTCTATCGAAAACTCGTGCATATCAGTGGTACAGAGCCTTCAAGGACGGTCGTGAAGTGGTCGCCCATCGACGGCTTCGATCGAAGATAACGTCGATAAAATTAAGGAAAGGGTGCTGGAAAACCGTCGTACCAGCTTAAGAGAGATAGCACATGATCTTAAGATATCCCACGAGTCCGTATCCGTAAGAAGCGGCCAAATTTGGGGGCGAACAACTCATGGATTTTACATGACGATAACGCGCCTACTCACCGAGCTGCGATTGTGACTGACTTTCTCGCCAAAAACTCAACAAACGTGCTTCAGCAACCACCGTATTCGCCGGATTTGGCTCCCTGCGACTTTTTCCTCTTACCAAAACTA
The DNA here is from genome assembly GCA_034642435.1 of Megalocaria dilatata. Taxonomy (NCBI): domain Eukaryota; kingdom Metazoa; phylum Arthropoda; class Insecta; order Coleoptera; family Coccinellidae; genus Megalocaria; species Megalocaria dilatata. Next base: position 24,665,125 of record CM067858.1, on the reverse strand, counting down.
AAATTGCCCCTTCGTGGCACCCGTTTTGAGTCGATTGAAGCCATAAAACAAAATTCGGCGCGAGAGCTAAAGTCCATCCCGGAAAGCGCCTATAAAAAATGTTTCGATAATTGGAAGTGCCGTTGGCATAGATGTATTGGAGCAAATGGAGCCTATTTTGAAGGCGACCCAATAAATTTTGACGATTAAATGTAAAAATTTTGTTTTAATTGAAAATTCCCGGTACTTTCTTGACAGAGTAGTATATACAGTACCCCATCAGCTAGGCGTGTTAGTGAACGTTACAATAAAAGAAAACAAAGAAATAGGTAACCGGGGATCACACAAGAGTACATGTAAATCAGTTACATATCAGGCACTACGAATACCATGAGCACTATAAATAAAGAATCACTATTAATAATTACAACAAACAAAAACCAGGCACAGAGAGGAAGTAAATAATTGCCAAATACCATAATTTTTTTCGGATTGCTTTCAAATGAATTGCTGGCAAATGTTTCGTTTCATTCTTGATATATATAAATAGGCTCTAGGTGAAACATTATAACAATTTCATTTCAAAAAAATTCACAGTGTTTATGTCTCACAATTTATTCAAATCCTGACACGTGTTTGGATATTCAAACCATCTTTGAAGGACCACAAAAAGGAACTAAACTTAAAATTGAAAAGGCTCTTTATTACACTTAGGACATTTGCGTATTTTTATGGCGCATGGAAATAACAGCATCCAATATAGGGGTGTTCCCAGAGAGTACTTGGGAATTTATCAAATTCTCCTTTTTGGTTTTTTTGATTGAAGGAATCTCCAAATAGTTCATCAATTCACCCTTATTAACATTATATAATAAAGTGACATCTTTCTCATTAAAAATATGATAATTTTCTATACAATGTTCTGCAAAACCAGTTGATTTCTAGTTTTTCAAAATAGACATCCTATGTTCTTTGATTCTATGTTGTAAACATCGGCCTATATTGGATACTGTTATTTCCATGCGCCATAAAAATACACCGATGTCCTAAGTGTAATAAAAGAACCTTTTCAATTTTAAGTTTAGTTCCTTTTTGTACTTCTTTGAAGATGTTCGAAAGACCGAAACACATGTCACGATTCTGAATAAATTGTGAAACATAAAAACGGTGTGATTTTTTTTCAAATAAAATAGTTAAAATGTTTCACCTAGAGGCAATCGCATCCTTCATTCATTTAATTATAAGTCTTATATATCAAGAATTTGGCAATCCTTCAACTATGTTCGGTACACGTCTAGATATCGACAAAAAGAAATACTCAACATAATTTTCAAGAACTTCTCAAAAAATAATTTATTTGAAATATTCAATATATTTAAATAAGTTACTTCAAAAATCTCTCAAAACATGTATCACATTCTCAAGAAACAATAAGAATACAGATAAGGCCTTCTTCAGTCCAATTTCACATGCAAAAAATAAAATCAATTAATAACTTACCTCTAAGACCTCGTGGTATCGTCGTTTGAGCACACTAATTTTAAAATCCAGGGTATTCTATGTTCTATGCTTATCACAAGAATCACACAAAGCTTGTAAGGTATTTTATGGTCTTAGTTAAACCACATGATATTTATATAATGAAATTTTTTGAAACCCAAATATAATTATATATTATATATAAAATAATAAGAAGAGATTTTTTCAGTTGATAGAAGGATTATTACAAATTAAAAAAAATTTATATAAGGCAATAATTTATTTCCACAAAAATGTTTGTACAAACATAAAATAAAATAATATATATAAATAAATAATAAAATAATTATTACTCTCATATATATAATAATACAATTACTAAATAAAATATAATACCATTATATTATTATTATTTTATTAGTATAAAATACGAATAAAATAAAATTAATAAATTACTCTCATATATATATTTTTTTTAATTAAAATGAGTTACAACCAAATAAAGACCGAATCAATCAAATATTGATTATTACAAAATTTTAATATCAAAACATATTCAATCTGTTACTATAATTTTAATTTCAAAAAATTTTCATTCAAAAACTTTTAGAATTAAATTAATGTCTTATAAGCACAGTTTATATTCAATAGACATATTAAATATAAGCACCGCTTATATTTAATAGACATTAAATCAAAACTCATTATACAATATCAAATGGAATGTAAAGAGCATAGAAAATAGAATACCATGGATACCCCGAGGTCTTAGAGGTAAGTTATTTACGTATAGGAAAACCGAAACACAAGATTCTGAATAAATTGTGAAACATAAAAACTGTGTGAATTATTTTAAATAAAAAAAAAATATTAGTTATAACGCGTTATCCATTTCGTGGCCCGAATTTCACAGCCCTGTTTGAATAACATATGTCGAACAAAACTGTGATTCGAAGCCTCATATGTTTAGTTGAATGTTAGGCATTTAACAGTATGCATCGTTTATCTACTGCTGAACGTGTAAAAATTGTGAAAACTTACTACAAAAACAAATTATTCTGTAGTAAGTACGTTTCGTGCACTACATAATCGTCCATCTGAGCGTACAATTGGTAACACAGTGGAAATATTCGAAGAGGCTGCATCTGTTACTGATGTCTTAATCCCATACATCATCGAAATGCGCACTCGACCGAAAATATTTCTACTGTAAGTGAAAGTGTTGAAAAAGATCGAAATTTATCAATTCATCGGCGGGCACAAAATTTGTGCCTCTCTTACGGAACGCTAAGGCGTATTTTGCATCTGAGATTGCATCTCCATTCTTAAAAAGGTTCAGTTGACACAAGAACTAAAGCCAGCTGACCATAAAATGCGTAGAACATATGCCCAGTGGGTGCTTGACCAACAACGTTTGGATGAAGGTTTTTCGCATCGAATTTTCTTCAGCGACGAAGTTCATTTTTCACTCGGTTGCTAGTAAACAAGCAAAATTGTCACATCTGGAGCAACGAAAATCTTCATGTAACTGCTGAGAGACCATTACATCTACAAAATGTCACTGTATGGTGTGCAATTCGGTCTGGTGGAGTGATTGGCCCATACTTCTTTGAGCATGAAGGTGTCAGTTAAACTATCAATTTTCATCGCGATAGCCAAATGATTACCCAATATTTTTGGCCTGAAATTAATTATATGGAATTGGAAGAGATGTGGCTCTAGGAAGATGGGGCAACAAGCCACACAACACGACCCGTTTTGGCTTTATTGCAAGACAAATTCCCAGGACGCTTGATTTCTGGTTTCGACGATGTAAACTGGCCACCAAGATCTTGTGGTTTATTACCTTTGGATTTTTTTTGTGGGATTATGCGGAGGATTGTGTTTATGCCGATTATCCTCAGACTATTGACAATCTGAAAACAAACATCCGTCAAGTTATTGGTGAGATATTGCGCGAAATGTGCCGGTGAGTCATCGACAATTACCTCACAAGGATCGAGTCCTGTAAGAGATCACGTGGAGGACATTTAAATGATGTTGTATTCCACACATAATGAATAAAAATTTGATCGATATTCTAAATGAAAGAGTGTTTTATTTACGTTTACTTTTGGAAGCACAAAATGAATAACCCTGTATTAGGAAAAAATTTAAAAAATATCAATTCAATTCAAAGTAATATATTAGCGGAAATAAAGTGTTTTACTTTAAATCATATAGAATAATCACATTCAATCCATAATAATTGATCCCACCTCGGGCTATATTCTAACATTTTTGTATTCTATTTCGAATTTTTGTAAGTCTTTCTTTGGCTTTGAAAGTTTTTGTTTGATGTTTTTTTGTCAGTACCTTTTATATTCTGTTCCAAGTTCAAATATAAAAAATATACTGTTTCTAGGAAACAACAATGATGACCAAACACTAACTTACCGATAAATGAGTAATTCCATTTTTAATTTATTGTAAATTGTCAAAATTCGTCTTATATTTGATGAATATTAGGTAATGTACAGGCGATGGAAAAATTCTCTGAGCTAGACGAATTACAAAAAACCTACCCCATTTGGTGTTAGGATTTTACTGATTAAAGCAAATAAAAATTCAGTCTCTAAGATATTAATAATACATAGATCTAACGCCATCTAGAGTATGCAAAATTCATACAAGACATACCTTTGCGTGTTAATTCACGTAAAGAAATATATTCTCGATATTTTCACTTTAAGAACGCAGAAAAAACTTTCCTCATGTTCAAATCAGACCATAAATTACCGTAATGCTCAAAAATGAGCATATTCATATTAAAATAAGTTAATTCGGCGTTAGTGTATTATCAATATCTTATAGTCTCTGTGTACGTATTTTGCATACTCCAGATGGCGCTAGTGTATTAGTAATATCTTTGGAGTCTCAGTCTATAGCGAATATAGATACTGGACAGATTTGGAGTCACTAGCATAGATTGCACTGACGAAAACCAATCAGTTTGAAACGTGCGCATGTCTGCAATTTACCTCTGTGATCTACAAAACCTTATCGAGTTTATTCGAGTATAGAATTGTTATACAGATATATGTTACAATGTCTCGAATTCTAGAACTTTCTATTACTGTAAATTTGCAATGAGTTTATTGCAAATGGAATTTCTGTGTGATCGAAATTGCCGAAGATTTGTAGCTGGTTAGAAATATTGCCAGTATATCAAAATAGCCTGCGTATTTCGGAATCAACGTAGGATTTTAATCCCTAAGATAAACTCAATATAAGTAGTCTGTGTAAAGACTTGGTGTTGGAATTATTATTAGATATAACTAATAATATAGAGCAACAAACTAGATAAGAATTAAGTGGACTGTATTAAATGATTGTATTAAAATATTTGAACCTGGTTTCAGAGATTGAAAGAATACTACAAGTATAAAAATGTATCGATGTATAAAAAATGTGTCATAAAATGATAATATATACAAAATTAACTTAGTGTACTTCTTCTGTGTATGCTATGTCCCATAGTTCCTGGAAGAATGTGTGTGTTGGAATACTGAATACTGAATTGTGAATTGTATATTATCTTTGACTTGGTACATCAAGAACTACATGAAATATCGTCTGTGGTTTCTGTCGTCTTCTATCGTCTGTAGTTTCGTCGTTTCTGTGGTTATTCTTCTTTCTTAGAGAAACCACAGTATAAAGATTATGCATCAGACAACAATATTGAAATACTATAGAATGTACATGCGCAAACACTTTGCGCATCAGAATACATGTTGTGTTGGCAGTTTGTGCCTTAACTATTACCATAGCCCATACTCCTTATTAATAATAAATAAATATTTGAGGGAGACAAAATTTTGTTTGTGATCTTATATTTATGAAACCTAAATCTTTTTCAAAAATACAAAACATAATTTTAAGAACTTCTCCAAAACTAATTTATTTGAAATATTTAATATATTTAAATAAGTTACTTCAAAAATCTCATGTAGCACATTCTCAAAAAACAATTATAATTCAGATAAGGTCTTCTCCGGTCCAACTCCATATTTAAAACATAAAATATATTCTTCGGAGAGTGAGGACGACCTTCAGAGAATCCTTCAATTCTTCTTCAATGCCGCGAAGCAATTCAATATGGACATAGCCACTGAAAAAAATAAATGCATGACAACAGCAAAAAAACCTCTCCGATGTAAACTAGAAGTAAATCAGAAGATAATAGAGCAGGTGATGTCATTCAAATACTTGGATGTCGAATTATCCAGTTATGGTTACATTGAAGATAAGGTATCTCAACAAGTCATGAGGGCAAATAAAATTGCAGGCTGCCTTAACGACACCATATGGAGGAATAAACATCTGAACATAAAAACGAAGGCAAGAATTTATAAAGGTACCATAAGACCGATCATGACTTACACGGCTGAAACCAGACCAGATACTGCGAAACAAGACGTATCCTGGAGACAGCGGAAATGAAGATTCTTCGTAGAATTTCCGGAAAAACACTTTATGGCAGAGAAAGGAGTGATGCGATCAGAAAGCTGTGTGGAGTGGAGGAAATCGGGGAATGGATAAACAACAGAAAGGAAGAATGGAACGCACACATAGAAAGAATGGGGCAAGACAGAATGGTGAAGAAGGCAAGGGATAAATCACCTCTAGGTAGAAGAAGTATCGGGTGACCCAGAAAGATATGGAGTGATAACTTACGCACCGAATAGAGACATCATCGACGAAGAAGAGCAGGCTCCAAGCCTAAGTGGAAGACGGAGGAAGAAGAAGAAGAAGTTTAGATTATAACATTTTTTAAGAGTTTATAATTTATATATTAATCACACGTGCAGACAACGAAAATAATCAATCCACCTAGATTTGCATCCTTCGATCTTTTCCATTACTCTCACGAATTTACGCTGATTTTTATATATTTTCAACTCAATTACTCCATTTAAGAAATTATTTCATAAATAAATGAGGATATCTCATAAATAGCTCACAAACGCCTGGGAATTAATTTTTTACTTCAAATATAAGAATATTGAATAGAATGTTTGATAAAAGTCGATAAAAGTGTAATCCAGACTCTTCTGAACGTCTTCATTAGTTGTTGAATCCAAAGCATGCTCGTTTTTCAATATAATTACCTAGACACAAATATTAAGGAAAATATTAATTTCATCGTGGAATAAAAATATAATATTAATTATCTTATCTTGTGCAAAATTTTTAAATGAAGCTGTGTATAAAACTTGATTCCTTGGTATATGAAAGCTCCCCTACATAAAGGGGCAACAAAGAAGCAAACATGTGAATGCTGTGTTGCCTAGTCGGAGCTGTAAAACGTAACGCATGCGTTATATACTTTATATGTTTCTCTTTTGTAGAATATGTGTAGGAAAGAAATTCTACAAATTATAGTATCCATTCTAACAGAACTATTGAGTAATATTCTTTCAAATACAGGTAATTAAACAAATTAGGATGTAGATTTGACATCATCAAAGTGAAAACGTATCAACGGATCCACGTTTTATGCGTCACTCACCGACTGGGAGCGTGGCGTCTCCTGTAATCCAGCTACTTGGAGGTCGGGTTCAGCGGATGGTTTGAGATCAGGAGTCCTGTGGTAGAGCGTCTTACGTTGACCGGGCGTCCGCACTAAGCTTGGCATAAATATGGTGATCCTGGAGGAATCCGGGATGACCAGGTTATCCAAGGAGGGGCGAACCGGGCCAGGGAGGAAACTCAGCAGTCAAAAGTCCCCGTGTCGAGCAGTAGTAGGATCGCGCCTGGGAGTGGGAACTCTACAACAGCCTGATCAACATAGCTAGACCTGGATCCTTTTGCAGTTTTTTTCGTTCATTTTACTAATTCAAATGGATTCTCATATATTTCAACTCTTAATAACGATTATTATCATTTTTGGGAAATTATGAATTATATATAATTCATCATCATGCTCATTGGAAACTCTATCAGCCGGGTCAATGTAGTTAGACCTAGATTATTTCGTATCTTAACTCTTGATTTTCGTTATTATCGGTTTTGTAAAATAATAAATGTTATATACCTTCCTTGTAACATGTATAGGAAATTAATAAAAATTCTAATTTTTTTACCAATATTTTGATTATTATTTTAGATTATAAGATTTTTTTGAGAATTTATAAATTATATATTCACCTCAGTCCTGCCGATAACCAAAATTCAAATATCTTTTTGGTTACACTCACGAATTTACGCGGATTTTTATATTTTTTTTAACTTTAATTTCTCCCTTATAGAAATAATATAATAACTAAATGAAGGTATCTCATAAATAGCTCACAAACGCCTGGGGATTAATTTCTTATTTGAAATATCAGAATATTGGATGGTATGTTGGATAAAAGCTAGTAAAAGTGTAATCCAGACTCTTCGTGAAAATTGACTTGTATATCTAACTTGTATTTGTGCTTCGGCTGAACATTTCGCCAATTTCTTTAAATTTTTGAACTTCGTTGTCGAATCTACTCCATAAAGCATGTTTTTTAAACAACTCTCATAAATGAGACAGCACAACATTCATGCGTATGTTTTTTGACACAACTTCAAATATTACAGCTTCTCAAAATATATTATCAAAGAAAATATTAATTACATTGTGAAACAGAAATATAGTGTTGATTATTTTATTCTTTTATCACCAACATTCTTTATATTCCATGTTATGGAACTGACAAGCTCAAATGAATTGTTATAAGTGGAAAACAATAACTAAACCCTAACATAAACATGAATAATAATAATTCTATTTCTAATCTGATTTGTTAAAATTCGTCTGTTATTTGATAATTATTAGATTATGTGCAAGAGGTATAAAAATTTCCTGAACTATGACTAACGATAAGAGAAGAGGTGGGTGCTTCGTACCACGGTTAGTTTACTGCAGTATTTTGCCTATTATTTCAGTCTTTTGAAATAATAGACAATTGCAAAATAATTAATCTCGATGATTAATTTCTAAAAGTTTAAAGTGGACTGTATTTTTTATGTAGTTGGCGAATAGTTTTACTTCAAGGGCACTTGTATGTAGTAATCTCGATGATGGACTAGCTTTGTTCATCTTATAAGATAAACCAACGAAAATTGTAAGGAATTGAAGTAAAACTTTCGTAATACACTATGATAACAACGAACTGTAATTATTGGTTTACTGATGATTATTATACAAAAAATAATGTAATGAATTTGCCAATATTTTGGCAATCGACTGGATTACTATATTATCAATAATAACCGCAAAAGCTTGGATCCAAATGTCACAAGATACGTAGAATAAATTTGACTATCCGAATGATAGTGCATAATGTAACTACTGCTACATGCAACAACTTTGACTATTACTCGAATAATAATGCATGATGTAGCAAGGGCTACATGCGAACACTTTGACTATTAGGAATAATAATGATTTTACAGTCTTTTCAAAGACTGAACTTCAGAGGTGCTCGATGTATCCCTTCTAACACAAAAAGAGGGAAATTAACGAAATTGATTGGAAGGTCCATTTGGAGGTGGACTGAATGAACGAAACGAATCTTCTTATTGGTTACAGAAAATTATTTAAATATTTTAATATTAGCCTTCTACATATTTTATTTTAAAAATTATATTCAATAATTATAACTTCAGGAGTTAAATTTTTTTTTAAATTTTTTATTTTATATGTCCTTTGATATACGTGGTACTTATATGACATTAATTTAATTTAATTCCTAAAGTTATAATTATTAAATATAATTTTTTGAAATTAAATATGTAGAAGGCTAATATTGAAATATTTAAATTATTTGATATACCTTCTATCAAGTATAAACCACTAATTATTTTATTTTATTCATAATATATAATTATTTGGTTTCCTTAACATTCTTTATACAGATAGTCCTTGTGCTATAACAGAGGCCGTTAAATTGCCTCTCAATCTTTTAGATCAATGGTAAACCATAGAATTATTTATTAGAGTTAACATTACATTCCATTTAAATTTTCAGTATTCATTTACCAGAAGCTTTCTGAATTGTTAAAAAGGTAGAAAATGTTTTTATTGATTGATGTTATATTTTATTGAATATGAATATAACTGAGTACTGACGAAGCAAAGTATCACTTAAAACTTGTTTTTCAGTAATGTTTTTACATATCTTGAGATTTTATAAAAAGTAACTTAGTTAGATATCCAATAATTTTGAATATTCTAAGTAAGATAGTTCTATGATGAAATTCTTAAGATTATGTTAAATATTTTTGAAAGATATCTGTTTTCATAAGATTGATGAGCAGAAACAAAATTTTGTCTACTCAAAATATTCAATTTATAGGATTTTGGTTAACAATTTTTATTTATTGGATTTTGTTATATCATTTGGATGTCTTATAATGAATATTTATTTATATCTCGTTTGATATAAGAGGTACTTATATGATATTAAGAGGTACTTATATGATATTATTATATGACATTAATTTAATTCTTGAAGTTATAATTGTTAAATATAATTTTTTGAAATTAAATATGTAGAAGGCTAATATTAAAATATTTAAATGACTTTATATACCTTCTATTAAGTATAAACCTCTATTTATTTCATTGGTTACAGAAAAATTATGAGAATAATGCAAGTAAAGAAGGATAGAGTCAGTTTGTAATTCCAAATACTGCGTCATGTGAAATTAACAGGCATAACATATCAAAATCTCTAAATGACTTTCCATGTTTTCTAATGCCATATATAATCATTAGAAAACAAATAATCTGAAGTGTCGAGTAGAACTAAACAGTTGCAAACAAATCTCAAAACTGCTAGTTCGCATATTAACGTAAAAGACCTAAGTATCGAATGACAGAATAATTTCGAACGACAGGACCGTCTCTAATGAGACGGAACAGTGGGCATGGGTGTTATGATTTTACTGATCAAAATAAATATTAACTCATAGGTTGACGATAAACGCAGAGTACCAGAATTTAGAAAAAATAATTGCAGCACAATCCGTCACTGATTTGTATCACAAGAAAAAACTGCTGCTCTTACAATAAAATAATATTTTGTACGAAGGGCATTCTTCAAACACTCTCAAACACTTAAATTATCAACAAATCGAATATTTTTCTATCGTCATGGTGTAAAGTTAGCGGAAATTTGTGATGAACCTCTATCTATTTACGTATGACTAATTTCTTTATATAATTTGAGAAACAATAAAATAATGTTTCTATCATGAGTACGTTTATTCATTTGAAATAATTCACACTTTTCTATAATTTGTATTCGATTTTACTAAATCTATATTTTGAAATATAAAAAGAGGTTTATTAATAAGATAATTATACATATTTAATTTGTTCCATACAGAAAATATAATTTTTCTTGAGATATTTATTGATTTGTATTATAATTCTGGGCAAGATTTTATATAGACCTCTGTATAAAACTTGATGCCTTGGTAGATAAAAGCATATAAGTGCATCCTGTGTTGCCTAATCAGAGCTGTAACGCATGCGTTATATACGTTATAATATGTTTCTCTTTATTAGAATATTTATATGAAAGAAATTCTACAAATCAGGGAATTTTTTCGAACCGAATTATTGAGTAATATTCTTTCGAATAAATATAATTAAACAAATTAATATGTGGATGTGGCATCATTAAAGTGAAAACGTATCATCGCGTCAACGTTTTATGCGTTTCATACTGACTGGGAGCGTGGCGTCTCCTGTAATCCAGCTACTTGGAGGTCGGATTCAGCGGATGGTTTGAGATCAGGAGTCCTGTGGTAGAGCGTCTTACGTTGACCGGGCGTCCGCACTAAGCTTGGCATAAATATGGTCATCCTGGAGGAGTCCGGGATGACCAGGTTATCCAAGGAGGGGCGAACCGGGCCAGGGAGGAAACTCAGCAGTCAAAAGTCCCCGTGTCGAGCAGTAGTAGGATCGCGCCTGGGAGTGGGAACTCTACAACAGCCTGATCAACATAGCTAGACCTGGATCCTTTTGCCGTTTTTTTCGTTCATTTTACTAATTCAAATAGATTCTCATATGTTTCAACTCTTGATTACGATTATTATCCATTTTGAGAAATTATGAATTTCATATAATTCTTCAACACCTGTGGCCATTGGAACTATATCAGCCTGATCAATGTAGTTAGCCTAGATTATTTTGTAATTTAATCTTGATTTATGGATTCTCATATATTTTAACTCTTGTTTATGATTATTATCCTTTTTGAGAAATTATGAATTATTTACATTTCTTCAACACATGTGGTCAATGGAAATTTTATATCAGCCAGAACTAGATTATTTCGTAATTTAACTCGTGATTCCCATTATTACCTTCTTCTTCTTCATGTATCATGTCCTCCCAGAACGTTGGTTACCATCAGTGACATCTGTATTTGTGTCTACAACAGCCTGATCAACATAGCTAGACCTGGATCCTTTTGCAATTTTTTTCGTTAATTTGACTGATTAATATCAACTCTTACATATTTTAATTTTATTACGTTTATTACCTCTTTTGAGAAATAATGATTTATATATAACTCTATACAGCCTGAACAATCCAGTTTGTACAGGCAAACGTTCAAGGCCTAGATCAAAAATACTTTATGTTCAACGGCACGTTTTATCTAGACGAAGAAAGTCTAACAATGGGTAACCCATTAAGCCTCTTGTTAGCAGAAATATTAATGGATCACGTAGAAAGCAATATCTAAAAACACTCATATTTTAAACATTTCGTTTATTGGTACCGCTATGTAGATGACATAATTTGTTTATTTAATGGCACAAATAGACAACTCTGTTCATTTTTGGAATCTATCAATAAATTATATCCAACAATCGAATTCACACATGAAGAAGAAGTAAATAACAGCATCAATTTCTTAGATCTAAAAATCACTAAAATTCATAATAGACACGACTTTTCGATATACAGGAAACCTACACATACACATGGTACGATTCATTCTACTTCAAACCATCCATTTCCACAAAAATTATCAGCTTATAATAGTATGCTTTATAGATTGGTTAACATACCCATGACAAAAGAAAATTTTGATAAAGAATATGAAACCATTAAACAAATAGCTTTCAATAATGATTTTAATCAGTTAATTATAGATAATTTACTTGATAAAATAAATTACAAGACAGCAATATCAATTGTATAAGAATATCCAAAATTTCAAAATTCAAACGAAAAAAAATTTATTTCATTAACTTACATAGGCCAAAAAATCTGAAAAGATTGCTATATATTTAAAGAAAAAAGAGAATTATAACATATCTTTCAAAACTATTAACTCCTTAGGCAGCTTAATAAAAAAAAAATAAAGACGTCATTAATAAAAACAAAAAATCAGGAGTTTACAAGTTAACATGTAGTGATTGTCCATGTGTATATGTGGGACAGATAGGCCGTTCATTCCAAACAAGGATACGAGAACATGAAAAAAAAAACGTTTATCAATAATAAACTATATTCAACTTATACCAACCATTTGTTAGAGATTGATCATAATTTTAATATGAACTATGAAAGATTACATATCGAAAACAAAAGTCAGAAACTAAATATATTAGAAACTTTAGATATCAATAGATATAATAAAAGACAAATTTAATTGAATGATCAAATAGATACACATATATTATACATAATTCTTTATGATGGTCATCGGATACTATAACACCCAGATCAATGTAATTGGACCTGGATTATTTTGTAATTTAAGTTTTGATTCCTGTTATTACCGCTTTTATAAAATAATGAATTGATTTACCTACCCTATAACATGTATAGGCAATTAGTTTGCTAGATTAGACACTTTACTAATAATAATAATTTACTGATAACAAGTTATCAACAGTTCTTCAGTCCTTTAGCATAATTTTCTTATTTTTTTACGAATTCAAATGGAATTTTAAATATTTTAATTACAAGTTTAGATCATAACATTTTTGAAGAGTTTATAAATTATATATAATTCACACGTGCAAACAATGAAAATAATAAATACGGCTAGATTTGCATCCTTCAATATTTTTCATTGCTCTCACGAATTTACGCTGATTTTTATATATTTTCAACTCAATTACTCCATTTAAGAAATTATTTAATAAATAAATGAGGATATCTCATAAATAGCTCACAAACGCCTGGTTATTCATTTTTTGCTTCAAAAATAAGAATATTGAATAGAATGTTTGATAAAAGTCAATAAAAGTGTCATCCAGACTCTCCTGAACGTCTACATTCGTTGTTGACTCCAATGCATATAGCACGTTTTTCAATATAATTAAACAAACTTCTAAAGTACCTTGACTCAAATATTGAGGAAAATATTAATTTCATCGTGGATTAAAAATATAATATTAATTATCTTATCTTGTACAAAATTTATATATGAAGCTGTGTATAAAACTTGATTCCTTGGTATATGAAAGCTCCCCTACATAAAGAGGCAACAAAGAAGCAAACATGTGAATGCTGTGTTGCCTAGTCAGTATATAACGCATGCGTTATATACTTTATAATATGTTTCTCTTTTGTAGAATATGTGTAGGAAAGAAATTCTACAAATTATAGTATCCATTCTAACAGAACTATTGAGTAATATTCTTTCAAATACAGGTAATTAAACAAATTAGGATGTAGATTTGACATCATCAAAGTGAAAACGTATCAACGGATCCACGTTTTATGCGTCACTCACTGACTGGGAGCGTGGCGTCTCCTGTAATCCAGCTACTTGGAGGTCGGGTTCAGCGGATGGTTTGAGATCAGGAGTCCTGTGGTAGAGCGTCTTACGTTGACCGGGCGTCCGCACTAAGCTTGGCATAAATATGGTCATCCTGGAGGAGTCCGGGATGACCAGGTTATCCAAGGAGGGGCGAACCGGGCCAGGGAGGAAACTCAGCAGTCAAAAGTCCCCGTGTCGAGCAGTACTAGGATCGCGCCTGGGAGTGGGAACTCTACAACAGCCTGATCAACATAGCTAGACCTGGATCCTTTTGACGTTTTTTACGTTATTTTAATTACTTCAATTGATTTCTCATATATTTTAAGACTTGATTAGGGTTACAATCTTCTTTGTAGAATTATTACTTTGTGCAGGCATTGGAAACTCTACAACAGCTTGATCAATATATCTGGACTTGGACACTTCTGGTAGATGTTTTATTATTCTTAGTAAGTCTAGTAAAATTGTAATATTTTTTGATTTTTCCCAACAATTATTAAAGTTTTCATGAGATGATGAGTTTTTATATTAGAAATCTTCAGACTTCAGAAATTCTATAACAGTTTAATCAATATAGCTATACCTGAATGCTTCTGATATTTATTCCGTTCCTCTTACTAATTTAAGCAAATTTTTCTATATTTTAAATCTCAATTATGGTTATATACGCTTTTGTGAAATTTACGAATTTATAAAGGGGGTGGGCTATTTAAAGTTTGGAATTTTGATCAGCTATAAATAAAAAATGAATTGTGTATACCTTGACAACGCGAAATACTTTGCAACTATAAGTGTTGAAAGTAACATGATGGAAACAAAAATATGTTTGTGGTTTTTTTCGGGCCAGTTCTTATGACTGTACAATATTCAACTGTAAGCACTGAATGGAAACAAATTAACCACTATACAAGTTTATTTGATAAATTAAATTTTTTTCAACAATATATTCATTTTTCTAGAGTACTAATTGTTGAATTTTCATCAGGTTGTTTGGGGTTCCATACAGAGGCAGCTTTTCTGTAAAAAAATTCTTAAATAAGAATAAGTCTACTGACAACAGCGTTCATAAAATATTTCAAACCATGCCAACCTTGTACAATGTATTGGATAAGTCTGGGTCTGATACCAAAGAGCTATTGCTAAAAACACAGACCATGTTCTCAAGGGTCCTATGATAAACGCTAGGGTGCCATAGGCCAACCAAAATAAATAGGCCATTTCTAACTGTACCAATATTAATATCACAAAAGGTAAATGGGTCCCCATAGACCTCAATTTGGATTTCTTCTTTTTTGGCTTCAACACTTGATTCTGAAACCTGCAGATGATTATTAATTTAAAAAACACACATTTCTTTACAACTTGATTACCTCTGATCAACTCCATTCGCCATGATGAAAGTTAGAGGAATTTGAAACATGATGATCTGAAAATAAATAAATACTTCTTTACCATTGAAATTGACGGTGCAGCCTTTATAGTGCTCATCAAGCCTTTCGTCAGTTTTGGTAATGGTTTTTTATGCAAAAATAAATGCTTGATGAGCGTACGAAATTCACTTTGTCCTATTTTTGTCGAAATTGACAAAACTGCTAAATTGAATGATGCAGTTTGCTTGTTTGGTAGTCTTTTAACAAAAATAGTTGATATGAATAGTGTGGTATTTAAATTCAATAGGCGAAAAATTCAAAAAGTCACTGATTTATCCAAATGCTCTCGAATGAATGTATTTTACACATAACATCAACAAAAAAATTAATTTAGGAAAAATACTAATGAAATTCTTCAATAAGTTAAATACAGCAATGTTATTAAGTATTATAGCACACCAATATACTCGAGAAAATTTCTTGCAGACAAAAAGATAAATGAAAACAACAAAATTACAGCTAGTATCTCAAATTGTAAGTACACTGGCAAAAAACTTCAAGTTCACTAAAATATGAAAGGTAACCCTCATATGTCAAATGTGCTTCTTGTAAAGTTTTTAGTTCACTATCTTTGAAATGAAGGAATTTTCCTAAAATCATCAAGAGACTATTTTTTTAATAGTTCAAGAAATAACTTCACCATGAATTATTACAGTTTGTTTAATAAATAGTGTGTGTAAGATGAACAGTATGAAATTTTTCAAATACATATAATTCTTTTGATTTTTTTATGATTAACTCACCTGTAGGAACCCATAGGCATAAGTAAATGATCCTGGGAGGAAAGTACCCCTAACGTATATTCCCCAAGCAAATATCACACCAATATGTTCCTCAATGATATAACCAATAGACCATGGTCCAAAACATAGGTAAATTGGGTATAATACCATTGGCCAAAAGACCCTATCTATGGTGGAAAGGACCCATAATTTTCGCAGCCATATTTTCAGACAATTTTGATTGAGTCGTGGTTTTGGCACTTTTCCTACTGTAAAAATAAATTGCCTAGTATAAAACAAGAGTTTTCCTATAATTTGCATTTCTTTCAGAAATTATTTGTTTTTTCGATTGTAACATACTTTACTATCTGATGCATTGTTTTATTGTGATAGCTCAATAAGTGTTTTGAGAAAAAAAAGGGCCTCCCACATAAATTCCTAAAAACCATTATCAGCATGTGTTTTGCTTCAGTGGTTTTATCTGCCTTGCAAATTTTTTTATTGAGTTATGTTCCATTGTTTCTGTGTTGCCATATCTCAAAATTTAAGTAGCAATCCTTATACTATGTGGTGAAATGGGATGTTAAAATTTATATGTAATAAGTAAGTTGTTGCCACAAGAAGTGAAAATTGTTATGAAAGGAAAGATTTTGTGTTAAATTTACTATAATGTTTGTATTTTATTATGTTATTATAAAAACATAATTCTAAAATTTCTGCTAAACGGATAAAAAAGGTACTTGTTAGAACCAAGTATTCTGATATCTAATAAAATATAAAAAGTGAAAAAAAAATTTAAAATATTATGCCAAATATTATGTGAATGGGGATTAAACTTGGAAAGTTTCTACTAAATAAACTTATATAAAATGAGAAACAAATTAATACCTACAATTTTTAATAGTGCTAATCAAAGCAATAATAACAACATATAGGAGATAAAATCCTGATGCAATTTCAACATCTCACTTAGTTTGAACAAATAACAAAATACTTTGTCCTAAACTGGAGTTGGTCTATTTCAAAAGTTCTCTATGGGATATTCCCTAACTTGACACAATAAATTTAAAATGTCTGAACTCACCTTCTACCAATTTATGGAGGTACCTTAGGAAGATCAATGGCACTACAGAAAATAAAACACTTGTTATGAACATCAATCGAAACTAGAAATAAAGTTATTGAGTTGATCTTATAGTAACAGTTTAACAATTTCTCACCATAACATTTGCATTGATTGAAAGTACAAATTTAGGCATCATATTGAAGCTCAGTCGGGTGCCATCTAGGGCAAAACTATGTTCTATTGTTTTCGATCTCCCATCAGCATCTTTAACAAAAACCTGCAATCCAATGATAAAAACAAAGAATATAGTGGTACAGAGGTATTTAAACAAAAGTGATGAATATTTTGAATATTTCAATAGATTCTAGCTAACACCTAATAGTGGTACAGAGGTTTACAAGTGGAACGTAATAAAAAACCGGGTTAAAAAAGAGGGGCCTTCTAACAGGTATTGGAATGTCGGCAATCGACAAAGAAGGTTGTTAAACAGATGGTACCCATTTAAATATCTCAAATAATTTTTGGGGTTACATAGCTCCGTACAGTCATTCATTATTTTGTTGTATATCTCAAATATTTGGATTTACATAGCTCCGTACAGTCTCATTCATTATCTTTTATATTATTTTTATTGTAAACGAATTTGAAAATTTCAACAATCAAGTTTCTTTTCTTTTGAATCTACATGTAAAATTTTTTTTCTTAAGAATTTCTTTTGTCGGAAGGAATTACTGTTTTCTAAAGAATGAGTGGCAAAAGTTGAATTTTTGTTTACTTTTCATTAAATTCATTTTATGTTCGTTGAAAAAGGTTTTAAACAGATGTTACTTTTTAAATATCTCAAATATTTTCGATTAACAGTGCTCTGTACAGTCATTCATTATTTTTACATTATTGTTATTGTGAAATAATTTGAAAATTTCAACAGATTCTAGATAATCGAGTTTATTCACTTTTGATTCTACATGTAAAATCTTAAGATTATCTATTGTGGGAAAGGAATGACCTTTTTCTAGACAATGAGTGGCAAAAGTAGAATTTTGTTTATTTTTTATGAAATTCACTTTATGTTCGTTGAACCTCGTCTTGAAGGAACGTCCTGTTTGTCCTATATATTTATTACTGCATGTAGAACAAGATAACTCATAAGCTCCTGATTTGTATATGTTTGGAGTAGGGTCCTTTGCGTTAAATAATACCGATGATAATTTGTTTTGCGTTTTGAAGGCAATATTGACATCTGATTTTGAAAAACTACTTTTTGACTTACGCTACCAAAGTACGATAGAGAAGTGAATTTTTTATCTTTTTCAGTTTTTATGATGGGATAAATTTAGCTCATAGCTATTTTAGATAGTTTCTGTTGAATTAGGTAAGGAGATGTTTATAAAATTTCTTGCAACTGTAGAATTGAAACATTCAAATTACACTTAACATATATGTACAATATTAATACAATTCTAATTCTTCCTAATTGATATTCAATAAAATTCGTTGATATAGCATATAAATTCGATGATAGCTTCTCAAAAATGCTGCAAATTCCCATAAAAGTTTCATTATTTCTGTATACATTCTGTCAAGAAAGTACCGGGAATTATCGATTTAAAGCTGGCGGGGCAATGAGGCAGGTAAATTTTTTTTTCCTAGGTTGGTACCACTGTCCTTAATTACTATGCCAAGCTTGAGCGGGATCTGTCAACTAGTGTGTTTGCAACAGCTGATTAAGTCAGTCGATGTCAGAGTGCGTGCCGATTTTTACTATGGGTGATTACGTTGAGCAAAGAATATGTTTAAAGTTTTGTGTTGCAAATGAATTTTCGTGTGCCGATGCATTGAAAATGTTGCAAAAGGCCTTTGGTGATAATGCTCTATCGAAAACTCGCGCATATCAGTGGTACAGAGCCTTCAAGGACGGTCGTGAAGTGGTCGCCCATCGACGGCTTCGATCGAAGATAACGTCGATAAAATTAAGGAAAGGGTGCTGGAAAACCGTCGTACCAGCTTGAGAGAGATAGCACATGATCTTGAGATATCCCACGAGTCCGCACGTACCATTTTGATTGATATTTTGGGCATGAGAAAAGTGGCCGCACGACTCGTACCGAAAGACCTGAATTTTCTTCAAAAACTTCATCGCGAACAGGTTGCTTCAGACATGCTGGATCGCTGTAATTCCGATTCTACATTCATGGAACGCATTATAACTGGTGATGAGACCTGGGTCTACGAGTACGATATGCAAACAAGCCAGCAATCATCGGATTGGGTGGCAAAAAATGAGCCGAAACCGAAAAAACCACGCCAAAGCCGCTCGAAAATGAAGGTGATGCTCATTGTTTTCTTCGATATCCGTGGCGTGGTGCACTACGAGTTCGTTCCAGAGGGTCAGACGGTAAACAAGGAGTATTACCTAGGCGTTATGAAACGTTTGCGTGAGCGTATCCGTAAGAAGCGGCCAAATTTGTGGGCGAACAACTCATGGATTTTGCATGACGATAACGCGCCTTCTCACCGATCTACGATTGTGACTGACTTTCTCGCCAAAAACTCAACAAACGTGCTTCAGCAACCACCGTATTCGCCGGATTTGGCTCCCTGCGACTTTTTCCTCTTCCCAAAACTAAAATTGCCCCTTCGTGGCACCCGTTTTGAGTCGATTGAAGCCATAAAACAAAATTCGGCGCGAGAGCTAAAGTCCATCCCGGAAAGCGCCTATAAAAAATGTTTCGATAATTGGAAGTGCCGTTGGCATAGATGTATTGGAGCAAATGGAGCCTATTTTGAAGGCGACCCAATAAATTTTGAGGATTAAATGTAAAAATGTTGTTTTAATTGAAAATTCCCGGTACTTTCTTGACAGAGTAGTATATGTACAATATTAATACAATTCTAATTCTTCCTAATTGATATTCAATAAAATTCGTTGATATAGCATATAAATTCGATGATAGCTCCTCAAAAATGCTGCAAATTCCCATAAAAGTTTATTATTTCTGTATATGTTCTGTTCTTCATTTATGTCTATTAATTTATTCATACTTATTCTTTTATAAAACTCAGGAACTACTGATTGTAAATGCTTTTCATTTAAAATAAAATGATTGCTGATATCTAGCATAGATCAAATCCAAAGATAAGAAAATATCCAAACAAAAAACTACACAACAAACAAAAATTATTTCCAAAATAACAATTTTTGACATTATCAACGTCTACCTAAGAAAAATTAACAAAGCAAAGAACACAAACAAAGAAGAGCTGAAGAAACGATTTTTAAGCTAGTATAATATACGCTACAGCAATATAGGATATACATTCTGATGTTTGACACAGAATACCCTGAAGCCTTTTCACAAACAGAACCAATAAACAAAGGTAAAAACCTGCAAACTAAACTTTAAAACAAAAATTTTATACAAAAAATATAAACTGCTACATACCAAAGAGATGATTAATAAAATTTTTTATAGAAGCCAACAAATTAATCTATGCCATGCTTATACAAAACAAAACAACCAGGAGAACAAATAAAGAAACTGGAATATATTGAAACAAGATTGAAAGATATACTACACTGTCAAGAAAGTACCAGGAATTTTCAATTAAAACAACATTTTTACATTTAATCGTCAAAATTTATTGGGCCGCCTTCAAAATAGGCTCCATTTGCTTCAATACATCTATGCCAACGGCACTTCCAATTATCGAAACATTTTTTATAGGCGCTTTTCGGGATGGACTTTAGCTCTCGCGCCGAATTTTGTTTTATGACTTCAATAGACTCAAAACGGGTGCCACGAAGGGGCAATTTTAGTTTTGGGAAGAGGAAAAAGTCGCAGGGAGCCAAATCCGGCGAATACGGTGGTTGCTGAAGCACGTTTGTTGAGTTTTTGGCGAGAAAGTCAGTCACAATCAATTAGCTCGGTGAGAAGGCGCGTTATCGTCATGCAAAATCCATGAGTTGTTCGCCCACAAATTTGGCCGCTTCTTACGGATACGCTCAAGCAAACGTTTCATAACGCCTAGTTAATACTCCTTGTTTACCGTCTGACCCTCTGGAACGAATTCGTAGTGCACCACGCCACGGATATCGAAGAAAACAATGAGCATCACCTTCATTTTCGAGCGGCTTTGGCGTGGTTTTTTCGGTTTCGGCTCATTTTTTGCCACCCATTCCGATGATTGCTGGCTTGTTTGCATATCGTACTCGTAGACCCAGGTCTCATCACCAGTTATAATGCGTTCCATGAATGTAGAATCGGAATTACAGCGATCCAGCATGTCTGAAGCAACCTGTTCGCGATGACGTTTTTGAAGAAAATTCAGGTCTTTCGGTACGAGTCGTGCGGCCACCTTTCTCATGCCCAAAATATCAATCAAAATCGTATGTGCGGACTCGTGGGATATCTTAAGATCATGTGCTATCTCTATCAAGCTGGTACGACGGTTTTCCAGCAACCTTTCCTCAATTTTATCGACGTTATCTTCGATCGAAGCCGTCGATGGGCGACCACTTCACGACCGTCCTTGAAGGCTCTGTACCACTGATATGCACGAGTTTTCGATAGAGCATTATCACCAAAGGCCATTTGCAACATTTTCAATGCATCGGCACACGAAAATTCATTTGCAACACAAAACTTTAAACAAATTCTTTGCTCAACGTAATCACCCATAGTAAAAATCGGCACGCACTCTGACATCGACTGACTTAATCAGTTGTTGCAAACACACTAGTTGACAGATCCCGCTCAAGCTTGGCATAGTTATTAATGACAGTGGTACCAACCTAGGAAAAAATTTTTTTACCTGACTCATTGCCCCGCCAGATTTAAATCGATAATTCCCGGTACTTTCTTGACAGAATGTATACCAGAGTGAAAGGGGGAAGCTTTGTAAAATGCCATTCATGTCTGAATATGGATAAAGCAAATCCATCAACCATCAAAAACCTAGTGTACCTAGATGCAGACACCCTAAAAATAAACTACACAATCCAACAAATGAACTGCTGCACAAGAAAATGAATATTGAACTATTGGGTTCATTAAAAAGCTGAATTCCAACTTATACTTAAATGCAAGCATAAGACTCTTATCCAAAAACAAATAGAATTTTTCTAGGAGCAACAACCATTAGATGTAGGAAAATAACAAAAAATATTTGAACATAGTTTAATTTCTTGGTTACACTGTTATTACCTATTTTTCTCGATCTAATAGAATGTTAATCAAATTAACACGAGCTGAAGGACCTAAGGTCGATAGCTCATTGTATGTCTGTATACCGTCAATAAAAAAATTTTTTCCTCCCTCTCTCATCTGCATGTATATTCTCATTCATTCTAATTAATTTGAATTAATAATTCACTTCACTTATGATGAATCTGACGATAGTTACCTCTATTTTATGTACACCTTCTGCATAAAGATTTGGATTCCAAGGCGACACATATAAGGGACCACTGACATGATGGCAATAGTTCCAATCTTCACTATCTATTTTCACTTTAACAGAAGTGATTTTGGATAAAGAAAATGCTAATATCCTACAAGATAGATTAAGAAATCAAGTTACATGTTTTTTTTTCAATGAACCAATAGAGCAAGTAAAATATCTTTAAGAGGAATAATATTTGAAGAAACTCACCTAATGAATCTAGAATTACGTATACTCCCTAAATTTTCTCTGAGAGGATTCACAAACAGAGCATGCTTTGGATTAGTTACAAGTATCACAGGCCAGTCATCAAGTTCAACATCGATGAAGGATAATATACCATGATCAATTGCGAGGATACGATACCTAAAAAAAGTGTTTATGTCAAGGTTATTACATCTTTGACTCTGCGAATAGACAAAAAATTGCTCCGTTGTTGGGAGATTATGCAGGAAAACATTTTTGAATATTGGTAAACATTACTTACTACACATTACATAATCAAATGTTACATATATATGACAGATCAAGTCAAGTTTAAAGGTACAGTCATGAAAATGGCCTAAATCAATCTCAGATTCATCATTTTTAGTTTTGCGTGTTTGTTCCAAGGAACAGCGACTGGGGATTGGGGGTCACCTGCTATCTTGGCTTAAAATTTTCTTATCCAAAAGATCATAGTGAGTCAGAGTATATGATAATATCTCCACAAATGACACCTACGTCAGCGCCCCCAGGGCTCTATTTTATTCCACCTGCATAAATCAGACTTACCATGTATCTTAAAGTCTCATTTCCCTTTCTTTGCTGAATACTCCAAACTTCAAAACTACTCATTATGGTCTAAATAAGGACTTCAGAGAGACCTAGACAACCGAGTGGAGACGGGATTAAGGATACCCCTTAATTTAGATAAGTGAGTGGTACTACATATAGGAAAAAACCACCCAAAGTGCCCTTACCCAACAGAAGGAGTTCAATTACAGCTGGTACTGAGCCATTGTCATCTTGGCCTAACAGTCTGGTATCTCACTTGGCAAGAACACACCTCCAAAATATGCAATATTGCAAACAATTGACCTATCTGCCCTTTAAATCCTTCCATAAAACATATGGTCTTTCCTATAAAACATATATACAATCTATTATAGGATATGCCAGACCAGTTTGGTGGTGTTAGACATGGAGTGATTGTGGTGCACTGGAATCTGTGCAGGGTTGGGCTACCTACCTCCTTTGCGACCTTCAGCGCTCACTGAACTGGTGGTGCTGTAGATATTTGACCTTTCAATCTTCGACGATCGTCGAAGTTGTGGCAACCTAATATACACTTTTCATATACTCAAAGGCCCCTTCAGCAAAAAAGTCAAGAATTTTACATTCTGAAAATCAGTTTTTCAGGTCATCTATAAGCATTTTGTTCATTAGGGTTTTGGACTAATGGAATGTCCTTTCAAGGTCAATTGTCGTAGCCAAAACTGTGTCTTCAAAAATAGATATACATCACCTACCGCTGAGCTAGCTGTTTTTCAGGTCATCCATAAGAGAGGGCTTTTTGTCCATTAGGGTTTTCGAGCAATGGAACGCCCTTCCAAGGTCAATTCTCGGAGCTGAAACTGTGTTTTCAAAAACAAAAACGACAGATGGGGGGCTGTGCTTGATGGATGATCATCCCAGTAACTTCTACCAATCTCTACACCACACGTTCTCGCAGAATTCAAATCAAGTTTTTAATTTTTTATTAATATTACCCTGGTACTCCTAGATCTTCTGTGAAGATCTCTCAGAAGCTTTTTCTCAGTTTGTGAGAGTTAGGAGTTTAGTTGTGTTCTGGGTAGGTTTTGTTACTGCGATCTTACGCCTCTTTAGGTTACAGCACTGTTAATTTTCGGCCCAACAGTGAAATGGTGGTTGAACCCCAACGCACTAGAAATGCTCTTACCGCTGAGCTATCGACATTCAAATTACACATTCCACACATTTAGAATACATTGATCTCATAGTATAAATTATAATTGAAACACCAAAGTCATACAAGACATTTGTCTGTCTGTACCCTTGCACTCTTCCCAAGTGTTTCATGAAATATACACAATATAAAAAATATTTTAAGATAGCATTACAATATTGTACATAGATTAGGATGTTCAACAAACCAAATTTAAATCTCTTAGTATTTTCAATTATGAACCATCTGATCTCTGATTTGAAGTAATTAATTTTTCTACTATGTTTCATGTTATTTGAAATGAGATTAAAGAACCTAGAGTTACCGATTTCCTGAAAAACTGAACAAGAAAATTCATATTATGTGGTGATCTAGTGACTCCTGCTCTTTTGTGTTCATATATGCTCTGGTTCTTGTACATTCTTATTATACATTGATTCAGGAACATAGTTCTGATATTGATTAATTTAGTAGTATCTTCATACAACAGACTCGTTGAAAATAATCTTCGTTTTTTCAGAATAATTTTTATTGGAGTATTTTGTGTAGTTTGTAATGTCTGCTGCAAAGTTGAAAACATTTTGCTAGGCTATTATATATATATATTTTTTTTTTTATTATCATTTATTCATTAGCAATCAGAATACAACAATTTTATGAGCTAATTTGCTGTCTACAGAGCTTTGAGCTCTCAAATGATTTGATATGGTCTTCTCCAGTGAAAAGACCATTTTAAATCTACTCCATATCAGCTGGCCAGGTCCTTTTGAGTCTTCTCATGTCTTGAGGTTGAAGCAACGGTTGTAGTAAGTCGTTTATATGACCATCTAACTTGGTGTGATGTTTTTGGCTCTGTTTCTTGATGACATCCTTCACATAAGGTATTTTCAAATCTTCATGCAGGGTTTGATTTGATACATACCATGGAGCATTTGTTAGCAATCTCAGTATTTTCGATTGGCATCTCTGGACTAGAGTTACATTGGACTTACTTGTACATCCCCAAAGTTCAATTCCGTATGTCCATATGGACTTTATGACCATTTTATATATCAGTAGCTTGTTTTCTAATGAGAGTTTCGATTTTCTACCTATAAGCCAATTCAGTTCTTTAGTTCTAAGGTTTATTTGCTTCCTTTTTTTAATAATATGCTTCTTCCAGGTTAGTCTGCTATCTAAATGCACTCCCAAATATTTAACAGTTGGGGAATTTGGTATCTTTATATTGTCTATAAAGATGGGTGGACACTGGTCTCTTCGAAGAGTATAATTTACTTGAACTGACTTGGTTTCATTAACTTTTATCTTCCACTTATGCAGCCATTCTTTTATTTCATCAAGATGAATTTGCAATCTATTAGATACCTCTTTGGGATCTTCATGGCTTGCAAGAATTGCAGCATCATCTGCAAAAGTTCCCATTATCGTATTCGCATTTGTGGGCATATCCGCCGTATACAGTGTATAAAAAAACGGTCCCATAACACTTCCTTGGGGAACACCGGACTGAATAGGATAAAAATCAGACACTTTATCATTCACCCGTACTCTGAATCTCCTTCCAGTAAGATAAGATCTCATCAACTTGTAGCAGAATAATGGCAGACATTTCTTTATCTTATACAATAGTCCAGAATGCCAGACTTTATCAAAGGCCTGGCTTACATCCAAAAAAGCAGATGTGCAGTATTGTTTGAGTTCCAGGGCTTTGCTTATCTCATGACTTATTCTGTGTGTTTGCTGTATGGTGGAGTGATTTTTTCTGAATCCAAATTGGTGTGGAGGAATCCATTCTTGGGTGTTGGGATCCGACTTTATTCTCAATAGCAAAATTTTCTCCAAGATCTTAGATAAAGTTGGCAGTAAGCTAATTGGTCTATATGATGTTACAGCGTTTGGATTCTTGCCGGGTTTCAGTATGAGGATTATTTCTGCAGTTTTTAGGTGTTCTGGCCAATAATTTTGTCTCAGGATAGCATTGAATATATATGCCATCATTGCTACTCCTTTCTTAGGCAGTTCCTTGATCATTTTTGGTGTGACCTCATCTATTCCGGCAGCTTTTCGTGTGTTCAGGTATTTTATTTCTTTTTGTAGTTCTTTTATGGTGATACTTTTAATAGGAGTCGTATTAGAAGGAATATTTAACATTTCTCTTTCAACCTCGTAATCGTGTATGTCATCATTGGATGTGAATACTTCAGCCAGGTGTTCTGCAAATGTTTGAGCCTTTTCATTGCTATTATATATATGAAGAAGATTCTTTCTTGAAAGAATGTCTCTCAACCTATGAAACCTATGACCTAATTCTTTTCAATAAGTGACTTATATTTTCTGTCAATCTTAGGTGTTGATCCAAAATAACTCCAAGATATCTTATGCAAGAGGTTATTTTATTTGTTGACTAGTACATATATTGGTAATATAGAGGGAGAAATGCAGTTTTAACTCGAAATGCCTTGGTTGGTCGACAACTGATGGGGAAAGTGTTATATATTTGGTTTTATTCAAATTTAATGTTAATAAGTTGTTTTTAAACCATAAATGAATTTTTTTCATGTTTAATTCCACTGTGATTTTTAATTTTTCTGAGAAATCAAGGACTGCATCCTCTGTATTGAGGTTTTTTATGAAGCCATATGGCAATTATTACTTGAAAACAAATGTTTTGTTAGCAAGAGCATTGCTTCTTATTATTTTTAGTTCTTTAGGTACTTTTATAGCTCAAGCCTCTACTCTTAATATGAATTCAAATAAATAAGGTTTACCGATGGTGTGCGGAGTTTCAATGCGGTCAAACAACCATCGAAGACGTTGAGTGCCCAGGTTGTCCAATTGAGGTGGCTACGCCCGAAAACAAGAAATAAAATTCCGAAAATTGTTTTGTCCAATCGTTCAGTGAAGTTGCAAGAGATAGCTGCATTCCATTTTATTGTGCGAAAGATGAATTGAAGAGTTTTCAAATAGAATTCATGAGATCAAATTAGGTATTTAAAATTAGTTTCTTACATTCTGTTATCTTTCCAGTCGCCCAACTCCAATTCTAAAAATCCATCATTCTGCAAGGTATACATGCGAGGTACTAATCCACCTAATTTGTGCAAATGCCCGCACAAATAGGCCAGTCCATTCTTGTCCTTTCCTATCATTTCCCTTATAGTTTGTTGTCCATATGAAAGGATGCAAGAAGTTGGAAAATGACCGAACCATATTGTGTGATTACTTCCGGAGGATTCTAATTTTTGTACCATTTTATTTATGTGATTTACTTCTTCATTATCAATGATACCCACAAAATTGAATGGACGTTTTGGTCCAGGATCTAAACAGGCATCTATGCCTATGAAAGAATATGTGATATTGTCCTTTTCTATTTGATACATGTAGGACCTAGGGTGTTTCTTTCCCTGTATCGAGTAGTTGACATAATAGTTCTGCTTTGAATTTTGTCCAGCGACATCGAAACTATCTGGAAATAGAAAAAGAAGTGATTTCTTATGTTAGCTGTTAGTTATTGAAGCACCGAAAAATTCTGCGAGACATGCAGCTATTGGAGAACTGATACAAAGACTAGACAAACTATGAATATCAAAATGAAAAAAATCTCCACAAACAGAATAACGGACATTCAGGAACTGAAAAAACTACTGTAAGTTCCTTTTCTACAGCTTTTTATTTTTAAACGGTAGCTGTTTTTACTTCATGTAAATTCATAGCAAATATAATACAATACAATATTCCATTGTCTGCCTGATTCCAGTACTTAAATTTAATTGTCTGCTGGTACCTGGAAATCGAACTGTATCCGAGGACCCGAAGCATTTGAAACCAATAAATACTGTGATCCTTATATTTCAAAAATACCATCTGTTCATGTTCCTGTGTGCTTTTCTTTTAGTATCACGGAACAAAACCCCATAATATTTGACATAACAACAGAAGTAATTTGTGTACACCTAAAAATTGCGAAAAGCACTAACGTAAAGTTGAAAGCTTTTGCGAACTTGTCCGAAATTCTATTTATCTTGAAGCTACATATGATGAATAAAAATGGTGAAAATCACTGACGTGAAGTCAGGAGCGTCTGCACGCTTGAAATCCTCGTGAAATTTTGCATTAGCTTTCTTGTCATTATTTTACATCTAAATGCTAAATTTAAACCAATCATAGAACTCTCACTATAGTTTTGGTAGCACTTAATACTGCTATGTTCACAAAATAATTCCTTTTTTTGATGTTTTAATCCAACAATCTTCACGAAATTCTGCATTAATCTTTGTGTCGTTGATTTACATCTAACTGTTAAATTTAAAATCGATCACCGGACTTTTGCTATGGTTTCGATGGCGATTCACGCTGCTCCGCTCTCAATTTTTTCGTTTGTTTTAAATTGTTGACCCATCCACACCAAATTGTGTACCAACATGTGCGTTATCATTTTGCTTCTACCAGATTTCAAATCGATCAGATTTGTAGTTTGGAAAATATTGAAAAACATAAGCAGCATCATCAGATTTTTACATTTTTAATAAGTAAACTTATTTCGGAAATATATTTGTTTAAACTGTTACAGGTATTTTATTTAAATAAGTTTTACAGTTATTCTAAAATCAGGGTTTACTGGCAATTGGGGCTAACAAAACTTATTTAACAGAGGCGAACTGCCCACATCTGTTTGTTCATTGAGTAAAATTGCGATTTTATTATGTCTAATTATTTTTAGTGCTTCTAACAAAGTGAGGGTGAAACTTTGATTTTTAACATCAAAATTACGAAATTTTGGTTCAACTCATGTCCCACTTCTGATAAATGGTTTGAATAAGTGGAACTGTTCTTTCCATTGGGAAAACTTTTTGAATGTTCTGGAATCCTTTTTGAAAAGTTCTACCAAATTGTCCAATGTAAACTTTTTGGCGCAATTAACCTATAAACTCCTGATTTATCATCTCCTAATAGAATATCTTTATTTACCTTAATGAATTTACTGACAATGCTATTGTGATAGCGAAACAATTGTTATATTTAAAATAAATATGTGAAAATGAAAATAACTTGATTTAAAATATTATTTTAAATGGGTTTCCATCAAGTGAAAAGTGATTCAA
This sequence comes from Megalocaria dilatata, assembly GCA_034642435.1. NCBI lineage: Eukaryota > Metazoa > Arthropoda > Insecta > Coleoptera > Coccinellidae > Megalocaria > Megalocaria dilatata. Next base: position 24,635,148 of record CM067858.1, on the reverse strand, counting down.
TTAAATTCTTAGTTTTGTCTTTGATTTGGTTTCATTATCTCAAAATCTATGTATATTCATCAACTTTCAGGCTGATAGATCAAATACTTATCGGGGTAGTTATCTATACCCTTTATGGAGAGATAAGAAATTTTAGTATTTGTCAGCTCCAAAGCTTGAGGTCAGCTCTTCAATTTAAAATGGAATAAAATACGAAATTATTTCATTTTCACTTTTTATTACTGAATATACAGTGACTTTAGTTTCGTAGTGTTTACTACATATTCAAACTAAATAAAATAAATTGTATCTCAATGATTATATTCGTTGAGGGCTTGTGCAAAACTTCGAAAAGTGGGGTTTGCCAAAGGTCTGTCTGCTCATTTAATTGTTTTATTTCTACAATACTCTTGAACATTTCTATGGATTCTTTTCTGTTTTGAAGTGGAGTATATTTCTTTTGAATGCGTTTTTTTTCTTTTTTTAAGAGAGAATTTATGGTTTTTGTTTCGAATTTATTGTTTGTAGCTATTTATTTGATTGTATTCTGTTTCCTTTTGAACGTAATATTATTTAAGGGAATTGAAAATGCTCTATGTATCACTGATTTGTAGGCAGGAAAAATAACTTTAATGTTTTGAAACCAATCATGCCTTCCCAGAATTGGAGAATCTCGAAATATTACACCTGGAAACGAAATTAAAAAAACAGATATCCTGGCATCCACAGAAATATTCAACAGAAAGCACGTTTTCGAAATAAAACTATTAAATGAGCTGATGGACCTTTGGCACACCTCACTTCTTGGAGACTTGCACAAGCCGAAGCCTTCAGCAATTATATATAATGGTTGAAATATAATTTGTTTTATTGAGTTTGAAAATGTAGTAAGCACTACGAAACTCAAGTCACTGTATATTAAGTAAGAAAAAGTGATAGAAAACCAAGTTATTTCTAATTTTTTTCCATTTTAAAATGGGCTATCACAATGAAACGAACAGCTTTATCCAATCTTTATTTTAATTTTTTTTCTACGCCTTTGGAGTAGTAATAATATATAAAATTGGACACTACACACAAACATTGCAAGTAAAATAAAAGCTTGTAATAAAAAATTTGAAGAAAGCACTAACGTGAATTCAGAAGAAGCTTTTGCTCACTGTTCATATCACATACAATCCTCACGAATGTTTGCACTAGCCTTCTTGTCGTTATTTTACATTTAAATGCTAAATTTAAACTTAATGGGATTTGTTATTTCTAAAATATTTGAAAAAAATTTTCAAATGAGAATAACTCTGGAACCCTTCAGCCAATTTTGCCCATTAATGGACTTTACCGATATTTAGGCCCCAAAGCTTTCCTGAAAGCTTCAAGTCTTTCCTTCAGAAAGTTAGAGGAAATGTTTTCTTTGGAGGTAGGACTGTTGCTGAGGTTCCTGTAGCGCTCAACTCTGCTCTACTCACAAATTTCAAAAACTACAGACATTGGGGTAAAAGAATAGCTGTTCTCAGAACAAGGGTACAAAAAGTCAGCCAAAAAAAATTATTAGCACTCTTCAATTCATATGCTCCAAAAAATCTGCCCTATCATTCCGTATTGATTATGAATTGGTGTTGGCAGGTATAAAACTGGTTTTGATAGAACTAAAATAGTTCCTTCGTGACATGAAGGACTATCACATGCTCATTAAGCCTTATCAGAAGTACAGTTATTAGAAATATTAGACGATATGAAGCGACTGGAAACTAGCAAACTTAGAAGTGGTCATCTTTGTATCTTTGTGGACAAGACTTATATAATGCTCGGGCAGCCCATAGAACTGGCTGGTTTATTTCAAGGGTTACAATTCATAGACAAGCAATATCATCAGAACAGAAATCTAGAAGAGTTCCAGTTCTAACTCTTTACCTCCAAGCTACTTGTTTGAGATGAACATCAAATGGAGAAATGTTCATTTTACAGATGAGACACGTTTTAGTCTTGTGAGTAGGTGATGATTACGTTATAAGAGCTTGGAGGAAACCAGAACATCCAGAATACTACTGAATGTTTTTAAATTATTATAAATTATTATTTTTATTTAAGTTGCTCCCTACAATGGTCAGACAACATTTTTTTAAGGCCATACATATACCGTTCAACAGAAGAACTGAATCGTTATATGTAATAAGAACAATAATAGGTGAATAATACCTCAAAAACATCATCAATCCCATAATTATCCCCATGAGTGATGAATCAGAGGAATAATAAATTTGTATGGAAGATAATGGCATATTGCACCTCACTAGACCTGTTTATTAAGTCTTCGAACATGATTAAACCAACCGTAAAATTCGCCAGACATAAATCCTAAGAAAACATATCACCATTTGCTCAGAATGTATTGAAAGCGAAATAAGTTAGTCTAATTTTCAATGTTCAAAATACTAAAAATATAGTGAATGTTTCCCTTGAAAATTTCGGTCATTTTCTGAGGTGAATGAGATATCTACATTATTGCAAATGAAAATCTGGTTCTGATACCATTGTTTTTTGAACTTCATTCTTTTGGCAAAAAATTTGGAAACAATTTTTGTTTAGAAAACAGTATTGAGTAAGCAATACAAAGTATAAGAGCTTATTGAAATGTTATTATATACATGTTCCATTTGAAAAATCAAAGTTGCTGTTATCTTCTACTAGACAGCAAGGTCACATTTTCAAAAATATTTTAAATGTGTGGATCATGTTCATGTATATTTCAGATCGATCCATTGTCTAGTTCATTAGTAAAATTTAGTAGGTTCTTATTGTGAAAAGCCCTGTATATCACAGAAATTCTCTGATGGTCCAATGTGATATATAGATAGCACAAAATTGAATCTTCGTGGTGTGGATTATTAAATTACAGTTTGATTCTTAATTTACATTTTTCATCATAAAAGTTTTAAGGATAACTGTAGTATCATGGTGGGATTACCCGTCTGAATAAATTATTGGGGATCTTCAGCAGTAAAATACATGTCTCGATTTTATATCATTTAAAAATAAATGCAAAATATTTCAGCCAAATGAGAATATTTTTTCACTGTTGGAATAGTTTAATTGATAATATTAATCTTACCATGGTTTCCTCTAATATCTAACCAAAGGGTTTTTTCTTCTATCTGGGATTCTTTAAGTATATCATGATAATACTGCCATTCTCTCTCTATTTGAGTTGAACCTACTCGGTCTTTGGTTTTTGCATCAGTTAAATCTCCAGAAGCTAATACAACAATAGGTTTAATTGCATCCAATGTACGGAAACAGAAATCCCTAAACTGAGTAATTCTAGATGGATCTTGAAAGAGACTGATGTGAATATCGCTTATCTAAAACAACAGGAATTGTAAACATGAAAATTCGGTGGAATTCTTTGATAATGTACCTGTACAAACCAAATAAGATTTGTAGATTGATCACTAATATCCTGATAATTTTCGGTAACAATCAATTTTGGATCTATTGTAGAACTGCTAAATATATTGGAGAACAAAAACGATAGAAGAAACATAGATATCACAACAAATACTGTCCGTAACGAAAATTTCATCTTAACTTATTGCTTCTAGCTGAACATCGGTTTTCCGACGTAATCATCATTTCCAGGTCTGCAACTATCTTACACTCAACAAGGATTAATGAGGCTTTGTTCATTCATGTTAAATACATTATCGCAATTTTGCTATCCACTTGACCTTTCACTGATTGGAAAACATTTCTATTTTTGATTTTGACATTACGCATAACAATGTTAAAAATCCTTTGGGTTTGTTCCAGCCCACAGCATTGAATATTCTATGCATCAGAGTTCCAAAAATTTCCTGTGGTTTTTCCATAGACTTATTACCCTATGGGTTTTTCTGATGTTTATAGAGTCACTAGAAACTTTGCGGTTTCTATACAGATTAAAATGAATCATCATTATGTTGCAACGAGTGTAAAATATCAAAAACCACAGATTTGAAATAATCTATATATTTTACAAATTTAAAAATAGGCGAAACTAACCATATTAAAAACTACAGGTGCTATTGTTTCGCTCAAACGTCTGTAATTGTAGGATTTTGAGTCGAAAATGGATTAAACGATTAGATTGGATACATTGATAAAGAATCCGAGGCCAAAAATAATTCTGCCCGACCGTACCGGCCGGCTGTCAAAACATAATTTTGTTCATTTTCCAACAAGCACCATCTACAGAAGGAAAATTTCTTCTAGCAATGTCTCTTTGAAAATTCCAAATAAAATAAACCAGTCCCAGGCAACACAGAGATGTTTTAAAATATCTTGAAGAATTCTGTTCAGGAAATTATGAGATCTTTCGCGAATTGTTCAGAAGGGGAGCTCTATATCTTCTCCAAATGTCCGCCATCCGGGATATTCTCAAAGAGTCCTTGAAGATACCTCATGAAACTGTTCACTATGAGGAATTCTATAGCAAATTCGCTTACATAGCCTCATAACGAGAGGCTTGAGAAATTCTCATTCATTGCGAGGTCTCTGTGAGCTCGTAAAAAGCTAGCTTTGTGATAGATAATATCAGAAAGTTTCCCTGGCGAGAAGCGTGGAAAATTCGCATAGATGTATACCCTTTAGCAAGTACCAATTCATGTTAAGTTTAGAGAACTTAAATAAGTCCTAGTAGGAGTTTCCTAAGAGCCTTATTATAATGAAGCGTGTACGCTCAGTACGTGCCAGCTGCTCTCGAAGAATTCTACTCTGCTCTGCTACAGCTTTCTATGTAGCATATGAGGGGGCGCGACAGGTAGCAAACAATACCTTAAAAATCCGCCCTCTCTAAGGTTAAGTAGGGAAGAGTACAAGCGTTCGATGACTGATGTTCCCATGAGGAACGGGGTCACTCTGGCGTCACAGGCAGACATGCGTACCACGCTTGTCTGAAGAGTTTCAGGTTCGCATGCTCAGAACGAAACGCCGTCTCCCTAATAAAGAGGTGGAAGCTCCCTCACAACACCGCATTTCCTCTAGAACTTTATTGGTGGCCCCGACGAACCAACCCATTCATTTGGAGGCCCTAATTGGCCCCATCCATCATTCCGAGGCAGCCTTTCCTTTCGTTTCACAGATCCCCGCTGGAGATGGCACCGCGACCAGACCAGCGGCAGACTGTCTCCTTGTCTGATTCCCAACGCACTATTTCGTGATCTTACCGATGCTCACTGGGAGGGGAGCATGTAGCGTGCCCGCTCAGTACGTGACGTGCCAGCTCTTCTCGAAGAATTTTAGCGGAAATCGAGCGTGACTACTTACGGCTTCAACTTAAGTATACTCGTAGGTGGTAGTCGTCGGGGAATGAAATCGGAAGCGCAGATCTAAGGGCAGCTGATGTCAGTCAGCGGAGAAGGAAGTTCGCGCAGAGAACTGAGATAGTGAAAAGTTCGGCGAAAAGACTTGAATGAGAGACATTTAGGCGATAGTTAGAAAACGTATTTAGTCGAGATAGAGTATAAAGACGGAGAAATTCAGAAGCTACACAACTGTTTTTGCATTAAGTGTTATTAATGTTGTATTTCTAAGACGTTCAAGTGTAATTTCAATTTTGTAAAAAAAACTGTATATAGTATACAGGCCGATTTATTTATCAATAACCCCTAGACATTGATATGAAATAGACTATACATATATTAATTTCTGGAGGATTTATTTTGATTTCTGGTATAGGGATTATAGATTCAAATAAATTTAGTGTTCCTGTGAAAAGTGAATGTAGGTGCTTGACATTTTTGAGGTCGTTGGCATTAAAGTCCACTGAAGAGAACCAACAAGTTCGAAACGTGCACATGTCTGAACTTATTCCCCAATGATGAACAAAACCTATTCGAGTTAGTTTGATTTTAGAATTTTTAAACAGGTGTAGAACTTTCTATCACCAAAGCCTCACACTCCTTGCTAATGATAACTGCGTATTATGATCTCACTTGAGCATGAGAAAAGCTTTTTCTGTGTTTTTAACCTGAATATTTCGGGATTACATTTCTTTACTCGAATTGGCTTGCTAAGGTATGTCTTGTATATATATTTGCGTGCACTAGATGGCGCTATTGGATGATTAATATCTTAGTGTTCCTGTGTTTAGCGAATATAGGTACTTATTTACGGTTTCGTAGTCGCTGGCATTGCAGTTCGAAACGTGCACATGTCTGTACTAATGCCCCAGTGATCAACAAGACCAATTCAGGTTTGTTTGAGTTTAGAATTGTTATACAGATGTATTGTCTCGATTTGTAGAACTTTTAGTACCTTAGCTCACATTCCTTACTAATGATATCGGTTATAGATTGTGGAATATCTTGCATGTGGAATACTGTCGCATGTGTTTCGTCTATCAGAAGATAAATGTTAGCGTTTGAAGTACGTATGGGGTTCATACGATTTCAGTGAGCTTAACGATCTTTCAAATTATTTGATAGTATTAGTTTTTGACTGCTTGTGTACTGGTGAGTTACCGGTTATCGGCCCCGCCGTTGTGAAGTGTGCCCGAGTTTTATTCCTTTGCTTCATCAGGACACGACAGGATTATTGAATTGAAGGAATCCATCATGTCCTGTATTACGTGCGACAATGCGGTAAGTCGTGCGGCAATGCGATGTGATGGCTGCAATAGACCATTACATATTTCATGCTCGAAGCTCACTTCAGCAGAGTTGAAATGTTTTGAATTACGTCCAAATAATAAGCCCAGAATCAAGAAGATTTGTATGGAATGTGAGTAGGGACTCCACCAGATTCCCAAAATACTGAAACTCATCAATGATTTACAAGAGAAGATACGTGAGCTGGAGCAGGTGAAAGCTGTTGATTCCTGTACTTAACTACCTTAACAGCAGATGGTAATTACTGAGCATACTAAAAGAACCAATAACATCATTATATACAGTACTGTTGAGGTAGGTCAAAGTAAGCAGGATCAGGTTGACAGGGATACAGTTTTGGTGCAGAACATTTTGAAGGAGTGTGATATCTCTGGTCGGGAAATAAGATCTCTCAGACTGGTTAGTTCAGAAAACTTCTTAGGTAAAATTTTTACACATATCTGTCTCTCCTAACAGGACGCCGCAACAGGTATGTAAAGACAGAGCTGGATCGGCGCTTGGCTGCTGGTGAGTTAAATTTGAGGATAAGACACATTAATAAAACAATAGTTGAGTCTAATTCGGAAAACTAGATGGTACCAATATGTTTACTTCAATTAATATTTCCGCGAATAATAAAACAGTCTCATTATATTACCAAAATACTAGATGATTCTACCAAACTGCCGCTCTTTTTCAAGTCAATGTGTGATTATACTTATAATATAGTTTGTATAAGTAAACGTGGCTTGGTGAGTATGTTTTGTATGGTGAAGTGGGGCCACTAGACTATAGTATAGTGCGTTTCAATAGACAATATGTTTTGATTGCCCTATGTCATAGTATTCGTTTCAAGCTTCTAGGTAATAAGTTTTTGATAAACCTATTTCCCTTAATAGATGTTGTATTGTGTAAGAGTACTACGCGAGTCAGTTTCATCATTTGTCTGGTCTATGTACCACCTGTATCTTCCTTCCAATTTGAAGTTTTCACCTCTGCCTTGTAACTGAGATTTCTAAAAGAGACGATATTGATTTTTGAAGGCCTCAGTTGAGATGTTATCGCATCCTGGAGATTTGTATACACAAATGAAGGGACGTGAAATAAACTGAATCTGTGTGTATCAAAATATTTTATTGCACTTCTCATCACGAGTGAACATCGTTTAGAGCATCTAAACATCCAGTTTCGAAGGTATGATATATCCTAAAACAGCGAGTATCTCAGTCAGTTGAATCCACACTCGCACAGTCTTCTCTCCACCAGGTTTTCGCAAGAGCTGCCGTCATTTGGTTCCACCAGGACGTATTTGTACCTCATCTGGAAGAACCCCGGCTGGCAATACTTCGGACAGTGTGTCCATGGACTCCACTCCGTCATTATGCACGCGTTATTGTCGTATTTCAGCACGTTCTTCTTTTCGTCGAAATCTAAGCTGCTGCAAGGGATGTGGCAGTCTCTTCTTCTGATTAGACGAGTGGGACAGGTCTTTCCTCCGTTGTGCGGGAGAATCTGAAATAGTTTAGTTTTGAATTATCAGTAAGAAAACTCTTGCAACAAAACGTGAACAACTTGCAACAAAATGTGAAGGCTTTTCAACGTATTTTAATTACTCAGACTTGATTGCAGAACCTCGATTTATACATTGAAAAGAGTAGCTGAGTTTACTTTTATTCAGGCCTATTCACGAATGAGTCCAGATTTCGTACGTATCAGTCTGATGGTCGACTGTTGCTGTGGCGAGAACTGGGTCTACGGTATAATGAATATTTCATGACGCCAATAGCTCCATAGATTAACAATAATATATATCGTCTTGTTGATCTATGAATAGTTCTTTTCAGTGGCGGCTCATTCTGGTAAGAATTATTAACAATGACCTCTTAGAAATGCATGGAATTAACCGAATGGATTGGTCCGCTGTCTCAACAATTACACCGCTTACCTGAGCCACCGAAGACATTACAACAGCTCGCTAATGATTCGACGGACATTTGGAAAAAAAGTCCTCTAGCTTTCATTGATAACCTCATTGACACAATGCCGAATAGAGTAAGTGCACTTTGAATAGATAGAGGAGGCCCCACCCGATATTAAACCATAATTTCAAGGTGTTTCTAATAGAAGCAACCTTTCTTTAAGCCTGCAGACAGTACTAGATCGGAATCTATTGTCTACCATGTTGTCGCTTTAAAGCAGTCATGCCTACTATTGCTATTGAAGGTAGGTTAACCGTATGTAGACACCTAACTTGAAACATCAGTACATATACAAAATAGATTTTTAAAAAAAGGAAAATAAATAAAAAGAAGCCTTTTTACATTATATGTTGATCATTTTTTGGTGGTGGAACTTGTGATGTTTTAACATCCAAGCGAAATATATATCTATAAGATGATGTCTAAATAATTTGGGCATTATTTTATATTTCTTTCGATTCTTTATAAGTTGATTTACACCACGTGTGATGATAAAAGATATATCTATAAAGTGATACATTGTATTTGGGATATGTCTTAAATTTAATTCTAAATGTTCTCATGAGATTTATTCATATCTGTTTAACAACCTTCTTTGTCGATTGCCGACATTCTGGTATCTGTTAGAAGGCCCCTCTTTTTTAACCCGGTTTTTTATCACGTTCCGATGGTAAACCTCTCTACCACTATTAGGTATTACCGAGAATCTGTTGAAATATTCGAAATATTTATCATTTTTCTTTAAATACCACTGTACCACTGTAAGGTTTTCAGTTGTCTGATGATGGGATAGTTCATTTCCCGAAACTCGAGTCACAAGGTAATGTGTAATATATATTTTTTGGTAGTAAAACATAGTAATTTCTACAATTTGTTTTAATTATGATCAACTACCAAATAGTAACGGCTGAAACAATTCAGTTTATGCTTTGTATCAATTTCTTGAGAATAGTAGTCTAGGCTGGGATTATTATTATTAATAGTGAGCGGGCACCCTACTACTGCGTCCGCACCGACTATTATGGTTCACCCCTAATTTATATTTCCCTGACGAGATGCAGTTTTTGGATGAAACCGGTAATCTTTTTTGGGGGTAATTTTTTCAGTTCGCCGTGGGCTATAAAAGCCTAGACCTAGAATCTGATGCGACTTACTGCTGGGTAGTCTGAGGCGATGTTGATGGCTGTTTCAGTGTCCTTAAGACACAGCCTGCATTCATCGTCTTCAGTCAGACTGATTTTCTCCAAATGCGCTTCCAGCCTGTAGTGACCTGTCACAATTCCAAAGAACGCCTTCGAATGTTTCAGGCCATGATGGCTCCGCCAGAAAGACTCTAGCCTTGTGTTCATTCTGCCTGTTATCGTCCGCTTAGCCACGTCATGTGGTATTCCTGGGAATAACTCCGGGCCTATCAGAGGGAGCGTGGCTCCAGCAAACGCCAGCCGATCTGCCTCTTTGTTTCCCAAATAATTTGAATGGCTCGGTATCCAAACAATGTGATTTTGTTATACATACCGAGCCTGTTTAAAGTCGTTCACCAACTCCAGACTGTTTTCGATGTACAACAGCCGGATTCCAGAGCGTTTAGTACTGACCGTTTTATCAGCAGATTTGCCGCGCCAATGGCAAATAGTTCCTTCTGGAATATGGTTGCGTGTTGATGTTGATTCTCGATTTGCTCCCATAGACTTCCGCTCCCGTTCCGTTCGTCGTTCGCGAGCTGTCTGTGAGCAAGCCAAGGTCGGTCTTCAATAGAAACTAAGCAAGCTGGGAACGATTACATTGAAATGCCGTTCTTGGCTGGTGACTTTTGACATTAGATCCGAGGGCATCGATAGAGTGCTGTTCGTCATAAGCTCGTCCATCAGCCATGAGCCTCCCATCACTATTGCATCTGCCTGTCGATCGCCAGTTGATGTAGTTTATATGTGGTCCGTTCTGCCTCCTTCTGCACGAGCAGGTGCAGGGGTGGTATATTTCGAAGGGACCTTCATGGATGACGTGGGTGTGGTGCGAAATGCACCCTAGGCTGGGATAGCATAATAAGTATTAAGAGCTGCTTGTATAGCTTTGTTCAATCCAACAATTAATAATATAAGTAAGGAGTATGAGCTATAGTGATAGAATGTTCTTTAAATTCAGACGGTGTTACATACATCTGTATAACAATTCTGACCTCAAACAGTAACAACTTATAGCTTATACTCCTTATTAATGATATTTGGTACAGATTATCAGCCGAATTTATTTAAGTGAATAATAATATGAAGATCCACAGGTAATTAATTTTACGGACGACTACTTGCTCGTCTTTACTGTCGATTTTTGGCTCAGTCGTCTCAAGGGGTTTTGGTAGGTTCCCGGCTACTGTTCTGTTCTTTCCTCTTACAGGTGTTTCTGCTTCATATAGCTCACATACTGGACTTGCCTGACGGGCCGCTTTTGCGCAACTTTACGTGCTCCAAGGAGTTTGTACACTGAGTAACTATAATTCGGTGGGATCCTCTGTAAGGGCGGTTGTTAAGAGCATACCATTGGGTTTTTCTGGCTGCAGTTAGGATGTTAACCATGAATCATTACATTATGCGTTCTAGCAAGGACAATGAGGTCTAAGATATTCGTATAGGAGTTGTTGCTAAAAACAGCACAATTTGGTCACCAGCTGATAGCTTTGTGTTAAATAAAATGGGTAAACCATTCTGTGAAGAAATGCTGCTATATTCAAGCAGATGGAAAGCAGATGATGCACCGTCAAGTAGTTTCTATTCCATATTTTACCTTGGTAACACTAACATTGGTGGCACACATCCACCAGTATCATTCAAGCAGGTTAACACAGTCACCAGTAAACTCCTCTCAGCCGCAATGATTGCACCAAGTTCACTTTCACTCTTCAGTGAAATTAATGTCTCGATTTGTACAACTGTCTTTTACCATAGCCTACTCCTTATTAATATAACTTTATAATAGTTTGATTGTACAGTTTCGTCCATATTATATATTACTAGTTTTTTGTAAAAAGATCAACAATATCAAAAAACTTGCCAATGTTTTCTTTAGTAAGCTAGTGGTGTAGCGTGGGTTTTCCCCATCTAAGGCCGGCTGGTCATCCGCGAGGTCCCTCTTTGGAATTTGTTATTTATTGAAGCGCGATTCTTCATGGATCCAAGAAGGTCAAAACATATGAGGGTGGTTCAAATATGATCGAGACAAACTCTGTAGATGGCGCGCATGTATGTTTCGAAGGTCGTGGCTTGAGTATGTGATAGCTGAGTCTCTTACGAACATGTGGCATTTGTTTTCGTCGTAGCACGTTTTTCACGCGTGTGCTACGACCATAAGTGAACGTCAAGTGCCGACTGCCATTGCGCAACGTATTATAATTCGTTTTTTAGTGGGAGAAGACGTTAAAAACACGGATATTTTTGTGCGTTTGCAAAAGCAGTTTGGTAGTGAGTGCCTGAGTAGGGCTGCCGTGTTTAAATGGGCCAAAGCATGCAAGGATGGCGCGAAACCGTCGAGAATCAGCCGCATGATCGTCGATCGTGAACCAGCGTCACACCAGACAACATTCGCCGCGTAGAAGAACTAATTTTGGAGGACCGTAGGATGAATGTTCGAGACATTTCGGCTGAAGTCGGCATCAGTATTGGTAGTGTAGAGTCTACCATCCACGAACACCTTCAATATCGCAAAATAACGGCGCGATGGGTTCCTAAACTGTTGAACTTTGAGCAAAAATTAACGCGGTTTGAAGTTTGTCACCGCTTACTGACGCGATACGAGGCGGAGAGGGACGGTTTTTTAGCGCGAATCTTCACTACAGACGAAACATGGGTAGACTATTACACTCCAGAAACCAAGGTGTCAAGTAAAGAGTGGAGAAAGAAGGAGGAAGGGGCGCCAGTCAAAGCGAAGACAACCTGGTCCGTGGGTAAGTGTACTGTGTTCTGGGACCGGCAGGGCGTGCTGTACGTCAATTTCCTGCGCATTCAACGTACAAGCAATGCTGCATACTACTCTAACCTTCCGAAAACACACGTGAAACCTGCTTATCGCTCGAAACGGAGGAGCATTCCAGTACGAAGTGCGATTTTTCACCAGGATAAAGTGCACCCTCATACCACGCGTCTCACACTCGATAAAATATCGGAATTGGGGTGCAAGGTATTGGAACACCCCCCCTACAGTCCGGATTTATCGCCCTGCGACTACTACATGTTTGGACCACTGAAAGAGGCCCTCGGAGGTCAAAAGTTCAACACCTACGACGAGGTAGAGGGGTTCGTGCGCACATGGCTGTCCCAGTTGCCCAAGGAATTTTTCGATACCGGCATCAAAAGACTTCCTTCCGGTAAGGTGGACAAAATGTGTAAATAGTGAGGGGAATTACCTGGGAAAATGTGATTTTTTGTAAATTTTTCGATAATAAATAAACGTGTTAGAGTATTTGTCTCGATCATATTTGAACCACCCTCGTAGTAATGCTTGTTATTTTCTTAACAATATGTGACAAGTTCTATTTCCATTTCTTCCGAAAGTGTCGTTTTTCTACCCAATTTCACTTTAACTAGTTTTTTCTGATTTTTAGTAACATTTTTTACAAAACCTCTTAAAGTATTTCTGGGCACATTAAATCAGATGGATGTTTTCTGATTGCCAATAACCACTTCTTCATTCAGCATCGATTGCTTGTTCCATTTCTTCTGTTCGATTTGTTTAGTCATATTTTCTGCAATAAAAGTGAATAATTTTTGACTTTATATCGCACAGTGCATTATTAGGAAATCCTTGGAGTGCGAAATGCAGTTAGACTGGTGAAATAAAAAAACAGGGAACTGCATTTTAAAATTATTAATTTAGAAAAAGGCTATGCGATATTGAAAACCTGTGTGATATTTACAGGTTCTCAGGTGAGTTCTTACCTCGATATGTCTTAATTTATATTTGAATCCATGACCACAAGAGGAATCAGAAATGTAACAAGGACTCCACTTGGTCCAATCCGACGCAGAGCAATGTACTATTGTCCTAGTGTTGTTTTCAACAATTGAAATGCCAGGACCTGTAACGATTGAGGATCAGAAAATAAAAAATTATTCCAAATTCATTTGGTATTACCTTTATTTCCGTCACTCTGGATATTAACCGGATATGTTTTATTAATCGATCCCATAACATAAGTCGGTCTGCTTTGGTTGGACTGAAGATCCCCTGTTGAAAAAGAAACATAAATGAAATAATTATTACATTCGCGGAAAAGGCAACACTTACTCTGAAATCCAGTCAAGCATAAGCTCTGGCATCTATCCAACGTTTTGAAATTATTCATATTCCCTTCACAGCCACTATAGCTGAAAATCTCACAGTTTCCTTTAGTATTGTCGAAATACCATCGGTCGAATTTACTCTTGCATAAGCCAACATCCTTAGGAAGAGTACATACTACCGCTAAAACACAAATGCTTTCATGTATAAATTGATGAAATAGAGAAGATAAATAACTAATATTCAGTTCACAGTACATGAATAGATATTAAATTCCGTGGGCTATTTTTAAATTTTTGAAAGCCAAGATATCCGAACTATAATTTGGTTCAGAGTTTCTGCTAAAGAAGAGCAGGGAAAATAATCGATATCTGTTTTCTTGAATGTTTAGTTCTTAGCTTCTTTGTCAAGTTAATATAGCTACTCACGGTTATCAACAAAGTCTGAACCTTCTGGACAGGGTGATTCATAGCATTCCACAGTCTCCTTGTTCGGTAAATTATTACAGGGATCATCGTCATATATTTCTTCCCTTTGACTCCATATATTTACTGAACTCAACTGAAACGGCCATCTCAAAGGTTCCTTTCTGTTGCCATCGATGGAAAGTCTGTATCTTACTTTGAAACCCCTTCCACACGTCACTGAGCACGGTGACCAATCACTCCAGACGTCATTTGGACACTTGATATCCGTCTGTTAAAGGTATTAGTGAAAATTTTGTTGATTTAGTACATTTTTATCTCACCATATCCATATCATCTTCATCGCATTTTTCCTCACCATAACACTCCATGTTTTGTTCTAATTTTGGCAGTTTGGTCTTTCCTGACATGCATATCTTAGTAGCATATCTGCTCTTATATCTTCTAGATCTCGTCTTAACCCCTTTTCCGCAAGTTACACTACAACTAGACCACTCGCTCCAAGGACCCAATTCGCAGAGAGGATTGTCCTCCTTGTAGATGTGTTTGTGCGGGCAGTATTTCCTCACTGCTTCGCAAGCTGCCCTTTCGGTCAGCTTTTTGTGGCATGTGTACTTGCTTTCTTCGTGTTTGTAGCGTCTCTGTTTATATTTCACGCCTCTGCCGCAGGTTGCCGAGCAAGGGGACCAATCAGACCATGGCTGAAGTAGGAAGAAAGGAGGTAATTAAAAATGTGTAACATTATTCTGTATTAATTGATTACATCTAAGTGAGGAGTCTATTTATAAGTTGTTGAAGAGATCCATATATTTTTCTCATAGAAAATTAGGCGGAACAAACCACATAGGGAACTCTTGCCCACTTCTATAAATACTAAAAAGAATATTCTATGATCCCTTTTATACTGTAGCGAACAGCTTCTTCGCTCCCCGTCCAGAAACCTGCTTTGCTCTATCGTAGTTTGACCGGCGTACCGATAGAGGACCCGACCAGTCATGAGAATCGTGACTAACCGTCCCAGCTAGGTTCAAATAGAGCAAGGCAATGCGTTTGAAAGTCAGCGTTCCAAGCGGACGCATGGTCACCGGCGTAACAGGCAGAGCCTGCCTGACGAGTTTCAGATGCGCATGCTTGGAAACGAAACGCCATCTCCCTAACTAAGAGGTGGAAGCTCCCTCGCAACATCCGCATTCACCGGAAAGCTTCATTAGTGACCCCGACGTGATTGGGACGGTTTGCTTTAAGAGCGAACCAGCCCATTCATTAGGTGGCCCTAATTGGTCCCTAACCAGCATTCCGAGATGACCCTTTCCTATCGTTCCACAGATCCCCGCTGGAGATGGCACCGCGACCAGCCCAGCGGCGGACTACATCCTTGCCTGCACCCAACGTCCTATTCCGTGACCATATCGACGCTCACTGGAGGGGGAGTGTGTAGCGAACTACTTCTTCGCTCCCCGTCCAGAAACCTGCCTTGCTCTATCGTAGTTTGACCGGCGTACCGATAGAGGACCCGACCAGTCATAAGAATCGTGACTAACCGTCCCAGCCAGGTTCAAATAGAGCAAGGCAATGCGTTTGAAAGTAAGCCTTCCAAGCGGACGCATGGTCACCGGCGTAACAGGCAGAGCCTGCGCATCAAGCCTGTCTGACGAGTTTCAGATGCGCATGCTCGGAAACGAAACGCCATCTCCCTAACTAAGAGGTGGAAGCTCCCTCGCAACATCCGCATTCACCGAGAGCTTCAATACTTCATACAACCCCGTAGGAGGCTTCTGTCAAATACAGAACATAGACCCGCGGGTAAATTTTATGTGTACCTTATAACACCGACATATTAATTACATGGCGAAAAATCTGTCTGCTTCACAGCGTAATAAGTGTTGAGATAAAAATATATTTTATTACTCTGTTTTGCATTAGAAACCGCCTTGATGTAAACGAACACACGTGTTGCCGTGTGGGCACAACTACTGCCACTTGTGGGGATGTTTTTTCTTTCTTTCTATGAGTATTAAAAATATAATATATTGTCAGCAAGGAGGCATTCAGATGCGATTAAGGTAGGAAAATGTAGGATTCATATAACAAATCTATTAAATAAGGCTCAAATAGGGTATAGTATTGAAGAATTTTAATCAGGGTTAACGATTCAAATCTAGTTAGTAACTGAGAAGGTCCCATGAATATTTGTGTCGGTTTACATGCTGTCAAGAAGGTACCGGGAATTATCGATTTAAATCTGGCGGGGCAATGAGGCAGGTAAAATTTTTTCCTAGGTTGGTACCACTGTCCTTAATTACTATGCCAAGCTTGAGCGGGATCTATCAACTAGTGTGTTTGCAACAGCTGATTAAGTCAGTCGATGTCAGAGTGCGTGTCGATTTTTACTAGGGGTGATTACGTTGAGCAAAGAATTTGTTTAAAGTTTTGTGTTGCAAACGAATTTTCGTGTGCCGATGCATTGAAAATGTTGCAAAAGGCCTTTGGTGATAATGCTCTATCGAAAACTCGTGCATATCAGTGGTACAGAGCCTTCAAGGACGGTCGTGAAGTGGTCGCCCATCGACGGCTTCGATCGAAGATAACGTCGATAAAATTAAGGAAAGGGTGCTGGAAAACCGTCGTACCAGCTTGAGATAGCACATGATCTTAAGATATCCCACGAGTCCGCACGTACGATTTTGATTGATATTTTGGGCATGAGAAAGGTGGCCGCACGACTCGTACCGAAAGACCTGAATTTTCTTCAAAAACGTCATCGCGAACAGGTTGCTTCAGACATGCTGGATCGCTGTAATTCCGATTCTACATTCATGGAACGCATTATAACTGGTGATGAGACCTGGGTCTACGAGTACGATATGCAAACAAGCCAGCAATCATCGGAATGGGTGGCAAAAAAATGAGCCGAAACCGAAAAAACCACGCCAAAGCCGCTCGAAAATGAAGGTGATGCTCATTGTTTTCTTCGATATCCGTGGCGTGGTGCACTACGAATTCGTTCCAGAGGGTCAGACGGTAAACAAGGAGTATTACCTAGGCGTTATGAAACGTTTGCGTGAGCGTATCCGTAAGAAGCGGCCAAATTTGTGGGCGAACAACTCATGGATTCTGCATGACGATAACGCGCCTTCTCACCAAGCTACGATTGTGACTGACTTTCTCGCCAAAAACTCAACAAACGTGCTTCAGCAACCACCGTATTCGCCGGATTTGGCTCCCTGCGACTTTTTCCTCTTCCCAAAACTAAAATTGCCCCTTCGTGGCACCCGTTTTGAGTCGATTGAAGCCATAAAACAAAATTCTGCGCTAAAGCTAAAGTCCATCCCGGAAAGCGCCTATAAAAAATGTTCCGATAATTGGAAGTGCCGTTGGCATAGATGTATTGGAGCAAATGGAGCCTATTTTGAAGGCGACCCGATAAATTTTGACGATTAAATGTAAAAATGTTGTTTTAATTGAAAGCCAAATCCGGCGAATACGGTGGTTGCTGAAGCACGTTTGTTGAGTTTTTGGCGAGAAAGTCAGTCAGAATCGTAGCTCGGTGAGAAGGCGCGTTATCGTCATGCAAAAACCATGAGTTGTTCGCCCACAAATTTGGCCGCTTCTTACGGATACGCTCACGCAAACGTTTCATAACGCCTAGGTAATGCTCCTTGTTTACCGTCTGACTCTCTGGAACGAATTCGTAGTGCACCACGCCACGGATATCGAAGAAAACAATGAGCATCACCTTCATTTTCGAGCGGCTTTGGCGTGGTTTTTTCGGTTTCGGCTCATTTTTTGCCACCCATTCCGATGATTGCTGGCTTGTTTGCATATCGTACTCGTAAACCCAGGTCTCATCACCAGTTATAATGCGTTGCATGAATGTAGAATCGGAATTACAGCGATCCAGCATGTCTGAAGCAACCTGTTCGCGATGACGTTTTTGAAGAAAATTCAGGTCTTTCGGTACGAGTCGTGCGGCCACCTTTCTAATGCCCAAAATATCAATCAAAATCGTACGTGCGGACTCGTGGGATATCTTAAGATCATGTGCTATCTCTCTCAAGCTGGTACGACGGTTTTCCAGCACCCTTTCCTTAATTTTATCGACGTTATCTTCGATCGAAGCCGTCGATGGGCGACCACTTCACGACCGTCCTTGAAGGTTCTGTACCACTGATATGCACGAGTTTTCGATAGAGCATTATCACCAAAGGCCTTTTGCAACATTTTCAATGCATCGGAACACGAAAATTCATTTGCAACACAAAACTTTAAACAAATTCTTTGCTCAACGTAATCACCCATAGTAAAAATCGGCACGCACTCTGACATCGACTGACTTAATTAGCTGTTGCAAACACACTAGTTGACAGATCCCGCTCAAGCTTGGCATAGTATTTAAGGACAGTGGTACCAACCTAGGAAAAAAAATTTTTACCTGCCTCATTGCCCCGCCAGATTTAAATCGATAATTTCCGGTACTTTCTTGACAGAATGTATTAAAGGTTTCAGCAGTAGGATCTCTAATGCTCTTCATAAAATGGAAATTAATTAAAAAAAAATTAATTCAACTGGTTTTGCAGAACACTATATAGAAAATTATCATTTTTTAATGAGAAAGCTGTCATTTTACTATATACTCCTTTGAAGATGGTCGAAAGATCGAAATACGTGTCAGGATGCTGAATAAATTGTGAAACATAAAAACTGTGTGAATTTTTTTTCAAATAAAATTGTTATATTTCATCTAGAGCCAACCGCATACTCCATTCATTTAATTGGCTAATTGGATTCAAATCATTCACTCTTGCTGAATTACTTTATTACTATACCTTACTGAACCCTCATTTAATATATCTATCCTGCATTTTTGTACTTTTTTCCTGAGAAATCATGTAAAGAGCAAACTGAATGTTATTTCTTAGTGCATGCTGAAGCGCGTAGTACATTCTGTCAAGAAAGTACCGGGAATTATCGATTTAAATCTGGCGGGACAATGAGGCAGGTAAAAATTTTTTTTCCTAGGTTGGTACCACTGTCCTTAATTACTATGCCAAGCTTGAGCGGGATCTGTCAACTAGTGTGTTTGCAACAGCTGATTGAGTCAGTCGATGTCAGAGTGCGTGCCGATTTTTACTATGGGTGATTACGTTGAGCAAAGAATTTGTTTAAAGTTTTGTGTTGCAAATGAATTTTCGTGTGCCGATGCATTGAAAATGTTGCAAAAGGCCTTTGGTGATAATGTTCTATCGAAAACTCGTGCATATCAGTGGTACAGAGCCTTCAAGGACGGTCGTGAAGTGGACGCCCATCGACGGCTTCGATCGAAGATAACGTCGATAAAATTAAGGAAAGGGTGCTGGAAAACCGTCGTACCAGCTTGAGAGAGATAGCACATGATCTTAAGATATCCCACGAGTCCGCACGTACGATTTTGATTGATATTTTGGGCATGAGAAAGGTGGCCGCACGACTCGTACCGAAAGACCTGAATTTTCTTCAAAAACGTCATCGCGAACAGGTTGCTTCAGACATGCTGGATCGCTGCAATTCCGATTCTTCATTCATGGAACGCATTATAACTGGTGATGAGACCTGGGTCTACGAGTACGATATGTAAACAAGCCAGCAATCATCGGAATGGGTGGCAAAAAATGAGCCGAAACCGAAAAAACCACGCCAAAGCCGCTCGAAAATGAAGGAGATGCTCATTGTTTTCTTCGATATCCGTGGCGTGGTGCACTACGAATTCGTTCCAGAGGGTCAGACGGTAAACAAGGAGTATTACCTAGGCGTTATGAAACGTTTGCGTGAGCGTATCCGTAAGAAGCGGCCAAATTTGTGGGCGAACAACTCATGGATTTTGCATGACGATAACGCGCCTTCTCACCGAGCGATTATGACTGACTTTCTCGCCAAAAACCCAACAAACGTGCTTCAGCAACCACCATATTCGCCGGATTTGGCTCCCTGCGACTTTTTCCTCTTCCTAAAACTAAAATTGCCCCTTCGATTGAAGCCATAAAACAAAATTCGGCGAGAGACCATCCCGGAAAGCGCCTATAAAAAATGTTTCGATAATTGGAAGTGCCGTTGGCATAGATGTATTGGAGCAAATGGAGCCTATTCTGAAGGCGACCGAATAAATTTTGACGATTAAATGTAAAAATGTTGTTTTAATTGAAAATTCCCGGTACTTTCTTGACAGAGTAGTATTTCTTCTTATCGTATTATCATTTGTTCAATTCTTCTGAAAAAAAAGGAACATAACAAGGGACCAGAACATCTTCATTAAATTGGTAGATTTATAGTTCCATATGTAACATTATTACATTTTTTTAAAATTAGAACTTCAACGTGAATGAGATAGACCGCCTCGATAAATTAACGTTTTCAAGTTTAATTTAGAAGTCTATGGTTCTTAGTGAAATATGGTAAAATAGATTTTCCATTAGAAACCTTCATCTTCCTCCAAAACACTCTGTAAGTCTACTCACCTCCGTCTCACAGCTGGAGGCTTCATCTTCCGATTCATCCACGAAAGTGGAGTCGCAGGGTTTTTCGTAAAGCCTTTGCCGGCTCAGATACAGCCTGGCAAAGGGTTTCATTCTATTGCCCACAGTATCGTAAAAGGGGGATCTAGGATCATTTTGACCGTTTTGTCGTATCCGTTTAATACGTTGTCTTGGTACAGAAGGTTGATTGGGGGACTGGAATGAAAAATTGTCATAAAGAAAAATCTCTCTCTAATAATACACGGGTTCAATAATTAATTCCATTACATTGCATTCACCACTCAATTGTTTCACTTCTAGAGTACTTTCTGAGTTTCATTTTATTTTTGTTTTTTGAGTTTATAGGTTTACCTTTACTCTTATCACTTATGTAATAATAATAATAATAATAATACAACAGAAAAATCTCAAAAATTTGTGCAAAGTTTTGAAATTTTTGCAAATATCATAGGATTTCGAAATGTGTTGGCTTTAATTTATTATGCCTCAAGTAGAATAAGAGAATCTTTGCCAGTGACATCTCTTATAAATGTATATTACAGTCTTGTATATAGTCATGCAATGCTTTACTATGAGCGAATTTAGTGGAAATAAACAGGGAACTCATTCTACAGATGTGAATTCTGAGAGTTATATTCAATATTGATCAGAGAAAATCATGTAAATCTGTTTTTATCAGTAAGGCCATTTTGACAGCTCCATGTGTGTATAGTTATGCTTGTTTAATGTACTTGAAAGGTATTGAGGCTACTATCTTAAAACTCTCTAGTGTTGATGATTACGCAACGAGGAGTCAATCAACACTCCTCTTGCCAAAACACCGAATTTGTAAATTTGAAAGCTATCCTAAATGCCATAGCATTAAATTACTTATTCATTCACCTCATCATATGAGAGTTAAGACAGAGAATCTTGAAATAAATTAAAAAAAAATTAAGGCAAGTAGTATTTCTTAAAGGTAAAACCAGAAACAAAATTTTGTCTCCTTTGAATATTTATTTATTAATTTTAATTACTTTCGTATATCTGTTGGGTTATTTATTTCATTTGACATTATATATTGAGTTTTGATTATATACGTCTATTAAATGTAAGATTTTGAATAAAAATTTTTTTGAAATTAAAATTGTAGAAGATAAACATATTTCAATTTGTTTTAATATTCAAATTTTGTTATATTTCTTCTATCAAGTAAAAGGCCTTTCTATTTTATTTTATATATAATATATAATTATATTTTGGCTTCAATAAATCTCATTATAGAATGTCAATGAATTTAAATAAATCTTAAAATAACTCACACTGTTCTTTGATTTTGTTAGAACATAGATCAATCTTGAATTATATAGTTGATCTGTAGTGTGAAACTTAAGTCTTTTAACACGTGAGTGATGTAGGTTATGTTTTTGATTTTGATATTTGGAATGTTGAAAAAGGGCTGAAGACGGGATTATCTAGAATTATATTTGTTTTTTGAAGATATAGTGCACATTTTTTAGAGATTTTTGAAATAATTTGTTCGAATATTTAAATATATTAAATATTTCAAATAAATTATATTCTTTGAGAAGTCCTTTAAGTGTGTTCATGTTTTTATAAGGCAAGTAGTATTTCTTAAAGGTAAAACCAGAAACAAAATTTTGTCTCCTTTGAATATTTATTTATTAATTTTAATTACTTTCGTATATCTGTTGGGTTATTTATTTCATTTGACATTATATATTGAGTTTTGATTATATACGTCTATTAAATGTAAGCGGTGCTTGTTAGACATAAATTTATTTCTAAAAGTTTTTTGAATAAAAAATTTTTTTGAAATTAAAATTGTAGAAGATAAACATATTTCAATTTGTTTTAATATTCAAATTTTGTTATATTTCTTCTATCAAGTAAAAGGCCTTTCTATTTTATTTTGAATTAAATTATTAAGTCCTTTTCTGAGAGTAAAGATAAAGAGTTCTTTGAAGATAATATCACTGTAAATATGAGTAAGCTCATGAATTTATACCAATATGGGATATTTCAACATGTCCCTTATACATTATTATATCTATTGGGATCAATAAATATTATTATTATTATTTCTAATAAGATTGAAAATAATATTAACCATTAACTTCCCAGTAAACCGCAGAACGTAGTAAAATCAACAAAGAAAAAAAGCAACATAAATGATTTAATAACGTAAATGGAGGTTAATACTCGATAGAAGGTATATAAAATTATTTAAATATTTTAATATTAGCCTTCTACATATTTAATTTCAAAGAATTATATTTAATAATTATAACTTCAGGAATTAAACTAATATAATGTCATATAAGTACCACTTATATCAAACGACATATAAAATAAACATTCATTATAAGACACCCAAATGATATAAAAAAATCCAATAAATAAAAATTGTTAACCAAAATCCTATAAATTAAATATTTTGAGTAGACAAAATTTTGTTTCTGCTGATAAATCTTATGAAAACAAATATCTTTCAAAAATGCTTAACATAATCTTGAGAATTTCATCATAAAACTAACTTACTTAGAATAGTCAATATTATTGGATATCTAAGTTACTTTCTATAAAATCTCAAGATATGTAAAAACATTACTGAAAAACAAGTTTTGAGAGAGACTTTGCTTTTGAAATTAAATATGAAGAAGGCTTATATTAAAATATTTAAATAATTTTGTATACCTTCTATCAAGTATTAATCTCAATTTATGTTATTTTATTCATAATATATAATTATTTGGTTTCCTTAACATTCTTCATACAGATAGTCCTTGTACTATAACAGAGGCCGTTAAATTGTCTTTCAAACTTTTAGATCAAGGGCAAACCACAAAATTATTTATTTGTAGTTAACCTTACACTCCATTTGAATTTTTCAGTATTCATTTACCAGAAGTTTTCTAATTTGTTGAAAGGTGAGTAAATATTTGTTGTTGATTGATGTTATATTTTATTGAATATGAATTATTTGAGTACTGACGAAGCAAAGTCTCTCTTAAAATTTGTTTTTCATTAATGTTTTTACATATCTTGAGATATTATAGAAAGTAACTTAGTTAGATAGTTTTATGATGAAATTCTTAAGATTATGTTAAACATTTTTGAAAGATGTGTGTTTTCATGAGATTGATCAGCAGAAACAAAATTTTGTCTACTCAAAATATTCAATTTATAGGATTTTGGTTAAAAATTTTTATTTATTGGATTTTGTTATATCATTTAGATGTCTTATAATGAATGTTTATTTTATATGTCGTTTGATATAAGTGGTACTTATATGGCATTATTTCAATTTGATTCCTGGAGTTATAATTATTAAATGTAATTTTTTGAAATTAAATATGTAGAAGGATAATATAAAAATATTTAAATAATAATAAATGATTTAGTTACACTCGTGGTGATAAAAGAAATAGTACTATAGTCATTACAAGAGAACAATATATACTGCCCGTCGAAAGTACAGGATATAGAATTCATGTTAGTTTTCTCTGCAGAAAAACCCAACTTCATTTTGTGATATGTATATGCGAGTGTTTCAGGTTAGAATGATTAGATTTCAAAAAAGTACCTAATGTATTCACAATAATAAAAATGCATTATTTGAAAAGGTATAAAATTTTACGAAAAATCAAAATTCGGCAAATTCCAAAAATTAGTACTTTTTATTCACCCTCAATACAGAATATGACTACCATGTGCATCAATAACTACTTGGAATCTTCTTTGCATGCTTTCCACTAAGTTATTGAGAATATCCTTCTCAATTTGTTGCCAAAGTTGTCGGAGCCTTTGAAGCGTTTTAAGGATTAGGGATTTTTTGTAATTTGTCCCAAGCATGCTCGATTAGATTTAGGTCAGGGTATCTTAGAGGTAACGCTAGATGGTTTTTTATTCCCCCCTTCAATAACTAGATAGCGCATACTTCACGTGCTATCTATTTTCTAAAGAGGGAATTAAAAAAGGATATTTTTGATTTCTATGTGGATTATTTTTTCGTCATGGAATTTGTTTTTCCTGAATATCCAATCGAAACAAGTTTGTCTTGATGTGTTGATAATTCTATACTTGTATAAAGTGAAACAGTGTTTCTACGGCATTTTATTTAATTAAATTCTGAATAGTTTTTAAGAGTTTTTTTTAGATTAAGTCTTTAGAGGTTCTGGAGAATTAATCCAGCTATTATTTGAAATATTGCATTATCATCCAGAAATATGAAAATTTCGCCAATAGACACTCGGAATTGACGGACTGCTCCGTTGATAATTTCATCGACATAAGTCTGAGATGTCATGGTTTTTGAAATTACTAAAAGTTACGAAAGAGTTAAAAACGGGCGTCTACTGGCCTTGTAAGACATGGGCTACCTTTTTTGGATCTTTGACGAACAGTTTTAGTAGCAAAGCACTATGCCAGTAAACGTGAAATGAGATTTTGATGCGACCAGCCTGAAGCATATCAAGGGTTCTGTTGGCATCGTCCTCGGATAAAACTTATCTTGAAATAATGTATACTCGATTTTTAATTGCATAGAACCTTTTGATCTTATTGGAAGTGAAAAAATAAAATGAAGACTGAAGAGATAATCACTAAAATGAGCCTTTCTGATACTCATGGTTAAACAATTATTAAAGTTCATAAAAACTTCCTTCACGGTGAACTGCAGACGTTTTCATAATCGTTATAAGTTTATGTAGTTGAAAAAAAATATTAGGATGATACAGAAAACATGCATCTTCAGAAAATATCAATGTCCTTAGTTGTTGACGAGCACATTATTTATAAAGCTTCTAATTTCTCAAACTCCGCTATATTCAAAATATTTATCGAAGATCCCACTGAATATTTTGAAAAACAAACTAAAAAAGTAAAAAATTGATCCGCAAAATAACTTCAATATACCTACAGACTCCGAAAATGTCTTCTTTCATGCCCGTTTTTCAAGTTTTTGCCTAAACAATACCTATATGAGATGTTTGTTGTTATATTTTAGAGTAAGTTCAAAATGTAAACTTGACAAACATACAAACCTGACCACATTAGGACATCAATGACATCTCATTACAGCAAGTCGTCTCATCTATATGGTTTGCCCAAAACTCACTAGAAAAATATGATTTTGAGACCTACCATCAGGTTACGTATTTTGCTACCAGTAGTCTCTTATATTTTTTGTTACAGATCAAGCCTCTCAAAGGAAGAACAATCTTCTTCGTGAAGAAGTCCAGCCACTTCACAGAAACCGTTAACAATCAGAACGCCGCCTCATAAGTTTCGATATGGAAAATTTCCATACCTATGTGAAGATGAACGAGGTACTTTCAGTCATCAGATGCAGATTTGAAGAGGGTACTAGCCTCTCTGATCAGACGACTTCACCCATTAACTGTGTCATGAAATTGTTAGACTGCTATCTACACAATGTGTATTATCAGCTTAACGACAAGTACTCTTCCAAGAGAATGGACTGTTAATGGGTTCTCAACTATCAATAGTGGTTGCAAATATGGAGTGGTTTGAAGATGATTCAGTTAAGTCAGCACGGCCTTCACCACTCTCAACTTGGTTGAGATATGTTGATGTCACTTTAATAATATGGGATGCGACCGAAGAAGAACTGGATCTATTTTTCACCAAATAAATAATATCCTGCCATAGATCGAATTCACCATTGAAAAAGAAGAAGGTGCCTCTTCCTGGATGCTATGATCAAGAAACTACAACATAATCTCCACTATAGACTACAGGACTGCGGTGGAGTTGTGTATATGTACGGGGCAGTACATAATTCATAATTCCGATCACTCGGTATGAAAAAAGAGAAGCATCATATGTTCATTATACGTGCAAAAACCACATGAAAAATGGTACTGATGCGAAATAGGGAGTTCATTTCACCCACGGTCCTCACGATATTTTGCCTTATTGTGGTTATTTTAAATGCTAAATTAAATCAGAACGCAGGACTGTTGCTATGGTTTCGGTAGCACTTCTCTGCTCACAAAATAATTTTTTTGGGTCTTCTAATTAAACAATCGCCACAAAAATTGCATTAGTCTTTATGTCATTAATTTACATCTAAATGGTAGATTAAAACTCGAATGTGAGACTGTTGCTATGATTTCTTTAGCACTCACGCTGCCCCGCTTGCAAAATTTGGATTTGTTTTGAATATTCTGACTATACGATCGTCATAAAATTTTACAGAAACGTGTTCGTTACCATTTTTCCCCAAAACTCAAATTTCAGATACATTGGACTTGCACTTTGGAGAATATTAATGTAAATAAGAGAAAATTCTGAACAAGAAGACTACGAAACTATGAGGTGGATTTTCTGCGATAACGACATCCACCGAGATATTCCAGCTGCAAAACTAGGAAAGTTTCAAATTTCTATCTCTTTCTGTTCGAAAGTTATAGTGTTTAACGCTCACTGATCTGCTTACAAATTATTATTTATTTTATTATGATTTTTTTTTATACTTCTGCTCATCGGATCTTTACGAAATTTCGCATGAGCATACCTGTTATTATTATACTTCTAAGTGTCAAATTTCAGACCGATGGAATCTGTAGTTTAGAAAATTTCTGGAAAAATATTAAAAATTTTCAAAAGTGAATAACTGCAAACTATTAGAACGATTTTGCCCATTAACGATCTTAGCAGGGATAATGAACTAAGCCGAGATATTCAGACCCTAAACCATCCTTGAAAGTTTCAAGGTTCTGGCTCTATCCGTTCAAAGTAGAAACACCAAACTAAATCAGGAATAGCAAAACATATCCGGATATCATAGTATTCAATAGAACCAAGATTATTCACCAGAAACAACACCTGAAAAAACTTAACTTCAAAGAGGCAGTCTTTATACAACAAAAAAAAACACGTCTATAGTCACTCAAGCATAGAAGATCCACAAATATGGCGTCCTCTACTGGACCCAACGCAAAAAGTGAAAATACTACCTCCTTCTCCATCTCCAGTTGCGTATATACCCCTCTTTATCTTTCAATATGGATATAAACGATCGAAACGTCGTGCAAGAAAGTTTTTATTAGGTAGATATCCTGAGATATTTTCTTTTAGTATACATCAGCGCTCTTTTTATTGCGAAGGAGAAATTTTTCACTAATTTTCAAAGATAAAAGGTGCAAAAAAGGTAACTAATACTAATACAAGAGGATAACAAAATCGCCATGAATTTTAAGTACAATTTTTTGTCGACATGTATTTTATGCATATGAATTCACACTTGTGCCTCGTCAATATTTCTACATTCCCACCAAACGCGAATTCTCCACACTGCCATCGACATGAAATAATGGGAGCAGATATATTCAGGATGAATTCGATTAGCAGAAGACTTCAGAGCCGCATGCCTCGATTAATAGCCCGACCACATCGCAAGGACTGCCTCAATAATCGAATCCCGAGTTCTACTACCCCAGATCTGACAGTGCGGTAAAGTAATTCCGGATTGATTCTAGGGTTCCAGTTGGGATGTGACTGGCCGTATTTTACAAAAGAGCATAAATATAAATTATACAGTTTCCCCAACTGGCCAGAAACCATAGATAAGTGTAGGGACCTTGACTACGCATTCCCTATAGAGCTGTCAAGTAACTGTGGCAGAAACTTGTAAGGAAGACGATGGATATCACTGCTAGCAATTGTCTCTTCCCATAATAATTCTGATCACTGTACACTATATATTTATGCATATAGCAGGTGCAAAAATACAATCAACAGGGTTTTACCGAAGAAAGCCACTTCATAGAGTTCGGTGAAACCGAAATTCTGTATTCAGGTAACAAAACCAAAAAGTTGGACCTACTCGAATAGCTGCAGATCTATTCGGCTCATAAAAATCTTTGGCGATAACAAACGATCAGTTGGAATTTCATCTATCCCCACTACTGACATCTGTTAATAACTAGTTTCTTTCAAAAATAAGTCAATATCGTCAACAGGTATAACTTACTGTTAACAACCTCAAATGAACAAACCCCGTCACTTCCATCTGTTGTCTGAAATATAGAAACTGTAATATTAAGTAAATTCTCCTTAGTTTTGGAAATGGATTGAAACACAAAACATATATGTCAACAACATAAACTAAATTTTTGTGAAACTTTAGATGAGTGTATTTGTCGACCTCATTAATATAATGTAAAATATATAAAACATGAAAAATATATACCTAAAAGAAGATTCAAAATAAGTAAATTAAAAATAAAATTTAAAACATGTCAACAGATCATTAAAATCAGTGAGTAACTGTAAAAATCCAAAGGAACATGTGAGAAAAGCAATAAGTCGTTGAAATATACAAATAATAAACAATATTACACGTATGCGAACTTGTAATGCAGGAAAATAATAAAAAACAGTAGCAACCATGACATACACAACACTGAGATATTTCATTTAACTCCCGAAAAGTCAACAAACATTTGCCTTGATAAATTAATTCGGCTGAACTGTACCAAATATCATTGGCAAGGAGTATGAGCTGTGGTAATAGAAAGTTCTATAAATCGAGACAATGTAACATACATTTGTATAACAATTCAATAAAAGACAGGAAAGCGTCAGGCCTAGATGACATACCAAACGAGTTGATGAAGAACGGAGGTCCCGAACTGATGAAGGAAATAACTACCCTGTATAACAAAATATTGAAAACAAAAATGGTACCCGAGGAATGAAAGAAGAGTATAACCTTACCAATGTTCAAGAAGGGCATTCTCCTAAAAACTATCGAGACATAACACTGCTAAGCTCAACCATGAAATTGTTCACTAAAATCCTGGAAACAACGCTACGTGAACACATCATCATTTCGGAAGAACAAAAGGGATTCAGGAAGAACAGATCGACCATAGATGCTATCTTCATCGTAATCGATACACTATTATAGCTTGTCGCGCTCAGGGCGCTTGTCTTGACTTAGACCCTACTTTCATCCCGGTGAAATGAAGGGTTAAGTCTTGATGCCTATAGTAATGCCTTTTCGCCAGTCACTGGACCCGTGTGGTGGAAGATCAACCAAATGGGGCCCTAGTTTTGCCGTTATGGTGGAATGAAGGGCTGAGCACTCAGTGGCAAGGGAGTCCGTGCAGCACACGACCTCTCCCTTAAAACTAGCGTACTCTACCCTATTGCAGTAAATCTCTGCATTTTTCCGTCCAATGGCCGAGTGAGTTATACATTCTGTCAAGAAAGTACCGGGAATTATCGATTTAAATCTGGCGGGGCAATGAGGCAGGTAAAATTTTTTTTTCCTAGGTTGGTACCACTGTCCTTAATTACTACGCCAAGCTTGAGCGGGATCTGTCAACTAGTGTGTTTGCAACAGCTGATTAAGTCAGTCGATGTCAGAGTGCGTGCCGATTTTTACTATGGGTGATTACTATGGGACGATAACGCGCTTTCTCACCGATCTACGATTGTGACTGACTTTCTCGCCAAAAACTCAACAAACGTGCTTCAGCAACCACCGTATTCACCGGATTTGGCTCGCTTCGTGGCACCCGTTTTGAGTCGATTGAAGCCATAAAACAAAATTCGGCGCGAGAGCTAAAGTCCATCTTGGAAAGCGCCTATAAAAAATGTTTCGATAATTGGAAGTGCCGTTGGCATAGATGTATTGGAGCAAATGGAGCCTATTTTGAAGGCGACCCAATAAATTTTGACGATTAAATGTAAAAATGTTGTTTTAATTGAAAATTCCCGGTACTTTCTTGACAGAGTAGTATAGCTTACTGCGTTACCTCGAGAGGGTGGATGCCCACAGGTGGTACTTGTACCACCTGGCCACTCGGTTGGTGTTGGACTCGAGGGGATAGTGGTTGAAAATCCGAATGCTGGACTAGGGAGGTATTTCGTTTATCTGTTCGCAGACACTCATGATCGGGATATTCCATTGAAATGCCCCAGGGTTTAGCAGGACTTGACGATTCAACCAGGCTCGTCCTGTATGTGTATGTAATCCGACCGGAATCTTTTACTGAAATGTATTTGCTTGGTATATAACTAAAGCGACACGACCCCCATAAGTTATCTATTTATATTGTATACTTTCTCTCCGTGCCTGGTTGCGGTATGTTGTATTTATTCATAGTGTTTCTTCATTTCTACTGTTAATGGTATTCGCAGAGCCTGATATGTAACTGATTTGCATGTACTCTTGTGTGATCCCCCGGTTGTCTATTTCTTTGTTTGCTTTTATTGTAACGTTCATTAACACGCTCGGGTGATGGGGTACTGTATCTATTTATTAATGTACTAGTCAGTTTGTGTTACATATTTGCCATATGCATGCGCTCGCTTACTTTGAGATATTGTATTCCTTGTGAACCGGTGGCGTTCTTGAGGGTAAATCACTAAGTAATCCTGATCGAGGACGACGTTTCGTATAGAGACAGTGAATAGCTCCGGATATCTAACGCCACAGTGAGAATGTGTGAGTGATTGCTAGATCATTGTACCGAGGTGTTGTGATATCCTCAGGATTAGTTTGCGTGATTCTTCAGGTATTGTTCGGTTCGTTCTTCAGTAATATCTGAGCCTTCCTGGGCCTTGGCCACCCCGAGGAGATCAGATACAATCCATTTAATAGTAACTTTTCCGGTCGACTCGAATTATGTTAGATCCCCTCTTCAAGGAGATCTCCGGGGCATACCATGTTATCTTATCTTAGTGTCCATTCATACTTACCCCTTGTAACTGTTCTGCACTGGTTACCTGAAGTGCAGTTGAAGGTGCATGCTGGCTATATCCTGTCCCCTCTAACCCTTTTCGCTGTATGAGAATGATATCCGTTTCAAACAATTTACCGACCTACCGATATGTAGAAATAAGTCTTTTAGACTCGTGGCGCCATTAGGTTCAATGTGGAGCTTTACGAACCACTGAGTAGAGTAGATTTAACCGCAGACTGATAAATGTTTAATTTCATTATTTTTGAAGGTTGTTTCTAATGTAAATATAGTATTCTGACGCTACTGTGTTTTGGAATATTTGAACCTCCTTTCACTGCTTCCTTGCTCTCGTTAAGTGTAATTTTGGTTGTCTACACGACGTAACGTCTTATTCTTCCGCCACTAGACGATCACGATAAAAAGGTTAGCGTTCTTTAGAGTACTCCGCATAAACCCAGATACCTTAGAGTACTCCGTTAAATCCCGGTTATTTAAGAGTACTCCGTATAATACCGGATAGCTCAGTACGCTTTCCTGAGATCGAATGCAATATGTACGCGAAGTGCACCGCAGAGGCAAGCTCAAGATCCGAGGTGGAAGTTCATTTAGTCGTAAAAAATTTACGGTTATGTCAGAAACGTTCAAGCTAGGGACGTAGTAATATCAAATGACCTCTTTACCCACGTCTCTGAAGATGTTTGAAACATGCAAGAAACATTAAAAAATGAATTTTGATAATCAGTGTGGCTGTTTTGAGTCACATCCTCACACCTTCAGCCGTTTTGAAATTATTACAAAAAACGAGATTTTTTTTCAACCTCAATACCCTGTATTTCGGAAAGGAATAGTTTTGAGACCTAAGTTTGCAGTAAATTTATTCTTATTTTCATTACTACTATTTACCCTATCAGTTTGTTATACCTTCTCTGGGGCACTCTTTGTAGTGCCGTATAATAACACGACTCTACAAAAAAATTTTCGTTCTTTGTCCTAAAGTTTATAGTATTATTTTCCAGTTAGTTATGCACAAAAACGAAAAGAAAATACCTTTTTTCGGTATAAAGTTTGCTTTTGTGATAGTTATAATAATAATACTCATTTTTTAATTTTTTCATAAATTTTAATTGATTTTAATATTTTTAAAAAGACGCGCGGTGAGAGTGGGGTATTAACGTTAACACTGTGCCGCTAGATGGCACCCGAGTGATAAACAACCATCAGGTGTTGTTTACAAGCCCAGAATAACTTAAAATGTCGTCACGAAAGTGCAAATACGATGCTGATGCTTTTTGTTTTATATGTGGTCAATTTATTAAAGTTCGAGACGTGAAATATAAACTAAAGACATCTCACGTTCTCTGTGAAGCCTATGAAGCATATTTTGACTGTCCTGTACGGAATCAAGATAAGCCATGGGCTCCACATGTTGCTTGTAGTTATTGTAAAAGGTGTTTGGAAGGTAAGCAATTTTTATTTAATCAAGCGATGAATCCAAAATAATAGACATATTAATTTTTATTTTTATATTTTTAGGTTGGTATCGAGGTGAGAAAAGGTCTATGAAATTTGCAATACCAAGGATTTGGCGAGAACCAAAAGACCATATTACTGACTGCTACTTTTGTATGGTGAATCCGAGTAAAAGACGTAGAGGTAAAAATGCAAAACCTATTGAATATCCTGTTCTCGAATCTTCTTCTGCTCCAATTGCTCACGAACTGACACGACCAGTACCTGAGCCACCAAAAAAATTATCGCAGAAAAGTAGCTCATCTTTTAGTTCTTATAAAAGTAATTCCGATAAGGAGTTTTTGCCTACACCTGAACAACCAAAACACTATCTCATTACTTCAGAAGATTTTAACGATCTAATTAGAGATTTCAAATTTGCCAAAAAATAAAGCAGAGCTTCTAGGCTCTCGGTTAAAACAGTGGAATTTGATTGATGATGTTAAGATCACGGATCAGCGGACTAGGCATGAAATGTTTGCAACGTTTTTCACGAAGGAGGATGGACTTTGTTTTTGTAATGACATTAAAGGTATGTTTGAAGCAATTGGCATACCCTGTGTCCCTAGCGAATGGCGTTTATTCATTGACAGCTCTACAAAAAGTTTAAAAGCAGTTCTATTGCACAACGGAAATAAATTTCCGTCTCTTCCAATTGCTCACTCAGTACATCTTAAAGAAAATGATGAAAGTGTCAAAATTTTGCTTGAATCTGTAAAGTATCGTGAGTATAACTGGGAGCTGATTGGAGATTTTAAAATGGTGGGATTTTTAATGGGGCTACAGGGTGGATATACAAAGTATCCGTGTTATTTGTGCTTGTGGGATAGCAGAGCGGATTCTAAACACTATATTCAACGGTCATGGCCTGTAAGAACAGAATTGTGTGTCGGAAAACAGAACGTCAAAGAGCCGATTGTTGAAGCGGAAAAAGTGTTAATGCCGCCTTTGCACATTAAGTTAGGGTTGATGAAACAATTTGTTAAAAAACTGGATGAAACTTCAGAAGCTTTTGGATACTTAAAAAAATTTTTTCCGAAGTTATCGGAAGCAAAGGTTAAAGCTGGGGTTTTTGTTGGTCCGCAAATAAGACAGATTTTCGCCGATGAAAAATTTCCAACGTTGCTGAATCGTACTCAAAAAGCAAGTTGGAACAGTTTTAAAGCAGTAGTTCCTGGATTTTTAGGAAATAATAAAGCTGAAAACTACGAAAAGTTGGTTGAGGATATGCTTACAAATTTTAAGGCCATGGGCTGCAGGACGTCATTAAAAGTACATATGCTGCATGCTCATTTGGATAAATTTAAAAACAATATGGGAGCCTATTCCGAAGAGCAAGGAGAACGTTTCCATCAGGACATCATGAATTTTGAACAACGCTATCAAGGCCAATACAATGAAAACATGATGGGCGACTATATTTGGGGTTTATTGAGAGAAAGTAGCTATGAACATAAAAGAAAAAGTAAAAGTGTGCACTTTTAAGTTATTTTCCACTTTTCTGTAAGCTAATTTGATAGTAAAACTTAATAAAAATAATAAACATTTTTATTTCAATAGTTTTATTTTCAATCAAAAATTAAAATCCGAGATTTTTAAAAATTTCATTCAATTAGACTTCTAAGCACAAAAGCAAAGTTTTTTATGCCATATATTTTTTTTCCGTCTTATTACGACCTAAACTACCGAAATTTAATGCTTTGCAATCAAAATCAAATTTCATGTTGACCCGTGTAATCAATGCCACAGTTTTTATATACATAGATAACCCATTTCAACGTGTCCAACCTAATGAAAAAAATTCATCACGTTTAAAAACTTCACAGACATATAACAAAACACGAATAAAACGATCGTCCTTTATATCATTTAAATTCAAATGAGATTTAACGAAGTATACGTGACATGCTCTATACGCATATACAAATTCAATAATTGTTTGCATAAATAGGTAATATCCAGGAAAATTCGACGTGATGTAATCTCTGTATACGACAGTACTGTTATTAGAAAAACCTGGACAATATGAGATTTTCCGTTATAAGCTGGGATTAATCAGGTTGAATTTCATGAATGATCATGGGAGGTTTGATTATGTGAAAAACAATTTAAGGAAGTATGATAACAGAATCTGGATTTAAAACATCAGCAAATCCCGAGATATAAGAGGTGATTTGTTCCAACTCACTTAATTCTGTCATAGTGCTTAACATTTAAATTTGGTTGAAATTTACATGCGAAAAATATTCAGCTGAAAATCGTTTTGCTCATTTGTTAAAAAGTTTCCAATCACTCGTAGTAGAGAACTTGAAATTTGCAGTATGCATTTTAGGAACAATAGAAAAAAAGTTTCGCGAATGGCCCGATTCCACCCATGTAATCCGAAAATGTAGCTATTATAATTTCTGTTTTTTTTTTAATAGTGTGAAGAAAAAGATCCACAAAGGTTAAATTTAGAAGTTTTTTGTTGATAACGATCTGACGATTTGTACAGAATTTCTTGTCTATCATAAAACTGGAAGTAGAGAAAAACCTATCCGACTAAAATTGGAATATCTCAAGAACAATACTTTAGATTTTTCAATTATTATTTTAATAATAAATTTCAATACACTGATTTCGTGTTTAAGGCTTTCAATAAAAAGACAGATCTTAAAAAAGAACTGGAAATTTTTAATTGTAGGATTATACCATTGATAGAAATTATGGACAATAATGGACGAAATTTTGACCCTTGAGGAATCCCAATTTCATCTGAACGACATACTCATGTAAGCAATAGCTTGAACTATTCTTGTTTGTTTGACACAAACGAAAAAATCAAGAGTAATGCTGACAAAGATATTTAATCAGTAAATTTTGACTAATATTATCAAGTACTTCAATTAGATCCCGTGATAATTCACTAAATTCTAAAACCCGTTGTTAGCCCATTGAAAAGATGATATTCCTCATAAGGTTCAGAATTATATATATTATTGTTGCGTTTGGAATTTCGATATCAGGGAATGACTGTGTCTGACTTGAGCATGAGGTAAGATATTTTAATTCGAAACATGGAATTAAATCGAATATATTTGAGCTAATTATCAGTTTCAATGCTTGACAGAATCTGACTTGAAGATGAATAAAATTTTCTGCCTTCGTTACGTCGGAAATACTGCCCTGTTCGAAAATTATTTCACAAGAGTAAGTCAAGTATGCCCTTCTGCATGAATTGAATGAACACATTTCAACATAAATCTATATATTATGCTATGGGAGGCGAATATAGGTACGTTGCAGATTTCTTAATGTTGTATATTACAGAGAAGTTTCGAGAAATCGACTTGACCAAATCGGGCTACTTTTTGTTCGAAATGTTTATAAGGATGATTGTTGAATTGACCCGACATATGGAAATATGTATTAAAATAGCTTACACTCTTAATTAGATATATACGGTAAAGATCTGCCCAACAGGTATATTCAAAAAAAATATTAAACATAATAAACAGAATAATATTAATATTATTTGTACAAATAAGAAAAACTTAGGTTCACTCTTAGTCAATAGCAAAGATTGTCGTGAAATGTGTGAAAAAAGCGATATATACAAATTATATTGTAATAAATCCCCCGCATTTTACATAGGTCAGACAGACAATCTATAAACATAAGGGTAGAAGGATATGAAAAAAGTATATTACATAATGAAATAACATCTGGTTTTTCGGAACATTGTATAGATAACAGTTATTTCATAGATTTCAGTAGAACTGAGATTTTACACATAGGTAATAAAAGCAGAAGAATGGACCGTTTAGAAAGTTTGGAAATTTGTATAGCACATGGTAAGAAGCTACCAATCACAAATGAACAACTTCAATTTAATTTATTACCATTGCTCTTATCTGTAAAAGATAGGGACCGAACTAACACTATATTTTGATACTCTTCAAAATTGTACCACCCTTCCATTATAAATAAGATTTTAAGTTTTGTTCTCTTCAATTTTGAAAATGGGATAAAACCCGAAACATATATGTCAACAGACATAAAATAAACAGTGAAACTCAAGCCAAGTTGTTTTTATTTACTTTATTAATTTTAATGGATGTAAAAGTATCAGACTTACATTGTTAGAATATCTTATATTAACAGGTACTAAACCCTTCAAATTCTTTTGAATAAGCAGACAGATATGGACAGATCTCCCTTGTTCAATATTGTTATTTAGTAATGTATTTTTGATAATTGACCCTTATTATTTTACTGTTATTTGTATCCCATTTTCAAGTTTTTGCCGAAACTATACGTATATAACATGTTATGTTACTTTTTTAGAGTTAGTTCAATAAACCTGAGGAAGCCACACTTGTAGTGCAAACTTTTTTGTTAATTTTTAAACTAAAATAGAGTAATAGTGAAATTAGTTTGTTTATTAGTGTACAACCTACCTACTTCATTGAATCTTAAACTGTGAATTTTTGTTGATGTTCGGTTCTTAAGTTTCTTTTATGGAAATAATGCAGAAAGTTTCAAGAGAAATATAACTGAATACAAGTTCTTCGAAAATGACATGAATGTAATTTCCATCTCGAAACAATTTGAATATCCTTCCGTCAAACATATTCTCGAAGCAAAGGCTCATAATTACTAAACTTTGGGGATTGTACAGATTAACACAGAATCACGTGAAAGCAACCAACTTTATAGTCTGATGAAAAAACTTTTGTTCATTCACAACAGCTTATTATTCATGAAATTCGGGAGAATAGAGATTTATGCAGCGGAAAATTGAAATATTTTGGTATATAATATAATCCTCCGATTTAATTGATAACCAATTTATATACAGGGGTTCCAACTTACTATGAGATTAGACAGCATAAAGGCAAGTCTGAGTAACATTCATTTTGAGGCCCTATGTCTTTCCTATGGAATCCATCGAAATGTACTAAAATATTGGACTCAAATATTTTCTCGATCAAGTAAGCTCAAATTTGGATGATTTCATTTCACAGAGACTGAAAAATTTGACGTTTTCTCAATGAAATATCACTCAGAACTAGTGCAAATTATGCACTCTTCGATGAAATAATATCGCCCTCTCTGTGGAATACTGAAACTGTCAAGTATAAATCTAAGACAACATGAAATCACGAAAAATTCGACACCAAAACCCCCCTCAGCACCATAATGCCAGTTGATCAATTAATTTTTATGTCATTCGAATTCACAAGTTTGAAAAATTCCAACTTTAGTTCAAATAAGTTAATTCCGCTGATCTGTACTAAATACCATTAATAAGAAGTGTGAGCTATGGTAATGGAAAGTTCTACAAATCGAGATAGTGTAACATACAACTGTATAACAATTCTATACTCAAACAAACTCGATAAGGTTTTCTTGATCACATGGGCAAATTGCAGACATGCGCACGTTTCAAACTGGTACGTTTTCATCAGTGCAATATATGCCAGTGACTACAAATCTGTATAAATCTAAATTCGCTATACACAGAGGCACTAAAGTATTAATCAGACACTAGTGTCATCTAGAGTATGCAAACATACATACAAGACATACCTTGTCAGCAAAACCTTATCAAGTTTTATTGAGTATAGAATTCTTATACAGATGTATGTTACACTATATCGATTTGTAGAACTTTCTATTATCACAGCTCACACTCCTTATTAACTTTAGTTAACGAAATATTTAGTAGATATAACTATACTGATATTAATAGCTTTGAAATGTCGAATTAAATAGTTATTCAAAATTGTAGAGAATAACTAGAAAGGCAAAATAAGCGTGATTATTGCGTGGAAATTGTACAATCATTGATAACCAACCGGTCACATCACATAATATTTTAGAAATGGCCTCCTTTAGCTTCTCTGCATTTAACAGCTCGTTTTGAGACTTATAATGTAGCTTTCTTCTGTAATAAAAAAAACCCTTTTCCTTTTAATTTCTTTTCAGTAGTTCTCTGAAATTTTCTGTAATAGTTGAATCCCACTATGGATCTCAATAGTATATGCAAGAATAACAGTACAAGAAGTATTTGGCGAGAGGATTCAGATATGAGGATCTTGGTGGCCTAGCTACAAGGCCACCACACCCAATTAACCTACTTTGAAATTGATTAATCGAGTGATACCCAACATATATGAAAAAGTATGTCGTGTTAGAGCCACATACGATTTTAGACAACATCTCTTAGTATACTGGAGAGGATATTCCACAAGAAATTTAAATGAACCTCTTCCGTTCGTCTACCTTGGAAAATATGAGGTCCTTTTAAATGATTATTATAAATTCCACACCACAAGTTCAACATGCCTTATAAAAATAAAGGGAGCAATATTCTTCCATATTCGGCCCTGATTTTTTTCATTCAAAATACGTCTTTTGAGTGATTTATATCATCCAAATTTGAGCTGATTTGAGTGAATTGTTAAAAAAAATTGAATTCAATGTTTCTAGACATTTCGATGAATCACTATATATATATATATATACATATACATATACCCCAAAGGAAAGATATAGAGCCTTAACATAAAGATTATTAGAACATATCTATATGACCTCTAACCTCATAACAAGTTTGTTTTTCTCGTCGTGGAACACCCTATAGAAATATAACAATCATGTTCTTTCCATGTTGAAAAACAACTGAAACTTTGTTGCTTCTAGACTGAAGTTTTTTATGCAAGAACGGAGCCTGCCGGAAGAAATATGACAGCTAATACCTTAGAAATATTTCCGCTCACAACAAAAATGATATATTAATTCGGAAAATTAATTTCGGATTAAGATAACATTAAGGAGGTTTGACGAAAACTATCAAGAACTATAAAATTGGAAACATTTATTTCAAGATTAAATATTTCAGAAATTTCACCATATAAACACGTCCTCAACATCTTGGGATATTGTATACCAGGAAATTAACGGTTTGCATTTCAAACAGAATTGAGCAGTGTTTGTAAATATTTCTGCAATTCATGTCCATGTTATGTAAAACAGTTCAATCTGGTCTCCAAATTGTTTTGATGAAGAAAAACATATCAATGCAGAAAGAATATAATTTGTGAAATGTGTGTTATTATTTCATGCTTAGTTGTTTTGCAGTAGAATTTTTTACAAATTGTTGTTATAAACATGTCAAGAATAAGATTATCACCCTGTTTTCGAGGAATTTCATTCCAGTATTGCTGAAGAACAGAATTCCTGTACGTATGAATAACAGATTCATTCCTTATATAACCGCTGTCCATCAACTAGATTGAACCCCTTAATCTTCTGTATATGGTATGCCTCGAAACGCGTACATTACGAAAACTAAGAAATTAAATTAGGTGAGATGCGGTCACAACGTTATTTTTGTTTGAATTTTGTTGGTCTTCACTTGATAAAAATCCATCGTTCACTTATGAAATAATACAATTATATATGTTGATTCCCATTTATTATTACGATTTCACATGACATGACCCCTTTCATTAGATTGTAACTTCTTAAAATGCTTTTTCACAAGTGTAATATTTAATTCAGTTACAGTTGTCTGAGAAATCTCCAAAGCAGAGGAATATTAACTTGGGTCATAGCTGCCTCAATCAATTTTAAGGTTAGTAATATATCTTTTTGTGATAAGTGACGACTTTGCATATTTTTAATAGAGATTTTACTGCACAGTGCCTAAATCAACTGATAACATACACGGTTGATCAATTTTTCATCTTTCACTTCATTTAAGGATTTGCATCGTTTTTTCATCATAATGCTTTTCTTTATCAAAACAATCTTTGAACCAGATAAAATTGTTCCTTTTTATATAGATATTAATTATATCTATTCGTTATATCTACATAACACTCCTCAAGTGGCTTTAAAATTCAAACTATTAATTTTGAAGTATTTACAATATCCCTGGTTTTTGACCACATGTGACTTTCGAAAAAAAGGCTGATTGAGCAGTGCCTGATTTTGGTGCTCTATATCGCGACAAAACAAGATATTTATTTCTATCTGATTTGGATGATATTGATGTGGAGAACATGTGGTTTTAAGGGGTGTGTACCATAAATCCCGTTAAACAAATTCAATTACTACATGAGACATTTACAGATCGTGTATTTTCTCGCCTTGATGATCAGAATCGGTCCCCTACATCATGAAATTAACATCACCGGTTTTATTTTTGGATATTTGAAATCAATGCATCTGCCAGTAACCTCCAACCATTCTTGCATCAAATATGCTAGCAAAGTCTTACAGGCCATTTGCTCGATGTGCAATTACATGCAGGAACCTATATA
Source organism: Megalocaria dilatata (assembly GCA_034642435.1). Lineage (NCBI taxonomy): Eukaryota > Metazoa > Arthropoda > Insecta > Coleoptera > Coccinellidae > Megalocaria > Megalocaria dilatata. Next base: position 24,593,823 of record CM067858.1, on the reverse strand, counting down.
ATTCAATAAAAAAATAACAATTTAAAAGGAAAAACGATATTTTATTTTCATTTTTGTCTCAAAGTTTGAAACATATTCATAATTATAAGGCGAAGAAATCACGACAATTGTCTGTAGAAAATAATATATTGTTATCAGAATATTCATTTCACAAATAATGATTTGAGTATGTCAAATTTGGACAATCATAACAAATTGATAAAAAAATTAAGAAGATACAAACAACGAAGAAATGAAGCAATAATAGTGAATAAAGAAGTTATACGGGTGAAATTCGAAAATCAATTGCAAAATTGAGAATCATTCTGTTTTTCATATAGATATGATAATATCTATGAATTAAAGAGATTTTCAAATTGAAATTTGTGAAATCAATATTCCACTGAAATATCTCGGTTTCTGAAAGTAATATTGTTTTATGATGACCTTATTAATAATCATCGAATAGTCAATTAGGTTAAAATTATGAAAAATAATGTTTTCTCAGTAAAGACATCATGAAGAAAAAAAATTTATTTTGTCTTAATAGACTCTTCAAAATTAAAGTGCCAAAAAAACTGAGGATGCATTTCAATTCATTTCTTCATATTTTTTTGGACTGTTCAATCAAAATTTCAAAATCATCATTTCTAGGTGATGTTTTATGCACTGAAATGATTGCATAGTTTTTTCTCAAGATCAACCTTAATTTTTAGTTCGTAGATATTTGGGAGAATATCCGGTAGAAAACATAATACATGGTATAATTTTTTTTGCCATAAAGGCGACGATCTTACCATCCCGAAGACCTCCGGCCAATGGTAAAGATTATTTTTTGGTAAATTATAATATCAATATGTACTTGTAAAATTTGAATATCAAAACAGATTTTATTTGTTAGTCTCCTATAATTTTAATTTCAAAATATTTTATTCAAAAACATTTAGAATCAAATTAATGTCTTATAATCATATTTAATAGTCATCTAAAATTTAATTTCATTATATAATATCAAATGGAATAAATAACCCAACAAATTGAAATTGTCAATCAAAATTAATGAATAAATATTTGAAGAAGACAACATTTTGTTTCTGATTTTACAATTATGAAAACTAAATCCTTTTGAAAAATACAAAACATAGTTTTAAGAACTTCTCAAAAAAATAATTCATCTGAATTATTTATTATATTTAAATGAGTTACTGTATTTTTGAAGAGGATTGTATAATTATAATAAATAAACCGGATATTTGAACCAGAGTTCAAAAGAATACCAGCCAAAAAGTCTTATAGTCTGTCTAGAGATGTTTTAAATTTATTCACGCGACGTTTTTAATGAAAAACTTACATTAAGTTTTGGTATATTTGGTGAATATGATCGCCAAGAACTCATGAATATACAAATTACTCAAGTGATGCAATGTTTATCAACTCTTTCCTAACCGTAAACCTATGGGGGTCCAATATTTCATCTCTGGATCGTTTAAGAATAATAAATAGGCGAGACCTCTACATTCCCCTATTTTCTGTATCATTAATGGAGAAAGTATTCACAACTTGTTATTGCATGGTGAAGTACGTTGGTTATCTCATGGACAAGAAGTGTCACCTGTTTTTGAGCTAAGAGATGATATCAAAATGTTCTTTTTGAAGTATTCTATAAGCAGCGTCAGTGAACTCGCAGCTCAATTCAATGACTTTGAATAGTTTAAAATGGAAGCAAATGTAGATGAACTTAGGTCTACAAGACAGAAAACAAAATCTTCTTAATTGAAGAAATAATTGCTATAATGCTAAAAGAAATTGACCGTTAAATACTTCCGAGTTTCAAGGTCTTCGGTTCGAGATTATTTTTCAGTAACCGATAAAAATAATTAATAATATAAATTATTTGAAGTTTTTGAGTTAATGTAGAAAAGTTTAAAGGGAAATATCAGAAGGAGTTCTGAATTTCAGATCACAACTTTAAAGTGATAATTATTGAAGGAGTTCAAATTCAGAATTATATATTCTAACTTCAACAATATATATTTAAACTATATTTAAAAAACTGTCAAATTGATATACTTATATATAATCATTATAAAATATTTTTCAATGTCTCGGAAAAAACCTTTTTACATTCCGACATGAAACGTACTAATACAAATGTATCAAGAAAAACTATATAATTATGTATATCAACATACAAATACAAGAAAATCCACTATTCAAAATTATCTAAAATTCTCAGAATATAGGCTCAAATAAAAATAATGTGTTCCGAGTGTAAATAGTTATATAATATTATATATACGTAACAACACGTTGATCATTTCTGTTTTATTTTGGATACTTAAAGATTACCTCGAGATTATCCGTTCCAGGTCTTATCTTATTTGGTGAGTTAAAATTTTGATTTTGTGATATATTTGAATCTGAATTCCATACATTTCTGAAGTGCTCTAGAGACCGAAATAGCTGTCAAATGTTGGAATTCTCGTTGTATTATTTTTATTTGAGCCTTTATTTTGAGAATTTCAGATAATTTTGGTATAGTGGATTTTCTTGTATTTGTATGTTAATATACATACTTATATAGTTTTTTTTGAAAGTTTTAGGTCTTATTAGAGTTAGGTTATTAGAGGTTATTAGAGTTAGGTTATTAGAATCCACTTTGAGAAATTACATTTTGTTCAATAAGTTTATATCCAGTAAATAATTTTCAACTAGTTCTATGTCACACATATAACGTAAACTGTTTTTGATATATAGGTTTTGTTAGTACATTTATATTAATACGTTTCATGTCGGGCTGTAAAAGGGTTTTTTCCCAGACATTGAAAAATACTTTATATTGATTTTATGTAAGGATACCAATTTGATAGGTTTTGTATATAGTTTGAATACATATTGTAGAAGTAAGTGTATATAATTCTGAATTTAAAGTCATTTGAATTTTACTTCTATCAAGTATTGACTCACATTCGAATTGATTAATAAATATTACTAATTCCGTTACAAAAATTCTAGAAAAGTCAGAAGCTTTTGCGCGCTTGTTCATATGATCCAGATAGCCTCCTTGTCGTTATTTTGCATCTACATGCTAAATTTAAACTCGGCTGTAGAACTGTTTTTATGGCTGAAGGGTGCTCTGTTACCAAATATTTTTCTTTTGATCATACAATTCTTATGATATTTAGGAATAATTTCGACTTATATTATTTGAAGATTTACATATTCAACTTCTGTCAATTCGATAGTAAGGAAAATTCTGGTAATTTCTCTGCATAAAATATTGCATGATTCTTCAAGTAGTTAGTGGCATTTTCCAAATGGCAAATTTCAATTAGATTGAATTTATAGTTTCGAAAATATTTGAAAAGACGAATTTAAGATGGTTATAAGACGAAAAAATTGGACGGCTTCCGCCTATATTCAAACCTACGTAGAACATTTAGGCTCCAAACTTACTGAAAGTTTAAAACTTTTAGCTCTTTCCTTTCGAAAGTTAGACTATTTGAGAACGTACGAGCCACACTGCTGATCTCGTATTCTTCATCAATCAGTCGAACCTAGTCGGTTGAGATCATTTTTAGCCATTACTATTAAGAAAATACTCAATGTTTATTTAAAAGTTGACGGAACATGTCTTCACCTCTGATTGTTTAGAACTATATATTATTCCTCGCGGACACCATATAAACAGAAATGTAAATTAAGTGCAGATAATGTGATTGAATGATTTACTTACGATATAGGTAATTCCATCATCAGTTCCCACGTCCCAAGGATACAGATTGACAGTCCTGGATTCGATCCAGGAACAATTCCGTAGGCAAAGCTCCATGCTGGAAATGCCAACTATCCAATCAGGCGATGGATCTATCATCGAAACGATAGACATAAGATGGTGTCTGTTATCGACTCTAAACACCGCGAATGTCTTGCCGGTAATGTTTGGATAACTTATTCCTCTCGCTTTGATGATGGTTCTGATTTGATCACTCTAGAATACAGAAGATTGGATAAATTCAAACATAACACAAGAAAATCACCTTCACTGCGAAAAGTTGCAAAATGGCGAATGCACTATTGAAATTACAATGTTGTTATTGAACAATTTCATACAAAGCTAAACAATCGATATTTGATTCTTCAGATGGAAAGATTTTAATATAAGTAGTAGAGTAGGTCCGTTGCAGTTTTTCATTTCAGAGAAGTATTTCTGCTACGTTTCGAAAACACATTATGTTCAATATAAGAGTATTGTAAGTTGAAGTTTATTCAGTGACCCTTTTCTGGAACCGAACAGATTATGTTTATTGTTACCTAAATAGTACTGTTTGAGTTCACCCAATAATTTCGCTGAATTTTGTCAATAAGAGCTTACCTGATTTTGTAATATATAAAAAACATATTACGAATATTGCATATCTGAAAATTGTGACAGTGACAGTTTTCTTAATGAATTCATAAAATTAATATTCATTTTATAATACAGACGAATGAACTGATTTCAACTTAAGATAAAAAATTTCATCTCATACGAAAATAATGTATATACCTCATTACAGAATGGCGAATGCGCCGGTACAAAGCGTTCAAATTTAATGGAAAGCTAAATAATCGATTTTTGATTCTTTATTTGACAAGATCTTAATACCTACAGAAAATTCGTTTAGTTAAAATCTTTTGTTTTGAGAGAAGGGTTTCTCAAAGGTTTCGAAAACTCATTTAAGTTACTGAATATTAAGGTCTTTTATTTCAGAAGGGTTTTCTTGATGAGTTTCGAAAATTTATTTTTGAAATATTGGATATTAAGGTGCAGTAGTTCAAGTTTTGTCACTCCTCCTTTCCAAAGTTTTATTGAGTGATATCATAGAAATACTGCAAAGTTTACCAAAAAGCTAAATAGGTCTCATTTTTGTGTGAACCATATATTATTATTTCAGTTCAGCTAATATCTTCAATCTCTTTCAGTCTATTTTCACCTCATTTAAAGATATGTTACCAATATTAACAAAATTCTTACAGTGGTTTCTCAATGAATTTTTTATTGTTTTGTTTAGAATACAGACGAATAAGTTGATTTATACATCATGGAAGAAAAATTTCAACTTAACCAAGTAAGATTTTAATTTTAACATCTGTAGGAAAGTCAACTCGTCTAAATTTCTTATTTCAGAGAAGGATTTCTACTAGCAGATGGGCTATCCAGTCTTGACACACAGTTGGAGCCATCAATGCGATTACACTTTTATTTTTCGGTAATATCAACCTCCAAAACAAAAGTGTAGAAATTTATGAGATTCGGTTCATTCGTTATCGAGATATTGAAAATTAAGTGAAGCAACATTTGTTTTGGTTGAAACGATGGAAAAACATTGGTGAGTTAATCCAAGAATGTTTTTTGATGGAAATAAATACCGTTAAAGCTTAGCCATGGCTTGAAAAGATCTACAGGTGAAAGTGCCCATGAAAAACAAAAACTTTCTGATGGTATGCGGATTTTAAATGCGGGTGAACAACCACGGTAGTTGGAAGCATTCAGGTCATCCAATCTAGGTGGCCCGAAAAGATTGAAAAAATTTTGAAAATCCCATCGTAAAGTAAAGCTGTAAGAGATAATTGGCATTTAAAGAAACCATTTGCAAAATTGTGACTGGAAATTTGGACATAATAGAAGTTTTTTCCAAATATTGCTGTATTTTCTGAAAGAGGAAGAAAAACATCAATGAATTGATGATTTCGAGCGTTGTTTGAAGCTGTGCGCGTGATGAGAAGATTTTTTGCATCGACATCAATAGATGAAGCATGGATTCATCACTATACGCTGGAGTTGAAAAGAGCGTCAGCCAAGTGGATAGGAGAGGGCGAAATTCAGCCAAAGTGCCCGAAGGCAGAAGAGTTAGCAGGTAAGATCATGGCTTCTGTATTATGGGACACATGAAATTTTCCTCATCGACTTCCTTTCGAAGGGCCAGTCGATCAACAGCGACTACTAGAAATAAATTGATATTCCAGTTGATACTTGATAGAAGTACAGGGTGTCCGGATTTAACGTTCGTATAGTACAGGGGGTGATTCTAGAGGTAAAAATATGAAGAAAACTTCATATCAACTTAGGTCCTAAAATGCACCCGATGGACACTAGAACTTCTTCACATGACCTCCAAAATCCAATGAACTAGCGACATCTTTGTCAAAATACTTTGGTGGATTCAAATGAAATTCAGTACATGGAAGTTTTTGGGTAAGCTAGATCGTCTGGTGATTAAAAAACTTAGTGATTCTCATCAGTGGCGGCGGTAATAGAGGAGCCTTTCATGAAATTACTTCTAATTTTTGACTGAATGATCAAATTGAAATTTTAATGGAAGAAATACATTTTTGAAAAAAAGGTACCCCGTTGAAAGCGTAACAGAGCACCATTCTTGAGAAAAAAGTGATTTTATGATGATATGCATTCTAACTGAGCAACGAAAGTTATTGCTGACGAAAGTCAAAGTGATAGAATGCATATCATCACAAAATCACTTTTTCTCGAGAATGGTGCTCCGTAACGCCCTCAACGTAGGGCACCTTTTTCTTAGAATATTTATGAGGAGTTCATTTCTTCGATTAAAATCCAATTCGATCACTCAGTCAAAAATTAAAGTAATTTTATCAAATACCCCCCTGTAATCTCCGCCACTGATGAGAATCAGTAAGTTTTTTTATCACTAAACATTTCAGTTTATCCCCAATGTACTAAATTTCATTTGAATTCACCAAATTCTGACGAAAATATCGCTAGCTTATTATATTTTGATGGTCATGGTGAAGGAGCTCAAGCGCACATAGGGTGCATTTTAGGACATGAGTTGTTATGAAGTTTTCTTCATGTTTTCTCCTCTAGAATCCCCCGAAATATATGAACGTTAAATCCGGACACCCTGTATATAAATAATTTCAAATTGAAAATTATTCTAGAAACTTCTCCGATACTAATTGAAAATATGTTAAAGTATTGAAATAGTATCATAAGATTATTTGAAAGATCTATGATACAGCGCTTCCTCTCTTTGAATTTAAATGAAACAAAGTGTGTGTGAGACAAAATCTAAATTTTTTTATTCATTTGAAAGGGATCGATGCCATTATGTATGGAATACACCTTGAAAATGTCCGCGGGTTCGCTGGGTGACGCGCATCCTGAATATCCAATTTTCAATGGCTCTGGCGCAAATATCAGGCTGAATTTGACCTATGGCATGGATTATGTTGGCGTTGGGGCCTGTTGTAGTTTGTGGCTTATTCGAATAGACCTGCATCTTGAGATAACCCCACAAGAAAAGTATTACAGAGTCAAATCACACGATCTCATTGTCCAGTTCTCATTATCTCTACGTGAAATGACCATGTTCTCAATTGGCTCGTGCAGAATGTCTAACATGGCAGGATATGTATGGTATGTAGCGCTGTCCTGTTGGAACCACATGTCGTTGGTATCCGTATCATCCAATTCAGATCACAAGAAGTTAGCGCTCGCTGTTGACTTGACCAAAGTCGTTCTCGAAAAAATATGGACCGAGGACGCCGCAATCCTAAATAAATACTAAACAGTGACTTTTTCGTGCTACATTGGACGATATTGGATCTCATGTGGATTTCTATCATCCTAAATTTGACTATTTTGTTTTGTTGACTTACCCATTCATCCAGAAATGTGCCTCATTGATGAAGATGATTTTTTCATTAAAATTAAGGTCAGATTCCAAATGCTGCAGAGCAGTTTCAGCAAATACATGTCACTGTTTTTGGTCATCTAACTTAACTTCTGGGTCAGTTGAATTTTTTATGGGTGCAGGCTCAATTCACGACGCAAAATTCGCCAAGTTGTGGTGGGCGAAGGCCGAGTTCTAGTGAGAGACGCGAAATTGACTACCACGGATTCTCCTCCACATTTTCATGGATAGTGGCGATATTTTATGAAAATCTTGCGTTTCGTCATCGTACAGGTGTTCACTGCCACTAGTCCTCTTGGTAGGACTATTATGGTAACCGTTAAGTGGGCAAAGAGCGCAGAAAGTTGCCCGAACAGAACATCCATTTTGATGAAATTATTTAATCATTTGCACAAGTTGTTGAACGCTATAAATATCCATGGTGATTTGACAAAACAAACTGAATAAATGAGAATCAATTCGACAGATGTAGGCTTCAACAATATGGTCCCTATTGGAAGACCCGTCATATAATTATTACAAAATATTTTGTTCGCATCTTTGAAGTCTGTGAAAAACAATTTAAGGCATGAAACGTTTATATACAAATAAATAAATATATATGTACGTACATAAACATATATAATACATATTATGTATTAACTCGGAGATGAATCAACTCAAACATGTATAATGTATTGAAGACCTTAGAGATATGATTTGTAAATATTCAAAACTACGTGTACTCTGTATACAGAAGAAACAGAATGGATCTAATTGTTCGCAAACAATATTGTGTGAAAGAAAAAAATCCAGAATTTCACAAATTTTTGATGAATAGTGTGAATTCTGTGAAAAAATATGTTTAACTGGTAAGTCTTAGGGTTAAAGGTTTTATTAATATCTTCATTGAGCTTAGTTCATTTTTATCTCATTTTGTGACATTTAGAAATATTACCAATATTTTAAGTCCTCTAATATTGACAGTGATTTTTTGGATGAATTTAATGATGTTATATTATTACCAGAAAATAATTAATCTTAAATATTTTCATATTGTCATTTCACCCCAAATATTCCTTCGTGAAAATATATCAGTTAAAGAATTTCTACTAAAATTTTCAGTGAAAAGTGGAATTTTCGTGTCCTGAAATATTTTTCTAATTAAGTAACTCACCAGATCATTATCATTGCTTAAAAATGTTTCTAGGAGATAACATATTTTACCTCAAAAATTTTCAAAGTGTACACATTTTTGTGTGTCCAGTTTCGAAATATTTTGTTGTATTCAGCAGGTTGCCTATAAGGAATGGACCCTTGACAGGGAATTAGCTGAATGAATCGATAAATTTTATATAAAATGAATCTGATAATTTATAGTGGTGGGCAGATGTTTTGTATTCATGCTACCATTGGGTATAATGAGGTAAATCCCGTTTGTATAATATAAGCTCTGTTATGATAGAATTTACAATTTCCAAGTTGGGATTAATAGGAAATGATGTAGTTTTCTTTGTACCAACATTCATAACAAAAATCAAAACGACTTCATGAATTATTTTCAAATGTCGAAATAAAAGCATTGTTCTGTTTATACTATTTTCGAATCATAAATCTCAGAAATCGAAATGTGAAAAGATCTTCATAATCTTCCGAAATGTTCACAATATATTACAGATAATAGCTGGACTGATTTTCAGAAACCTCTACAGATTTAATCCGAAAAATCTCTTGAAAACTTTTTAGGAATAACTTCAATAAAATGCTCTAGAAAACACTATTTTCTTTAAAGATATATAGAATCATCCAAACATGTGAGCGGCAGCTAACCAATAAAGAATCAAAAGAAAACATGCAAACCTCTGTTTGGATGCATCCTTAATATGATTGTTATGTTATATTTTGGGTTATAAACCTTCAAATTATTGGTCAATTCTTTTAAATTTTGAAAAGCTTTTTCTTTTTCTTCAGTCCTCTTTGGTCCAATTTATATCCCAAATATTTAATTTAATCTCTGTTTAATGAAATCAACATTTTTTGATATTTTTTTCCAAACCAGCATCATAAAAATTGTTTCAATATAATTTTAAGTTGTCTCAAATATTCCTCCTTATTTCTAGAAAATATTAGAATATCTTCAATATAATGTAAAGTATATTCCGGCTATCTATGTAGTATTTGATGCAATGCCCGTACTTATGCTGCACTTGCACTTTGAAAATTAAGCGGCAATGTAGCGAATCTATAAATGACTCAATCTATTGAATACCTTGTATAATCTCTACTATTGTGTTGTTCGGAAAGTAATTTCGTTTTTTTTTTTGGGAAAATGAAAGACAATTTTTGTATAATAAATAAATATTTTATTGAATAATATAATATATTGGCTATTCTGGTCCAACACCCTTTACTATCTTTCTGGTAGTACCATAAATGCTCATAAAATTTTCTGTCTTTGCTGGCAAAAAACTGATCAAGATGATTTTTGACCTCTTCATTTGAAATAAAGGTTTTACCGTCCAAAAAATTTTCTATGATCGGAACATATAATAATTTGAAGGCGCCAGATCTGGAGAATATGGTGGGTGTGGTAGTGTATCCCATTCAAGCTGTTAAAACTTTTGGCGAGTGACCAAACTTGTATGAGGTCTCGCATTATCATGATGGAACACTGCACTTTTTCTGTTGATTAATTTTGGCCTTTTCTGTTGAAGTGCATCATTCAGTTTGTCTAGCTAATGTCTTTAGACTTCCGAAATAATTGCTGTGTTATCCAGTAGAAGCTGGAAAAAAAACGATGCCTTTAAAATCCCACCAAGCAGACCGCATCACCTTTTTTAACTGATCCAGTTCTGCCACTGGCGTACTGTCAACATATCTTCTTCATACACATCGGTTAATTTTTTTCTGGTTTGAACAGCATTTTCCTATGGTAAAGAAGTAAAATATGACGAAAATGCCGCTCTCCATATTTGATGGATTCGGTCTTCACTTGATGAAAATTCATTTTCAACTAGTAAAAAATAAAATTCAATTTCACAAACTTTTTATTATTGAATGACAATTTCGCCACACTGTGGATTAATTATATTCTACATTTGAACTGATACTGTGTGGAAACTTCATAGGTTCTTATATATGGATTGACATGTATTACAGGAAGTGGGACTAAAAGTAGAATGATATTCTGTAACGTTAAAAAACGCTCCACTGTTGATTTGAATTACAATCGCTAAAAAATGCTTCAATGATGTGATTTCATTAAGACCATTAAGAAGTTTGGAGTTGCCGCAATGAAAGTCGACATTGTTATCGCATGCGCTGTGAAGTAGCATTGTTTTCAAGAAGCCTAGAATTCCCCAGATTTCTTTCTTTCGTATTGTGGGGTTACTCGAAGACCTACATTGTGGTATTTTCATCGAATTAACGTACATGATCCATGAACATCGTGGAATATTGCATTTAGTGTTTCTTATAAGACGTCTAATCAAAAGACGTCTTTGAACCGGAGATCCTAATACCGGAGATTTTAGTACCTTATGTTCTTAGAACGGAACAATCTTACTGGAGTGCCTTTTTGCTTGGATTATGTAAGTACTAGACAATCTTCCTTGTACCAGTTTACAGTATCTTATTACCGCACCATCTTGATTCCGGATACTCTACTGGTCATTTGAAACAATTTGAAACTGAACATCTGCTGATTATATGCAGAATATAAACTATTCTTGGAGAAAGCACTATCACTACGACACCTTGGAGAAAAGAACCTCAAAGATAAGTCCTTACATAAATCTCGGACCTCAGGCTTATTGTAAAACTGTATTATATTGTCAATAAGAGCCACTATTTTAATTTTAAAGTTGAAATAGATAGATAGGGAGTAAGAGTTTGCATTTTCACTATCAGGTTGACAATTTGGGATTCATTTAGAAGGGATAAGTTTAATTTATCTTTTCCTTGATGCACATGAGGCATTTTACGAAGTAGGATGTTGCAACTGCGGACGGACAGAAATCGCTAACGCAAATTAGAGTGGTTTAACTTCATTTTCTTCTATCTTTTCATCATAGCCTTCGCAGCGAAGGCTATGATAAAAAGATAAAAGGATATGAAACTAAAATGCTCTAGCTTGAGTTAGCGATTTTTGTCCGTCCGTACTTAAAACATCCTACTTCGTGAAATGCCTCATAGTGCGCCAAGAAAAGATAATTTAAACTTGTCTTTCCGAACGAATCCCAAATTTTCAGTGAAAATGAAAACTCTTACTCCCTATTTCAACTTTACAATTAAAATGATGGCTCTTATTTACAATATAATACAGTTTTACGATAAGGCTAAGGTCCGAGATTTACGTAACCAGCGTATTCTCAATTAGGTTGTAAGATAACGTCGATGGTAATAAAAGTTATTGGAGTTGACGTTGGTTTTCCCAAATTACATGAAGATATTGAATTATTCGTGTCCGTTTGTTAGTTTAGGAGAATTTTCTGAGAATTATATCGGTCTATTTCAAGTGATTCTAAGAATGTTAATTTAGAACCCTTAGTCTTTATATGCATAATTTCATATTTGTTATTAAAATTATGTTCAAATTCTATTAGATTATCTTTGTTTGATTAATCTTTTTTATTTTTAATATATTTATCAATGTTATCAATGGTTCTGAAAGCTCCTATGTAATTATAATTTTTCTTAAAATATTTCATATATAAATAGAATAGCCGAAGACATTACCAATTATTCTCAAGAAAAATTTTAAATACGTAGCCATCACAACCGTTAATAACATTGATAAATATATTAAAAATAATAAAGATAAAGCAAACAAAGATAATAATCCTTACAAGTCAACTTATAGACTACTGAATCTTTGTTAGATTTTTTTTTATTATTTTTAATATATTTATAGATGTTATCAATGGTTCTGAAAACTATTATGTAATTATGATTTTTCTTGAAATAATTCATATATGAAGAGAATATCCGAAGGCATTGTCAATTATTTTAAGAAAAATTTTAATTTCATAGCAGCTTTCAGAACCATTAATAACATTGATAAATGTATTAAAAATAATAAAGATAAATCAAACAAATATAATAATTCAAGAGTCTATAAGTTGACTTGTTAGGATTTCCCAATGGTTTATATTGGTCAGACCGGTAGATCATTCAAGAAAAGCATACACGAACATCAATAGCTATAGTTCAAATTCAACACATTCCACATATGCCAACCATCTAAATGTATTCGAACATAATTTTAATAATGAATATGAAATTATCCATATCGAGAGTAAGGGTTCAAGATTAACATTCATAGAATCTCTTGAAATAAACCGATATAATTCTCAGAAAATTCTCCTAAACGAACAAACAGATACGAATAAGTCACCTTTATTGAATATCTTCATGTAATTTGGGAAAACCAACGTCTACCCCAATAATTTTTATTACCATCGACGTTATCTCTCTACCTAAGAATACCCTAATGAATACTATTCGACTTTTAGTCCCTGTTTTAGTTCTGTTATACCTGTCAATATATATATAGATATATATATAGATATATATATTTATATATATATATATATATATATTTGTCATGGTATTTACAGTTAAAATAAATAATTACATAAAATTATAAAGGAAAACACTTACTGTTGTATATAAGTTGACTCGTTAGAGTATAACTAGAGCAAAATTCATTAAATAATATCCATTCGGACACAAATATTAATAATTCAATTCGTAAAAACACTCACAAGCTAAAATTATGAAGAAAAAGCATATTCAGGATACATAACGACTAGTCAAATTAAAATTCTTTGAACGGTAATCAAAAAGCAGTAATCTTGTTGACAGTTTATAAATAGAATTCACAGGGAGATTTAAATTCACAATTATTCAATATAAAACCAGCCAAAGTTGCAATAAATAGAAGTAATTTGAATTTAGATATCCAATTTTAAATTGATGAAGAATTTGTTGAAAAGATTTGTTATTAAAATGAATCACATATAAACTTTAGTGAAATTGTTGACAAAGAACAAGCTAAATTAAATATAACTCACCAGAATGATGTAAATAGGACACATTTGATCAAAATTCACTTAATTCGATGAAAGATAGCATCTACGTCAGATATTTTCAAATAATTAATGTAAGAGATATCCTTCAAGATGTTTAGCCATCAATAGTATTGTAATAGCATCTAAGCTAAAGAAATTTAATCAATTTCATAAGTAATATTAAGTATTTTATAAGTTATAAACATTAGAAGTTAAAATTTGTTAAATTTTGACACTTGAAATACTGTACGAACGAAAAGCAAGACTTTTACTGTTCTCTTTAACATGAAACATACATCAAATTGTAGTTTAAAAAATAAGCTAATTTTCAAAAGTAATTTCAAATCAGGAAATATTGTAAATTTTGTAAAATCATCAAACACATCATTTTTATATAATTTTGACAGAAGCTAGTAAGCTTTGAAATTCAACTTTTCTTGAAAACTATAAATAGGGCAGACACAGAAAAAGTCGGCAGTCTCCAATTATATGCAGAGTAGAATCCTTGTCGGTCCATAATTAAAAAAAGTGCCAAAAAAGTATCATCATCTGAAAAAGAAGATTATTTGGTTATTGTGAATGGAAATTGAATCCAGAAAATACATTACCTGAATGTGAATGGAAAAATATCACATAGAAATCAAGTTTCAAACGAATTGGATATATCGAAGAAAAACAACAAAGTAGCCTGTGAATTTCAGAACGTTCTAGAAGTGTTGTTTCCAACGAAACGAGTGTTATTCCTGAAACAAAGAAGACAATTAAAAGGAACATACATAAATTGATGAACAAACTTACCAAAGGTATTAAAATTCAATCCTGTTAATCTTTTCCCAAAGAAGTTTAGAAATAGCAATCATTGTTTACATTAGAATTACGTTAGGTTATTTAGATAAGGTTAGGTTAACATAGAATAAGATTTAGGTTATTGTTCACTGATTATAATATTTCAAATTACTTCCATAAAATATAATTTAAAAATTCAATCTTTTTTGGAAAATTCAAATTGAATCCTCCCTCAAATATTAAATCAGAATTAATTATATATAATTTCAATTATTCAAAATTATAATCTTAAGAGCTAGCCGGAATCATAGAATACATCACTTATATACAAGGGTGATCTAATTAGTATTCATTCACTAAAATTTCATTAATATAATACCATATCAATATATATATATATATATATATATATATATATATATATATAAATGTAACCTATGTAAGTTATCACAGAGTATCAGTTCAAATGTAGAATATGATCAACCAGCAGTGTGGCAAAACAACTGTCATTCAAAAATAAAAAGTTTGTGGAAATTTAATGTTATTTATTACTAGCTAAATGCTCTCCATATTTACCACCAAAAGCTACTGCGTAGAATTAATAAAACTTTTTCACAGACAAGCCTTGCTCAAAAAACATATAAATGATTATTCGGCTTAAGTGTGAAGGTGGGTTCGAAAAATACAATTAAATCCTCTGTCGGGAAAAAGCGAAATTACTTTCCGAAGAACCTTATAATTTCTGATGATGGAATAAGGCAAAAACTGTGTTTTAAATCTATTTAAGTGAAAATTTTAGGTTCAGTTATTCGGCCAAAAATCCTTCAGTTTTCATTGTTGATTCATATTGTGGACAGTATATTTGTTGATATTTCGAGCATCTTAATACAACTTGATATAGCATTTGCTTTTCTTGACTACTACTATGGGATTGTTGAATCTTGTTTTGCCGCTTTCGATAATACCATGCTTAAGCATTTCTTTTATTTTTGCTGCTACTTCTTTCCTGCATTTGTGCGATTTTGGGTAATTCCTTGATTTGATATTTTCGATATCTCTTACTTCAAATTTTTTAATAAAATTCATAGCTATTCTGTTTTCTGTAGTGATTAACCTTTCTTGTTCGTTTTTTAATTCTTCTATTTCATTACTTCCATTTTCATGAACGGTTTATTCCAAGATATGGGAACTCCCCATAGTTGAACCTTCTGCACTAATGTAGATTTTTTCATTAAAACTGAAGTAATTTCAATCTGAGCAAATTTTTAGTAAATGGATGATATCTGATTTTACTACACAATTCACTTTATTTTCGCATTGCATTTCTTCGATAAGGGTTCAGATGGTACATTTGGATTCAAATTTACAACCCGAAATGAGAATTTTGTATTGGATGGTACTTCGGAGCTTTCAATTTTGTCAATGAGTGTTAATGAATTTTTAATAGAACATTGTTGTTGAAATTCACAAATATTTCTGATGATAATTACAAGGAATTTATATTGAAGTTTATATGCAGGTGCATCGTAATACAAGGGGTGTTTAATGTATTCTCAGTATAGGCAAGAAAGAAAACTCAGAAAATTTTGGAAAAATTCTATTTTTCAATAAAGCCTTCTAGAAGTTTAATACATTTGTTAGATCGATAAAGACGCTTCTCTATACCTTGTAAAAATATTTTACCGGCTTCTGCTAAGAATATGTATCAATAGCTACATTCAGTTCTTCGTCGTCGAAAAATCGCTTTCCACGAAGACATTTTTTCACATTTGGGAATAGGTAGTAGTCACTGGGGGCCAAATCTGGACTGTACGGACGATGAGTAATTTCTTTGAAGCCACATTCCCGCCTTCACCACGCGCGCCTTATGAACCGGCACGTTCTCGTTAAGCGGCATCACCCCACCTGAGAGTTTTCCTCGCCTTTTCCCTTTAATTGTTTCTCTTAAATTAAGTAAAGGGGTTGCGTGTGATGCTGCTGTGACGTTTTCACTCTTATTAATATATTCTATTAATAACATACCTTTAGAATTCCAAAAAATCGTAGGCATACATTTTTCAGCGGAGGGGGTGACTTTGAACTTCTTTGGGAACTGTGCACCTCTTTTAGTCCACTGATAAGACTCTTCTTTACTATCAAGGTCATAGTGATGAGCCCACTTCTCATCTCCATTAACCAGCCAGTTGAAAATAGTCGACGGGTCTTCTTCACAGAGCTCTAAACACTCCTCATAGCACTCGACTGGCACTTGCGAAAAAACAGCAACCATCTCTTCACAAATTATTTTTTGACTTTTTTCCTGCTCAATGAGGAATTTTATAATGGCGCAATGCTCGATTTACTTCATAATTTTGGTGTCAGTCATTCTGGTCGTCTTTCACTGAGGATTAGAAAACTAATGATCGTAAATTATTGACATTTTATATTTATGTCCTCATATAGTATCATTAATAAATGAGATAATTATACTCACATTATTAGAAAATAACCCCATACCAGGGATTCACTGAACATCCTTCGTGTGAAACTATCGGGTGTTTTTTTAGAGTGATAGAACTTTTGATAGGGATCACTGTGTGTTCAGTAAGCAGTGACAAATTATCATGGAAAGACTCACGCCGCACCAACTTTTACAAATTTTTGAAATTTATTTTCAAAATGAGTGTTCTATTCGCTAAACTTATAGAGCACTTCGTGAAATTTATGGTTTACATAATCGTCCATCAGAGCGGCTTATTCGTCGAACTACCGATAGATTTCGGAAAGCATTTTCTCTACTCGATGCAACAATAACAACAAGACAAAGAAATGTACGTACAAAAAAAAATATCGCTGCTATAAGTCATAGTGTTAATGATGATCCAGATTTGTCTATTCGTCGACGTTCAAAACAAGTTGGACTCTGTGCGTCCACTACATGGAAAGTTTTGCGTAAAGATCTTGGTCTACACACATAAGATCCAACTGGTTCAAGAACTAAAGCCACTTGACCATAATAAGCGTCGTTTGTTTGCTGATTGGATTCTAGAACAGCTTGAAGTTGTTCCACTTTTTTATCGTAAAATTGTGTTTAGAGATGAAGCTCATTTCTGATTGAACGGCTGTAAACAAGCAAAATTGCCGTATATGGAATAAAAATAATCCTCAAGAAGTTCTGCAGGTTCTATTGCATTCTGAAGAAGGGCAATTATGGTGTGCTTTACACGCTGGAGGCATTATCGGCCCATATTTCTTTGAAACGATTCTGGAGCTAATGCTACAGTGAATGGTGCTTATTACAGACCGATGATCAATTATTATTTGTTTCAAAACTTGAATGATATCGAGCCAGAAGTGTTTTGGCGATTCGGCGATAACATTATTTCGAGAAATGGTCCAATTAATTGGCCTACAAGATCATGCGACATAACTCCACTGGATTATTTACTTCGGAGTTATATCAAGTCCTTGGTTTATGCTGATAAACCAGAAACAATAGACGCTTTGGAAGCCAACATAACTCGTGATATTGATGAAATAAGGCCTGAATTACTCGAAAAAGTGGTCCAAAATTGGTCTGGCAGAATGCGGTTCCTCAGAGCTAGTAGTGGTGGACATATGCCGGAAATTATTTTTAAAACATAAATTTCATAACATTATATTTCAAATAAAAAAAATTTGGCTTCAATCTTAATTCAAATGTGTTTTATTTCAATTTAAAGTTCTATTACTCTAAAAAAACACCTGATACTTGTCTTATCGGGTAATATATTTTGTAGTTTTATCTAGGAATGCATTTGCAGTACTTGAGTAGTTCATTGTTTCAAGTTTATTTAGATACTACTCTGTCAAGAAAGTACCGGAAATTTTCAATTAAAACAACATTTTTACATTTAATCGTCAAAATTTATTGGGTCGCCTTCAAAATAGGCTCCATTTGCTCCAATACATCTATGCCAACGGCACTTCCAATTATCGAAACATTTTTTATAGGCGCTTTCCGGAATGGACTTTAGCTCTCGCGCCGAATTTTGTTTTATGGCTTCAATCGACTCAAAACGGATGCCACGAAGGGGCAATTTTAGTTTTGCGAAGAGGAAAAAGTCGCAGGGAGCCAAATCCGGCGAATACGGTGGTTGCTGAAGCACGTTTGTTGAGTTTTTGGCGAGAAAGTCAGTCACAATCGTAGCTCGGTGAGAAGGCGCGTTCTTTGCTCAACGTAATCACCCATAGTAAAAATCGGCACGCACTCTGACATCGACTGACTTAATCAGCTGTTGCAAACACACTAGTTAACAGATCCCGCTCAAGCTTGGCATAGTAATTAAGGACAGTGGTACCAACCTAGGAAAAAAAATTTTTACCTGCCTCATTGCCCCGCCAGATTTAAATCGATAATTCCCGGTACTTTCTTGACAGAATGTACTTGTGTGTGATTATACTATTAGATCGTTTTAATATAGATTTGATATTCTTATTGAATGCTTTTGTTGGTTCTGTTTTCAGGGTCTTAAATTGTCTTTTTTCGATGAAATCTATTTTTGTATCGACAAACCTAAGATCTTTTGATAATAGAATGAAGGAACACCGACGTTTTTTCCTTACTAATAAGTTTGGATTCTACGTATGCGGAACATCTTATAGAAGCAAAACATGAATTGCATAAAGAAAATGAGGATCTGAAACTGAACCTTTTAGAAAGTTCATAAATAAACTGATTAAGAAATTCGAGTTGTTTATTGAATGAACAAACTAAGTTATCTAATTCACCTATATGGAAACTATTCATCTAGAGATCCGGTAGTTTTACCAAAAGTAATAGAAACAAAAAGTTTTATTGTACCCCTATCGCAAAACAGAAACTATTTAAATACAGTATGTAAACAAATTTCAGACAATTTTCAGTTGCTTATAAGCATTTGTAGAAATTACTCTAAAAACGTCATGTGAGCAACTCATAATAATGAATAGAAATCAACAAATATAGGTACATTATTTAATAAAAGGATAAAATAGATTTCTATTAAGTGAAGGCCAACATAATTCGAAATATCATCCTAACTATAGAGATATCATTCAATTATTTTGGCAATATATATCTAGAGAATATAAACAAAATATTTGATCAAGTGTAGGAAAGGTAAGTAATTTGTTGATATTTTCAGAAGTTTGATTGTAACGAAGGGATTTCCCTATTGCCATTTCTCCTCTAAAACGTATCACTTAATCCACACTTCAAACCTTAAAACGTCCAAATTTCATTCTGGAACTCAGCCCTACCATTCTTTTGTCTCGCAGGAAATTACGGCCGAAATGGGGGAATGACCGAATTGGGAAAAAAATTGGAACAAGGAGCTCCAAATCGGGCATTTCCATAATTACGACCAGCGGGCAGAAATCAAAGAGTTTCATTTCGGATTTTTCCGGAACTAATTCCGGCTGCAAGAAGGCAATTTGCGGAAAGAAAATTGTTTTACGCGCATTTCGCGGTCTCTTTTGAACGGACCGCGTAATTCAATGAGGCAGCTCTGGATGTAAAAGTATAAATCTCTCTGAAACCGAGACTGGGAAATTGAAAAATGGAACGGTCCGGTCTAATCGAGTGTTTTTCGCGGAATTAAGGAAATTATGGTTCTTTTCTCACTTCGCGAACAGGGTGTGCCTTTGATTATGGTGAATATATTATTATACCCTGGTTTTCTGAATAACTGCTGTGTCACGAAGAACATAGACTCAAGGATAAAGCGATTGCTGAATCGGAGGATGTAATCGGCTTTTTTCTATTCCAAAGCGTCTCCAACAAAAGGTTTCAATTCAAATTGCAGTGTTTTGTGGGAAGTGGGTATCTTTTCATTTGAATCTCACGAACAATACCTGAAGTTAATAATGGAACATAATATTTTGGTTTATCGTGAAGCTACTATAGTGACTTGAACGGAAATGTAGGGGTTCTCAGGGCCAGGTGCATGCGTTGGTTGGATCATGATGTTATCGGAATTTGTTTGACGATAACTCCATTTGAAAACATTTTGTACATAAAAGATATTGATACTAAAGTTAATTGCTTCACTCACTTAATGATCAGTCTGTTCGATGAGGTGGCGCCCATAAAAACCATAAAATGCCGAAAGAATTATAAGCCGTGGTTCACATCTACCATTAAGATGATGAAGCAGACTTGTCAGCAATTTTCAATTGAGAACGAAAAAATTCATAAAATTCTGAACATTAATATACATAATAGATTGTCAAATAAGAGAATACCGGTGAGAATGGAATTGCCGGAGGAACTCAAAAAATTTTTCATTCAGTTGTCACACGTCAAAAATTTCAACGATGTTTCAATTATTGATTTTTACAACACTAATAGTTCCACGTCTTTTGAGGAGGAACTAATTTTCACATTGACCGATGAGGAGCAAGTTACAGAAAACTTGAGATCTACCAAATCTAATGTAACGGGTCCGGATGGGTTGAATGTTGAAATGCTGCTTAGGTGCAGCCCGTATACTGTGAAGTTTTTGGTTAACATTTTCAACAGATGTATGCTGGATTCAAAGTTCCCAGAGGTGAATTCGTGAATTCTACCAGAATAGTTATTGGCTATTTGAGGATACCTCTATTCCAAGTGACTACACAGCAGTCTCCACAATCCACCCCTAGAGGTAGAAAGTGTGATGAGGATTACGCCATATCATCGCGCGTGGCGAGAACCCCTTCGAAGAGATGAACCCACTAGCTTCCAGTTTGGGCCCCGACTCGAAAGCCAGAACCGTCTGACTGGTAGCAGCGAAGCACTATCCAACCCCTACTGGCTCAGCAGGTCAGTACCCGAGTTGTTTGAGACGCAACTCACCCGCCAGAGGGAATTCTTATCCATTCACCCGAATGCAGTCCCTTGAACTAAGATAAACTCAAGATTGACGACTACAATTGATCCTGGTATGAGCACCGTCTAGCGGCCTGTACGTCCTGACTCACCGAACCCATGTGTGGTCATTTGATTGATCCTGGCGTCAAACAGTAATGGCGGAGCCATTTAGTCGAGATCCACAAACCCTAAATCGTTACTCATTGATCCAGGGGCCAGGACAGGCCGGTCGAACCGTCTAGTCCCGCTAAACCCCGAGTCGTTTCATGAGAATATCCCGAACATGGGGGTCTGCGAACTGATAAATGAAATACCCCCCTAGTCCAGGATGCGGACTTTCAACCACTGCCCCCTCGAGTCCAACACCAATGGGGTGGCCAGGTGGTACAAGTAACACCTGTGGGCAAACCACCCCCCCGAGGTAACGCAGTATGCTACATAACGCACTCGGCCATTACACAGAATCCGGAGATTCATACTGCGATAGGGTAGAGTACGCCAGTTTTAAGGGAGAAGCCCTGTGCTGCGACAGACTCCCTTGTCACTGAGTTAATCAACCGGCTCAGCCCTCCATTTCACCTGAGCGGCAAAACTAGGGCCCCATTCGGAGATCTTCCACCATACAGGTCCAGTGACTGGCGCGAAATGGCATTACGTTGGACACCAAGACTTAACCCTCCATGTCGCCGGGACGAAACTAGGGTCCTAGTCATGACAAGCGCCCCTATCACGTCAAGATCCAATGCCTGGGGGGCGAGTTCCCAGAGGTGTAGAAGATTTCGAGGGTTTTACCGCTCCCAAAGGTCACTGACCCTACCAGTTTCAATGACATCCGTCCAATTTATATTTTATCGCCGCATGCTAAGATTTTTGAAAAAGTTTTAGTGAATAGAATTAGGTCTTACCTGGAGAAATAATATTTTACCACCTCGTCGGTCTAGTTTTAGGGGGGATTTCGTTGCTGCACAGCTCTTCTTGATTTTATCGGCTCTATCATCGCTGAGATAGATTACGATGAAATCTTTGTTTTGATGTTATTAGATTACTCCAAAAAATTTGATAGAGTGGACCATAAGATACTTATTGTGATTTTAAAACCTATAGGTTTCTCTGCATCTGCTGCTGTTTAGTATCTGCAGAACCAGTGGCAGTTCGTTGAAACATCATCAGGTAGATCTATGATTGGCATTATAAAGTGAGGGGTGCCACAGGGTTCTGTACTTGTTGCTATTCTGTTCTGCATTTATACTTTTTTCATTACGAGAGGACGAGATCAACGCTGATCTGGCTTGCTTGGGAGATAATTCTCTAAAACACCATTTATTGTTGAATCTGGATAAAACTAAGATTCTTGTTTTTGGCAAGGCAGCAGAGTATGACACTGATGAGTTAATTTTGAGGGTTAGTTGAACTAGGGTTGCTCTTGTAAAGTCTGCCCAGAATTTGGGAGTTATTCTGGAAACGATTCAATGAACATGTGTCATCCTGTGTTCAAAAAGCTTATGCTGCATTAAGAGAGTTGTGGCCACACAGACACCTACTGTCACAACAAAATAAAATATTACTTTTGTGACGCTATTTACGATCCCTGCTTGCGTCTGGCTGATAAGACGAGAATTCAGCCAGTCCACAGTTCATGTTTGAGATTAATATTTGGCATCAGAAAGTTTGAACCAGTTATTCATAAACTGAAGTCCTGTCGCTGGTTGAGCATGGAGCAGAGACGTGAGTTACACTCTGCGCTTTTGTTCCATTGAATTGTATGGTTTGAATCTCGTTCCTATTTATATGACAAGATGTAATTAAGGTCTGATGTACCTAACTTAAATATAAGATTACGGGTTATGCTTTTCCCACCTGTGTTTACGACTGTCTCGTTCGACGCTCATTTTCTTTTTCTATATACTCCTTATATAATAAATAGCGTTTTGGCTCCTCTCAAACTTTATAGACCGTTGAGTTTTAAGTTTGAATATAAAAGTTAGGTTCAAATAAATAATTATGATTTTGATATTGATAAGTTTCCGTTTTAGTTGGTGTATTGTCCCTTCTGTATGAATATTATAGAATCAATTGTGGAACACGGGTGAAATATTGATGTTTTCTACTGACCTTCTATATTCAATGTTGTATTTTTATGTGGTGATCTAAACGTGAACTGCATGAATATTCAAATAAATTAATTCGGCTGATCTGTACCAAAAATTATTAATAAGGAGTATGAGCTGTGGTAATAGAGTGTTCTAGAAATCGAGACAGTGTAACATACATCTGTATAAGAATTCTATACTCAAACAAACTCGACAAGGTTTTGTTGATTGACAAGGTTTTGTTGATCACAGCGGTAAATTGGAAACATGCGCACGTTTCAAACTGATTGGTTTCGACAGTGCAATGTATGTTAGTGACTCCAAATCTGTCAAGTATCTATATTCGCTATACATAGAGGCTCTGAGGTATTGATAATACACTAGCGCCATCTAGAGTATGCAAAATAGACATAAGACATACCTTTGCGAGTTAATTCAAGTAAAGAAATGTACTCTCGATAGGTTCACGTTACTAACGGAGAATTAACTTTCCTCATGCTCTAATCGGACCATAATTTGTGCTCATAATTAGCATTACGGCAAATTATGGTCTGATTAGAGCATTAGGGATTAATGTGAACAGATCGAGAATACATTTCTTTACCTGAATTAACTCGCAAAGGAATGTCTTGTATGTATTTTGCATACTCTAGATGGCGCTAGTGTATTAATACCTAAGAGCCTCTATGTTGACAGATTTGGGGTCACTAGCATACATTGCACTGACGAAAACCAATCAAACCTGTGATCAAGAAAACCTTATCGAGTTTGTTTATATAGAGTATAGAATTGTTATAGAGATGTATGTTACTCTGTCTTGATTTCTAGAACTTTGTATTATCTTAGCTCATACTGCTTATTAATAATACATGAATATTAGTGACCCTCGAAGGAGGCAGCTTGGCGATTTGTTCACGTGACATAATTTAATTGTACATTCTCATCAATAAAAATGTTATAACTTATTGTGACTATATCGTCACAAATGGTACCAAAAGTTCCACTTCCCGGTTTTTGTTTGTGAACCCCACATATGTGACCATAAGGCAGTTATCCAAGATCATACAGTACCTGAGATTGTTAAAATGATTCTTTGGAGCCAAGAGTTTGTAGAATTTTTTCTAAAAAAAATTTGAGTGATCTCTCTAATCTTCTTTCTCAAATCAACTTTCTCTTTATCTATCAATGTCATTCCAAATTTCTCAAATCTTTAATTAATGTTACGTTTCACTTGAGTACAGTGCGTTTTTCTCCTGAATTGCGTCCCAGATGGTCGAGGCAAAGGTCATTTGAGTAACTTACATTGACTGGTTAAAAAACACCCGATGCACTCAATTTATACAAAATCGCAAAGATCAAATATTCTCGGCTTATGAAAATTATAAAGTTGAATTATAATAAAAAAAAATTCGATAAATCTGACGTCAACAAATCTGTCTGGAAATTTGTAAACGAAGAACCAGGTAATTTACACAAAAAGAAAAAATCGATATCCCTCAAGGCTGATGATTCTATTATCTCTAATCCCGAACTGGTAGTTGGGAAATTTGTTAGTTATTTCACAGAAATTAACGAGAAGTCTTTGAGTACTTTCTATGAACAATTTATCTCAATCCTGCACCATCCCGAGATTGTTGAGCTGCTACAATCGAACAGAAGGATCACAAGGGAGGTTTACCAACGAGAATTGTTGGATTTGTGCCGAGAATTGCGAGAAAAACGGCAGCAATATGCCGACAGACACGATGAAGTTATTTTGTAGCGGGACCACAAGTTGCGCCGCCCTTCAAAACTTACTCAGAAACGCTCAAATAGGAAGTTCTACATCAGCCGTAAAGCTCAGAAATTGATTCTTCCAATCACCACCTCTTCTGATCGATGCAGCATGGCCTGGCTGTATTTATCTACTTACGATGGAGTCAAAAATGGATCCATGCATGGAGAGCAAATAAAGAGCCGGCCTTTTTTCGCGATAGGATCTGTCAATTGTCAGAAACGTAGGAAAAAATAGTGGCTAGCGACGGACAATACTTTGAATTTTGAAATTTTTCACAATAAAGCTTCAATTTTCAACAAAAAACAGCACGAACTGCTTTATACTCCTAATAGCTCAGTTCAGATGATGGCACTGTATGTTGAGATAATTGTCAGCTTGATAAAGACTGATCATTTTAAACAATATATTATATGTAGTGAAATTAGAAGTTTTATTTTCCACCTACTTATCACTTACGGTGAATTTACACGCATTAAATGCCAAAACTATAGAATACAACAAGAAACATCTCCACCTCAAACCACTGTTAATTGAAAGAGAATTTCCCCGGTTTCGAAGTTAAAATTAATGCACCACATGCTGCAGACTCAAAGTTATTCAAATAGAAGGTCAGTTTAAACACACGAACGACAAATACAAATAACTTCGTTATTAATTGATAAAATATTCTGGAGCTATCTTCGTATCTTCCACTGCCGACAAAAAAATTTTTTTGGTTGTTACATAAAGCCGAATAGTATATTATGGTGAAATGGACGTATCCAAATACGGAAATGAGAAAAAAATTGTAACACGTAAGGTTTTCTTGTTACATTTATAGAACCACATTTAATGTTACAATATCTGATGTGTATTGAAGAAAATTATTTCAGAATTTTTTAACCATATATATCGACTTTATTTGGTTTTACACCTACTAAACGTACCTGATATTTGAGGAAAACACAAAGATTAAGAATATTGACCTTAAATTACTAATTGAATTCATTTTTTTTTATGAGAGGTCATATCTTCTCCCTTCAAAAATCAGCAGTAATCACCCATTATGGCTGAATCCCATCGTTCTTGATAGCGAATTTCTATTGTCCTAATATCTTGATGGAATCTTTCATCTTGCTCGTCACTTACAGCTCACAAATTTTCAGGAAAAATGACACATGTGAATGGTGGAAATGAATTTTCAATGACATTCGGGCACCACGCGTTTTGTAGGCATTAACTAACTGTTGGGAGTTTGCATCCATACTGTTGTCTAAAAATCCTCTTACTACACTAACAAATGAGTTCCATGCTCTGAGTTTCTGCCTGGTAAGCTTCTGTGTAAAATTAACGTCGTCTAACAATTTCTGATGTGTTGTCCAATAAAAATGCCTTCCTTTAATTTGGCATCACTTAACTTGAGAAAGAGCTGTTTTAAGTATTTGAATCAATCATAATTCATAGCCTGCACAAAGTTTTTCATCAGCCCAAGTTTAATGTGAAAAGGAGACAGAAGGACATTTTTGGTGTCTGCAAGAGGTCTAAACTTAACATTTCGAGATCCAGGTTGAAATATATTTCTTTCTGACCAAATTTTTGTTATATAGTGCTGATTTACTGCAAACCTATCCCATAGACAAAGAAAACAGAAATATTTTGTGAATCCTCCCTGAAGTTCCACTAAAAGCCGCATAACTTTTGAGTCCACACATATCTGCCATTTAGTGTTGTAGTTTATTTTATACAAAAGAGAGCGCATATTTTCATAACTTTCTTTCATCGTCACTGAATGGGCAACTGGTAAAGAGGGTTTTAAATTTTGATTATGCAATAGCAAAGCTTTTGAAGTGTATTTAGACGAATCTACAAAGTAACACCACTCAGAGGTGGAATGCTCAAAATCAAGTTCCTTCATGGAACAATCAATATCAGTACACGCACACAATGAATTTTCCATACTGTAGAATGCAGAAAACGGAGCATTTCTTTCTCTGAAATTCGTAATTTTCATTTCGTTGCCTAGTAAGTTCCATTCCTTAAGACGGGAACCAAGAAGTTTCGGCTGTTGCTTTGATAACCCCAAATAACGTACTAAATCATTCAACTCACTTTGAACAATTAAATGTGGTTCGCTGGGGTAAAAGTAGGGTTGGTACAGTGTTGTACGGAGCTGCCTGTTGATGCGTTGTCTTCAATATCTTCCAAAATAACAATTTGGGGATCTAAAGGTGCGATTGGCACTGGTAAATCTGCATTATGATGAACAGATCGTATTGCAGTCTGCAAATTTGGATAGTCGATATTGTGCTTTCCCTTTTTGGATTAACCTTCAGTCTCTGTCAGGTAAAAATAGCAATCGTCAAAATAACTAGTAGGTTCACGCCATACCACAGGGACTGCAAAAGGCATGCTTATTCTCTTCCGATTTATCCACTCCACGCTACAACTAACACAGCAACCATGGGAGCCCACTACTTGTCGTGATCCCCAATTAAAGCATCAAAATATTGGGAATAGACTTATTTAACATTTTCAGAAAATGGCCTGGCTGGTGATTTCACCATAAATTCTCCACAAATATAACAAAATTTGTCAGGAGAGATTTTGCAACTGCAGCACGTCTGTCTCGACACATTCTTATCTATCAGGGAACCACTTACTTCGAAACTCAACAGAAGACTAATTTTTAATCCTAATTTTAGGTGTAATATTGTTAACAAAACAGTTTTGGTACTTTTACTGTTTCAAAATTCATCCACTTTAACCGTCCTCTCATGAAATTGACCATTGGCTAATATTAACTGGTTTTATTGAGCTATTGAAAAGTGGTACGTGTTAGGGCTTCAGGAATATTTTTCCTATTATTAGAAGGGTGTTTCCATAAAAAAATTAAGATCTGCTTTGGGTTACAAAAATCTTGTCGACCAGTGTAATGTTCGAATTCTATCGAATTTGCGAAATCGGCCCTATATGAACCATATTTTTCAACCAGCGCATAAAACTCGGCAAAAACCTATTCATCATTCTGAAAACGGCAAGATACGAAGTGCACCCTTGTAGTCGGTAATTTCGATCATCAATCCAAAAGCGAGCATCTATCTTCCTTCTTTTTCTCGGGTCCTTTGCAGGCGCCGTTTTCGGTTCACTCAGGATCGTCCACGTACCTACTTTCAGAAGGGACCGGATTGAATTCCAATATCCACTAATTACTATTTCAGGAGCTGAGAATGGATACTCGACTTGAAAAGCCGGAGTCAACCGTTTCGAGTTTTCATTTCACTAATGAAACGTTTGAAAGAAATAATTTATTTCTCGCGAAAGAAATTTTTTCGTTTGAATGCGAAGCGGAGAAAGAAATATAATAATTTCATCTAGGATGAATGAGGGGTTATGGCGGAATATATCAATCCATTTTTGTGCTGCTTGTACCTTAACATCCATCAATTCGTCTACTGAACATGCTCACTTTACTAGACTCATTCCAAAGAAAATTGTTTTTTCATAATTTAGTGTGCATAAATAAG
Source organism: Megalocaria dilatata (assembly GCA_034642435.1). NCBI lineage: Eukaryota > Metazoa > Arthropoda > Insecta > Coleoptera > Coccinellidae > Megalocaria > Megalocaria dilatata. Next base: position 24,565,076 of record CM067858.1, on the reverse strand, counting down.
GGGTGTGGCATTTAAAATTCGCATTTTTGATCGGGTATAAATAAAAAAGTAATGAATATTTTTTCAAAGTTATGAGTTTATTAGAAAAGTTAAACCTTCAGATCAACCCAATTTTTCGGTACATTGTCGATTGCTTGAGGCTCAATCTAATGAATGGCAACTTCGATTTCGTATTTTAAGGCATCAATCGATTCTAGATGGTTATCATTAACGGATCCCAACAAAAAATGGTACTCTGATGTGAAAATGAACTTGATCGTTAAAGATGATTTTAAGGGCTCGTCGCTGCTGGTGAAGGACTAATTGCGGAGCCTGTCGATCTGTCAATGATACATGATTCATTTCCATCTATAGACATGATAGGATGTAAAATTAGGTCCAGTTGTGCTTCCGTGTTGATGTTGTTGTGTATATATAATACCTCCCAGCGTTGACAATGAAACCTGGAGTCATTATCGACTACTAATGTTTCAAATAAGCAAATTGTAAATACTGGTGATCTTAAAGCGCACTTGTATGTTTCTGGTCCAACAGGTGATTGCAAGTTTTGAACTTATTTTCGGAAATGTTGGTACTTGAGCAATATGAACAAAATAGATTACTTGATCTTCTCTTCAGTAATATATGTTGTAACAGACTAAATGATGAATACTCGCTTGTTTCGGTAGATGAGTATCACCTGCCTCTGCATTTTACTCTGAGGGTGACGGTGGCCAGGGTGAAAAATCTTGGTGGTAATTCTGGCACTCCAAAGACATTTAATTTTAGGAAAGCTTATTTTCCTCTTATGTATGATCTCATCTTGGGTGCGGACTGGACCTGGATAACTCTAGATTTTATGCGATCTTGGACAATACATCTGTCAAGAAAGTACCGGGAATTATCGATTTAAATCTGGCGGGGCAATGAGGCAAGTAAAATTTTTTTTTTCCTAGGTTAGTACCACTGTCCTTAATTACTATGCCAAGCTTGAGCGGGATCTGTCAACTAGTGTGCTTGCAACAGCTGATTAAGTCAGTCGATGTCAGAGTGCGTGCCGATTTTTACTATGGGTGATTACGTTGAGCAAAGAATTTGTTTAAAGTTTTGTGTTGCAAATGAATTTTCGTGTGCCGATGCATTGAAAATGTTGCAAAAGGTCTTTGGTGATAATGCTCTATCGAAAACTCGTGCATATCAGTGGTACAGAGCCTTCAAGGACGGTCGTGAAGTGGTCGCCCATCGACGGCTTCGATCGAAGATAACGTCGATAAAATTAAGGAAAGGGTGCTGGAAAACCGTCGTACCAGCTTGAGAGAGATAGCACATGATCTTAAGATATCCCACGAGTCCGCACGTACGATTTTGATTGATATTTTGGGCATGAGAAAGGTGGCCGCACGACTCGTACCGAAAGACCTGAATTTTCTTCAAAAACGTCATCGCGAACATGTTGCTTCAGACATGCTGGATCGCTGTAATTCCGATTCTACATTCATGGAACGCATTATAACTGGTGATGAGACCTGGGTCTACGAGTACGATATGCAAACAAGCCAGCAATCATCGGAATGGGTCGCAAAAAATGAGCCGAAACCGAAAAAACCACGCCAAAGCCGCTCGAAAATGAAGGTGATGCTCATTGTTTTCTTCGATATCCGTGGCGTGGTGCACTACGAATTCGTTCCAGAGGGTCAGACGGTAAACAAGGAGTATTACCTAGGCGTTATGAAACGTTTGCGTGAGCGTATCCGTAAGAAGCGGCCAAATTTGTGGGCGAACAACTCATGGATTTTGCATGACGATAACGCGTCTTCTCACCGAGCTACGATTGTGACTGACTTTCTCGCCAAAAACTCAACAAACGTGCTTCAGCAACCACCGTATTCGCCGGATTTGGCTACCTGCGACTTTTTCCTCTTCCCAAAACTGAAATTGCCCCTTCGTGGCACCCGTTTTGAGTCGATTGAAGCCATAAAACAAAATTCGGCGCGAAAGCTAAAGTCCATCCCGGAAAGCGCCTATAAAAAATGTTTCGATAATTGGAAGTGCCGTTGGCATAGATGTATTGGAGCAAATGGAGCCTATTTTGAAGGCGACCCAATAAATTTTGACGATTAAATGTAAAAATGTTTTTTTAATTGAAAATTCCCGGTACTTTCTTGACAGAGTAGTACATTTAGGCAATGGGTTTCATATAAATTAGAACGGAAAAGATATTTTCCAGTATGGTATACAATTGAGTTGATAAACTTTATATACATTAAGGAAAGAGCGTTCAAGAAATACAAGAAAATACCTAGCTCTATTAATTGAGTGAATTTAAGACAAAACGTAGTGTAGTTAAGGCAAGGATAAGACAAGCTTATGGTGATTTTGTTCGTAGCTCAGAGATGAATTTATCAACTAATCCATCAGAATTCTGGTCATTCCTTCGGAAGAAGAAGTCTAGCTCTCGTTTGCCGGATGTTATGCTTGACGAGGATGGAATGCGGTTTGATAGACCGAATGAAATATTTGATGGCCTGGCCATATATTTTGGTGGTGTATATGATGAGACAGCTGATGTGGATTTCGATGGTGAAAATGAGTTTTTCGGTCAGAATTTGATTCATGTCAACGTTGTTGCTGTGCAGGACGTTCTTTTCGCGTCGAGGAAACTGAGTGCAAAGGTTACAGCCGGTCCTGACAGGGTTCCAAGTTTTATAGTTAGGGACTGCATTCGTGTATTCGCCGAACCATTGCGTTATTTTTTTAATCTAATTGTTAAGACAAATATATATCCAAGATAAAATGAAAAGGCCTTTTACTTGATGGAAGAAATATAACAAAATTTGAATATTAAAACAAATTGAAATATGTTTATCTTCTACAATTTTAATTTCAAAAAATTTTTATTCAAAAAACTTTTAGAAATAAATTTATGTCTAACATGCACCGCTTACATTTAATAGACGTATACAATCAAAACTCAATATATAATGTTAAATGGAATAAATAACCCAACAGATATACGAATGTAATTAAAATTAATAAATAAATATTTAAAGGAGACAAAATTTTGTTTCTGGTCTTACCTTTAAGAACACCAATTGCCTTTTAAAAACATGAACACACTTAAAGGACTTCTCAAAGAATATAATTTATTTGAAATATTCAATATATTTAAATATTCGAATAAGTTATTTCAAAAATCTCTAAAAAATGTGTACTATATCTTCAAAAAACAAATATAATTCTAGACAATCCCGTCTTCAGTCCTCATTTAATATTCCAAATATCAAAATCAAAAAACTAACCTATATCTCTCCACGTGTTAAAAGACTAGGCCCGGAACCATTCCTGGGAATACCACATGACGTGACTAAGCGGACAATAGCAGGCAGAATAAACTCTAGACTAGAGTCTTTCTGTCTGAGCCATCCAGGTCTGAAACATCTGAAGGCGTTCCTTGGAACGTCTTCGAACCAAAAGATGCCAAACCTAGCGCTAGATCTGGACAAAACTAAACTCAGACTACTTGTCGGGATGATGACAGGTCACTGCAGGCTGATAGCGCATTTGCACAAAATCTGTCTGGCTGAAGATGATGAATGCAGGTTGTGTCTTAAAACAACCATGCACATCGTCTTAGAGTGCCCAGCGGTGAGTCCCATCAGATTTGAGGTGTTTATTCAGGCTATTATAGCCCACTGCGAACTGGAAAAAATACTCCGGAATGAGATTATCGGTTTTATCCAAAAAATGGATCTCATCAGGGAAATATAAATTAGGAGTTAACCACAATAGTCCGCGCGGACGCAATGGTAGGGTGAACGGACGCCCGCTCACTATAAATATAATAATAATAATAGGTGACACCTTCTTCATTTTCACTGCCCGAGATGCGACAATTCTGCTTATTTACATGACCACCGAGTGAAAAATGTGCTTCGTCGCTGAAAAAAAATTGATGCAAAAAATCGTCATGCAAACGTTATTGTTCACCCAATCCCCATATATTCTACGCATTCTATAGCCAGCTGGCTCAAATTCTTGTGTCAACTGAACCTTATGAAGATGGAGATGCAAATCCAGATGTAAACTAGGCCCAATTCTGCGCGACGATGAATTGATAAATTAGGATCTTCTTCAACACTTTCACTTACAGTAGAAATATTCGGCCAAGCGTACATTTCGATGATGTATGGTCTTAAGACATCAGTAACAGTTCCAGCCTCTTCGAATTTTTTCACTGTGTTACCAATTGTACGCTCAGATGGACGATTATATTCACCAAAATATGCCCGTAATGCACGAAACGTACTTACTACAGAATACTTGTTTTTGTAGTGAGTTTTCACATTTTTCACACGTTCAGCAGTCGATCATGATTCATATTGTTGAATGACTCACCTTCAACTAAACATGTGAGGCTTCGGGTCACAGTTCTGTTCAAAATATGCCATTGATGCAGGGCTGTGAAATCCGGACCACGAAATGGATAACCCGTTATGTTTGCTTCTATAGGAGGATAAGAATTTTTCAGTGCAACCTCGTATTCTAAATAGAAAATGGGAAATCTTTCTGTGAAATTCGCAGCGGTTAGTCAAATCGATTACTTTCATAAATCGAAATCAAGACAATTGATTTTTTCGTTTTTATCAACATGTCCCGACGAATTCTACAACATCCATCTACGTCACAAAGAAGCGCTTTTCCATATTTGCTTTCCCTACCTTTGCTTTGAGCTCGCTCTCCAACATTCTCGTATTTCCATTTTCCGCCAGCTGTCGGAGTCCCTCGCTAGCCACGTCCCCGTATCTCCAGAAGGTGTAATTGACGGTGTGCGACGCTCCTATTATGTCACTGAACCGTGTTAGTCATCCGTTTGGAGGAAAGTCTTTGGGGTGAGTGTTTCTCGACCAGAGACCCTCGAATGTCACCTGAAATATACGACAATTTTAGAACTCATCCGCTGGATACTGTTTGAATAGTTTTTCCTGTGATCTTCAAACATTAATGGAAATTAAACATCAATTGACTAAGATAGTGTAGCACTATTGGATGGTGGGAGTTGCTGGCTAAATTCCCACTACATCCACTAGTCTGGAGTGACGTAGTCGCTTGATTACGCCAAAAAACTTGGTAATTGGGTTCTAACCGCTTGTAGTTATTTCCCTCGAAATAATGAACCTGAATCTTTTCATATAAATTCCTTAATTAAACGATATTTGACCACTTCTTTACAATTTATATGTATTTAGAGAGATGCCCCGTTCCCTATACAAGGCGTCTACTTTTAGAAGGGCCAATCTTAAAAAGGAGATCATACAAGTTATTCACAACAAAGAATGTCATATAACACAAGGTCGAAATGTTGATGGTTGTTCCTCAATTCAACATTTCTTGATTTCACGAAATATTTCAAAATTTTCCATAAAATCATTATACTTAAGTTATTCTTTTTATAGCATTATCAAATTTGACCACATATCTGGAAATAGCATTAAATTTGCTGCAAGATAAGAAATTCTGTGTGCCAAAAAATTTTTATTGCCGGCGTGGTAAGGAGATGAAAATCACGATTCTGAAGTGAACAAAATCAGTCCTATTTTTCCAAGGAATTTATCGATAAAAAATCGTTAATTACGGACATGCTTTCCTATCAACAAAAAGTACCTCATTAGTATACTTTCGAATGACATATCAACTTTTGTGCTAGCTGCTTGTCCTCTGCCATAATACCATGGTTAAAAAGATAACAAAGAAAAGTTGAAGTATTCCAAACCTGAAATTTGCTCTATCTTGAAGCTTTTTATTATTGAATATTGAATAATTCTCATGGAAATCATGAATTTATCTGTCGAGTCAAAATAATTCAAACGAATAAACTAAATTTTAATAATACAGATTTTATGAAAAATTGAAAAGAGAACCGAACGTTTCTACTGATAACAATTGTTCGAAATGTCTACCGCCCTGTTCAATACATTTCGACACATCGGTTTCGCACTGAATCTCCAACACTGCGAAGTTCACAACGTTTCTGATGCTTTTCTCAACAACATTTTAATTCTTTCGATTTGAAAGCGAATTTGATATACTTTTTCTTTTAAGGTGTTCCAAACATCAAAATACAATGGTGTGAGTTCGGGGCTTCTTGGTGGCCATCTTACCGAATATTAATTCATTAAGTTCCGTACATTCCGGCTATTATGAGCTGGGCTACCATCCATTTGAAACCAGACATTTTGTCTGTTAGCCAGGGGCATTTCATCCAATATGTATGTTAAGCTGCTTTGAATTAATGTAATGAATTTTTCAGCGTTGAGGCGATCGGAAAGTATTACTGATCCGAAAAGTTCACATTTCATGACTCCCAATCACACGTTGAACTTTAACTCCTGTTGGAAATGAGAAACAATAGTCGCATGGGAGTTTTCTCTTTTTTATACACGGCTATTTCGTAAATTTATCATATCCGATTTCGTGAAAGTGACCTCATCAGTCCATAATATCCTATCGCTCCCCCACTCTCCTAACTTATTCAGGTACCACCTACAAAGTCTAAGTCTCGTCTCAGCATCTACAGGTAATAGATCCTGCACCTTTTCCAACTGATAAGGATGTACATTTTTTTTTTGAGTTCTCGGTGTACTGTATAATGATGAATTCTCAATGTACAACCAATTCCTTTTCTGATTCTGAAACCACCAAATGAACCTGTTTCACCTAATCGCCTAAACACTTGTATAAATGTCTTTCTATTTGGTTGTTGTCTGTTGGGAAATTGCAAACCGTACTCTCGAACCGTTGCGCGAGTATTTCCACATTCGCACATCCATAAATGAATAACATATCGCGATATTCGATGTTTGACACAACAGGCATTATTTTCTGGATTTTTTTTATTATAGAATAATTTTTATAAATTGAGTTAATTTGTTAGATTCAAGAAAACGTACTAATACCTGAAATTATTAAGCGACAGAAACTGTCAGATTTTAAATTCAATGTTCACTTTGATATTCAATCACAAGAAGCTTCAAGATAGAGCAAATTTATGTTTGAAATATTTCAACTTTTCGTTATTATCTTGTTAGCCATGATATTATGGTAGAAGATAAGCAGCTAGCACAAAAGTTGATATGTCATTCGAAATCGCACTAAATGCGGTATTTTCTGCTGAGGAGAAAACATCCATAATTAATAATTTTTCATGGATAAAACCTTTGGAAAAATAGGAGTGATTTTGTTCACTTCGAAATCGTGATATTCATCTCGTTACCACGCCCGCAATAAGAATTTCTTATCTTGTAGCACTATTAATGCAGTTTCCAGATATATGGTCAAATTTGATGGGGCTGCAAGGATAACTAAAGTATAATTGATTTTATGGAAAAACTTGAAATATTTCGTGAAATCAAGATATGTTAAATTTAAGAATAATCATCAATATTTCGACCATGTTATATGACATTTTTTGTTGCAAATAACTTGATTGATCTCCCCTTGAAGAGTAGCCCCTTTTGAAAGTAGACAGCCTGTATATAGAGAGGGAAAGCCAAATGGATCAAATTCATTATCTTGGTTAATATTCATGGAATATCCTGATATAAATTTTCAAGTGTCATTCCTCTATTCAAAAATGCGAATCCTACCATCAACTCCCTTTCTCCCTTCGAAAGACAAGTACCACCCCCAATTTTTCAAATGGACAGTATGGGGTGATATTTCGTTTAAAAGGTCGCGTCATTATCTATTCAGAAAAATTATCGCTTTCATGTTTATAGCAAAAATCAAAATAGAAAATATTAAATCATGTGATAACCGAAATTCATTATAATATTTCCTCGAATATTCCCAATTCTTATTACAATAATACTAAACTTCATTACCTTCAAAATCTGAAAATGACAAAAACTATAACTTTGTGTTTTCCAGAAGTTACCATGAAAACTACTTTAAACACTTTCTGTGGCAATGTTCGTTCACAAATTGTTTTGTGCTGATAAGTTGTAGTTTATAAATGGTCTAAACTTCAACGTTGAATAATAGTTGGATTAATGGAAATGCACCAAATAACAATTTTACAAATGATTGATAACGGAGATAACACCCGAACACAAAAAGAAGTGAGTCGCTTGTTTCAAGAAAAATTTCCGGATTTGCCGTCTATATCCTAGGGAATAATAAGTAAAATAGCGAAGCAGTTTCGCGAGTTTAGGCATGTAAGGCATATTAAAAAAGCAGCTACTAATACACTGCGTGAAGATGTGAAATTAGATGTGATGCTTGAGTTTGACCTAAATCCACATAAATCGAGTAGAGATGCCTCCACAATATTTAATGTCAGCCATACATCAATTTTAAACATATTAAATAAAATAAAATGCATCCCTATAAAATGATACCCACCCAGGAGCTCTTGAAAGACGATATTGATAGGAGAATGTATTTTTATGAACGAATGATGGACATGTTGGATAACAATATTATCCATTTAGTAGACATTTTGTTTTCTGATTACTGACTTTTTCTCTTAACGGCCATGCTGATAAAATTGCCGCTACTTATTCAACCGAAAATCCTCTTTGCATGAGAGAGGAATACACACAATTCCCTCAAAAGTTTAATGTTTGGGTAGAAAATGTTCGAAACCATATCATAGGCTGCTTTTTCATTGAGGGGAATTTGAATGGCGATAATTATTTAGCACTACTTCAAAATTATATCATTCAAACTTTGGCAAATGTATATCCTAATCGAGGAAATCCTCAAGTTCCATGGAATACGATATGGTTCCAACAGTCTAATCTATTTTGTACGACGTTTTTATTGTATTTCTCAATATAAAGCCAATGCGATAAATCCTAATGATGCAAATTCTATTTGGTGGTGCATTTGAGAATTTCATGTTCTTTATTTTGTCTCTCAAACGGACTAAGTCAGTAATATTCGTCTGCGACCTCAATTTTTAAACACTAAAAAGTACACAGGAAACAAAATATAAGGCGTTCTTTTTACTGCACAAACAAATCTACTCATTTCGCAAATATATCTCCTGATTAAATTGTCTTTTGTAAAATTTTCTCTGACTTAGGTCGAAAGCTTCTACAATAATAATATCTGGAAGAAGTCGATCATTTTCTTTCAATACTTTTTCAGTAAAAGAACACTCCTGAAATTTCTTAACATCACTAAGATTATAAATTATATCCTCACCAACACTCATTTTCAAAAAGTTAGAAACAGGCCAAATCGACAAGAAACGAAAGTATCAACACACCCCGACAGGGTCAAAAACTAAAAAACTAATGAGAGATTAAAACGTTAAAACCTTGTTTATATTGCAGTTCAAATATATTTAGCCTTTGGGCAAAGAGGTGAGCGGGAAATGGCGGAGTAATGCGTAGGCTCTGCAGAACACGGATGTTTCTCGGATAAGTTGACGATAAGTAAACGTACCATCATATTGAATAACATATTAATTCTGGCGCGATGCTAAAGAGACTGAAGTTTTCTACATACGGAAGGTTTCAGGCCATTTTAAAAATATTTCAGCAAGAACATTGAATATTTTCACTGTTTACCAGAAAAATAACCTATTTTGATGAAAAGAAATGGTGGTTCAGGCTCTGCAGCACATGTGAGTAACCGCCCCTGAATATATATTTCATTCCTTGTCATATAGCGACGCAAAAATCGAGTTTATTCCATCTGAAGCTTCAAACAGGGTTCGGAATCATCAACTGGTTATTGTTTTGTCCATTGTTAGCAAAAACGGCACCCACTGCGAAACGAGCTTTCTCATAGGCAAATGTTCATGGAAAATGGAGCTTACACGTTCCTTTGATATCTTTAGATTGTCAACTGTCTCCTAAATCTTCAATTTACGCCAAAACGATTTCGTGAAGCATTTTGCAGAATCCGGACAGCACTCATGAAGCCAAACGTTCAGAGTGTATTTTTCCCAACAAAAAGGTTTTATCAGCACAGTTTTTTTCATTTGGCTGAAAATCATAAAAGTTGTTTCACTAAAACGACTGTTTCCTTTGAAGCAAATGTCAGATCGTCAGAAAATTTTCAAACATATTTTGAAGGTTAGAAGTATTCAACAAAATTATTAATTTTGTTATATAAATATTTTAAAAATTTTAAAAAATTTTTAAAATTTTTTAGATTTTTAAAATATTTATATAATTTTATATACCTTCTATCAAGAATTAACCTCTATTTATGTTATGTTATATTAATTTTGTTTTTCTGATTCTATGTGTCAGACGAGAAACTTATCGCAGAACTCAATATTTTACCAAAAAAGAACAAGGATCTACCACGCTGAGTGCTACGTAACATGCTTGATAATTTTTTCCTTTCGAAAACTGAAGATATCGATGAAAGCTAAATTTATCACGAACAAAATTGGTATTACGATGGAATTATAGCGTGACAAATTTAATGAGTAAGTTTTCTCAAAAGGGGGATTTTACAACAAACAACCAAGATATTGTAATTTGTCGCTACTAGACTGTAATTGAAGGAGCTAAGTTGAATATTTAAGCCAACAAACGGCTATCGGATTTATGAAATGCTCGGGCGTCAGTAACAATGAGTTACTGAGATTGTAAGGCCCGTACTAATCCCTCACTATTGCCGGGGTCACTTTTAGACAGTAGAAAAAAGATTCTATTGCAATCTAATGTATCAGCGGTTACCAGACTATGTTTCTTTCAATATAGGCTGAACGAAGTTTACTTAAATGGTGTTGCATATTTTTCAACATTTAATTATCGCACAAAAAACAAAAAACTGAAACACAACGTATAAAGCACTGTAATATATAATGTTTAAGGTAGATATATCTGGATTCAGGACACATCCAGAAAGCTAGGACTCGGACACCAACAAATCCCGGCCAAGTCGCCCCAAATGGAACGTCAAAATCACAACAACTCCTGGCCATGTTACTCCTGACGGAACGTCAAGACGTCAACAAATCAATCAGCAATGGAAGAACTGACGAGGAAGGGGCTCTCACGTGAAGACGTTGTGACCTCCCTGACAAAAGTTCACTTTAAAATTGTTTTGAAAGGTAGAGGTATCACGGTTCCGTTATGTCAAACTGAAACACCAACAATTTCTGGCCAAATCGCCCTTAATGGAACGCTTAAACGTCAAGACCTCAACAAATCTATCAGAAATAGGTGAACTGATGAGAAAGTAGCTCCAATGTAAAGGCGTTGTGACCTGCATGGCGAAAGCTGCTTTCAAATGCAAGGTATAGGTATCACAGCGGTTTCGCTATTTCAAACTGGAACACTTTAAATTCCCGGCCGAATCGCTCCTAATGGAATGCTCAAATGTCAAGAGCTCAATAAATACATCAGCAATGGGTGAACTGACGAGGAACAGTGAAGGTGTTGTGACCTGCCTGGCGAAAATTCACTTCAAAACCGCTTTCAAATGCAAGGTATAGGTATCACAGCGGTTCCGCTATGTCAAACTGAAACACCAACTCCAGGCTTAGTCGCCCTAATGGAAGGCTTAAACGTCAAGACCTTAACAAATATATCAGCAATGGGTGAACTGACAAGGAATAAGCTCACAAGTAAAGGGGTTGTGCTGCCTGGCGAAAGTGAACTTCAAAACTGCTTTGGAATACAAAGTATAGGTACCACAGCGGTTCCGCTATATCAAACTGAAACACCAAAAATTCCCAGCCAAGTCGCTCCTAATAGAACGCTTAAACGTCAAGACCTATCAGCAATTGGTGAACTAACGAGGAAGAAGTTCCCACTTAAAGGCGTTGTGACCTGCCTGGCGAAAGTTCACTTCAAAATTTCTTTGAAAGGCAAGGTATAAGTATCATAGCGGTTCCGCTATGTCGAACGGAAACATCAAAATTTCGCGGCGGAGTTGCCCCTAATAGAACATTACATTACATTACGGGCTGGCAAGAGATCTCAACAAATCTATCAGCAAAGGGTGAACTGACGAGGAAGGAGCTCCTATCTGAAGGCGTTGTAACCCAGCTTGGCGAAAGTTCCCTTCAATGCTGCAAGGCAACTTCGAGCAAAATCAAAGAAACAGCGACGTTATCGTTCTGAGGATGCTTTGACGGAAAAAATCAAAAATGGAAATATCAACGGGCCTCACCGATCTGGAAATCTTTACTGAATTCATTACCTCAAGAATTACACGAAATTTTGAGTTCCACCTCAATCAACAAAAACTTTTTGCGTTGAAACAAATTCATTGGGTGAATTTTCTTCCGCAAATGTTTCAATGAAAAGTCCGGAAAAGGTTCTCAAAAATTAAAGGTCTAAAAATTTTGGTTTGATTATTCGGTAAAAGTTATCTCATCAATAATTAATTACCCCGAAAAAGATTATCGAAAATAAACGGTCTAAAATTTTTGACTTAATTACACGGAAAAAGATTATCAAATGAACGGTATGCGAGGCTTGGCCTAATTACTGGGAAAAAGTCATCTTCTTTCGGCTGGTAAGCCTAGTGCAGCGCCCGTGTGATAAAAAATTCGTGGCTTCTGACGATAGGGACAAAAACTCAACCGCTGATTGGTGGACTTTGACGTAATGTTCTTCTGGAACGAAATCGAAAGATTTCCTTATATGGACCTATTTCGAAAACCACGTACCCTTTTTTTCTATCTATTCGCAGACGCAAAAATGGTGAAAGAATTGCAGATAAAGGTGTCGTATGTTCTGAAGATAAAGGTTCCGCGATTTTTTTAACACAGATGCTCACTAAAAATACGGAACAACTCGATTCGAATTCAATATTTTCCAGACGCGTACGGAAAATAACGCTCGTCGTTACAAGGTGGCAATTTTTTTTATACTATATATTGCTTCAGTCATCAATGACATCAAATTATTCTGACAAAATTATTTTGAAACGCATTTACCGGAACAAAATGCAATTAAAATTTTTTTAAATATCATGCAGATTTATTCTGTTAACCTCCTACAAATTTTAATTGCAAAAAATTTCTATTCGGAAACTTTTTGAATCAAATTGAATATATGTCTAAGATCACACTGTGTCAATTTAGTAGACGTATAGAATTAAACACTCATCACACTGTATCAAAGGGAATAAAAGATTAAAAGAAATACAAATTATCAATTAAATCTAATGAATAAATATTTGAAGGGGACAACATTTTGTTTCGTTCCTTGTTTTATTAAAACCAAATTCCTTTCCCAAAATGTATAACATAACCTCAAGAACTTCTTCAAAAACAACTTGCTCAAAATAAGTTCCTTCAAAAAAATTCCTAAAACATGCAGAATATCTTCAAACAGCAATTTAGAATTATAACAACGGAAACTCAACTCTAATTCACATTTAAAAAATAAAAATAATCAACAATTTTATATGTTGGTTAACAATAGTACTTTGTTTGAGAATTCAAGGAGTTTGAAGTGAATGAAATGTTGATCCACAATTATATACTGACACCACAACCCTGCGTCTTCAAAATGCTGAACAGACATTCCTGAACGATATGCACCCAGATTATAATAATTTAATTAGATAGTAGTGTGTGAATGGGGAATTCCTGACCAAAGAATTATTGTTAAACTACATCGAAGTTCATTGTTACATGTTCCTATTGCCGCCAGGTTATCTGTGTGTTCACTCAATTGATTGCTGTATTTACCTCTGCTTGCACTCTAACTATGTTTTAGGATATTAAAAAAGTTGTCGATCTCTGGAACTTTAATTTTATGAATAAACGGAAGGACAGGGTTGAAGAATGTATGGGGGCTGAAGGGAGGTCAAGGTTTTTATCCCTGACTCTTTTTTTGTCCTAAAGTATAACCTCGCTCTCATACATTGAGTCAGCTGAGTGACCCTGCCTTCCAAAAACAAATATTGTATTTTTACTCAATCTTGTATTCTGAACTTCCCGTCACTGTTTCCTCATTCTCGTTCAAGTGTAACTTGGGTTATCTACACAATGTAACGTCCTATTCTCCCGCCACTGGATGATCACGATAAAAAGGTTAGCGTTCTTTAGACCACTCCGTATAATCATAGATATCTGGAGAGTACTGCGTAAAATCCCGGATATTTTTGAGTAATCCGTATAATATAAATAAAGGACGGGATAGTTCACGACAAAGGTTTGAAATAATTCAAGAAATAACAGAAATCTTCTTGGCAGACTAGAGTGGGACATATTTAATGTTTTATTGTTGTTATAAATAATGTTATTCCATCTTGTTGTAGACAAATTATGTAGGAATAAGTAATCTATTATAATTGTTATTTTTTTCACGGATTCCTTGAAACCTATCAAGAAATATTGATCTGAATTCTAATTGAATACGCTAAAACAACCGCTTTCACGAGTTCAGTTCAAACTCAAACCAAATTAATTCAACCCTTTCAGGAACGTGTTGAACTTCCCTCGCATTGTCCCTGCCACAACAAAGACGTGTTTTCGACGAACAGAACAATAACTGCCGTATCTCAAGCTGTTCGTACATTCTTGCATATAATTTCCTTACCAATCTCGATGGCAGTGTCGACTTAGCAAGAATGTTTCCGAGCAGAATGGCTATCGTTTGGCCGGATCGGAAACGTGAATTGCGTTTTAAATGGCCGAATAATGGAGGAACTAGGATGCACGCAACCACGGAATGTTTCGAACATTCATCCCTTTCAACGCAACTTTGTTTCACTAACGTTTCGGACATTCAAGAATCGGTGCCAGATTACCTCGTATTTGGCCTCGTCGCATGCACAACAATGGCGGAGAATGCTGGGTTGAGTGTCTCCCTCGTCTTCCATCTCTCCGCAGAGCATCTTTGACAGAGGGCCGTGTTCGTTGTACCACAACTGGGGTGTCTCGACGACTATGGCCTTGAAGTAGACGCAGCCGGTTTTGGTGGTCGGCGCTAGCCAGAGAACCTTGAACAAAGGTGTTAAATTTTATGATAGTATAATAACTAAAATTGAAAAGTAATATTCACTCTTTCACACTTCCTTTTTGAGCAGATGATGAACGAAAAACTCAACATATATAACAAAGTGATTTATTGTTTTAACAAAAATAACCTGTATAATTTTATGAAATAGAAACATTCTTAAGGAAAAATGTATTTAAATGTAAGTTTCGTTTTAAGCAGACTCTTCAGCATTCTATATTTTGAAACATGATAACCAGTATGAGCGTAGTAAATCGGAAGTTAATAAAGAGAATCAAACAGAATTATTTTATTATACCTTTAAAATTAAAAGAAATAAATAAATATCATAGAAAAGACTATATCCTTTTTAGAAGATAAAAATATTGCTTGATATGTAGGGATACTTTTTTGTATTCTTCCTAGTAATTGATAAACGTCGATCAATCAGTACGCAAATTCTAGGATAAGCATACTTCCAATGGGGAGATTGAGAGAGATGTATATCAGACTTTAATGGTTTATTTGCAGCCTAAATATATGTGTTACAAATGAACAATTTTGGGATTGTTTTACCCAAAAGTTGAGGACATTTTTTCGGCGTTGTTTGAACTATAATTGCAGTGGAAACACTATCTTGTTCTTGGAGTAGTAGTTCTTCGAGATTTTTCACCGTTGTTCACTTTCACTTTTGGGTTCACTTTTCGATTCAATTCACACAATTTCTATCTCATTACAAACAAATAATGTAGATAATACATTGACTTCCAGGCCTTCAGCTATGTGTTATCAAGTGAGGGTGTTCCTTGGAGGGTTAAAGTGACTGCGAATATAAACATATTGAAGTGAGAGAGATGTGTGATTATAACTTGAGAGGCAAAGAGAAATGTGATTAGAAATTGCTTTTAATGTGTGTAGTGTCAGAACTTAATTGTTTGAAGAGTAGATAATGTTGCGTGACCGTTTGGTCAAAAAACGGCGGGAGAAAGTGCCTTGACTGTGTGTTTGTAAGCCGAGTGCCAATGAGCGACTTCGAGGGAATGTCTTCAACTAGTGCTGAAGCGATTCTTTCCGATATTTAGCGAGAGTAGGTAAAATCACGAAACGACATTTGGCTATTTTCGTTTTAATTGTCCCATTTAGGTTTCTAGGAAAAAAGGAGACATTCTTAGAAGGCTTAAATTGCTCAGAATGTAGTTGTAATGTAGCGCAGGTAAAGAAATCTATCCCTAGTCTCGAAACGGCTTCGGTTTTAATGGGAAAGAATATAAAGGACAAATATTATTGTAATACTATCCATCGTTTGATTTCGAAGGAAATCGAACAGAAGACATATAGAATTAACATTACTCATACAGTATCAGAAGGATATAACAAAATCCAAAGAAGATATAGAATATTGATCGAAATTACTGGACAAACATTTGGTGGAGACAGCATTGTTTCATAACGGTAAAATGAAAAACCGAATTCCACTATAAAAATGCCCAACAGAAATTTAAGAAATTCTTCGAAACATCCTCTCTTTAAACAACTTATAAAAAATATGTACCACATCTTCAAAAAGGCGATTCGAGTTTCTCAATGATAATTTTCAGTTAACTCTTATGTCAGCGAAATAAAAATGACCAATAAAAAAGATCTATCATACACAACCTCTTGGTATTTCAAACTAAGATATAACATAAATGGTTACTTAACAGTTACCATTTGCATTCTATGTTCGTCCAAAGAAAATACGTACTAGGTTGTATAAGTAGTTTTCAAGACCCAGTTATAACCAAAAAATAACATGTGTATGAGTGAAAATGTAAGATGTAATTATTATATATAAAATAATAAAAAGGGCGGATTTTTTACTGTATAGAAGGCTTCTTTCTGTTGTCAGAATTACTCTCTTTGATATAAAGATATTGAAAAAACCTCTTTCATACAGTAAAAATATCCCACTTTTTATCATCTTATTGTATATATAATAATTGCAATTTACCTTTTCACTCAAACATACAGAATTTATTGAATATAACTGGGTCTTAATATGGATTTTCACCAAGTTAAGGACTGCTTCAATTCAATAATAATAAAAGGTATTCTTAGTCTGGATATCGAATTGATAGGATTTTCCTCCAAAAACTAAAGGTCGCACGGAAGATATGTTCTTCAGAATTCGAGCACAAAGTTTGAGTACAGTTTTAAGGGTTCGGATCAATAAATATTGGATATTGTATGTTCTGGTTGATTATATCAGCTATTACTGCTCGGTCAGTTGTTCCCAAATATTGATAATAAATGAAACAAAAAAGAATATTTCCAGAATTTATTAATATGATATTCTTCATTATTTTATTTAACTGAAATGAATTTTCCTTAAGTGTGGACAAAATCAATTCAATTCTAGTTAGAAACTGAAACCAGATCTTTGGTTTAGTGTTATTTTAAAGTTCTTTTGGGAAGCAGAAAAAAAAATAAATTGTGAAAATATTCTTCATTATTTTATTCAATTAAAATGAATTTCCATCAAGTAAGGATAAATTCAATTAAATTCTTGTTCCCAAATAGTTTTTCGCATATTTGCTGAACAATCCGTAGGAACTCAGTGAATAAAATTTAGTCCTCAATTCACCCGTCAGCAAGTTGAAGATGCTTGTTATGATGAAGGTACACTATCCGATGGTCTTTTTATTTCTATGAGTCTGGACTCTACGTTCCTTCCACGAATTATATATCTGGAATGGAGGTAGGCCCATATATTATTGTTTTTAGAACAAGTAAGTGGACGAGTATGGTGTGGTTATTATGTTAATATGTTTCCCATATTTAGAATCTCTGCCTCCAAACAAATTTATCCATATTATTATTATGATTCTCAGAAACTAATTCTATAATACCTGCATGTTCTTCAGGTGTCCAACACACAGGCCACCCTAAACCAGACTGCCATACAGTAGGCGGGACTCTCTGAGTATAATGGTATAATATCTTGAAATATTTGACCTTCAATATTTGACTAAGGAAGCTAAATCGATAGAGAAACCGTCTCAAGGGATTAAAAACATTAAGATGTTGATCGTTATGAAAGTCCAGATACTTAATGGAAGTTATTGGAGAAATTTCGAATTCAGTATCCTCATCACAAACAAGAGAACATTGTCACCGTATCAAAGAGATCCAAGAACACACAGAGCATCCAAAATCTTATAAACCATATCAGATACGAGTAGGTACGAAATGGCATCCGTAGTAGATTTCTCCTGGCGAAAGAGCGATCTCTTTTTTGTATTCTTTGCACTATATCCTCGTTAGTGCCCATGTATTTGTCGTAGAATATTCCCCATACTTTCCTTCAGTTGAGTATTTTCACCCTGAATTCTTATAATTCGACGGACACGGGTTCCATATAGAAACAAATTCTTCTCTATATTTGTCTGGTTCTTTGATGAATTTTTTACAGAGTTAATTTTTGCGATTAACAGATTCAACAATTACCAGAAGTTATCCAATCCTTCCTCCTTACATCCTTCCTCTTCATCTTGATCCTCTTAGTGTTATCTTTCAACAATCCGAGTATCGCTTCAAGAAAAAAGTTGTCTTCAGTTGAGCATGCCCCAATGAATACAAACAGCCCCGATCGAATTTCAATAGCTTTGCCTTGAGTTTATCATAATCTCTTACTTAGTGGTATGTTCCTTACGCTGTGTCATTCTTGCTGTCATCGGAAAATTAACGGCCGAAGCAGTTATCATGTCTCAACTGTTGATGCCCAAATCAAAGACTTAATTTTCAAAAATATATAACCTAAGCACGATTATTTACGGTTTCCCTATTTATGATAGAAATGTAATATATTCTCTCATCATATTCATATAAGTTGACACTATTTCATCTGATTCGTTCAAAATATTCATAATAATACCGCCAGCGATCACGTGATTTTTAGTAACTGTCGTCCTCTTCTGTTTCAGGTACTTTTCAAGTAATACAACGGAATCTCATACATTCGGTAGAGGAGGCGAATAAACGTCGCTGACAAACAATTTCCCATTTTGTGGATGAATGATTCTTACTTGAAGAGCCTTCGCTGGGCGAATAAATACAATATCATGGCTGAAGGTGGAACAGTTTTTCCAATACACAATAACTCCATCATTCTTGTTGACCTCACCGTGGTTATAAATCGTATTATATCCCTTAATACCAAAACTCCTCTCATTCAACAATGTAAGGATTTCCGACAAAATCAAGCAATCAGGAATAGTAGTAACGTTTCTGAGGAGTCTTTGCCACTCATCAAAATTCCAGTAGATGAACTTTATTCTGTTCTGGTACATTATTCTGAATACAATATTTTCTGTACCTAAAATTCTTTTTTATTGATAAATACCATGAATTCAAATGTAGTAACGGAGAAAAACTTGACATTTCTGATACTTGTGTCCATCGTATAATTAAAATTAACCACAACAAAGAAGAAAACAAAAACCAAACAGACAAAGACAGCACTAAAATGTCTTTATTTATTTATTTCTTACAGCGTGTTTTCACTATCTCCTTCACGAAATATGATCTAGTATTTCCTGGTAGAGTCTCAGGAGTTCCTGCAGAAGCTGACTCACTGTAATTTCTACCTGTTATTCCTCAGGCAGCCCTTCTCGATATAGCTTTATTCCTGGGTTGGGCAGACTGAGAAGGCAAATGTCGATCTTGCGGAATAGCACGCTGTTGCTTGAAGGTTCTCTGCAGCTGTTCCACATATTTCTCAATATTGGGAGTTGGAAGTGTGCTATTCATGCGCTTCGAAGGGATATTGTTATTATTATTGTTATTATTATCCTGATACTCCTTGATCTTCTGTGAAGATCCCTCAGAAGCTTTTTCAGCTTGTGCGAGTTAGGAGTTCAGTTGTGTTCTGTGTAGGCTTTGTTACTGCGATCTTGCGCCACTTTAGGTCACAGCACTGTTAATTTTTTCTTTTCTACCTGAACAGGACTCGAACCTGGACCTCCCGGTCACGAGTCCGATGCTCTCCCGCTGAGCTATCCTGATAAGCAGTGCTGTCCATATATATTTTATTCCTCTAGATTCGGAAATTATAAATATTTTGACTTTAAAGGTAAAAAACATTCATCTCTCGTCAAGTCGTGCGCGAAATAATTTTTTTGATAGAAAAACTAAAGACAGATAAAGACTTTTCAGCAAAGGTGCAGCCATAATAAACTTCAAACTTTTAAGTGTTGCTACTTACTTGAGGAGTATGGAACTGAGAGTGTATTTACAATATATTACATTTATTGAATGGAGTAGTTCGTTATTTTGTGATATTTCATTTTAAAAACGAAATGACATCAGAAATGATTTCGTTATCTATCACTGTGATAGAACTTATTGAAACACTGAGTCTCAGACTTTGGTTCATTCATCTCAAAAGAAAGTGATATTTTCTTCGAATTAAATTGTCTTTTCAATATAGGTGACAATTTTTTCCGTTAACTTCAAAAGACAAAAGGACGACAAAACATTTCAGTTGGAGCGGACAGTGCTGTTGATGAGCCAAATGTCTCAATTTCATAACCATCGCAACAACTGGGGACGCCACTGGTTGAAAGATTAAAAAGACCTTCTAGATCAGTAATGGCTGTTGCTACTTATAGCGCGTGTGCCAAATTTCGAAAAAATATCTAGAACGTTACCAAAGTTTAAATAAAAAACGATTTTTTTTTTAAATTTCAGCACCCTGTAGCTCAAAAGTTTATTGGGTTTCCTTGAAGGTGTTTGAAATTCATAGAAACTAAGTGAAATAGCAAATTTCAAGGAGTATTGAGAAGAAACATGAAGGAAGATTTGTAGCACTCGAAATTATTCATAACGTCTAATAAATATTAAGAATTGTCAAAGAAGAGCCGCAATGAGAACAGTCATGAAGACACTAAAATGGAAACAATTCTATCATCGAAGACTACAAATCTTAGATTTTCTCTACATTACCATGATAATATTATTTTGGATTCCTCACTGTTTAGTATGTGTTCGAATTTACATCAAGGAATAAAATAGAAAGGCCTTTTACTTGATAGAAGAAATTTTTATTTTATATATAATATATAATTATATTTTGGCTTCAATAAATCTCATTATAGAATGTCAATGAATTTAAATAAACCTTAAAATAACTCACACTGTTCTTTGATTTTGTTAGAACATAGATCAATCTTGAATTATATAGTTGATCTGTATTTCGAAGCATAAGTCTTTTAACACGTGAGTGATATAGGTTATGTTTTTGATTTTGATATTTGGAATGTTAAAAGAGGACTGAAGACGGGATTGTCTAGAATTATATTTGTTTTTTGAAGATATAGTGCACATTTTTTTAGAGATTTTCGAAATAATTTATTGGAATATTTAAATATATTAAATATTTCGAATAAATTATATTCTTTGAGAAGTCCTTTAAGTGTGTTCATGTTTTTAAAAGGCAATTGGTGTTCTTAACGGTAAGACCAGAAACAAAATTTTGTCTCCTTTAAATATTTATTTATTAATTTTAATAACTTTCGTATATCTGTTGGTTTATTTATTCCATTTGACATTATATAGTGAGTTTTGATTATATACGTCTATTAAATGTAAGCGGTGCTTGTTTTAGACATTAATTTTATTTTTAAAGTTTTTTGAATAAAAACCTTTTTGAAATTAAAATTGTAGAAGATAAACATATTTCAATTTGTTTTAATATTCAAATTTTGTTACATCAAGGAATTTTTGATTCACTATGCAGGTACATAACAAATTATAATCCCTGGGTCAAGAATCTAGGCCTTTCAAGTAAATGTCATTTTTGCTAGAAACTCTTGGACCTGTTGAGGACCAAAAATATTTGTCACAGTTTTCTTAGAAACTCATTAGAACCGTCGCCGTTTCAAGATGACAACAATCGAATGTCGTATCGGAATTTACCTGGCCACATTTCGAGCCCTAAGAGAGTCTCTCATTCTACAGTTAGCCAAAAGATTCCGTTGAAGACATCCATCGAAATCGCTCGTTGGCTCTCTCTTCGTGCTTCGACCAAACGTTCACGCAATATTCTCCACTCTTCGATCATTGAGTTCTGATCCCACACATATTCTCTAGAAGTGAGTTCTAATAACATTTCTCTTTGTCTCTCAAGTAGTAACACACATCTCTCTCTACTCTTGAATTATTTTATATTCGCATTTCACTTCAACCTTCCAAGGAACTCTCTCTCTTAATAACCCATAACGCACCGAAAGGCCTGGAAGCGAATGTATTATCTACATAATTTGTAATCAGATAGTAACGTGTGAAAAGTGAACCCAACAGAGAAACCAATAAAAGTGAATTCGGTGAAAGTGAACAAAGGTTCAAAAGCTCAAAGAAGAACTATTCCACGAACAATATAATGTTTTCACTGCAATTAGAGTTGAAACTACACCACAAAAAATTTCCTCGACTTGGGTGAACAATTCAAACTTGTAATTTTCAATATATGTATTCAGGCTGAAAATGAACCATTAAAGCCAGTTACTCATTCCTTTATTAACCCCACTTGAAGTATGCTTAGCCAAGAATTTGCATACTGATTGGTTAACGCTTGATCAATTACTACAGGTATCTCTAAATACCAAGCAATTCCTTAAAATATGAAAATATAAGACTTGGTTACCTGCACTTCCGATTTTGGCTGCATGTCTGCTTCCACTACCATGTTAGGACAATCATCAGACATTTTCGTTAAAGAGTCTCCGTATAACTGCAAGACACCTACATTGGAATTTGTGTCACCATTTGAAGTAGTTGAGTTTTCGACGTATAGGACGAATCTTACGAATTTATTGCCGTCATCTTGTTTAGTATTCTTGTTCCGTATGTGAACTGAAAAAAAATTTTCCAAAGGTTTAATATAGAAGGCATTGTGGAAAAATTATGTGAAATACAGAAAATATTTTGACCAAATCTGTCTGATTCGTTTATATTTTATATAGTCGTAAAATACTGGGGTAGTACATCTGGTTTATTCGAGAGCGTAACTTTGACAGGCCGTGGTTTACCCTGCTGTGGTTTACCTTATCTGAATGATTTCAGATTGTTTATAACAGCATTGGGGATAATTATTTTCTAGTATCACACATCGTATTAGACGTATCAATTACATCTTCTGGTACACCGAAAACTAATATATTGTTCTCCCTAGGTTTAACTTAATATGAACAACAGCAGACCCGTAGTGATCCTAATAACCCCGAGATCGTAACAGACGACAACATAGTTATTGGAGAGGAAGATGTTAAAGTGGCTCTCAAAAAACTTAAGAATAGAAGAAGTCCTGGAATTGATGGAATAACCATCGAGTTGCTTAAGTACGGAGGTGATAGCATCATAGAACAACTGGTAATCCTGATAAATAAGATCCTACAAAACCACAAAATACCTGATGAGTGGAGAATCAGCAAGACAATACTCCTCTTCAAAAAAGGCGGCAAAGAAATACCATCTAACTATAGAGGAATCAATCTACTTCCAACTACACTCAAGCTAACCATGAGAATCCTTACCAACAAAATCAATGAACATATTGCACTTAGGGACGAACAGCAGGGATTTCGATCAGGAAGATCATGCACAGACGCCGTATTTGTCATAATACAAATCACTGAGAAATCTATAATATAGAATATAACCGACCGGCATTTATGTGTTTCATAGATCTGGAGAAAGCATTTGATCGCGTACAGTTGAAATATGTCATACACTTGCTTCATGACAGACAAATACCCTACAACATTGTGAAAACCATCGAAAATATATACAAGGCTAACAAGATGCAAGCAGAAATTAATGGTGAAATAACAGAAGAAATAGATGTTGATATTGGAATCCGACAGGGTGATTCCCTGAGTCCTCTTCTCTTCAACATCATCATGGACGAAATAATTAACATAATCAAACTAAGAGGATACAAGTTTGGGAACAAGGAAATTGAAACGAAGACGATCTTCAAAGACTACTGCATCAGTTCAACATAATAGCAAAAAAGTTCGGAATGATTATACCGACATCAAAAACTAAATGCATGACTACATCAAAGATGCCACTTAGATGTAAGCTGGAAATTGATAACCAGGTTGTGCAACAGGAGATGAGGTTCAAATATCTTGGCGTCGGGATATCTGGGATTTGGTGATGTCGAGGCGGAAGTGAGAGGACAAGCTATGAAGGCAACAAGAACAGCCGCATGTCTCAACAACATCGTGTGGAATAATAAGCACATTGGAATTGAAGTTAAGTCTAGAATCTACAGATCGACGATTAGACCAATTCTCACGTACACTGCAGAGACCAGACCGGAGACCTCGAGAACGAGTCAAATATTGGAGGCTGCTGAAATGAAAGTGGTGTGCAAAATGGCAGGAAAAAAACTCACTGATCGGGTAAGGAGTGAGAACATGATTCCATGTGTGGAACGATGATATCAATGATTGGGTACTGAAAAGGAAACAGCAATGGAATGAGCATATCGACCGCATGGATGAAAACAGAATTGTAAAGACGGCAAGGTACAAGTCACCAGTTGGTCGTAGGAGTGTAGGAAGACCACGCAAACGGTGGAGTGATAATTTACATACTTGAACGAACACAGGCAAAGAAGCGAAGAAAAACAAGCAATATTGCTTAATAATTAGAAAGAAGAAGAAGAAGAAGGTTTAACTTCACTCATTTCCTCCATTAATTGAATTGTATTTGGGCAGTCCCTCCCTCGGTGCATTGTTTTTCTTCTCCAGTATGTCGATTTTATTTTTGAGCGTTTTTACTTCTTTTTGAGTCATTTTCATACCACTAATCTGTTTATTTAAGGAATCTATATTTTTCAAGCGCACTGTGTTTCTTACCAAAAATATTCATTATTACGGAAGAAACCGAGTCGGCTAATGTGTTAATGAATTCCTTATCTTGACATATCTTCCTTATCCTCGCATCAGCAGCATTTCTGACTTCACTCAATTGTTCACAAGTTAACGGCATTCTTAAGCAAAATTGGAAAGTAATGACTTCACAAAAAAGGTTTGAATGAGCACGTATTTTAAATACTCAGGTTCACTGTTACACTTTTTTATGCTAGTTGTTGGTATATTTGCGCCACTAATTCTAGGCAGGTAGCGGACCAGGCGAGTCAATTTACCCGACAAAGGTTTGTACTGTAACACTTGTTTAAGATGAAAATTGGTATATTTATGGTACTCTTTCTAGGCGGAGTTCATCCTACGATGTCTGCTGCAGGCGAGGTGGCAGTTATTCTCAATAATTATCCTACTATCTCCGTTAGAAATGTTATGCCATTATCGGACAGAGTGATATTATCACAGATATCTTTGAAACCGATAAATGTTAATATTATTCAAGTATACGCCCCAACAGCTGATCAAGATGACGGCTGAAACCTACCAAAAAGAACGAAATCACGCTGATAATACAAGACTGGAATGTGAAAATTGGCGAAGAAACAACAGAAGATGTCACTGGACCATATGGACTGGCTGTACGCAATGACAGAGAAAAACGACTTAAGCAGTTCTGTCAAGAAAAAAAAATTCATAATCACAAATACCTGGTATAAACTGCTATATAGAAGACGATACACCTGGAAATCACCCCAACACACGCAGACAAAAACTATAAGAAATCAGATAGATTTTGTCCTAATAAATCGGCGATTCCGCGATTGCAATAAAGTCACTAAAACGAACACAGAAGCCGATATCCACTCAGATCACAACTTGCTCTGCTCTACTAGAAATGTGGAGCTTAAAGAGGATAACAAAAACACAACCAACCCCTTACGAGTACAACAGGACATGCTGGAGGAACCGGAAGATGGAAATATCACAGCTATTGCATGACAACATACATGCAGTTGCCGAGTCTTCTTCGGGAAGCGAGGGAATCGAGGAAGACTGGAGGAATATCAAAGCTTCTTTTAAGAAAGCAAAAAATGAATCTGGTACTGAAGCTTAGAGCAAATGAAACAAAAAAAGAGTATATGAGGAAGGATATATTGGATCTCATGGAGGAACGACGAGAAAACAAAAATAGGGATCATGTAGCCTATACTCGTTTATATTTCCTAATCCATAAAAACTCAAGGAAGCAAAAGGAATATGGCATCAGAAATGCTGCGTAGAAATTGAATATCTCCAGAGTTTATATAATGATTTCAATGTACACAAAAAACGAAAGGAATGGTCTGGCTTGTATAAAAAATAAGTAATGTGTAATGACAGTGGACAAATATCTGCGACACAGGAAGATCAATGTAATGAGTAGCAACAGTACATTCAAGAGCTGTTTGGTGATGAGCTTTCGAGGTACCAGACATAGTGTTGACGAATGGTGGGGCGGATAATAGTCCGAGCATGCTCAAATCAGAAGTTGAAGAAGCCATAAAGCAGACAAAGTCACGAAAAACTCCAGAACTTGTCGAGATACCGGTTGAATTGGTGAAGCTACTCAATGACGAGAGTGCACATTTCCTAACAGTCTTCTTCAACAAAATCTACCAAAGCGGAAGATTGCCCAGCGACTGGCGGAAGTCAATATTCATTGCTCTACCCAAAAATAATAGAGCGTGAAAATGCAGTGACTTCCTTCCGACTTATAAGTTTGATGAGCCACATTTAAAGATTCTGTTGAAGATACTGCTGAACAGAATACACGCTAAATGTTAAAGATACGTTGGAGAGGAACAATTCGGGATTCCGTAATGGGCTGGATTCACGTGAGGCTTTTTTTCGCATGAGAATACTTTTACAAAAGAGTTGTGAATTTCGCAAAAACGTAAACATATGCTTTGTTGACTTCGAGAAAGCATTTAAGAGAGTCAGACACACGGAACTTCTCCTGTGTTTGGGGTTTTATAGTCGTTACCTCGACAACTACGATGTGCGCCTTCTGAAAAATCTGTATTACAATCAGACTGCAGTTGTAAAAGTAGATAGACTTAACAGTGGAAACACCCGTAAGGCGCGGTATTCTATCGCCTCTGTTATTCAACCTATATTCAGAGAATATGTTTCGAGAGCCTCTCTCTGGTAGAATGGAAGGAGTCGAAATTGTAGGCGTAATCATTAATAACATACGATACGCCGATGATACTGCAATTTTGGTAGATAGATTGAAGAACTTGCACACACTCGTGCTCAGAATATATGAGGCTAGTGGAAGTGGGGGGATAAACGTAAACATAAAGGAAACGAAATGGATGATTGTGGGAAAAATACATGGGGACTCAACCTCATTGAAGGTCAATATTCACAACATGGAACGTGTTTCGCATTTCAAATATTTGGGAAGGCGGTTGAATGACGAGATTGCTTGCGAAGAGGAAGTGCAAAAAAGAATCTAAATGACACGGAGGTTATTTGGAAAATGGAACACTTCTCTTGCCGACAGAAAGAACTCAGAGGAAACGCGACTGAGAATACTCCGCAGTTATGTACGGTCTGTCCTTCTGTACGGACATGAGATCTGGACACTGAAAACAACAAACATGAACAGGGTAGAAGCCCAGGAAATCAAGACCGAGAACTCTTGAGCACTATAAAAATTAGAAAGGTCAGCAACTTCGAACACATAATGCAGGGAAGCAAATATCACATTCCTCGATTAATCATACAAGGAAAGGTGGATTGGCAGTAAAAAACTCTTATGGCTCAGAAATATAAGAGAGCGGACGGGCCTGGGGGTGGAACAGTTGTTCCGAAAAGCGAAAGACAGATAGCCGTTCAGCGACGTTGTCATGGAGGTAGCCAACGCTTGAAAACAGGCATGGCACTGAAAAAAGACGAAGTTAAATATAGTTATTTATGAAAACTCGTTTTTATAATGATCAGCTACTAAAATGTATCGGAAGAAACAGTTCAATATATACTTGGAAGTACTGAAACATTTTTATTCTATTAGATATACGTGAGCGAGCGAAATATCCAGAAAAATTTACAGGAGGTCTACTTTTAAAAGGGCCAAACTTCAAGTGGAGATCAACAAGTTATTTGCAACAAAAAATATCATATGACACATGGTTGAGAAATGTTTGTGATTATTCTTCAATTTAACATTTTTTGATTTCATGAAATATTTCAAGTTTTTCCATAAAATCAATTACATTTCAGTTATCCTTATAGCCTCATAAAATTTGACCATATATCTGGAAATGGCATTGAATTTTCTATAAGATGAGAAATTCTGTGTACCAAAATATTCTTATTGCGGGCGTGGTGAGGAGATGAATATCACGATTCTGAAGTGAACAAAATCAGTAATATTTTTCCAATGGTTCCATCGATGAACAATTATTAATTATGGACATGTTTTCTTTTCAGCAAAAAACACCCTATTTAGTGTGCTTTCGAATGACATACTAACGTTTGTGGTAGCTGCTAGTCCTCTGCCATAATATCATGGCTAAAAAGGTAACCAAGCACTAGAACCTTATTTCAACAAAGGCTAGATCAAAAATTCAGCGATCAATATTTGACGATGGAAACAACACATCTTTATAAGCATATAATGGAGTCCCTACACTCAGCAGCACATGAGGCCCTCGGAAAAGAAAGTCAACCCCGCACGAAAAACTACAATTTAACTTGGAATAGTGTATTAGAACAACAGAAAACATTAAACAGGCAGCATACAATAAGTGGATGAGTACAAGAAACACTAATGACCATATAACATACAGAAGAGAACAAAGTAAATACAAAGACCTAATAACTAAGAACAAAAATGAAACATGGGAAAGGAAATGTAGTGAAGTGGACAGCTACATGGGTGGTACAAGATCAACAGTGGCTTGGAATCTGATTCGTTCACTAAGGAAAGAGACTTCTCATAAAACGAATTTACAACCCATACCAATAGACAAATGGAAAGAACATTATGCTCGAGAACTAAGAGAAGACAGACAGCCATATCTCGCCAACTCGCCTATACGGTGCTCTGTACAAGGAGAAGCAATTAATATCGACGAAGATACAGTGGTGAAAGCAGTAAAGTCTATGAAAAATAGAAAAGCACCAGGACCAGAGGGGTTACCGGCAGAACTCTTAAAGAATGGCACTAATAAGCTAATAAAGTGCTTAAAGGAGTTAATGAACAGATATATTAACGGTGAACCGATACCATCTACATGGAAAGAAGCATGGATAACACCCATCCATAAAAAGGGAAGAAGAGATGACTGCTCCAACTATAGATGCATATCAGTCACAAGTACGATGAGTAAACTTTACGGTCGAATCATCCGGAGTATAGTCGAACAAGAATACGCAACACACGAAATAGAAGAGCAGGCAGGATTCCGCACAGGACGATCATGTGTGGATCATATTTTTAGTTTGGTTCAACTAAATGAAAAGAAATTGGCTACAAACAGGGAGGTCCATCTTCTTTTT
The DNA here is from genome assembly GCA_034642435.1 of Megalocaria dilatata. Lineage (NCBI taxonomy): Eukaryota > Metazoa > Arthropoda > Insecta > Coleoptera > Coccinellidae > Megalocaria > Megalocaria dilatata. Next base: position 24,535,711 of record CM067858.1, on the reverse strand, counting down.
GTCGATCTAACAAAAGCCTACGACAATGTCCCTACCCAAAAGCTCTGGCAAGTTTTAGAAATGTCCTCAATAAGTAACACAGTCATAAAAGCCATCAAACAGCTCTATAGTCAGGCAACATCACGTATAAAGCTAGGTAAGAGCATGTCCGAAAGTTTCTCTATATCAAAAGGCCTACGGCAGGGATGCTGTCTATCCACAACGTTATTCAAAATATATCTGAACGAAACGCTACGAAAATGGAGAAGATCTTGCAATGGTATGGGAATACAACTAAACGATACAAAAACTTTGTACACTCTCCATTTTGCAGACGATCAGGTGGTAGTGGCCCAAGACAAGGAAGATTTAGAGTTTATGACGACAAGGCTCTTCGCCGAATACGAAAAGTGGGGACTGTCTGTGAATAAAACGAAAACCAAATATTTATGCATTGGACAGGAAGCAGATAATCTACACTTATAAGACAACGTAGAAATAGAAACATGTAGTAAATATACCTACCTGGGTGCTCAAATTGATCACACCGGCCGAACAGAAACTGAGATTGAGCAGAGAATATTGAAAGATAGAGGGGTCATTGGATGTTTGAACTCAATATTGTGGGCCAAAAACATATCGCGGGAGAAAAAACATCAGATATATAATTCCATCTTTGAGGGTATAGTGCTATACGGGTGTGAGACGTGGCAATTGACTAAGGGTGTGGAACGTCGACTTTTGGCCCTTGAGATGGATTTCTGGCGACGATCTGCAGGAAAATCCAGAATGGACAAAAAAGGAATGATAGGATCAGAGATATCATGCAAGTCGAAAGAACAATCATAGATCAAATCCAGAGAAGACAACTGATTTGGTACGGGCACGTAGAAAGAATGTGCGACGAGCGTCTACCAAAGATGATTCTGAAATGGACACCACCAGAAAGAAGAAAGAGAGGAAGGCCCAAAAAACATCGTTTGAGGGAATAGAAAAAGCTATGTCCGAACGAAATCTACATCCAGGGGACTGGCAAGATAGAAAGGCTTGGAGATTAGGAACCGGAAGGCGTAGGACGCTATAAACCCGGATATATATATATATATATATATATATATATATATATATATATATATAAGAAGGTAACAACGAGAAGTTGAAATATTCCAAACCTAAATTAGCTTTATCTTGACGCTCCTTGTGATTGAATGTCAAAGTAAACATCGAATTTAAAATCTGACAGTTCCTGTCGCTTAATAATTTTGGGTATTAGTACAATTTTTGGATCTTACAAATGAACTCAATTTTTAATAAGTATTCTAGAAAAAATCGAGAAAATTTTATTATTATTATCGAACATCGCTATATGTTGATCATTTATAGAATTGCGAATGGAAATGCGTGCGCAGAGATACGGTTTGCGTTTTCTCAACAAACGACAACCAAATAGAAAGACATTTTTACATGTGTTCAGGCGTTTATGTGAAACAAGCTCATTTGGTAGTTTCCGAATCAAAGAGGATAGTCGAAATAGTCAGCCAGGCCAGCATGCACCACCTATACTTCAAGCTGTCCGGGAAAATCCCACAATAAGTACTCGTCGAATTAGTAGTACATTGAGGCTTCATCATTCTACAGTACACCGAGAACTCAAAAAAATAAGTTACCTCCATATCATTTGAAAATGGTGCAGGATCTGTAATCTGTAGATGCTGAGACGAGACTAATATTTTGTAGGTGGTACCAGAATAAGTTAGGAGAGTGGTGGGCGATAGGATATTGAGGACTGATGACACTTTCACGAAATCGGGTATGATGAATTTGGGAAATAGACATGAATGAAAAAGAGAAAACTCCCATGTGACTATTGTTTCTCATTTCCAACATGAGTTAAGGTTCAACGTGTGATTGAGTCATGAGAGGTGAACATTTCGGAGCAGTTATACTTCCAGATCGGCTCAACGCTGAAGAATTCATTACGTTAATCAAAGCAGCTCAACATACATATTGGGTGAAATGCCCCTGGCTAACAGACAAAATGTCTGGCTTCAAATAGATGGCTCCTCAGCTCATAATAGCCAGAATGTACGGGACTTAATGAATGAATAGTTTGGTATGCAATGGATTGGAAGGTATGGTCCGGTAAAAGCCCCGATCTTACGCCTTTGGATTTTTATATCTGGTACATCTTGAAAGAAAAAGTATTTCAAATTAGCGTCCAGACTCGAGAGGATCCTACCAAAAGAATAAGATTGTGTTTTGCAGAAATGCATCTAAAACGTTGTGAACTTTGCAGTATTGTAGTTTCAGTGCGAAATCGATGTGTGAAATGCATTGAACAAGGCAGTGGACATTTCGAACAATTGTTATAACTAGTGGTCGTCTGTTTTCTTTACATAATTTCATGAAATCTGTATTACTATAATTTGGTCTTATGGTATTTCAAGCTTATGTTAAGAAGTAAGGAGAATACCCAAAATATTTGGTTTTTTACCAAATGCATACATTTGAACGTGTATCCGAAATACGTCAACTTCAAAATGAGGAACAAGAGCTCTGCAGCCACTTATGGACAAATACATGGAAAGAAGACATGGTTGAAGAATGACATGAAAGCACAATACTACCAAAGATATGTCACCAATGTATACTTAAAGATAATTCATACAGAATTAACTAGTAGACTTCATTCTATTCAGTTCGATATTATTGACAGAAGTACTAGTGAACATGTAGGAAAAATTATTCACTCCAATTCTTAACTCAAACTAAAAAACTGAAAATTTATGTCATAAAATATATATATTCCGAAATTTAATAAAACTAAAAAACATAATTTCTCTGAAAATCAATTTTACCCTAGATTTGTCAACTTATCTGATGTAAAATTCAACCGTAGAGAATCCAACCTTTAAGAAAAGAAATTTAAATTCTACCTAGAAAATAATAATTCACAAAAATCCCAAGATCATTAAGCAATAGCTTTAGAACTTGCCATTAAGTCTGTCACTCAAAAATCAATCAAATTTAAATTACAATAAATATATAATATTATTGCTGACATAATTAAAGACAAAAATAAAACTGAAATTCAATCTTCCTGGATAAAACAGAATTTAGTTAAATCAATCATCGAAAAAAGAAACACCAATGATTTAATATTCACTGGAGTCGATAAAAGAAACAGTATCGTTGCTTTTCGAAAACATGAATATTTTAACAAAAATACTGCTTTTTTAACCCCAGATAAATATAAAACCGTTACTAAAGACTGAACATTTCCAGAAACAAATAAAAAATATAATAGACCAATTTGTTAGCCTTTTCAATAAACTCCCAAAAAAACATGCGCTCACTTAATGAATCACAAATCCCAAAATTATATTCATTAATAAGACTTCATAAAGAAAATAATCCAATTAGACCAGTAGTTTCATTCATCACATTACCAAGCATAAAATTATTTAGAGTTTCAATTTCTATTATTCAAACCGAAACAAAGTTTTTAGCTAAATACAATAAATAGCATCCAACTTATATACAATATTCAATCCACCCAATTGCCCAAAAATTGCAGATTAATTTCTTTTGATGTACAAAATTTATTTCCTAGAATACCTCCAATTTAAACAATACAAATTGTAAAAAAACGAATGATATTTTTAATTGCCTGGAAATATGTCTTGAACTAAACTAGTTTCAATTTAACGGAACCGTCTATATTTCTAACAATGGTTTAATAATGTGAAATCCATTCAGTTCAATTTTAGCTGGAATATTTATGGATGATCTAGAATCAAAAATACACTTAAATCCTTTATATTTACTTATTTCCTTTATTGGTATAGATGTCTATATGACATTTTTTGTTGTTTCAAATGCACGGACCGACGACTACATATCTTCACGAATTTCATTAACGAGCTCCACCCAAAAATCAAATTCACAATCGAAGAAGAAAAGAACCAAAGTAATAATTTTTTTGACCTCACAATAACAAGACTAGATAATTTACATGATTTTTAGTATTTTTCACAAACCCACACAGAAATCACAATACATAAAACTTCAAATAACCCCACCAACAAAAAGATGTCAGCATATAGAAGTTTTATTCATAGATTATTGAATGTCCCTTCGAATTTAGATAGCTTTTTGAAAGAATTAAATATTATTAAACAAATAGCATCAAACAACGGTTACAACCCCTTTCTTATAGACAAAATGGTATCCAATAAACAAAAGAAAATGGCATTAAATCTCGTGTACCCAATCATAAAAGAGTACAATACACCGAAATATTTTTTGTTATCTTATGTCAATGGATTATCTGAAAATATTGCTAAATATCTCAAAAATTATTTCAATTATAACGCGGCTTTTAAGATCATCAATAACCCTAGTACCTACATAAAAAATAATAAAGATCTTACAAATAAAGAAAATAAATCCAGATTCTACAAGTTGACTTGCAAAGATTGCCCTTTAGTATACATTGGCCAGACAGGTAGATCATTCAAGAAACGTGTCCAAGAACACCAAAGGGGTTATATATCCGATTCTGTACATTCGATATATTCTAATCATCTTAAGGAATTCAGGCATAATTTCAACAATAATTATGAAATTATCAACGTAGAAAGCGAAAGTTCTAGATTAACACTTTTAGAATTTCTTGAAATCAACAGGTACAATGCCCGTAAAATCCTTTTGAATAAACAAACAGATGTTGATAAGTCTCCATTACTGAATATCTTTCCTTAATGGCATTTATAGCGGCCAATTCCAATAAACACCTTGAGATTTTATGATTTGTGTTTCCACTATTTGGTCACGTACATAACAATGTATTCAAACTCGGTTACACTGAATACCATCAGTCAGTACAATGTAATACCTGAAGAAGCCACATCGTGGTGAAATAATTGTTGTAGTAGTACAAACATTTTTGTGGAAATAAAATACTGTCTCCTATATATTTTTTAATTTAGTTTATTCGTTTGAATTATTTTGATTCGACAGATTAATGAATTATTTCCATTAGAATTAATTTAATATTCAATACTAAAGAACTTCAAGATATATAATATTGAATTGAAGAATAACCATCAACATTTCAATCATATGTTATATGACATTTTTTGTTGCAAATAACTTTTATGGTCTACCTTTGGAGATTGGCCTTTTTAAAAGTAGATGAATTTCATAGGAATATATGGGCCAATACATATGTGAAAGTTAGAGTTCCTTTTTTTTTGAATATCATTTTTAATGAATTTCCATCAAATTTCAATGTATCAAATATCCCACATATTAATTCTTCTAACCTCACAACAAATTTTAATTTTGTAAAATTTTTTCTCAAAAGCTCTTTAAAATTAAATAAAATAAATGTCTTAGAAAACACAGTTTCATTTCGATAGACATATAGAATTAACACACTTATTCAGCCGAATATTCGAAATGTCTCTGTCTGAAACTAGGTAATCAATTGAAAATACTGCTGATACTTTAAAAATATCATATTTTGAATATGCCTCATCTTTTGCGACAATTTTTTTGATCAATTTTTGAAGGATCATATTACTTTGAATTTGGGTATGGGACCAACGAATAAATACTGGATCTGCATGGTTGAATAATAAATTCTTCATCAACGAACCGATAATGCAGGAGAAAATGCTTCATGCCAAGAATTCATTTCGAACGCAGATGCTTGCTTGGATCCATTTCGTTCCTCGGCAAAACTGCCGTTCTTATACAAGACATATTCCCTCCATAATTTAACCGCACAGCAAATAGGAATCTCGCAGTCGACAGATAAAAGGAGACACTTTATTCCCTTCAAGGATAATATCGCCGTATGTATCAGACAAGTTGATTCTCTTATGGGACTTTTAAAAAATAAACCCGGTGCAGTGAATATCCTCAGAAAACCTATTAAGCTAACGTGCAGTTGGCAGACCTGTTCTTCCTCAAGAACACCATACCTTCCTGCACTTTTTTTCTGACCTATTAAAGGAGCGAATAACCTCGATGACCTAGAAATCAGACAAAATTAATGGACAATGCATGGGCACAGAAAGTTGGAAAGGAATTCAATTTGATTTATCGATTTGAACCTACGAAATGAGCTAAGAATAATGAAGGTACAACAGAATCGAGATTTCCATATAGAAAAGTTTTTGTAGATGACATTTGGTTATGAAGTCAAATGGGTCACGTGCTTGAGTATTGGAATATATGATTATTATTTCTATTCCTATATATGATGTGTTTCGATGTTTCTTTTCGAAGTTTTAGTTCTAAATGGAAATTGAAATATTGGTTTCATAGAATTATTTTACCAGAAAAAATATTTAGGAATAATGTAAAGAAATAAATATGATTAGAAAAATTTATTGGATGGATATCTTTTAAGAAGAGTAATCACATAATGAATGGACAAGTATGCAAAATATATATATATATATATACATATATATATATATATAAATATATATATATATATCTTAAAAATATTACAATTTTTAAAAATTTTTACGAATTCAGAAAATCATATAATGTTCGATTTGGAAAGCTGATCTATATATTTTTGATGGAAATGCCCTTCTCATAATAGGAAAACTATTTCTCAATCCTACCACTTTTCAGTAACTCAATAATACCCTACCATTTCACATTAGCAAGTAGTCAATTTAATGAGGGGTCGGTTAAAATAGATACATTTCATAACAGGAAAAGTACCTAAACTGTGTTGTTTACAATATAAGACATAAAATTAAGCTTATAAATCAGTCTTCGGTTGAGTTTCAAAGTGAGTGGGTCTGTGTATAGATAAAAAACTGTTTTAAGGACGAAAATGTCGAGACAAACGCGCCGCAGTTACAAAAACTCTCCTGACAAATTTTGTTATATTTGTGGGGAATTTATGGTGAAAGCACAGCCATTTTCTGTAGTAGTTAATAAAGTCTACTTCCAATATTTCGGTGTTTTAATTGGAGATTAAGCAAGCAGTGCCTGTCCATGTGTACTGTGTTAGTGGTAGCGTATTATAGGTGCAGTAGATGAATGGAAAGAGAAAAAGCATGCCTTTTGAAGACCCTATGGTATGGCGAGAACCAACTAATTTTTCAGACGATTGCTATTTTTGCCTGACAAAGACTGAAGATTATTCTAAAAAGGGAAAGCACAAGATCGACTATCCAAATTTGCAATCTGCAATACGACCTGTTCTTCATAATGCAGATTTACCAGTGCCGGTCGCACCTTTAGATCCACAAAATGTTGTATTGGGAGATATTAGATATCCCTACTTTTAGTCCAGGTCCCAGTTTCGGCGAGCCACATTCAATTGTTCAAAGTGATGATTTAGTACGTGATTTGGGGTTATCAAAGCAACAGTCAGAATTTCTTGGTGCCCGTCTTAAGGAATGGAACTTATTAGGCAACGAAATGAAAATTACGTATTTCAGAAAGAGAAATACTCCGTTTTTTGCATTTTATAGTATGGAAAATTGGTTGTGTGCATATACAGATATTGATGGTTTAATGCAGGAACTTGATATTGAGCATTTCCCCTCTGAGTGGCGTTCATTAATAGATTCTTCTAAAAGCTGTGTTGTTGCTAAATGAAAATTCAAAACCGTTGCCCATTCAGTGACGATGAAAGAAAGTTATGAAAATATGGGCACTCTTTCGGATAAATTCGAATAATTTACAACACAAAAATGGCAGATATGTGGCTACTTAAAAGTTATACGAATTTTGGGACTTCAGAAAGGATTTACAAAAAATTATCGTTTTCTTTGTCTATGGTACAGGCGTGCAGTAAATCAGCATTATATAAAAAAATTTGGTCGACAAAAATTTATTTCAAGCGGGATCTCCAAATGTTGAGTTTAAACCTCTTGTAGGCCCCAAAAATGTCCTTCTGCCTCTTCTTTACATTAAACTTGGGCTGATGAAAAACTTTGTGAAATCTATGAATAAAGATGGTGATAGATTCGAATATTTAAAACAAGTCTTTCACAAGTTAAGTGATGCCAAATTATGGGAGGGCATTTTTATTGGATTACAAATCAAAAAATTGCTGGAATTGCAGAGAAGCTTACCAGACAGGAACTCATTTGTTAGTGTAGTAAGAAGATTTTTGGGCAACAATATGGATGTAAACTACCAACAGTTAGTTAATGAACTATTAGATGCCTGCAAATCGCTTGGTGTCCGAATATAACAATTCATTTCCTCCATTCACATCTGTCATTTTTTCCTTAAAATTTAGGAGCTTTCAGTGACGAGCAGGGTGAATGATTCCTCCAAGATATGGGGATAATGGAAATTCGCTATCAAAGACGATGGGAGCCAGCCATGATGGGTGATTGCTGCTGGTTTTTGAAGAGAGAAGATATGACTCCTCATAAAGGAAAAAATAGAATTTGATTTGTATTTAAGTCAATAGTTTGAACCTTTGTGTTTTTCTTAAATTTTAGTTATGTTCATTAGAAGTAAAACTAAATAAAATCAATATAAACGGTTAAAAATTTCTGAAATAATTTTTTTCAATACACATCAGGCATTGTAACATTAAATGTGGTACTACAAATGTAACAAGAAAACCTTACATGTGACAACATTTTTTCTCTCATTTTCGTATGTGGATACGTCGATTCTACCATAATATGCTATTCAGCGCGCCGAACGTATATGTTGGCCAGAAGTAAAGATCATTCCAGATAAGAATAAGGAAACACGAAAAAAGTTATACTAATAACAAACAAAATTCAATTAACGCAAATTATTTATTATACACTGGCCATACGTTTGATAATAATTTTGAAAACGAAACTAAAAAGAAGAATCACTTATTTATAATCAGATATAAAAATTACTGTTCTTTCATTATTTCAATTGATTTCATTACCACATCCAAACGTATTTAAGAAAAATGGTTCTTTGAATTTTGCGTCTGCGTCATTTTGCAACAACATGACAACATTTTGTCCAAGACATATGGAAATTTTTTATCGAAACACCTAATGTATAACAAATTTAATTCCAGGTGAAAGACTAGCGATATCAAGTTGATCTCTTGGTTTTGTAAAAAAATAAGCTTCAAATGAACAATTCAGTTCAATGACGCATAATAAACGATGATTATAATTGGTGCGATTATTAAAAGTCGAAGTGAAATTCATAATAAGTCAATATAACCATAAAATTAGTATGTCCTTTTCAAATATGCGCATTCAAACGGTACCAGAATATAAGGTTTTGCTTTCCGAACCAGCGCATGCACCATTTTGTAACCAACTATACGTGTGTCCGGGAAGAATGCGACAAACGGATACCATAAATCAAGTTCATCATTAACGACTTATATCCAGAGGTTTCAATCCCCTGAGAGCCTTAATTTGGGATATACAGGGTGATGTTCATCTAATCAGTTAAATTTCACAGTTCAATAATTCCTGAACTAATCGACCGAATTATTTCAATTTTAAAATTTTGTCACCTTTTACCATCGTCTTACCATTATTTTAAATCGAATAAATCAGATCCGGACATGGAAAATTTTAGACTTTCTTTATTTTCGTGAATACTTAAGTGACATAATGATTTTTTTCGTTTTCGTAACCACAAAGGATTAATTCACAATGAAAATTCTAAATCTCTGCTTGGCAGGGTGATAGATAAATATTACCTTTTAAGTGAAATTCCATAGTTCAATAAATATTGAACGTATCGGTAAAATTATTTCGAATTTTGCAGTTTTGTCATCCTTTACTATCGCCTGCCTTCAATATTTCTGAAATCAGATCCGGAATGGAAAAATTTTAGACTTTTTCTATTTTCGTGAATATTGTATCACTTTGTTCGTAAATATTATGAAATTCTTTCGTTTTCGTGACCGCAAAGAAGTAGTTCATGACAAAAATTCAAAACTTTGCCAATCCATCTGTTTTCAAAAGTGTTGGTCAAATATTCGTGCACTTCTCTTGAATAGTGCGCAGGGGCTCCATCATGTTGCAACCACAATGTTTCCATTAGAATGTTTTCTATCAAAGCAGGCAAATTATGCTCTAAAAAATTCTTATAAATTTCTCCTGTCAACCTCTTTCAAAAATTTGAGGGCCAATCAGAAGATTGTTGTAGATAGCGCACCAAATATTTATTGAGAATCTAACTTCGGAATATTTTAAATTACTGATTTTAGATTATCCTGAGTTCATACGTGAAAATGACGGAAATTGTTGATTGCATCTCTAGTGAATTATGATTCATCGGTGAACAAAATCTGAAAAATTATTCTTTTATGATCCATTGAAAAAATGAGTCTTGGAATTTCATCACCTTGTTCTAACTTTGGCACAATTTGTTGATGATAGAATTGCATTCTGGCTTTTTTGATCGTTTTATGTAACCTGTTTTTAGTGACCCTCATCTGTTTGCTTATTCTGCGCGTACTGGTGGATGGATTCTTTGTCACTAGTTCCAGGATTGTATTCTCTTTATTTGCACTTTGTCTTGTGGTACCATCAACTATCATTACAAAATTTCCTTTCTACGAGTTTATCTATAAATTCTTGTGAAAGACTTACGATGGGGAATTATGCGTATTCTCTTACTAATTTCCTGGAATTGCACTCACAAAAACTATACATAAGAATCACATGCGTATATTCTTCTCGAGAGTATTTGAAAGGCAAATTCGTTAACAGAACAAATCGCCAAAGAGAGCAGGTTTGATGTCAAATTTGACTGTTTAATTGGCTTTTTTCAGTGGATCACAGATCATAGAAAAAAAATGAATCGTAATTGACTGGCGATGGAATCAACAATTACCGATGATGACCTATGGGCTGTAAAAATTTTGGAAACAATTATTTGTTTTTTTAATTTGAGAAGAATTTAAGGAATTGGTCGTAAAGAGTGACAAAACTGCAAAATTTGAAATACTTCTACTGATAAGTTCAAGATTGATTGAACTATGAAATTTCACTCATGAGGGAATATTTATTGACGACGGTGCCAAGCAGAGATAGAATTTTTATTATGAATTAATTCTTTGTGGTTACGAAAAAAAAAACATAATTTTTGCGTACAAGGTGATCCAATATTCACGAAAATAAAAAAAGTGAAAAATTTTCCTAGTCCGTATTTTATTTATTCGATTTTAGAAGTATTGAAGGAAGGCGATAGTAAAGGGTGGCAAAATTTCAAAATTTGAAATCATTCGGTCGATTAGTTCAAGAGTTATTGAACTGTGAAATAACACCCATAAGACGAACATCCCTGTATATCCTAAACGAAGGTACGCGATTGAAACCTCTTGATACTAGTCCAACCTGACGAAGTTAATTCATGGTATCCATTTGTCGTATTCTTTCTGGAACACGCTGTATATGTTTTCGATACCATTAATATTGTTCACTGCTGAATGAACCTTGAATTTATTGACCAGTTAATTCAAAAGACAAATAAATGAACAGCATACATACACCAAACTCTATACGCAGAAGTTAAAGTTATAATCAACTGAAATCAAAATTCTTGTCCACTGAAGCATAATAATTCCAGACACGGATTACTGCGGTTATTCACATTCGAAGTAAGAATTTATAGCAAGTGAATATCACCCCAAACAGGTACTTCGTCCTCAAATATATAGATGTTTTCCTCCAATAAAGCTCATCTGTTCGGAAAGTATGAGGATTGGAAAACACCTTTTACCTAATTTGTTTTCGACACAAATCTCGAGAACGCCTCCATGCATCTTTGATACACTGATTTCATTGCGGGTCACTGCTTTAAGGAACCAAACAACCTTCGTAGAATAGGTAGGTAACTTGAAAAAAATTGGTTTTTTTGGTATTTAAACTTTAATGCTGGTATTGGAAAATTTTAATATACGAGGCTCGTATATATAATACTGATTACGAAAATGAATTCTCCATTCTTCAGCACTTAGAGAAGAAAGTTTCTCCGAATATCACGAAAATGATTTTTATTATAACTCTGAGGAAATTTTCTTACAATATACAATAGTATATTCTGCATCTGATATGGACCCATCTCCCACGAGTACTTCTGAAGCCGGGAAACGAATATTTCGAGTGAGTCATATAGTACACTGTTTCTGAATAGAAGGCTTTCTAAATAATAACATCATAAATCATAACTTTGTCGTGTAGGTGTAGAAAAATGAATATTTTCTAACCCTTATATTTCGATGCTTCGCTATGGGTGGATATGGGATAAATCAGATAACTCACATTTTAACGTATTTTCTGATTTGATTGAGTCTGTTTATGATGATAAAACCTGTCAATTTCATGTGAAACTCTTTTCTTTTCTATAGATAACCCCAATCGAAATTATTATTTGACAACTTCAATTTTTTTTTGGCAATACTACTTCTTTTATTAAATTCATCAATATATGTATTTGTTCATGAACACTAGAATTATGATAATTATAAAATAAAATAGAATTTGTTTTGATATTCAAATTTTGATAATTATAAGTTCATTTTTATTTAAAAAATTCACAAAAGTGGTTAACAAACTTAGATCCAGCCAATAAACCTAGGAAGATCCACTTAAGGCAGTGGTTCCCAAACTTATTTTGTCTACTGCCCACTTTGAGAATAAATATTTTTTTAGCGCCCCCATTTTTTCACCTATTTAAAAACCACTATAACTTCAAATTAAATTAATTAATTATTGTGACCTATATATGTATATTATGTATATTAACAGAGAATTCTAAACGAAACTTTTACTATAACCCGCAACTTGAAACCTGAGCACAGTAGGTAACATACAACGGCGCTTAGGTCTCAAGTTAACTCTTACGGGCTCCACCTGCCAATAAGAATGATTATTGAAACGCAACTTTATAGTATTAAAACAGAGTATCTTTTATTAAAAATATAACTAAAATCATCAATCCTTATATAAAAACTAATGTGAAGGATGAATCTGATGCTGTTTAATAAGTTTGTTGATATCAGGTTCCTATTTACTCAAGAACAGTCGCAAGTCGCCACGTTCGGTAACAAGCAAACGATTTCTCTTTTTAGTAAGCAGTGTTGTCACAGCACTAAATCCACGTTCACACAAATATGACGATGGGAATGCTATCAAGAATCGTTGAACGATTGACCACAATCCAGGGTACAATTGAGGGATCGGTTTTTGAAGCCAAAATTCTTGATAACCATTTTTGAACTTGATTTTTATTTCCTCGTTTGTTGTCAATTCTATAAGTTCTTCTTCCAGCTGAGGTGACATTACTGTGTTGACATTTGAAAACGGATCCAACACCCAGTCTGGTATTTCCAAGTTCAAAATGTCCTGGTATCGTTCGGTGAAGTCAATGTGGAGGTTTTCCAAATTTTGGCAGTAGGCAAACAATTCGTCGTTACTGCATGATACTGATGAATTTGGAAAATTGTGAAACTCACGTTTGCCCAGATTCTTTTTGTGTAGAAGCAGTTTGGCTGCGAAAGCAGCAACGACGTTTTTTGTTTTAATTAAATTTAGTTTATCGCCTTGCAGTTGGAGATTCATGTCGTTGAACAATTTATACAGGTCTGTCATGTAAGCTATATCATTCTTTGATGTTATGAGCTTGTCGTGCAATTCTGTACCTTTAGTTTCCAAGAACTCTATAACAGAGTCAAACAGGTTGTAAATTCGAGTCAGACAATTGCCTCTTGATAGCCAACGAACTTCAGTATGAAACAACAAACGGTTGAAATCCTCGTCATTAGTAACACAAAGCTGATAAAATAATCTATCATTCAAAGAGCTGTTGCGGATTTTATTGACTGCTTTGATGACATATTCCAGTGATTGAAATAGTTTTTCACTTAAGTTTCTAGCAACTAAATGTTGTCTATGAATAACGCAATGTACACCAAGGACATCTGGAATTTTATTTTTCAAGTACGCTATGAAGCCTTTATGGCACCCTGTCATAGCCGGAGCGCCATCCGTAGCAACTGAAATAATATTTTTTAAAGGAATCTCTTTCTCATCGCAAAACTTTTCCAATGTATTGAATATGGTTTCACCTTTTGTATCGGTCTCTAAATTTCTAGCAAATAATAGTTCTTCACATATTTTGTCATCTTTAATAAACCTCACGTAAGACAACAACAATGCTTCATTAGTTGGTAAAGTGGACTCATCGTCTGAATTGAGAATTGTCTTGTCCTCAGGTGATCGCACAATGATTCTTCAATGTTTTCAGCCATTTCATCAATTCGTCTTTGCACAGATTTATTACTCAAAGAAATTTTTCGGATAATATCTGCGGCCGGTTTATGAAGCACAGTAGTTATTAATTCATTTATTTCTGGCAATATTAACTCTTCTCCGATGTTATGTGGTTTGCCTTTTTGAGCAATTAACAAAGAGATATTGTACGAAGCTCGAAGTCCGTCGTCATCTTGCTTAGCAGCCGCCGAAAATAGTTTTACTACACTTGGCTGAGTATTATGCTTCTTCTCTAGGTCTTGAAAATATGCTACATTCTTGTCTTTCTTATCTGGATGCATTTTATTCAAATGATCTTGCAGCCTTGAAGGCTTCATTGCTTCATTCGAAAATGTTTTTAGACATAGAAGACACAAAGGCGACGATCGGTTTGTGGGATTTTCAATAAATCCGAATTTAATATATTCCGCAGAGTATTGCCGTCTCTCCTTTTTTACTTCCGACATTGTTTTGCTTTGAGAAATACGTTCAACTTCGCGAGTAGAGGAGGCGTAAGTACTGCTCATCTATTGCGCGCCAGACCACAAATGAAAATAAAATAAATATTACATTGTTTATATAGGAATGCTTAAGCAGCACGCACCGACAGGAATAAAACAAACATGCATAAACTCGTTTATCTCATTCGACGCTCAATCGTACTCAACAAGTCCGAACAAGCATTCAATGAACCAGCCGACTGATACAGGAATGCACAATTCGGGTTATTTAACAAAAACTTGTCAAAACATGATAGATATCTACGAGTAATAAAAATTATAAATTTTTTCTATATTCAATAAAATAGGACAGATATATGAACTACGCGAAAAGAAATATAGAACCGAGTTTGAGCAATCTTTTAATTCATATTAGTTGATGTTCACAAGTTGTTGTTGAGAGACGAGAGCTCTTGCAGTTGTTGTTTAAGAGGCCTCTTAGCTAAATAAAGTTACAAATCACCCCCCACCCGCCTCTACACAACGCCACCATTTTCTTCTGGGTCTCTTACCGCCCCCCTTGAGACCTGCAGCGCCCACAAGGGGACGTTATCGCCCACTTTGGGAAAGACTGACTTAAGGCAAAGCCTGTGTATGGAGATATTTATGAATATTAAAAAAAAGAAACAGTATGTTGATACACAATACAATAATAGCATGACGGAAATATAAAGCAGAAATAACAAACTGGCGAAAAATCATAAACAAATTAAAAGACCTCAGCAGTATCAGTTAATCAATCTGGTTAAAAGAGTGCTTTTTGAGATATTTTAAAAGTGGATGAATTGTCGCTTTTGGTATTGAAAATTGGAATTTCTTCATCATATTTTTAAAGCCATGTTTATTGCCAATGTTTTTATTGTCGTGGATCTAATAATCTCACCGAATAATTGATCTGAAGGATAGGTGAAAAATATATTCAAAATGATTTTCAGCAAACGTTTTTGGACAGTTAGTAGTCTTTCAGTGTAGTCCTTACCGACTCCCCTCCAAACCAGTATTTCGTAGACAAGGTCTGGTTCGACCACAGCTTGGTATAAAGTTTTCATAGTATTGGATCCATGAAATCAATTTGTTTGTCCCTCTTGGAATTGCTATCATAACACCGAGGTATTTCATTTTATGACATATTTTTATTGATATTTTGTCGGAAATACACAGTCTGGTATAGGTGGGGCTTCCTTTCGTCTATATGTATGGCCAAGAAGAAGTTCTTATCGTCAGCAACCTATGGCTGAAGAAGACTTGAGTATAGTGCATATCTCTTTCTGCCATATTTTTCAGATCCTTCCTCTTGTCGTGGATATAAAAGGTGGCCGGATCGTCCGCTTAAATGATGAATTTTCCCTCGCTGTGTAGTTTGAAGAGATCGTTCAAATACACATTGAAGAAGACCGGTCCAAGAACCATTCCCTGAGGCACACCATATTTGATTTACCTCCATTTCACTTCTTTCCAATGTTATCTGAACATTGCAGTATGATGAATAAGTAACTCTCAAATAGATTCAGAGATACCCCTCTTATACCAATGTCTTCCAAGCATTCAATGACTCGCTGTGTCAAATACTCTAGAAAGATCTACGAAAACACACAGAGTAGGCCTTTTTCCATCCAAAGCATTATATATTTCTGTAGAGACGGCAAGAAGTGCATCCTGAGTTGATATGCTCTCCTTGAAACCATACTACTTATTTTAATTTATATTATTTTTGTTTAGGTAACGGATTTAAAAATTTTTTCAAAAATTTCCGCAATGGTTGTTATCAGGGAAATCGGTCTGTAATTTATAACTTCGTCCCTATTGCCCCCTTGAAAATTGATTTGATGAAAGCTTTTGTAAATTTGCAATGAGTTTATTGCAAATGGAATTTCTGTGTAATCGAAATTGCCTGAAATTTGTCGCTGGTAGAAATATTGGCAGTATATCAAAATAGCCTTCGTATTTCAGAATCAACGTAGGATTCGATTCCCTAAGATATACTCAATATACATTGTGTCAAGAAAGTACCGGGAATTATCGATTTAAATCTGGCGGGGCAATGAGGCAGGTGCAAATTTTTTTTCCTAGGTTGGTACCACTGTCCTTAATTACTATGCCAAGCTTGAGCGGGATCTGTCAACTAGTGTGTTTGCAACAGCTGATTAAGTCAGTCGATGTCAGAGTGCGTGCCGATTTTTACTATGGGTGATTACGTTGAGCAAAGAATTTGTTTAAAGTTTTGTGTTGCAAATGAACTTTCGTGTGCCGATGCATTGAAAATGTTGCAAAAGGCCTTCGGTGATAATGCTCTATCGAAAAATCGTGCATATCAGTGGTACAGAGCCTTCAAGGACGGTCGTGAAGTGGTCGCCCATCGACGGCTTCGATCGAAGATAACGTCGATAAAATTAAGGAAAGGGTGCTGGAAAACCGTCGTACCAGCTTGAGAGAGATAGCACATGATCTTAAGATATCCCACGAGTCCGCACGTATGATTTTGATTGATATTTTGGGCATGAGAAAGGTGGCCGCACGACTCGTATCGAAAGACCTGAATTTTCTTCAAAAACGTCATCGCGAACAGGTTGCTTCAGACATGCTGGATCGCTGTAATTCCGATTCTACATTCATGGAACGCATTATAACTGATGATGCGACCTGGGTTTACGAGTACGATATGCAAACAAGCCAGCAATCATCGGAATGGGTGGCAAAAAATGAGCCGAAACCGAAAAAACCACGCCAAAGCCGCTCGAAAATGAAGGTGATGCTCATTGTATTCTTCGATATCCGTGGCGTGGTGCACTACGAAATCGTTCCAGAGGGTCAGACGGTAAACAAGGAGTATTACCTAGGCGTTATGAAACGTTTGCGTGAGCGTATCCGTAAGAAGCGGCCAAATTTGTGGGCGAACAACTCATGGATTTTGCATGACGATAACGCGCCTTCTCACCGAGCTACGATTGTGACTGACTTTCTCGCCAAAAACTCAACAAACGTGCTTCAGCAACCACCGTATTCGCCGGATTTGGCTCCCTACGACTTTTTCCTCTTCCCAAAACTAAAATTGCCCCTTCGTGGCACCCGTTTTGAGTCGATTGAAGCCATAAAACAAAAATCGGCGCGAGAGCTAAAGTCCATCCCGGAAAGCGCCTATAAAAAATGTTTCGATAAGTGGAAGTGCCGTTGGCATAGATGTATTGGAGCAAATGGAGCCTATTTTGAAGGCGACCCAATAAATTTGGACGATTAAATGTAAAAATGTTGTTTTAATTGAAAATTCCCGGTACTTTCTTGACAGAGTAGTAAGTGGTTTGTGTTTAGAATTGATGTTGTATTTATTTAGATATAACTAATAATATAGAGCAACGAACTAGATGATAGATAAGTGGACTGTATTAAATGAATGAATCAAATGAATTGAATTAAATGATTGCATTAAATGTTGAACCTGGTTTCAGGGATTAAAGGAATACTACAAGTATAGAAAATATATTGAAGTATGAAACATGTGTCATAAATGTTAATGTATACAAATTTATCTTACTGAACTTCTTCTGTCTGTGCTGGAGACACGGCTGACTTGGGACCCTTTGGGAATACTGCTGCTGAAGTCTGGTTGTCTCGAAATTCGAGAAGAGATCTGAAGAGTATTCATTCGAGACTCGAATGAATACTCCTTGTTTTCGACTTGGTACATTGACATTTACACTAAATTTCGTCTATGGTTTCTATGGTTGTTCTTCTTTCATAGAGAAATTAGGCCCAGTCACGGTGTAAAGATTATGCTTCATACAACCATATTGGAACTACAGAATCAACATGCGCAAACACTTTGCGCATGAGATTTGCGCCTTAACAGCTTTTTTGAAGATACAGGGAAAATGGCCCTGCCCAATGAATTTATTGAATATGAACTCCATTAGTTCTTTTATTGTCAGTGCTATGAATTTAATTGTATCCGTTCGTATTATCTGTACCGAGTGATTTTTTATTTTCAAGTGATAAAATAATACTACTAACTTCATCAGCGTGCGTTGGTTTCATGTATATCGAGGTGAAAGCATGATGAATGAAATTTAGGTCTTCCCCAATTTTTTCACCAAGCATCTCACTAATCTTGGAGTAATGTTCACTGAATATTAGCAATGGATCTTTAATTTGTTTCTCTCTTTCCATCATGTTAAATCACAGTAACATCTCCAGAACTTGTATTATTTTTTTGGACACATTTGGTTTAAAGATTGGCACCATTTGGTGCGTTCTGTTCAATTTCGTTCCGATAATATTGCAACTTAGTTACACTCGAAAGATTGCTCACGCCATTCTTATACTGTAAGTAGTAACGTCTCAATACAATATTATCTGGCTCCTTAAGTAGTTGCTGGTACTTGTTGTCTCGCGTATTTATGGATTTTATGAGACCATTGGTGATCCATATCTTACGTTTTTTCAACTTTATATTTGTGAGTTGTTGTACACAGTCTTTTATGTCATTATCCAAAATATTCATGAAATCATTAACTTCTGCTCTTTCTGCTTCATAGACAATACCCCAGCTGGAATTGCTTAATCTATGTGCAAGCTGATCATAATCTATTTTTGAGTTAGTGTAGAATTTTCTTGAATTATTATTGTCATTGTATTCATTTTCGTAGATAATTGGTAAGGTTGTTGTGGAGTCGTCGGTTGCATTTGTTTGTATTACCATGGGTAGAAGAAGGTCCAGGTGTAGTGGTCGTTTTCACAGATATATGATTCAAGCATGACTTACTGTTTGCTATTACACGAGTATACTTATTGATCGTGGATATGAAGCCGAACTCATGCATGGTCGTTGAATACTCAGTGCTTATTACATCATCTACTTTTATGTTAATATTGATGTCACCCAAAAATAGTGCATAATCTGGGCTTCCCTTCAAATTTCCCAGCATATTTCTTGTATTCTTCAGAAACTTTTCGTAGGTGGTCTATGACCAGCTAGTACCTGAACAGTTTTATTAAAATATTTTCCATAAAAATAAATTTTAAATCTACCACTTCATAAACGTGTTGTAAACTAGATTTAATGTATACCACTGTACCACCATTCTGGTTAAAGTTGCCATAGTTGTAAATAATATCATATTCTGGAAAATTGTAAAATCTCAAGTCCATTATGTCGCATCTTGCCGTCAGAACAATACACTCTGGTAGCTCTGTAAATTCTTCCAAGTAGCAAAGCAATTGGTTGAAGTTCCTACCTATACTTCTTATATTCTTGTGAATTATCCTAAAATACTAGTAGTAATTGTTTACCTTCATAACATCATTGTATGTCCTGAAATCTGATACTTCCTGTGTCTTCACTCCACCAGTGGTGAAATCTCGGACATTTTGATCCATTCAGAATGGGTCTATTGAAATAAACCTATTTTACGACACCAATGTGAAAAAATAATAAAAAAGGGAAAAACTTCCCAGAATATAATTATCTGATAAAGGAAATGTGAAAATATCCAGCCTTCTTCACGGTTTAAAGAACAATAAGATGAAATATGCCACAAAGCTATCAGATAAAATGAAGCACTCACAAGGAAGCAGTTGGATCCAATAGTACTCCCCTGATTTATTTCAGCGTGTTTTCACTATTGCTAGCTGTGGAAAAGTGCCACGTAGTGCTGGTGCATTGATAACATCATTAAAAATATGTATCTTCAAGTTTTATATAGAAATAATAAAATAATATAAGGTTTTACTGCATTCAAAGTTCAGCTGAGATATTTAGGCCCAAATCTACCCTGAATCTTTAAAACCTTTCAGTTCGAGAATAAGAGTGTTTAGGAATGGACGTGACTGGTCGAAGATAATTACTTTTGACTTCGGATTCTTCATGAGTGAGTCCAACCTATCCATTAAAGACTACTTGCAGCTTAAAGTTCAAAAATTACAGACATGTTTGTTTTGAGGTGCATATAATTTTGTCTGTATATTTTTACGCGCTTGTTCTATCGTTTTACTAAAATGTTTGTGTATTTTCATTCGAAAATGGTCTGAAAAGATCAGGTTGGACTCACCAATGAAGATTCCGAGATCAAAATAAATGTCCGGTTCGGTCCGTCAGTAAACACTCGAACTTCCGAAAAAAAATGCTGGATACTTGAAACTTCTAAGAGTGGTTTTGAAGCTGAATGTCTGAGTCAACTTCATTAATTGGCAAAATCGGTTCATTAACACAATGAAATTTTTTCTTAGATTCCCGATAGTCCCGAAACTATCTAACCCGTCAAAATCAAGATTAGTATATGGCTGTAAAATCATAACTCAAATTTCGTGAGGATCGGCAGTTCAAGCGGACGACTAGAGGTAAAAAAGCTAATTTCTGAACGAAAACCCCTAGTTAATATAAATTCTCAGTGTAGCATTCGAAGTCTAAATATATACAATAAAATAAGAAGGAACGGTTTTTTACTTGATAGAAGGATTATTACAAAATATGAAAATCAAAACAGATTTAATCTGTTGTCTTCTACAATTTTAATTTCAAAAAATTCTTTAAAGAAACTTTAAGAATTAAATTAATGTCTTTATAAGCACTGCTCATATTTAATAGACGTCAAAATTCATCATACAATATCAAACGGAATTAAGAAAAACCAACGAATACAAACTGTCAATTAAATTAAAATATAAATAAGCAAACATTTTTTGTTTCGTTCCAGGCATGCGTAATGAACTCTTCAGACAAACTTACGAAGCCCTGTTTGTTACAAAATGTTGTTTTCCGATCCCATATGAATGAAAAATAACCCTTTCTCAAAAATATAAAACATAATTTCAAGAACTTCTCAAAAACTAATTTATTTGAAATATTCAATATATTTAAATAAATTACTTCAAAAAATCTCAAAACATGTAGCACATTCTCAAGAAATAATTAAAGTTACGATAAGATCAGTTCAACATTACATATAAAAAATATAATAAAATCAATTAAACAATGTATAGACTTACTCAGTGAATCTTAGGAATACACGGCCCTCAATAGAAAATAAAAGTAAACACCTTTATAAATCCAAGGTACTTATGTTCCACGTTCACAGAATCATACAAAGCTTATAAGGCACTTGGCCTCAGTTAAAACCGTGCAACACTGTATAATGAATTTCTTTATTTAAAAAACCTAATATAATTATATATTATATATAAAATAAAATAAGAAGGAACGGTTTTTTACTTGATAGAAGGATTATTACAAAATATGAAAATCAAAACAGATTTAATCTGTTGTCTTCTACAATTTTAATTTTAAAAAATTCTTTGAAGAAACTTTAAGAATTAAATTAATGTCTTTATAAGCACTGCTCATATTTAATAGACGTCAAAATTCATCATACAATATCAAACGGAATTAAGAAAAACCAACGAATACGAAATACTTTTCATTCTTAATTCCGTTTGATATTGTATGATGAATTTTGACGTCTATTAAATATGAGCAGTGCTTATAAAGACATTAATTTAATTCTTAAAGTTTCTTCAAAGAATTTTTTGAAATTGAAATTGTAGAAGACAACAGATTAAATCTGTTTTGATTTTCATATTTTCTAAATATATACGTTGTGTTCAAATATGGACAGAATCGGCTCAATGGTTCCTGAATAATTCTTATTCGAAATTTTATCTTTCAAATATTTTCGAAATAACAAATCCGATTGAGTTCAAATATAGTTTTTTGATGTGGAATAACGACACGAAGATTCATGCATTATTTTATTAAGTTGCATTACGAGAATTTTCTTCTCATTTGATTTCGGCAAAAGGATTTGAAATTATATGAAATTTTGTCGAATATATTTTTCTACTCTTTCTTTCCAATATGATGAAGGTAAGAAACAGGGGGGCCTTTTAAAATTTTTTTTTAATTTCTATGAGATTGCCCGTTATTTCTGAAAAACAGTACTAAATTTCCAAAAAATTTTGTTTATTCGATCTTCGCATGACAGAACACAAATTTTGTTTTTATCGTGCCTCCGTAATTACTGTTAATACCTGTACCTAACAGAATAAACTATATTATTATTATTATATGTAGCTTTTTGAAGAAAATTCACTGATATAAAATTTTCAAGGAAAATGGACACTTGAAGAAGTACGCAAAAGCTTCTGATATCAGGTCAGCTTTTCACCATTTCTTGAGAATTTTAGCAGAAATTCATCGTCCAGAAATACATTGAGAACAGAAATAAATATTTGTAGTTAAATTTAATTATGTTCCTCGTTACAGCCGCTGTCGGAACAATTAATGTCGAAAGAAACATTACATAGAAGAAACAGCTCAATATTTCTTGAAATACGAAGAAAACTACTTGATTTTTCATTCTACATCCGGAAATATTTTCAATTAACTTCATTCATCAGAAGAAGATCACACAATCACTTGATATTTCGAATTTTAGCTCGCAATAAAAGTCAGCTTACTCTATCAGAATTCTTCAAATAGATTCAATTACAGTTCGAATATTACTTAGCGGAAAGAATGTTAGTTATTTTCTAGTTCTCAGAAATCTTTTGCTTAATTTTTTTGCATTACAATATAAGACATAAGAGTTAAGAGACTCCTTTCGAAACTTGCGCCTGCGCCATTTTGCAACATATATGATTCATATCGTCCAAAAAGTTTGGGCTGTTTAGAATTTAAAAGTGCTGTCGAAATTATTTATTTTGAGTTGGCAAAACTATTCTCTATATCATGCGTATCTTGAGTGTCATTTATCATTTCGTTTTTTCACAGTTTATCTGTTCATTTCACCTCAAGTATATTTTGCGGATTTTACAATGGTTACAAATATGGAAAAAAGAATTTTTTTCTTCTTTTATCCCTTTATGTATATTTATATAATCATCCTTTTTGATGAAGCATTGAGTAAATATGATGTATGTGTAGATTATAAAAAACAGTGTTTCTAAGACATTTATTCAATTTAATTTTCAAGAAATTCTCTAAAATTGAATAAAACAGAATAGAAAGGCCTTTTACTTGATAGAAGAAATATAAAAAATTTTGAATATTAAAACATATTGAAATATGTTTGTCTTCTACAATTTTAATTTCAAAAAATTTTTATTCAAAAACTTTTAGAATTAAATTTATGTCTATAACAAGCACTTCTTACATTTAATAGACGTATATAATCGAAACTCAATATATAATGTCAAATGGAATAAATAAACCAAAAGATATACAAGATAGATTCAGAAATTTCTGAATTTACTTATTCGAATATTTAAATATATTAAATATTTCAAATAAATTATTTTCTTCGAGAAGTCCTTCAAGTGTGTTCATGTTTTTAAAAGGCAAATGGCGTTCTTGAAGGTAAGACCAGAAACAAATTTTGTCTCCTTTAAATATTTATTTATTAATTTTAATAACTTTCGTATATCTTTTGGTTTATTTATTCCATTTGACATTATATATTGAGTTTTGATTAAATACGTCTATTAAATGTAAGCAGTGCTTGTTATAGACATAAATTTCATTCTAAAAGTTTTTGAATAAAAATTTTTTGAAATTAAAATTGTAGAAGACAAACATATTTCAATATGTTTTAATATTCAAAATTTGGTATATTTCTTCTATCAAGTGAAAGGCCTTTCTATTCTATTTTATTTTATATATAATATATAATTATATTTTGGCTTCAATAAATCTCATTATGGAATGTCAATGAATTTAAGTAAGCCTTAAAAATAACTCACATTGTTCTTTGATTCTGTTAGAACATAGATCAATCTTGAATTATAAAGATGATCTATGTCTCGAAACATTATTCATTTACACGTGGTACGTTGTTTGATATAGGTTAGTTTTTTGATTTTGATATTTTGAATATATTTCAGGACTGAAGACGGAATTGCTTAGAATTATATTTGTTTTTTGAAGATATAGTTCATGCTCTGAGAGATTTCTGAATTAACTTATTCGAATATTTAAATATATTAAATATTTCAAATAAATTATATTCTTCGAGAAGTCCTTTAAGTGTGTTCATGTTTTTAAAAGGCAAATGGCGTTCTTGAAGGTAAGACCAGAAACAAACTTTGTCTCCTTTAAATATTTATTTATTAATTTTAATGACTTTCGTATATCTTTTGGTTTATTTATTCCATTTGACATTATGTATTGAGTTTTGATTATATACGTCTATTAAATGTAAGCAGTGCTTGTTATAGACATAAATTTAATTCTAAAAGTTTTTGAATAAAAGTTTTTTGAAATTAAAATTGTAGAAGACAAACATATTTCAATATGTTTTAATATTCAAAATTTCTCTAAAATTGAAATTTCCAGCGAGATGTAACAGAATTACTCTGTTTGGTATTCAAGATATTTGATATATTTTAATTGATTGTTATTATTCATCATTCGAAATTGTCTACTGGCGATTAGGGGCGGGATTCAAGCGCTGTTTTCGAGAATGAGTTATATTTAATTCATGCAGAACATGTTTGGATTGAAATTTTTGAGTATTCTATATGTCAACCTGAGGGAACCGTTAAGATTTAGTCTTACGCTTACCATCCAGAAACGATTACCTTGTAACACGTATAATCGTATAATCACCATATATAAATATTTATTCATCATCTAAGAACACATCTAAGGTCAATTATATAATTTCAAAGAAGTAATAGTCCATACTGCTTCGGATACCCTACTTTGTAGTAATTTATTATATGAATGTGTATATGAATAGTTGCGAAAAAATTTAGGGTTGTCAAAATATAGGGAGGGTTTTTCATATAAACTTTATTTTTTTGAGCCCTCCCTGCTCAGGTGCAACCCCTTAAAAATGGCGCCCGAAAAACCATTTTTAATTTTTTCTTAAAAACCAAAAAACTGAAAAGAATAAAATTGAGCAGGCATTTTATGCGGGCGGGAAGACACTCGAAAAATTTGTTAGTGATTTTCCTCTATGGTTGAAAGGGGTAGAAAAAGCTTTGCCTAAACCTTCTTTCGCAAGAAACTTTTTTCCATATTCCTATTTCATAATAAAAAAATTAATTATGGATAGCTTGATCCATTCTTAACAAATAAGGTCGTCTGTAATTTCTTGCTAAAATTCAAGGTTTTTAGAAAAAAATAAGTTATCAACATGATAGCGTGAGTTGTAGTGGCTAGAATTTTTTCCGAACTAGAATTTATCTAGTAAGCGGATGTCATTTTGTTATGACAACTAACTAGTTTTGATGAACTCTGATTCAGTTACAATTATTGTCAGTTTTTTGGATTTTAAGAAAAAGATTAAAAACTCTTTTTCGGGCGCCATCTTTAGGGGCCTGTAACTAAGCAGGGGGGCTCAAAAAAATAAAGTTTATATGTAAGACACACCCTATTTTTAACAAGGAATCACCTTCCAAATTTTTTCGCAACTTTTCATATACACCCTGTATAATACTTACCTCTACCTATGTCTGAATGCCGTTTAGCGAAAACACGAATGACATCCGATTGTTTATTTTTAATAGCGGAAGCATGTAATAATATAAGATTAGAAACAAAATTTTGTCTATTTCAATTCTTTATTCAGAAATTTTAATTGATAATTTTTGTTTCGTTCGGTTTTTTATTCCATTTGATATTATATAATGAGTGTTGATTTTAATTTTATACATTCTGTCAAGAAAGTACCGGGAATTATCGATTTAAATCTGGCGGGGCAATGAGGCAGGTAAAATTTTTTTTTCCTAGGTTGGTACCACTGTCCTTAATTACTATGCTAAGCTTGAGCGGGATCTGTCAACTAGTGTGTTTGCAACAGCTGATTAAGTCAGTCGATGTCAGAGTGCGTGCCGGTTTTTACTATGGGTGATTACGTTGAGCAAAGAATTTGTTTGTTTTTTCTTCAAAAACGTCATCGCGAACAGGTTGCTTCAGACATGCTGGATCGCTGTAATTCCGATTCTACATTCATGGAACGCATTATAACTGGTGATGAGACCTGAGTCTACGAGTACGATATGCAAACAAGCCAGCAATCATCGGAATGGAAGGCAAAAAATGAGCCGCAACCGAAAAAACCACGCCAAAGCCGCTCGAAAATGAAGGAGATGCTCATTGTTTTCTTCGATATCCGTGGCGTGGTGCACTACGAATTCGTTCCAGAGGGTCAGACGATAAACAAGGAGTATCACCTAGGCGTTATGAAACGTTTGCGTGAGCGTATCCGTAAGAAGCGGCCAAATTTGTGGGCGAACAACTCATGGATTTTGCATGACTATAACGCGCCTTCTCACCGAGCTACGATTGTGACTGACTTTCTCGCCAAAAACTCAACAAACGTGCTTCAGCAACCACCGTATTCGCCGGATTTGGCTCCCTGCGACCTTTTCCTCTTCCCAAAACTAAAATTGCCCTTTCGTGGCACCGGTTTTGAATCGATTGAAGCCATAAAACAAAATTCGGCGCGAGAGCTAAAGTCCATCCCGGAAAGCGCCTATAAAAAATGTTTCGATAATTGGAAGTGCCGTTGGCATAGATGTATTGGAGCAAATGGAGCCTATTTTGAAGGCGACCCAATAAATTTTGACGATTAAATGTAAAAATGTTGTTTTACTTGAAAATTCCCGGTACTTTCTTGACAGAGTAGTATGTCTACTAAATTGAAGCAGTGGATGGATATAAGACATTAATTTAATTCTGGAAGTTTTTGAATAAAAATTTTTTGAAGTTAAAATTTGTAGGAGGCTAACAGAAAAAATCTGTTTTAATATTTAAATTCTGTAATAATCCTTCTATCAAGTAAAAAACTTCTTTTTATTATTTTACTGAAGATTATCGGCGATAATACCAAATAGCCCCTTTGAGGATGTGCTGCATAATTTTGAAGAGTTTTTTTAAAGATCTTTTCAAAAAGAGTTATTTTCGAAGATATTCTTGAGGTTATGTTGGGCATTTTTGAAGGGAAATTTTGTTCTCATAATACCGTTAAGAAACAACCGTTGTATCCATCAAGTGTTTTATTAAGTTCAATTAATATTCTATATTTTCGTTGGACACTTTTATTCCTTTTGATGAAGTGTAATGTGTGCATATTATTTATAAATGAAGTAAATAACAACAGCTTGGCTTAAGTTTCTCTGTTTATTTGATGTCTGTTGACATATATGGTTCGGGTTTTTAGCCCATTTTCAAAACTGAAGAGAACAAAACTGAAAATCCTATTTATAATGGTAGGGTAGATCTCAGGTATAAAAATATGATGTTAGTTCGGTCCTTCTCTTCTACTGATAAGAGCAATGGTGATAAATTAAACTGAAGTTGTTCATTTATAATTAGTAGGTTCTTACCAGGTGCTTAACAAATTTCCAAACTTTCTAAAAGGCCCATTCCTCTGCTTTTATTACCTACGTGTAAAATCTCGGTCCTACTGAAATTGAAGTTTTGAAGTCATTAGCGTCGAACAATGGTTATAATACGAACGTAATCGATAAATTTGCACTAGACTAAAACAGAGTAATATTAATATTATTTGTACAAATAAGAAAAACTTTGGTTCACTCCTAGTCAATAGCAAAGACTGTCGTGAAACATGTGAAAAATGCGGTATCTACAATTATATTGTAATGAATGCTCTGCATTTCACATAGGTCAGGCAGGACGATCTATAAAAAGAAGGGTAGAATAACATAAAAAAATATATTACATAATAAAATAACATCTGGTTTTTCGGAACATTGTATAAATAACAACCATTTCATAGATTTCAGTAGAACTGAGATTTTACACGTACATAATAAAAGCAGAAGAATGGAAAGTTTGGAAATTTATTTAGCACATGGTAAGAAGCTACCAATCTTAACTGAACAACTTCAATTTTATTTATCACTATTGGTCTTATCTGTGAAAAATTAGGACCGAACTAAAACCATATTTTTACATTCTTCAAAATTTTGGGCTAAAAATCCGAAAGATAGATGTCAACCGACATCAAATAAACAGTGAAACTTAAGCCAAGTTGTTTTTATTTACTTTATTGATTTAAAGGTGTTTCTCCAGCTAGAAATCAATATCACTAATTCTATATGTCCACTTAATTGGAATTGGGTTTTCTAAGACATTAATTTAATTTAATTTTGAAAGGTTTCTCGGAAAAAAATTTTTATAAAACACAAATTTGTAGTGAGGTTAGTATAATTAATCTTTTTGAAATTTAAGATATTGAAGAAGCCTTCTATCTAGTAAGAAACTCCTCTTTCTATTATTTTATTTTATATATTATATAATAATAATATTTTGTTTTTTCACTCATACTCAGTATTTTTTGGATATTACTGAGTCTTCAGAATTACTTTTACAACTTTTCTGTATTTTCAATGAAGAACGTAAAATGCTAATGGTTTTCCGTTCAGAAACCATTAAAGTTCTATCTTATTTTTTGAAATACCTGGAGGTCACGAATTCAAAAACCTTTTTTGAAGATGTGCTACATATTTTTAAAAGATCTTTTTAGAGAAAGTTAGTTTAGAAGAAATTCTTAATATTATATTGAGCATTTTTGGAGAGGTATTTAGTTTTCATTATACCGTTATGAAATAACCGTTGTATCCAGCAAGTTTTTTATTGAATAAGTTTAATCAATATTGTATTTTTTCTTTCGATTCTTTCATTTTTTTTATGCTGTAATGAGTTTTAATTTTAAATGTCTACTGAATTGAAACTATGGGCTGAGGCATTAATTCAATTTAATTTCAAAAATTTTCTTGAAATTTTTTTCTATAAAATTAAAATTTGTAGTGAGGTTGGCAGAGTTAATTTGTTTCATATCAAGAATATTGAACAATATTGAACTTGAATTTTCCATTCACCCTCCTCTCGTCAAATTCCCGATCAATATTGAGACAACTTCAAACACGAGGTATATAACGTGTTCCAAATAGGAAAAAACCCGATCCCTGTGGGGACAGTCTTACAAAGACCCACACTGACACACAATATGGGATTCACCTTTCCCTCCTACTCTCCTCTCTCCAATCGACCTGAATAGTCCCTGTTCGATAGATCATAATCCCGAATCCGAAACAACGGCAACAACTTTCTATATTCGCAAGAACAATGGTTGTTCAATATGGAAGTTCTGTTACTCACCCGTGTACTGCTCCCCAGCGACGTAGGTATCAGGATTTCCTGAAATCTCGATTTCGAAACGAACTGGATCCTGCAGGGAGCTGGGGCTGGTTATACCGTCCGGAATTTTTGCGCAATCTGTCCTACCCTCACGTACGACAGATAAGGATAGGATTATTAAGACCCAAGGATTCATTGTTTTCGTATTGCTTAGTTGTAAGATCTGCAAAAAAAATATTGGTTATAAGTGAGTTACTTCTCACATGAAAGAAATACACTTCAAGAAAATACGAATCTCATATTTCTATAAACTTGTTCACACATGAGAAAATTGGTTCCCACGCTCTGGCTTTTTCAGATTTATATCTTGAATATACAATACTACTCGATAATTCAGATCACCTAAAGCTATCGTGAATCCGGATTAACGAAAAATCCGGAATATCGCATCTTGCTTTTTTATGCAGACAAAGGGTTTTCCAATAAGGAGTTTAATTTTTAAATATATATAAAATCGGCGTCTTCCGATCTCCAATATCCACCTTTCACGGTCGTTCCAGAGGTCTTCCTCTTTTTTTCTCGATCGATGCCCCCTCTACCCCTATGTATACCTGCCTATGGGTTGCTAGTCTATTATCTGCTTTGGGATCCGTAGGTCTGACATTCGTTGTAAGTGAGAGAACCAGATTAATTGTTATTTCTTAACATCATCTGTGATGTGGTGTGAAAACCCAATTATTTCTCTGATGCGTTCACTTGTCACCCTTTCTCTTCCTGATTTTCTTGCAGCTCGCCTTGAGAAGTCCATTTCTGTGGCTCTCACTATCTTCTCTGTGGACTGCCAAACTTCAGATCCATAAGTTATCACGCTCTTCACAGTCGTATTGTTTTTTAGAGTGATAGAAGTTTCGATAGGGATAACTGTGATTAGACAGAAGCCATGTTGTTTTGACATTTCTGTTCAGTAAGCATTGACAAATTAATATGGAAAGGCTCACGCCGCAACAACGTTTACAAATTGTTGAAATTTATTTTCAAAATCAGTGTTCTATTGGCCAAACTTAAAGAACACTTCGTGAAATTTATGGTTTACATAATCGTCCATCAGAGCAGCTTATTCGCCGAACTATGGATAGCTTTCGGACAACATTTTCTCTACTCGATGTAACAACAACATCAAGATAAAGAACTGTACGTACAGAAATTATTCGTCGACGTTCTCAACAAGTTAGACTCTGTGCATCCACCACATGGAAAATTTTGGGTAAAGATCTTGGTCTACACCCATACAAGATCCAACTGGTTCAAAAACTAAAGCCACTTGACCGTAATAAATGTCGTTTGTTTGCTGATTGGGCCCTAGAACAACTTGAAGTTGATCCACTCTTTTATCGTAAAATTGTGTTTAGTGATGAAGCTCATTTCTAGTTGAACGGCTATGTAAACAAGCAAAATTGCCGTATATGGAGTGAAAACAATATTCAAGAAGTTCTGCAGGTTCCATTGCATCCTGAAAAATGCACTGTATGATGTGCTTTATACGCTGGAGGCATCATCGGTCCATATTCTGGAGCTAATGTTACAGTGAATGTTGCTCGTTACAGATCTATAATCAATGATTATTTGTTTAAAAATTTGAATGGGATCGACCCAGAAGTGTTTTAGTTCCAACAGGATGGTGCTACACCTCATGCTGCTACCGTAACAATTGACTGATTGAAAGAATAATTTGGCGATAACATTATTTCGAGAAATGGTCCAATTAATTGGCCTCCAAGATCATGCGACATAACTCCATTGGATTATTTTCTTTGGGGTTATGTCAAGTGATTGGTTTATGCAGATAAACCAGAAACGCTTTGGAAGCCAACAATGACTCATGTTATTGATGAAATAAGGCCAGAAGTACTCGAAAAGTGGTCTAAAATTGGTCTGGTCGAATGCGGTAACTCAAAGCTAGTCGTGGTGGACATTAGCCGGAAATTTTTTTAAAAATATAAATGTCATAAAATTATCTTTCAGTTAAAAAAAATTTGGCTTCAATCCTAATATAAATGTGTTTTATTTCAATTTAAAGTTCTATCACTTAAGAAGAAAACACCCGATATATACGTTCTTATTTTTATCTCGAGATATTCTTATCCCAGAGAATGCCGTTGAGTTACGCAATCGATATTCTTCCATTTTGGTGTATTTCCTTGATTGCTTCATCTAATGAACCATCCTATGTTATTTTCATGCCTTAATAATTGTATCCTGTACTGTGTTAGATGGACTCGTTATTTCCCAATATGAGATCTTGTTTTTGTCCCCCTATTTTCATGTATTGTGTTTTTTTATTTCAACTTCCAAATCCATTTTTTTTTACTCTTCAATTTGCTTTCGAGTCAAATATTGCAGGTCGTCATAATCCTGAGCTAATACGATTTGATCATCGGCGAAATTTAGTGTATGCAAAATCGTATCCGTTAAGGGTTGCCCATAATTCTACGTCTTTATTTCCAGCTTTTCAAGACTTCTTCTAACTATATATTAAAAAGGGTAGGTGATAAACAGCAGCCCTGTTTGAGTCCCTTCTAGCTGATGAATGCACTTTTTTTCCTATTTTGATCTCAGTTACAGAGTGATGATAGAGGCTTTAGCGGCTTTAATGAGCTCTATGTTTATGTTACTCTGCTCCAAGGTCTGCCAGAATTTTTTTAACTGGAACGCTATCGTAAGCCTTTTTCAGGATTTCGCTGATGTAGTTTCTGGTTTCGGGCCGTTTTTTCTCGATCAGTTGGGTCAATGTGATATCGTTGATCGCCCAGCTCGAAAACCTGCTTGTTCCTCAACTTCTAGTTCATTATATTCTCGTTCTATTCGATTTTTAAAACCTTTCCGTAAACCCTGCTCAAAATACTGAGCACTGCGATCCCTCTAAAGTTGGCGCATTTCGATCTATCGCCTTTTTGAAAATTGGGGTTAGATGAGATGTTCTTTATTCCTCTGGGGCTTTACTTGAATCCCTACATTTTCGAAAGAGCATTTGAAGTTGCATGAACAGCTCTTCAGGTGAATTCTTCAGCAGTTCTCCAGGAACGTCACTGGGTCCTAGGGCTTTTACATTTTCAAGAGTCTTATATACTTTTCTTACTTCCTTCTCACACAATCTAATTGATGACCGTATCTTCCAGAACCTGAATAAACTTGCTGCAATCTTTCGTCCTTAATGTCTCGAAGTATTTTCCCACTTTTGCTGTGTGATTGGTGATATTAGCTTTTTTCCTCCTCAGTTTCTCAGAATTCTCCAACTCTTCGAGCTTCTACTACCGCCCAGACATGAGTTTATCATCTGATACTTTTTTTCATGTTGCATCCTTTTTTTCAGATATCTTCTTTCTGACTGATTTTGAGCCAGCCTGCATTCCTCTTTATGTTGGTAATGATAGAACTTTCGATAGGGATAACTGTAATTTGACAAAAGGTAGAAGCCATGATGTTTTGACATTTCTGTGCAGTAAGCATTGACAAATTATCATGGAAAGACTCACGCCGTAACAACGTTTACAAATTGTCGAAATTTATTTTCAAAATCAGTGTTCATTTCGCCAAACTTATAGAGCAATTCGTGAAATTTATGGTTTACATAATCGTCCATCGGAGCAGCTTATTCGTCGAAATATCTATAGATTTCGGTCAACATTTGCTCTACTCGATGCAACAAGACCAACAAGAAAAAGAACTGTAAGTACAGAAGAAAATATCGCTGCTGTAAGTCATAGTGTTAATGAATATTCAGACTTGTCTATTCGTCGAAAATTTTGCGTAAAGATCTACGCCCAGAGAAGATCCATCTGGTTCAAGAACTAAAGCCACTTGACCATAATAAGCGTCGTTTGTTTGCTGATTGGGCAGCTTGAAGTTGATCCATTTTCTTATCGTAAAAAATTGTGTTTAGTGATGAAGCTCATTTCTGGTTGAACGGCTATGTAAACAAGCAAAATTGCCGTTTATGGAGTGAAAACAATCCTCAAGAAGTTCTGCAGGTTCCAGTGCATCCTGAAAAATTCACTGTATCATCGGTCCATATTTCTTTAAAAACGATGCTGGAGCTAATGTTACAGTGAGTGATGCTCGTTACAGATCGATAACCAATGATTCTTTGTTTCAAAATTTAAATGGTATTAACCCAGAAGTGTGTTGGTTCTAACAAGATGGTGCTACCTAATGCTGCTACCATTACAATTGATTCATTGAAAGAAAGATTTGGCGATAACACTATTTCGAGAAATGGTCCAATTAATTGGCCTCCAAGATCATGTGACATAACTCCACTGGATTATTTTCTTTGGGGTTATATCAAGTCATTGGTTTATGCTGATGAACCAGAAACAATAGATGCTTTGGAAGTCAACATATATACGTGTTATTGATGAAATAAGGCCTGAATTACTCGAAAAAGTCGTTCAAAATTAGTCTGTTCGAATGCGGTTCCTCAGAGCTAGTCGCGGTGGACCTATGCCGGAATCTAAAATTGGTCTGGCCGAATGCGGTTCCTCAGAGCTAGTCGTGGTGGACATATGCCGGAAATTATTTTTAAAACATAAAAGTCATAAAATTATCTATCAAATAAAAAACAATTTGGCTTCAATCTAAATTTAAATGTGTTTTATTTCAATTTACAGTTCTATCACTCTAAAAAAAACACCCGATATTTGTTCCTCTTACCATATTCCTTACGCTAACTGTTGGATCTTGATCAACTAATTTTAAAATAATATTTTCTTTATTAATGGTTCTTGTTGTTCTTGGCCTACCAGAATTTATTTTTATTTAATTTTTTTGGTCTCTCATTCCCAGATTCTCGACAACGTCGTAAACAAATGAAGGTATTTGTACTTGGTAAGATTCTTCGAGGAATCTTTTCTGCATAACACGTAACAGCTGCATAGTTCCCTAAACACTCGCCTAAGTTTACTAAAATGTCGGTGTATTCAACATTTGAGTACATTTGGTCAACAGTATCTAATTTTATAAATAACAAAGTTTCAAAAATCTGATTATTGTTAACTTATCGTCATAATTATCAATAAATGATCGTTTTCCATGGAAAACTTTGATAAAATCAACATATACCGACTGGAATATATTTCCGTTACACGTTGCAAGAAAAGAAAGCTCTCAACCCTAATTTTTTAACATACTACTCTGTCAAGAAAGTACAGGGAATTTTCAATTAAAACAACATTTTTACATTTAATCGTCAAAATTTATTGGGTCGCCTTCAAAATAGGCTCCATTTGCTCCAATACATCTATGCCAACGGCACTTCCAATTATCGAAACATTTTTTATAGGCGCTTTCCAGGATGGACCTTAGCTCTCGCGACGAATTTTGTTTTATGGCTTCAATCGACTCAAAACGGGTACCACGAAGGGGCAATTTTAGTTTTGGGAAGAGGAAAAAGTCGCAGGGAGCCAAATCCGGCGAATACGGTGGTTGCTGAAGCACGTTTGTTGAGTTTTTGGAGAGAAAGTCAGTCACAATCGTAGCTCGGTGAGAAGGCGCGTTATCGTCATGCAAAATCGATGAGTTGTTCGCCCACAAATTTGGCTGCTTCTTACGGATACGCTCACGCAAACGTTTCATAACGCCTAGGTAATACTCCTTGTTTACCGTCTGACCCAATGGAACGAATTCGTAGCGCACCACGCCACAGATATCGAAGAAAACAATGAGCATCACCTTCATTTTCGAGCGGCTTTGGCGTGGTTTTTTCGGTTTTGGCTCATTTTTTGCCATCCATTCCGATGATTGCTGGCTTGTTTGCATATCGTACTCGTAGACCCAGGTCTCATCATCGTTATAATGCGTTCCATGAATGTAGAATCGGAATTACAGCGATCCAGCATGTCTGAAGTAACCTGTTCGCGATGACGTTTTTGAAGAAAATTCAGGTCTTTCGGTACGAGTCGTGCGGCCACCTTTCTCATGCCCAAAATATCAATCAAAATCGTACGTGCGAACTCGTGGGATATCTTAAGATCATGTGTTATCTCTCTCAAGCTGGTACGACGGTTTTCCAGCACCCTTTCCTTAATTTTATCGACGTTATCTTCGATCGAAGCCGTCGATGGGCGTTCGGAACGAGGCAAGTCTTCGACCACTTCACGACCGTCCTTGAAGGCTCTGTACCACTGATATGCACGAGTTTTCGATAGAGCATTATCACCAAAGACCTTTTGCAACATTTTCAATGCATCGGCACACGAAAATTCATTTGCAACACAAAACTTTAAACAAATTCTTTGCTCAACGTAATCACGCATAGTAAAAATCGGCACACACTCTGACATCGACTGACTTAATCAGCTGTTGCAAACACACTAGTTGACAGATCCCGCTCAAGTTAGGCATAGTAATTAAGGACAGTGGTACCAACCTAGGAAAAAAATTTTTAACCTGCCTATTGCCCCGCCAGATTTAAATCGATAATTCCCGGTACTTTCTTGACAGAATGTATATCTGTTTTATCGATGATGTCTCATTTACGCGACAAAAAAACTGTATCATTACTTTATATCAGCATAGATTATTACTTCATAACTTTCAAACCGAAATATTTCGAAAACAGTTCACAGTATATAGTTTTACCAAGATTACCTTTTTGGTACTTCTTGGTGTAAAATTGAATGATGTTTAAGTTTACTTAAAGTTTCGATTAATAAATCTAATCTTAATAAAATTATGTTCAATACTACTTGGTACGAACCGTGTTACTAGCGTCCTCTATAAGAGTCAAATATACAAATTAATTCATGGGATGTAGCAGCTTCCAAAACAAATTCGTGTAAAATTTCTTTACAATGTTGCCCGTAGTTTCGGCAAAATCGTAAAAAATGTGTATAATTTTTTGTTCATCAACTCCCTTTATCTTGAATACGGATGACGTTACGAAAATTTTTTACAAAGCAAACCCCAATTATTTTTCAGTTCTCTACCTATCATAGAGACGGGGGTTACCTTGTTTTGAAAAATCCTGTATATATGAATATGAAGTCAAATATAGTAAAGAATAATTGCAAAAATATGTTCTCTTGAATTGTCTAAGAAACCAAAACACAAATCTCCTCCAAATATGTTCCATATTCTGAAAGTCCGATTATAAATAAATATTTAGTATTTTTCGGAACTACCAAACGAATGTAATTAAGAACATCTGCAGTTGTTTACAATGCAGTATCCTTGTTCTGTCTAGCAGTCAAGAGGAATTCTTGACTTTCAGTCGTTGTAGTTTTTCCCTATTCCAGTTGAAACCAGTCTCACTTTAAAAGGATCGCATTTCGCTAATGCGATTTCAAGTTGACGCTATTGTTTTTCAGGATTTGGAAATGATTGATTTTCCTTGCACGTACTATCTAGCGCACTCCAAACTCGTATGAGGTAAGAAAACCTCCGGGGGTCACAAATGAGGATGAGAAAAACAATTTCGATGTTTGCCCTTTCAAAAGAGAACGTGTCGAATGCGAAGAGGACAAAATGATGAAAAAAACATCTGGAGAGATGGATTCCGAAGGATTTTCATTGTTGAATAATAGATATTTGGATGAAAATTGGACGAACAGCTTTTTCTGTTCTATTTTCTTTTGAATCCAAAGGAATGCAAGGTTGGAAGAATAACGAATATAAGATATACACAGTGTCAAAAACGTATCGGAATTCGGACAACGGAAATCAAAATATATATTACTCAGCCGATACGCATTCTAAGGACATTAAAAATGAATCACATGTTTCTATTTCTATCATATTTTATTGCTACTATTTGGATCATTGAATTTATAGAGGATTTCATTTCTGGTGAATCGATGTTGGTAGCCTATGGCGGCCATTTTGCTTCGGTAGCATCTTATAATTTGTTTATTTTTCAGTTGTAGATGCTAAATCCGCATGTGAAGCTACACGATTAAATAGTAGTTTGAATGATAAAACTGTTTCATGAAGATTAGTGTTGGTTAGTATCGGATTTTTTTAGAGTGATAGATTTTTAAAATGAAATAAAACAGATTTAAATTAAGTTTGAACCCAATTTTTTTTTATTTGAAAGATAATTTTAATACATTCATGTTTTAAAAATAATTTCCGGCGTAGGTCCACCACGATTAGCTCTGAAGAACCGCATTCGACCAGACCAATTTTGGACCAATATTTCGAGGAATTCAAGCCTTATTTCATCAATTACATGAGTTATGTTGGCTTCCAGAGCGTCTATTGTTTCTAGTTTTTCACCATAAACCAATGACTTGACATAACCTCAAAGAAAATAATCCAGTGAAGTTATGTCGCATGACCTTGGAGACCAATTAATTGGACCATTTTGAGATAATGTTATCGCCAAAGCATTATTTCAATAAATCAATTATTACGGTAGTAGCATGAGGTATAGCACCCTCTTGTTGGAATCAAAACACTTCTGGTCGATACCATTCAAATTTTAAAACAAATAATATTTGATCATCGATCTGTAACGAGCACCATTCACTGTAGCATTAGCTTCAGCATCGTTTTTAAAGAAATATGGATCGATGATGCCTCCAGCATGTAAAGCACACCGTACAGTGCATTTTTCAGGGTGCAATGGAACCTGAAGAACTTTTTGAGGATTGTTTTCACTCCATATATGGCAATTTTGCTTTTCTACATAGCCGTTCAACCAGAAATGAGCTTCATCACTAAACACAATTTTACGATAAAAAAGTGGATCTACTTCAAGCTGTTCTAGGGCCCAATCAGCAGAGAAACGACGCTTATTATGGTCGAGTGGCTTTAGTTCTTGAACCAGTTGGATCTTGTATGGGTGTAAACCAAGATCTTTACGCAAAATTTTCCATGTGGTGGATGCATAGACTCCAACTTGTTGTGAACGTTAGCGAATAGACAAATCTAGATAATCATTAACACTATGACTTACAGCAGCGATATTTTCTTCTGTACGTACAGTTCTTTATCTTAAATATTGAATTGTATCAGTCCTTACTTGGTGAAAATCCATATTAAATAATTTGAAATAAGGTTATTCAAAATGTGATCTTACCTGATGATGCTACTGTGATAGCGAAACAATTGTTGTGAGTTTAACAATAAAAATTTGTGAAAATCAGAATAACCTTATTTCAAATTGTTCTTTATCTTGTTGTTGTTGTTGCATCGAGTAGAGAAAATGTTGTCCGATATCTATCGATAGTTCGACGAATAAGCTGCTTTGATGGACGATTATGTAAACCATAAATTTCACGAAGTGCTCTGTAAGTTTGGCGAATAGAACACTGATTTTGAAAATAAATTTCAACAATTCGAAAACGTTGTTTCGGCGTGAGTCTTTCCATGATAATTTTTCAATGCTTACTGAACAGAAATATCAAAATAACATGGCTCCTACCTTTTGCTAAATCACAGTTATCGCTATCGAAAGTTCTATCACTCTAAAAAAAAACACTCGATACAAACGTTGCGCGCGCTAAGACAAATGCGATGCGTGAAATTTTGCAGGAGAACTTAATGCTTTCTTGTCCTGCACAAAATTTCGGTCTTTCAAAGACTTCAACTTGTCAAATATTGCGTCCGGACTTGGAGTCTACACACAAACAAGGTTCAACTGACTCTGGAGCTCAAATATCAAGAGAAGTTCGACAATTTTGACTAAAAAATCATATTTTTCTATCAGGTCTATTTTTGTATGAATTACTTTATTAACAAGAACAATTCTCGTATATGGGATGATGCCAATACACAGAAGGTTCACTAGGTGGCTTTGAATCTACAAAAAGTTACTGTTTTATATGTATTTTAAGCCAACGGCGTCATTTGTCCCTAATTTTTCAAAAACGGCCTTGGTAAGCTAATTAACGTCAACAGCAAGTGCTACAAACCGATTATAACCAATTTCTTCTGGCTCAAATTGAACGATATGAACGTTGACGACGTGTGGTTCCAGCAGGATAGCTCTATATGCAACACAGCAGACGCCATGATTGAAATTATTTCTGAACGATTTGAGGGTATACTTATTTTGCGGAGAGGTAAACTGAATAAGCCATCAAGATACGATTTCACCCCACTAGACTTTTTCGTCTATTCTTTCCTGAAGTCGCGATTATGAGTCGCAAACGACCGATACATATAATCAATGCTGATATTGGTATTCAGCAGGATCTATGCGGCAGAGTCATTAAAATTTGGACCACAATATACCCGTTGTTAAAAATTGCGGCTGACATTTGAACGATAATTCATTTCATACATAATAGCAAAACCTCTTACACTGTTTGTTTTATTTCATTACCTTATCTGCCAGCCCTTTTTGGAAAACCTTTTAGATTTCTAAAACCATAAAATTATGAGATGTTGAATAAATGGAAACTATTGGACGGGATAAAGCGCATCAAAATTATAACAAAATGCCCGAAAACTTATTTGAGATTCCACACCATTAAAAATAAGATAAACTCTTTTCAAACCAATTTCATTTAATGTTATACATATACTAAAATAAAGTGGAAAGCACCGAGATTCATAACTCTCTCGTATCTTGCTTAAATCTGTTTCGAAAGAACCCTTTTGGTTTAACAGATACGTCCCTGGAGGCACCCCTAAGTTTGTGTGAGGGTGTGAAACGACGTGGAGCAAGAGCCATGCTTTGATTAAACATAGGTCACCCATCTTGAAAGGTTACTTTCAAACGATAAATGGCATTGAAAATACTTACTTTTAGAATATTAGATGGAAAATACATCGTGTCCAAAAAGCGTATGGGGTATTTTTTTGGCGCTGCATTTGAGACTGAGCGACGGTGGGGAGTGTGGAGGGGATCGTGGTGTCCGCCATTTTGTGGATTTTTAAATGATAAATAGAGGTTTTTTCTTGACAGAAGGATCACTGCAAAATTTCTAACATCATAGAGATTTATTCTGTTAACCTCATACAAATTTTAATTTCAAAAATTTTTCATTCAGAAACTTTTAGAATTGAAGTGAATAAATGTCTTTTAAACACACTGTGTCAATTAAGCAGACATGTATAATCAACACTTATCACATAATACCAAAGGGAATAAAAGAATTCAATTAAATATATATTGTCAAAGGAAAATCATTAAATAAATACTTGCAGAGTACAAACTTTTGTTTCGTAACTCATTAAAACAAAATTTCTTTCCAAAAATGCAAAACATAATCTCAAGAACTCCTTCAAAAACATCTTGCTCAAAATGAGTTCCTTCAGAAAAATTCCATAAACATGCAGAACATCTTCAAAAAGCAATTTAGAATGATCACAACAGAGACTCAGCTTCAGTTCATATTTAAAATTAAAACAAAACTAACAACAAATATCTTACCAGACAAACTGAATGCAGTTAACAGTACAAACACTAGAATGAAGTGAACTTCTGAAAATTCTACGTATTCTATCAAAATTAACTGTTCCGCCGATGACTCCCTAATTATAGCAGAGAACGAAGACGATTTGCAACGGCTGCTACGTAAAAGCATTCTATGAAAAAGCTAAATAATTCAACATGCAAGTATCCATCACAAAAACCAAAACCCTCGTCGTTTCCAAAAAACCAGCCAGATGTAAACTTTCTCTGGAAAATAAAACTATCAAACAAGTTATATCATTGGACTACCTAGGCATACAAATTTCCTCAAGTCAAAACAGAACAAATGAAGTAAATGAAAAAGCCAATAAAAGCAGCCGAATATCAGGGCACTTCGTGACACCATCTGGAATAATACCAATATGAATAAAAGATCAATAGTTAAAATCTACAACACCTGTGTTGGATCGGTATTGACATACGCTATACGCTATAGAAACTAGAGCTGACAAAATAACGAAGAATATCCTTCGAAAAACGGAAATGAAAATACTAAGAAGCATCTCAGAGTATACATTAAGCGACAGAAAAAGAAACACGGACCATAAGGCACGAATGTAAGGTGGAAGACATTGTCAGGTGGGGACGCGAACATAGAAGAGCCTGGAATAATCACGTGGACAGGATGATTGGAGGAAGGCTAGCAAGAATCGCTAGAGATTGCCCCATAGGAAGACCTCCAAAGAGATGGATAGAGTTATGGTCTTCAATATCTCAGGAGAACTGAAAGGTGGAGAATACAAGCCTAAGGCCTACAATAGGTGGAAGAAGAAGAACCCATTTTTAATCGCCAGTTACAATTCGATGCAAAACCCTTTTCTATCTGCTCTTGGAGCAGTTGTTCATACGTGAAAAACGACGTTCGACGTCTCTTGGCTTCAGTTCATACGGAACCCAATTTCCTACCTTTCGGTTTATTTC
This sequence comes from Megalocaria dilatata, assembly GCA_034642435.1. Lineage (NCBI taxonomy): Eukaryota > Metazoa > Arthropoda > Insecta > Coleoptera > Coccinellidae > Megalocaria > Megalocaria dilatata. The sequence continues at coordinate 24,493,534 of CM067858.1, read as the reverse complement.
CAGTGTTTTTACGGGTTCCTCTTGTATTTGTGATGGATTTCAACCAAGATTTGTCTCTAATTCTTCATCCTTAAACTTTGATGGCGCTCCAGGTCGTTCTTCCAAATCAAAATTGACACTGTTAAATCGGGCAAATCACTTCTGACACGTTCGTTCAGCTAGAGTATGACATCTATTAAATTACGATAAGTTGTTCTTTGGGGTGGCACCTCTATAGCCGAAAGGATATTCATTCCTCATAAATCTGATGTGAGGTCAATGTATGGGCTGAATTATAGAGAATTATGTAGAGGAAGATTTGGACAAAATAAAATTCCGACATTTATTGGGATATACATTCTGTCAAGAAAGTACAGGGAATTATCGATTTAAATCTGGTGGGGCAATGAGGCAGGTAAATTTTTTTTCCTAGGTTGGTACCACTGTCCTTAATTACTACGCCAAGCTTGAGCGGGATCTGTCAACTAGTGTGTTTGCAACAGCTGATTAAGTCAGTCGATGTCAGAGTGCGTGCCGATTTTTACTATGGGTGATTACGTTGAGCAAAGAATTTGTTTAAAGTTTTGTGTTGCAAATGAATTTTCGTGTGCCGATGCATTGAAAATGTTGCAAGAGGCCTTTGGTGATAATGCTCTATCGAAAACTCGTGCATATCAGTGGTACAGAGCCTTCAAGGACGGTCGTGAAGTGGTCGCCCATCGACGGCTTCGATCGAAGATAACGTCGATAAAATTAAGGAAAGGGTGCTGGAAAACAGACGTACCAGCTTGAGAGAGATAGCACATGATCTTAAGATATCCCACGAGTCCGCACGTACGATTTTGATTGATATTTTGGGCATGAGAAAGGTGGCCGCACGACTCGTACCGAAAGACCTGAATTTTCTTCAAAAACGTCATCGCGAACAGGTTGCTTCAGACATGCTGGATCGCTGTAATTCCGATTCTACATTCATGGAATGCATTATAACTGGTGATGAGATCTGGGTCTACGAGTACGATATGCAAACAAGCCAGCAATCATCGGAATGGGTGGCAAAAAATGAGCCGAAACCGAAAAAACCACACCAAAGCCGCTCGAAAATGAAGGTGATGCTCATTGTTTTCTTCGATATCCGTGGCGTGGTGCACTACGAATTCGTTCCAGAGGGTCAGACGGTAAACAAGGAGTATTACCTAGGCGTTATGAAACGTTTGCGTGGGCGTATCCGTAAGAAACGGCCAAATTTGTGGGCGAACAACTCATGGATTTTGCATGACGATAACGCGCCTTCACACCGAGCTACGATTGTGACTGACTTTCTCGCCAAAAACTCCACAAACGTGCTTCAGCAACCACCCTATTCGCCGGATTTGGCTCCCTGCGACTTTTTCCTCTTCCCAAAACTAAAATTGCCCCTTCGTGGCACCCGTTTTGAGTCGATTGAAGCCATAAAACAAAATTCGGCGCGAGAGCTAAAGTCCATCCCGGAAAGCGCCTATAAAAAATGTTTCGATAATTGGAAGTACTGTTGGCATAGATGTATTGGAGCAAATGGAGCCTATTTTGAAGGCGACCCAATAAATTTTGACGATTAAATGTAAAAATGTTGTTTTAATTGAAAATTCCCGGTACTTTCTGGACAGAGTAGTACTAATCATTTTAAGGAATTATCCACGTCGAAAGCATAAGTTCTAGATTAACACTTTAAAATCTTTAGAAATCAACAGGTACAATGCCCGTAAAATCCATCTGAATGAACAAACAGATGTTGACATATCCCCATTACCTGATATCTTTATATCTTTACCTAATAGCATTTTTTAGCGGCGAACTCCAATAAACAACCTAAGTTTTCATGACTTGATTTCATCATTATTTCATCACGTACTTAATTGTAATGAAACTGTGTTATACTAGACACTATCAATCAGTAGAATATAGGTAACTGAAGAAGCCACATCGCGGTGAAACTATTGTGATATTATACATTTTTGTGGAAATTAAAATACTGTCTCTTATATATTCTTTAATTAAAATACGTTTCCAACAAGTAAAGACCGAATCAAACATTTAATTGAATCAATATTGAAAAAGTAATATTTTAGAAACTTCTCAAATAAGCCTGATGAACAATAAGGGATAATATCTTGGACCCATAATAGATAGTCTGAATCTTAAATCTGGGGATTAAATCAACGAAATATCTCATCTTATTCGCAGCCACAAACTTCACATCACATCGATCAGGGATCCGCCAAACGAAGCCTCGTAAAAAACTGCATGCGAAATGTGCAACTTGCTCGCAGACACAAACTTCCAGAAACTTAATTATTCTCGCCAAGAACTGAATTGATAAATACCTCCTCCGCTTGCGAAATTAAATCGAGAACTTTCTACTACCCAGAATTCGCAATGTTTCGTTCCTATTTATTTTATAATACGGCAACAAAAATGACTATTAATTAAGGGATCTGTGAGGCTGACAGACATCAGAGTTTCAAAGGCCCAGATAACCGACCGGGGCTGCCAGAAAGGAAATTGCGTGGGGGCAATTAATCAGAGAGACATGTGAGTTTTTGATCCTCAACACGTACTTTACTCCGCGTCTTAATGAAGACCATAAGGGGTCGTCGAAGGAGGCTATGAAATTACACTTTAACGACTGGTTGCTCGAGGTACTAATCAAGCAGCTACGAGAATGACAGGGCAGATGTTTGAAGACCCACGTTAATTTTTGATATTTCGATTCGATCTAGCTTGTATGCATACGAAAGAAATAATATTTCTCCGGTGTAGCTTATGGTGGAATTAATGATGATTATCAAGAGTGATTGCTGGCTTATATGAAGTGAAAATTAGGATGATTCTCAGATGAATAGATCGTAAAATGAATACCGAAGGACGCATCAATAAAGAAGCGAGAAAAAATTAGGTTTTCTCTATAACACATATCGCTGAACTCTTCATGTGTGATCTTAACAGTCATACAAATTACATTGAACAGAAATACCTTTCTATCTGGACCAAATTATCATTTAAACTTAATCAAGAATTCTTTCATTCCGAATATTATAGAGTATCTCCCCCATGAAGAACGATATATTTATACTCGCTTGTGCTAGTATAATAAAGAATCTATGTAAAACCTGGGAATACATAAATTAATTTTGATCTAAAGAAATCTATTAAATGAAGCTCGAAGACTTGAAGATCGTAGCCAACAAGCGGCGTTAATAGTTGAAGTTGAAAGTTAGCATACACAATAGAATTTTAAAGCAACAATGTATTCTTCAATGGACCGATTCATTTAAGTTCAATCAAGGGATCGATTTATTTAAATTTACACCAGGAGGTCTTCGGAACGGAAGTTTCCACACTTTATAAGGGTAGTTAATATAGAATGTCGCGACAGAAAGACGCGATTATGATTTTAGTGCAGATATTCGAGGCTAAGATTAGGTGCTCTCAATAAAGTCGAGATAAAACATCGACAAGTCAAAAAAATCAGATAGACGTGTTTTGAAGCGATGACTTCAAAAAAGGCGAAGTGGAAAAATTTTGAGTAGATGGAAAGAACCCAACGTTTTAGAAGTTGGGAAAAAGGAAAGGAAGTCGTCGTTAAGCGCCTTGACAGACAGTGACTAATAGTTTCGTGGTCGGTATAGTTTAGTTGAATACCTTTGGAAAAATGGAGAGCTAAAAATATAGTGCTTGTTTTTGAATTAGTGTTGTGCCTTTCGGCTGAGGCCAATACCCCCATGTAGAGGGAAGAAAATGGTATCGGATTTATTTATATGGATGTCTCGAAAAAGAATTTTTTGTCTGTAACGTCACTAATATTATCTTATTGGCTTCCAATGGAAATTGTTTATAAGTAAGAACGACAATATGAATTATTGAAATTACCAGAAGTCTACCAAATATAAATTTAAGTGATACCTACTTATGAACTGAGTTGAGAATATTGTTTTACATTATCTTTTTTTATATATATATTATTTTATCTTTCTTCAAATGTATTATTTTTCCTCTATCCATTTCCTCAGAAAATACTTTCGAAACAAAAGACTTGTCCCTCGTGCGACAAGCACGAACCCTAGTTCTTTCCAAAAAAAAGATTAGTAAAGTAAGTATGTGATTTTATATATTTTCGATTTGGAACAAGATCCAGGAATTATGAGTAGAATGTAGTGAATGGTGACAGTGGTGAGGTCTAATAGTTAGAAAAAAGTTTATTTTGGGGAAAAATATGTATTATAATGTTGTACTTCTGTTTGAGATTTTTGGGAAAAAATATTTCATTACTTAAAAACTGAAATAAACTATATTCTTTGAGGGAATGAAATAAGGAATTACTTTGTTTTCTATCACTTTTTATTATAACTGATATACAGTGACTCGAGTTTCGTAGTGTTTACTACATTTTCAAACTGAATGAACAAATTAGATTTCAACTATTATATATGGGGATTGTAGACTTCGGCAGAGCTTCGAAGAGAGGGTTTTTCCAAAGTTCCGTCTGTTCGTTAAGTAGTTTTATTATTGGTACGTGCTTCTTATATTTTTCAATTTCTATGGATTCCAGGATGTCAAGTTTTTTCCCTTTCGCTTCCACGTGCAAGATAACAAGGTTGTTCAATTCTGGAAACGTGTGATCTGTAGTGAAGAAATGGTTCGCAAAATTGGAATTATTCTTCCGGTTCCTAAAAGCAGATTCGTGCTCTTTGTACCTTTTATGGAAAGGTCGGCCCGTTTGTCCTATATACACACTATTACACTCTTGACAACTTAATTTATAGACTCCAGAATTATTCAGTCGGTTCTCTTGGTCTTTCGGATTAAAAAAGAGATTAGAAATTTTATGGGAGGGTGTGAAAGCTGTTACTATGTTAATTTTTGATAAAATTTGAGCTATTTTTTGTGAAATTGTTCCAAAATATGTTAGTTTTATTAATTTATTGTTATTATGATCTGATTTGGAGATGGGGTAAATTTGTTTACGAATTAGTTGCTTTTGTTTTTTGTTTATGATGGAATTTATAGTTTTGGTTTCGAACTGATTTTTTGTGGCTATTTGTCTGATTGTATTCAATTCCCTCTTTAACGTAATATTATCTAAAGGAATTGAAAATGCTCTATGTAGCATTGATCTATAAGCAGCTAGTTTATGATTGATCGGATGGTTTGAAAAATTTGGTATTGTTGTATCAGTTGATGTGGGTTTTCTATATATATATATATCAAAGGAAATTTCATTATTACTGTTAATTAAAGTTATGTCCAGAAAATTTATTTTATTATCAAATTGTGTTTCCATGGTGAATTTGACCTTATTATGCAAACTATTAAGATATTCTAATGTTTCATTTAATTCTGAATGTGTTCCGCAGAAGCAAGCCAATATATCGTCTACATACCTGTACCAAAAAGTGATATGCTTTGCGTGTGTGGATTTTAGAATTTTTCTTTCAAAACGGGACATAAAGATTTCCGCGAGTAATGGGCTGAGAGGTGAACCCATGGCAAGTCCATCTTTCTGTTTGTAAAATTTACTATTGTATTGAAAGTAATTTTCTTCCACGCAAAGTTCGAAAAGGGTTAAAATTTCGTTTTTTATCACAGGATTGATATTATTTTTTGTTAGGATATTTTCGATTAGTGATAGAAAACAAAGTAATTCCTTATTTCATTCCATTAAAATGAACTATCACAAAGTAACGGACTACTCCATCCAATATATTCTTTGAGGGTAGGATATAGAGAAAGTTGAAAACAGTTACCCTTATACAGTTATAAGTCGGAAACATAGGAAATTCAATGTTAATCCTTAAACAACGTTGGTTCAGTGGAGCAGTGGAAGAATCAAAACCTCAGCGCGATTTGATGACGAATAAACGAGTGTTCTCACTCAATGGTAGTTGCTGGTGGAGGATGCTTCGACCGAAAGGATCTACAGTTTACGAATCATTCGCACTTCAAACGTTAGATTCGTTTGTCCATATCGGTTGGAAATAAAGAAAATCGAAATGTCCAGCGCGGAAGAAAAAATTCAGATCATAAAATGGTACTTTTGTGGTCAATCAATTCAAGAGACAATAATGCCGTAACCCGTAATTCCGTGTTTTGATTTATTATATGACTTGGACCGCGCTTGCTGCTCAGATTTTATTCAATAAGTCATTCTCAATGGACGTTTTTCCTTCTTCGTGGAAGTGTAGTACTGTGAAACTATATCTATTTATGAAAATAGGCACAAATCGCCGATTATAGGTCAGTCAGCATTATCAGCGCCAAAAAATAAAGATAGAGTAAGTTTAGGTTTGGAATACTTCAACTTTTCGTTGTTATCTTTTTAGCCATGTTATTATGGCAGAAACAAGCAGCTAGCACAAAAGTTTATGTCATTCGAAAGCACACCAAATGGGGTGTTTTTTTCTGAAAAGAAATCATGCCTATAATTAATAATTTTTCATCGATTAAACCATTGTAGAAATATGATTGACTTTGTTCACTTCAGAATTGTGATATTCTTCTCCTTACCACGCCCACTATAAGAATTTTTTGGCACACAGAAATTCTTATCTTGTAGCAAATTTAATGCTGTTTCCAGATATGCGGTCAATTTTGATGAGGCTACAAAGCTAACTGAAGTATAATTGATTTTATGAAAAAACGTGAAGTATTCCTTGAAATCAAGAAATGTTAAATTGAAGAATAACCATCAACATGTCGACCATGTGTTATATGCTATTTTTTGTTGAAAATAACTTGTATGATCCCCTTGAAGTTGGGCTCTTTTAAAAGTAGACACTCTGTATATTATATTTACAGAATCAATAATTAACAGAATGAAATTTCAAAATGACAGATTGATGCAACCAAAAATTAAAAGTTGAATGTAAGATAATACTGGCAACTTATCTACTAACTCCTGAGTCACGTAGAAGATGACGCCTTCAGAGCTTAATCAGAAGATGAATCAGTCTCTCTATCCTTATGGCTAAACCCTATTCCGTAATTAGATTCTTTAATTACTGCGCATTGATTCTAAGCTGCTGATTGCATATAATTGGATTAGAGACAATCAACTTGAACAGATACGGCACTAAGACGTCATCTTGACACTCCCTTCTACCATTTTACGAGGACATCGTAAAATGTAAAATTCAATCTTAACTCAGCCCGTCCCTCTTACTCTTCTTCAGAAGGAATATCTGAAATTAGATATCAGTAACTGAACCTGCAAGTTGAAGTGGAAACAACGTTTTATGGATCAAACTCTTATAGGATGAGAAATAGTTATGAATTTTATAACCCCGGAGAAGGTTAATAACATCATCTCATGATCTCATCTAGATGTTTAGTGCTTCAATCTCGTGAATTTGGGAACCTTCGAAAACTAATACCGCATATTCTTCCACTGTATAAATTAAGAAAATAGTGGGTTGATGGAGTTTAGTTTTAGGGACGCTGGGCGGTGATAAATGAATGTATGGAATTTTTAGGGTGTATCAAGCCTTCCACGATAATAATTGTTGAACTTTCGTCAAAAAGGGGCAACGTTTTTTTTCAAATTCATTTCCAGATAAAAGGTGGATTAATCAATCTATATTTGTTGGAAATTTATTTCCGACTGAATTTGTAACGAATTCATATAATTTTAATAATTTCTCGGACATTTGTGGAGATATTTGAAGTCTGACAATTAGTATTAGCCTATATTTCAAATTTTTACATCCATAAAATAAGGACTTAAACATCGGCCATGATTTGCTGGTAATGAAGGAAATAAATCAAATTTCAGTTCATTCTTCAACATAGTCTCTGTACGATTTCTTCGAAATTGAATAAGGTATTTTGGATCTTTATTAGGTAGGTTCATTACAATGACGTTCCCATGGTCCAGATATTTAATTTAAGCCCCTCGAAAATCTGTCAGTTTTTCGTAGAACTCTAGACGGGATGGTAGTACTAGAAACGAAAACAGCCAAATGTTGCTTCAAAATTTGGGGTAGAATCCTATTTGCCTTCGAGTTAAGCCTTTTCTTGACACCCTCGCATCTAACAGTATCTTTTTGACACTCAGTCAAGACACATCGACACAGACTTTCTCGTTGTGCTTGGATCAAACGGTCGCGCATCATTCACGCAAACAATTCTACTCTACTCCTCAAACAATTGAGTTCATTCCATACAAACTCTCTCTCTGCTCTTGAACAAGTTCATATTCGTTTTCACGTTTAACTTCTCAAAGAACACCTTCTCGGGATAACACAGTTACGCATTAAAAGGCCTGGAAGAGAATGTATGATCTGCATTATATACTTGTAATTAGGTAGTACTTGTGTAAAGTGAATCCAGAGAAAATGAGCAACGGTGGAAAAGCTCATCTATCTACTTCTCCACGAGAAATATAGTGTTTTCATCGCAATTCAAAATCAAAACTAAACCGCAACATTTTCATCAACTTTTGCATAAAACAACTGAAAATAGCACACTTCAATTTATGTATCGGGTGTTTTTTTTAGAGTGATAGAACTTTCAATAGGGAAAACTATGATTTGCCAGGAGGAAGAAGCCATGTTGTTTTACATTTCTGTTCAGTAAGCATTGACAAATTATCATGAAAAGACTCAAGCTCCAACAACGTTTACAAATGTACAGTGTTCTATTCGCCAAACTTATAGAGCACTTCGTGAAATGTATGGTTTACATAATCGTCCATCAGAGCAGTTTATTCGTTGAACTATCGATAGATTTCGGACATTTTCTCTACTCGATGCAACAACAACAATAAGACAACGAACTGTACGTACAGAAGAAAATATCGCTGCTGTAAGTCATAGTGTTAACGATGATCCAGATTTGTCTATTCGTCGACGTTCACAACAAGTTAGACTCTGTGCATCCACCACATGGAAAATTTTGCGTGAAGATCTTGGTCTACATCCATACAAGATCCAACTGGTTCAAAAACTGAAGCCACTTGGCCATAATGAGCGCCGTTTGTTTGCTGATTGGGCCCTAGAACAGCTTGAAGTTGATCCACTTTTTTGTCGTAAAATTGTGTTTAGTGATGAAGCTCATTTCTGATTGAACGGCTATGTAAACAAGCAAAAGTGTGCTAATGTGTAGATGTATCTTGGATAAATAATCGGGTTAAAACAACACCAGTTATTCGTTTGAACATAACCGTGTCGCTTACTGATTTTTTCTTTGAATGTTTGATGATTTGTTACAATTTGGCCTTTATTTGGATTAATTGGCAACTTTGAACATGTCACGAAATAATTATACATCACAGGAATACGCAAATATGCATTTCATTTATGATGAATGCAGAGGTAATGCCAGTGAAGCTGCAGCCCTTTATAGGAAAAGTTTCCAAACATGCGTCACCCGGATTACCGCGTATTCATCAGGGTTCATGAGCGTTATATAGAAGGGTGAATTCCTGGGAGCGGTATTGGTAGCTCAAGCACTGGACTAATGGCTAACACCGTTATGGAAGATACAGTTCCTGAGGATAGCGCACGACGCACTGTTGTATCAAGATCGACTGCACCGTATATTAAAAATAATAAATTTCATCACTATCGCTTAATAAGTGTGCAAACATTGCCAACCAGGCAATATTGATTGTCTGCCGATAGATGCTTGCAAAAATTGAAGAAGATCCACAATTCTTCGATAATATTCTGAGGGGTGATCAATCAACATTGAATCGGGATACAGAAACATGCACAGCTGGAAAACTTCGAATCCTCATTTGATGAGAGAATACAGATCTCAGCACTAGTTCAAAATAAATTATTGGACTGGAGTGTTGAATGGAAAGATAATTGGCCCTTCCGAACGAACGGGCAACTTTTAACTATTTAAAATCCTTTCAACATGAATTGCCAACTTTGTGGGAAGAGGTGCCCGAAGAACTGAAAAAATCTCATTGGTTCCAGAACGATGGGTGTCTAGCGCACTATCCAGTGAACGCCCGTGCTCACTTGGACGCCACCTACCCCGATAAATAGATTGGCCGTTTGGGTTCTATTTTATGGCCTCCACGTTCCCCAGAACTGAATCCGTTGGTTTTCTTTACTGGGGTTGTCTAAAAGACGAAGTCTACTCCGTTCCAATCAGAAATTTTGAGAGTTACTTGGCCATGTCCCGCAAAGCTGTTTCGAAGATTTCCGATCAATGTCATGCGTAACTTCTGAAGAGAAATTTCATAATTCTGAAATTGTTTCCTTATTCTGTATTAACTTCTCTCTGTAAGTTTCTATTACAAATTTTATTCAGTAAATACAAGTCAATTATAATTACAACATACCCATAACAAAAATCGAGAATAAAAAGTCAATTCTTCTAGAAACAATTAATCTTTACAAAACAACAAAACTGTCAGTGAAGTAACAAACCCTAATGCAGCTTACTAGACTGCGTTACATCCTCCCATCCGGAACTGAATTATTCCTAGGAACGGAGAATTCTTCATCCATATATATGGATGCAGCTTACTCATATGGAAAATATTTGATACTTTTTTTTGGCGACTATTTCAATAATCGAATTAGAAATTTTCTTCACTGTCTGGACAGGTCCAATTTTGAGTTCTTCCAACATTTTGCGGTTAATTTTATTACCATTTTCAACCTACACTAAGTCACCAACCTCCAAAACATGGTTTTTCCTGTTTTTATCAATTCTATCTATCTTTATTTTTATTATGAGACCTCACTGAGTTTTGAAAAGCAATTTTCTTGAAAAAGATTGAAATAAAATTTCAATCTTTTTCAAGAGTATAATTGGTTGAAATTTCTTAAGAAACAATTGAATAAGACATTTTCCCATATAAAAGGTACGAAGGTGAAAACTTTGTAACACTCTGTATCGTATTTTTGTATTCTTTTACACAATCTTCTACGATTTTCGACCATGCTTTTTTCTTTTTAATTTCATTTAAACCATTTTAAAATGGGCAATTCACTGCTGTGAACATGAAATTTATATAATTTCCTTTCAGGAAGTTTTTTAACTCATTTGAATTTAAACCACTATATTGATCCGTCAATAATATATCAATATGATTTTGTTTCAGAATTCTAAAAAGAAGTTTAATGAAATCATTTGCAGTCTGATGTTTTGACGTGGATATGAAAGCATATCTCGTAAAATGATTTACCAGTAGATGAAGTTATCGTTTCCTTGAATGATTTCCACCAAAACCACCAAATAGTATTTATGCAAATAATTTCGTATAGTTTTGTAGCACGTCCTAATTGAGAAAGAAATCCAAAACTTTTCCCTTGTCTCGATTTATTCTTACTACATGCTTCACATCTCTCACAAACTTCTTTTATCAATATATCCATTCTGGGAAAATAGTAAAAAGGTCTCAGTTGGTTGCTCAAATGTTTATAACTAAGATGTCCATATTTTCCATGTACTTCATTTTTGTAGAAAATATTTCCTCTCTGAACCATATTCTTCAAGTTAACCATGTCTATATTTTTCTGATTCTCAATTACATCTTTGATTTCGAATAAATTCACAACTTGAAGACAATCGTCATTATTTGCAAAATGTTCAAGAAGTGGATTTCTTCATAAACAATTGATTTTAGCTACTTGAATTATATATAATTTTGAAGTTGTATTCTGATAAATAAAAAACTGTATTTCCCAACTCTTCATCAGTTCTCGATTTTATTTTTAAATTTTCTAAAGGTTTATGATCCGAAAGAACAATGAATTCTCTACCTATAAGCCAATATTGCCAATATAAAATAGCCTCTATGATGGCTAAGTATTCTTGATATGTTTTTTTTCTTCTGCGCTGGTTGCAACTTTTTCGAAAAATATACAACTGGCCTAATTATTCCTTCTTTTTGAGGTTGCTTTAATATGGCACCAATTCCTTCAATACTACTATGGATGTTTGAATAATTATGAAAGAATTGGGATCTAAAAGTGCCAAAATAGAAGAACTAATTAAATATTCTTTTATTTTATTGAATGATTTTTCACAGGAATCTGTCCACTTGAATCCTACATTTTTCCGTATGGTTATGGAATAGTTCAAGAATTCTACATTGATTAGGAATGTATTTATAATGAAAATTTATTTTTCCAAGAAATTGCTTGATATTCTTTTTTTTGTCTTGGGAGCTGTAAAATCTTTTATTGATTTTAGATTATCATATAACGGACGAATGGTATTATTTTCTAAGATATTTCACTGAATGTTGAGCAAAGTTACACTTCAAAAATTTCAATCTGAAGATTTCGTTCAAAATTGCTTTCAATAGTTTTTGCCAATATTGAATATGATCTTCAAAATTCTCAAAAAAATCAATATATCGTCAACATATATGATACAAAAACCATTCAATTCATGTTTTCTAATAATATTCGATAGAATCCTTTGAAAAATAGATGGTGATGTTTTTAAACAAAGGGTAAGCATTTCCACTGCCAGTTTTATACCTATCTTTAACTCTGATAGGATTTGACCAAAAAGCCGAATTGATATCAAGCACTGAAAACCAATTACAATCTCTAATTTTTCGCATCATTTCATCAATTAATGGAAAAGGTTGAGCTTCCGAAACAACAATCTTGTTCAAATCTCTAAAATCATGCATAAACGCGATCTTCTATTATCATTTTTCTTGAAAGCCAGAGCCACCGAAGCAGCAAAAGGTGATGTGAATTTTTCAATCAAATCTGCTGTCAATAATCCTGCAATTTGTTGTTTTATTTCTTTTTGATCTTCAATCGAACATCTACATGGTTTTTTAGCAGTAAATTTATTTTCAAGAAGTTTTATATGAGCTTCATAAGATTCGACTCTACCAATGTCATATTTATTTTAAGCAAAAATTTCTTTATATTTTGCAATTAACATATTTATCTTTCTTTTCTTCTGTTCATCTATATGACTTATCTTGGCATTGAAATTTTCCATGTCTATAAATTCATTAAAATTGACTTCATATTCTGGATCTATCATATTTTTATTTTTCTCATCTAATTCATCATTGTTTTCTATTTTCTGTAGAATTCCAAGGTTTTCATCTTGAATTGAACGAAATTTTTCAATACAATCAAGACCAATCACTAAGTCATATCTAAAAATTTATTTGTCAATTACAATAACATCAACAAAATCTCAATATTCAAAATTTTCATTTTCAATCTTATAATACCATCTGTTTCTTCCATACCACTGGTTGTTCTGAACGTGCTCTTATACTCTTTCCCTAATTTTTTCAAAATTTCAAACAGGTCCAGTCGAATCGGTGGTATCATTCCTAGTTTTTTGGATTTGGTAATTCATCATGCACATTTTCATACAGGTCAGCATTGTAAACTGTTTTTATTTTACTTTTATTCCAACAAACATCCTGTCGATGAAATCTATTTGATGAACCCAATTTTTTACAGATCTGACAAGGTTTCTTTTAGATTTATTCTCGAACTTTAATGTCTTGTGAGAATTTTTGTCCTCATCTTTAACGGATGATGTTTTTTTAAAGGCAATGTATCAAACTTCCAGACTTCACTAATAAAGTCCTCTGTATTTTTAATTTCATTATTAAGTTTATTCTGAATGAAATTTGGTAGACCAATAACGATGAGATCAATTAGAATATTTTCGGGAATCCCGTGATAAAAGCATACTTTTTTTTTAAATTGCGTATTCCGCAAATGAACCATTCATATATTTGAAATTATAAACATAACGTGCATTTGACCAACCTCCCTCTGAAAATGTTTTTCGGAATGATTGCTTTAGTATATTCCATGACGTATCAAGACCATATTTTATTTTCACAGACGTATACCAATCTTTTGCTTTGTGTTTCAAGAATAATCCTTATATTTCAAACATTTTCTCCTCACCTATTCCAAACCTTAAACATTCTTTTTCAAAATTTTCTAGCCATAATTAGGTATTATATTTCCTTCGTTGAATTTTTTAAAAATGAAACACTCAGTGACAAGTTTTAAATGAAACTGTGTCTCTTTGGAGCTAGGTTCAACTAACGATGTAATTCCGAGGTTTCTATTTGATTCTTCAACTTCCCCCAAATAATAATCTTTGAAAACTACATCAAACTCACTACCCAAATATAGACTTGCTATTTCTCCAGGCAGTTCTATTGAAACATTGCGAAACTGACCAAGTTGTTTTAAAGACTTACAAACTTTTGCTATTTTATTGATGTCTAACAACTCTGGATGGTGTACTTTTAATTCCTGAAGACCATCGGGAAAAAGGTAGGTTTGTTTATTCAGTCTGGACGGATAGTTTTCAATTTCTGAACTGTCTTCTGACATAATTTGACAATTATTCTCGAGTTATAATTCTGAAATTGTTTCTTTATTCTTCATTAATTTCTCTCGATGTAAGTTTCTAAACAAATTTCATTCAGTAAATACAAATCAATTATAACTACAATTTACCTATAACCAAAATCGAGAATAAAAAGTCAATTCTTCTAGAAACAATTAATCTTTACAAAACAATAGAAATGTCAGTGAAGTGACAAATCCTAATGCAGCTAACTATACTGCGTTACACATTTACTTTCTGAGGAGGACATTTACCGCTTCCTAGATATGTAGATATAATGAGTGTATTAATTAAAAATGTTTGTTCTATATATTGTAGAGCCTGAGGAAGCAACAAATAAAGGTTGCGAGACGTCGCTTTAATGAATGATATTGTGTCCCATTTCCAACAAATTCCAATCCCACAATATATCTCATTTGTGAAAGATTACGATAAAACTGAATTGAATCCTATGAGAATATTAGGAAAACATAGGAATGAACAACATAGATTGCTGAAGAAACGGTCAAATGAACTGGTGAAGCTGTTTTCGTTGAAGAACAGACGCATATTCTTATTACAGTGCAGATCCAGAAATATTTTTACGAAGCACATAGCGAACATCGTTGGTTGTCTTTTACCTATACTAGTAGATAAATGTTTTTTTAGGAGCAGAGTTGAGAACCTTTCCAAATACTTCAAGAAGGCTATTTCAAATGTGGAAATTGATATAACTGTATGGAAATAGAAGAAATTACTACATTTCCTTGAACCACTATTAAATCATTTGAGAGCGCTCTTACCAGAGCACATATTCCGAAAGGCACAAAACATTAACACAGCAAAATTCGAGAAAATATTCCAGCGAATCTAGAAAATGAATATCAAGAAAATTGAGAGCCCACGAGTTTCAAAATAGTGCATTCATATATAACTATACACAAATAGACCTTCCGAATCCATTCAAAAGAGTTTAGCTCTAGGACCAAATTTTGGTTTGCCCCTACAGAAGAAGGATATCCCTATTCACAAGGTAATAAAAGACTTGGAATATTGCATTGCACATAAATACGAAGACTGAATGGAGAGAAATAGCCTCAGAGCACGTATCACTAGCATCTTAACCAATTTTTACTTGACTTTACGTGCCAAAAATTCAGAATTGCACTGAGATTTATATTCTATTTCAAAACGAAGGTACCATCGACAATGATCGAAATGTGAAGCTCTTTAGTGGAAATCTTCTTATATACCTAATTTATTCTAATTTTTCAGTTTTGTGAAAATTATAGAAAATTTTCCTTTCAATTCTGGTCTTGAAGAAGAAATTCATTTAAATGAATGTCATTTCTATTCTATGACATGAAAAAATATTCAACACACTTAACCAATGGTCTTCACATTCCGTTTGTAGTTGTTGGTAAGTTTGTTTGAAACCAGTTAGAGTATGAATAACACAAAATGCTGAAGATTTCCATGAAGATAATTTCCGTCGAAATTTATATTTATATTATTTTGGTTTCCTTATTCTAAAATTTTTTTGGATTGTGACGATTGTATATGAACTGATAGGATGATTTTCAATGTCAATAATAGAAAAAATGTTTCTGATAAATGCTTTCGTGAAAGTGTTCCAAACATCCTGAGTTTCGAATTTAACTGAACTCTATTCAACTTAATTAACGATAGCGCTACAGATTTTGGCATCTAATTGGGGATTTTAATTTTTTTATATTCACTTAATTTCAAAATACTTCAAAAGATATACTAAATTTTCAATAACTACCATGACGAATATCTCGCCTGAGAATGAACTGCTTACAATTTGAAATAATGAATATATATAAATGCAGTGCAAAAAATTTCAATCATTTTCGGGGTAGTGATTGGAAATCTGGTTCTGAAAACTATTTGTTTTTTTTAATTCTTCTCTATCTCATCTCAGTGTCTGTATCACTTTTCAGGGGAGACAAGTTATTTCTACTAGAACACATAGAACATATTAAATTCAGTTTCTGTCCTAAATAATTAATCGTATAATAAATACCTTAAGCAGAATCAAGGCAACGACCGAAAACTTGTATGGCTTCAGACGAATAAGTTGCGCATAACTGTCCAGACTATGAACTGAAGGAGGGTGCTATCTGTGGCAGAAACTTCATCGCACTAACCAACGACGTCGAGCGTCGTTGGACCGTCACGAGCGTCGATCTTGCGCCTGGTTGTTAGAACACTAGGTGGTAACGGCCTAGCACGTCTTACCGACTCTGTATTGCGTCTGTTTCTCTGGAATTCAATTTTGTACATTGCGAAAATAAAAAAAAAATAAAAGCGCTTTTCGTCGGAATTTTTATCTCCCTCATATATTACTAGTTAGATTTATTCAACTCATTTATATTCTGATATTGAACTATTTTGGCAGTTGCAATTCGCTAATTCATAATTGAAAAAAAATTTCAGAAATTATTATACTTAACTATCAAAAAATTTAGAAGCTCATACATTTTTGTGACTGAAATTTCGAGGTATTATTTCATTATCGGACAGTTCAAAAAATAGTTACAAGAATACAAGAATTATAAAATGTCGACACATAAAAGTCAAATATAAAATATTCAAATGAATTGAATATTCCAGATTTACATATGTCTATACGAGTCTAAAATATTCAATATATTTAAAATAATGAATCGAAAGTAAGGAAAAAACTTTTGTTTTATTTCCAGTAAAAACCTCAATCATGATCAGGACCGATTTCAGCTGTTGAGTCATCTTAGAGTTATACAGACGATCTAAAGTACAGATATTTATGCCACAGTATCTGTGGGTAATGGGTTTACAATTGCAGGTTTAATAAGGATGAATTTTTCACGTCTAATTAGTAACTGAGTGTTAGGTTTTTTGTGTTTTTGTAAAGTTTATTAATTTCAAGTTATTCCTAGAGATTAATTTAAAGTGAAATTGCTAGATTATTTAAGGAGGATGTTGAATGACTTTTATTAGTTATATGTCCATAAATGGCGGTTTTGTTATTCTCTTTCATTTCTCATTAATTTACAATTTTTATGTGTATAGATAAGTCAATAATTATTATTTGATAACTATATTGTTTTCATTTTACATCGAACAAGGAATTTTCAATTTATTATGCAGATATATATAACAATTACGTCCCCAGACTTCAACAATTTGGGCCTTTCAAATATGTCTCATTTTTTCCTTGAAACCTAAACGGGCCTAAACACCAGTTAAGAAATGAAAATATTTGTCCTTTACATTTTTCGTCAGAACCTATTAAAACCCAACGCCGTTTCGAAACGAAGGCACAGATTTCTCGCTGCCTGGGCCACATTTCGAGCCCCAACCCAGTTTCTCATTTTTGATCAGTTAGCCACAAAGCATCCTTGAAGAAATATTCACAAAACACCGTAACGCACTGAAGGCCTGGAAGTGAATGTATTATCTACATTATTTATTTGTAGTTAGATAGTAAATTGTGAATAGTGAACCCAACAGTGAAACCAATAAAAGTGAATGCAGTGAAAGTGAACAATATTGAAAAAGCTCAAAGAAGAATTATTCCACGAACAATATCGTGTTTTCACCGCAATTAGACCCCAAACTACACCAAAACAACTGCCTCAATTTGGGTAAACAATTCAAACTTGTAATTTCTAATATATGTATTTAGGCTGAAAATAAACCATTAAAGCCCATTATATATTCCTCTCTCAACCCCATTTGAAGTATGCTTAACCAAGAATTTGCATACTAATTGGTTAACGTTCAATAAATCGCAAGAAAGAATTCAAAAAAGTATCTTCACATACCAAGCAATTCTTTACATATAATTTTCTTCTCATCATACAGTTTCAATGAAACAAATACAAAATATTCATCCCAGCTTCCTATTATATACCTGAGAAAATTTCTCAAAATCCATAGAGAGTGTCAGAGATACATACATTCAATGAACAGACATTCAAATTCTACTATTTCATTATATGTATATATCATTCAGTACTTGCGATCTTCGAAACTATATGATTATGTCTTTTTTTTCAGTCATCCGTTTAATAAAGGACTTATGTTATACTTAGGAATACAGAAATATATTTGGATCTAAAAACGTCTATTAAATAAAACTCGGTGACCTGAGGATCGTAGCCGATAGACGGCGCTATAGTTGCATAAACAACGGGCGAGAATCCTAAAGCAACATGTAACGAGTTATCCATTTCGTGGTCCAAATTTCACAGCCCTGTTTCAATGACATATGTCAAATAGAACTGTGATCAGAAGCCTCATATGTTTAGTTGAAGGTTAGTCATTTAATTAAAAAATATATATCAGACAGTATTTTATTTCCACAAAAATGGTTGTACTACTACAACAATTGTTTCACCGCGATGTGACTTCTTCAGGTATTACATTATACTGCCTGATGGTATTCAGTGTAACTGAGTTTAAATACATTGTTAGGTACGTGACCAAATAATGGAAGCACAAATCATAAACTCAAGGTGTTTATTGGAGTTTGCCGCTAAAAATGCCATTTAGGAAAGATGTTCAGTGATGGAGACTTATCAACATCTGTTTGTTCATTCAAAAGGATTTTACGGGCATTATACCTGTTGATTTCAAGAAATTCAAAAAGTGTTAATCTAGAACTTTTGCTTTCAGCGTGGATAATTTCATAATTATTGTTGAAATTATGCCTGAATTCCTTAAGATGATGACCATATGTCGAATGTACAGAATCGGATATATAACTCCTTTGGTGTTCTTGGACACGTTTCTTGAATGATCTATCTGTCTGGCCAATGTAATACTAAAGGGCAATCAACTTGTAGAATCCGGATGTTTTTTCTTTATTTGTTCGATCTTTATTGTTTTTTATGTAGGTACTAAGATTATTAATGGTCTTAAAAGCCGCGTTATAATTGAAACAATTTTTGAAATATTTAGCAATATTTTCAGATAATCCATTGACAGAAGATAACAAAAAATACTTCTGTATATTTTCCTCCTTTATGATTGGGTACACGAGATTTAATGCCATTTTCTTTTGTTTATTGAATACCATTTTGTCTATAAGAAAAGGGCTGTAACCGTTATTTGATGCTATTTGTTTGATAATATTTAATTCTTCCTAAAAGTTATCTGAATTCAAAGGGACATTCAATAATCTATGAATAAAACTATTATATGCTGACATCTTTTGGTTGGTGGGGTGATTTGAAGTTTTATGTATTGTGATGTCTGTATGTGTGGATTTGTGAAAAATACTAAAATCATGTAAATTATCTAGTCTTGTTATTGTGAGGTCAAGAAAATTAATACTTTGATTCTTTTCTTCTTCGATTGTGGATTTGATTTTTGGGTGGAGTTTATTAATGAAATTCGTGAAGATATGTAGTTGTCGGTCGGTGCCTTTGAAACAACAAAAAATGTCATCTACATGTCTATACCAATAAAGGAAATATTTGCTTATCGGATTTAGGTGTATTTTTGATTCTAGGCAATTAAGAATATTATTTTTAATTAATAGTTTTTTTACAATTTGTATTGTTTCAATTGGAGGTATACTAGGAAATACATTTTGTACATCGAAAGAAATTAATCTACAATTTGTGGTCCATTGAATATTGTCTATAAGTTGAATGCTATTTTTAATAGCGTATTTAGCAGAAAAGTTTGTTTCGATTTGAATAATAGAAATTAAAACTCTAGATAATTTTATGCTTGATGATGTGATGAATGAAACTACTGGTCTGAATGGATTATTTTCTTTATGAAGTTGTATTAATAAATATAATTTTGGGACTTGTGGGTTCATTAAAGTGAGCGATTGTTTTTTTGAAAAGTTATTGGAAAGGCTAACAAATTGATCTATTATACTTTTTATTTGTTTTTGGAAAAGTTCAGTGGGGTTTTTAGTAACGGTTTTATATTTAGTCATTCAACAATATGGATCATTTATCTACAGTTGAGCGTGTGAAAATTGTGAAAACTTACTACAAAAGCAATGATTCTGCAGTACGTTTCGTGCATTATGGGCAGATTATGGTCGACATAATCGTTCATCTGAACGTACAATTAGTAACACGGTGAAAAAATTCAAAGAGGCTGGATCTTTTACTGATGTCTCAAGGCTCATAAATCATCGAAATACACGCTCGACCGAAAATATTTCTACTGAAAGTGAAAGTGTTGAATAAGATCAAAATTTATCAATTCATCGACGCGCATAATATTTGGGCTTCTCTTACGGCACGCTATGCCGTATTTTGCATCTAGATTTGCATCTCCATCCTTCAGTTCCTTCCGGTTCAGTTCACACAAGAACTAAGGCTAGCTGATCATAGAATGCGTAGATCAAATGCCGATTGGGTGCTTGATTGGATGACGATTTTACGCATCGAATTTTCTTCAGCGACGAAGCACATTTTTCACTCGGTGACTATGTAAACAAGCCAAATTGTCACATATGGGGCAGTGAAAATCCTCATGTACTGCCGCGAGACCATAACATCCACAAAAAGTCACTGTATGGTGTACAATTTGGTCTGGTGGAGTGATTGGCCTGAACTTTTTTGAAAATGAAAAAGGTGTCACTCAAACCATCAATTCTCATCGCTATAGCCCAATGATTTTTTATTTTTTTTTGGCCTGAAATTAATGATATGGAATTGGAAGAAATTTAATTTTAGCAAGATGGTGCAACATGCCAAACAACAAGACTCGTTTTGGCTTTATTGCAAGAAAAATTCCCAGGACGCGTAATTTCTCGTTTCGGCGATGTGAATTGGCCACCAAGTTCTTGTGATTTGGATTTTTTTGTGGGGTTATGCGAAGGGTTGTGATTATGCCGATAATAATTATATTTGCTATTCTTTCATGGTTGATGCTACGCCAGATTCTAGCCATGTCGAACAAACCGCTTTTGTTTTCTGGTATATTTCTCTCAAATATGACGTTAAACAATATGAAATACACGAACAATTCTTGGAGTTTTCTGACTGTTACGAAAAAACGGGGGCAAACATTTCAAATAGAATTAAAGGAGTCCCTCAAACATATGACATTCCTTTGGATGATGAGTGGCAAGTAATATTTAGTCCGTCTAGAAAGTATTCGGAATTTATTATTTTTCATCATTTTATTATACTTCTTTTTTGTAAGATTCTAAGACAAAAGTAATGTATAAAATAGGTTTTGCAGATAGTCGGATATGGCCAAAAATGCATGGCCACACTATTTGTCAAATATAATAATAATAATAATTCATTTATTCACTCCCAATAAAGTACATGTCACAGAATATCAATAAATATTGTTTATCGTCAACAGGTATACGATTTATGAAATAATGTCGCAACTAGAAAAAAGAAAACAGTTGAAAAATTAGTGCAATTGACTGAACTGGGAAAAAGTGCTGTATATGAGGTAATAAATAGAATAAAAATGGCATGGATATGAGGCATAGACCAGTTTCAGGAAGACTGGGTTTGATTGAAGGAAACAATTTAAACGCATTCTAAACGTTTTTCTCCTTGTAACGGCGCATACTTTATATCCAGAGGGGTGACGTTTTCAGCAGGATCATAGCAGATGTCATACTTCGGCCTATACTGATTCATGTCAAAGAGAGTTTATTATTATTATTATATCGAATTCCGTACATCCGACATATGCTTATAATCTTAACGAATTCAGGCATAATTTCAACAATAACTATGAAATTATCCACGTCGAAAGCAAAAATTCTGGATTAACACTTTTAGAATTTCTTGAAATCAACAGGTACAATGTACACAGTGAATGTTAATAATTAACTCTACAGTATTTTAGAGTTTATATGATGTTCTAAATGAACTCTCTTATTATTATTATTAATGCCCGTAAAATT
Source organism: Megalocaria dilatata (assembly GCA_034642435.1). Classification (NCBI taxonomy): domain Eukaryota; kingdom Metazoa; phylum Arthropoda; class Insecta; order Coleoptera; family Coccinellidae; genus Megalocaria; species Megalocaria dilatata. Next base: position 24,471,306 of record CM067858.1, on the reverse strand, counting down.
CCTTTTAACAAACAAACAAATGTTGACGAATGTGCATTACTGAATATTTTTCCCTAATGGCATTTTTAGCGGCAAACTCCGACTTGTTCTTCAATTATTTTGTCACGTACTTAACACTGTATTTGAACTAGGTTACACTGGACACCATCAGCCAGTAGAATGTAGATACCTGAAGAAGCCACAACATCGTGGTGAAACAATTGTTGTATTATAAACATTTTTGTGGAAATTAAAATACTGTCGTCTCTTATATATATTTTAATTATTACTACAAAGTAATTTGACATAATTGGCTGGGGAAGATTTGAAAAGTTCTAGAAAGAAACAGTTGAACCTTAAAATCCAGGTTAAGCCAAAATCCATGAAGCAGAAAAAGGAGATAATTAAAGAATAATATTGTTAAGTGAAATTATGCTCAAAATAAAGAAGAAGAAATTTTGTATAATTTAGGTTAATTATGTTCCTAGCATATTGCTAATAGTTGTAAGAAGTATTATAAGTTACTTTTGTTGACAAAATTTATATAATTCGAATTATTTTTGCCCCCATATATTTTTCGAAAATAAATTAGTAATTCAAATTTCAACCGTCAATATCATATCAGAATGAAATAAATGTCAAAAATTTTCAATTTATGATTACAAAATTTATAATACACTCTATGTTAGCTGTTAGTTACTTACATCTTGACTATATACAAGGATAGGCAGAAAAAGTTTCAAACCAAATTTTTATTGAAATACAATGATAAATATATTAAAAATTCATTGGTGAGATTCCATTACAAGTGTCGCCCAACATACTGCTGTTTTTTAAAAAGCAAATTATTAGTGAATATCAATAAGAAAATATAAATTTAATATATAAATTCCTTCTGTAAGAAGTAATTCCCAGATTTTTATTTTTCAGAGAAAATAGTTGAACAATTACGCAAAACTTTCGACTTCATCTCAATACTTAACATTTAAATTCTAAGGAAAAGTAAAATGTACTCACTACTCTGTCAAGAAAGTACCGGGAATTTTCAATTAAAACAACATTTTTACATTTAATCGTCAAAATTTATTGGGTCGCCTTCAAAATAGGCTCCATTTGCTCCAATACATCTATGCCAACGGCACTTCCAATTATCGAAACATTTTTTATAGGCGCTTTCCGGGATGGACTTTAGCTCTCGCGCCGCATTTTGTTTTATGGCTTCAATCGACTCAAAACGGGTGCCACGAAGGGGCAATTTTAGTTTTGGGAAGAGGAAAAAGTCGCAGGGAGCCAAATCCGGCGAATACGGTGGTTGCTGAAGCACGTTTGTTGAGTTTTTGGCGAGAAAGTCAGTCACAATCGTAGCTCGGTGAGAAGGCGCGTTATTGTCATGCAAAATCCATGAGTTGTTCGCCCACAAATTTGGCCGCTTCTTACGGATACGCTCACGCAAACGTTTCATAACGCCTAGGTAATACTCCTTGTTTACCGTCTGACCCTCTGGAACGAATTCGTATTGCACCACGCCACGGATATCGAAGAAAACAATGAGCATCACCTTCATTTTCGAGCGGCTTTGGCGTGGTTTTTTCGGTTTCGGCTCATTTTTTGCCACCCATTCCGATGATTGCCGGCTTGTTTGCATATCGTACTCGTAGACCCAGGTCTCATCACCAGTTATAATGCGTTCCATGAATGTAGAATCGGAATTACAGCGATCCGGCATGTCTGAAGCAACCCGTTCGCGATGACGTTTTTGAAGAAAATTCAGGTCTTTCGGTACGAGTCGTGCGGCCACCTTTCTCATGCCCAAAATATCAATCAAAATCGTACGTGCGGACTCGTGGGATATCTCAAGATCATGTGCTATCTCTCTCAAGCTGGTACGACGGTTTTCCAGCACCCTTTCCTCAATTTCATCGACGTTATCTTCGATCGAAGCCGTCGATGGGCGACCACTTCACGACCGTCCTTGAAGGCTCTGTACCACTGATATGCACGAGTTTTTGATAGAGCATTATCACCAAAGGCCTTTTGCAACATTTTCAATGCATCGGCACACGAAAATTCATTTGCAACACAAAACTTTAAACAAATTCTTTGCTCAACGTAATCACCCATAGTAAAAATCGGCACGCACTCTGACATCGACTGACTTAATCAGCTGTTGCAAACACACTAGTTGACAGATCCCGCTCAAGCTTGGCATAGTAATTAAGGACAGTAGTACCAACCTAGGAAAAAAAATTTTACCTGCCTCATTGCCCCGCCAGATTTAAATCGATAATTCCCGGTACTTTCTTGACATAATGTATATTGCGTCATTTATTGAATAGTAACTTTGATAATGCTGATTCAGTTTGATGGCAATACTAGCATCATATTTTCACGTAAACATTCAGATGAATCTATGGCCTCACAGTAGCCTCCAATATGCATGACTTCTATGCATCTTGGCGTATTTAACGATCGTTTGCCTTTTCTGTACTTCATTAGCGATTTCGAAAAGTCCATAGAAATCCATAAGATACCGATTTTTCTTCACTTCAAAATATCCAAGAAGCTCTACGTCACCCTATGATAAATCACCGAATCAAATCATCGGTAGATGGAAGTTAATCACAAAATCATTTGTTTATAAAGTTTGAGCCAATATTTTTTAATAATTAGAAATTTGTGTCTACTTATTGTAAATTCGTTCGGAATATGTGAAGTTCTATCAAATTCATACAGTTATGTCGACATCTGAATACGAGATCAACGTAAATCAATGTAAGTACAAGATTAATCAATTTTTTATAGATTTTCCAATTGACATTCAATGTCACTCTATCTTACAGAATTGATAAAATGGAAACTGCTTATATTTCGTTAATCAATATGGTATTTTCTTCAGATAACAATTAGTTATTATGAGGTCATTGGCAATTCTTGAAGTTTTAAGAACCTCTACAATTTCCTTATGTTCTTAACAAGTAGACTTGAGTTCTTGGATAAATTCATGGAGAATAGAGATTCTAGGTATATTAATCTTGTCTTAAGCTCCTACTTTATCATCTAAATTCTTCCTTGAGAAAGCTCTACGGCACTTCCTGCACTTGGAACAGTGGCGCGCTAAGAATTACGTGAGAAATGGTCGGGTCAAGTATAAGACTGAATCCCATAAAAGAAGCGATTTAAAGTTTTCTCATTTTCGTAGGTTTATGAGGTTTTTGGTGATAAATTTTCCAATCAACTGTCATTCCCTGACACAATGCACAGATAGAGAGTAATTAATTTATGGTAATATTATAGTTGATCATAATTCTACCACTTGTTATCAAATCGTAAATTTTTTACATTTCTTTTTCGTTGTGTCATTTAATAAAAATTAATATCATGTTCTTTTCGCAAAGGAGGTTAAGCTCCACATATTAAATCATATTGAACTAAGCGGATTAATTCTTCAGAGTTCAGATAAAAAATTTATATTAGAAAAATTGTTATCTTTCACTTCTTTTTATTGTCAAAAACGCATAACTAAATTATGACTGTCCCAACGAATTAAGCAAAATATGTAAAAATTAGCTGCATTCATCAAATAAACAAGTGCTCAAAATCTTCGGATATTTTGAATTCTCGAAATTTGTGAAATAAAAAAAAATTTTGACTTACCTTTTCATCGAGTAAATAATGATAGTAATGATTGGATCAGCGTAAAATGCTACCTTAAATACTATAACTTCCCAAAGAAAAGAGATAGACTTAAAATTTTCGAGTTAGGTTTGATGCCTGAATATCTCAGTCGTGTTCGTTTTTAGGCAAAGTCAGTCCAATGGTTTCATAATTTGAAATTTTCTTTTATTCTTAATAAAAATTTTTGAACTGCAGATCCAGTTGATCTGAAATTCGAGATTTGCAAGGAATTTCAGAGAATCGCGCGAGTAGAATATTCAAAACAATCACAAAACATTTGTGAGCGGAACAGCGTTGAGCGCTAAAGGAACCATGGCAACCATCCTTCGATCGAGTTTAAATTTAACATTTACATGTAGAATAACAACAGTAAATCTGATATAAAATTTCGTGAATATCGCATAATAAGAAGACCATAAAAATTTTTGTCAGGATCTTAAGGTGATATGATCTAGAGCACAAAAGCTTCTGACTTTATGTCACTGCTTTTCGCCTTTTATACTGTAGCTATTGGTTTTTAAAGTTTCCAAAAGATAAGTTATTAGTATTATAACTTTCGCTTACAATATAAAATATTTTATAATTGTTTTTTGTAACTTTTCTGTGGTCCCCCGCTGTAGCTGAAGCTGTTAGTTTATTTGTCACTCAGTACTCGGGTATAACGGTAATGGAAATTATTCAACAGACATTATTTCGGATTTGGGTAAGATTTAACAAAACACTTTTTAAAACATACTCACAGGTTATATTTACAAACTTACTTGAAGGTCAGTGTCAGAGAGAGATAAGAAAAAGAGAGATATTGTCTCTTCGTTAACCACACAAACATACATTCTGCGTTCTGACCAAAGAACTCTTATGCTCTATGATCTTAACATATATATAGATAAACTTGCCACTATCATTAAAATATAATGATTTTAATGAATATTATTAATATTATATTTGCCTCCCCATTATTCCCTCCCAGGAACTGCAATTTTTCAATACAAAACATTAAAAGAAAAAAAAATTAACATGTCGTCCACTACGAGTAATTTTTTTTTGGTAATGTTGACGGAATTTTAGAAATATCATTTGAAACATTAGGAAATAGTTGACTGTCTGTTCTAGAAGTGAGGTCAGGGGATCCTTTTTCCTACTGATCATCTTTCAATGAATACGCTGGTTTTAATCTATCGATAGAAATAGTGCTTAGTTTGTTATGTATTTGGACTGTCAAGTATTTGTCAGATCGTTCAACAACCAAAAATGGACCTTCATAAGCAGGCGAGATGCTTTCTAACTCTATCGATTCGTACAAAAACATGTAAGTATATTGACAAATCTTTATGAACAAAGATACATACCTTAGTCTTATGCTGAATGCTACATGGTCTTAATGTACGCATTCTCTTCTGCAAGTCCGTCGCGAACGATTCTGAGTCTATTTGGGCCACAGAGTTTTCAAAGAATTCACCTGGTAGTCTTATAAAGGTCCCATAGACCATGTGTGCTGTGGTTATTGGAATAATTGTTCGAAAGTAAACTGATTTTATTAAGATTATCACTAAATAAGGTACTCATCATATCTTTTGATGATTTAGACGTCAATTCACCTTTCTTGCATAATTTCGTGTCACCATCGACTAACTGTTGCCTCTTCAGAACAATGAGTAGGTTGAATTTTCTTGAGAAGTCAGCACCCAGAATACCTCTTGAGATTTTATCGATGATGAAAGGCCATTTGAATGCACGCCTTAGACCATTAATTTGGTACCGTAGGTGGGTATACGAGTACCATTAGCAGCATACAGATAAAAAGCATCATCGGAGTTTACTCGTGCTACAGGTTTCTTGTTATATGGGACAATTGGTAGATCTGCACCGCTGTCGATCAAAAATTCCAATCCCGTGTTTCTGTCTACCATGAATAAACGAGAGTTGCAGCAGGAGACATTACATTTTCCAGGGTGGACCTAATTCCATATCAGAAGTGGAAATAGCAGTATTTTCCATCTGAATTGTATTTACGCCTGGATTTCGACCTGTTTCGACTTCTGCTAGGGGTTTGACTACGCCTACTAGGTCTTTCTCCATAATTCATCTGCTTGACTGCTTTACTTTTAGTTGAATTGGAATGGTCGATAGCATATAAATCATTTGGATGGTTCATTTCGTATAGTTTATCAGCCATATTTGCCAGCCGATCAACATTTTCTTCTAGTGATGACAACATTTTTAAAAATCATTGGAAGATTTTCTAGCCACAAAATTTTTATTACCCTCTCTGATATGCCCGTGTCTGCTAGAGCTTTCAATTTCCTTAATAGTTGGCTTGGCTTCAAGTCACCAGGTTATGTCCTGTTAATAACCTTTTTATCCTTGTGTTTTATGTTTTTGAAGAGGAAATGGTGTTCATAATGGTAAGATCAGAAACAAAATTGTGTCTCCTTCAAATATTTATTTATTAATTTTAATTGACAATTTATATTTGTTGCCTTATTTATTTCATTTGATATTGTATATTGAGTTTTGATTGTATACGTCTATTAAATATGAGCGGTGCTCATGAGACATTAATTTAATTCTAAAAGTTTTTTGATTAAAATTTTTTCAAATTAAAATTGTAGAAGACTGGCAGATTGAATCTGTTTTGATATTCAAATTTTGTAACATCCTTCTATCAAGTAAATAGCCTTTTTCTGTTTTATTTAATGGCGCTGCTCGTTCAACTTCAATCTTCTTTAGTCCCCATATATGAGACTAAGATCTGGTGAAGATGCTGGCCATGAAATGGTTGTCACTTGGGGTTCTTGCATTCAAGCTTGAGTATAGGCTGAAGTATAGCATCTTGTATTATCCTTCTGGAAACGCCACCCCTTTGAATATGAAGCATGCGCCGTTTTACGGAGAAATCATCTTTATTTCGTGGCGCTGCTCGTTCAACTTCTACCTTCCTTACTCCCCATATGATTTCAATAGGACTAAGATCTGGTGAAGCTGCTGGCCATGAAATGGTTGTCACTTGGTGTTCTTGCATCCAAGCTTGAGGCCGAAGTATGACAGCTTGCATTATCCTGCTAAAAACGCCACCCCTCTGGATATAAAGCATGTGCCGTTTCAAGGAGAAAATTGTTTAGAATTCCACAATACTTTTTACTATTAATGGTACCATCAACTATACAGAGAGACGTAGCACCACGCTGTGATATTGCTCCCCAAACCATTATTTTGTTGGGAAATTTGAACGGTTGTTTTGATAGGATTTTTAAATGATTTCCACCAAGTTGGAAACAACTTTCATCAGATATAAAGACATTATTATGATTATCTTCTTGGAAACGTTGACAAAATTCTATCCTTCGTTGCTTTTGTAAAGGTGTCATTATAGAATTTTTCTGGTTTCCTTGATATGTAGCCTTGTCTTTTCAGTGACATACGGATGGTTTCTGGACATAATTTTATATTTTGTTGATTTCCTAATCTGTTAGACAATTTGCGAAACCCCAGGCGCGGTTTGTGTCATTCTAAAGCCAATAAAGCGTTTAAATTGTTTCCTTTAATCATACGCGGTCTTCCTGAACTGGTCTATGCCTCATATCAATGCCATTTTTTATCTTCTCTAAGGTCTCATATACATCATTTTTTCCCAGTTCGGTTAATTACATTAATTTTTTAACGTTTCGAAAACCTTTTCAATACAAATATTTCACCTGTTTTCTTTTTCTAGTTGCGACATTATTTCATAAATTCCTTGATTGTGGACAATCAACAATATTTGACAAATAGCGCTGCCATGCAACTTTGGCCATAGCCGTATATCTGCACAACCTATTTTATACATTATGCATAGAATATTACAAAAAAGAAGTATATTAAAATTATGAAAAGTAATTAATTCCGGATACTGTCTAGACGGACTATATATCTACATACCTTCCTTCATCAAATATTCTATGTAAAGTGAGCTTTCAACATGTAAATTTTAAAATGTAAATAACGAGTTGAACACCATTTGAAAAATTTATTTTTCCGATGAAATTTTTTTTTCTAATGAAAAATTGTGCTCAATTAGATGAGAGATTATATTGAAATGATAGTTCAAGATCGTATGTGGTGAATTTCTGTTCAGTAGGATCACAATTAGGCCAAGCATATTGAATTCTCTAACAAACCTTGTAAAATTAATTAATTAGAGTTTTGAGGTAATTTATACGTTATTTGGAAGCTTAGAGTAGTATGAAAACAGTCCCATATTTGAAGTAAGTTTGCGAGCGCCTTGTCTGACTACAGAATGTTTCATCATCAGAAAAATGGCACTCAAGCTTACAACCTAGCTTATAAGAATATATGGAAATGTGTTGATTTGAAACTGGCGAAAGTAACGAATCAACTAATCTTTTAATAGCAAACAAGCATCCCACTCAATGGGGTGAACATCCATTTACAGAACTCGGTCCTAGTCGATCGATTTCCTTTCGGAATAATGTGTGAAACAGGAGGTAATGTTAAATCCTACCTCTTTGCTAATGGGTTGGGTTTTGTAGGGTGCAGCATAGTTCTTACAGACTATCACACGAAAAGTTATTAATATCAGGTCTGAGTACACAATTTTCTGAAGAATGAACATTTGCGGTGACTGCGTTGAAAATCAGAAAATATTTGTATTTTTATGTATGGAAAGTGTATATGTGAGTATGGTGGGATACTGCACTTTAATGAATAGAAAGGCAAAGCGTAAGATTAAAAATGATTAAAAAAATTTGAATATTAAAACAAATTGAAATATGTTTATCTTCTACAATTTTAATTTCAAAAAAATTTTTTATTCGAAAAACTTTTAGAATTAAATTTACTGTCTAAAACAAGCACCGCTTACATTTAATAGACGTATACAATCAAAACTCAATATATAATATCAAATGGAATGAATAAACCAACAGATATACGAAAGTCATTAAAATTAATAAATAAATATTTAAAGGAGACAAAATTTTGTTTCTGGTCTTACCTTTAAGAACACCAATTGCCTTTTAAAAACATGAACACACTTAAAGCACTTCTCAAAGAATATAATCTATTTGAAATATTTAATATATTCAAATATTCGAATAAGTTAATTCAGAAATCTCTAAAAATATGCACTATATCTTCAAAAAACAAATATAATTCTGAGCAATTCCGTCTTCAGTCCTCAATAATATTCCAAATATCAAAATCAAAAACTAACCTATATCCAAACCCTCAGCACGTGTAAAAGGACAAATGCTTCGAAACACAGATCAACTTTATAATTCAAGATTGATCTATGTTCTAACAAAATCAAAGAACAGTGTGAGTTATTTTTAAGGCTTATTTAAATTCATTGACATTCCATAATGAGATTTATTGAAGCCAAAACATAGTTATATATTATATATAAAATAAAATAGAAAGGCCTTTTACTTGATAGAAGAAATATAACAAAATTATAATATTAAAACAAATTGAAATATATTTATCTTCTACAATTTTAATTTCAAAAAAATTTTTATTCAAAAAACTTTGAGAATTAAATTAATGTTTAAAAAAAGCACCGCTTACATTTAATATACGTATATAATAAAAACTCAATATATAATGTCAAATGAAATAAATAAACCAACAGATATACGAAAGTCATTAAAATTAATAAATAAATATTTAAAGGAGACAAAATTTTGTTTCTGGTCTTACCTTTAAGAACACCAATTGACTTTTAAAAACATGAACACACTTAAAGGACTTCTCAAAGAATATAATTTATTTGAAATATTCAAATATTCGAATAAGTTAATTCAGAAATCTCTAAAAACATGCACTATATCTTCAAAAAACAAATATAATTCTAAGCAATTCCGTCTTCAGTCCTCAATAATATTCCAAATATCAAAATCAAAAAACTAACCTATATCCAAACCCTCAGCACGTGTAAAAGGACAAATGCTTCGAAACACAGATCAACTTTATAATTCAAGATTGATCTATGTTCTAACAAAATCAAAGAACAGTGTGAGTTATTTTTAAGGCTTATTTAAATTCACTGACATTCCATAATGAGATTTATTGAAGCCAAAATATAATTATATATTATATATAAAATAAAATAGAAAGGCCTTTTACTTGATAGAAGAAATATAACAAAATTTGAATATTAAAACAAATTGAAATATATTTATCTTCTACAATTTTAATTTCAAAAAAATTTTTTATTCAAAAAACTTTTAGAATTAAATTAATGTCTAAAACAAGCACCGTTTACATTTAGTAGACGTATATAATCCAAACTCAATATATAATGTCAAATGAAATAAATGAACCAACAGATATACGAAAGTCATTAAAATTAATAAATAAATATTTAAAGGAGACAAAATTTTGTTTTTGGTCTTACCTTTAAGAACACCAATTGACTTTTAAAAACATGAACACACTTAAAGGACTTCTCAAAGAATATAATTTATTTGAAATATTCAATATATTTAAATATTCGAATAAGTTAATTCAGAAACCTCTAAAAGCATGCACTATAATATATTAAATATTTCAAATAAATTATATTCTTTGAGAAGTCCTTTAAGTGTGTTCATGTTTTCAAAAGGCAATTGGTGTTCTTAAAGGTAAGACCAGAAACAAAATTTTGTCTCCTTTAAATATTTATTTATTAATTTTAATGACTTTCGTATATCTGTTGGTTTATTTATTCCATTTGACATTATATATTGAGTTTTGATTATATACGTCTATTAAATGTAAGCATTGACTTAGAAGTTCAACTAGTTTGTTTCTTTCACCGATTGAAAATTAATACGTTTTTCGTGCTCATTCAAGCTAAGTGGTTGTTTTCATGATGCCTGGTACCATTTTTTGGTACAACACTTTGTATTTGATTTCATCAGGGGTCATTTAGTCAGTTGCACCTGTCATAGTAGATCACCCATGTCATCTGTTCAACTCCTCAATTAAATGTGAAAACTTTTCATCAATATTTAAGATATCCAAAGTGATACCAATACATAAGAAGGACGCAGATTAAATATGAAATTTCCGCCCTATTTCAATGCTCATTGTTATATAGAAAGTATTTGAGAAAATTGTTTGTCAGAGAATGTATCAATTCTCCAGCAAATTCTCCATCTTGTCGGTTCATCAGCATAGCTTTCGTGTTGACAGATCAACGCAAACTGCTTATGCTGAGTTGATGGGACTTTGTTTATTGTTCTTTGGATGAGGGTGATCATGCAGCTGGCATATTTTTCGATTTGTCATGGCCTTTCGATTGCCTCCATCATAAGTTTATTTTCGAAAAATTATTTCAGTTGGGATTCAGGGATATCTATATTGATTGGATTTGAAGTCACAATGTTCTCTATTTGTTGAACACGGTGCTTTTACTTCACGTGAGTACTATAATAATCCAGGTGTATCTCAGGGATCCGTCTTCGGACTTCTTCTTTAAATTTTTGTCAACGATTTGCCTGATTTCCTGACTGCATGTATCATTGTAATGTTTGCTGATGACACATCATTGGTGGTGAGCGCGAGTAGTGTTCAGGGGATGACGGAGATTTGTGAGGGACTTATCCAATGTTTTACTGATTGGGGTTGAATAAACTCATTAATTGTAAATTTCAACAAGACTCGAATTGTGAAATTCCAGATTCGAGATTCTGTTTAGGCTTCAACATTTTACATCAATCCAAATGAAGGCATTTTTGAATCTCCTGATACTGCTAAGTACCTTGGTCTATACGTCGATAAAAATCTGCAGTGGCATTATCATATCGATAAGTTCTGCAAAAAGCTCAGGAGCTCCTACTATCCCTTGCACAGACTGAAAAACACCCTTCCCCTTGATGTCTATGTTACAACGTTGTTCTTTGGAGTTCATCGTCTGAAAGAGGTCGAGTGCTTCCCCTTATATTCTGAAGCCCCGAGAATCGTGTAGAGATACCTTCAGAAAATCAGGAATTTTAACATTTCCTTGTGTATATATGATACATTGCTTGTTATTTGTTAGATCTTACCTAGATGGCTTGATGATGTGCGCAGATTTTAATTATGAAACTATACACCAAAATATTATTTGCATACCAAACCACAACCAGCAAGTATGAGTCGTGTCACCACAAGTGCATTACATTAAATGATCACCTGCCAAATAGCTACAAAGTATTGAACATTAAGGAATTAAAAAGAAGTTTAAAAAGTCTACTCATTGAAAAGTGTTATTACAGCACAGATGAATTTCTCACTAGTTTATTAAGTTAAGTTATCATGGTAAATCAATTTTATGAGCCATTTGTTTTTTTTGTCTTATTTCTTGTTGTCTTCCTTTCTTTTTATTCTATTCTGTATTGTATTGCATTGAATTTATATTTAATTGAAAATTATGTTATGTATCCTATGCATCATTGCTATATCCTAAAGGAAGAATAAAGATTTATTATCTATTATTAATATTATAACCATACAAAGCCCTCATAAATATTTTGTACTGTTCTCGCATTACTTTAAGCTTTTGAATAACATAGAGTACATATATTAGGAGTAGAAATAAGTTCGTACGGTTTTGATAACAGATGTCGCTGCTAGTTTATTATTTCATTGTTTCATCTAGCATCACCTTCATCATCATTAGGCTTTCATTTCAGTATCGGTCCTTTCGCTGAAGTATTTAAAACACAGTTTCTATGTGCTCTGAAAATGTCAACTTTTGTACCAAATAATGTATTTGTGCAGGGAGTTTTATTTCATTACTTCAATATTAAAAGAAAGGCTGCCGAAAGTCATCGCATTTTAGTGGATGTTTATAGTGACCATACTTTATCTGAACGAACGTGTCAGAAGTGCTTGCCCGATTTAAAAGTTTCTATTTTGATTTGGAAGACGAAGAACGACCCGTAGCGCCACCAAAGTTTAAGGATGAAGAATTAGAAAGAAGGCTCAATGAAGATCCATCACCAATGTGAGAGGAACTGACAAAACAATCGTAGTCGCTCAATCAGCCATTTGTGATCGTTTAAAAGCAATGGGTATGATCCGAAAGGAAAGAAATTGGGTGTGGATACATCATCATGCTGTGTATTTGGCGAGAACAGCTGACTGTGTTGTATTATGAGCTATTACAATCGAACGAAAGGATCTCATTGGAGGCCTACCGACGATATTTAATGCGTTTGAGCTAAGCATTGCGAGAAAACTGGTGCAATACGCGATAGACACGACAAGGTTATTGACAATGCATACATACACGGCCACGTTGCGTCGCTCGTTGAAACGTACTTTTAAACAATCAAGACATCAGTCCTTCCGATTAATATTTCTTCCAATCGATGCAATATGGTCTGGCTGAACAGTTCTTCTGCAATTACAATTAAATTCAAAAAATGGATCAATGCATGGATAAGGCCAAACAGCCAGCCTTTTTTGCGATGGGATCCGTCAGTTGTCAAAAAGATAGAAAAGGGTAGTGGTTAGTGGTGGACAATACTTTGAATTTTGAATATATAACCAATTTTTCACAATGAATCTTCAATTTTTGGCAAAAAAACCTCTGGCGATATTATGTCTTAGCAGTGTAATTCAAAGATAATAACATAAAAGTATATCGGCACGAGAAGGTCAGTTATCTACTGACTACTAACTTACATTGTGAAGGATGATAACGTGAAAAATTCAAGACGATAGGATCAGGTAGGCGATAAAACCGGGGAGCTTCGCTCCACTTGTCAGGCTACAGAGTTTCGATACATAGAAAATTCATATAAATTTACAGTATTCTAGAGAGCAATGGACCCTTCCTGGATGATGACCCCCACACAATATTGTGCCATTAACCAGCTTATATGCAATTGCGTAATAATGCCTATATCGGTGTTAACACTAAGTGAATGTGTTTATATATACCTGATAATTGAATTTTATCTATTTTCGTCTCATTATTTTCCATGAATCTGCTAATATTATTATTGTTTTTAATAATTTCTTTTGTCAATAGTGCTCTTAGTTGTTTACTATAATAGTATTTCCTAAATAAGTGAGATTAACGTATTAATTTTTTGATAAATCATAACCGAATGGATAGTTTCCTCTGAAGGCATTCTTTAGTTATTAATTTTATGAAATTTGTTTTCTAGGAAATCTATAAAAATTTTAGCTAAGAAAGGACTCATTATTGAACCTTCTTGACTTGTTTGTGTACATAACGTCGTTGAATGACAATAAATTGGTTAGCATGAATATTCAATAAATTTTTTCTAATGATTTTTCTATAAGTTTGATTACTTCTAACAAAGGGATACCAATAAAAACGTTCTAAGCATCACATCAGACTCATTTTGCATTACCTGATATAATAATAGTAATATCATATTTTTCCTTGTTCCCATAACTTTTGTCGTTTAATATTTCCTCGTAAATGTAATAATAATAGCTGACGAGTCTGGATAAATTTAACGCAGGTGCTGCAAAATATGAAAAAAACAGGCCTGCTTGGGTAATTTTCTTCGCTTAAATTAATCAACGAATATGATTCTGGTGGTTGAGGATTACTAATTATTAATTTGTTTTTTGTTATAATAAATGACTATACCTCATGAGGCAATCCCTACCATTATAAAGATCGTTTGGGCAATTTGCGTGAAGACTGCAGGAAATATGAAAGAACGAATCATTTCCGATTCTTCATAAAAAGCATTTTAATTGATGATACTTAACCATCCTTGTGGAAGTGGTAGTCCGCTTCCAAAATTTACATAAGAAATATGGAGTCATCTAATAATTGAATGTTTTTCTGCACTTGCTTGTTTCAAATATTGGATGGAGTAGTCCGTTACTTTGTGATAGTTCATTTTAATGAAATGAAATAAGAAATTACTTTGTTTTCTATCACTTTTAATTATAACTGATATACAGTGACTCGAGTTTCGTAGTATTTACTACATTTTCAAACTGATTCAGTTTGATATTAAAATATTTGAGTAATTTTATATAACTTTTATCAAGTATTAACCTCTATTTATGTTATTTTATTTATAATATATAATTATTTGGTTTCCATAACATTCTTTATACAAACAGTCCTTGTGCTATAACAGAGGCCGTTAAATTGTCTTTCAATCTTTTAGATCAAGGATAAACCACAGAATTATTTATTTGTAACATAACCTTATATTACATTTAAATCTTTCAGTATTCATTTACCAGAAGTTTTCTAATTTGTAGAAGGGTGAGTAAATTTTTTTTGTTGATTGATGTTTTATTTTATTGAATATGTATTACTTGAATTCTGACGAAGCAAAGTCTCTCTTAAAACTTGTTTTTCAGTAATGTTTTTACATATCTTGAGATTTTATAGAAAGTTACTTAGTTAGATATTCAATAATATTGAATATTCTAAGTAGAATAGTTTTAAGATGAAATTCTTAAGATTATGTTAAACATTTTTGAAAGATATTTGTTTTCATAAGATTGATCAGCATAAACAAAATTTTGTCTACTCAAAATATTTAATATATAGAATTTTGGTTAACAATTTTTATTTATTGGATTTTGTTATATCATTTGGATGTCTTATAATGAATGTTTATTTTATATGTCGTTTGATATAAGTTGTACTTATATGACATTATTTTAATTTAATTCCTGAGGTTATAATTATTGAATATATTTTTTTGAAATTGAATATGTAGAAGGCTAATATTAAAATATTTAAATAATATAATAAAAATGCTGGCTATGGTGTCAGGGTTTGCGGGTTCGAATCGCGCTGCGCCCATGAATGTATTTGTGTACATCAGGTGGTGGGGTATGGCTAATGACCACAGCAGTCGATGCCATAAGTCACAAAAAAATAATAATAATAATAATTACTGCCATCAAATTTACATCGTTTGTCAATAATAAATCGTTTATAGTGAAAATCCCAAAAATTCTTCTGCTGAATAAAATGCATTTTTAACTAAAATATCATGAACTCTCTTTTTAAAAACACATTCTGATCTTACGTCTGCAGGTAATTTATTGAACATTTTGATTCCCCAGTAGTGCGAGATATTTTGCGTATTTTTCTTCCTGTGCAATGATGTAATCAAATCATTCTTATGTCTGGTGTTAAATGAGTGATGGGTCCCATTTTTTGGTATGTTGGATCTGTTGTAGTGCATGTATTTGAGACAATACTTTATATAAAGGGGTGGAAAGGTAAGTATCCCATTTATATCAAGAGATTTTAATGACCTGAGTTTGGTGTATACATGATGATGTTCATCTTATGGTTGAAATTTCACAGTTCAATAACTCTTGAACTAAGTTTTGTCACCCCTTACTATCGCCTTCCTTCAATATTTCTGAAATCGAATGAATCAGATCCGGACTAGGAAAATTTTAGACTTTTTATATTTTCGTTAATATTGGATCAGCCTGTACGTGAAAATTATGAAATTTTTCGTTTTCGTGACACAAAAAAGTAATTAATGGGAAATATTGAAAACTCTGCTTGGCACCATCATACAGGGTGATCAATAAATATGATTTCTAAAGAAAAAAATTTTTAAATTTTTTCAATTGGCTTGATTGATATTTCACCATGTAGCTGTAATTATTGAATCAATTTTCAGCTATGACAAAAAATACATAGGCTCAATTTAGTGATCATAGTTCAATTATGTAATCTATTGATTGAACTATTGAAATTTTCCTGAATATCAAAAGATGTATTTTTATTTCAATATTGGAAGGCTTATGTAATTTCAACAATTCACTTGAATATACTACATTCTGTCAAGAAAGTACCGGGAATTATCGATTTAAATCTGGCGGGGCAATGAGGCAGGTAAAAATTTTTTTCCGAGGTTGGTACCACTGTCCTTAATTACTATGCCAAGCTTGAGCGGGATCTGTCAACTAGTGTGTTTGCAACAGCTGATTAAGTCAGTCGATGTCAGAGTACGTGCCGATTTTTACTATGGGTGATTACGTTGAGCAAAGAATTTGTTTAAAGTTTTGTGTTGCAAATGAATTTTCCTGTGCCGATGCATTGAAAATGTTGCAA
Source organism: Megalocaria dilatata (assembly GCA_034642435.1). Lineage (NCBI taxonomy): Eukaryota > Metazoa > Arthropoda > Insecta > Coleoptera > Coccinellidae > Megalocaria > Megalocaria dilatata. The sequence continues at coordinate 24,454,598 of CM067858.1, read as the reverse complement.
AAGACCTTTGGTGATAATGCTCTATCGAAAACTCGTGCATATCAGTGGTACAGAGCCTTCAAGGACGGTCGTGAAGTGGTCGCCCATCGACGGCTTCGATCGAAGATAACGTCGATAAAATTAAGTAAAGGGTGCTGGAAAACCGTCGTACCAGCTTGAGAGAGATAGCACATGATCTTAAGATATCCCACGAGTCCGCACGTACGATTTTGATTGATATTTTGGGCATGAGAAAGGTGGCCGCACGACTCGTACCGAAAGACCTGAATTTTCTTCAAAAACGTCATCGCGAACAGGTTGCTTCAGACATGCTGGATCGCTGTAATTCCGATTCTACATTCATGGAACGCATTATAACTGATGATGAGACCTGGGTCTACGAGTACGATATGCAAACAAGCCAGCAATCATCGGAATGGGTGGCAAAAAATGAGCCGAAACCGAAAAAACCACGCCAAAGCCGCTCGAAAATGAAGGTGATGCTCATTGTTTTCTTCGATATCCGTGGCGTGGTGCACTCCGAATTCGTTCCAGAGGGTCAGACGGTAAACAAGGAGTATTACCTAGGCGTTATGAAACGTTTGCGTGAGCGTATCCGTAAGAAGCGGCCAAATTTGTGGGCGAACAACTCATGGATTTTGCATGACGATAACGCGCCTTCTCACCGAGCTACGATTGTGACTGACTTTCTCGCCAAAAACTCAACAAACGTGTTTCAGCAACCACGGTATTCGCCGAATTTGGCTCCCTGCGACTTTTTCCTCTTCCCAAAACTGAAATTGCCCCTTCGTGGCACCCGTTTTGAGTCGATTGAAGCCATAAAACAAAATTCGGCGCGAGAGCTAAAGTCCATTCCGGAAAGCGCCTATAAAAAATGTTTCGATAATTGGAAGTGCCGTTGGCATAGATGTATTGGAGCAAATGGAGCCTATTTTGAAGGCAACTCAATCAATTTTGATGATTAAATGTAAAAATGTTGTTTTAATTGAAAATTCCCGGTACTTTCTTGACAGAGTAGTATAGTGTTCAAGTAGAGAGTTAGTTTCATTAATGAAACGAATTTATTTGAGAAATCTTTTGATCAAAAAAATGGATCATGAATAGTTCAAAAAATAATCCAAGGGTGTCTGATCGGGAGATCAAGGAGGTCAAGCTACATATCCACCTCTGCCAATCAATCTGTTTTCAAAAGTATTAGTCAAAAATTCGTGCACTTCACTCGAATAGTGCGCAGGTGCTCCATCATGTTGCAAACACAATATTTTCATTGGAATATTTTCTAACAAACCAGACAAAGGCATTCTCCTATCAACCTATTTTCAAAAATATGATCGATATCAATCGATTTTTGTAGATACCGCACCAAACATTTATCGAGAATCTAACTTGGGAATATTTTTGAATTACTGATTTTGGATTATTCTGAACCCATACGTGAAAATTACAGGAATTGTTGAATTCATCCCCAGTGAATTGCGATTCATCGGTGAACAAAATCCGCGAAATTATTCTCCTATGGCCTATGGTCCATTGACAAAAAAATGAGCCTTGAAATTTCATCGCCTTGTTCTAATTTTTGCATAATTTGTTGATGATAGGGATGCATTCTGGCGTTTTTGATTGCTCTATGTACCCTTTTTTAGGGACCCTCATCTGTTTGCATATTCTACGCGTACTGGTAGATGGATTTTCTGCCACTAGTTCCAGGATTCTATTCTCCTCATTTGCACTTTGTTTTGTGGTATGATTAACTTTTATTTCAAAATTTCCTTTTTCACGAAGCTGTCTATAAATTCTTGTGAAAAGCGTATGATGGAAAATTCTATGGTTAGGGTACTTTCTTGAATATTCACTTACTGATTTACTGGAATTACACTCACAAACACCATACATCAGAATCATATCCGTATCTCGGGAGTCTTTAAAAGGCATTTCTAAATTTATTAATAGAACAAATCGCCAAATAGAGCAATTTGATGTCAAATTTGAATGTTTAATTGTTTTTTTTCAGCGGATCACCACAGATCGTAGAAAAACGATGAATCGCAATTCGTTGGCGATGGAATCAACAATTACAGTAATTTTTGAACTATGGGCTGTGGAAAAGTTGAAAACAATGATTCCATTTTTTAATTTGAGGAAAATTTAAGAAAGGCAATTGCAGAGAGTGACAAAACTGTAAAATTCGAAATAATTGTACCGATAAGTTCAAGATTTATTGAACTATGAAATTTCACTCATAAGGAAATGTTTATTGATTACCCTGTATGATGGTGCCAAGCAGAGATTTGGAATTTTTATTATGAATTAATATTTGTGGTAACGAAAACGAAAAAATTCATAATGTTCACGTACAGGCTGATTCAGTATTCACCAAAATGAAAAAAGTCTGAAATTTTCCTAGTCCGGATATGATTTATTCAATTTTAGTGATATTGAAGGTAGGCGATAGTAAAGAGTGACAAAGTCGAAATCATTCGGTAGATTAGTTCAAGAGTTATTTTACTGTGAAGTTTCACCCATAAAATGAACATAACCCTGTATATTCCAAATTAAGGCACTCTGGCAATTGACACCTCTAGACACGAGTCCAGAACGATCACATTAATTCATGGTATCCGTTTGTCGCATTCTTCCTGGGAAATCCTGTATATGATGTCCAGGCTACTCAGAGGTATACTCATCGGCTTGATAGAAGTTCATTGAATTTGTTTCTGTCTGTAATACTAATATAACATAAATAGAGGTTAATACTTGATAGAAGGTATTTAAAATTATTTAAATATTATTCTACATGTTTAATTTCAAAAAATTATATTAATAATCATAACTTCAGAAATTAAACTTAATTAATGTCATATAAGTACAACTCAATTCAAACGACATATAAAATAAACATTCATTATAAGACATCCAAATAATATAACAAAATTCAATAAAAAAAAATTGTTAACCAAAATCCTATAAATGAAATATTTCTAGTAGACAAAATTTTGTTTCTGCTGATCAATCTTATGAAAACAGATATCTTTAAAAAATTTTTGACAAAATCTTAAGAATTTCATCATAAAACTATCTTACTTAGAATATTCAATATTATTGGGTATCTATCTAAGTTACTTTCTATAAAATCTCAAGATATGTGAAAACATTACTGAAAAACAAGTTTTAAGAGAGACTTTGCTTCGTCAGTACTCAATTAATTCATATTTAATAAAATACAACATCAATCAACAACAAATTTATACTCACCTTTCAACAATTTAGAAAGCTTCTGGTAAATGAATACTGAAAAATTTAAATGGAGTGTAATGTTAACTACAAATAAATAATTATGTGGTTTACCCTTGATCTAAAAGATTAATAATAATAATAATAATAATAGTGCCTTTATTCATACATTTACAATATATAAACATAGGGCGAAGTCTAGCTTAAAGCTACTCCACTCAACCCTGAAAAAAAAAACAAAAAGGAAAAAAAACCAGAAGGATAGAAACAAAAATAAGCGAAAAATAAAATAAAATTAACCAATCAATTACATTGTGAGTAAACAAAACATATTTCATATTCATAAAATTATCCTGATTTATAATTGGCTCATCAAGAATTTTGACTTCAAAATTTTTCTCAGTGAGCCCAAAGAAACGCCGTCACACGAAACTAAAAATTCATCATGTAACTTCACCGCATTGAAGGTGAAGGAGCGCTTGAAAGGCAATTTAACGGCCTCTGTATAAAGAATGTTAAGGAAACCAAATAATTATATATTATGAATAAAATAACATAAATACAGTTTAATACTTTATAGAAGGTATTTAAAATTATTTAAATAATTTAATAGTAGCCTTCTACATATTTAATTTCAAAAAATTATATTTCATAATTAAAACTTCAGAAATTAAATTAAATTAATGTCATATAAGTACCATTTATATCAAAGGACATAAAATAAACATTCATTATCAGACATCCAAATGATATAACAAAATCCAATAAATAAAAATTGTTAACCAAAATCCTATGAATTGAATATTTTGAGTAGACAAAATTTTGTTTCTGCTGATCAATCTTATGAAAACAGTTATCTTTCAAAAATGCTTAACAAAATCTTAAGAATTTCATCATAAAACTATCTCACTTAGAATATTCAATATTATTATCAGGATAATAATAAATAATAATAATAATAATTGGATATCTAACTAAGTTACTTCAAAATCTCAAGATATGTAAAAACATTACTGAAAAACAAATTTTAAGAGAGACTTTGTTTCTTCAGTACTCAAATAATTCATATTCAATAAAATATAACATCAATCAACAACAAATATATACTCACCTTTCAACAATTCAGAAAGCTTCTGGTGAATGAATACTGAAAAATTTAAATGGAGTGTAATGTTAACTACAAATAAATAATTCTGTGGTTTACCCTTGATCTAAAAGATTAAAAGGCAATTTAAGGCCTCTGTATAAAGAATGTTAAGGAAACCAAATAATTATATATTATGAATAAAATAACATAAATACAGGTTAATACTTTATAGAAGGTATATAAAATTATTCAAATATTTTAATATTAGCCTTCTACATATTCAATTTCAAAAAATTATATTTCATAAATTTTCATTGATCTAAAAGATTAAAAGGCAATTTAAGGCCTCTGTATAAAGAATGTTAAGGAAACCAAATAATTATATATTATGAATAAAATAACATAAATACAGGTTAATACTTTATAGAAGGTATATAAAATTATTCAAATATTTTAATATTAGCCTTCTACATATTCAATTTCAAAAAATTATATTTCATAATTAAAACTTCAGAAATTAAGTTAAATTAATGTCATATACGTACCACTTATATCAAAGGACATATAAAATAAACATCTATTATAAGACATCCAAATAATAGAAAAAAATCCAATAAATAAAAATTGTTAACCAAAATCCTATAAATTAAATATTTTGAGTAGACAAAATTTTGTTTCTGCTGATCAATCTTATGAAAACAGTTATCTTTCAAAAATGCTTAACAAAATCTTAAGAATTTCATCATAAAACTATCTCACTTAGAATATTCAATATTATTATCAGGATAATAATAAATAATAATAAAAATTGGATATATAACTAAGTTACTTTAAAATCTCAAGATATGTAAAAACATTACTGAAAAACTAATTTTAAGAGAGACTTTGTTTCTTCAGTACTCAATTAATTCATATTCAATAAAATATAACATCAATCAACAACAAATATATACTCACCTTTCAACAATTCAGAAAGCTTCTAGTAAATTAATACTGAAAAATTTAAATGGAGTGTAATGTTAACTACAAATAAATAATTCTGTGGTTTACCATTGATCTAAAAGATTGAAAGGCAATTTAACGGCCTCTGTTATAGCACAAGGACTATCTGTATAAAGAATGTTAAGGAAACCAAATAATTATATATTATGAATAAAATAACATGAATAGAGGTTAATACTTGATAGAAGGTATATAAAATTATTTAAATATTTTAATATCAGCCTCCTAGATATTTAATTTCAAAAAATTATATTTAATAATTATAACTTCAGAAATTGAATTAATGTCATATAAGTACCACTTATATCAAAGGACATATAAAATAAACATTCATTATAAGACATCCAAACGATATAACAAAATCCAATAAATAAAAGTTGTTAACCAAAATCCTATAAATTTTGAGTAGGCGTAGATGTCTTATAATGAATGTTTATTTTATTTGTCGTTTGATATAAGTGGTACTTATATGACATTAATTTAATTTAATTATAATAATTGAATATAATTTTTTGAAATTAAATATGTAGAAGGCTAATATTAAAATATTTAAATAATAATACTAATATGTCTTGTCATGATGCTTGGCGTCATTTTTTGTTGAAACAATTTGTATAACCTCTGAGTCTGGCGATATTGTGACTTGGGAGTGTAATTCAGAGATACCAGAGAGTATTTTAATTAATTATTATGAGTAGATGTCAATCCGTGACTATAGTGCCAGGACGACACTATTTGAAATATTGAAGTACATAGGTATAAGAAAGAAGAACTATGTTACCAAGAAAATTCATTGAGTTTTAAAACAAATGAGTGCCGATAGTTTCAGTGTTCAGTGGGTAGAACCCTGGATTGGGACCGAAAGTCCGGGATTCATGCCCCATCTATATTGAAGTGTCATAAATTTTGCATTGTAAAATTATCACTATCATTTGAAAAAGTTTATTATTAGGGAAGTGTGGACAGCTCAGTGGGAGAATCCTGTTCAGGAAAAGAAATTTTCTAGTTGGACGGGTGTCTGCCACCATTTCACCGTTGGGTCAAAAATTGACAGTGCTTTTACCTAAAGTGGCGCAAGAGGGATCTTCACAGAAGATCTAGGAGTATCAGGATAATAATAATAATTAAAAAAAAGTTGACTACTTTGAAGGCAATGCAATAAATTTGAATGAATAATAATAGGGTTTTTTTCAGACCTTCTCTCCACCATCCTTGCTAATATCAAAAGGGATTTCGAATTGATACTTGCACGTTCTGGAGATCGAAAAAACTTCCTTAAATATGTCAGGTCAACACCACTTAAACAACAAGGCCTACTCACTGCGAAAGATGAGTCGTCATGGATACGGCTACTAGTATTCGTAAAAGTTCCGAATTATGTTTTCCTTCTATTTGTAAGGAGGAAATCAACTTGAAATTTACCAAAACAAAATTTTTATTATTTTCTGAATTTTGAACGAACGTCACTTATATGACATATGACATATACTGACAATGAAAATGAATAAAGTGATTGAATCCATTAAATATTTATTCAAAGATTTAAATCTCAATATTAAATCAGTATATCTTATCCATGAATTAAATCAAACACAATTTAAGGAAAACAATGAATATATCATTATACTTGGTACATAACATATTGAAACATTTCAGGAGGAAAATATGAATAATGAATATAATCAACACTGAATAGATGGATGTTGAACGAAAGTTTATGTCATGAGTTTTGAAAGTGTATTTATAGGATATTCATTAACAAATGACAAACTATTAAAGAAAAATATTATTTCTATGCATCAATTTTTATTCCGAAATCTTTGACTTTTCAATGGAGTTTCAACATTAATAATATCCCACAAATATTCAAAAAGTCGGAAGATTCCTCAAAGTTATCGATTTTTTTTTTACCTCCTAGTTCTCTAAGAGCATTAAGAATAGTCGAATTGAAAATTTGTAATACTAAATTGACATTTTGTCGTTCCAGTAATGTGGGATAAAGTGCCTTCAAAGATAACGTGTAACCATATTTTAACAACTAGCCTTTTTTTGGTTGATGTACTCATTTTTTTAATATCAAAACTTATTGGAAAATCCTTCATATACTAGGAAAATTGTAGTCATGCTGGGGCATTAGCAAGACCGAGAACTGAACTAATAAGCTCAGATCAATCAACAGTACGCCACTGCCTTCAGGAGCAGACTGAGAAAATTCAGGATCCTCGAACGGCAATAACGCAGAGAAGCAGGCCGGTTCTTGTCAGCGTCAGGACGTTACCGAAGTTGGATTGAGGCAACGTTCCGGGTGCGTTTCCTATGAATACTTTCGCAGCGACCCATCCGTCAACGTCTATACGTCTCCCGAACAAACTGCGCGTACGAAAACAATTTCCACGGCAGTACAAGCGATCAGGCCGCGAAGGATAACCACCCGCTTAACAGTTTTCGATGGCATTGCGAGGAAATGCCTGTTGACATACCCGATATGAATGATCGGGAACCAATTTCGGAAGGTTGCGATGTTTGCTGAATTTCGCATTTTCGTAGGGGATGACGCGACGACGATAATATCTAAATGGCCTCGGCGTCTCGGAGAAGAACAAATTGGTAAGACAGTAAAGGAAGAAGACTGTGTTAGGAATAATTTCATCCAATGAGGTCCAATGGGTTGAATGAAAGAATTTCCCTTCTTCAAGGAGAATTCGTAATGGTGCCTTAGCTGAACATATTCTTTAATACTTATGATGCAAATATTGTCACAAATAATAAGACTTGCCTGTTTTTCTTAATCCCTCTGAATATTTCCACCTAAAATTGTCAGTCCTACCTGTTACGGGGTCTTCCAACATTCCTTTGTTCCACGGGTGCTCATTGTAATATCCATTCGTTAATGTTGTCTACTTTAGATATTTATCTGGTGTCTTCACCCCTTTTTTATATTTCATTGATGTCGTTTTTTCAACATTTTTTTTCGGGTTTCTGGACCTCCTTCTGCTGTGTATGTTGATATCAGTCTAGTTGCTGTTTTGGCGTTCCTGGACTTCAGTTCATTTCCAGAATGTTAATTCTTGAATATTGTACGATTCAGGTATCGGCATCTCTTGTTGTTTTCATGGATTGTCTTCTCACTTCCACCGCAATATCCTTATTCCAAGATATTTCGAGATACCTAAAACTCATTTTTATACTATCCTGCCATCAGTTTATAGCTTGCATTTTAGTAGGCGGACGGATGACCTAAAGACAACAATATCATAATAGAAATGAATAGCAAAAATGTTAACAAGCACAAGCTTTTGAGCGCTAGTTCATATCGCCTACAATCCTCACAACATATTCTTTTTTGATCTTCTAATTACACAGTCCTCACGAAATTTAGCTCGAACATGCGTATCATTATACTTTTTCCAAATGCTGAATTTTAGATCGATCGGATCTATAGCTTCGAAAATAATGGAAAAATATGAAGAATAACTTCTACACCGAACTTTAACGAATTTAGCTGCGGTATTCAGACCCAAAACGTTTTCCGAATGTTTCAAGGCTTGCTCTTTCCGCTCGAAAGTTAGCGTGTTTACTGCTGGCTGGATAGAGTTTACTTAATACAGGGCGTTCCAACGAAAATTTGACCCCTTCCCTCCCAGAACTCAGAAATGAAGATTTTTCGAAGATTTAATAAAAACAGGTTTTGATGGGGACGAATTTCCATCATTAGTTTGTTCCGAAAAAACCACCCCCATGACACTTCAACCGCCCAAACTCAAGAACCTGAAAGTTTTGAAGAAGCCAAAAATAATTTTTAAGTTCCGTATTAAGAAGACAGGAATCCTATGACGACATTGTTCCGAAAAAATCACCTGAGTATGGCAACCTCCAAGATTTTTTGAATAGGGAGGAGATGTTGGATGTGGTTTAGTTGAGAATTTTTGTCTGTTCTCTAAACATCGCAGTTGAAATTTTTAAATTTGTTCATTTAATGGCAGAATAATTTGAGTTCTTAAATGTTTAGACTTTAATAACATTCGATTTTCTTATCGTTCATGATGGGAAAATGTATGAAACGCATGAAATTAATTACAATGTCTACTATTTTTTTGAAGACTTTTTCTCAAGTGTGTTTCAGTCTTTCGTTTATGCATCATGATTGAGTTTGAGACTTACTTACGTGGACGAAAATAATCTATTGTATGGAAGAAAAAATAGAAGGAATTATCAAATTATACTATCGGATTGACGAAAATTCTAGATTAAATGCAATGTATTTTAATCATCCAGAAAGAATGTAAGTCATCAATATGTTAAGCATTTGATGAATAACTCGGAAACTACTGGTTCCATTCAGAATACGAAACACGAAGTTGAGCGTCCAGTTCGAAAGAAGCTATTGAATAATAGCAGTATTGACACATTCACAGATGGATAATCGGCAATCTATAAGAACTTTAACACGAGTATCTAATCTTCCGAAATCTAGCGTTCATCCAATTGTGAAAGCTCATAATTTCACTCTTACAAGATAAGGCTGGTGCAACAATTAAATGAAGATGATCCTAACCGTCGGACTCAGTTTTGTGAACAATTTAGTGAGTTACTGAATAATAACCCACACTCTACAATACGATCTTTTCTGACGAGTGTACCTTTATGTTGAATGGGGAAGTCCATAGACATAATTGTCGGTACTAAAGTAATAGTTATACTCATTTACTCATGGAGACATACGCAAATTCCCCAAAAATTAAATGTTTGGGTAGAAATATTAGGAAACCATATTGTTGGACCAATTTTTATCGATGAGAATCTTGACGGAACAACTTATTTGAATGTATTAGAAGACATTATTGATCCAATGATTACTGACACTCTGGAAAACGACGGCAAACTATTAGAGAATGATTTTAGCATTTCAGCAGGATGGTGCACCACCACATTTCGATATGCGTGTTCGACAATTTTTGAACGAACGTTATCCAGGATGTTGGATTGGCAGAAGGGGTCCTATAGAGTTGCCAGCAAGATCACCCGAACTATCGCCATTAGATTTATTTTGTGGAGACATTTGAAGTTGAAAGTCTATGCAACTCCACCTGAAAATCTTGCGGAACGGAGACAAAGAATCATCACGGAATGCCAATTACTGACAGCAGACTTTTTAGAAAATGTTAGAGAAGGCTTTGAAACTAGACTGTAACATTCTATGGAGGTTGGTGGTGGTCATTTTGAACAATACATACGTTAGTTCTTTCTATCATTACTAACAGATCTGGTGTATTTGAATGTACTGGGTTTCTGTTTGAGTTACCTTTCTGATAATGTTCAATATCAAATTGCTTAAAAAAATGGGCGAATTTGAAAATTTAAACTAGGATGTTTAGAGAAAAAAAAAAGTTTATTAACTAAAACACATCCGCCATCTCTTTCCTATTCAAAAAAAATGGGGGTTGTTGTCACCCTCAGGTAGTTTTTTTGGGAACAATGTCGTCATAGGAATTCTGATGAGGGAAATTCCTCCCCTTCAAAACAGAAGTTGATCTGTTTTCTCGAAGTCTTGCTTTCTTAGTTCTGGGACATCTTCGTTGGGACATCCTGTATTAGGTAGGCCTATGTACAACATTGGATAGATTAGACTATTGATTATGATGGTCCTTGTGATGTTCTGGATGTTGTCATGAAATTAGTTTTATATTCATATATTTATTGTAAATTTTTCCGCCGTTATGTTGAATAGATAGTCTTCATAAATAATCCTCAGTTTCCGTTATTAGTACTGCATCATCAGCTTAGCATAAGGCTTTGATTTCTCTAGGTACCATCTTGTATACTTTTATTTACGAACTTGCTTCATCAGCTGATCGAATATGGTATAAAAAATTTTCATTTTGTTTGAAAGGATTTCTGTGGTCAGCTTCAACGTGGTGCTTTGGTTAATCAACATTTTCTTATCGCCTTTTTTGAGTTATTCTGTTCCTCTGGAGCTCAATACTAATACCATCTGGTCTCGCCATCATTCTTTTCTCAACTTTTCTTAGAACTAGTTATATGTATGTCCTTTTTCTTCACGAATAAATTGTTCTCAATTACAATGTTATATTATTGTATCGACTAGTTCTTTACCTTTCTTTGGTCTATGACACATCTATATCTGGAGTTTACAGAACCATGTGCTAGTGATATTTCTGACTCTTTTGTAATCTTCTTTATTTTTCTGGATTTTATGTTGTCCTGTATTTTGAGTAATCTTCTTTTCCCTCTACATTGCTTTTCAATTTCTCTACAGAACCAAATTTGGGTCTTGATACATTTTGCGTGTTCAAAATATACTAACTGACAAAGAAACTGCAACACCCAGAAGGAGCTGTTTAAATTTTAAATATTTTTTGGTAAAACATAAATAGTATAGCAAGGAGTAAATGATTGAAATTTGAAGAAAAAAAAAGAAGGGTTTACAATTTTTTTCAATAAACTTGTTAATAATGTGTTTGTCCACCACAATTATCTATACACTCCCCAACATGTCTTGGCATTGATGCAATAATATGGTCTATTTCTTCTTGAGGGATACTATACCAAGCTAGCTGTAGTTCATGTCTCAGAGCCGCCAAAGTCCGTGGGGGCTAGGGTAAATTTCCTACCCATGATGTCCGTAACATGCTCTATGGGCGAAAGATCGGCGGATCTAGGCGGCTATGGTAAAATATTCACATGGGTCGCTTCAAAACATTTAAACTAACTCTGGCAACATGAGGTCGTGCATGATCTTGCTGAAATATTGGATTCTCGAGCCGGTTATAGTAAAGCAGAACATATGGCTCCACTATTTCTTGAAGGTAACGAAGCGCTCTCATATTACCTCGAATAAAGACTAAAGGTGACCTACTTGCATGTGCAATAGCTTCATACCATAACGCCTGCGGTCCGGTTTACATGACGCTCAATATCAAACTAAGGTTTACGTCTTTCTCCCTGACGTCGTCTAACCTTTCTTCGGCCATCATGTGCACCCAAGGAGAATCGAGATTCATCAGAAAAGACGGACTTGATGCCATTCCACATTCCAATGTTGACGTTCTCTGCACCACGGTAATCGTTGCCGGCGATGCTCAACCGTCAGAGGTAACAAGATGGGGTCGATAATGCTGTAGTCCAAAAGACCTTATCCGGCGGTAAACCGTTTGGACAGTTACAGGATGGCATTGTTGCCTTGTTCTCCTAACCACTCATCAGCCAAAGATCGAGTTGTCGCAAATCGGTCTCTAATAGCCATAAGTCTTAGACATCGATCTTGAACTTCATTTGTACCCCTTCGACATCCGGTGCCTTCTCTTCTTCGATTTTGGGCATTATCAAACCATGATTGAGAACATCTCATAACAGTAGTTGGATTTCTATTCGGACGGTTAGCGATTTCTCGAAATGACAACCCCGCCTCCCGTAGACAAATAATTGGACCTCTTTCAAATTCACTTAGCTGGCGATAAATTTCGCGTACACGTGCTCTAGGCATTTTAACAACTAAACATTGACTTTTGGATCTCTTCGAATAGCTGGTTTGTTGTGGAATTTAAAAAATTTGCTAAAAACGACTACATATTCCAGTACCAAAAAATGTTTACATAAAAAGACCTTCACGATTTTTTTCTCCAAATTTTAATCATTTAGTCCTTGCTATACTATCTATGTTTTCCAAAAAAAAATTTATTTATTGGTATAGATATGTCGACGACGTTCTATGTTCATTCAATGGCACTGATAGACAATTTTCTTTGTTTGTGGATTTCATAAACAAATTATCCCCAACCATACAATTCACTTATGAATGGGAAAAAAACAATAGTATAAACTTTTTAGATTTAACTATCACAAAAATTAATAAAATAAACACGTTTTTTCAATATACCAGAAACCAAACCATACCCATGTCACGTGTCATTTTGACAAAGAATATAACATTATCAAACAGATTGCGTTGAATAACGGTTTCAACGTCCCGATTATTGAGAATCTTTTCACAAAAATACAATTAAAGCTGGCTTTGAAATTAGTATATCCCATAAATAATGATCCAATTGAAAGTAAATACATTTCGTTGACATACTTGGGACCAAAAACAGAAAAGGTAGCTAGATATTTAAAGAAGAATCACAATTTTAGAATTTCTTATAAAACGAATAACTCCCTAGGAAAACTAATAAAAAATAATAAAGATAAAACATCTAAGAACAAGAAATCAGGTGTTTATAAGTTAACTTGCGGTACTTCCCATTTTGTATATGTTGGTCAGACAGGAAGATCGTTCCAGACGAGACTCAGGGAACATGAAAAATGTAACAAAAAGGGAAATTCAACCTACGCAGAGCACCTTCTAGACACAGGACATAGTTTTAATAGTTACTTTGAAATTTTACACTCAGAAAACAAAAGTTTTAGATTAAACTTGTTAGAAACTTTAGAAATTAATAGATATCATAAAAGAAAAATATTATTGAATAACCAAATAGAATTAAGTAACTCCCCTTTGTTGCTTCTTTTTTGAACCATTTTTTAGTTTCCCAAAAGAATTGTAAAACTCTCTTCACCCCCTCTTCTATTTTTGTTATATCCATGTACTATAAAATGAAGTTCTTGTTCATGGTATACTCAGTATCTTGTAATACTCACCTGAAGAAGTCATGGTATGACGTAACGATCGTAGTGTTAATAAAATATTAGCGGAAATTAGAATATTGTTTTTATTCATATTTTCAAGATGAATTTCCGTCAAGTAAAGACCGAAACAATCATAGATTTAGAATTTAAACAGCTCCTTCTAGGTGTTGCAGTTTCTTTATCAGCGGGTAGGAAGATCACTTTAAGTATTCAACTCCGTTGCATAGACACATCATAGCCAGTAGAAGTAGAATAATGTTTCGAAGCTACCAGTCTATAGTGGAAGCATAAGGGGGACTTCCTCGTTTTGCGTGCTTATTGGGCGTATCGCAATCACGCGCTCATGGGACAGTGACCATAGACCCAGTGGGTAAAAAGGTTACTTTAGGCTTTTAAGTGCGTTGCGTTGTATACACATAGTGTTTCATATTGATACACATTAGCAATTTCTTATAATATTCTTCCATGAAATGATGAGCATGTAAGAAAGAACTGTGTTTTTTCATGAGAGGACTCTGGTACCCAAGAGCAGATTTGATTGGGGACATTTTTTCCATTGAGTAAATATATATCGATTGCAGTTGCATCAGGCTGTGCTTGGTACGGGTGCTTTTAATGTTAATTATATTCATCCTCATGTCTCTTGAGTAGGAGACGTTGATCATGCTATATACGAGTAATCCACGATCAAGAAGGTATTATCCATTACATATGATCGGATTCTGAGCAGAGCCATAATGGTAATCCAATTAGTTTCATTCTCTTTGTGCTCCAGTTCTGGAAGTGGAAAACTAACAGTAACCACTTCCCGTCCAAAATCTTTAGGGATGACAGCTGTTTTTCGTCCAGCGCATCTAGCTACTGATTAACGTCTCCTTTCAGGCCCGATCACCTAAAAATTAAAGCGTGACAGGGACTCGATAAAACGGAATTAACGCCCCCCAGTCGGGAGAATGCACATTACCAGCATACCCCATTCCTCCCGAACGAGGACGTCGGATATAATCTGGCACTTCAGTTTCTATCGGGCCGATTTATGGGCGACAATTTCCGGAAGCATCATTGTGACGTCGACGTCGCAAGCAATATGGTCTGTACCGCGGTACAAGGGGCTATAGCCGAGATGGAATTTCCGCCACAGTGAGAGTGCTGCTTATTATTCCATTTTTAACCCGTTCGGCAATCACCGCACCCGTTTAATATTCGGGATTCAATTTCTTGAAGGTTGATTATCGGGTCGAAAGAAGCGATAGGGGACGTTGCATGATCGTAATTGAGAGCTTTATGGACTTTTCACCGTCTAGAACATGTAGGCAGCAAATATAAGGTTGTTCGGAAAGTAATTTCGTTTTCTCCCGACAGAGGATTTTATTGTATTTTTTCGAACCGAACTTCACACTAAAGCCGCATAATCATTATATGTTTTGAGAGCTGATATAGCAACGCTTGTGTGTGAAAAAGTTCAATTATTTCTAAGCAGTAATTTTTGGTTGGTACCCTTTTAAATATGGAGAGTAATAAGTAGTATTTTCCCCATATTTTACTTTTACTATAAAAATGTTGTGAGGGTGTTTCTGTGTCAGCAGAATTCTATTATCAATAAACTTCAATTATTGCATGGGTGACTTCAATACAGATTTGCTTGTCCCAGATAGTGAAACGAAATACGTCAAAAAGAGAATTGATGCACTTGGTCTCAGTCAGTTAATGAACCAGTCAGCAAGAATTACCAACCAATCTGCAACACTTATCGACTATATATTAGCTTCGGACATCCATAGTGTTTCTGAAATTGAAGTTCTATCTACCGACGTTGGCACCGATCATGAACTTGTATCCTGTAATTGGCACATTGATATGAACAAGAAATTTCCCATGTTTAAAACTGTAAGAGACTTTAGGAATTTCAATTACGATCAATTCAATTCAGATCTCCAATCAATACTCTGGAGAGGTATATTTGATTACGATGATATCGACGAGAAAATAAATTTCATGAATTCCAACATAATAACCTTATTGGATCTACACGTCCCTTTCCGCACTATAAGAATAACAAAGAGACATGCACCATGGAAAATTTGAAGGAAATGATGGTTTTGAGGGATAAAACTCTGGCTCATTATAAAAAATTCAAAAATGAAAACGACTGGCTCTTCTACAAACAGATTGGAAATGCAGTTTCAGGCGGTTAAAAATGAGAAAAAAGCTTACTTTTATTCTGTCCTGAACAACAGGGAAACTAAAAACTTCTGGTCGAGTCTGGAAAACCTCAATATTATCAAGAGGAAATCAACTACCCGAAGAGTTGAAAGATGCTAATAAATAAATATTTTATTGACCCCATTCCAAGAGTTCTAAGGGACCATGATCTTCTTGAATTCTACAATAAAAACACTAGGGATTCAAATATGGTCAGTTCTACATTTCGGGAGGTAGAAGAAGCCGAGATCTTCAAAGTAATCAACAGCGGGGCTCAAGGTCATGATGGCATCAATATATTTACAATTAAAATAATAAGATGCGGTTTTTCACTTGATAGAAGGATAATTACAAACTTTGAATATCAAAACAGATTTAATCTGTTAGTCTTCTACAATTTTAATTTCAAAAAAATTTCTTTAAAAACTTTCAGAATTAAATAAATGTCTAATAAGAAGCACTGCTTATATTTAATAGACGTATAAAAATCAAAATTCACTATACGATATCAAATGGAATAAAAATCACAACAAAAATAAATTATCATTAAAATTAAAAATAAGTTATACCGAATATTTCCTTCCAAACATACTCACCTGAACTCGTCACAAAGGCCGTGGTACGTATGTTTTACCTTTGACAAACATTTGACAACATGTTAGGTTTCTGGTTCTGAAAACTAAATCTTTTTCAAAAATACACAACATAATTTTAAGAACTTCTCCAAAACTAATTTATTTGAAATAATTAATATGTTTAAATATTTAAATAAGTTACTTCAAAAACTATCAAAACATGCAGCACATCCTCAAAAGCAATTAGAATTCAGATAGTCAGTTCAACTGACTGAGAATATGCTGCATGTTTTTGAGACTTTTTGAAGTAACTTATTTAAATATTTAAACACATTAAATATTTCAAATAAATTAGATTTAGTTTTCATAAATTTAAGACCAGAAACTAAACATGTTGCCAAATGTTTGTCAAAGGCAAAACATACGTACCACGGCCTTTCTGACAAGTTCAGGTGCGTATGTTTGGACGAAACATTCGATATTACTTATTTTCAATTTTAATTAATAATTTATTTTTGTGCGGTTTTTTATTCCATTTGATATTGTATTGTGAACTTTGATTTTTATACGTCTATTGAATATAAGCAGTGCTTATTAGTAGACATTAATTTAATTCTAAAAGTTTTTAAAAAAAAAATTTTTAAATTCAAATTTTGGAAGACTAACAGATTAAATCTGTATTGATATTCAAGTTGACCTACAATTAAATTGTGCATTCCTTTCATTTTTCGTTATTTGACGCATGTTGTCAATTTTTGTCTGAAAAACTCTGTTTATCCCAGCTCTTGGAAAAAAGCTTTGGTCGTCCCCTTGCCAAAACACTCCAACCCATCGTCTTTAGATGATATTCGACCTATTAGTTTGTTATCTAACCTGGTCTAAAATAATTGAAAGGGTAATGCATGAGCAACTGTAGGATCATCTAGAGAAAAATAAAATCATTTCTGCCTCACATCTGGTTTTAGACTTGGCCATGGCTGTTGTACTGCTCTGCTCAATATAACAGATTAAGTTTTCAATTCTATTGATCAAGAAGACCTTACCATCTTAACTTTACTCGACTATTCGAAAGCTTTCGACTCGGTAGATCATGAACTTTTAGTTGCTTTATTGCATTACATTGGTGTTTCACGGAAAGCTATGGCATTGTTGGCTGATTATGTTGAATGTACATCTCAGACAGTATTCATTGATGATAAAACATCAACATACTTGAGACTGAGCTGTGGAATTCCACAGGGATCTATCTTGGGTCCGCTACTGTTTATTATATATATATATATATATATATATATATATATATATATATATATATATATATATATATATATATATATCATGCTTCGCTTATGTGTGCCTTTTAGCCACTTCTTTTTTTACGCAGATGATATTCAGCTAAAACTTTCCTTTAAACCTCATAAATGTCGGCCCTTAATTTCGATTTGAACGTCATATACGAGATATCAGTGAAACATTGCCTTGGTTTGAATTCTAATAAATCCATGTGCCAACTCTTTGGGAGAAAAAATCAAAGAAAAATGTTATAGCAAAATTATGGTAAGATGATTATGATGAATGGAAACGTTGTTCGTTTTGTGAATAGTGCCAAGAATTTGGGTTTGACAATTGATACTGACTTACGATTTACGAGGCATATATCCAATTCGCTGAGCAGAGCTTACTTGAACCTAAGACTCTTATATCAATACAGAAACTATCTCAATAGGTCGGACAAGATATTGCTTTGTGAACATCTAGTACTGTCACATATGAATTTTTGCGATATTGCCTACAGTCCTTGCTTAACAGTCTTTGATAAGAATCGAAAACAGATGCTTCAGAATCGTTGTTTGAGATTATTCACGGATTTCGAAAACGAGATCCAATAGCACATACCCTCAAGAAAACAGGATAGCTCTACATGGAAGATAGGCAGAATTTTCATTCTTCGGTTTTGTTTTTCAAGATAATCAAGGAAGGAGTACCAATAGGACTTTTCAACGATGTTTTGTTCCAATCTAGTGTGCATTCTGTGAATATTCGCTCTAAATGTAATATTTCTGTACCGAAACATTCAACTGACTTGTTCACGAGATTATTTTCCTACCAAGTAGCAAAAATTATGAATGAATTAAAATTTGAGTATAGAAATATCTCACTTGATAAGTTCAAAGGAACTATCAAGATGCAAAATAGTCATGGATGATAGGAAAGTGGAACAGGTGATGAACTACCTCTACCTGGGAGCAGACATATTCTGTAGCCATAATCCAATAGAGGAAATCAAGTCGCAGGTCAACAAGGCCTTAGTAATATCTGGCTGTCTAAGAGATGCTGTTTGGGCAAACAAGCATATGCATGTCGATGGAAAGGTGCGAGTATATAAATCCTGTGTTGGGCCGGTGCTAACCTATGGCATTGAAACTCGAGCTGACACGAATAAAACTAAGAACTTCTTAAGAACAGCGGAAATGAAAACTCTCAGGACCATCGCAGGAAAAACATTAAGAGACAGAATAAGAAACAGCGAAATAGGACCCCTGTTTAAGGTCGGAGATGTAGTGAGAAGGGGAAGGAAAAGGAGAAAAGACCACGTAGAAATAATGGACCACAATAGGTTGGCATACATCGCCAAGGACGGAAAGCCAGCAAGCAGCAGGCGATTAGGAAGACCACCTAAGCGATGGAAAGATAGCTGGAGTTCAATCTCGCAGGAAGCTGTGCCCGACTGAGGAGACCTTCAAAGTGAACAGACCTTAAGGTCTAAAGAAAGAAGAAGAAGATACACCAAGATTCTTTGATTCCTTACAAAGGAAAATATTGATGAATAAACTTCTTACGTATGTAGATTTTTAGTCCAAAACGAAGAGAAGACAATGATATTTTTGAGCCGTAAAGATAAAAATACAATTAAGTCGTTCCATCCATCACTGCCTTCTATGAAATCATCTACATAATGTTACGAATGAATTGGTCTATAACTACCTAACGTTTTTACCTGAACAGTATCATTTTAGGATACTTCTGTTCGTAATTAGGACTCACGATATCTGCTGCCGGCAGAGTGATGAAATTCTGGAAGCAATGAAGATAAACACCAGGTGGAGGCTAGTTTATACCATCGCGCGTGAAAGGCTAGTGCATCTATATAGACGTTACCAAAATACTATGGTTATTAGTCTACTCCTCAAGTCGAATAAAGATTAAGCCACGTCTGGATTACAACTTAATCCAAACATTCGTAGCACTATGTGTTTTTGTGCAGTTGAGGTGATTGGGCTACTTCAGAATTTTTTTACTTTCATTCTATCGTTCTTGCTTTATCGGTAAAGTTGATTTACATAAGATTGTATCCTTTCAATTTGTTCTTGGAAAATAATCCTGAGATGAATCAGGATAACAATGTGAGCCAGGATTTGTGAGAATTATATTATATTTGCTTCTGAGAATAACTTAAATTGGCAAAGCGTATTCTAAAGGGTGTTTTAATAAGAGCGCAAGATTTGAATTGCTCGCCATGTTTGACAGTCATAATGTCACATGATTATGACGTGACAGATCGAAAGTTGACGGATGGGAGTTAGTGAACATTACACGGTAGAACAATGCGTCCTGATTGTCAAAAATCATTAACAAAATGGTGAAAGTTTAGTTGCCACTATTCGTAAAGTGCGTCCAATGTAAGGTTGAAATAATGTGCCTAATTTCTCTACTGTAAAAAGAATAATACAAAAATCCGAAAGTACTGGTTCGATTAGTGATGTGAAACATACGATACGAGCTCGTAGAGGTCATTCAGAACAAAACATCGCGGCAGTTCGCGAGAGTTTAACAGAGACGTCAATTCGCCATCGGGCACAAGAATTGGGCATTTCCTGATTTGGTGACCAGAATTGGCCTCCACGCTCTTGCGATTTAACGCCTTTAGACTTCTGGTTGTGGGGTTATCTGCAGTCACATTTATGCCAATAATCCTGCAACCTTCGAAGCATTTAAAGCCAAAATTAGACGCTGTATCAATGAAATACCACCCCATGTATTCAATAAGATTATTGAAAATTTCGTCAAAAGGGTACGCATATGGCAGCAAAACCGTGGCGGCCATTCAAAAGATATTTTGTTTCATACATAATTCCCAAATGTATTTTTTCTAAATCAATAAATATTTTAATACTTTGCTACCGAAAAACATGTTTTAATGAACACTGAAATCTTGCGCTCTTATTGAAACACCCTTTTTTAGTCGATAGGTGAATCATCGAATACGTGGTTAGAAATGAAAAGCTTTGTGACACATGAAATTCACTCGATCATAAGGTCATTTCGTCCTACTTATATCTACTGGATTTTTTTAAGCCATATTATACAGAGAGATATGTCATGCTACGAGACTGCATCTTACGTTGTGGAACTGTTACTAAGTATAATTCACTCTTCATTCACGAATGGGTTAACTTTAATTCGGATAATCACTGAGGATATTTTTGACCGCTTTCGAATATTCATGATATCTATTTAAATTCCAGATTCAGAAACTGGAGAATCCCCTCCCAATCCCATGAATCAACCTATCTCTACATGTTGCGAGGAATGTGGAGAAATTCAGGTGAGTTAATTCAGCATAATGGGATCACTTCAAGAATTAACATTTTTCAAATTAGCAGCACATCGACTTTGACCGTCCGATGAGCCCTTCTTCTTGCATACAGACACCTCTGGTTCAAACCCCCAGGTCGGAGTCGGCGAGAGGTTCCAGACCACGTACACCAAGGCCGAAGACGCCTGCTTCAATTCAAGAATCAGATGTTCAGTGCAATGAAACCTGCCCTTTCTTACCGCACTATGATACCGAGTGCGACCTTGCTGCAACACAGGCACCCGCGGAACTACTTCCCCAGATAGAGTCTACTACCACGTGTAAGAAGATCGTAGAAAAGCCTGTTGTGGAAGCCCAAATTAAGAAAGAAATGGTCAAGACAAAAAAAACGATTCCCCCAAAGGGAAGACTGTACTCTGGGATACCCAAGAAGAGTGATACGGTGCAGAGCAATTCCTCTATTCCAGTCAAAGTAACAAAGCAACCTTCTAGGCTCTCCATCAAACCTTCGAGGACAAGCTCCTTCTGTAAATCTCAATTAAGGACCCCGAGAACGGTCCAAAACAAGCATACCCTAGAGGTACAATTCATGAACAAACACAAAAGGCTCATGCAGTATAAGAAAGAGCTACTGGAAAAACAGCGGCCAGTTATGGATTTATATCAGAACCTTCTAGAAGTCAAGAAGCAGCTTGCCGAGTTCGGCAAGGTGGTAGAACTTGAAGAGATCAAGCTGGTGTCCATGAATGAGCCGAAAAAACCGAGCGATCATCCCTGTGGAGATGTACTCAATCAAGAGATTGTGCAAAATATGAAAACTTCTATTGAAGACATCCCTAAACAACTAATGGGTGTCTGCCAGAACTTGGTCGGGAGAAGAGCAGCCATCGTAGAGCTTTTGGAGAGCGTCTCTCAGGCGGAACTCGGACCAACAGATTTGGCAGACAAGATTGAGACATTAAAAGACGAAGGCAGAGAACTAAAGAATTCTCTAGACATCCTTATAGCGCAATCCGAAGCACGGATCACAGAACTGGTCAAGAACTGGTACATCCTCTTAGATAGCAAAAACCAGGAGACAAATGATTTGAAGATGGAAGAATATGAAACCCAGATTAAACAAAAGGATGCTATGCTGCAAGAATCCAAGCAGGTTATCCTAGACCTGCAGAGAAAATTGGAAGAGAAAAGAAATCTGCATGAGAAGACGATATGTGAATGCGAGATCACCATCAAAGAATATACGGAAAATATAAAGGTGACAGTCCTACATTAAATCTGAATGAAATTTATTTCATTTCATTTCAGAGACTCAACCACGACCTAGAATGCGAGAGAAGAAATACGACGGAAGTGAAGACTAGAAACGTTGGTAACGGACAGACTATAAAAAACTTGAGGCAAAAATTGAATGAGGCCGAAGCTAAACTCAGAGACACTGAGAGCAAGAACTCCGAATTAACCAAGAAGTTGAAGTAATTTTATCTGAAATTTTGATGGACACGAATAACCAAACCACAAATTTTTGTAGGACTAATCAAGATCAACAACGTCAAAAGGAGAATACATGGTTCAAGGAGAAGGACGAGATGCAGAAAAATATCAGGGAGCAAGATAGGTTGCTAAATAAACTGACGGACGACAGGAACAGTTTTCAAACGAGGTGTTTATGTATTTTAACACTGAAGGCACTAAATGAAGTGTTCACGCCTACCTTGTTATTAAACTTTTATAACCCCATTTAAGTTACACAGTAACATTTTTATATTTCTAATGTTTCCACGTCTTGATAATAAACATTTTGGATGCATGTCCTTTCGTAAGATTTATCCTATTTCCCCCTAACATCTAGAGATGAGAGGTGAGCTGACGTCTGCTCTAGATGTTAGGTGTGAACTGCTATGATAAAATCATCTTTTTTAGGTTGGAGGTCACGCAAAGCAAGAAGAAGAGCGAAGAGGATAACTTACGGAAGGAGGTAGAAAATTTAAGGACAGAATTAAAGAATGTCAGTGAGGATCTGGAAAACACACGAAAAGAAAAGGAACAGGCTGTGCAAAAATACGAAACCTTGGAGAGGGAACTAGAGAAGCTTGGGCATGAGCACGAGAAAAATATGGAGGGGATTTCTAAGCAGATGGACTGGGGAAGAGGTAAGCTTCAGCGATAGCTCGAGTGTCATTCGTCAGTTAGTGTTTTTTCAGCTATCCCTCATCCTGATGCCCAAGCGGAGTTATATAGTGAACTTTTGGCTACGAAAGTTACCCTCAGAGAACAAGAAGAGAAGATAAAGGTTTACGAAAAAGAAAGCGGCAAGTGGGCTGCAGAACGTGCTGATTTGGTAAGGATGAGTTATTGTGATCAACACCTTCAAATCTGATTCTGTGCGGAACCATAAACATTCAATAAAAATAAACATTTTGAAAATATTCAGCAACGGGATATGTATTGAGACAGCTTATCTTTCAGATTGAACAGCTTGGAACTGTACACAATACTTCGGACATAAGAAGACAGGAAGAAATCATCCTTAAGTACAAGGACATGCTGCAGGACAGTGAAATGAAACTGAACGAGAAGTGAGTATTGATTAAACTACATAGTTATTTGATTTAATGTAAAACATTTTACTTCGGCTAATATTTATTGTTTACACAACAATTGGTTCGTCAATTACATTTTGACTTCGTCAGGTGAGAATGGTGAGTAACTAGTCTCACAAAATCGGTCTCCTCAAAATAAAAGTTTGAACAAAATGAAACGTGATAATATAAAGGCTTGTATTGGGGAATTTTCCGAATTTATTCAAAAAGATTCACCAACGGGGATCGGTTCCAATATGTCTGGTCGTAAAGTAAAATGTACTTTTCATGATGCCGGTTTATTTCTAGTGCTTCCAAAAGATTCAGTCTATTGAATTTATTCTCATAGGGAGAACTTTGGAATAATGGTCGAAAGCGAGTCCTGTTTCTTGAAAGTGGTTGGCATAGGTAGAAATCGATTTATTTTTAACAAATCAATTCTGATGCTCTTTCATTTGGCCAAGATATACATATGAACATGTACCCTAGGTTTTACTTCAACAAATATTACATTATACAGGGTGTCCCAACGAAAATTTGACCCTGGAACATCATAAGTTTGTTCCGAAAAAACCACCCCCATGAAGATGGCGTCATCCCCCAATATTTTTTGAATAGGGAAGAGATGTCGAGTGTTGGTAGTTTTGAAGGTTATTTATATTCTGTGCATAAACCAGTTAAAATTATCAAAATCGGTTCACTATTCACGAAATAATGTAATTTGCACTGACCGTCAAAGGGTGATGTTGAACAGACAGTTGAACCGACCAAACTCGAGAATCTAAGAGTTTTGAAGAATCAAACATAGTTTTCAAGTTCTGCATTAGGGAGAATGAATTCCTTTGACGACATTGTTCCGAAAAAATCTCCTGAGAGTGGCAACAACCCCAATTTTTTTTTTAATAGGAAAGAGATGGCGGATTTGTTTAATTAAAAAGTTTTTTTGCATCCTAATTGAAATTTTCAAATTCGGTAATCTTCCTAAGCAGGTTTATATCGAACATTATCAGAAGGGTAACTCAAACTGAAACCCAATACTTTCAAATACACCAGCTCTGTAAGTAATGATAGAGAACATTCAGAAAAAAAATGTGAACTATTTATAGAACTAACGTATGTATTTTTCAAAATGACCACCTCCAACCTCCATACAATGATATAGAAAAAACGCAACCAGACAGAACTATTTGCCATTGAGACCGCGGCAGAACAGCTGATAAAATGGCAAATCCACCACGGTAAAATCAAAATATTTACTGATAATCAGTCAGTACTAAAAGCTTTGGAATCCAGCTCTTGTACCTCGAGAATAGTCTGGAGTTGCCGCACGGCTTTAACGAGGAGGCAGATCGGCTGGCGTTTGCTGGAGCTGCGCTGCCTCTGGTAGGACCGGAACCATTCCTGGAAATACCACATCACTTGGCTAACGAAGCAATAACAGGCAGAATGAACTCAAGGCTAGAGTCTTTCAGGCGGAGCCATTCTGGCCTGAAACATTCGAAATTTTTCCTTGGAACAGCTTCGAACAAAAAGATGGCGAACCTAGCGCTAGGTCTGGATAGGGCCAAACTAAGAACAATTGTCGGAATTATGACAGGTCACCGCAGACTGAAAGCGCATTTGCACAAAATCGGCCTGGCTAAAGACGATGAATGCAGGCTGTGTCTTGTGGACACTGAAACAGCCATGCACATCGTCTCATCAGTTGCATCAGATTCGAGGTCTTTGGCCAGGCTTTTATAGCCCACTGCGAACTGAAAAAATTACCCCCGAACAAGATTATCAGTTTTATACAAAAACTGGATCTCGTCGGGGAAATATAAATTAGGGGCGAACCACAATAGTCCGTGTGGACGCAGTGATAGAGTGGACAGACGTCCGCTCGCCAGAAATAACATAATAATAAATAACAATGATGGGGAACATCCAGAAAAATATGTTGTCTATCATTATTGTATTAATATATTGGGTTTCTGTTTGAGTTACCCTTCTGATAATGATCAATATCAAATTGCTTAAAAAATTCACCGAATTTAAAAATTTAAAGTAGGAAGTTTAGAGATTCGGGAAACGGCGTTTCGTTTCCGAGTCTGCGCATCTGAAACTCATCAGACAGGCGTGATGCGCAGCTCTGCCTGTGACGCCAGTGACCATGTGTTCCGCTTGGAACGCTGATCGTCAAACGCTATGTGCTTTGCTTTATTGATGAACCCGGCAGGGGCGGCTAGTCACGAATCTTTAGACTAGTCGGGTCCTCTATTGATACGCCGGTCAAACTGTGACAGAGCAAGGCAGGTTTCTGGACGAGGAGCGAAGAAGTTGTGCGCTACAGTATAAAAAATGGTGAAAATCAGTGAAGTAAAGTCAGGAGCTTTTGCAATAGGTAATAAATTTTGCATCAGCCGTCTTGTCCTTATTTCACATCTAAATGCTTAATTTAATCTTGATCGTGGTACTGTTACTATGGTTCCGGAAGCGCTCGGAGCGGCTCTGATGAAAAAATGTATATCTCTTTATCTTCTGATTCTACGATCCTCACAAAATTTTGCACGAGCATGCGCGTCATTATGATTCTAATGCCAAATTTAAGATGGATCGGATCTGTTGTTTCGAAAAAAAAAACAAATGTGAATAACTGCCATTGAACCAATTTTGCTCATCAAGAAATTTAACCGAGATATTTAGAACCCAAATCTACACTGAAAGTTTGAAGTCTCTAACACTTTCCGGGCGAAGGTTAGAGTATTTATCGACGTATCAGCCGGACAGAATTCTTTTGACCTTGGATTTCTTCCTTAGTGTTTCCAATCTAGTTGTTTGAGACTTTTCTTAACTCAAAAATCAGAAATCGTAAAATAAATTGTTCATTTTAAACCATGGTTGATTATTTTCAGCTCTTCTTCAGTATATTTAATTGAATAAGTCTTTACTTGATGAAAATCCATATTAAGTAATATTTTAATATTAATATTTTATGTTATTCCTCTCCAGTAATCACCAATATCCATTTCAGGTCTATTGAAGTGGCTAAGCTCAACGCTGAACTAAAACATCTGAAGATCCGTCAGGACGCCCTAGAAGAACAAAATCTCAACTGTCCCACAGACGAACTTAGAAAGATGGTGGCAGATGGAAGGCAGAAACTCAGCGAGATAATGAAGAAGTCGATGGAGAACGAACAAAAGTTGGCTTGCTATGAGAGCACGATCGAGAAGCAGCACAAACAAATGAATGAGATGGAGAACCTGCTGAGGGTTAGAGATGGCCTGATTGGGATGATCAAGGCGAAGAAAGACGAACTGCTAATGGAGAAGGACAGTCTTACCAGATATTGCAAAGACGTTAGGAACATGCTGGCTGAGGTAAACAGTTGTTTGGATGGGCGATATGAATAAATAATATTATCCCATCTCCTTCAAGTTCTTCAATGAACTTCCGGAAAGTTTGTTATATTCAGTTGATATTCTGCATGAAATCTCTGCACGTGTTTAGAATCAACAATTTCTCTCGATTTAATGCGTTTCAACTTAGCTGAAAACTATTGATTCGAAGACCGAATACACTTGAATATACTCAAGTGGCATTCACAAGTGTTACATTAAATAAAATAATATGGATTATTTTCATAATTTATTGAGTTAACTACAATTGTTTCGCCAATACTGTGGCTTTGTCATTTACATCTGTGTGGCTTCGTCATTTACATTGTAAACTCGACAACTTGCCAAACAATTGCAGTTAACTTAAATGTGGAAATATTCTATATTATTTCATTCAATTAAAATGAAGTTTCATCAAGTAAGGATCGATTCAATTAAATTTTTCACAGGTGTTACACCTAGAACGAATGACTTTTTGAAATTTGTTTTGTGGCCATGAGGTAGCCCTAAATTAAAATTGAAAAGATATTGTATCAACATTTAATACGAAAAAAATGAGAATGTCTTCGGCATGCTTTTAGCTGAGAACATTCCTGAACATATCTATACATCGATTACATAAGATAGATGGTCTATGTATGCTTGTGGTACCTTCTTCTAAGCAATATGAACTTCATGGATTAACTGTGTCAGAGATGATGCCAAGAGGACTCTCCTTCTCACCACATACCATACATGTTCGATAAGAATCAAATCCGGCAGGCTGGATGGCTACGGCAAAATATTAACGACTACTTGTTTGAGAAAATACATGATTCGAGGAAAAATATGAAGACGCGCGTTGTATTATTGTAAAATGCAATAAAATAGTTTTTAGAGCATTATCAACATTACGCACAGCTGTCATACTGTCTTGAACAGAGAGACTTGTGCACCTCAACAGCAAATTCAACGTCACGTCGTTCTTCATGAGACGTCCTACTTTTCTGCATACCTAGACAAAATCGTAATTCGTCACTGAATATGACATTATGCCTCCTAATATAGCCTTTTTCTACAACAGTTTAAACTTTATAACAGTGGTCTGCAGCCAAAGGAAGCGAATCGTGAGCGGTAGGAAAAAAGTCCAAAGCTCGAACTCGCCCATATAGTGCACGCATAATAATAAGTCTTCCTTCTTCTGGAAACCATGCGTCAACAATTTGAAGCCTAATAACAAAAGGATATCGTAGAGCAAGTTGCGCTGAAGCGCCTATCTTAACGATTTATGGTGAACAGTTAGTTTTCTCCACCTCCTTCTGTCCACACACGACATACAGAGGTTGTACTGCTATCAACATGGTGAATTACCAACGACAGATATTTATTTTGCAAATATAACTTTTACATAGAAAACTATCAGGCTCAAGTCATACCCTATTAGCATTTAATTGAAAAAATGTATATGAGACAGTAATTCATTTCCACAAAATTGTTTGCACTACTACAACAATTATTTTACCACGATGTGGCTTCTTCAGGTATTACATTGTACTGTCTGATGGTATTCAGTGTAACCGAGTTACAAGTCATAAAAACTCTAGGTCTTTGTTGGAGTTTGCCGCTAAAAATGCTATTAAGGAAAGATATTCAGTAATGGAGACTTATCAACATCTGTTTGTTCATTCAAAAGGATTTTACGGGCATTATACTTGTTGATTTCAAGAAATTCTAAAAGTGTTAATCTAGAACTTTTGCTTTCAACGTGGATAATTTCATAATTATTGTTGAAATTATGTCTGAATTCCTTAAGATGATTAGCATATGTCGAATGTACAGAATCGGATATATAACCCCTTTGGTGTTCTTGGACACGTTTCTTGAATGATCTACCAGTCTGGCCAATGTATACTAAAGGGCAATCTTTGCAAGTCAACTTGTAGACTCCGGATTTATTTTCTTTATTTGTTCGATCTTTATTGTTTTTTATGTAGGTATTATTTGTTCAATCTGTTAGATAAAGAAAATAAATCCGGAATCTACAAGTTGACTTGCAAAGATTGCCCTTTAGTATAGAAACAAGAAGAAATTTACAAATAAAGGGAGAATAAATAATATGTATTTAAAAGAATTAAAA
Organism: Megalocaria dilatata; assembly: GCA_034642435.1. Classification (NCBI taxonomy): domain Eukaryota; kingdom Metazoa; phylum Arthropoda; class Insecta; order Coleoptera; family Coccinellidae; genus Megalocaria; species Megalocaria dilatata. The sequence goes on along the minus strand of CM067858.1, from coordinate 24,425,180 downwards.
GCAAATACTACTCTGTCAAGAAAGTACCGGGAATTTTCAATTAAAACAACATTTTTACATTTAATCGTCAAAATTTATTGGGTCGCCTTCAAAATAGGCTCCATTTGCTCCAATACATCTATGCCAACGGCACTTCCAATTATCGAAACATTTTTTATAGGCGCTTTCCGGGATGGACTTTAGATCTCGCGCCGAATTTTGTTTTATGGCTTTAATCGACTCAAAACGGGTGCCACGAAGGGGCAATTTTAGTTTTGGGAAGAGGAAAAAGTCGCAGGGAGCCAAATCCGGCGAATACGGTGGTTGCTGAAGCACGTTTTTTGAGTTTTTGGCGAGAAAGTCAGTCACAATCGTAGCTCGGTGAGAAGGCGCGTTATCGTCATGCAAAATCCATGAGTTGTTCGCCCACAAATTTGGCCGCTTCTTACGGATACGCTCACGCAAACGTTTCATAACGCCTAGGTAATACTCCTTGTTTACCGTCTGACCCTCTGGAACGAATTCGTAGTGCACCACGCCACGGATATCGAAGAAAACAATGAGCATCACCTTCATTTTCGAGCGGCTTTGGCGTGGTTCTGTACCACTGATAAGCACGAGTTTTCGATAGAGCATTATCACCAAAGGCCTTTTGCAACATTTTTAATGCATCGGCACACGAAAATTCATTTGCAACACAAAACTTTAAACAAATTCTTTGCTCAACGTAATCACCCATAGTAAAAATCGGCACGCACTCGGACATCGACTGACTTAATCAGCTGTTGCAAACACACTAGTTGACAGATTCCGCTCAAGCTTGGCATAGTAATTAAGGACAGTGGTACCAACCAAGGAAAAAAAAATTTTACCTGCCTCATTGCCCCGCCAGATTTAAATCGATAATTCCCGGTACTTTCTTGACAGAATGTATCTGGTACTACAAATCATCATGGGAAAACATATTGAAAATATAATTGTCAAAATTACACGGAAGGTTGGCGCAATTAGAAGATGTACAACAACAATAAACTATAATATGACGCTGAAAAAATACTTTATGGAAGCTCACCTCAGATACTTGATTGTATTCAAATAAATTCTCATAATCCTTATCAATACTTGATTGTATGTTGGGTAAATCACCCCAAAGTAAATTGTAACTTCAAAGAAAGTTAGCAAGTCCATTTATCTATTTAACTACTACTATACACCAACAAAGTAAATGCAAATATGGCATCTCAAATATATTGGACATGAACAATCTGAAAACTTTGGTTTTTATCTGAAAATGAATGTAAAACTGAGTGAGGTAGCTGATTACCACAAATATTCCATAAGATCAAGCTCCTTGGAACAGGATTCTGCAGGACAGCAAAATCTCAAAATAATTCACTATGTAACAATATTGTTCCATCATACCATAAAGGAAATTATAAATGATATGAACCTTAAGATGTGCCATAACCTACAAGTATATTTAAAAAATAAGATAGAAAAGTATTATTAAACTTTATTTAATGTTGTTATTTGATTGTTTGTCTTTCTTTTTTTTTTCGTTTTATCTCTATTTTAATTTATTATAAATTCAAAGACTGTATACCAATATTTGATACTGTATTTGGAGTCTGAAATAAAAACTAAATTTACCCAAGTTTCAAACTGAAACATGAAGAAATTTAACCTCCCTGCATCAGAATTATCACTTAAATCTGGTAGAAACAATTCCAATTATTGTAATTTCATTTTCAGACACGAGAAGATCTGAGAGTAAAATCCGAAGTCATAAGAGACCTCCAGGACAAATTGGAGAAAAAGGAGAAAACCGTCGTGGTCCTAGAGAAGAAAATTAGGGAGCTGGAGGAGAATTTGGCGTACACTAATGAGAAACGGTTCAAGCTACAAGACACAATAGGTACGATGGAGAAAGAGCTCCAATCGACCAAGGCGCACGTCAACCAAATGGCCGAGTTACAATCACGGTATGATCTCGGTATGACCCATTCAAAAAACAATAATTTGAAAGCACTGTCTTCGCAAAACCCTACTTTTGAGAGTTTGACCTTTCATCAGCCAAGTGGCGAGTTCAATCTTGACCTGCCCATACGTGAAATGGACTGCATAAGACGCAGACTGTACAAACTGAGCAATTTCCAATTGCCCGTATCCTTGAGCAAAGAGAAATCGCGCGACAAAACAAAATCATGTAACTTGTTGCACTCAACTAAAAGTCTTTACACATTCACAAACAAGAACACGTACCAGAAAATGATTGAACTCGAATCCAAAAGGTATGAGATACTCCAGAAACAAACAGACGACTCGTATGAGAACTTGAGTTGCCTCCTGAGACTCTCCATACCCTCTGAGAGTCCAGTGAAGGACGGATATAGCGATTTAACCGAATCTGACGCCACCTCTTTGCTTACAGGAAACAACTTGTCGAGAGACTACGAGAACAGTAACAGTAAGAAATTTGGTCTCAATCCGAAACTCCATTACAACAAAATTTATTTGTCTCACTTGTCGGAAACTTACAAAGACCTCAACGATTCTCTGACAATAATCAAGAATACTTTGACAGAAGTTGATGAAATGAAAAACTCTCGTGATTAATGAACCATTCCTCTGTAATGTTAGTGTCAATAGTGTGAGTTAAATTTCAATAAACTGTTTTCCTGAAATTAATATTTATTCAAGAAGTAGTGTTTTGTCGAATTTAAATTTGTGTATGTTGATAAAACTACTCATATAGATTTATTTCTTCTTTTTATATTTCAGTACCAGATTTAAATTCGTCAAACCCTTCTGATGGTCCTGTGAAAATTAAAATTATGTTGGGTTAGTGATTTTTGAAAGATCTGTTTTGTTAACAATATTGTGTAAGTTGAATTTCAGTAATAAATATCATCTTTATTTTATTATTGTTTTTTTATTAGCTTTTTTTCCACATAAGGCATTAACTACATTGTCATTATGTCAGTGATATAAGAAGGATGAATACAATGTGGATCACTTTTTGTAAATAACAGTCGATTGAATGTTTAACTTAGAGACAAAAATGTCCGCAAACGATTCATAAACCAGCTACAGGGTGTACAAGTTTCGAGGTTTTTAGTTTTTTCGCAATATCTATTACAGTTTCCGAGATGTTTGGAGTAAACTTGGAAGATGAGCAGGTTGTGGTTTAAACATAAAGATAATCAGCATTCTTGTGATGATCTAAAAGATAATACTCTCCCTTTTTAACCCCAAAATGTTGTTGTACACCAGTTACCATTTTCCATAGAATTTTTTTTGAGAACTTTTTGTATTCTGTCTATTTTTCGTACTCATGAACATTTAGGAGAAGCATTCGAAAAAAAATTTCGGTATGTGTCGGAATTATTCAGGAAATTTCAATACGCAAAAATTTTATTCTTTACATATCCCGAGAAAACTTTACTCTAAAATCACAACGTAAGAATTAAGGTAAAGGTTGCAGAAGTTGCATAATGATTTACAGCGATCTGGCAGGAAGGTCTATTAGAAGACTACGTGTCTATTAAACAAAATGGTTCACATTTCGAACATCTACTTCAACTATTCCGTTGAATTTTCAGAGTGAAGCTTTCTTGGAATATGCAAATAATAAAATAATTTCCTATTTTAAAATTTCGTAAACGATTTCGACCTACATCTCTTTTTCGATTTTTTTTGGTTAATGGTCCGAAGTATGAAAAAAGACAGGATACCAAAAAGTTTTTAAAAGAAACGAATAATGAAATCATATAGAAAATAGTCAATAGAGTATGACAAAAAAGTCTCAGGTTAAAAAGAAAGAGTAACCTTGAAGTTGTTCTATTTAGACCACAAAAATCATCTCACCCTTCTAGTTTGATCCAAATATCTCAGAAACTATAAAAAATATTGAGAAAAACCTGTACACCCTGTAGCTGGGTTGTGAAGCATTTGTGAACCTATGTTTACAGAACATTTTTGTCTTTAAATTGAAAATTCTATCGAAGTTATTGTACAAAAAAGTATATCTTGTATTCTGCAGGGTATTCAAATCACAGTTGTATATTCTTCCAATACTAAGGAATTGAAAATTTTTCTTATTGCAATAGTTAAGCCTCTATAGGAGAGGCAAAACTCCTTGTTTAAGAACAAGTACTTAAAAAAATATTTATATTGTGCCTCACTTGAAAAAAGTTCCAATTCACAACCCAGAATTTCTAGTGACAATACAATTTGAATATTAATTGTAATTTGAAATCCATCCACCAAATTTTAGCATTTAATTTTCTTTCAATTTTTAACTCCAATTTTGATCACTTACAATCAAGCGTTTGAAACAGAATGAGAATCATCTCACATTATTCAATTATTCTACCAAATTTTGTACGATTTTGCTTTTGGGTTTGCTGGTATGAAGCTGATGTCACAGTTTTTTTCTTTATCCATTAAAATCTACATACCTCAAATGGAAACTCCTAAAATTTCAAACAAATCAAAATTTCCTTTACTTCATCGTTGAGGTTTATTTTTCGGAAACAGTAAACCAAAAATTGTAAACAAAAACTGAGTAGAATACATTTTTAATTTATACAAATATCTCCATATTTTATACAAAATATTTCAATCATCACTCTCTTCACTATCTGAATATTCACCTAGCAGTGATAAGGCTGATTTACTTTCGGTAGATGACGTTTTGGTGTCTTTGGCTTCTGTAGTTTCTCTCTTATCGTCATTATTTTGTTCTCTATTTTCCATAATTTTTGAATCCTGGTTACTGGTTTTGGGTTTTACCAAAACTAAGCCAACTTTTTTGGCTGGCTTCACGGTATTTGTGATTTTCCACTGGAAACTAGAACTGGATGAACTAACCATGGGGTCAACTTCTTTTGAAGAACTCTGTTGTGGTTGATTTTTATCGATTTTAGAAACCTTTTCATTTGGTTCATCTTCAATAATTTCCTCTTCGACAACAACTTTTCTCTTTTGGCTACTGCCGAATTTCACTGTCCTGAAATACTAGGAAGGTAAATATTGTGAAACATGTAGCTTATTAAAATTGAAATTGAAAATATGAATAAAAGCAATATTCATATTTTCAAGATGAATTTCCGTCAAGTAAAGACCGAAACAATCATAAAATTGAAATTCTTCATATCAGAGGGAATCCATATGTTACAATTACAAAGTAGATAGTATTTCATTTTTATTTCATAATGCCATCTAGTAAGAATATCCAGAAATAATTTATGCAAGAACGTAGAAACTCTGCAGTTTCTAATTTATAGAAAGGAATTTATTTTCTACCCAAAGGAAAATGTATTATTTCTGTGAAATTTGTGGTATTATTATCTGAAACTAATTGTAGATTTGCATATACCATAAAGTACCTGATCTGAAAAATGTAGCGATGTGTTCACCAGAAATAATTAACTTCATGAATCTAAGTTAGGTTTGACAATACTACATAATTTAGTGATTTTTTTTTGCGGTTACCTGTAGTAAATGTTTCCAGTGAATTTATAAATATATAAATAATTGGTTACTTTTTGTGATACACCATTTACACATAAAAGATCTTAGCTCTATGTAGACTATGATCAATATGTAAATTGTAATTGAACCAAAATTGTGTTAATCTTCCAAATTTATTTTATTTCCTTCAAAATAACATCTTTGAAACGACACACTTAGGACAATGCGGGATCCAGTCATTCATGGACTGATGGGCCTAGGAAGAAATAGCCTTCAGTTCCTTTGTCTCATTTTGTTTGAAGGCTTTGAATGACTCGAATTTTTGTCTACAAAGGGGCAAACAAAGCCTGGAGAACAAAAATATAGTATGTGATAAATTGGACGAATACAGTGCTTTCTCGAAGATATGGACGCCGTGTTTCATTAAATAATCCACCATCATTCCCACTTTGTGGCACGGCGTGTTATGGTGCAAAATCCAACTATTCAACAAGATGATAATATTCCTCGTTAATGGTTTGACTTGGAGAAAAAAAATAGTGCACGATACCACGATAATAATTAAATTACAATTTCCTGGTACTTTTTGATCATAGTATTACTTGGGAGCCTTAGTTCAACACTAATCAAGACCGCTTCTTTGTTCCCAAAATAGGAGTTGTTTGGTATAAACAGGGCTGTTCAAGTGTTAGACAAAAACATATAAATGAAAAAATTCTTCAAAATGATATCTCGATCAAAAATGTATAAGCAAGGAGACATGGTAACCTTTGATAAATGGCATATGCATGACTTATACATGAAAAACCTGTACCAGATGACAACTGAATAAAAATATAGTTTTGAACAATTTTTTGCATTAATTCCTTAGATACACACACTTGTTACCTGAGACAAAGATACAACAAATTAAACAGACTTTTGAGGTGGAGAAATTGCTCTGAAGAATGCAAAATTAGTACAAGTCAAATGCACGATTAAGAAGACGGTGTTTTGGGATGTATATGGTGGTATAAAACTTAAAAAAAGGTTCCATATTTGAAGACTTGCCAACTGGTCTTCCAATAGGCACTTCGGAACTTAGATCATTGATTGTGTCTATATTGTTGAAGATACATCTGTTGAATTAGAGAATTATATTTTTATATAGTTGTGATACTGTCACTAATAACAACTCTGGTAGTATCCTTTAGGGTTCTAATTATTGATTGATTATACTTTGTCCATGTAGTCCTGAGAGAAAAGAATCTAAGAATGTAAAATGCACATTTTCTAAACTTACACAACAAACCATTTTTCAATAGCATGATTTTCACGGTTTATAAAGCACCACCTTGTTAGGAATGAAACAATCATCAATTTCGAATCGAAAAAATTCTCTGACAATATTTACAATTTTGAAAGATATTGGAGGTTTCTTTAAAAGACATGCATTCGCATGATTATATAGTATGTTGGAAAGGTTTGGTAGCCATCAATTAAATACGATGAAAATCTTTTAGAATCTGTTCACATCAATGAAAATTTGCAAGGTCATTGATATAAGTTGTGGACGGAAGCTTTCAAAACATGGTATGGTGTTCTATCCTTGGAATCGGCCTATAACATCGATTTTAGGTACCTTGTTCTGTGAACGCTTTTAAGAGCAGACTAAATGAATGGCGCCTATGTTAATTCCGAAGTTTCACTTATTTTAATTTTGCCAAATATTTATCACATTGTTTGCTTTTTAAAGAATACTTTCTTGTAGAGTTGAGAGGTTTATGCTCAACTCTTATTATAAGTTAAATGAATGAATAAATTTATATCTGATCTGGCTTATTATATCTGTGACTTGACCAACATATATCATGAATTATATCAATCATTGTCTGTAAAAAGTTGGCTAAATTCTAATGAAAGTAAACGAAAGGAACTTGCAGTTTTCACTATTTTCATGCATTATTGAAGATTTTTTGTTAGGTATTGTATATTTTCCATTAATTTCATCTCCTCATTGTTTTTAGTTTGTCATTGTGATACACTTAACTCTACTGAAAATGGCCTGAATATATTAAAATTTCATTTAGAAAGTACCCACTTGATATATTCTTCGTCTAACTGTTTCATTTTCTCCTCCCTTTCCCTTGCTGTCAATTTATTATCATATTGTAGATATTGAAATAACATGGCATCATAGTCAATTGCTTCATGTCTCCTATTCAAATCTTTGATTTCCTCCAAGGACTCTAATAATTCAATTTCGTTTTTAGACTGTTTTGTTCTATTTTCCAACAACTTCATGGGATTATTGGCTTCCTCCTCTTTAGCTTCTTCTTCCTCTCTCAATGCTTGCTCCTCTGCTAGTTTGAGAGCCATGAAATTTCTAGTGGCACCAGCTTCGATCACATAATCAGTCGACTTAGGGTCGGTTTTGAAGGAGATTTCCTGGAGGCATCTTGTACACTAAAGTTAGATTATATTATAATATACCAATATCTTGAGGCTAACGAACTTAGATGTCCAAGCCGCAAGAACAAGAACACATTTCGGAGTTATATATTTAAAACTTTTGTGTATGACTTACTTTGATATAGAACCGGTATATTCTAATACCCAAATAATCCTCATTTTCTACATCCTCCTTACGAGCATTAAATTTCTTTCCTTTATAAATGTATTCACCACATGTTTCACATCGCATATTAAAAGGAGCCATCAAACGTACGGTGTATTGTCGATTTTTGGGCAATTTCATACGAGGTATTTTACTGGGATCGAAATCTGGCGGGTAGTATTTCTAAAAAAATTTAAGAGAGTATCATTAGTAAAAGTTTTTTGCATCTTTACATACGAAATACTTACATTCAATACTTTCCTTTCAGACATTGTAGCTCAAACGATGATACTTATTAAAATTAAATTATCCTCGTGAGAAATTTCACAATAAATGCGATTAAGTCTCAGATGAAATTGAAAAACGTAAAGAAAACAAACTTTTGACAACTAATATAACCTCCAAAAACAGTACATACTACATAGAAATGAAAATGTTTTTATTTTGTGCTCTCAACTAACTAGTCGCCCAGGAAATAATAAGGCAGTGAACAATAAAACATTTTATGCAACACAATGTTTAACTTTGTTTTCACAGGCATTATATTTTCCTACTTTCCTATTTGATGTACAATATGCTAAAAGATATAAAGACATTATTCAAAAATCACTGAAAATATAGGACAAGGTTCTAAAATATGTACTCATCAGGTTTTTTCTACAGAGTTTGAACAAATGTTGGAATTAGCATATGAAATCTTGCATATTAGTTTATAAACTAACATTGTTCGTGTGCACATATATTGCATATAATTAATCTAACCCTCAATTCTCCTCCATAGTCTTCAGAAAAACGACCTTCACAAAATCTTCATGTTCTGATTCAGAGTCCTTCCTAGGAAAAATTTTTCCTTTTGTTAGCTTTGACACTTATTTTTTGGGAGTTCATCGCGGTGTACAACTCCTCTATTATACCAGATAGTTGTGAAATTTCAAACGGAGAAACAAATTTCATTGTAGCCTTGATAATATTAAGATCTTTAAAACAACTGGGCTGTTGCTGGAAGATATCAAGACCCTTTGAGGAAAAGGGGCTTAGAGAAAATCAAGATTTTTTTGTACAACACGTCTGAAGCTCCTGTGGTCTCTACATGAGTCTTCTGGGCAATTAAAATAGGTTTTGATAATGCTGGTGTAGAAACAGTTTGCGAAGATGATGATGAAGATTCAGGTATGTTCGTGGATCTGTCACTTTAAACGACAGGTTATATCTTATTCAGATTTCATTTCTTCTGCTAAAAATCTGCGCTAGAAAACATATGGCGGTTGAATGGTTAAATTCCCCATTACTTTGAAACCATTTGCGGCAAGTACTTTCGAAAATGCTTTACCTAGTAGTTTCACAATATAAAATTATATAAGGGCACGCTGATTATTGCGAAGCCAAACTGAAACTTCCTTATAGTAATAAGTTTTAAAACTGCCCATATGGATTTTATTATATATTTATTAACTTCTAACCTCTTAATTTTTTGTTCCAACTTGCATCCCCTGAACTCTTCAGATTGGCAATGGGGTGCAAGTCTGCAATTGACGCCTGTGACCTTGTTGCACTTGAAGCCAACCAGAACGGTGAACTAACAATCGGAAAGCGGAAGCGTCCTCTATGGAATACGCCAGGCAGCTGTAGCAGAGCAGAGAGGAATTCTTGTTAAGAACCGGGTACTTCGCCACAATTGTAATTTGGGTGGAATGTGGCAGTGGAGGAAAATTTAAATACAGTTTTACACTTGTAATTGGATGATTTACAATTTTCCTGTGTGGCTTTAGTGAGCATCCAACAGTAAAAGAACTGGAGATTTCCTGGAAGGTTTATTATTATTATTTTTGTGGCGAGCGGCCGTCTATCCACCCTACTACTGCGTCCGCACGGACTATTGTGCTTCACCCCTAAATTATATCTCCCCGACGAGATCCAGTTTTTGGATAAAACAAATAATCTTGTTCAGGGGTAATTTTGCCAGTTCGCGGTGGGCTATAAAAGCCTGACCAAAGACTTCGAATCTGATGCGACTCACCGCTGGGCACTCTGAGACGATGTGCATGGCTGTTTCAGTGTCCTCAAGACAAAGCCTGCAGTCATCGTCTTCAGCCAGACCGATTTTATGCAAATGCGCTTTCAGTCTGCAGTGACCTGTCATAATTTCGACAAGTGTTCTTAGTTTGGCCCTATCCAGCCTAGCGCTAGGTTCGCCATATTTTTGTTCGAAGCTGTTCCAACCTTCGAATTTTTCAGGCAAGAATGGATCCGCCAGAAAGACTCTTGCCTTGAGTTCATTCTGCCTGTTATCGCCTGCTTAACCACGTCATGTGGTATTCCCAGGAATACCGGTTCCGGTCCTACCAGAGGCAGCGCAGCTGCAGCGAACGCCACCCGATCTGCCTCCTCGTTACCCAAATAGTTTGAGTGGCTCGGTATCCAAACCAGAGTGACTCTGCTATACATACCAAGCCTGTTTAAAGCCGTGCGGCAACTCCAGACGGTTCTCGAGGTACTAAAGTTGGATTCCAGAGCTTTTAGTACTGACTGACTATCAGTAAATATTTTGATTTTACCGTGGTAGATTTGCCGTTTTATCAGCAGTTCTGCCGCGGTCTTAATGGCAAATATTTCTGCCTGGAATATGGTTGCGTTTTGACCGGGACTCAATGAGATGTTGATTCTCGGTTTGCCATTCCGTTCTCCCGCTCCCGTTTAGTTCGTCGTTCGCGAGCCGTCTGTGAACAAGCCAAGGTCGGTCCTCAATAGAACCTCAGCATGCTGGGTCCATTCGTCCTGGCTATGGACGATTACATTGAAATGCCGTTTGTGGCTCGTGACTTTTGACATTAGATCCGAGTGCATCGATAGGATGCTGTTCGTTAAAAGCTCGTCCACCACTCCTGAGCCTACCATCACTATTGCCTCTGGCCTGTCGATCGCCAGTTGATGTAGTTTGTATGTTATCCGTTCCGCCACCCGTGCAGAGGTGGTAGATTTAGTAGGACCTCTATGCCTGCCGTGGATGTTGTGCGAAACGTACCTGTAATTGCAAGGCAAGCCTGTCTGTGTAGTCGGGTGATCTTATGTTGACCAACTATTTGTTGGCCTTTCTTCCACCTTGCTACAGCGCCATACATAATCCGTGGTCTAATTACCGTATAGCCAGTACATCTGCCTGGGCTTTAGGCTCCAGGTTTTACCACAGATCCGCCTGCAAGTCCAGAAACCCATTCTGGCTTTATGACACATTTTATCTAGTTGAGCATTCCAACTGGGAGCTTTGTCCAGGACTATTCCCAGGTATTTTGCTTCAAATGAGAATTGTATTATTTCATTATGGATAGTCGGCGGTTCTAAACCATTCAACTTTCGTTTTTAATGAATGGTACTACAACTACCTTTTGTGGGTTAAGAGACATGTCTTCCCTTATACACCATTTGTCAATAGTGTTCAGTATCTCTTGAAGGATGGCCGATATCTTCACCTCCGATTTACATTTCACTATAATTGCCAGGTCATCAGCGAATGCTTGAATGTCGACTCCCCACAGCGAAATGATCGTTAGCAGGCCATCAACGAGAAGGGTCCACGGTAAGGGCGAGAGAATACCTCCCTGCGGACAGCCCTTCGCAGCCTTAAACTCGAAGACCCCATCCTGGTACGAGGTAGTTACCATTCTGCTGCATAGCATTGCATGTTTCCATCTACAAATTAGCGGGTCGATTCCTCTCGCAGAGATAGCCTCAGCGAGAGAAGCCGGCAGCATATTGTTAAAAGTACCTTTAATGTCCAAAAATACTGTTAGTGCTATCTTTCGATTATCGAGAGATTGATTTAATTTTCCGACCAAATTGTGTAATGCAAGTTCTGTCGATTTTCCGGCCTGGTAGGCGCATTGATGAGGGCTAGGGGGACTGTCAGCTAGCACCTTCCCCCTGATATGGACATCAATCACCTTTTCCAGACTCTTCAGCAGGAACGATGTCAAACTTATTGGTCTGAAGTATGAGGCTTCGGGTTCTGTTCGTCCCTTCGTTCCTTCGCTTTGGTATATAGACCACTTTAGTTACTGTTCGGCTTGTAGGGATAACCCCCCAAGCCAGACTTGTTCTAAATAATTTTAGCAGATGCGGAATCAACACATCAATGCCCTTTTGAAGTAGAGCTGGAAAGATTCCGTCTACCCCCGGTGTTTTGAAAGGTTTAAAGGACCTTATTGCATCTCTCACCGCTTGTGCAGTGACTATGTTTTTGGATATTCGCCAGTTGCCCCTCCCAGGCCAGATTGAATGGTCAGGGTTGGATCTGGCGTTTGTATCTTCCAAGGTTTGATATCCAGGGAAGTGTTTGTTCGCAAGGAGCGCCAATGTTTCTTTTCTGGAACCAGTGAAACCACCCTCCGGTCGTTTGAGCGAACCGGTTATTCTCACTGGCTCTCTGGAGAGAATCTTGTGTATACTGGCAGTTCCGGGGGCATCATTTATAACCTCACAGAACTTGCCCCACAAGTCCCCCTTTATCCTCCTAATGCTCTTATTGTAGAAGGTTAGAACTTCTTTGTATTTGTCCCATTGACCGGTCACTTTGGCTCGGTTGAATAATCTCCGAACCTCCTTTCTTTGTTTATTTAGGTTGTTATTCTACCAAGACGAATTTCGGTTATTCTTTTTACATCTTAGTGGGCAATTTTCGTGATAAACGGAGACCATGGCAGTTTTAATTTGCTCCGCCAGGATCTCCAAATGATTCTGTTTAAATATTTTAGATACGCACATGCTAAGGTTAGCCCGGAGGGTTTCTATATAACCAATCCAGTCTGTTTCCTTAGCATTTCTGTAGTATTCCAATGGTCTAGGACCTGTTTTTATACTGAACAGTATATGCCTGTGGTCTGAATATGATGGTTCAGTAGATACCGTCCAATCGAAAATCTTATTGTTAATGAAATTCGTACTCATAATGAAACCTCCTGTCTGTAAGGGGTAACAAAAGTTGGTTTCTTACCTTTATTTATAACTGTTAAGCCCTCTTGAAGTAAGTAATCTAGAAGTGGCTCACCTCTATGGTTGATGCCCGTGCTACCCCAAACTGTGTGGTGAGCATTGGCATCACATCCAATTATCAGCTGGATGTTCTTCTTTCTAAAGTGGAGGACTAAACCCCGCACGGCTGTTGGTGGAGGTCCTTCCCTAGCTCTGTCTCCAGGAAAGTACGCAGAACAAACGATAAACTGGAAGATTTAGTAAATTTAATAAAATGTTTCATTGGAAAAAAGATGTTGCTGTACCTATTTGCTTGGATTAACAACATAAATTAAACCGGAAGATGTACCGCGTATAAGCTGATAGTTCCGAATTTTTCTGGGAAATATCAACGTTGATGGAACAAATTGACCACCTGTGCTCATCGCTGCAGTAAAAGTCCACCAGAGATCCCCTTTCAGCCGATGTAATGGAAGCTATCCACTTATTAGCTTTGCACAACAGATAATCCTGTCTCGCCAACATTAAATATATGATAAGGTGAAAAAATGTGTTTCGCATACTGATTTTCCAAATTATTGAAAAACTCTTTCATATTATTCTTATTGAAACCCAATGCATTGAAAGAACAGCATGCCTACGTATAGACAACAAGCCTTTATATCGATATAAAAAGGCAACTACGCCCAGCGATACCCTTTCTGAATGGGTTTTGGATATCATTTTTTTTTATAGCTCACTGTAAGCCACCCTACTAAAATTTTTTGTTTTTAGTCCCTAGTACGAAGTCTCCATTGTTAAAATAATCAACGAGTTTATGTTCTATCTCTGCTCTCAGAATCGTTAAGAGTGCGTTTGTCATCGCCAGATCTATTACCTCACATCTTACGCAAATTTAAGAAAGTTAAGCCCAAATTTTCCAATTTATCAATCCCCCCTGATAGAATACCACGTCAGATGACAGTGTTCAGGGCCGTCAAGTCTGAGCTGAAGAATAGCTTGGCTGCTGGTGAAACTTCCAGAAATCAACTAATGATTATATGATATTAGTTGTATGAGTGAGACATGGTTGAGTAGTGAATCGGTTTTCGATGAAGAGCTTGTGCCATCGGGATATAGTGTTGTCCGTTGCGACAGACAGTTCAGTGTGGTCAATAGATCTAGAGGTTGGGGTGCGCTTATTGCATTCTCTGATGAACTGGTTCGATTATGGATTTTGGATGCATAAGGAGTCCCGTTCCGTTAATCGATATTATTTTATGTCGATGTATTATAGTACCTATTAGCTATTTTTTACTGATTTTCCAGACCATTCCAAAAAGACGGAATTTTGTTGAGCAACTATATTCACTTAGTTTCTGCCCTGCTTATGGAAACTGGTGTTCCGCAGGGATTTAATCTCAGCCTATTGCTGTTTGTGGTATTCATAAAAAATCTGTTAAGTTTATTGAAATGACCTTGGCGTATGGTGATGACTTGAAGCTATTCTTGAGAATACATGGTGTAAAGAATTGCTTGATATGTAGAGGTACCTTTTTGAATTCTTTCTTGATTAAACTTTAACCAATTAGTATGCAAATTCTTGATTATGCATACTTTAAATGGGGTTGAAAGAGGAATGTATAATTGGCCTCAATGGTTCATTTTCAGCCTGAATACATATAAATAGTCTTGCATTAACAGCGTCCCATTTTGTTTTGTGAATAAAACACATTATTTATTTGAAAATTATTGAAATTCTTATTTCATTGTAAAGTACAATGGATACCATTAGTCATGAAACAAAACCACATTTAAATGTCCACTACGGAAACGCTGTCAGGAATGAAGTCGTTGAACCCAATTTTCCATTTTTCACACAAATCAGGACGTATGTTAGGAATTACTCGTTCAATATTGATCTGTAAATTGTATAAATTTGCTGAATGATTGCTGTAAACCAATGACTTAATGTTAGCCCAAAGGAAATATTCTAATGGAGTTTAATCGCAGGAACGAGGCGGATAATTTATTGTTCCATTCCTTGCAATAACCGAATCACCGAATTTTGTTTTCAATTAAGTCATTGTGTCATTGGAAGTATGACAGGTGGCACCGTCCTGTAGAAACCACATACTCTACAAATCATGACGAACCAATTCAGGCCATAAAAATCATTCAACATTCAATGATAACGATTTCCATTGACAGTTAAAGTCTCATGAGCTTCGTTAAAAAAAAATGAGGTCCAATGACTATTCCAGCATAAAATCCGCACCAAACAGTAAGTTTGTCAGAATGCAATGGCAGTTCCTGAAACTCTTCAGGTTTATCAGCACTCCAGATACGACAATTCTGCTTATTAACATAACCGTTTAACCAGAAATGAGCCCCATCACTGAGAATGATTTTCTTATGAAAATCTGCATCATTTCCGATTTTTTCTAAGCACCAATTATTGAATACATGACGCTTTAAATGATCTGATGGTTTGAGTTCTTGGGTTAAAACAATTTTGTTTGGATGTAAACCAAGGTTTTTTCGTAAAATTCGCCACAAAGACGTCTGGGATGTGCTTAGTTCTTGTGAACGTTGAGAAATCGATAAATTTTGGTCTTCATGAACACTCTCACGTAAGGCAGAAATATTCTCTTCACTTCTTGCATTTCTTTGTCTCGCTGGCACTGTAACAACATGAAGTGTTAAATTTGTTTTAAACTTATTCACTAAACGTTCAATTGTTCTTCTATCCGGACGATAATAACGATCAAAAATTGAAGTTAATGCACGTAGTTGGAGTAATAGATTGCGAATTTTCATAATGAATTTGGATTATTTGTAAACGTTGTTGGAGTGTGTACCTTTCCATGATTAAATGGTAGACATTGACAGTGGCTGTCATGCGTGAGTTATATCAATTAAAAAATAGGGCGTTCTCATTGAAAGACCCTTCATTACAAATGTACAGGTTTGGGATTATTTGTACAAATTGAGGTAGGTATTACGGTGTAGTATTGAACTCTAATTGCGGTGAAAACTCTATCCTGTTCGAGGAATAGTTCTTTGAACTTTTTCACTGTTGTTCACTTGCACTGCGTTCACTTTTTGGTTCACCTTTCACAAATTACTATCTAATTACAGATAAATAATGTACATAATACATTCACTTCCAGGCCTTTAGTGCGTTGTGGGTCATTAAGAAAGGGTGTTCCTTGGAAGGTTAAAGTGAATTAGCGAATGTAAGCTTATTGAAGAGCAGAGAGAGCTGTGTGTTATAACTTGGGAGTTGAGACAAAGAGAAAAATGTGTTTAGAGAATTCTTGTTTATACTAAGTGTGTATGTGTTGCGTGACCGTCTGGTCGAAAAGACAGTGGGAGAAAAAAAATGCCGTGTGTTTGTAGTCCAAGTGCTAACGAACGACTTTTTAGGGATTGTGTCTTCAACGCTGCTTTGTAGGTAACTGGAAAAAATGCAACTTTCAGGGAATGTGTTTTCAACGATGGTTTTTGGGTAACTGGCAGAATGGGAGACTCCTTTAGGGCTCGAAATGTGGTAGGGTAAATTCCGAAACAACATTCGACTGTTGTCGTCTCGAAACGGCGTCGGTTTTTAATGGTTTTCTAAGAAAACTGTGGAGGACAAATATTTTCGGTCCTTAACAGGCCCAAATTCCATTTGTGATAATAATATTTTCTATTCAATTTCTAAGAAATTTGAACTCATGGCATGAGTGATTTGAGGCTGCTTCAGTCCAGTCTGCAATTGGTTTGGGATTGATGTTTAAGGAATGTATTTGCACTGAATATAGAATCCAGATGACTTTCACGGAAAGATTGCTGCCTCTGGTTGGTGATTACTTCTTTGGATACAACTTTCCGATCAACTGATCTTTCTTCTATTATGAGTGAGGTTTTGTCGTTGGCCAGAAGACACGAACACAAGTGTGCTAGATCCGCCCAGAGGTTGTTGAGGGGTCACGACTCCTATTACGTTTGGAGAGTAATCGTTACCGTTCCGAGAATGGCTGCTAGGTCTGTTTCTATTTTTCACCTGCTGACCTCGTACAAACTTGTTGGAGCGGGCACCAGTATGTCGCATGTAGGAGTGCAAATAGACTTAGGATGAACATATTTATTTGTCCGAAGGCGAAAATCATACATTCATTTATTTATTTATTTCAATATGGACTAGAGTCGAAGCATAAAGCTATAAACTCATAAACAAAAAAAAAGTAAACAAAGGCAAATAGTATAATTCATTTGGTTAATGTGCTAATGTGTTGAAAAACAATTGTCATAGCGATTCTTGAACCCATTAACAGAAGGTGCACCAACTATATCGGGCGGTAATCGGTTCCACCGCTCAAATATCCTATTGGGTAGGTAATTTTAGAGGACTAAAGTTCTGAATTTTTCCCTGGCAAGCTTATATTCGTGACCTCTCAAATGATTCCGGCTCCTAGTAAATAAAGATTGTAGACAACCATCAGCACATCCATGGAGTGCCCAGTAGGTTCTAATAAGGTCACACCGCTCACGTCGTCGTAAAAATCTAGAGATGCCCAAAAGTTGGAATCGAGAGTCATAATCAGGGCGGTTATGACCATATGGCAGTCGAGTACAAGTGCTTTGAACAGCCTCCAATGCTTCCGAATCACTCCTGATAGAAGGCCACCAAGCTAGACCGGCAAATTCCATTATCGTTCGAACATACGTGGTGTACAATAGCTTGCACGTTTTTAAACTGCATCCATGGAACGATTTATATAAAGAATAGCATAATTGCTCAGTTCTGCTGCATATAATTGCAAGATGGCAGGACCATGATAAATTTGAGGTAACTGTAACTCTCAAATCACAGTGCTTGTCAACACTTTTTAGCAATCTCTTTTCAATTAAATAATTGATTTTGGGATTTTTATTGCCTATGTGAAGCATGCAGCATTTATCGACATTAACAAGCAACATCCATTCTTCACATCATCGACTTATTGTATTTAGGTCATCTTGCTGAATCTTAGCGTTTGATGTCGTCGGCGAATAATGCACAGCTCGATTTATATGAGCAGGAAGATTTGATGTAAACAAGAGGAACAAAATAGGACTGATGACCGTACCCTGAGGAATACCGCTGGTCAATTGGGCATCACCTGAGAATGTGCTATCTCCAACTCTTACCCGAAAAGTCCTACCGTGTAAAAATGAGTTTATCTACGACAAACAATCACCTCTAATACCCAGATGTTCCAGTTTATTAAGAAGTGCACGGTAGGTAACACGATTGAACGCCCTTGCAAAGTTCAAGTAGATATGCCAGAGTCCCAAGCCTTAGTTCAATCATTTATACAGGGGAGTAGATTCGTTGAAATGGAGCGCCCAGGTGAGAAACCATGCTGTTGTTCAGAATTTTGTTAGTGACTGCAAAGGTTAAGATGGCCTCACAATAACTCTCTCTATTACTTTGTAAGTAGATGACGTCAGATTAATAGGCCTGTAATTTTTAGGATCAAGCTTGTCACCCTTCTTGAACACAGGCGTAACAGAGGCAGACAGCCAAGCTGATGACAGCTTAGAAGAAGAAAACGATTGATGAAATATAATAGACAAGAGCATTGCAAGCGCCTTTGAACACCTTCTGAACTGAAAGGCGGATATTTCATCTGGGCCAGGCGCTGAGGAGCATTTCAAGCCATAAAGGTGTTTTTCAATTACATCCTGACTGAAAACAACGCGTTTCAACTCTGTGTTTCCACGAGGCGTTTTAGGTATTGGAATTGGACCTATGGGCTCATCAGTGAAAACAGATGAAAACAACTAAAGCTACTCCAGCCTTGCTATTCGAGAAAGATCTTAAATATTTATAAAGTTTTTTTCTATCTTTGGAGCTGGATAATTGATGTTCGAATGAGGTTTTGGAGTTCTGTATTACAGTAGACACAAAATTAGAAAAGGATCTGTGGTTCTGATAGTCAGTTTGTGAACGACTTCTAAGATATCTTTGCCATAGTGATTTCTTCTTCCAAATGGTGGGAGGTGCTGGATAGGCGAAAATAAGTTAGCATCATTACTTATCATTAGATCGAGAACAGAAGGAGCCTGACCTTGCCTTGTAGGATCAGAAACTAATTGCTGTTGACCAATATCTACAAACAATCTGGCGTAGGGATATGAAGGTGAAAAAAATATGAAGGTGAATTTACAGAACACTGAATCATGGGCCACTCTATGTCTGGACAATTGAAGTCGCCTGTTATTAACAAATTATTTTCATCACGAGATACTATTGATAAATAGTTACAAAGTTTAATGTCAGATTCACATGGTCGTGGTAGATAAATACATCCGACCAATAATTTCAGATTTGGTGGAGAGAGTTAGGAAATGTTGTCGATTCCTGGCCCATCGTAATTCGATGGGGTAACGTTGAAAGAAGAGAATATTTCATTGATAATATATATACAAACACCACGGTAACCTGGAGTTTCCTTACTATCACAACAGTATGTGGTATAGTTGGGTAAAGAACAAACTGAATCACTAATAGACGGATGTAGCCATGACCCCGACACAAAAACTATGTATGGTTTCTGAAGATTAACAAAAGCCTGTAGTTCTAGGAATTTAGAAGTAAGGGATTGAGCCTTTGTATAGATTATAGGCCAAACTTGCAGGTTATTCAGTTTTTTTGATGTTCGCTGGATTAGTTGACAAGGACGATTCTAGGGACACCTCTAACATATTTAATGGTCAAATTTTTTTCTCCATCATGCTGACGCCGCCTCAACCTCGTCACGCAGTGCATTGAGCTCTGCTCTTGTCTTGTCGTCATAAATAGCCATCTTACGGAATTGGGGATGTCCTAATAAGGAAGATTTTTGTCTAAGAATGTTAGGTACAATTTCAGGATTCGAAAAAGTAACTTTCAACCAGCGAGGATGAGTGCGATCTTTAGATAGAAGCCACTGTGCGTTGAGCAAACAGGTACTGGAATTTTTATAGACAACACCAACAATATCACTGGCTAGGGATGGGTCCTTGGAGATATCTCCGTCATCTGGTTCGTTGGTAATTATGACGTTGTGTCCTTTTTTGACCCGATCCAGCAATTCTGGGATAATACCAGGATCTGCTGCTGCATTAGCCTAAGAATTGAGTTGGACAGAGGTGAGTTGTGTCTTGATTTCCGAAATAGATAGTGTGGGTTTGTATTGGGCTTCTGAGACAAGGTTTATATCTATTACTGACTACTGCATGTTTGATGCTCAGTTAGAATCCTGGAATGTTTGTTAATTGAAGCGGTGCAGCTAGCACATTTAACTGGTTTTGGATTGTTTTTTTTTGTGTTGATCTAATTACTCTTTAGGATATTAATCCATTTTCATTCTTTATTGTAGGTTATTCTTCCTTGTAGTTTACTAGAAATGTAAAAATGAAACCCTGTAACACAATTTGGTCTTCGGCAAATAAAGTTATATTATTATTATAATACAATTGTTATTAGGAATTTAGGCGAGAAAGTCGTTTTTGTCAAATACTTATCCAAACAACAACTTTTTTCATTCAAGCCATAACGACGAAATCATCGCATACTAATAATAAACTATATTATAGCCGGAAAAAACAAAAGATTTCTAAAATACTAGAGGACTGGATGACCCCAACTTCATGCTCAACAGTGTAAATAATTGTAACATTGACAGAAACCTTTCAAGCAAATATATTATTGTTATCTGCATCAGAAATCGGCAATTACTTGATGCCAAACCATATACGAGAACTTTCACATTATAGAACTTATTAGGTTTTACAAAATTAGACATTTTGCCTACTTTGGTACCGGATGCCTTTACCGCTGCCATCCAATTTTCGATCAATCATTCTTTTCGCACAATTTTAGGAATCCGGGGATAAGAAAATCATTCGATTCCAATTGCTATAGGCATCATCGCAATAAAACTATTTCGTTCTGATGAGGCGATTAAGCGCTGGAAATAGAAGTTTGCAAAAGGACAGAACCAACTGGCGATTATAAATTACTGGAATACCAGTCCAGATATAAAAGTACCATGTAGTTCCCCACTATGACTAAATATGGCGAGACCGCAGCAATGTCATCCTTCTGTAAACTGCACGCAAGAAGGCAATTTGACTGCGATAGATACGATTCCGAGCGTGTTTTTGTAATTTCTCTAATTTTTCCGCGGTGACAATTAGTAGGAATTAATTCTTACGTTTCGATGGCTATCCTAATTGCAATTACTAAATATTAAAATATCAATTTGAAGACACTGCAGGCAGGGACGGTTCAAACGAATAGACGCGGAAGGAGAAGTGGTGAGCAATTAACTTGACGTCGGAAGATTTATTCCAATAGTACAATAACATGGTCCGTCTAGAAAGTATCCGGAATTTATTATTTTTCATAATTTTAATATACATCTTTCTTGTAACATTTTAACACAAAAGTAAAGTACAAAACAGGATGTGTTATTATTCGGTTATGACCAAACTTGCTTGGCAACACTATTTAATAAATATTGTTGATCAACATTTACAATTCATGAAATAATGTCGCCACTAGAAAAAAGACAACAGGTAAAATATTTGTATAGAAAAAGTTTTCGAAACGTTAAAAAATTAGTGTAATTGGCTGAACTGGGAAAAAGTGCTGTATATGAGACAATAAAGAGGATAAAAATGGCATGGATATGAGGCAGAGACCAGTTTCAGGAAGGCCGCGTAAGATTAAAGGAAACAATTTAAACGCTTTATTGGCCATAGGATGACACAATCCGCGCCTGAAGTTTCGCCAATTGGCTAACAGATTTGGAAATCAACAAAATATAAAAGTATGTCCAGAAACCGCCCGTATTTCACTGAAAAGATAAGGCTACATATTAAGGGAACCAATAAAATCCCTATAATGACACCTTTACAAAGGGAACGAACGATAGAATTTTGTCAACGTTTCCAAGAAGATAATTTTAATAATGTCTTTATATCTGATGGAAGTTGTTTCCAACTTGGTGAAAATCATTTAAAAATCCTATCAAAACAACCTGTAACCGTTCAAATTTCCCAACAAAATAATGATTTGGGGAGCAATATCTCTGCGTGGTGCTAGGCCTCTCTGCATAGCTGAAGGTACCATTAATAGTGAAAAGTATTGTAGCATTCGAAACGATGTTCTCCTTAAAACGGCGCATTCTTTATATCCAAAGGGGTGGCGTTTCCAGCAGGATAATGCAAGATGATATTTCGACCTATACTCAAGCTTGGATGCAAGAACACCAAGTGACAATCATTTCATGGCCAGCATCTTCACCAGATCTTAGTCCCATTAAAAACATTTGGGGACTAATGAAGATTGAAGTTGAATGACCAGCGCCACGAAATAAAAATGATTTAATTCAGTCAGTTTCACAGTCCTGGACAACCATCACCGAAAATGATGGAGGTGATCTAGTTTCGGGTTTACCTCGACGTTTAGTCAAATGTTAACAGTTAAATGGAGGTTGTATACGTAAAACGAAACAGAAGTCTCCCTTTGCTTCCAGTATAGACTGGTAGTTTCAAAGCACTTTCCTACTTCTATTGGCTATGCACTATCATTACCTGAGTTGATTTGGACGCAACCCACCGTCCATCAACAGTTCCAGGTCCGGACTCACCGTTGACACCTCAGTCGATGCGGGTTCGAGGCAAACAAAAGCATGGTCGAGACCCTTAAACCCCCGGGCTAGTCCCGGACTATCCAGGCTCAAGAACTACGATCCTTAACGGCAGAGTACTCTTCTAGACTAGCATGTAGGCTTTCAACCACTGCCCCTACGAGTTCAACACCAAATTGAGTGGCCAGGATCGAGAATATTACTGTGGGCCCATCCACCCTTTCCATGGTAGCCTTGTTTCCAAAAGAAGCCATGAAGGCTAACGGTCGCAAAGAAGAGTTCAACTCGATGGCAGAATCTACGAACTCGAGGAGACTTATACGTCATAGTATCCCTCTCCTTAAAGCTAACACAGCTCTTTTACTGACCTATTCGCCCTTATGAGCAGAATACCTGCAATCGGGTAGAAACACATCAGTTTTATGGGTGAGCGCCCTGTGTTGCAACACCCACCCCGTCATATGTATGAAGTTGTTTTTCTTAAATGTTAGGGTTCAACCTTTCTAAAAAACTTCAGAAAATATTCATTAGTTTTTTATTTATAGCCGATCAAAAATGTAAATTTTAAATGGCATGCCATGATATACTAATTGAATAATACACTTATATGTTGATTTATATTTATTATCAGTTGAAACAAAATGCATTTTGCTAGATTGTAGATCTTAGCTACTTTAGTGAATCATCACTGCAAATAAAAAAATTTTTGAAAAGTAAGATTTCATTAATAACCTACTATTGTATGGGAAAAATTTTTTAAAATTCCAAAGCGGGAATTTATTGAATGACCAGATAAAATTACGAAGTTCACCTTTGCTGAGTTTCTTCTGTTAGGAGCATAGTGCTTTTTCCAAAGTAATAAAAAACTGTATTGTGCCTCATTAAAACTTTTTCTCGGTTGGAATCATTAAGCCCAGTGTTTTTTCCAAGTGAAGTAGTGAAGTGAAAGATAGTAAATTGTATAACTAGTGTGTTACTATTTGGTCTTCAGCTGCAATGAAGATGTGTATAAATATAGTAATTATCGAAAATATGCCAAGAAGTCACTCAGTACAAAAATATATATCTCGAGACGCAGGAATACTTGAGTCTGGAATGTGTCAAGTTGTTGCCGCTGCTTTGGAGAATACTCAAAGTGTTATTTCTTGCCTATGGATAGCATCGCTTTTGTGAAATTGGTAACGTAAAGGTCAAGATAATCTGGCCGATATATGATGACCACCCCGGAGTGAACCGATATGTTCAATTACAAGCACAAAGAAATAAACTTGCGACTATATCCCAACAAAGTATATAGTTCATTGCTAAGGGTTCACAATGTCCTTGTTTCTAGAGATACCCCTCAACAGGAGATTGAGAGACTAACTGACGGTGTCAGCCCCTAAAAAGAAGCAATCGTATAATTCGACTAGCATAGGCAGTGATATGCTGCCAGAATAAATGGAGTAACATTTTATTTACCGACGAATCTGAATTTGATTTGTATTAAGATTATAGAAGTGTCCACATTTGGAAGACAGCAGGTGTCAGAGCATGAATTCAGTAAGCTTCAGTAAGCACAGAACGTGCACAGATAAAGGACGACACGCTCAGTGTCTGGAAAGGAATTTCGCTTGGTCGTAGAACTGAACTTACCGACGATTATTTAAAGAATATTCCTGAAGTTATGATAATTTGCCTGCGTACACACCAAAAATCACGAGAAACTTCCTGAAAGAATACACGTTTTAGACTGACCCCTTCAATCACTGGATCTAATTCCAATAGAGCATGCCTGGCAAATACTTTGAAGACGTGTTTTTATGGATCATAACTATTTTTGAAATCGTGAATAAGCAATTTCGCAATCCTGGAATGAAATTCTTCAAGAAAAGCTAGATAATCCCATTTTTCTGATGGAATGACGATGCAAAAGCTAATTACTGCTCGTGGTGTCCGTAATCCATATTGATATTGAATTGATGAGAAAATATTTGGTTATCGGTGATACTACGTAATTTAAAATGTTAAGTTTTTGTTCTTCATTATTTGTTGTTCTCATTGAAGGTTGCGCATAAGTAGACAGTAGATTATGTTAGAGCGTTCTTTTGTTTTCCTATAGTTTGAATTGGAACACATTGTATCTATATAATCTTATTAATAAGGAGTTGGAGCTATGGTAATAGAATGTATTAATAATTTTTGGTACAGATCAGCCTAATTGATTTATTTATCTATATAACCATATTTATTTGCTTATATAATGGATGTTTTCAACCTAATTTTCATAACATAAATAGAGGTTAATTCTTGATAGAAGGTATATAAAATTCTTCAAATATTTCAATATTAGCCTTCTACATATTTAATTCCAAAAAATTATATTTAATGATTATAACTTCTGAAAATAAATTGAAATAATGTCATATAAGTACCACTTATATCAATTGACATATAAAATAAAGATTCATTATAAGACATCCGAATAGTATAACAAAATCCAATAAAAAAAAATTATTAACCAAAATCCTATAAATTAAATATTTTGAATAGACAAAATTTTGTTTCTGCTGATCAATCTTATGAAAACCAATATCTTTCAAAATATCCAACATAATCTTAAGAATTTCATCATAAAACTATCTTACTTAGACTATTCAATATTATTGGATATCTAACTAAGGTACTTTATATAAAAACTCAAGATATGTAAAAAATTACTGAAAAACAAGTTTTAAGAAGGACTTTGCTTCGTCAGTATTCAAATAATTCATATTCAATAAATATAACATCAATCAACAACAAATATTTACTTACCCTTCAATCTTCTAGAAAGGCTTCTGCCGAAATGAAAACTTTAAATGTAGTGAGAACGGTTCACTACACACAAAAATATATCTGTGGTTTACCCTTGATCTAGAAGATTGAAAAACAATTTAATGGCCTCTGCTATAGCATAAGGATTATCTGTGTATAACGAATGTTAAGGAAACCAAATAATTATATATTATGAATAAAATAACATAAAAAGAGGTTAATTCTTGATAGAAGGTATATAAAATTATTTAAATATTTTAATATTAGCCTTCTACATATTTAATTCCAAAAAATTATATTTAATGGTTATAACTTCTGAAAATAAATTAAATTTCGGCAGAAGCCTTTCTAGAAGATTGAAGGGTAAGTAAATATTTGTTGTTGATTGATGTTATATTTATTGAATATGAATTATTTGAATACTGACGAAGCAAAGTCCTTCTTAAAACTTGTTTTTCAGTAATGTTTTACATATCTTGAGTTTTTATATAAAGTACCTTAGTTAGATATCCAATAATATTGAATAGTCTAAGTAAGATAGTTTTATGATGAAATTCTTAAGATTATGTTGGATATTTTTGAAAGATATTGGTTTTCATAAGATTGATCAGCAGAAACAAAATTTTGTCCATTCAAAATATTTAATTTATAGGATTTTGGTTAAAAATTTTTATTTATTGGATTTTGTTATACCATTCGGATGTCTTATTATGAATGTTTATTTTATATGTCAATTGATATAAGTGGTACTTATATGACATTATTTTAATTTATTTTCAGAAGTTATAATCATTAACTATAATTTTTTGGAATTGAATATGTAGAAGGCTAATATTAAAATATTTAAATAATTCTAATTTTCATAGACTTTCAGACGCCCGATAGAACTGAAAATTTGGTTACGTATTAAAGAATCATTACAATAGAATGAATAAAAATTAATTAATTTTACAGGTTAAACGAACAGCATAACGTTAGAAAATGTCTTTCGACAAAAACTATTTCTGATTGGGTATTGAGACTAAAAAATCAGGAAATAAATTAGAGATTGAAAAACTTTGAGAAAATATGCTTCAGTATTAAACTGACTTTAAAAGTAGGAAATAAGTGTACATGTATGTAAGCCAGTAATTGATAAACATATATAATTATAAAACAAAGATAAATTTTTTTTGAGAAAGCATAGGGTGCTTTTGATTACAATTTCATAATAACTGTAATTATTAATTAATTATTATTGTTATTATTGATTATTAATAGCTACCAATTAGATATCTAGAATATTTGATGTTGAGCATCTCACATTTTCTTGTGAGTATGAAAGTAATTATATTGTTAATAACCTAATTTGCATTCTAAATTCTATTTTACAAATGGGTCAATAATAATGAATAAGTAGACTTCCTATCGATATAGAATGAACTACTCCTTCTTAACAAAATATTTCTACATTTTAGTTTGGTTCACTATTGAAGCCTTTTTTAAACATTGATTTTTATTTTTTATAATATGAAAGTTTTATCGAAGAGTTTAAAGTACGGAAATTGACTTCAATCCATCTGTTTCATTTGGTGCATATTGTTACTTATTTGAAAAAATCTCAAAACCCGTCCCTGTGTGGAGGTAGTGTCATGATTCTGTAGGTTCTTCGGCACCCTGGTGACTTGAGAATCTATTAATTCTGACGTTCGATCGGAATTTGTATGAAAAAAGGTACAGTTTCTATACAGATATAATTTGAGAAGTTTATTGAATCATTATCAAGGGTGGAATGTATGCTATGGTGTGATTTTCCAATTCTATTAATTCAATTTCTTATTGACATGATTTTATCCTTGAAATTTTATTTCAGTTAATTTTTTAGCGTTTATATAAGTGCACTTCGGTTATTAGCCAAATGACAATTGAATTGAATGAAAAATTAATGAGTAGTGGGAGAAAAATTATTTTTTCTTGAATTTGTTTAACTATTTATACTATTCGGTACATATTGCAAGATAAGTCTGTTATTTTATTGTCTGACTCTATTAGAAATGGGATTATTTTGTTATTATCATTTACTGAAAAAAATATTAATTAAATGAATAGAATTTGCGGTTGGTTTATAAGAAACAGGATAATAAAATCACTGACCAAGTAACCAAGTAGTTTCTGAAAACTCATTTTAATTTTGATTGACTACCAAACAGTAATGGCTGAGAAACTTCAATATTTTTGTATTCACAAAATGAAAACATGCATTAATTTTAATTTAACCCCAGAAGTTGTAAATGACAGAACGTGGTTAGAGCTATATGTGCGCAATGAGAAACTCTATGTCTCAATAGTGTTACAAGTAGATTTTCCTATCGTATTCCACTTCAAAACTGTAAACTATATATTATACTTTGATGATAATTTTGCTACGTTCATTCAAATTTTCCTATCTGTAAGCGGATATGATAAAAGAACTATCTAGTTATAATCAGAAATTATCGAAGTTCCTATGAATAATATCCGTTTATAAATTCAGTGTTTCGTACTTGCGAAAAACTCTAAATGTGATGCAAAATCATGTTGTAATTTTGTTATTTCAAAATCAGGGAGTTTTGAAATCAGCAAAAATCACTTATAGATACTTTATTCTCTGCTCCGGGATATTTTGAAGAAGAACTATAGCTTTTTATCAACATTTTTGATAATTCTAAAAATTATGAGAAATTTGACTTATCGCTCTAGTAATCTGAATATTAAGAATGACACGAATCTTTGCTTTCGAAAAGAAAAAAGAGTTCAGAACTTAATCAGAACTAGACGTATATACTTTGACTATTGGTTAGGAATTGTCTTATAACTAGTTCGGTATTGCAAAAACTATTATCTCTAGGATATGACCATCCACTTTTGTGGATAAGCAGTTTATTTTTTTGTCGCAAATGATATTCAGTAGTATTGGAAGTACACAGAGAAAGAATAATTTGTACAACTTGATTTTTTACAACAGAATGACTATACACGGAGGAGCTTTTTTCAAAAGAAAGTAGAACTCATCAAAATGAATTACTTCAATACGAATCCCAAATATTCAAGGAGACCAAGACATAAGCCGTTTAATCAGAATTCGATTCCTTGCGATTCAAGTCCATTTCTATTATTGAAACACAATAGATTGGAGTTACTATGTATTTACTACCAAGGTTTTGTATTGACAATGGTCATTCATTCCCATCAATTGAAAATCTGAAAATCCTCCATCTTGCATCAAAAGGGAGAAAATTAAATTATCTAGAATCAATTGAAATATTCAAAGCGCTGCATAATGATGATATCGATATAATGAACGACCAGACTGATCTGTGTACATCAAAAATATTTAATGTTTTTAAGTAACCGAAATAGCTTCAAAAGGTACCGACATGTGCACATAATTATTTTCTGCTATTTCTTACTTGCTACCTGTTGAAAAAGGAATTGTTCATGTACCATCATAAAAACCCATAACACCTCTGTAATCCTTGTTATTGCTTTTCACTGGAAATATTTATTCTGAATAATTTGTAACATCTGTTATACAGTTTTTGTACCAAATAGAACATTACTTCAAAACTGAATCTGTAACTAGTGCTTTAGTCCTCTGTTACGTCTGAAGATGAACGGTCATCGTTCGAAACCGCGGTAACATGTGAACCAAAAATAATAAAAAACCTTGGTAGTAAATACATAGTAACTCCAATCTATTGTGTTTCAATTATGATCAACTACCAAATAGTAACGGCTGAAGCAATTCACCATTTCTATTAGTTTTGGTGACGCCAGAATGAGCAAGGCCAGCATTAAACATTAAATTGAATTAAATGAAACGTCCTGGAAACACTGTATCTTTTCGGTAGACATCTAGAATTAAGAAAAATCGTTGAGTGTCGAAAGGATATAAAAAGAAAGTATGGAATATTGATCGAAATTATCTAGCAGACTTTAGTTGTTCATAACGACATTATAAAAATCAAATTCTATTCCAAAAATTTCCAACATAAATTTGAAAAAACATCGAAATAAACTTCTTTTTGAGAGGAAAACTATCAAAAAAAATATACAGCACATCTTCAGATCAGCTTTCGAGTCTCCCATCGATAATCTTCAATATACGTCTCTCAAACCTAAATAAAACAATCAATAATAAATATACATCACATACTTTGCAATCCAACTTTTACTCGGACGATGCCAGAACACAAATGATCGTTTCAACACCAATTCGATTCTATGTTCGTCTATAGAATATAAGCAGAGTTTGAAAGAATGAAGTTCAAGATTCAGTTATTTTCAAGAAATACTGCCCGCATGTGTTGAAAAATAAATTAAAATTATTATATATTATTTTAGGAAATTTCTTGAAAATGTTTAAAAATTAAACAAAATAAAATGTCTTAGAAACACTGTTTCATTATTTCTTAGTAGATATATATAATAACATCAACAAAAATTGTACAATATCAAAAGGATATAAAAAGAATCTAAGGAAAATGTGGAATAATGACCGAAGAAACCTTGTAGGCTTTAGCCTATAAAGCTATTTTCAACCACACCCTCAAAATCAAATTCAATTCCAAAGATGCCCAAAATAAACTTAAAAATCATTCGAGAAAAAATATATAACATATACCTTGCAACCCAAACATTACTCTGACATTTTCAAAACACAAATGACCGTTTAGAGTTTCATCATTAAACAATTATTCACATTATATGTTCGTCTATAGAATATAAGCGGAGATTAAAAAAAGTATGTTCAAGATTGAGTTATATCCAAGAAGTAAAGTGCGCATGTGTGGAAAAAAATTATAGCTATTATATACAGAACAAAATAATTGAATTTGAATATCAAAACAGATTTAATCTGTTAGTCTTCTACAATTTTAATTTCGAAAAAATTTTTTATTCAAAAAAATTTTAGAATTAAATTAATGTCTACAATAAGCACCACTTATATTTAATATTCAAAAACATAAAACACAACTTGAGGACTTTTCAAAAAATATAATTTATTTGAAATATTCAATATATTTAAATATTCAAATAAGTTAATTCAAAAATCTCTCAAAACATGCACTATATCATCAAAAAACAATTAGCATTCCGATAATCTCTTCGTCAGCCCTAGATAATATTTGAAATATCAAAATCAATTAAATATTATCTAGGGCCGACGAAGAGATTATCGGAATGCTAATTGTTTTTTGAGGATATAGTGCATGTTTTTAGAGATTTTTGAATTAACTTATTTGAATAGTTAAATATATTGAATATTTCAAATAAATTATATTTTTTGAGAAGTCCTTAAGTTGTGTTTTATGTTTTTGAATATTTAAAATATCAAAAATCAACTAACAATCAATATCATCAATAGTTGATTTTGATATTTTAAATATTATCTATCTATTTTGAGAGATTTTTGAATCAACTTATTTGAATATTTAAATATATTAAATATTTCAAATAAATTATATTTTTTGAGAAGTCCTTAAGTCGTGTTTTATGTTTTTGAAAATTGTTGTTCATTATGAAAAGATCAGAAACAAAATTTGGTCTCCTTCAAATTTTTATTCATTAATTTTAATTCCCTTTTTTATATTTGTTGGTTGATTTATTTCATTTGACATTGTATATTGAGTTTTGATTGTATACGTCTATTAAATATAAGCGGTGCTTATTGCAGACATTAATTCTAAAAGCTTTTTGAATAAAAATTTTTTTGAAATTAAAATTGCAGAAGACTAACAGATTAAATCTGTTTTGATATTTAAATTTTGTAATTCTGCTACACCCCTCTACAAATTTTTTCCTTTTATTCGTTTCAACTCTTTTCTATAATGTACGATATTTGTTAATTTTATAGATCTACTAACAGAATTACTCTGCTTGATAGTTGAGATACGAGTAAATGTAAATTACGGAAAGACCCGAATTTTATACTCGGCAGTCTATTATTTAGCCAAAATCATTGTATAGCCTCCAATGTTAACCCTTTGCGAAATCATATATATACTTACAATAACGAGTAGTACAAACAACAAAAAATAATTTTACGCAACATACTAAATATAAATATTTTCTGTTTTGAGATGGTACCATAAAATTTTTTTATTACTTTTGGTAAAACCACCAGGTCTCTAGATGAATAGATTCAATACAGAAGAATTAGATTACTTAGTTTGTTCATTCAATAAATTCTCTCATTAAATTAAAATTTTTTATTACTTTTGGTAAAACCACCAGGTCTCTAGTTGAATAGATTTAATAAAGAAGAATAAGATTATTAAGATTGTTCATTCAATAAATTCCCCCATTTAAATCGATTTATTTCCATACTTTCCAACACGTTAACTTACAGTCCTGTATTTTCTTTATGCAAAATTTCAAAACATTCATCAAAATAATGTTTCTCCTCTATAAGATGTTCCGCATACGTAGAATCCAACTTATTTTTGCGGAAGGAACGTCTGTGTTCCTTCATTATAATAGGTGTTTCAATAAGAGCGCACGATTTGAATTGCGCGCCATGTTTGACAGTCATAATGTCACATGATATGACGTGACAGATCGAAAGTTGACAGATGGGAATTAGAGAACATGGAGTACTACACGGTAGAACAACGCGTCCTGATTGTCAAAAATTATTATCGAAATGGTGATAGTTTAATTGCCATTATTCGCAAAGTGTGTCCAATATTCGGTCGAAAAAATGTACCTAATTCATCTACTGTGAAAAGAATAATAAAAAAATTTGAAAGTAATGGTTCGGTCAGTGATGTGAATCATACTATACGAGCTCGTAGAGGTCTTTCAGAACAAAACATCTTGGCAGTTCACGAGAGTGTGACAGAAAGGCCAGAGACGTCAATTCACCATCGGGCACAAGAATTGGACAGGCACTCTTCAGTGAATTCTCACTAAAGATTTACAGCTGCATGTCTACAAAATCCAACTGACTCAACAACTTCTGCCAGTAGATCATGAACAGCGAAGAGAATTCACCAATTGGATCCTTGAGCAACTTGCTGATTTTACGAACAAAATCTTCTTCAGTGATGAGGCCTATTTTCACATCGATGGCTTCGTTAATAGGCAAACTGTCGCTTAGAAAATACTGCAGTTAGTATTTCCTTTACTTAAGAGATGTTGAGTTCAGTTGAAGACATTGATGGACCGGCATAGTAATGCAAGTCTCCCACCCAAAAAAGTTATTTTATTACCTTCTGTCTAATTTTATGGGGCATGGAAATAACAGCATCCAATATAGGGGTATTCCCAAAGAGTATCTGGAAATTTGTTGAATTATCCTTTAACTCAATGGCTTTTTTGATCGAAAGAATCTTCAAATAGTCCATCAATTTACCCTTACTAACATCCTATATAATAAAATATATATATATTATATAGTAAAGTGACATCTTTCTCATTAAAAAAATTATGATTTTTTATGTAAGTGTTCTGCAAAATCAGTTGATTTCTTGTTTTTCAAAATAGACATCCTCTGCTCTTTGTTTCTATGTTGTAAACATCAGTCTGTCTGTCCTATATATGTAGCATTACAATGATCACATTTAATTTGATAAATCCCTGATTCCGAAAAGTTGGGGTTCCCTTCTTTATTGTTCACAACATCTTAGCTGAATTATATATATTTAATTAATTAATAAGAATTAAATCCCATTTTATGAAGACCATTAGAGATCCTACTAAAAAGAGCCATTGAGGAAAAGGAGAATTTAACAAATTCCAAGATATTCATTGGGAACACCCCTATATTGTATGCTGTTATTTCCATGCGCCATAAAATTACACAAATGTCCTAAGTGTATTAAAAGAACCTTTTTTCAATTTTGAGTTTAGTTACTTTGTGTACTCCTTTGAAGATAGTGGAAAGACCGAAACACGTGTCAGGATTCTGAATAAACTGTGAAACATAAAAGCTGTGTGATTTTTTTTAAATAAAATTGTTATAATGTTTCAACTAGAGCCAAGCGCATACTCCATTCATTTAAAACTAGAAAATATTTAAAACTTATTTCCAAAGTGGTGAATCTTCTATTCAAGAGGGAGAAAAGAAGATAAAGTTAGAAAATGATGAGGTAATAACAAATGCACAAGAAATCGCTGATAATTTCAATAATTATTATGTAGGATGTAGGTCCAAGTCTGCTCGCAAAATTGGGGAATATACCGAAAAGAGACATTACGAACGACAAATATGAAATGCATTCTATGTACCTAAAGCCAACGTGTACCGAAGAAATTTCGGACATAATATCCTTACTTAAGTGTGGTAGATCGGCGGGGGGATTAAGAATGAAACGGTTAAACTAATGAAAGATCATATATTAGAGCCATTGTGCCATGTTTTTAACCTTTGTTTGTGTCTGGGCTTTGTACCAGAAATGCTCAAGACTGCTCATATTTTTCCTGTAGATAAAGGAGGTGACAAAGATATTATGGCCAACTATAGACCTATTTCTCTCAACATTTTCTAAAATGTTTGAAACCTTGCTCAAAACGCGTCTGATAGAATATCTTGACCAACATGAGATAATCTCGAAAAGTGAGTATAAATACTCACCTGATGAAGTTATAGTATGACGAAACAATTGTCGTGTAAATCAATAAAATAGCGGAAGTTAACATTTGTTTTTCTTATATTCAGGATGGCATAGCATGCCTCACCGACTTAGTATACGGGTGCGTGGATAACAGGAAGCCATGCATTCGATACGGTTAACCATAGTTAATGTTGGAGAGGCTGGAGCACCTGGGTATACGGTGCGTTGCTTTTCAGCTATTTCGGAATTTTCTGACTGATCGTAGGCAAATGGTGAGATTAAATGATAAGATAAGTTCTCCCAGGGAAGTAAGATGCGGTATTCTACAGGGTACTGTTTTCGGGCCGATGTTGTTCGTAGTTTACTTAAACAGTTTGCTCACCTCGAGCTCCTCTGGTGTGGTTTTTTCGTTTGCGGATGACACGGTCTTTTCGTATCATGCGGGCTCCTGGACTGAGGTTAGGCGAAAGGCGGAGCATGATTTAAAGAGGGTGAATGATTGGTTTAGATATAACTTGTTGGTTGTTAACGTAGCAAAGACGAAAGTTTGCTGTTTACGTCTAATAGTGCGACTATGGCGCCCTATGATCATATATGTTTGATGGAAAAAGTGTCGGTTTTGCGGACAACGTTCGTTATTTAGGAATTCAAATCGATTCATATAGTAAAACGCAGAACACGCTCGATTAGAACCAACAAAATGAAACACTGTCAACAAACTAAATGAAAGATCAGGTTGAAACTCCCTGTGAGTACAGAGAACAGTTGTGGAAAACGACATAAACGATTCCTCTAAGCGGACTTTTAAATGAGCAATAACCGGTATTTTCTTGTATTACAATACTAATATATCATCTACTCATATTGTTCTTCAAAGTTAAAACGTGTCTTGAATTTCAACATGAAATCGGGCCTTCCTAAAAGGGCGTACAAAAACACGAAAAACTGATCTGGCATAACCTTTATATCTCTATCGTATTGTCTGGGATATCCAGCCAGAATTTATTAATGAACGATGGCGATGATCAGTGAAATGTGGTAACAGCTGATTGTGTTATCGTCTACAGAATGTACTCGTAGTGGGAGCGGCATTTCCCACGAGCCGTGACAAGGACGACGACTTGTAGAATGTTTAGGATGGCGGAGGGCATCCAGTCGGCCGGGAGGTCTGACAGGACGCGTATTCAGATTACCTAGTATAGGCTGAAGTGGGCTATTTGTTAGTGGATTCCATAAATTCATTTATGCACGATCACATTAAAATATGATCATTATGATTAGATTTCTTTGCTGTAACTGACTTTTTATAGCCCGCAAATATGATTATGACCGAGCTGTTTATAATGAAACGTCGGAAATTCAAAACAATAGATACAAAAATATGAATTTATTGATATTGCTCCACAGACCATTATTTTGTTGGGAAATTTGAACGGTAACAGGTTATTTTGATAGGATTTTTATGTGATTTTCTTCAAGTTGGAAAAAACTTTCATCAGATATAAAGACAGTATTAAAATTATCTTCATGAAAACGTTGACAAAATTATATCCTTCGTTCCTTTTGTAAAGCTGTCATTATAGGGGTTTTTGTTGGTTTCCTTGATATGTAGCCTTGTCTTTTCAGTGACATAAGGACATTTTCTGGACATACTTTTATATTTCGTTGATTTCCAAATCTGTTAGTCAATTTGCGAAGGCTCGGACTGTGCTGTCCTAAGGCCATTAAAGCGTTTAAATTTTTATCTTACGCGGTCTTCCTGAAACTGCTCAATGCCTCATATTCATGCCTTTGTTAATCTCTTTATGTTGTCATATACAGCACTTTTTCCCAGTTCAGTCAATTGCACTAATTTTTCAACATTTCGAAAACCTTTTCTATACAAATATTCTACCTGTTATTTTTTCTAGTTGCGACATTATTTCATAAATTGTATACCTGTTGACAATCAAGAATATTTGACAAATAGCCTTGGAACTTTCGCCAAAGCCGACTAGAATGTTACAAAAAAGAAGTATATTAAAATTATGAAAAATATAATAATAAATTCCGGATACTTTCCAGACGGACTATATATCAATATATTAAAATATGTAGAATTATTATTCTACAAGATACTACAACAACAATTACAAGAAGTATGCGATTCCATCATGGCTGTAGCACAAGATAAGCCGAATAACATCTTGAGTGCGTTTAATGTTTTTCATGATAAGATATAGTTTACAACAGAAAAAAAAATTGAAAAATCAGTTTCCTGGATTTAACTCTAATTAGAAGTAATAATGCAATACTCAGACAATAGTAAGCAAAGACAACCTCGTCAGGAAGATATTTGAACTATTTATCAGATCATCCTTTATGTCAGAAACAGAGTATCCTAAAAGGCATAACAAACCGTGCAATTAGCCTTACCAGCCCATCTTTACGAGTAGAAACACTAAATAGACTTATATTAAATCCAATTTCAACTTCTTCATAGAAGTATAAATTCAAAGTCGATAAGTTATTCGGTTATTATAAGTTGCTCTCGGCTTTTTTTATCTTTGGGTTATGACACCAGATGACTCTTTTTATCCTCCTCATCAACTCAGAGATTTCAGTTGTCTCTTTTTTATGTATGAAAATTTGAATTATATGAACACTGTTTTTTTTTCATACTGAAATGATTACTATAATGAAAAAAAATACTTGTTGAAGCTCTCGAATGAATGTGGAATTTGCGAGGGAGCTTCCACCTCTTAGTTCGGGAGACGGCGTTTCGTTTCCGAGCATGCGCATCAGAAACTCGTCAGACAGACTTGATGCGCGGGCTCTGTCTGTTACGCCGGTGACCATGCGTCCGCTTGGAACTCTGATTTTCAAACGCATTGCCTTACTCTATTTGAACCTAGCGGGGACGGTTAGTCACGGTTCTTATGACTGGTCGGGTCCTCTATCGGTACGCCGGTCAAACTACGATAGAGGTTTCTGGACGGGGAGCGAAGAAGTTGTTCACTACACACTCCCCCTCCAGTGAGCGTCGATATGGTCACGGAATAGGACGTTGGGTGCAGGCAAGGATACAGTCCGCCGCTGGGCTGGTCGCGGTGCCATCTCCAGCGGGGATCTGTGGAACGAAGGAAAGAACCATCTCGGAATGCTGGTTAGGGGACAATTAGGGCCACCTTATGAATGGGCTGGTTCGCTCTTAGTTCGGGAGACGGCGTTTCGTTTCCGAGTATGCGCATCTGAAACTCGTCAGACAGGTTTGATGCGCAGGCTCTGCCTGTTACGCCGGTGACCATACGTCCGCTTGGAACGCTGATTTTCAAACGCATTGCCTTACTCTATTTGAACCTAGCGGGGACAGTTAGTCACGATTCTTATGACTGGTCGGGTCCTCTATCGGTACGCCGGTCAAACTACGATAGAGCAAGGCAGGTTTCTGGACGGGGAGCGAAGAAGTTGTTCGCTACATTGTTCTGGATCACAAACAAGCATAATACTTAGGTAACCGAACAAACAAAAATCATAATAAAATTAATTTTTGTGGTATTGCATATTTGGTTTTTGTATAAATAAGAAACATTTGTCAAATATTTGTAACTAGTTTGGTGAAAAAAATTAATTGAATTAAAAAAATCAAAGAAGACATAGGTTTTTTTTACCTTAATCCATTATGTACGAAGCTTATCTGAAAATATAGGTAACATTCTGAAGGTACATGATTTGAAGACATGCTGTGAAACACAGAATACTTTGAAACAATTGTTTACTCCCTTAAAAAAAGAAATTCCAACAATGAAAAATTCAAACTTAGTACAGAGTATACCATGCAACGATTGTAAGAAGTTATATATAGACATGATACCACAACTATTAAAAAACAGAATAAATGGGCACAAATGTATAAAAACTCATGCACAGCACTTAAGAAACATATACAAATAATCACAACCCTTATTTCAAAATTATGAAGATTCTTGCATTTGAAATTAGTAATGATAAAAGGAGCATATAGGAGATTATTTATATAAAGAAAAACAAAAACGTCATGAGAACCGATATATCAGATATTCGACACCATCCTATAAAAAATAATACTAAAATTAGATACAAAGAAGTAAGAAATGTACCATTCTTACCCATTGTTTTCGCAATAACCGTCATATTTCACGTCAAACAGCGTCGTTCGTGTACAACAACTGGAAGACCTGATACTTCGTACTTTTTAATTTCAATATAATAGTAATTTTCTGCTTAGGTATCTCACCTCTTGATTCTATACTATATGTTTTAATCATTATAATATCTTTGTACAGAATTCTCACATGACTGAGAAAGTTTTAATTTGATTGCTAGTACAATTAAGAAAGTCCTCAACCGAAGACGAAACATCTTCCTAATATAAATAGTATTTTTCTTGTTTTTTTGTGGTATACAGTATCCTAAGAAAAACCAACAATATTGTAATAACAGAATTCAAGAAAATCTGAGTTTCATGTTAGAATAATAAGATTTCAAAGAAATGATGTATTCACAATAACAAAAGTACAATATTCGAAAAAATGTATATCTCGCGAAAAATCAGAATCGAAAAATTTCAAAAATTCATCTTTGTGATGCAAAAGTATGACCATTACCTGTATCAATAATTGATTGTGGCATCTTCTCTGCATGCTTTCCATCAAGTTATTGAGAATCTCCAGCCCAATTTGCCAAATTTGTGGCAAAAAATCTCAGAGCTGCTGAAGCGTTTACGTGTAGTATGTGGACATCAAGAGTTCTTTGTAATTAGTCCTATCGATTGGATATAGGTCATGGGATCTTGGAGTTAATGCTAAACGCGAAATACCAGCAGTAATCACCTGTTGAGATCCGTGTGGTATTATTATATCATCCAGAAAAATGAATTTTTGCCAATAGTTGCATTAAATTGTGAGATCCCTCCGTTGATAATTTCACCAACTCATTTCTGAGACGTCATGGTTCTTTAAAGTACTAATCAGTCAGTTCTGTCATTGAATCAAACTTCACACGAAACCATAATTGTGCCTGTTCGAAAAGGATGGGCTTCTTGAAAAAAGTGGTGACTCCTTTGTAAGAGTATCTACACCCATACTTGTCGCGTATCAGAAAAACATCCATATCTAAACTAGCCAGTAAAGTGTACATATTGCTTTTCATCTCGCCAGTGTACTCGCTCCATTGTCTACTCTAATCTTCGCCGCTTGTGTTTGCGAGTGAGTAGAAGTCTTCTTAACAAGAGTATCGAATTTATATTGAATTCAGAGAGATATCTTCTGACTGCGGTTAGGAAAACTAAAGTAGCTTTGGCATTTCGAAGACGTTGACTTGCCATTCTGCGAGTGCTGAGAAACTGTCTTCCCATCGAAAGAGTTAAAAAAACAGTCTTTCACTGACGTTCCAGTAGAAAAGTGTCATGCCAGTAAACGTGATATCACATTGCTGAAACTGAATAAATTGGCCACTTGCTCTTGTGTTCTACCAGGCTGAAGCATCCTCTGTTGGAACCGTCCTCGTAGAAAACTTGTCTTGGTATATTGAAAATTGAACTGTAGATAAAATCATTGAAATGTTCAGACACACATAGATTCCTAAAATTGTATATAAAATGCTGTACATTACACGTAGTATAATATAGGGAGTCTTTCATTAAGAAGATAGGATTTTAATTTTACATGAAATAGCAAATGTTTGACATATCAACTTAGATCTTGCTTTATTATTATTTTGAAGCTTGAACAATGTAGTTATGTTCGAAATAAGATATCGTTCAAGTCTCCATTGAGGCTTCATTGACACTGACGTACCCAATCGCTCCAATTTCACTTCGTGTAATAATTCCTGCTGTATTTCACCAATAACTTGACGAATATTGTCTTCTAAGTGATCCAAAGTCTGCAGCTTATTGGTATAGACTTGTGCTTTCACATAGCTCCAAAGAAAATAATCCAGAGGTGTCAAATCACATGACCTTGTCGGCCACGTGAATTCTACCAGGTAATTATATTGGCATGCGAGCATAACTCTTATCCAAGTGACTACTTAACAGTCTCCACAGTCCACCCCAAGAGGTAGAGAGTGTGATAAGGATTACGCCATATCATCGAGCGAAGCGAGAACCTCTCCGAAGAGATGAACCCTCCAGCTTCCAGTTTGGACCCCGATTTGAAAGCCAGAACCGAGGTAACGCAGTATGCAACATAACGCACTCGGCCATTACACAGAGAAATCCGGAGATTAATTCTGCGATAGGGTAGAGTATGCCAGTTTTAAGAGAGAAGCCCTGTGCTGCGACAGACTCCCTATCACTGAGTTAATCAACCGGATCAGCCCTCCATTTCATTAGAACGGCAAAACTAGGGCCCCATTCAGAGATCTTCCACCATACAGGTCCAGTGACTGGCGCGAATGGCATTACGTTAGGCACCAAGATCTTGTCGGCTAATTAACATCTTCGTCATGAGATGATCCTATCGTCAAATTTTTCTTTAACGAAGCCCACGTAGCATCTGCTGTATGGCATTAAGCGTCACCTCATTATAACCATATTTCTTCAATATTAATGTTCTCAAGTTCTGGCTATAGAAATTTGGATAACATGGTCCTATAGCGGTCGCCATTTGTGCTTTCAGTTATTCCATCCTGATTTCTGAACAAATAATGATAATGCCGCCATTCCATAAACTGCGCCACACAGTTAGTTGCTCAGAATACAACGAAATTTCATGTAATACATCGGGGTTATCCTTGAACTAATAATGGCAATTTGCTTATTAAGAAAGCCATTCAATCAAAAATATGCCTCGATTGAGAAGACGATTTTTGGCCAATATCAGGATCGTGTGCCAAGTGCTCAAAGGCCCATTCATCAAACACTTGCCAGAGTACCGATGACGGCAATCTAATTCTGGAGTGAATAAATGTTGAGTACTTATAATTGAGCTATAACGTTGGTGTAATTTTTTTAAAACTTCCAACCGATCGAGAGAAGTCAAACGCTGCATCATGAAATGACACACTATACTAAATGAAGTAACACTTGGAAATAAAAGAAAATTTATTAGAAAACGAGGAATCTCTCTCTGATAAACTATCACTTGTATTAAAAGAAACTTTATTATTAACGTACTCATGTTATAACACGCCAATGGCCTCTTCGTGCATATTTGTCAATGCCTACCTTGATAAGATCCATATTTATATCACTAGTAGCGTTTAAAGAGTGGTTTAAAATGTTGTTATCACAGAAGTATAACATGACAAATTTCATACGATATCCTGCAGCATTCGTTGTGCACTTCCACTTTATTAAAACGCCTCCTGGAGGCCCTCCTGGGAAGGAACCCATACGAGAATGCCTTAATACTTTGCAGGTCCACGGCGCAGATTATCACCAGATTAGGTTCCGTTTCTGCACGGATATTCTTTCAGAATTCTCGGAGCAGCGACGTAGTTGCAAAGGCCGTGAGGCTGTGCCAGTATCCGCTAAAAAATCCAATTGTAACAATATGATAATTTATATTGCCGCAATGGGAGTTCTTACAGCGGTCTTTTTTGCCCACTAAGCTGTAAGTCTGGATTTTTGCACGATTGGCAATATTGATCGAATAGAAATGCGTTTGATCAGATTCAGAGATTTTGATAAAGGATAAGCAAGTCGGTATTTGATGAGGAACAAGACAGATAGAATATCATAAATACTACAGAAAATCGATTATTAAAGTCGCCACAATTGCCACCGTAGCTATTTCATACCGCAAATATTTGGATTTTAGAAAATGGATTACTAATTTAATTAATAATCAACTTTTAGAACTCAGAATATTCTGAAAACTTTCATAAAACTAATAATGGTACGATATCTTATGAACGTTCTTTCGGTAAAAGATTATTTAATTAAAAATTAATCAGTTTATATCGAACTATTGTTCTATACGAATAATTGAAGCAGTAAGGCCCAGTTATTTAGGTTTCATTTAAATTTCAAGACTGTGAATGTCACTCGAAGCTTAACTGTCAATTGGTGGATGAAGCACCAGGTAAACTTCAAGCTTTGTTTAAATCAGAGAAGTATAGGAATCCCATCTATTTCCCTGGCTTAAATAAATGGGTAAATTGAAATTTTGATTCGTATTTCCTGTACCTATTCAACCTACAAATATTTGTTATTCTCGATATTTTTCTGTGACCGTTACTCGAAGTCTAACCGTTAAGTGGTGGATGGAGTAATAGTTAAATTTCAAGCTTCGTTCAAATCAGATAAATAAAGGAATACCTTCTATTTCGCTGGCTTATATACATGAGTGTATTGTATTTAAGGCTTAAATACATACGTAAATTGAAATTTTGATTCGTGTTTCCTGTAGCTATTCAACCTACAAATATTTGTTATTATCTATATTTTTCTATGACTGTCACTCGAAGTTTAACTGTTAAGTGGTGGATGGAGTAGCAGTTCAATTTCAAGCTTCGTTCAAATCCGATAAATAGAGGGATCCCTTCTATTTCGCTGGTTTAAATACATGAGTGGATCGAAATTTTTTTTCCTGTTTCCTATACTTATTAAATATATAAATATTATTGGCTCTTCTCTATAGTCTGTGACTGTAACTTGAAATGGTGGATAGAGTACCAGTTAAACTTCAAGCTTCGTTTAAATCATACCTAAAATGTCTCAGGAACACTGTTTCACTTAATTATATTATTGTCATCCTGATACTGCTAGATCTTCTGTGAAGATCCCTCAGAAGCTTTTTCAGCTTGTGCGAGTTAGGAGTTTAGGTGTGTTCTGGCTTTGTTATTGCGATCTGACGCCACTTTAGGTCACAGTACTGTTAATTTTCGACCCAACAGTGAAATGGTGGCCAAAACTCGTCTAACTAGAAAATTTCTTCAAACAATAGATAGCACATTCTCCAGAATCCGAAATTCTAACCCATATTCTTCTTAGTTGGGAGTTATTTGGATGCTAAATGTAGATATACTTTACTGATTGTTTTTATTTAGCATCCAAGTTACTCTCAACTGAGGAAAATATGGGTTAGAATTTCAGATTCCTTTTCTGGTGAACGTACCATTTATTGTTTGAAGAGAAAAATAAAGAATACCTTTTTTGAATTCTATGTGGAACATTTTTTGGTGATGGAATTTGTTATTACCGAATATTCAATGGTGACAAATTTGTCTTGGGTGATGGATGATTTCAATTTCTATTCTTTTCTTCAATCTATATACTGTAAATATTATTATCTTCTGAAAGTTTTTGTCAAAATGGATATCTAAGAGAACATATTGTTTGACGATTAAGACGTGATAGATATGAAAAACCCAAGAAGACACGAATATTTCTTCCACGAATAAACACGAAGGACATTTGGATCGACCAGGAATTTACGAATAGGTTCAGTTAAAAAAATGTATATGAGACAGTAATTTATTTCCACAAAAATGTTTGTACTACTACAACAATTGTTTCACCACGATGTGGCTTCTTCAGGTATTACATTGCACTGTCTGAACAGTACAATGTAATACCTGAAGGAGCCACATCGTGGTGAAACAATTGTTGCCATTTTTGTGGAAATAAATTACTATCTCATATACATTTTTTTAATTAAAAAATTGAGATTCCACCAAGTAAAGACTGAATCTATCAAATACAATAGGTTCAGCATTTCAAAAGCATTCGTAGAGGTATTAATCAAACAAATTGGCATTTGCATAGGAATACACTGAATAACATATTTTTTCAGGTCACCAAAATACAAAAAACTTCCGTAATACGAAAAGCTACTTTTCAATTAATGTGCAAACTGTATCTAATGCAAATTTAAACATGAGAAATACGTATAGTTGCTTGCTGTCCAGAATTAGCTAATGCTAAATGCTCATTTACAGTTATTGAAGGCTCAGATTAATGGAGGAATGGTGATTCAGTGGGTACCCTGGGCAACCATGTCATGATTTCAGTTGCAAAGCCAAACACTATTGCTGAAAACCTTTATAACGAATCCCAAATAAGAACGTTATATAGCAAAACGCCAATATGGAGTGTAGGAGACAAGATTTCACGGTTTTAAAAAGAAATGAGAGTAAAATTAATGTAATGCTTATATTTCATGAAAAAAGATTAAAAATAAATAAATATTATAACAGAATGACTGTTAAACCACAACAAAATCTAATAACAGTTTCTTTTATTCAGAAGAAAATTAATCGAAATATCTCAAAATCCTATACAACTGGTTCTAAGCATCGTAACAACGGACCATAGAAGTGTTACCTGGAAAATGATCTTTTTGTGAGTTGAAAGATATTTTTCTGTGTGCTCTTGCAGAAAAAATGTGGGTAAGTCGAAAGACCGATCTAACTGATAAAAAATTTTCATTCCCGTACGACTTTGCGTTTATTTCTTTTGAACGAAACAAAATTCAATTATGCCTGATATTTGGATATTACATACAACAATTAGACACGCTCCTTAAATGCCGTAACGGTTCATTTAACCTACCGGCTGATTGAACTAAATGATAAAATTATATCAATGGATTATATTGATCAATAGATTAAACTAGTAACTATTTTCATACCTTTATATAAATTAGGTAATATTTCCTATTGTCACTAACAGAATCGCTGTTTCTAAGAAATAAATAGATCTCTAGGAATGTATATGATTTTATTATAATTATGAGTGCGGATAGCTCAGTGGTAGAGCATCGGGCTCGTGACTGGAAGGTCCGGGTTCGAATCCTCTTCAGGTGGAAAAAAAAATTTCTAGTTGGACGGGTGTCGGCCACCATTTCTTTGTTGTGTCAAAAACTAACAGTGC
This sequence comes from Megalocaria dilatata, assembly GCA_034642435.1. Taxonomy (NCBI): domain Eukaryota; kingdom Metazoa; phylum Arthropoda; class Insecta; order Coleoptera; family Coccinellidae; genus Megalocaria; species Megalocaria dilatata. The sequence goes on along the minus strand of CM067858.1, from coordinate 24,380,303 downwards.
TGTGACCTAAAGTGGCGCACTAACAAAGCCTACCCAGAACACAACTGAACTCCTAACTCACACAAGCTGAATCAACTTCTGAAGGATCTTCACGAAGATCTAGGAGTATCAGGATAATAATAATAATAATAGTTTAATGGTCTTCCTGATATTCAAAGTGCTGATTTAATTGATATTCTTTATCGAATAAGACCCGCACAAATTCTAATTCTGAGTAAAAATTAACTATCGGGTGTTTGTTTTAGAGTGATAGAACTTTAAATTGAAACAAAACACATTTAAATTAAGGTTGAAGCCAATTTTTTTTTTATTTGAAAGATAATTTTGTGATACTTATGTCCTTGAAAATAATTTCTGGCATATGTCTACCACGACTAGCTCTGAGGAACCGTATTCGTCTAGACCAATTTTGGACCACTTTTTCGAGTAATTCAGGCCTTATTTCATCAATAATACGAGTTATGTTGACTTCCTAAGGGTCTTTTGTTTCTGGTTTATCAGCATAAACCAGACCCCAAAGAAAATAATCTAGTGGAGTTATGTCGCATGATCTTGGAGGCCAATTAATTGGACCATTTCTGGAAATAATGTTATCGCCAAATCTTTCTTTCAATAAATCGATACGGTAGCAACATGAGTTGTAGCACAATCTTGTTGGAACCAAAACACTTCGGGATCGATACCATTCAAATTTTGAAACAAATAATCATTGATCATCGATCTGTAACGAGCACCATTCACTGTAAAATTAGCTCCAGCATAGACAGTTGGATCTTGTATGGGTGCAGACCAAGATCTTTACGCAAAATTTTCTATGTGATGGATGAACAGAGTCCAACTTGTAGTGAACGTCGACGAATAGACAAATCTGGATAATCATTAACACTATGACTTACTTTGTCTTGTTGTTGTTGTTGCATCGAGTAGAGAAAATGTTGTCCGAAATCTATCGATTGTTAGACGAATTAGCTGCTCTGATGGAGGATTATGTAAACCATAAATTTCACGAAGTGCTCTATAAGTTTGGCGAATAGAACACTGATTTTGAAAATAAATTTCAACAATTTGTGAACGTTGTTACGTCGTGAGTCTTTCCATGATAATTTGTCAATGCTTACTGAACCGATATGTCAGAACAACATGGCTTCTTCCCTGTGTCAAATCACAGTTATCCCTATCGAAAGTTCTATCGCTCTAAAAAAAAACACCCGATACCATTTGTAATACCATTCTGTTCAATTTCGAAGAAATCGACTACCGCGTTTGCTTATAGTGAACCTAAAACAACAAATTCGTACTTCTGAGCGCTGTTGAAGCTGCTTAAGTGAACAAAATAAGACTTTCGCATTGATATGTGGCCATGTATTAAAGATTAATTCATTTCAATACTTCTGAATCAAAAATAATATCAGCTAAAGGACAGCAGCTGGTGAATCTGGCTTAAAGATGGTAAAGGCGCAACAGAATTTTGATATTTTGTTTATTAACAAGCTTGAAAAGAGCAGACAATTACGATCGCAAGATGAGCAACTGGATCATTTGAACAAAGAAAATTTTAAAAAATGGCCCCATAGACAAATGAAATTCTTTAATCAAATTAATACCCCGTGGTAAAAGTCGGCAACGTTGAAAAATTGTACGAATTACACTTCGAACTGCTTTCGCATCCAGTGAATTAATATTACCTATTCGCAGACCTATCGAGGAGCATTACTTCCGATTTTTAGAAAGTATGGAAATACAGGATACATTTTTATGAGGGAATAAGGAGTATTACTCTATCTATGGAGTCATAGCGAGAATAATTTATCAAAGCTTTTCTTCAGTTTATACAGAAGCTGCAGCAATAATCGCAGGATTCATCCATATCGATCTGGAAAAAGAAAAAACTAACTGTCCCAATGAACTTTGACGCGAACACGCTGAGGTATTCCAGAACGGAATTATTCGACCAGGACGCTCGTATTCACGTGCTGCGGAATATACAGGTCTTCCAGAATAAATGGGCTATATAGAAGAGCTATCGCGTACTCTGGAAAAATTACAGAACAAGATCTATCCCCAATAAAAATATAATTTTTTTTTAATAATGATTATTATGGTCAAGTGGCTTTAGTTCTTGAACCAGTTGGATCATGTATGGGTGTAGACAAAGATCTTTACGTAAATTTTTCCATGTGGTGGAAACACTGAGTCCAACTTGTTGTGAACGTCGATGAATAGACAAATCTGGATCATCTTTAACACTATGACTTACAGCAGCGATATTTTCTTCTGTACGTACAGTTCTTTGTCTTGTTGTTGTTGTTGTTGCATCGAATAGAGAAAATATTGTCCGAAATCTATCGATAGTTCGACGAATAAGCTGCTCTGATGGACGATTATGTGAACCATAAATTTCACGAAGTGCTCTATAAGTTTGGCGGATAGAACATTGATTTCGAAAAAGAATTCAACAATTTGTAAACGTTTTTGCTGCTTGAGTCTTTCCATGATAATTTGTCAATTATCATACTGAACAGAAATATCAAAACAACATGTTTTCTTCCTTCTGTTAAATCACAGTTATTCCTATCGAAAATTCTATCACTCTAAAAAAAACATCCGATATATTATTTTTTTAATTTGAAATTATTCGGTTAGATTGTACTGTTAAACATTAAATTCCTGAAGAATTTCGATCACATAGGTATTCATATTTGCTATAAGTCATATTTAATCTATGACACCCTAAATACCTAATTTTATAATTGATGGTGTTCACTTTTTGAATACTATTATAGGTAATTTTGTATTAAAATTATTAGAATATCGATAGCACAAGACGCTGAAGAATGAAACATGCGTATAAGACCAAGTCTTGTCAATAATTTATTATAATATCTAATGAATTCAATTACCACTTCTTGTCCTTTTGTTCATTTGCGGTTGATCTAATTTATGCACTGAACTTAATACTTCAAATGAAATATTTGAGAAAAGATTTGCACAAACGTTTTTATGGAATTTTTAAATTCTGATATTCTTTCAAGTGTATTTGCAATTTCACCGAAATTTTTTTCGTTTGTGTGAAGATCGTAATCAAAACGAACTTTAAAATCATTCATTGTATCTTCTTGAAAATATTAGGCACCGTACCGATATTTTAAAACATACCTGTGCATAAATGTTTCTTAAAAAGCTCCAAGCAGGATGAAATTTCCCTTATTTGAATATTCTGTTATTAATATTAATAGTATTTTCCGAATTTTGAATTGAAATAGACAATTTTTGTGCAGAGTGATGTGATACTCTAAAATTTGAGTATCAAAACAGATTTAATCTGTTAGCCTTCTATAATTTTAATTTCAAAAATATTTTTATTCAAAAACTTTTAGAATTAAATTAATATCTTATAAGCACATAATAATGATAAGCAGATATATTATATCAAAAGGAAAAAACAACAAATATAAATCGACAATTAAAATTAATAAATAAATATTTAAAGGAGACAAAATCTTGTTTCTGATTATATATTTATGAAAACTAAGTCCTTTTCAAAAATAAAAAACATACACTCCAGATTTATTGTCTTCATTTGTTTGATCTTTGTTATTTTTTATATGAATTCCTAAATTATCAATCGTTCTATACGCTTCATTCAATTAAAATTTTATTTTGAAATACTTAGCAAATAATTGACTGATATTTTATTCACGTAAGAAATGAAAACGTATCTTTTCGTCGAATCTTTTGTAACGGGATAAACTAAATTGAACGATATTTTGTTATGTTTTTTGTTTTAAATTTTATCTTTTATAATTGGACTATAGACATTATAGGATGCAATTTGCTTAATCATATTCAATTCTATAAAAAAAGTATCGCTATTCATAGGCACTAATGTGCCTATGATCTCCATTGTTGAATATTTTTACTTAGTGAGGATTTCCTAGAATATATTTTAAGTTTATTTATACCCTTTTTTCGCATATTTTCCTTTATCGGTATTTCTGTGAATTGCTGGTAAATTGTATCCCTATGTACAATGTTTTTCTTATCTTTATTTCCGAAAATTATGAGTTAGTTGAACCGCCTCTAATTTCACTTTCAGATGACAGAAAACAGAATCATTTGTAGCTTCTTTCTTCTTTAAGACGTAATTCACATGAAGTTTTCTGAGAAAAAGGACTGCTGAAGTACAACAACTTATATTTGTTCAGTGTTCAACAGTACACCTCACATCTTAAGGAATATTGTTTCATTCCCCAGCATAATACGTAACACATTCCATCAACCAATTAACCACAACGATGTCGGTTTTTTGGTTTTCGGCTCAGGTATGTTGATTAAAAGCTTGAAATCTTGATCCCATATTTCATGCACAGCCATTCGTACTTGACCATCCACAGGTACCGGGATACTAAATACTCAGCCAACCCACATGATGTGATTTGAATAAAAATCGAGTTTTGTAATTACCTTAATCGTTGGATTTATTGACTACTTCCTCAGTTGGGATCTTCAGTAGTTCACTATGAATACTTTGAACTGGTAAAGGAATATTTAGGATTTCTTCTTTTTCTCAGCGAATTTATAATAAAATAAAACAACAGATTCAACTATGTTAGTTAGAGCATTTAGAGAATATTTTACCATCGTGACATTGACGAAGCACATCGGGTATTTCAGCAATTCGTTATATCAATGAAATGTACAACTTCTAGGATGCTCAACTCAAATTTCTTCCTATATCCCGTTTCAAAAGATAAATGTTATTCAAATGTCCAATTTTATTTGAGAAAAAAAATCTCACAGTCTTATGTTCCACAGTTTAATCAGAATCCTGACACGTGTTTTGATCTTTCGACCATCTTCAAAGGAGTTCAAAAAGTAAATAAACTTGAAATTGAAAAGGTTCTGTCATAACACTTAGGACATCTATGTATTTTTATGGCGCTTGGAATTAACAGCATCCAATATAGGGGTGTTCCCAAAGAGTATTTGGGAATATGTTAGATTCTTCTTTTTCTGAATGGCTTTTTTGATTTGAAGTTGAATCTCCAAATATTCCATCAATTTAACCTTGTTAACATTATATAGTAAACTGACATCTTTCTCATTGAAAAAATTATGATTTTTTATTTAAGTGTTCTGCAAAACCGGTTGATTTCTGGTTTTTCAAATTAGACATCCTATGTTCTTTGATCCTATGTTGTAAACATCGGCCTGTCTGTCCTATATATGTGGCATTACATATGTATGAAACAAATTTGTTTCATACTACGAAACAAAATTTTGTTTCATTAAAACTGAATTCCTTTTCAAGAATGCAAAACACAATCTCAAGAACTTAATCAAAAACAACTTTCTCAAAATACGTTCCTTCAAAAAAATTCCTAAAAAATGTAGAACATCTTCAAAAAGCAATTTGAAATTATCACAACGGAAACTCATCAGCTCTACTTCATATTTGAAAAATAAAAATAATTAACAAAAAATATCTTACCAAACAAACCGAATGTAGTTAAAAGTATAAACACTAGAATGAAGTGAAAAATTCTACCTATTCTATGTTAGTCACAGAAATTACATGAAGTTTGCAAGGTATCTTTGGACTCCTTTAAAACGAAATGATAATATGTTATTAATGTCAACCAAAATATATAATTATTATATATACATACAATGAAATAATAAAAAAAAGTTTTTTGTTGATATAAGGATTAATACAAAATTTTAAATATCATACAGATTTATTTTGTTAACTTCCTACAAATTTTAATTTCAAAAAATTGTTATTCACAAACTTTTGGAATTAAATTAAATAAATATCTTCAGAACACACTGTGTCAATTTAGTAGACATACATATAGAATTTACGTTATTACATAATTCCAAAGGGAATAAAAGAATTCAATGAAATATAAATTGTCCATTAAAAATGAGCAAATAAATACTTGAAGAGTACAAAATTTGGTTTCGTACTCTTTAAGTATTTAATGATTTTAAATTGACAATTTATATTTCTCTGATTCTTCTATTTCTTTTGGTATTATGTAATAAGTGTTAATTTTATATGTCTACTAAATTGACACAGTGTGTTCATACGTGAATAGTTGAGAAACTTTCGAACCGATTTCACTCATAGGCAAACTCAGCTGCGGTATTAGGACCACAAATCTTCCTTGAAAATTTCAAGGCCTTAGCTCTTTGCGTTCGAAAGTTAGCGTGTTTACGACCAGCAGGAAATTCATTTGTACGAATATTCTATATCTTACTTCTCTACTACAAATTGGCTGATTTTCTGAAATATTGAAAAAACAGAATTTTTGGAGTCCAGGAATGGAGTTTATCTTATATGATCTTGCAATTTATACTTCAAAAATACCCTACAATTTTCAAGTCCGAATGAATATAACTGAATCTGATCATGAATTATTAAAAAAGAGTGAATAGTCCGGTTTTCATGACTTTTATCTTCTTACTACTGAATGATTTACACTTGAGCTTCGTTAAGTAAGTTACTGGGAAATAGTGGTTCAATAGTAGTTGACCACTCGCGATTTCCAATGCAGTCATTGAGTCTTCTTGGAATATCTCATTACAGGCTACCCTGGCTCCATGAGAAAGGGCGGATTAAGTCTGCGACTAAGTATATCCCGACGTCTTCAATTGAAGACATATCAGGTGGTTTTGGAGGCCAAGGTAAAGGGTTGATGTGATATCGATCTATGAAGTCTATCTTTTTTCTGACAATTTGTAGTCTTATCTTCTCGAATGGTGTAGAGTGTGGAATCAACTATGGTTCAATTACTTCCTTAATTTGGCCAATGGGTCTTGTTGCCTCTAATGAAAACCAGTGGTGATCTGACACCAAATGCCATAAAACTGTATAAGGTGAAATTGTAGAGCGTGTTTTTCACCACGTCGCTTTCTCACCCTTGCCCAACTATCATGTATCTCCGAAAAGAAGTGGGATTTAGTGTATTCTCTATCTATCGGGTGCTTCTTTTTGAGTGATAGAACTTTCGATAGGGGTAACTGTGATTTGACAGAAGGTGGAAACCATGTTGTTTTGACATTTCTGTTCAGTAAGCATTGACAAATTATCATGGAAAGACTCAAGCCGCAACGACGTTTACAAATTGTTGCAATTTATTTTCAAAATCAGTGTTCTATTCGCCAAACTTATAGAGCACTTCGTGAAATTTATGGTTTACATAATTGTCCACCAGAGCAGCTTATTCGTTGAACTACCGATAGATTTCGGAAAACATTCTCTCTACTCGATGCAGCAACAACAACAAGACAAAGAAATGTACGTACAGAAGAAAATATCGCTGCTGTAAGTCATAGTGTTAATGATGATCCAGATTTGTCTATTCGTCGACGTTCACAACAAGTTGGACTCAGTGTATCCACCATATGAAAAATTTTGCTTAAAGATCTTTGTCTACACCCATACATGATCCAACTGGTTCAAGAACTAAAGCCACTTGACCATAATAACCGTCGTTTGTTTGAGGATTGGACCCTTGAACAGCTTGAAGTTGATCCACTTTTTTATCGTAAAATTTTGTTTACTGATGAACTCATTTCTGGTTGAACGGCTATGTGAACAAGCAAAATTGCCGTATATGGATTGGAAACAATCCTCAGGAAGTTCTGCAGGTTCCATTGCATCCTGAAAAATGTACTGTATGGTGTGCTTTACATGCTGGAGGCATCATCGGTCCATATTTCTTTAAAAACGATGCTGGAGTTACCGTTACAGCGATTGGTGCTCGTTACAGATCGATGATCAATGATTATTTGTTTCAAAATTTGAATGGTATCGACCCAGAAGTGTTTTGGTTCCAACAAGATGGCGCTACACCTCATGCTGCTGCCGTAACAATTGATTCATTGAAAGAAAAATTTGGTGATAACATTGTTTCGAGTCCAATTAATTGGCCTCCAAGATCATGCGACATAACTCCACTGGATCATTTTCTTTGTGGTTATGTCGAGTCATTGGTTTATGCTGATGAACCAGAAACTTTGGAAGCCAACATAACTCGTGTAATTGATGAAATAAGGCCTGAATTACTCGAAAAAGTGGTCCAAAATTGATCTGGTAGAATAAGAAATGAGAATAAGACTTCGAATTCGACGATATACTGTACGTATATTGAAAATGAACATTATTATTATTAGTATGGAACGATGGCTGGTATTCCAGCCATCCTTCCGTGCGCAAACACACAGTCGGAAAAATTTGGCGAAATCAACACACTCTTGAAATTTTGATTAATTAAAAAAAGGTTTAGTGATAGCTTTTACAAATATTGCAATTCAAATGTATTAGTAAATTAATGCCCTTTCAGTTTTTAACCACCTCCTAGTCTTCTTAAAATCTCAAAAAATTAACCCGAAACGTTAATCACTTGCTGTTTTTAATAAGATATAATCAAGTAAAAAGTATTGAACATTTTCAAACGTGAAGCACTGCGAAACTATTACACCGATTTTGACCATTAAGGATCTGAGGTGATATATTGAAACCCTTAATCTTCCCAGAAGGTTTTAACACTCTAGCCTTAAACAAAATTTCGAATTCTTCATCAGTGACTCCAACTTAGGCATTTAGGCTCAAAATTTTAAAATTACAAGCATTTGGGCGAAACAATAGCACGGTATTTCCTGAAACAAGCGCGCAAAAAATTAAAATTTAGTAAACATGTTCCAATAGTCATTGTATGTACTAAATTTAGTTATACTAGTTGCCTCATTTCCCCGACCCGTAAGGTTGCATGCAGAGCAATGAATTCCCAATATCTTCTAAACTGTTTTAAATTTTTATTATGTTTTGAGTTGTATAGCAGATTTGTGTTGAGCTGATAGAAAGTACCTGTTCATGTCTAATGAGGTTTATGATTAATATTTTTACCTACATGGTGGTATATCAACAAAACAAAAGCACACTAAACTCGTAAAATATCGAAATTCGAGAGCACCAGAGTTTCACATATTATCTCTTAATTTCTCATTTACAGAAGTAATGAAGGAACTCCGTCTTCTGGTTTTTTTATTGCTTCATCCTGCGGTGAGAAAAATATTAACCTCAGCAATAATGAAGACTTAACAGCCACTTACCTGAATACCTGTTAATTGCAAGAGGAATCTCCACTCGACGTTGATCATCGTTGTATCAACATTCCCTTGCTAGTGTTTGTCGCCACACATAGACTGAGAAAAATGGATGTTTATGTTCTGGTTTTTCATAGCCACCTATTTTCTTGATGCCTACCGAGATCTACTCGGTTAAAAACGTGGAATTTCTTGGTTTACGAATATAACGACTAGCAATTGTTGGAATTAGCGAGTATGATATTCATTTTTTAGATTCAACTCTCAGATTCTCCCGTATACAAGGAGGTCATCGTTAAACTAGTGAGTTTTAGTATACACAGTATTATTGAAGTGGCAACAAAGTAATTACCGATTTTGTTTCAGAGATCAATAATAAGTTTTTCATGAATTAATAAATTTCATTCAAAAATATAATTTTCAAATAAATTAATTCGGTTGATCTGTACCAAATATCATTATCATAGCTCACATCACAATACTAATGATATTTGGTACAGATCAGCTGAATTAATTTATTTGAATATAAATGATGAACATAATTTTATGAACATCACGATGTAACAGAATCAGATCAGGACACGAGGAAAGTTTTTTCTGCGTTTGTAACGTGAAAATATCGGGAAAACATTTGTTTACTCGAATTAACTCGCGAAGCTATGCCTTGTATGTATATTTGCATGCACTAGATGGCGTTAATGGATGATTAATATCTTAGCTTTTCTGTGTATAGAGGTTATAGGTACTTGACAGATTTGTAGTCGTTGGCATTACATTTCACCGAAGAGAACCAACAAAATCGAAACGTGCGCACGTCTGCAATTATGCCCCAGTGATCAACAAAACCTTATCGGGTTTGTTTGCTTTTAGGACTGTTATGAAATTCGTGAAGATATGTAGTTGTCGATGGGTGCCTTTGAAGCAACAAAAAATGTCATCTACATATCTATACCAATAAAGGAAATATTTGTTTATCGGATTTAGGTGTATTTTCGATTCTAGATCATGCATAAATATTTCAGCTAAAATTGAACTGAGTGGATTTCCCATGATTAAACCATTGTTAGGAATATAGACGGTTCCGTTAAATTGAAAGTACTTTTGTTCAAGACATATTTCCAGGCAATTAAGAATATCATTCATTTTGATGGGATTGGTATTATTTTCAATTAATAGTTTTTTTTACAATTTGTATTGTTTCAATTGGAGTTATACTAGGAAATGAAGTTTGTACATCAAAAAAAAACAAATCTATGTGTCTCGATTTGTAGAACTTTTTTTTCACATTTTCACTTTTTTATCACATCTCACACTCCTTATTAATGATATAATTTCCATTTTGATTAATTACTTTTGCCATCTTTCTATAAACAAACTCATAGAATTTCTGCTCTCAATGAGCAAAAAAAAAATTAAAAGACGTAAAGTTTTCTTGGGCGCTAGTTCATATCGCCCACGATACTCATAAAATAAATGTTTTTGGTCTTCTAATAATACGATCTGAGGTTTACCCACATCCTGTCCTCGCTGATCACGGTTATATCATCAGCAAAACTTATGAGCCTCACCTTCATGTATAACATATCATTCATGTAGATAATGAACAGACGTGGACCTAATATCGTATCTTGAGGTATTCCATAGATGCAGCTCCCTCACCAATACTCATTTCCTGAATTTGGACTATCTGCTTTCTATCTGTTGTAGCATCTGAATAGTTCTAGGGCAATTCCTCGTATACCATATTTGTGCAATTTATCTAATATTTCGTAGTTTACGGTATCGAAGGCCTTAGATGAGACTAGGAAAACGCAAAGAATAGGCAATTTTTATCCATCATTAATAAGTTTCGTTAAATCTCTTATAGCTTCCTCTCGAAAACCGCATTGCCCTTCAGACATTATTTTATTTTTTATTAAGAATCCGAGCACTCTATTTTTCATGATTTTCTCCAAAATTTTTGGTATATTTGAAATCAAGGAAATGGGTCTATAATTGGATATCAACTTATCACCTTTTTTGTATATGGGCTTAATTACACCTGTTTTAAAAAAATTTGAATATCAAAACAAATTAAAATATGTTTATTTTCTACAATTTTAATTTCAAAAAACATTTTTATTCAAAAAACTTTTAGAATTAAATTAATGTCTAAAACAAGCACCGCTTACATTTCATAGACGTATATAATCAAAACTCAATATATAATGTCAAATGGAATAAATAAACCAAAAGATATACGAATGTCATTAAAATTAATAAATAAATATTTAAAGGAGACAAAATTTGTTTCTGGTCTTAGCTTCAAGAACGCCATTTGCCTTTTAAAAACATGAACACACTTAAAGGACTTCTCAAAGAATATAATTTATTTGAAATATTTAATATATTTAAATAGTAGAACAAATTATTTCAAAAATCTCTAAAAAAATGTGCACTATATCTTCAAAAAACAAATGTAATTCTAGACAATATATAATTATATTTTGGCTTCAATAAATCTCATTATAGAATGTCAATGAATTTAATGAATCAAAATCAAAAAACTAACCTATATCAAACAACTCACCGCGTGTAAATGAATAATGTTTCGAGACATAGATCATCTTTATAATTCAAGATTGATCTATGTTCTAACAGAAACATTATTCATTTACACGTGGTGAGTTGTTTGATATAGGTTAGTTTTTTGATTTTGATATTTTGAATATATCTAATGACTGAAGACGGAATTGCTTAGAATTATATTTGTTTTTTGAAGATATAGTGCATGCTTTGAGAGATTTCTGAATTTACTTATTCGAATATTTAAATATATTAAATATTTCAAATAAATTATATTCTTTGAGAAGTCCTTTAAGTGTGTTCATGTTTTTAAAAGGCAAATGGCGTTCTTGAAGCTAAGACCAGAAACAAATTTTGTCTCCTTTAAATATTTATTTATTAATTTTAATGACTTTCGTATATCTTTTGGTTTATTTATTCCATTCGACATTATATATTGAGTTTTGATTATATACGTCTATTAAATGTAAGCGGTGCTTGTTTTAGACATTAATTTAATTCTAAAAGTTTTTTTGAATAAAAATTTTTTTTGAAATTAAAATTGTAGAAGAAAAACATATTTTAATTTGTTTTGATATTCAAATTTTGTTATATTTCTTCTATCAAGTGAAAGGCCTTTTTATTTTATTTTATATATAATATATAATTATATTTTGGCTTCAATAAATCTCATTATGGAATGTCAATGAATTTAAATAAGCCTTAAAAATAACTCACACTGTTCTTTGATTCTGTTAGAACATAGATCAATCTTGAATTATAAAGATGATCTATGTCTCGAAACATTATTCATTTACACGTGGTGAGTTGTTTGATATAGGTTAGTTTTTTGATTTTGATATTTTGAATATATTTCAGGAATGAAGACGGAATTGCTTAGAATTATATTTGTTTTTTGAAGATATAGTGCATGCTTTGAGAGATTTCTGAATTTACTTATTCGAATATTTAAATATATTAAATATTTCAAATAAATTATATTCTTTGAGAAGTCCTTTAAGTGTGTTCATGTTTTTAAAAAGCAAATGGCGTTCTTGAAGCTAAGACCAGAAACAAATTTTGTCTCCTTTAAATATTTATTTATTAATTTTAATGACTTTCGTATATCTTTTGGTTTATTTATTCCATTTGACATTATATATTGAGTTTTGATTATATACGTCTATTAAATGTAAGCGGTGCTTGTTTTAGACATTAATTTAATTCTAAAAGTTTTTTTGAATAAAAATTTTTTTTGAAATTAAAATTGTAGAAGATAAACATATTTGAATTTTTTTGATATTCAAATTTTGTTATATTTCTTCTATCAAGTAAAAGGCCTTTCTATTTTATTTTATATATAATATATAATTATATTTTAGCTTCAATAAATCTCATTATGGAATGTCAATGAATTTAAATAAGCCTTAAAAATAACTCACACTGTTCTTTGATTCTGTTAGAACATAGATCAATCTTGAATTATAAAGATGATCTATGTCTCGAAACATTATTCATTTACACGTGGTGAGTTGTTTGATATAGGTTAGTTTTTTGATTTTAATATTTTGAATATATTTCAGGACTGAAGACGGAATTGCTTAGAATTATATTTGTTTTTTGAAGATATAGTGCATGCTTTGAGAGATTTCTGAATTTACTTATTCGAATATTTAAATATATTAAATATTTCAAATAAATTATATTCTTTGAGAAGTCCTTTAAGTGTGTTCATGTTTTTAAAAGGCAAATGGCGTTCTTGAAGCTAAGACCAGAAACAAATTTTGTCTCCTTTAAATATTTATTTATTAATTTTAATGACTTTCGTATATTTTTGGTTTATTTATTCCATTTGACATTATGTATTGAGTTTTGATTATATACGTCTATTAAATGTAAGCGGTGCTTGTTTTAGACATTAATTTAATTCTAAAAGTTTTTTTGAATAAAAATTTTTTTTGAAATTATAATTGTAGAAGATAAACATATTTTAATTTGTTTTGATATTCATATTTTGTTATATTTCTTCTATCAAGTAAAAGACCTTTCTATTTTACCTGTTTTAAGAGTATTTGGAAAGCATCCGTGAATAAAACATTCATTAATAATATGAGCTGAAGAGGCAGACATGCTGACCCTAATCTTATTGCGTGTATCTGATCATATTCCGTCTATACCAGGTGCATTGTTAATCTTCGAAACATACTTTCAATTTATTTGGCATCAGTAGGTATGAGAAAGAGACTGCTTTTCACGAAAGTAACACCTTCATTTACAAAATCTTCAGTTATCTGTTCCGCATAATTTTCTTCCATTTGAGAGAAAAATCTATTAAATTCATCAGCGATTTCGTACCTGTCAAGCAGAATGTACCTTATTTACTTTTTAATTTTTTCATATTCTTTTCAGATGAATTTTTTGTGTAGACTTCTTAAATTGGCTCCATATAATTTTTGATTCATTTCCACTCTTCAATGCTGTAGCATTAGATACTTTTCCTTCGACCACTTAATTAGTTTAAGAGGTATTCTTCCGTAGTTGCGAGTAGAGCCGATTCTTTTCATTAATTGATCTCAAAAGAGACTTCGTAATCCAAGGACTTCTTGACATATTCCCCCAACTGCCTCTCAGTATTTTTGTATTATTTTGTATATGTGTCAGTAAAGTTTTAATGAATTTCTCCGCCTTTGTATTAGTGTCCTGTTCAGAATATATACCAGAACAACCCCTATGACCCGTCACATATGTAAATATTCTAATGGCATCACTTGTTGAAATGTGAGATCAAAACAGTCAAGAAAATCTGAAAACAGTTTATGGTTAAGATAATAAACCTTGAGAAAGTAAATCTTCAGCTAAGCACAGACAAATACTTTTTGATTAAAAAATATATATGAGACAGTAATTTATTTCAACAAAAATGTTTGTACTACTACAACAATTGTTTCACCACGATGTGGCTTTTTCAGGTATTACATTGTGCTGTAGGTACGTGACCAAATAATGGAAGCACAAGTCATAAAAGCTATAGGTGTTTATTGGAGTTTGGCGCTAAAAATGCCATTAAGGTAAGATATTCAGTAATGGAGACTTATCAACATCTGTTTGTTCGTTCGAAAGGATTTTACGGGCATTATACCTGTTGATTTCAAGAAATTCTAAAAGTGTAAATCTAGAATATTTGCTTTCAACGTGGATAATTTCATAATTATTCCTTAAGGTGATTGGCTTATGTCGAATGTACAGAATCGGTATATAACCCCTTTGGTGTTCTTGGACACGTTTCTTGAATGATCTACCAGTCTGGCCAATGTATACTCAAGGGCAATCTTTGCAAGTCAACTTGTAGACTCCGGATTTATTTTCTTTATTTGTTCGATCTTTATGGTTTTTTATGTAGGTACTTAGGTTATTAGTGGTCTTAAAAGCCGCGTTATAATTGAAAGAATTTTTGAAATATTTAGCAATATTTTCAGATAATCCATTGAAATAAGATAACGAAAAATATTTCTGTGTATTGTCCTCTTTTATGATTGGGTACACGAGATTGAATGGCATTTTCTTTTTTTATTGGATACCATTTTGTCTATAAGAAGGGGGTTGTAACCGTTGTTTGACGCTATTTGTTTAATAATATTTAATTCTTTCAAAAAGTTATCAGGATTCAAAGGGACTTTCAATAATCTGTGAATAAAATTATTATATGCTGACATCTTTCGGTTGGTGGGGTGATTTGAAGTTTTATGTATTGAGATGTCTGTATGTCTAGGTTTGTGAAAAATACTAAAATAATGTAAATTATTTATTATTGTTATAGTGAGGTCAAGAAAATTAATACTTTGATTCTTTTCTTCTTCGATTGTGAATTCGATTTTTGGGTGGAGTTTATTATTGAAATTCGTGAAGATATGTAGTTGTCGGTCGGTGCCTTTGAAACAACAAAAAAATGTCATCTACATATCTATACTAATAAAGGGAATATTTGGTTATCGGATTTAGGTGTATTTTTGTCTCTAGATCATCTATAAATATTTCAGCTAAAATTGAACTGAGTGGATTTCCCATTATTGAACCATTGTTAGGAATATAGACGGTTCCGTTAAATTGAAAGTACTTTTGTTCAAGACATATTTCCAGGCAATTAAGAATATCATTCATTTGATGGGATTGGTATTATTTTCAATTAATAGTTTTTTTTACAATTTGTATTGTTTCAATTGGAGTTATACTAGGAAATAAAGTTTGTGCATCAAAAGAAATTAATCAACAATTTTTGGGCAATTGGACAGATTGAATATTGTCTGTAAGTTCGATGCTATTTTTAATAGCGTATTTTGCTAAAAAGTTTGTTTCGGTTTGAATAATAGAAATTAAAACTCTAGATGATTTTATGCTTGGTGATGTGATGAATGAAACTACTGGTCATCACTAGAAACTACTGGTTCATCACATTACCAAGCATGCAATTATCTAGAGTTTTAATTTCTATCATACAAACCGAAACAAACTTTTTAGCAAAATACGCTATTAAAAATAGCATCCAACTTTAGACAATTGCCCAAAAATTGTAGATTAATTACTTTTGATGTACAGAATTCATTTTCTAGTATACCTCCAATTGAAACAATAGAAATTGTAAAAAAACTATAAATTAGAAATAATACCAATCCCATCAAAATGATATCGATATTCTTAATTGCCTGGAAATATGTCTTGAACGAAACTACTTTAAATTTAGCGGAACCGTCTATATTTCTAACGATGGTTCAATAATGGGAAATCCACTCAGTTCAATTTTAGCTGAAATATTTATAGATGATCTAGAGACAAAAATACACCTAAATCCGATAACCAAATATTCCCTTTATTAGTATAGATATGTAGATGACATTTTTTTGTTGTTTCAAAGGCACCGACCGACAACTACATATCTTCACGAATTTCAATAATAAACTCCACCCAAAAATCGAATTCACAATCGAAGAAGAAAAGAATCACAGTATTAATTTTCTTGACCTCACAATAACAAGACTAAATAATTTACATGATTTTAGTATATTTCACACAGCCACACATACAGACATCACAATACATAAAACTTCAAATCACCCCACTAACCAAAAGATGTCAGAATATAATAGATTTATTCATAGATTATTGAATGTCCCTTTGAATCCAGATAACTTTTTGAAAGAATTAAATATTATTAAACAAATAGCGTCAAACAACGGTTACAACCCCTTTCTTATAGACAAAATGGTATCCAATAAACAAAAAAAAATGGCATTAAATTTCGTGTACCCAATCATAAAAGAGGAAATATTTTTTATCTTCTGTCAATGGATTATCTGAAAATATTGCTGAATATTTCAAAAATTGTTTCAATTCTAACGTGGCTAAGACCATTAATAACCTTAGTACCTACATAAAAAACAATAAATATCGAACAAATAAAGAAAATACATCCGGAGTATACAAGTTGACTTGCAAAGATTGCCCTTCAGTATACATTGGCCAGAATGGTAGATCATTCAAGAAACGTGTCCAAGAACACCAAAGGGGTTATATATCCGATTCTGTACATTCGACATATGCTAATCATCTTAAGAAATTTAGGCATAATTTCAACAATAATTATGAAATTATCCACGTTGAAAGCAAAAGTTCTAGATTAACACTTTTAGAATTTCTTGAATTCAACAGGTATAATGCCCGTAAAATCCTTCTGAACAAACAACCAGATGTTGATAAGTCTCCATTACTGAACTCGGTTATACTATCATCAGACAGTACAATGTAATACCTGAAGAAGCCACATCGTAGTGAAACAATTGTTGTAGTAGTACAACCATTTTTGTGGAAATAAATTACTGTCTCATATATATTTTTTAATTAAAATGAGTTTCCACCAACTAAATACCGAATCAAACAAATAAATACTTTTTGAAACAAATTGTAGAAATTACTATGTTTTACTACCAATAAAAATATATTTTACACATTTTTTCGGGAAATGAACTATCCCATCATCAGATAACTGAGGACCTAACAGTGGTACAGAGGTATTCAAACAAAAGTGATAAATATTTTGAATATTTCAATATATTCTAACACCTAACAGTGGTACAGAGGTTTACAAGCGGAACGTGATAAAAACCCGGTTAAAAAAGAGGGGCCTTCTAACAGATATCGGAATGTCGGCAATCGACAAAGAAGGTTATTAAACAGATGGTACCCAAATATCTGAAATAATTTTTTGGGGTTACATAGCTCCGTACGGTTATTCATTATTTTTCAAATTATTTTTATTGCGAACGAATTTGAAAATTTTAATAGTCAAATTCTTTCATAATAAAAATAATTCAAAAAATAATGGATAACTGTATGGAGCTATGTAAATCCAAATATTTGAGATGTACAACAAAATAACGTAAAAATAATGAATAACCGTACGGAGCTATGTAACCCCAAAAAATTATTTCAGATATTTGGGTACCATCTGTTTAATAACCTTCTTTGTCGATTGCCGACATTCCGATATCTGTTAGAAGGCCCCTCTTTTTTAACCGGGTTTTTATCACGTTGCGCTTGTAAACCTCTGTACCATTGTTAGGTGTTAGAATCTATTGAAATATTCAAAATATTTATCACTTTTGTTTAAATATCTCTGTACCACTGTTAGGTCTTCAGTTGTCTGATAATGGGATAGTTCATTTCCCGAAACTCGAGTAACAAGAAAATGTGTAAAATATATTTTTATTGGTAGTAAAACATAGTAATTTCTACAATTTGTTTTAATTATGATCAACTACCAAATAGTAACGGCTGAAACAATTCAGTATGTGAAATACTTTTTGTATAATAATAGTTTAAGGTATGGGACATTCTATTTGAAAATACCTTAAAATCACCTGAACTGAATCGGTAAGCACTAAAAGTGATCAAAGACACTTCTTGAGAATTCATTTTAACTCAACACACCTCGAACTCGATTTCTTCGGAAAACTACGACATGCACATTTTCTTCACTTGTAACTTTGTCTCTACGTAAACCAGTGATCCTCCTTGAGCTTTGTTGGGACGACAGTACACATTAGGTAGATTGTGTCCAGGAATGATCATCCTAAGCACGCTTTCAGAACTGCGTCAATGTTCAGAATTAGTGGGTTGGCCATTTGAAATTTGCATTTTTGATCGGATATAAATAAAAATCTGATGAATATTTTTCCAAAGTTATGAATTTATTAGAAAGACTGAACCTTCATATTTACGAATGGTAAACAATATCATTCAAATGACTGCCACGACTCACTACAGTACCCCATCCAATCAACCCAATTTTCAGTATATTGTCAATTGTTTGGGGCTCATGAATAGCAACTTCGATTTCGTGTTTTAAGGCATTCTTTTCTAAATGATAAGCGTAACACTCATCCTTAACGAATACAAAAAATGGAAAATGAAAATGAGCTTCATCGTTAAAGATGATTTTTCTGGTATAATCATCTTCGGCCATGCGATCATTAGCCCATTGAGCAAGGTGGAAACGCAACGGTTGGCACGAAGCTTCACTAGTTGAACTTTGTAAGCCTTTATGCCGAGGTCTTTATGCAAAATTCTAATTTTATTTTACAAAAATTCACACAGTTTTTATGTTTCACAATTCATTCATAATCCTGACACGTGTTTCGGTCTTTCGATCATCTTCAAAGTAGGCACTAAACTAAAGGTTCTTTTCTTACACTTAGGACATCTGTGTATTTTTATGGCGAATGGAAATAACAGCATCCAATATAAGAGTGTTGCCAAAGAGTATTTGGGAATTTCTTAAATACTCCTTTTTATCAATGGCTTTTTTGATTGAAAGAATCCCCAAATAGTCCATCAATTTACCCTAACTGACATTATATAGTAAAGTGACATCTTTCCCATTAAAAAAATTATTATTTTCTATACAATATTCTGCAAAACCGGTTGATTTCTGGTTTTTCGAAATATAAATCCTTTGTTCTTTGATTTTATGTTGTAAACATCGGCCTGTCTGTCCCATATATGCAGCTTGACAATCATCACATTTAATTTGATTAATCCCCGATTCGGATTTCGGAAAAGCTGGGGTTCCTTTTTTTATTTTTCACCAACATCTTAGCTAAATTATTTCTATTTACTGCCAAAGAATTAATTCCCATTTTATGAAGATCCTTAGAGATCCTACTGCTTTTATATAAGCCGAGGATCCTTCATATTGATATAATTTTTTTTTAAAATTATTGTGGTAAGTTTTCTTTTTCATCATTTTGTCAATGATTTCAGTTTTTTAGCCATTATTCACCGCTATAGTTTTAATTATATGGACTCCTTTTCGGAAATTGATTTTGTTCAACGGGATGCTCGAAAGTCTATGAATGAAACTATGGAATATTGATATTTTAATTTGCCATGACTAATTGGATTTTGAATGGATTATGGTATCAGTAGTGGTAGGTTCTTTAAAAATGTCGAATTCGAACTTATTATTACTATAATTAATTAATATAAGACCTATGTATACAACAATTCAATAATTCTTTATCAGGTTCTAGCTCCAGGGTTATAATAATACCAATTTTCTGAAAAAAAGCCAACTAGTTTCGATTTCATTACAGATTCTTCATCTATTTATCCCTCTTTTGGTTTTTGTCTTGCGGAAAATGTAAAATTTTGGAAATGACAACTACTGGCCGCATGGAAGACTGTCGAAAGACTATGACTGCATTAAGATCTAAGAAGCTTATTGAAGAATTGTGTTCTATTACATTGTGAATATTATATTTTCATTTATGCTATTCAGATAAATCAAAAATTGCTTTAGCAGCCTGTCAGTTCCAGTCCAAATGCAAAATACGTCATCTACTTATCTAGCCCAAAAGTGGACGAGTTTTATTAACTTATCATTTGTAGTGTTAGCGAATAATAATTTTTTCAAAATAAGACATAAATAATCCAGCTAAAAGTAATTCTTCAGCAGTAAATGGAAATAATTTATCTAAGATGTTGGTGAACAGTGAAGAAAGGAACCGCAACTTTTCGGGGATTTATCAAATTAAATGTGATGATTGTAATGCTATATATATATATATATATATAGGACAGACAGACACATGTTTATAACATAGAATCAAAGAACATACGATGTCTATTTTGAAAAACCTCAAATCCACCTGTTTTGCAGAACATTGTATGAAAAATAATCAAGTTTTTAATGAGAAAGATGTCACTTTACTATATAATGTTATATGAGTAAACTGATGGACTATTTGGAGATTCTTTCAATCAGAAAAGGCATTGAGAAATAGGAGAATTTAAGAAATTCCCAAATACTCTATAGCAACACCCCTGTATTGGATGCTGTTATTTCCATTAGCCTTAAAAATACACAGATGTGCTAAGTGTTATAGAAGAACTTTTTCAATTTTAAGTTTAGTTCTTTTTTGTACTCCTTTGAAGATGGTCGAATGATCGAAACACGTGTCAGGGTACTGAGTAAACTGTGAAACATAAAAACTGTGAATTTTTTTAAATAAAATTTTTATAATGTTTCAGCTACAGCCAACCGCTTACTTTACTCATTTGAGCAGAATTCTGTTTAATGGATCATTTTTCGAAATTTCGAAGCAATATTGGAATCCTGGTGCAGCGTGATATTTTTAATTTTTCTTATCTAATTTCTGTAAAAGCTATGAGGAGAATAAAAAGTATTTTTCATAATATTTTTTTTCATTCTTTCTTGCTAGTGTGTAACGAAGCAGAAAGATTTGAGCCCTGTTTTATTTCATACATTTTCATGATATTTCCAGTTTTATCAGGAAAAAAGTTCTAAAAATGACGTTCATTGGACTTTCGTATGATCGTACACAGAAATATATATTTTTTTTGATCTGATGCCTATGTTTTCAACCATAATTTTGTTATTTTGAGAAATTTTGTACCTAAATATTCAAATTAATATTTTGAATTGTCTAACTTATTGCAATCACGAAAATTTATGCTTATATGCTAACTTTGAGTCGTTGGAAAAATAGAAAGAAGTGAATAGTTAGAAGTAGGAAGAAACTGATAAACTCATGAATTTCTGATATCTGTAATTTTAGGAAAAAACATTATTTTTATAAAACATATCATGTGTAGTCCTATCTGGATATCATCCATATTATATTTGGATGGAGAAGAAGTTCGTTACTTTGTACTTTGTTCATTTGAAAAATTAAAATAAGAAATAACTTCGTTTTCTATCACTTCTTCATTAATAAGAATAGAGGGAACAAGAATATTGCAAGCCTATATACACCAGAAAAAGTAATAAGACAACAAAAATTTAATCACTTAATCCACAATAATAAAAAAAGGTTAGAAAAGGAAGTCATTCCTCATTTATTATTATTATATTTAATTTTGTTGTTGAAATGCGATTAAGAATTAGGAATGAAGCATCTCTTGTCTGGAGAAATAACAATTCCAAATTATCTTCAGACTAGATGGACACTTCTCCTGCAACTACTTCGCATTTCCAAATTATTTACAATTTTCAGTCAGTACTTGTATTCTTTTTCAGTGTTGTTGTGAGTGCATCTTTAACTAGAGCGACATCAAGTGGCAGCGAGAAGAATATCGAGAAATGTAAAATGTAGTAATCTCGATTTTCTTTGTAGTCCTCGAATATTTTGATGACATGTGGATTGCGACATAGTTTGGAAAATGTGAATGATTAATTTCCTTCACTATCATCAGTGAATATAATGATTTCGAAACCATTATTCATAATGAAATGTAATAATACTCTCTTTTGAAACAGAATAATCATTCTGGAATCACTTACGTGTTTTGTAAGAATTCTCATTCTATAACAAACGGCAAATAACAATATTCCATAACTAAATGAAATGAGATAAAGAGAACAGATTGTAAATGATTTGAAAATTGTCAATAACAGACGTAAATTTTAATTTCAACATGTCTTATTCTAGGCATGTTGGAACTTCGTCATGTTTACAGTTTGCACAGTTCAAACAGAGAGTTGCATTTCAGATCGATCGAATTTGTAGTTTGAAAAATATTGAGGAAAATGTGAGAATATTTCAAATGTGAATTGCTGCGAATCCATTGAAATGATTCAAGACAGATATTTGGATTCTTAACCCACCTCGAAAGTTTGGAGTCTCTACTTTGTTCTGCTCGAAAATGAGAGTGTTTGAGTGGCGCTCAAGGGTGCCCGATTTACAAACAATTTTTTTAAGTTTCTAATCAAATGATTCCACGAAATTTCATATTAGTCTTTGTACTATTATTTTACATCCTAATAATAAATTTAAACTCGATCGTAGGATCGTAGTCTTCTACAATTTTAAATTCAAAAAATTTATTCAAGAAACTTTAAGAATTAAATTAATGTCTTTATAAGCACTGCTCATATTTAATAGACGTATAAAATCGAAACTCATTATACAATATCTAATGAAATTAAGAAAAACCAACGAATATAAATTGTCCATTAAAATCAATAAATAAATAAATACTTTTTGTTTCGTTCCAGGCATGCGTACTGAATTCATCAGACAAGCGTACGAGCCCTGCTCGTTACAAAATGTATTTTTTTCTGATCTTATATTTATGAAAACTAAACCTTTCCCAAAAATATACAACATAATTTCAAGAACCAATTTATTTAATATATTTAAGAAAATCACTTCAAAAACTCTCAAAACATGTAACACATCCTCAAAAAATAATAGGAATTCAGATGAGACCAGTTCAACTTTACATATAAAAGATAAAACTGATTAACAATAAATAGCTTTACCGAATGCGGACTCTAGAAATATGTGATTTGTTGAACATTCAACTAGGTAAATCTAATATCCAAGGTACACTATGTTCTATGCTCACAATAAAATCACACAAAGTTCATAAGGTACTTTAATGATGTTAGTTAAAAACATTCAACACTGTATAATAAATTTCTTTGTTTAAAAACCTAATATAATTATATATTATATATAAAATAAAATAATAAAAAACGGTTTTTTACTTGATAGAAGGATTATTACAAAATTTGAATACCAAAACAGATTTACTCTGTTAGTCTTCTATAATTTTAATTTCAAAAAATATATTCAAGAAATTTAAAAAAATAAATTAATGTCTTTATAAGCACTGCTCATATTAAATATAAAATCGAAACTCATTATACAATATCAAATGGAATTGGGAAAAACCAACGAATATAAATTGTCAATTAAAATCAATAAATAAATGAATACTTTTTGTTTCGTTCCAAGCATGCGTACTGAATTCATCAGACAAGCGTACGAGCCCTGCTCGTTACAAAATGTATTGTTTTCTGATCTTATATTTATGAAAACTAAATCTTTCCCAAAAATATACAACATAATTTTAATAACTTCTCAAAAACCAATTTATTTGAAGTATTTAATATATTTAAAAAAATTACTCAAAAACATGTAGCACATCCTCAAAAAATAATAGGAATTTAAATAAGACTAGTTCAACTTTATATACAAAAGATAAAACCAATTAACAATAAATAGACTTACCGAATGCGACCTCTAGGAATACCTGATTTGTTGAACATTCAACTAGGTACATATAATTGCTTTAAATTGCTGTAAATATAAGCGATGCTTATTGTAGACATTAATTTTATTCTAAAAGTTTTTTGAACAAAAATTTTTTGAAATTAAAATTGTAGAAAACAAACAGATTAAATCTGTTCTATTTAAATTTTGTAATAATCCTTCTATCAAATAAAAAACCGTTTTTTATTATTTTATTTTATATATAATATATAATTTCTATTAGGTTTTCAAATGAAGAAATTATCGAGTAGAGAAAATGTTGTCCGAAATGTTTCGATAGTCGACGAATAAGCTGTTTTGATGGACGATTATGTAAACCATAATTTTTCACGAAGTTTGGCGAATAGAACACTGATTTTGAAAATAAATTTCAACAATTTGTAATTGTTGTTGCGGCGTGAGTCTTTTCATGATAATTTGTCAATGCACAGTTATCCCTATCAAAGGTTCTATCACTCTAAAAAACACCCGATACCTCCTAGGACTTCTACCACGGCGGTCATCTTCGATTATTTCTGTGATTTTAACGATATTTTCGATTTGCCGGATTTTCTTTGTTGATTTCCATTTTTAACACACTGTAACTGACAAATGAATGGACCAAACAAGAAATAGCAAAATAATGGTGTCAGGGGAATAATTTGATGGTCAACATTGATAAAATTTAATGTATTCATTTTACAATGGGCCATAATGATCGTAGAGTAGTCATTCGCTATTCAGATACTGTCAGCCCATCTACGGATAATACTAAATTTCTTGGTATCTACTTAGATAACAATTTGAAGAGGTCTATGCATATTGAATACTTGTGTAAGACATAGAATACTTCATATTATGTTATTAATAGAGTGAAACATTTACTCCCTATAGAATATATTGTTCAAATATATCATAGTTTAGTCTATAGTCATCTCTCATATAATGTATTGTTCTGGGGACACTCTTCAGAAGTTGGCAGGGCTTTCATATTACATTTACATTTCAAAATTTGAATATTAAAACAAATTGAAATATGTTCATCTTCTACAATTATAATTTCAAAAAAATTTTTATTCAAAAAACTTTTAGAAATAAATTTATGTCTACACAAGCACCGCTTACATTTAATAGACGTATAAAATCAAAACTCAATACATAATGTCAAATGGAATAAATAATCCAACAGATATACGAAAGTAATTAAAATTACTAAATAAATATTTAAAGGAGACAAAATTTTGTTTCTGGTCTTACCTTTAAGAACACCAATTGCCTTTTAAAAACATGAACACACTTAAAGGACTTCTCAAAGAATATAATTTATTTGAAATATTTAATATATTTAAATATTCGAACAAATTATTTCAAAAATCTCTTAAATAATGTGCACTATATCTTCAAAAAACAAATATTATTCTAGACACTCCCGTCTTCAGTCCTCTTTTATTATTCCAAATATCAAAATCGAAAATATAACCTATATAACTCACGTGTTAAAAGACTTAAGCTTCGAAATACAGATCAACTATATAATTCAAGATTGATCTATGCTCTAACAAAATCAAAGAACAGTGTGAGTTATTTTAAGGTTTATTTAAATTCATTGACATTCTATAATGAGATTTATTGAAGCCAAAATATAATTATATATTATATATAAAATAAAATAGAAAGGCCTTTAACTTGATAGAAGAAATATAAGAAAATTTGAATATTAAAACAAATTGAAATATGTTCACCTTCTACAATTTTAATTTCAAAAAAATTTTTATTCAAAAAACTTTTAGAGATAAATTTATGTCTAACAAGCACCGCTAACATTTAATAGACGTATATAATCAAAACTCAATATATAATGTCAAATGGAATAAATAACCCAACAGATATACGAAAGTAATTAAAATTAATGAATAAATATTTAAAGGAGACAAAATTTTGTTTCTGGTTTTACCTTTAAGAACACCAATTGCCTTTTGAAAACTTGAACACACTTAAAGGACTTCTCAAAGAATATAATTTATTTGAAATATTTAATATATTTAAATATTAGAACAAATTATTTCAAAAATCTCTAAAAAAATGTGCACTATATCTTCAAAAAACAAATATAATTCTAGACAATATATAATTATATTTTGGCTTCAATAAATCTCATTATAAAATGTCAATGAATTTAAATAAACCTTAAAATAACTCACACTGTTCTTTGATTTTGTTAGAATATAGATCAATCTTGAATTATATAGTTGATCTGTATTTCGAAGCTTAAGTCTTTTAACACGTGAGTGATATAGGTTATGTTTTTGATTTTGATATTTGGAATATTAAAAGAGGACTGAAGACGGGATTGTCTAGAATTATATTTGTTTTTTGAAGATATAGTGCACATTTTTTTAGAGATTTTTGAAATAATTTGTTAGAATATTTAAATATTTCAAATAAATTATATTCTTTGAGAAGTCCTTTAAGTGTGTTCATATTTTTGAAAGGCAATTGGTGTTCTTAAAGGTAAGACCAGAAACAAAATTTTGTCTCCTTTAAATATCTATTTATTAATTTTAATTACTTTCGTATATCTGTTGGGTTATTTATTCCATTTGACATTATATATTGAGTTTTGATTATATACGTCTATTAAATGTAAGCGGTGCTTGTGTAGACATAAATTTATTTCTAAAAGTTTTTTGAATAAAAATTTTTTTGAAATTAAAATTGTAGAAGATAAACATATTTCAATTTGTTTTAATATTCAAATTTTGTTATATTTCTTCTATCAAGTAAAAAGCCTTTCTATTTCATTTACATTTCATATTAAACGAATCTTACGCATGGTATTCAATATAACGCCACGTTCATCCTGCAGACCCGTGTTTTTAGAAATGATATTTTGACGTTCTCTTCCATTTTCATTTAGAAATATCTTATATATGTAAAGGAAAATGGAAGTGCATTAAACTTTATAATAATTTCTTTATGGTGTTCGATCTTTTGAAGGTATCGGATGTTTTTTTAGAGTGATAGAACTTTCGATAGGGATAACTGTGATTTGACAGAAGGTAGAAGCCATGTTGTTTTGATATTTCTGTTCAGTAAGCATTGACAAATTATCATGGAAAGACTCACGCTGCAAGAACGTTTACAAATTGTTGATATTTATTTTCAAAATCAGTGTTCTATTCGCCAGACTTATAGAGCACTTGAAGTTGAAGTTGATCCACTTTTTTATCGTAAAATTGAGTTTAGTAATGAAGCTCATTTCTGGTTGAACAGTTATGTAAACAAGCAAAATTGCCATATATGGAGTGAAAACAATCCTCAAGAAGTTCCGCAGGTTCTATTGCATCCTGAAAAATGTACTGTATGGTGTGCTTTACACGCTGGAGGCATCATCGGTCCATATTTCTTTAAAAACGATGCTGGAGCTAATGTTACAGTGAATGGTGCTCGTTACAGATCGATGATCAATGATTATTTGTTTCAAAATTTGAATGGTATCGACCAAAAAGTGTTTTGGTTCCAACATGATGGTGGTGCACCTCATGCTGCTGTCGTAACAATTGATTTATTGAAAGACAGATTTGCTGATAACATTATTTCCAATGGTCCAATTGATTGGCATCCAAGATCATGCCACATACCTCCACCGGATTATTTTCTTTGGGGTTATGTCATTGGTTTATGTTGATAAACCAGAAACAATACACACTTTGGAAGCCATTATATCTCATGTTATTGATGAAATAAGGCCTGAATTAGTCGAAAAAGTGGTCCAAAATTGGTCTGGTCGAATGCGGTTCCTCAGAGCAAATCGTGGTGGACATATGCCGCAAATTATTTTTAAAGCATAAATGTCATAAAACTATCTTCAAATAAAAAAAGTTGGGTTGAATCTTCATTTAAATGTGTTTCATTTCAATTTAATTTCAATTTCTATCACTCTAAAAAAACACCACTTGATACATTGTTGCGTAAATGTTATTATTCAGGAAAGGATTATCTTTCTGATACAGTAGTGAGTAGTTGATTTTGTATACTTACATTTTTTTTTTACTTCTTTAGTGTGAAATGTTACCTTGACCGCGAGCATAAATATGAAACTGTTTGATCGATACTTTATGAGATATCGATCACTGCAGCCATCTGCCCAAAAAATTATTTTTCCCCAGCCGTTTATGTATAAATCAGCTGACTACTTTCACATTTTATTATTTTAGCTACAGAAGATGCAGCCTCCATACAACCCATGGGGAAAAAATTCATTAGCTAAGCGTTAATAGACTATTCTCAGATGACCTAACTCTTGTCATAAGTCTGAGTGTATGAGAAAATTACACCAGATTCCGATCAGTTCTTGTGAAAATTTTGATTACTCAAATAATAGAAAATTTGTTACTATCCAAAGTGAGATCCTGTAAAATGGACTCTATAAGAACATTCAGGAAGTAAGAATCGATTAATCCGTCTGACGTAGAGATAGACGGATTTTCGAATACATACTGCAAAAAAATGCGCAAACGGGGATAATTATGGGATCCAGTTCAGTTGCGAATTATTTTCTTTGTAGGTTATAGTCTGAAGGTTCAATAGATTTATTGCTGGGTCATTTTGGTGTTTATGAATTTCTAGAACTTCGAAAATATTCATTGTATTGTCCTTTGTTGCAAGATGTTGGTCTATACAGGGCAAGGAAAAAACAAATATTGTCATCAATTATTTCTTGTATCATATTTTGTGGATGTCATGATTTTTCTTTGACCTTTTAAATTTGAGAATTGACTGTGGTGATCTGATGCCAAAGCATCACTTGGATAGATATCTAAAAAATTCAGTCTACACTTCACCAAAAATTCAGAATGAATTAATAGGATTATGTGGTGAAGTTATCGAAGAAATAATTATTTATGACTGTAAACAAGCAAAAGCTTACGCTGTAATGGCCGATGAAACAGCAGACATCGCAGGAAAGAGCAGCTTTCTATCGGTTTGCGGTTTTATGATGAGAATCAACAAAAAATCAGAAAGAAATTTATAGGCTTTGTTGAGCTGCAATCTCAAGATGCCTCTACAATCGCTTGTACCATTCATAGTTTTTTAGTTGTGGCTGAAAAAGAAGGTGGTGTAAAGGTCATTTTGAGGAAAAAGTACAATAAATCTTTATTTTTTTACTGCTCAAGCCACAAACTAAATCTTGTGGTCAATGATGCTAGCAAACTACCGGAAATAAGAAACTAGATTGCAACTGTTAAGAATACAATATCCTTCTTTCGTGAGTGGCCAATCCGCAAGACTTCGGCTCCTAATTTATCAAGGCTCTGAGAGACCAGATGGTCTGAGCATCAGAAAGTTTTCAAGCAGGTTTCTTGAAATCGTCAATGTGCTAGAACATCTCTCAATCGAAGGAAACTTTGCTACAAGAAAATTTGCCAGGTTTAGTCATGATTGCAAAGTACTCTGCGATTTTGAAACCCGTTGTGAACGTTCTACAAGGTAAGAATATGGATTTGATTATGACGAGGAAACAAATTGGTTAAATCCTTAATGTCATCAAAAAGGATCGACAAGAAATTGAACATTCTGAGGAAGTACCCAAAAAATCACATGATATCGCGGGGAAAATCGGCGTTGAGTTAACTGTTCCACGAAATGTTAAAAAGCAAATACACAGAAGTAATCTGCAATCTAAGACTGCGATTGAATACTGGAGACATCCCTTATATTGACTCTTTAACCTCATCATCGAATTTTAAATTCCCACACGAGAATACACCTTATCCCATCTTCATCCTTTATACATGCTAAAAAGTACTTTAAAATATTTGGAAAAAAACGCAAAATCTTTCATGAAATTTTTTTAATTGGGTGATATGCAGAGGAATAATTTGATTTGTGGTATAATCTGTGTAATAAGAAAGATTCAGCAGGGGACAAATTAAAGAATATTAAAGTGGCTGCACTTTTGGAGGAGGCTAATACTTTTTTCCCTGCAACAATACATGCACTCCTCATTTTAAGTGCTTTCCCATCGACTACGGCTACTGTTGAACGATCTTTCAGTATCCTTCGAAGGGTAAAGACCTGGCTGAGAAGTACAATGTGAGAGGACAGATTGACTGGGTTGAGCTTAATGAGCGTCCATCGTAAATTTTTTAAGGAACATCAGGACTGGATTGAAACGAGAGTTTTGAACAAGTTTTCTAAAAATTCAAGAAAAATGAAAATAGTATAAGGCATTCAACTAGAATAAATTTTTTTTCAAGGAAATAATTGTAATATTATAACTTAGTTGATAAAGCACTGTTAAAATTATACATTTTTCTCTAAAAATTATGGCTACATTCACCTACGAAAAAAAAAATTCCGTGGCAAAATGTTCCCGACCATGGTTTGGAATTTGATATTGAATATTATCAGAAGGGTAACTCAAGCAGATCAATACACGAGAACTGTGAGTAATAATAAGGAACATTTTTTTCTGGATTATCCCTGTCATTATTTACATATCTAGTGTATTTGAATTCATTAGGTTTATGTTTGAGTTACCCTTCTGATAATATTCAATCATCAATTGCTTAAAAATAATCACCGAATTTGAAGATTTCAATTAGGATGTTTAAAGAACAAAAGAAGCTTTTTAACTAAAACACATCCGCCAATTCTTTACTATTCAAAAAAATATTGGGAGTTGTTGCCAACCTAAGGTGGTTTTTTCGGAAGAACGTCGTCATAGGAACTTTTTCTTCGTGATACAGAACTTGAAAATCATTTTTGGATTCTTCAAAACTCTTAGGTTCTTGAGTTTGGGCGATTCAACTGCCTGCTCAACATCACCTTTTGACGGCAACGGCCAGTTTCATAAACGAAATTAAAGCCTCCTTTTTACCAAAAAGTCTTCTTTGATGATAAAACGTGTTTCATAAGCAAATTTTAAGGTTAAAGGGAACTTAAAAGCGTCCTTTATGTTAAAGTGAAAAAATCGGCTCTTTACGGCTGGAAAAGGACTCTTTAACGAAAAGCTCGACACTGTGCAAGTGCTCGATAAACACGAAAACAGTGGACATAACCTGCCTCTGTCACATTTGCCCATTTTGTTTGATTTTAGCGTACTAAGAAATATGTTGCACAAAAAGTTGAATGCTGATTCAAGCTCTAGTTCTTCATCAAATGATGAAGAAATGATTGTGAGTAGACCAAAAATTTACAGGAGAGACATTTTTCCACGTTTGATGATCTAGATTTCTTCGATCGTTTTCGTCTGACAAAACAAACTGTTTTATCTTTGCTTCAAAAATTGCAGATCACTTGTACTTCCCATCTAACAGGTAGACAAATTTCGATTTATTATTTTGTTGATATAATTTTCTGTATACCAAATAATTAAATTGACAATTTTCAGAGGCAACTGTATTGAACCGATGAACCAACTACTTTTGACATTGATATTCTATGGAACTGGAAATATGCTGATAACAAACAGCCGAATATGCTTCTAGAATTATTCGAAGAATTTCTTTTGCAATCACATCCCTGTGTCTACATTATATAAAGATAAATGAAGATGATCATGAAATGCAAGCAGAAAAAAGTTTTAGTTTTCCTCGTGTCATTGGTGCCATAGATTGCACATTAATTAAAATCATTTCTCCGGGTGGTGATGATGTAGAGTTCTTTCGATGTCGAAAACATTATTTTACCCCTAACGTTCAAACCGTGTGTGATTCAGACTTGAGAATCAGAAATATTGTAGCTAGATGACCTAGCTCATTACATGATAAAAACATCTTTAATAACAGTGTCTTGAAGAGACAATTTGAGAGCAATAAATTTGGACCGTATTTGTTACATAGTGATAGTGGTTATAGTTTGCAGGCATATCTTATGACAAAGTTACCTGAAGCTATAACTGCAGCTGAAAATTTATATAAGCAGTCAATTACACGAACTATAAATGTGGTGGAGAGAAAGTATGGAGTTTGGAAACGTCGTTTTCCTATCTTTTCTAAAGGAATGGGTGTTAAATTAACGACCATAAGGGCAATTATTGTTGCTACCGCTATTTGGCACAATATAGCTGTAGATATGAACGAAATATTTCCAAATGAATGATTGCAGGAGGAAGACTTTCAAACAAATTCAACTAATTTTAATGCAGCTCGCCAAGTGAGAGAGTCTATTATTAATAAACATTTTGCTAATTTACAACTTATATTTCTGTGATAATTGAAAATAAATTTGCTTGTCACTTGTGAAACTATTCTTAATATCCAATTTATGTCTTCAAGATGAGAACATTTCATATAATTTTTATAAGATTTTACAAGATTAGATAGTTTTCTATATTTGTATTTCTGATTCATTGTTTTACTTTAGGTAACATCTGAAAAAGTTTCAAGTGAGAATAAAAAAATTAAAATATTGTGTTATTGAAATTTCTGTTAAGTAAAATTTGAGGGGATTTCATAGTCTGCAGCAATACTGATAGAAATCTCTTTCGCTTCACCAAGTGGGTATGTAACAGCTGGGCTCAACTGTTTGGAAATTGGCTCCCTCAATTTCAATGGAGCCCCACCACCAGTCCTTCCAATATGACTGTATTGAGCAGCTACCACCTTTCTACTTTAAGTTTTTATATTGTCATATTTGGACTTGAACTGGTCCCCATTTCTCCAATGGAGAACTGTTGCTTTGAAAGCAGTTGTTATTCTCTGCCAGACCTTATCCTATAATATTAAAATTCTCTTTTTCAATCAATTCCAGGAGACGTAGTTCCTCCTCAGGTTTTAAAGTAATACTTTTTTTTCTAATTTCTTCCATATTCCTTCATATAACTCACGTTTACCAAAATATAGCAATTCGCACGTAAAAATGATATAAATACTGTCTTCTGCACATACCCTGTTTATGCAAAGACTGATTTATGCTTCTTTTCTTTTTATTTTTACAAGTTCCGACGCATAACTCACAGTTTTTACAGAATATCACAAACTATATGCGTAACTAGTTCTCAGAATAGCCAACAGTCAGAAACATATGACCGGCGCATTAAAGGAAGCTTTAAGTACGGTCGATGTGCGTTTATGAAACTGATGGTCCCATTTAAAGGTTCCTTTTTCATAAAGGGACTTTATCGTAAAGGAGCCTTTTGATGTTGTTTATGAAACTGGCCGTAAGTTCAATATTACATTATTTCGTGAATAGTGAACCGATGTTGAAAATTTTAACTGGGTTGTGCACAGAACATGAATAACTTTCCAACTAACCAACACTCGACATCACTTTCCCATTCAAAAAAAGGGTAGGGGATTTATGCCACCTTTATAGGGGTGAACCATGACGGAAATTCGCCCTCTCAGAACAGAAGTTGACCTGTTTTTTCAAATCTTCGAAAATTCTTTGTTTCTGAGTTCTGGAGGGGTCAACTTTTCGTTGAAACAGTCTGTATAGAGAGTCAACAATTATTGGTATTATAATTGTTTTTGGTTATCAATAAATTAATCGAAATATATTATGACAATTGTTTAGATCCAACCAACGGTTTCAAACCTATGGAGTCGGTTGAATCACATTTCCAGGAAGCACAAAGTGGGAGAGGTCCCAAGCGATCACCTCGCTTTCAGGTTACTTCAAAACACCGAGGAAATAGAAATCGCGAACAAACGAACAATGAAACGTAAGCTCATTTTGTAACAGTCAAATACCTTCGTGTGGACCATTCCAATTGTCGAGGAGATTATATTATACAGAAGACCACACCAGGAGACCAACTATTGTTTATTCTCCGAGACCAGCGACTGCATAGTATCACGTTTTGTCGGTAACTTTACAGCCTAGTCAAGGTGTATGGCAAAAACTCAATGTGAGTAACCATACGAGAAACATTGGCAGTATAAATTTTATTGCGTCGACCTCCAATTCTCCACTCATATGATTGGTTTCGATTTTCAATTATAAAAATGTCGACTTGCCTATCTCTTCGTCTTGAGGCTCCACCTCCGGATGATGGTATGTACCAATATGTGCGTACTTCGTAACGAGGTGTTCTGTTAGATCGACCGGAATCTCGAATTTATTTCCTGTTGCGTTTGACCCTGGAATTGTTTCCTTTGGCGGTTGAGTTTTCACGATGTTCACGAAATCATATGTGTCATTGCGGAAACTGTTTAGTGGAAAATTAATCGTCAAAATTGTATATTCATTGATTTATTATTTAGACATTCGAAATTTTGTATCAAATCATCTTCAAATATAAATACTGTCATGGATTCTATACAATAAAACCGTTTACACCGAACATTATGGGTCATTATTGGAAACTGGTGCTACATATATCAATTAAAAGTTAAGAAAAGTTTTAGTAATGTAAATGTCAGAAAGTAATTAGATCAAAGTCGTTCAAATAACATCAATTGTGGCAGAAATACTTAACTCAATTCGTTAAAATTCTTCCAAAACTTTGAAGAAAGATTAATTTCAATGCGAGTCAATACTTGATAGAAATAATTTTAAATGACTTTAAATTCAGAATTATAATTCTGACTTCTACAATATATGTTGAAACTATATACAAAAACTATCAAAATGATATCCTTGTATATAATCAATATGAAATATTTTCCAATGTCTCGGAAAATACCTTTTCATATCCCGATTTGAACCGTATCAGTGAAATGTATTAACAAAAACTGTATAAGTATGTATATTATCATGCAAATATAAGAAAATCCACTATTCCAAAATCATCTAAAATTCTCGAAATAAATGATCGAATAAACATAACTGAACGAGAACTTCAACATTTCATAGCTATTTCGGTCTGTAGACCTCTTCAGAAATATATTAAATTCATAAATTCAGATTCAAATATATCTCACCAAATAAGATAAAACTTGGAACCAATAAACTCGAAGTAAGCTTTAAAGTATCCAAAATTAAGCAACGTTTGTTGATCATTTCTGTTTTATTTAGTGTGTTTTAAAGCTTACTTAGTGTTTATTCGTTCCAGGTTTTATCTTATTTGATGAGTTAAACTGTTGGGACACCCGGTATATACTGTAATGGATTATATAAAATAAAACCGTTCACACCGTACATTATGGGTCACTATTGAAAACTGATGCTACATATATCAATTAAAAGTTAAGAAAAGTCTTACCTGTGTATATAAGTTGACTCGTTAGAGAGTAATTAGATCAAAGTCGTTTAAATAACATCAATTGTGGCAGAAATACTTAACTCGTTAAAACACCTACAATCCAAAACTTGGAAGAAAGATTAATTTGAATGCGAGTCAATATATGATAGAAGTAATTTTAAATGACTTTAAATTCAGAATTATATTTTAAACAAATTGTAGAAATTACTATGTTTTACTACCAATAAAAAGATATATTACACATTTTCTTGTGACTCGAGTTTCGGGAAATGAACTATCCCATCATCAGACAACTGAAGACTTAACAGTGGTACAGAGGTATTTAAACATAAGTAATACATATTTTGAATATTTCAATAGACTCTGGGTAACACCTAATAGTGGTACAGAGGTTTACAATATTTGAGATATACAACAAAATAATGTAAAAATAATGAATGACTGTACGGAGCTATGTAACCCCAAAAATTATTTGAGATATTTAAATGGGTACCATCTGTTTAACAACCTTCTTTGTCGATTGCCGACATTCCGATATCTGTTAGAAGGCCCCTCTTTTTTAACCCGGTTTTTTATCACGTTCCGCTTGTAAACCTCTGTACCACTATTAGGTGTTACCCAGAATCTATTGAAATATTCAAAATATGTATCACTTTTGTTTGAATATCTCTGTACCACTGTTAGGTCTTCAGTTGTCTGATGATGGGATAGTTCATTTCCCGAAACTCGAGTCACAAGAAAATGTGTAATATATCTTTTAATTGGTAGTTAAACATAGTAATTTCTATAATTTGTTTTAATTATGATCAACTACCAAATAGTAACGGCTGAAACAATTCAGTATCAGAATTATATCAAAATGATAACCTTATATAATCAATATGAAATATTTTTCAATGTCTCGGAAAAAAACTTTTTATATCCCGATATGAAACGTATCAATAAAATGTATTAACAAAACAATATTAGTATGTATATTATCATGAAAATACAAGAAAATCTACTAAATCTATGATTGTTTCGGTCTTGATGGAAATTCATCTTGAAAATACGAATAAAAACAATATTCTAATTTTCGCTAATATTTTATTAACACTACGATCGTTACGTCATACCATGACTTCTTCAGGTGAGTATTACAAGATGCTGAGTATACCATGAACAAGAACTTCATTTTATAGTACATGGATATAACAAAAATAGAGGGGGTGAAGAGAGTTTTACAATTCTTTTGGGAATCTGAAAAATGATTCAAGAAAGATTCAACAAAGGGGAGTTACCAAACAGAATTAAGTAACTCCCCTTTGTTGATTTTTTTTTGAATCATTTTTCAGATTCCCAAAAGAATTGTAAAACTCTCTTCACCCCCTCTATTTTTGTTATATCCATGTACTATAAAATGAAGTTCTTGTTCATATTATACTCAGTATCTTGTAATACTCACCTGAAGAAGTCATGGTATGACGTAACGATCGTAGTGTTAATAAAATATTAGCGGAAATTAGAATATTGTTTTTATTCATATTTTCAAGAAAATCTACTATTCCAAAATCATCTAAAATTACCAAAATGAAGGATCAAAACAAAAAAATTGAACGGGAACTCCAACGTTTGATAGCTATTTCGGTCTCTAGACCTCTTCAGAAATGTATTGAATATGTATAGTTTCAAACATATTTTATAACGAGTGAATAAGTACAGTACCATAACGATGGCAACAACTTTGTACAACTAAAAAAAAAATTAAACAACATGAATCTATTGAAATCGATAACATACAAAACTTATTGTTGGCCCTTCAATCACGCCACAAAATGCTGATAGAAAAATCAAGTAAGAATATGATTATTGGCAAAAAGCAAATGATAAACCTTTTCAACATCTGAATACTTATTTGTTAGTTCAGAAACTCCACCACTCGATGCAAGTCACCCATCACTTCCGATGAATGTTTTACACCGATGAACGCCAAATTAATTTTTTCAACACATTAATGAAAATAATTGTACAACCTTCACAATAATGTGTTCCTCGTTCCCTATTGCAACTTATTAAGAATAGAAACAAGTTCGTGCGGTTTTGATAATAGATGTCAAAACTAGTTTATTATTCTATTGTTTCATCTGGAAATACCTTCATTTTAAAGTGTCATCATTAGGCTCTCTTTGCAGTATCTGTCATTTCGCTTAGTGTAAACATAGTTTCAGTGTGACCTTAAAATGTCAATTTTTGTATCAAATAATGTGTTTTTACGGGGAGTTTTACTTCACTAGTCCGATATGAGGAAAAAGGCTGCCGAAAGTCATCGTAATTTAGTGAATTTTTCTAGTGATCATGCTCTAGCCGAATGATCGTGTAAGATATGGTTTGCCCGATTTTAAGGTAGCCAATTTGATTCGGAAGGCGAAGAAAGATCCGGAGCTTCACGAAAGTTCAAAAATGAAGAACTAGAGGCAAGGCTCAATGAAGATCCATCACAAACGCAGGAGAAACTGGCAAAAACACTTGGAGTCACTCAACCAGCCATGTGCCATCATGGAAATGATCCGAAAGTTAGGAAATTCGAGATGTCGAACACCGTTTTTTCACGTGTATAATAATATTTTCACGACATAATTGCTCCAACGCAAAGAAGAAAGTGGATTTAGCATCGAATTTTGACTGGCGATGAAAATGGGTCCATAACGATAGTCCAAAATGTCGGACAATGTATGGATACCCTGGCCATGTCTCATAATCAACTGTCAGGCCGAATATTCGTGAAGAGAAGATCATGCTGTGTATTTGGTAGGACCAGCTGGGTCTGGTGTATTATGAGCTGCTACAATCGAACGAAAAGATCACAGGGAAGGTGTATCGACGACAATTGATGCATTACGAGAAAAACAGACGTAATACGCCGACGGACACGATAAAGTTATTTGGCAGCATGACACATGTTGATTCTGATTACCATCTCTTCCGATCGATGCAACATGGCCTGGCTGACCAGCACTTATCTAATTACGATGAGGTTAAAAAAGGGATCGATGTATGGATAGCGGTCAAAGAGCAAGCCTTTTTTGCAATGGAATCCGTCAGTTACCAGAAAGATGGGAAACATAGCGGCTAGCGACGGACAATACTTTGAACTTTGAGTTCATAACCAATTCTTCATAAAAGAGGTTCAATTTTCGACATAAAACCGCACGAACTCATTTATACTCCTAATAAGTGTTTTGTCGGTGTTACCACTCCGCCTAGAGGAAAGATCATATACCCACGAATTTACAAGCAATCAAAATTCAGTTTTAATTATTCTTTTTAGAGCATAAACCCATAGTTGAACTTTTTTATAGTTTGGAGTAGGTAGTATATTGTAATTTTCTTTCAATAAAAATAAAAATTCCTATTCAGTGCATTTACTAAATTATTCATTAACATTTATCACTATTTTGTGAAATATTCCAAAATTATATTACGGACGAGTTGATAATAAAATTTGTGATATATTTTCTGTAATACATCTATACAAACTAAAAATTAAAAAAATAATAATGATTAAAACAAGTTGTAGAAATTACTATATGCTACTACCAATAAATTGGTATTTTACACATTTAACTGTTACTCGAGTTTCGGAAATTAACTATCCCATCTTCAGACAACTAAAGTACAACAATGTTGTCTGAAGATGGGATAGTTAATTCACGAAACTAGAGTCCCAATTAAATGTTGTTAAATATCAATTTATTGGTAGTAAAACAGTAATTTCTACAACTTGCATTAATTATGATCAACTACCACAAAGTAACGCCTGAAACATTTCAGTACCTGAAAATAATAATTTTTTTCTCGAAAAGTTATAAGTAATCACGACAATTTCTTAATTTTCCCTCTTAATAATTTTTTTCATGTGAAAATATGTCCAACAAGAAAGCTTGCTAAATTAAATGCTTGAGGAGACTGTATAGTGGCCATGCGTTTTTTGAGCAGTCGTTAGTATTAAAAAAACAAGTCCTGTCGAAGTCTTTGTATTTTACATTTGCATATTCATCCCAGATTGAAATATTTTCAGAATGTGATCATTTCACAATGTATTCGGATATCTATGGTAATTATATCGAGCTTTTGGCTAATAACTAAATTTCTTAATTCTCTCGAATTCCGAATTTATGTAGAAATCGCCAATATCGATCAGTATCTATGGTAATATAAACTCAAGATTTTATATTTACTACCTCTGAAGTCGGTGTTTCTTAACCTATATTTTAAAATAGTGAAAGAAGTGGGTATGGTTTCGAAAAAAGGTTCTAAAAAGTTACAAAAGCACCGACAAGGAATCAATTATTTC
Organism: Megalocaria dilatata; assembly: GCA_034642435.1. Taxonomy (NCBI): domain Eukaryota; kingdom Metazoa; phylum Arthropoda; class Insecta; order Coleoptera; family Coccinellidae; genus Megalocaria; species Megalocaria dilatata. The sequence goes on along the minus strand of CM067858.1, from coordinate 24,340,549 downwards.
GGCGCGTACAGTCAGTATTACTTATATTTATGGAACACCCAAGATTATTCATTATACTGTTTCGTCTCACGAGTAGTTCACCGTGAGGTGCACGGATTATTCTTGACTAGTAATCCGAGAGTTTTGAGTTTTAATACTTTGGTCCAAATTTTTTTTTCGTGTTATACTTATTATTTATTATTATTTATAGTGAGCGTCTCCCTACCAGTGCGTCCGCACGGACTATTGTGGTTCACCCCTAATTTGTATTTCTCCGGCGAGATCCAGTTTTTGGATACAACCGATAATCTTGTTTGGGGATAATTTTTTCAGTTTGTAGTGGGCTATAAAAGCCTGACCAAAGACCATCGATCTGATGCGACTCACCGCTGGGTACTATGAGGCGATGTGCATGGCTGTTTCAGTGTCCTCAAGACACAGCCTGCATTCATTGTCTTCAGCCAGATCGATTTTGTGCAAATGCGCTTTCAGCTTACAAGGACCTGTCATAATTCCGACAAGTGTTCTTAGTTGGGCCTTACCCAGACCTAGCGCTAGGTGCACCATCTTTTGGTTCGAAGCTGTTCCAAGGAACACCTTCGAATGTTTTAGTCCAGGATGGTCCAGCCAAAAAGACTCTAGTCTTGAGTTCATTCTGTCTGTTATCGTCCGCTTAGCCACGTCATGTGGTGTTTCCAGGAATGGTTCCGGGTCTACCAGAGGCAGCGTAGCTTCAGCAAATGCCAGCCGATCTGCCTCTCTGTTACCCAAATAATTTGAGTGGCTCGGTATCCAAACAAGAGTGATTCTGTTGTACATACTGAGCCTGTTTAAAGCCGTGTGGCAACTCCAGACTGTTTTCGGTGTAAAACAGCTGGATTCCACATCCTTTAATACTGACTGCCTATAAGTAAATATTTTGAATTTGCCGGGGTGGATTTGCCGTTTTATCAGCAGATCTGCCGCGGTCTCAATGGCAAATAGTTCTGCTTGGAATATGGTTGGGTATTGACCGAGACTCAATGAGATGTTGATTCTCGGTTTGCTTCCATAGACTCCCGCTCCTGTTCCATTTGTCGTTTGCGAGCCGTCTTTGAGCAAACCAAGGTCGGTCCTCAATAGAACCTCAGCATGCTGAGGTTCTATTGACATTAGATCCGAGGGTATCGATAGTGTGCTGTTCGTTAAAAGCTCGTCCAGCAGTCCTGAGCCTCCCATCACTATTGCCTCTGGCCTGTCGATCGTCAGTTGATTTAGTTTGTATGTTGTCCGTTCCTCCTCCCTCTGCACAAGCAGGTGCAGGGGTAGTAGATTTAGTAGGAATTCCATGGCTGCCGTGAGTGTGGTGCGAAACGCACCTGTAATTGCAAGGCAAGCCTGTCTCTGTAGTCGGGTGAGCTTATGTTGGCCAATCGATTGTTGGCCCTTCTTCCACCACGCTACAGTGCCATACATTATCTGTGGTCTAATTACCATAGTGTATAGCCAATACATCTGCTTAGGCTTTAAACCCCAGGTTCTACTGCAGATTCGTCTGAAGGTCCAGAATCCCATTCCTGATTTATGACACAATTTGTCTAGGTGTGCATTCTAACTGGAAGTTTTGTCCAAGACTATTCATAGGTATTTTGCCTCATTAGATAATTGTTTTGTTTCACCACGGATTGTCCGCGGTTTTAAACCATCCAACTTCCGTTTCTTGATGCATGGTACTATAACTACTTTTGGTGGATTAAGAGACATATCTTTCCTTATACACTATTTGTCGATAGTGTTCGGTATGTCTTGAAGGACGACCGATATCGCCATCTCCGATTTACCTTTAACCATCATTGCCAGGTCATCAGCAAATGCTTAAGCGTCGACTTCCCACAGCAAGATGATCACTAGCAGGTCATCGACGAGAAGGGTCCACGGTAAGGCTGAGAGAATACTCCCTCCAGACAGCCTTTCGCAGCCTTGAACTCGAAGACCTCACCCTGGTATGAGGTAATTTTTATTCTACCGCATAGCATTGCCTGTATCCACTTACAAATGAGCGGATCGATTCCTCTCGCAGGGATAGCCTCAGCAAGAGTAGCCGGCAGCGTATGGTTAAAAGCACCTTCCATGTATAGAAACGCTGTTAGTGCTATCTCTCGATTATCGAGAGATTGGTTCAATTGTGTAACGCAAGTTCTGGTGTTATACTTAAAAACCAAATCAAATTAAAATACATTGGAATATATGATCGATATTTGATGATCTATTCAGAAAACCAATCATTGAAAGGGTAGGTCGTAAATCCAAACACTTGCTTAGAAATCACTATGTATTTTTTATTTTGATTCATGAGGTTCTTGGATTGTAAACCACTCGTTCTGGATTGTGATATGATCGAGTTTTTGGATTCACTCGACCACCACGTTGAGACTATGCTATTGCTAGAATTGCATGATTATGGAGGTATTGAGGCTGGTGCACAAACTAGAAACATCGGTATAATCCATTTAAACACTAGAAGTTTTCGAAAACATTTTGCTGAATTGATGGTTGTTCCATTACAGGCAATGCAATATCGGATCGATGGGATTGTTTTGTCGAAGACAGGCAGAGTTAAGGTAGTGAATGATTTTGCAATTTGGAATCATACAGCATATTATAATGAATCCATAGTATATAAATGTGACGTTGTTGTTGTATATGTTAAAAATTGCTTAAAAGCTGAGGTGCAAAGTACAACAATAGCTGGAATTAAATTCCTTAGAATCGATTCAGCATTGAACAATTTGACTGGAAGGAAAAAAGTTGATATAACAGCATCTTATAAAGTGTTCTCAAATAAGAGGTTTTTCATTTTGAATAGCCCGCTATCTGAACAGCTGTAACTTTTGAAGCTGTCATCCTTTGATATTTGACAAGTTAAAGCTACGCTATTACTAAAAATGGACAACAACGCATTGAAGTAGTTAAAATTCACTACAAAAATGGAGAAAATTTTGAAAAACTAAAGCACTTTTGGCTCGTCGTGAAGCACCTTCTCGGCTGGCAATAGTGAAACTGGTGGAAAAATTTGAGCTGTTGGGACAAGTTAGTGATGTAAAGAATCGAAACCGTGTGTGTCGTTCAAGAGCAACTAAGAATATTGCTGCTGTAGCCCGTAATGTTGACGAAAACCCAGGTTTGTCGATTCCTCGTCGATCTTTGGAATTACACAGTATTTTGCATAAACTCAGATCCTAAGGCTTTTGAAGTTCAGTTAATACAAGAATTCAAGCCGGTCGATCACTAGCAACTGATTGGGTTCCTTGAAATGTGTAACGTACCACGCATTATTTTGCCTATTATTTCAGTATTTTGAAATAACAGACAATTGCAAGTTAACTAATCGCGATGATTAATTTCAATGGGTTTAGTGGATTGTATTTGACGTAGTGTAGCGAAAATTTTAACTTAAAGAGTACTTGCATGTAGTTATCTCAATGATGAACCAGCTTTGTTTATCTAATAAGATAAACCAACGAAGATGATAAGGAATTGAAGTCAAACACTTGAACACTTATAACAACAAACGATAATTCTTGGTTTACTGTATATATACCAAGTCCGAAATGAAAAAACAAATGTAATGAATTGATGAAGTAAATAAAAACAACTTCGCTTAAGTTTCACTGCTTATTTCATGTCTGTTGACATATTGGTTTCGGGTTTTTAGCCCATTTTCAAAACTGAAGAGAACAGATCTTAAAATCCTATTCATAATAACAGGGTAGATAACAGGTATAAAAGTGTAAAAATAAGGTACTGGTTCGGTCTTTATCTTTTACAGACAAGAGCAATGGTGATAAATTAAATTGAAGTTGTTTTTTGTGATTGGAACCTTCTTTCCATGTGCTAAACAAATTTCCAAACTTTCGAAAAGCTCCATTCTTCTGGTTTTATTATCTACTCGTTAAATCTCAGTTCTACTGAAATCTATAAAATGGTTGTTATTTATACAATATTCAACCAGATGTAATTTCATTATGCAATATACTTTTTTTGTGTTCTTCTACCCTTATGTTTATAGATCGTCCTGTCTGACCTATGTCAAATGCAGGGTATTCATTACTATATAATTTGTATATGTATACTGCTTTTTTATACGTTTCACGGCAGTCTGCTATTGTCTAAGAGGCAACCTAAGATTTTCTTATTCGTACAAATAGTATTAATATTATTTTGTTTTATTCTAATGCAAATTTGGTTACTAATATTGTTTTTATTTACTTTATAAATTCAAAAATATTTCATCAAGTGATATGCAAGAAATCAATATCAAATGTAATGAATCTGCTAATACTTGGTGATCAACTTGATTACTATATTGACAATAATAATCGCGATAGCTTAGACTGAAATCTCACAAGCCACAAGTTTGACTATCCGGAGACAGTGTATGATTAAGCAAAGGCCACATCCGACAAGTTTGATCACCTTATTGATAATTCTTGATGTAGCAGAAAAGTACGACAAGTTTGACCACCCAATGATAATAATTTTACAGTCTGTTCAAAGACTGAATGTTAGAGGTGCTCAGTGCATCTCTTCTAACAAAACGAGGAAAATTAACGAAATTGGTTGAAGGTCAATTTGTAGGTCGACTGAATGAATGAAATAAACCTTCTTATTGGTTATAGAAAAATAATGAGATCAATGCTAGTAAATAATGATAAATGGAACGTTTCACAATTCCGAATGCTGCGACGTCGGAATTCACAAGCAAAAAATATATCAAAATGGTCCAAAGGCTTTCCATGTTTTCTAGCTAGACCATATATAATCATTAGAAAACAAATAAGCTGAAGTGTAGAATAACACTTCACAGTTCTAATGACAAAATTCAAAACTGCTAGACTGAAATTCTCAACATGGAAACACCTTAGTATCGACAAGAAGGGAATGAATTATATCGAACGTAGACAGGGCCGTCTTTAATGAGACGGAAAAAAATACATCAAGATGATCCGGATTTTCTTCGAAAAATCATTTTCAGATTAGGCCCATTTTCACCTCGGAGGCTACGTTAATAAGCAGAATTTTCGCATTAGGGTTCGGAAAATCCAAGAATTATTGTTGAAAAGCCCCTTCATTCTCAAGTTGTCACTGTTTGGTGCATTTTTGGGCTGGCGGTGTGATTGGATCTTACTTATTGAAAAATAAGGCTGGTGTAACTGTAACGGTGAATACATAGCGCTACCAAGTTATGACTGATGATTTTTTATGGCCGGATTTGGAGAAAATTGATGTGATCCACGTTTATTTTCAACAAGACGATTCTACGTGTCACAAAAGCTACGAAACAATCGCAATTTTGCAAGAAAAGTTACTTCTTGAAGAGGTGATCACAATTGGCCACCAAGATCTTGTGACTCAACACCTTTAGACATTTTTCTTTGGAGTCACGTGAAAAATAAGGTCTATGCCAAGGCTTCACAATCGATTCAAGACCTTAGATATGGAATTCGTGAAGTTACAGTTACAATGTCCGAATTGGTCATAGAAAATTTCATGAAAAGTATATGGTTCTGCAACTGTAGCCGTTGCGGTCATTTGGCTGATATCGTTTCTCATTGGTAATGGCATACCTTTACAATTAAATAAACATATATTAATTTCTCTCAAAATATACTTGTTTTCTTCAATATCCGAATGAAACCTCTTATTGGAAAACCCTTCAGATCTCCTAAACCCAATTATTAGGCGTAGGTGAATGATTTAGAAAGTTATTTTGGAATGGTAAATAAACATAACCTCGAAATTTTTAATAGAGATATCAATCTGTTTAAGAAAGATATTGTGGAAACTAATAATCATATGAATATAATGAACTAAAACGGTTATATTTCGTATAATGATAAACTTACTTGAGAAAGAGTAAATGCTTACATAAAAAAAGTTCTATAGAATTTTGTTTCAGACTGATATGACGGACCATATTGCATCCTTCGTCTCTATTTTTTTTCTAGGTCAAAAAAGGTCTATCTGAAAAAAAGAGATCAACTTTGTTAGGTCTATTCAAATAGGGACCCGGTGATTTTACCAAAAGTAATGAAAAATTTTTTTTGTACCCTTAACTCAAAACAGAAAATATCAGTATACAGTTTGTTTCCAAATTTCAGACAAGTTGTTTATAAGCATTTGAAGAAGCTTAGATGTCAACGAAATACGTTGTGTGAGCCACTCAACATGATAAATATAAAACAACATAAATATGTGTATCATTGAACTAAAATGTACAATGAATTTCTATGGAATAAAACCCTACACGATAGGAAGTTTACCAGCAATTCTTTCAACATACATCCAGTTTCTCCTGATTGCAGCCCTAATCGAATTCTGTAGGTTATCAGCCTTCGTTCCATTACAAACTTCCTTACTGCTTCTTGATTGCTTAAAAATGATTCACTTGATTGAATGCTTGAGATTTGTCAATTATGGCTGATCAAACAGCAGATGTTGCAGCAAAACGTCATTTGGTTGTAGCCTTTCGGTATACACAAAATTAAGAGCCAATGGAAAGTTTTTGGGGTTATTTGGTTTCTGAAAAACTTGCAAATACAATAAGTGCAAATATCCGGAAAATTATTGATCCTGTGGTGGAAAATTGCCCAGAAAAACTTATAGCTCAAAGAAGGTCGGAGAAGCTGTTCATGAGTGGACCGCATTCAAGTGTCTGAGCAAAAATGAAAAATACCCTTTCGGATATTTCATATTCATTGCTACTAACACCAATTAATTTTAATTATGCAAATACTACTACAATGAATTCCGAAGTGAGAATATATATTGGAAATTGCTATGACATGTCAGCCTTTTTCAGGAATTCACCACAACGGTTTGAAGCTGTTTTATAGAGTTGTAAAAAATGCCTCATAAAATTATTTGAATATTTTAATATTAGCCTTCTACATATTTAATTTCAAAAAATTATATTTAATGATTATAACTTCTGAAAATAAATTAAAATAATGTCATATAAGTACCACTTATATCAAACGACATATAAAATAAACATTCATTATAAGACATCCAAATGATATAACAAAATCCAATAAATAAAAGTTGTTAACCAAAATCCTATAAATTAAATATTTTGAATAGACAAAATTTTGTTTCTGCTGATCAATCTTATGAAAACAAATATCTTTCAAAAATGTCTAACATAATCTTGAGAATATCATCGTAAAACTATTATATCTTACTTAGAATATTCAATATTATTGGATATCTAACTAAGTTACTTTATATAAAAACTCAAGATATGTAAAACATTACTGAAAAACAAGTTTTAAGAGAGACTTTGCTTCGTCGGTATTCAAATAATTCATATTCAATAAATATAACATCAATCAACAACAAATATTTACTCACCATTCAACCATTTAGAAAACTTCTGGTAAACTGAAAAATCTTTAAATGTAGTGTAACGGTTAACTATATATAAATATTTCTTTGGTTTACCCTTGATCTAAAAGATTGAAAGATAATTTAACGGCCTCTGTTATAGCACAAGGACTATCTGTATAAAGAATGTTAAGGAAACCAAATAATTATATATTATGAATAAAATAACATAAAAAGAGGTTAATTCTTGATAGAGAGTATAAATTTTGGCTTCAATCTTAATTTAAATGTGTTTTATTTCAATTTAAAGTTCTATCTGAAAAAAACACCTGATACTATGCCAATTACAATATCTGAAGCTGAAAGGTTTTCGACTCGACGAATTAAAACTAATTTAAATTGAAAATTGACTGTCGCACACATGCGTTGATAATTCTATTTGTCTTATAAGATGAAACAGTGTTTCTTAGACTTTTTATTCAATTTAATTTTATAAAAATTTCAGACTTTTTGTTAGGTTGAATATGTAGAGCTTTCGGAGAATTGATACAATAATTGTCTGTAATATTTGAATAAAAACTGTTTTAAGAAATTGAAGTGAGGGTTGGTTAAACGTTCTCTGTATGCTGTCTATTGAAAAAAAAGGCATGAGAGAAATACAAAATTTCAACGAAAAGATATTGATGTTTGCATCCAAGAAAACTGAAGAATTGGATTAACTTATAAAAAATAAGTGTAACTGATTTTTATTTCAAAGATACGACAAGTAAATTTACTGGTGTGTCATCTTTCTTTTTTTGAATTTTGTTCTTTGTTTTGTTTAGATACGACTCGTTCCATTTAATTCGTAACAATGCTAAAAAAAAAACCTTTATGAACAACAAATCTTCAGCAGTCATTTTCTCAATCATGCATATTATGAAAAGAACCGTCTCCCATTATTTTGAAAGGATTGAAATTGTCCCCTGCAGCTCAATATCTGATTACTTCGAAGATTTTCTGCATTACACCGAGTCGGTATCTCCTGATTTGCATGCAGAACACCAACCCACTTCTTGCACCTACGAGCCGCCACTGATGATTGAGAAATAAATTCGACGAAAAATTTTTCATTTACGAGAAAACATTAGGTAAAAATTGTTAAAATATTAACATTTGCAATTATACTGTTCTGATATTTTTTGCATTCTCTGGTAGCTTCAAACCACAATTCTTTAGTACCCATTGTTAGTAAAACAGAAAATTGGTCATTTTTATCAGAACTACGTACATTTTTTCTTCAAGGATAGTTGCTTCGTTGAGATTTATATCACATGACATAATCCAATTGAAATAACGTCCTTATGTTAACGAAATGCGTGGGTTCGGGTTCTAATCAAAGTATCTTTTATTTTTAGCGGCATTCTAGAGAACTGATCTGTGCATAATTTATATTACCAGGACCTTGAACCGGAAGGTTCACAATAAAGTTTCAGTTTTTCTTGGAATCGGCATAATGGCCTCGAGCAAAGATAAGAGATCGGATCGGAAGTTTTGCTTGGGAAAAAGTGTCCAGAAAAATGAATTATTTCTGGGTTTCCATTCTATCAACTTCATATATGATATTCAATATAGACCTCCTAGAAAAAGAAGGTGAAAGAAATATTATATGGGATGATGTTTAACTCTTGCTAGCAATATTAATAAGTTACTTTGTTTCAAAACAAGTTTTTAAGAATTGTATGTTTAACTAGCAACCTTTATGTGACTGCAGTTTCGTAGTATTACCTCATTTTCAGATAACTGAAAACTCAATAATAGGTTCAGGGTAGTATGCTTTATCAAGTACATAGAATGGTTACAATAATATAAATGCTAGAAAATATCGGGACGGCAAAAAATGCGATAAACAGATGTTAAATATAATATCATAGTTTTGATTTACATGGTTCTCTATGGTCAATCATAATATTCAGATCATTTTTATGGACTATTTCTGACAATTGCTTCCACATGTAAAATTTTTAAATTGTCTATCGCAAGAAAAGGAGTGGGCGTTTTCTTAGGCTTATTAAATATTTATTGAATATATTTCTGAATGAATGTCCTTTCTGGCCTATATATTTGCTATGGCAAGTTGAATATTTTCCTTATCAAGCGCGGATTCAGGGAGGGTCATGACCACCACCCCTTGAGCTGGTTCTATGTTGACTAGTGATAATTTTTCTGTTCTTATTGATTGAACTTCTAAATCTAATGCAACATAAAGGGTCTATTTTTTTAGAGTGATAGAACTGTCGATAGGGACAACTGTGATTTGACAGAAGGTAGAAGCCATGTTGTTTTGACATTTTTGTTCAGTAAGCATTGACAAATTATCATGGAATGACTCAGGCCGCAACAACGTTTACAAATTGCTGGAATTCATTTTCAAAATCAGTGTTCTATTCGCCAAACTTATAGAGCACTTCTTAAAATTTATGGTTTACATAATCGTCCATCGGAGCAGCTTATTCGTCGAAGTATCGATAGATTTCGGACAACATTTTCTCTACTCGATGCAACAACAACAAGACGAAGAACTGTACGTACAGAAGAAAATATCGCTGCTTTAAGTCGTGGTATTAATGATGATCCAGATTTGTCTATTCGCCGACGTTCACAACAAGTTGGACTCTGTGCATCCACCACTTGGAAAATTTTGCGTGAGGATCTTGGTCTACACCTATACAAGATCCAACTGGTTCAAGAACTAAAGCCACATGACCATAATAAGCGTCGTTTGTTTGCTGCCCTAGAACAGCTTGAAATTGATCCACTTTTTTATCGTAAAATTGTGTTTAGTGATGAGGCTCATTTCTGGTTGAACGGCTATGTAGACAACAAAATTGCCGTATATGGAGTGAAAACAATCCTCAAGAAGTTCTGCAGGTTCCATTGCATCCTGAAAAATTCGCTGTATGGTGTGCGTTACACGGTGGAGGCATCATCAGTCCATATTTTTTTAAAAACGATGCTGGAGCCAATGTTACAGTGAATGGTGCTCGTTACAGATCGATGATCAATGATTATTTGTTTGGTATCGACCCAGAAGTGTTTTGGTTCCAACAATATGGTGCTACACCTCATGCTGCTACCGTAACAATTGATTTATTGAAAGAAAGATTTGGCGATAACATTATTCCGAGCAATGTTCCAATTAATTGGCCTCCAAGATTATGCGACATAACTCCACTGGATTATTTTCTTTGGGGTTATGTCAAGTCATTGTTTTATACTGATAAACCAGGAACAATAGACGCTTTGCAAGCCAACATAACTCGTGTTATCGATGAAATAAGGCCTGAATTACTCGAAAAAGTGATCCAAAATTGGTCTGGTCGAATGCGGTTCCTCAGAGCAGGTCCTGGTGGACGTATGCCAGAAATTATCTCTTAAACATAAATGTCATAAAATTATGTTTCAAATAAAAAAAAATTGGCTTCAATTTTAATTTAAATGTGTTTTATTTCAATTTACAGTTATATCACTTTAAAGAAAACACTCGATGATACATCAGCAAAACTGTGCAAAAAAAGTTGTTTGATGTTTGCAAGGAAATCATTCGGGAATGATACAATTTCAAGGAGACAACTTAGTGAAAATTTGTAGCGCTCTGGAAAAGATCTCTACTTGGCAAGACCACAAAACTGCCAATGACACGCTTTGCTTACTGCAAACGTTGCGCTGTTCGGACTTCATATATCATCTATCTGCTTTAGTGATGTTTTAGGTACCTAAATATATTTTTTTTTTTATTCTTAAATGGGGGATTCCGTTCTAACTGTGATATTCAATGTCCTGTATGGTTTGTTCTCATAGGTCATTCATTAATAATCAATTTATGAAATTTTTGTGCTTATTGGAAAATTATGAAAATATTTCAACATTATTTTCATATAACTTGCCACTTACAGAAAACTTACAATATATCACTTAAATGTCAGTACCGTGTCATGTCCATTTCTAGAATTTATTTATAAATTGTTAGTTTTTTTGTCGTAATAAATGCTTTAAACTAATTACCTCATAAATTCTAATGTTTATGATCAAACTGAACAAAATTGACACATTTTTGTTTAATGTATTAAGTTAACATTGAATTCCGGTTCAATAACTTCTGTCTTTAAATTTTAACGAATTTTTGAATTTGAACTTGTGCGACTCGAGCGCCATCTACATTGAGATTTATGAAACGTCTAGTGAACCACCTTGAAAGTAAATAAATTTAATCATTTTCTCAAACAATTTCTACCGAATTTACTTTATGTCAGTACCATGAATAAATGAGTCAGTACCGTGGAACGTAAAATTTGAAATTTGTTTCTCGTTCTTGATGCTTCGAAGTTTTATTTATTTATTTATTTATTTATTTATTTAGCACTGTAATATACAGGTATAACGGGAAACCCCCAATAAACAAGATAATACATAAAAATATTAGAGTATAAATTTCCTCGAATATACAATCACAATTAAGTCAACCACAATAATCAGCATAAGTAAATCTCTCTCAACCGTGAAAGGGTCCGGCTCCTAAACCGTCTCAGTGAAACAGAAAAGAAATCGAATTCACCACATCCATTATCAAAATCGAGAATACGCGACGGAAACATGTGCCTACCATAATTTGTTCTGTGCGCTATGTTACGGAACAAACGAACAGTTCTGGTAAATCTCGGACGAATGCTGAAACCGATACGCTCCAAAATTCTAGGAGAGTCAACTGTCCCATTAAGGAGCTTAAACAGCAAGCAAAAATCTGCCAACCACCGGCGGACCTCAAGAGTGTCCAAACCTGAGCCCCTACGAACCATATCCACGTCACAGTCATACACGCCGTCAGTCCTGAAGCTGAAATAGCGCAAGAACCTTCTCTGAATTCTCTCCACAGCACGTATATGGCAGCTGTAAAATGGTGACCAAACAACTGATCCGTACTCCAAAATGGGCCTAACCAATGAAACATATAACATTTTCAAAACATGTGGAGAGAACTCAGCGCTGTTACGCATAATAAAACCCAGAGTGCGGTAAGCTCTGCTAGTTATATCAACAATATGATTCCTAAAATCGAGTCCACTATCCAATTTAATGCCCAAATCGTCGATCAGCTCCACTCTGGACAATAAACAGCCATTGATGTTGTAATAATAAGTGAAAGACCGAGTGCCGCGATGAAAACTAATAATCTTACACTTTGAGACATTCAAATGCAAGCAATTTCTTACCGTCCACGAATGAAATATTTCAAGTTCCTGCTGCAACTGTAATGCACTCTCAAGATTCTTGATCGGAGAATACATCTTGAGGTCATCAGCGAATAACAGAAACCTCACATCCAGAATCGTATTCAGATCATTTATGAATAACATAAATAAAATTGGTCCCTGAGGCACGCCTGAAGTCACCATGAATTCCCTTGACATGAAGCTTCTGTATCTTACCAGCTGGGTACGCCCGCACAAAAATGATCGAAACCATTGCAGCAGAGAACCTGACAAACCGAGTGCACCCAACTTAGCGATTAAGAGGTTATGATTTACTTTGTCGAACGCTTTCGAGAAATCCGTATAAATCGCGTCCACCTGAGTACCAGCCTCAAAATATTCAACAATGTCATTAACATAAAGTACCAAATTTGACACCGTCGATCTGCCCCTCCGGAAGCCATGCTGCTGATCAATTAAAATACTATTACAATTCCACGATAAAAAACTACTGAGTAAACTATCCAAAAGTTTGGGAATTGCTGATTGAATCGATACACCGCGATAGTTCTCCACGTCCATTCTAGAGCCCGACTTGAAAATGGGCACAATAAAACTCTTCTTCCACATTTCCGGAAACACCCCACGTTCGAGAGACATATTGAACAACGCACAAAGAGGCAAAGTCAAAGTATTGACGCATTTCTTCAAAACAAAGTTAGGTATCCCATCAGGACCACTAGAAAATTTCGACTTTACATTACTTATGATCCCGTAAATCTCTCCGGCAGTAAAACTACATGAGCTAAGGTTAATCTCATAATTCGAATCCATATCCGGCGGAACAACAACCTCGCCACTGTAAACTTCGCAAAAAAAATCAGCAAATCGTTCCACTACATCCTTGCCGCTAGAAACCAACTTATCGCGAAATTTCATCTGCTTAGGCAGACCAGAACATGTCTTTTTAGAATTTAAATAAGACCAAAAATACCGCGGATTCGAACATATGTTGTTCTCGACCCTTTCTAAATACCGATCATAAAGATATTTACTAAGTGACTTACAATTTTGTCTCAAACCAGAAAAGTCATCATAATCTCTAGAGTCCTTGGACCTCAAAAATCTTCTATGAGCTCTCTTCCTCGCTGTTATCATTCTAATAAGTCGGGCGCTGAACCAAAGTGGATATCTTGAGCATCTTCTGGGTTTCAGTGGTATAAAATGTCGAAGACCAGCATACAATATGTTATAAAACTCACCAACAGCAACATCGACATCGCCTCCACCAAAATTCCACTCTACCGAGGCCAAGAAGTCGTTCAGACCAACGTAGTTTCCCTTGGCGAAATCAAATTCCTCTCCACCACAAATAATCGACCTATCGGGATCAACCCTCACTGGAACCAAAAACTGCAAGCCAGTATGATGCACACCAGCACTCTGCAACGGATCCGACGCTACCACTACCTCCGTTGACTGCTCATTTGTGAACACAAGGTCTAGGTATGTGTTACGGCTATTGGGTACCCTGCAAACCTGAGACAGATTGGCGAATTGCATAGAGTTTTCCATGATCAAATACTTTTCATTCACATCTCCAAGAGAAAAGTGATCACCACTGAATCCAGCACCAGTCACGTTGTAGTCGCCACAGATGAACATCCTTGAATCAGGATACAGCATTGAAACCTCTTCAACAGCTTGTCCGTGGGCAGCATAGTCCTGTTCACTCGAGTTTGGTGGTAAATATACTCCACCAACTATCACGTCATGGCTACCTTTAATTAATACGAACAGCTGCTCAACACTATTGAATGAATGTTCGATCATACTGCCACCAAGCTTAGACCTAACCAAAACGACAACGCCGCCACCTCTAGATTTGGAACTTGTTTCACTAATTCTGTCCATTCGAAAAACACTATAACTATCCGGGCATATTTCCGAGTCCAAAATGTCAGCGCCAAGCCAACTTTCCGTAAGAACCACCAAATCATAAGAAGAATGTTGTAGCGAAGCATAAATGTCTCTCAATTTGGTGCGTATACCACCCATGTTGTGATAATAAACAACAAGATCTTTTGGGGGGAAACCTAGTTTTTCGATTTAGTGGAAACTATGGTTGGATTGCCTCTTATAAACTTCATTAATATCTCAGTCTCACCAGCTCCCCTTCGGCGGTCAAGCTCCTCACGAATCGAAGCTAGCTGTCGACGCTGCATGTCCGTTTGGTCACTCCTGATCTTAACTGTACCACCACACTCCTTCGAAATGGCCGAGGAACCTTTCAGAACGGCCATTGCAATAGACGGCTCAGAAAACACTACCTTGGTTGGTCTAGCTGCCTTTCCCTCCTTTCCCAATCGAACCACCTTGAGGACTTTCTCTTCAGTAATACCCAGAGAACTGACAATACCAGTGATCTTCTCCCTATCATATGCAATCCGCTCCTCCAAGGTTGAACTAGGAGATTCCACCAGATTAAAAACCATGACATTATTGGCTCGTGACATCCGATCATTGATTTCCCCCATTATCTCCTCCTGTCCACTCTGGCTTTTCAAGACCGCCACCTCAGAACTCAACACGTTCACCTGTTCTTTTAGACATTTATTTTCCTCAACAACAGTCTCAAACTTCAACACCATATCCGAATATTTCTTCTCCATGCTTTCAAGCTTAACCATGATGTCCTCAAGGGTGACCCCTCTCCTGTTGCTCCTTGTACCAGAACTAGCCATATCCGAATGTGCAGGAGGATCCTCGCGTGTGTATAATACTCTACCCGAAAACGGATTCGATTAAATTTGTTCATACGCGCCCAGGTGATCCAGATGATTAACGATAACACAACGAAGATAACTCCGGCGGCACAAAAACAACAATGGACTAAAAGTCAACAGTAGCAACCAACCCTCAACACGTTGAAATATCGAAAAACGAATTTATCACAAAATGCACCACTTCATAAGCTATGTGTAGAATTAAAATTCAAACTTTAAAGCATCAATAATCCACAAATATAAGGCTTTACTCTCGGAACAAAAACTCCCAGCTAAACATCTATGATGTTGACCATATAAAGTTGTAGTAAAATCCTCTCAGATTTTTATTTTGACAGTAAAATAGATAAATAATATGCATAAAAAAATTGAAAAAGTTTAATTCCAAAATATTAAAAGTTTTAATCAAAAAAATCACAGTTAGAACAGAATCACCCAGATACTAATGCATGAACGTAAGATCTGAATAATTTATTCTATTAGTAAGTTTTGAGCATTTCAGAAAAGGCAGTTAAAATTATCTTTTATATCACTTAAGAAGCCAAACTGTAGTTTAAATGTAACTCAATATTTTTCAGGTACAACAGTAGCCTTATGCTGAATATACTACTCTGTCAAGAAAGTACCGGGAATTTTCAATTAAAACAACATTTTTACATTTAATCGTCAAAATTTATTGGGTCGCCTTCAAAATAGGCTCCATTTGCTCCAATACATCTATGCCAACGGCACTTCCAATTATCGAAACATTTTTTATAGGCGCTTTCCGGGATGGACTTTAGCTCTCGCGCCGAATTTTGTTTTATGGCTTCAATCGACTCAAAACGGGTGCCACGAAGGGGCAATTTGAGTTTTGGGAAGAGGATTAAGTCGCAGGGAGCCAAATCCGGCGAATACGGTGGTTGCTGAAGCACGTTTTTTGAGTTTTTGGCGAGAAAGTCAGTCACAATCGGAGCTCGGTGAGAAGGCGCGTTATCGTCATGCAAAATCAATGAGTTGTTCGCCCACAAATTTGGCCGCTTCTTACGGATACGCTCAGCAAACGTTTCATAACGCCTAGGTAATACTCCTTGTTTACCGTCTGACCCTCTGGAACGAATTCGTAGTGCACCACGCCACGGATATCGAAGAAAACAATGATCATCACCTTCATTTTCGAGCGGCTTTGGCGTGGTTTTTTCGGTTTCGGCTCATTTTTTACCACCCAGTCCGATGATTGCTGGCTTGTTTGCATATCGTACTCGTAGACCCAGGTCTCATCACCAGTTATAATGCATTGCATGAATGTAGAATCGGAATTACAGCGATCCAGCATGTCTGAAGCAACCTGTTCGCGATGACGTTTTTGAAGAAAATTCAGGTCTTTCGGTACGAGTCGTGCGGCCACCTTTCTCATGCCCAAAATATCAATCAAAATCGTACGTGCGGACTCGTGGGATATCTTAAGATCATGTGCTATCTCTCTCAAGCTGGTACGACGGTTTTCCAGCACCCTTTCCTTAATTTTATCGACGTTATCTTCGGTCGAAGCCGTCGATGGGCGTCCGGAACGAGGCAAGTCTTCGACCACTTCACGACCGTCCTTGAAGGCTCTCTACCACTGATATGCAGGAGTTTTCGATAGAGCATTATCACCAAAGGCCTTTTGCAACATTTTCAATGCATCGGCACACGAAAATTCATTTGCAACACAAAACTTTAAACAAATTCTTTGCTCAACGTAATCACCCATAGTAAAAATCGGCACGCACTCTGACATTGACTGACTTAATCAGCTGTTGCAAACACACTAGTTGACAGATCCCGCTCAAGCTTGGTATAGTAATTAAGGACAGTGGTACCAACCTAGGAAAAAAAATTTTACCTGCCTCATTGCCCCGCCAGATTTAAATCGATAATTCCCGGTACTTTCTTGACAGAATGTATGCATATCCTGAATGTCAAATAGAAACAAATTTGTCTTGGGCGATGGATTCAGATAATTTAATAATTCATGTCTTCTTTTGATTCTTTATAAGTCAGCTACTGCTCCCATGTGTTGATCTGTATGTTTATAAAGTTAAACAATGTTTTTTAAGGCATTTAATTCAATTTAATTCTGAAAAGATTTCAAGAGATTTGTAAGATTAAATTAGTAAAGGTTTCGAAAAATTCTTCCAGCTATTATCTGTGGTATTCGAGAGCGAATTCATCTTTTTCAGAAAAAGAGTTATTTTCAGCAATATATCAGCTTAGAGCAATCCAGAATATGGGTGGTCAGAATGTGGGTAGTCAGAAATTCTTCACAAGATGAAGTGATTCAACAAACTCCTTCAGAAAAAAAATCCGAAATATTCTTCCACAAATAATATTTTGTGATATATAAACAATTACTCAATTAACACTTGAAATGAAATAGATATGGCTGGATAAGAAAAAGTGTTAAATAAAAAAATAACCTGCATACTGCTGCGTTAAGGCATCAACTGTCAAAATTTTAGGGTTGGATAGTATCGAGTGTTTTCTTTAGAGTGATAGAACTTTAAATTGAAATAAAACACATTTAAATTAAGATTGGAGCGAAGTTTTTTTTATTCGAAGGATAATTTATGACATTTATATTTTAGAGATAATTTCCGGTATACGTCCACCACGCCCTGCTCTGAGGAACGGCATTCGACCAGACCACTTTATCGAGTAATTCAGGCCTTATTTAATCGATAACACGAGTTATGTTGGCTTCCAAAGCTTCTATTTTTCCTGGTTTATCAGCATGAAACAATGACTTGACATAACCCCAAAGAAAATAATCCAATTTGCTTGTTTACATAGCCGTTCAACCAGAAATAAGCTTCATCACTAAACACAATTTTACGATAAAAAAGTGGACCTACTTCAAGCTGTTCTAGGGCCCAATCAGCAAATAAACGACGCTTATTATGGTCAAGTGGCTTTAGTTCTTGAACCAGTTGGATCTTGTATGGGTGTAGACCAAGATCTTCACGCAAAATTTTCCATGTGTTGGATTCACAGAGTCCATCTTGTTGTGAACGTCAACGAATAGACAAATCTGGATCATTATTAAGACTACGAATTAGAGCAGCGATGTTTTCTTCTGTACATACAGTTCTTTGTCTTGGTGTTGTTGTTGCATTGAGTAGAGAAAATATTGTCCGAAATCTATCGATACTTCGACGAATAAGCTGCTCTGATGGACGATTATGTAAACCATAAATTTCACAAAGTACTCTATAAGTTTGGCGAATAGAACACTGATTGTGAAAATAAATTTCAACAATTTTTAAACGTTGTGACGGCGTGAGTCTTTCCATGATAATTTGTCAATGCTTACTGAACAGATGTCAAAACAACATGGCTTCTACACAATTATCCTTATCGAAATATCTATCACTTTAAACAAAACACCCGATATTTTTTTCAACCAGTGTTTATGCAGGTTGATTATTTAGACCCAAAACTACATAATTTGTTTTTTCATGAACTTAAATTACGAGCAATAACAATAGTTAAACTCTTCAACTTTCAACAAACCCTTTTCCGAGTCAAACACCTTACAGCGTGCTCATAAAAAGGACCACATACCGACATCCAACGCCACATTAACGAATGGCGAAATCTCGCCAGACAAACACCAAACCTGAAACGGGCCGATTGATGGGATTTCATTGTGAGAAGACGTCTAATTTCAACATCTTAGGAAGTAGGTAGTCTCTATTATATTTGTGTTGAAAGACATGAATGACTGGCAGACCTAGGGAATTCCTAGAAGGAGGTATACTAGACTCTTTTTTCTTTGTGAGGACGCATGTCCCGCATGAATTAGGGCCCCACTACCAGCGTATATTTTTGAGCTTGACATATGAGCTGAAACTGTATTATCTTCACGATGACTTTGAGGCGCCACGCAGAGTGGCTCTCTCTGTTGGGACTAGACGAAATGAGACGAGAGGAAGGTTATGGGAATCGTGCCCGTTTAGGTATTTGTAAAGAGATGTAAAAAAATTAAGTTTGTTCCATTGTCCGGTAAACAGTATTTGTGAATTTTTATGTTGTGAAAATTAATTTTAGGTATTGGAATTAGACTGTCAATCAATTTTTCTCTAAGCTTCTTCAAAAACTAACAAAAGGAAACACAGTACTTGGAAATAATGTAACTATCGAAACTGGTTAAAATTCTTCTTGAATTCGTAATAATCCTTCTATTAAGAAAGAACCTCTTTTTATTAATTCATTATTAAAATTATTCTTCTATAAGCTTGTGGAAACTGCTTAAATATGGTTTTATTCAATGTATTGAGCTTTTTACCAACTATTATCGGCTATTAGACGTTTCTCTTGAACCAGACAATCTGAAAATTTGATAGGTATTGTCGCTTGTACCTATAGAAAGTGGCAATTTTGAAGTTTCTAATGGACGAGCTATATATTCTCATATTATACTTTTGAGCTTTATATTGAATTTTAGATTGACTTCCTTCAGATAGCCCTACTTCGAAATATCCCTACTTTCGAGATAAACTATTCCAAGCAAAATACGACAGAATCTCCTGGTATTCTTCTTTATTTTTTCATTAAGAGCAATTTTATAATAATTGGCAAGATAGTTTTTCCAATTTGTTTGAAATTTTGAGCATTTCAAAGTGGTCTTCTAATAGTGCGTTGCGCTTCCATAGCTGCCGAACTCTCAGGAAATAATTTTCTAATATACAGGGTTTTTCCAAAAAAAGTATTCAACAATTTTGTTTAAATGGATCACACCGTATATTTTCAATGACCTTCAATATCTCCATCATGATGCAAAATATTAGATATATATTTCCAACGCTAATGACGCTAATGTTGGCGCGAAGTTGCATGGGTATATATCGATAACTTTCCTTCAAAGTGGAATACACTCAAATTGTGAACCGATACCGGGTCATCAAGAAATCATAAAATGCCCTTGCAGGCATTAGTCAAGCTAATGACCTTATTCAGAGGCAACAGCAGAAAGTTGAGGGAACAGTAGTTCGCTAAAATTCCTCTATCGATTGCCAAAAGGAATCGTAACACGAATTTGATCAGGATTTTTTTAACTGAAAAATTAGCTTAGCGGTCATTTCTAAATGATTAAACTGTCATATACAGGGTTTTTAGTGGTCGAATATGATGAACTTCAATTTGTTATTTCTCGATGTTTCCAAATGCAATATCCTATTTTTTTTCACGATAATGAAGAGAATTGAATGCAGTAAAATAAATGGAGGTTAATACTTGATAGAAGGTATATAAAATTATTCAAATATTTTAATATTTACAGATAAATTCTGTTAGCCTTCTACATATTTAATTTCAGAAAATTATATTTAATATTATAACTTCAGGAATTAAATTAATGTCATATAAGTACCACTTATATCAAACGACATATAAAATAAACATTCATTATAAGGCATCCAAATGATATAACAAAATCCAATAAATATAAATTGTTAACAAATATGTTATAAATTTTGACTAGACAAAATTTCGTCTCTGCTTATCCCTCTTATGAAAACAAATATCTTTCAAAACTGTTTAACATAATCTTAAGAATTTCATCATAAAACTATCTTACTTAGAATATTCAATATTATTGTATATCTAACTAAGTTACTTTTTAGAAAATCTCAAGCTATGTAAAAACATTACTAGAAAACAAGTTTTAAGAGAGAATTTGCTTCATCAGTACTCAATCGTATACAATAAAATATAACATCAATCAACAAAAAGTATTTGCTTACCCTTCAATTCAGAAAGCTTCTTGGTAAATAAATATTGAACATTTAACTGAACATTCAATCTTTAAGATCAATGGTAAACCACAGAATTATTTATTTCGAGCCATATTAGACTCCATTTAAATGTTCAGTATTCATTTACCAAGAAGCTTTCTGAATTGAAGGGTAAGTAAATACTTTTTGTTGATTGATGTTATATTTTATTGAATACGATTGAGTACTGACGAAGCAAAGTCTCTTGTTTTTTAATAATGTTTTTACATATCTTGAGATTTTCTAAAAAGTAACTCAGTTAGATATCCAATAATATTGAATATTCTAAGTAAGATAGTTTATGATGAAATTCTTAAGGTTATGTTGAAAACTTTTGACAGATATTTGTTTTCATAAGAGGGATAACCAGAAACAAAATTTTGTCTACTCAGAATATTTAATTTATAAGATTTTTGTTCACAATTTATATAAATTGGATTTTGTTATATCATTTGGATGTCTTATAATGAATGTTCATTTTATATGTCGTTTGATATAAGTGGCACTTATATGACATTAATTTGATTCCTGAAGTTTAAATATTAATTTACTCCATAACTAGAATGAAATTATTACTAATTTTCAACGCATGAAAAACATTTTCTTATATTGCTGTAAAAAAAGCAGTGTTCCGCAAATTATTGAACCCTAATTTAACAGAAATGTTTTGCTTATTTGTATCTCATCAAAAATATTTGTCATTAATTTGCTTAAGAAAGAGTTGGTTTGGTTGACAACTTTATACGAATTTAGTCGAATAGTGAAATATAATATATGATTAGTGCATTATTGGAATTTTGTTCATACCTTTTTATTTATTTATTCTAGATTTTTCAATAATTTTTTATTTAAAATATCTATTAATTATTTAAAATAATAATTAAATAAGAGATACAGTACAATCCTGATTATCCGAATCGCGATTTTCCGAAATTTGGTTCATCCGAAACATAATTAAAAACAAAAATCCCGATTAAACGAAAAAAATCCCCATTATACGAAACGCGTCTGAGCTATACTGCTAAGTGGTTCTTCTCGGGGTTTCACGGCAATACGAAGATCTAAAATGCCAATTGTTTTGGTTACCTGACAGAGTATTACAAGTACAAATGTATTAACGTCGTTATTATTGCAAAAAGATTAGTTTTATTCTCAAATATTTTACAAAATGTAGTCAGTGTCAGAGCAATAAACGTAAACGCGTTGTTATCAGCTTGCAGGAAAAACTTAAAGCGGTTCGACGATTAGATAATGGTGAATTGCTTGAAAATATAGCAAAGGATTTAGGCATAGGAGTGAGTACGGTTGCAGAATGGAAAAATAATCGCGAAAAACTTGAAAAATGGTAAAGTGTTTTGTCATTGCCGACCCCGGCACAAAAAAGTATGGAAAGAGGTGAATGCGAAAAAGTGGATGATTCTTTATTTTAATGGTTTACAGAGAATCGAGAACGTGGAATACCAATTTCGGGGGCCATTTTAAAACAAAAAGCAAGGAGTTTAAGCGAAGATTTGCGGGTCATTGAAGAGCCTGAAAGAAATTTATATAGGAAATTCGAAAAAATTTCACTATTAATATAGGAAATATATAGTGGATTAGTATAACATTAAGCTTTGTCTCGGAAAATCTTTATTGTTCTTTTCTTTAGGAAAAGTATAATAAAATGAAATAGAAAGGCCTTTTACTTGATAGAAGAAATATAACAAAATTGAATATTAAAACAAATTGAAATATGTTTATCTTCTATAATTTCAATTTCAAAAAAATGTTTATTCAAAAAACTTTTAGAAATGAATTAATGCCTAAAATAAGCACCGCTCACATTTAATAGACTTATATAATCAAAACTCAATATATAATGTCAAATGGAATAAATAACCCAACAGATATACGAAAGTAATTAAAATTAATAAATAAATATTTAAAGGAGACAAAATTTTATTTCTGGTCTTACCTTTAAGAACACCAATTGCCTTTTAAAAACATAAACACACTTAAAGGACTTCTCAAAGAATATAATTTATTTGAAATATTTAATATATTTGAATATTCGAATAAGTTATTTCAAAAATCTCTAAAAAATGTGTACTATATTTTCAAAAAACAAATATAATTCTAGACAATCCCGTCTTCAGTCCTCATTTAATATTCCAAATATCAAAATCAACAAACTAACCTATATCTCTCCACGTGTTAAAGGACTAAAGCTTCGAAATACAGATCAACTATATAATTCAAGATTAATCTATGTTCTAACAAAATCAAAGAACAGTGTGAGTTATTTTAAGGTTTATTTAAACTCATTGACATTCCATAATGAGATTTCTTGAAGCCAAAATATAATTATATATTATATATAAAATAAAATAGAAAGGCCTTTTACTTGATAGAAGAAATATAACAAAATTGAATATTAAAACAAATTAAAATATGTTTATCTTCTACAATTTTAATTTCAAAAAAATTTTTATTCAATAAACTCTTAGAATTAAATTTTTGTCTACAACAAGCACCGCTTACATTTAATAGACGTATATAATCAAAACTCAATATATAATGTCAAATGGAATAAATAACCCAACAGATATACGAAAGTAATTAAAATTAATAAATAAATATTTAAAGGAGACAAAATTTTGTTTCTGGTCTTACCTTTTGAAATTTTTTTTGAAATTAAAATTGTAGAAAATAAACATATTTCAATTTGTTTTAATATTCAATTTTAATATTCAAAAATGTATAAAAATGTTAATAATAATGGTCTTTATTCCACATACAGAAAAGGCGAGATTTAGTGTACATTTAGAAGGCAAGTTATTAATACGTCGCGATATATTGTACGAAAGCAAACGTCTGAGCTCTTCTTTCTCTTTTTTTCTGGCTCTGGAACAGCATTTTTACCTTTTCTATAGTTGAAAGTTAAATATGACGAATTTGCTGCCTACTGCTCTCCATATTTAAAAGGGCACCAACCAAAAACTACTGCGTAGAATTAATTAAATTATTTCACAAACAAGCCTTGCTATATCAGATCTCAAAACATATAATCATTATGCGGCTTAAGTGTGAAGTTGGGTTCGAAAAAATACAATTAAATCCTCTGCCGGGAAAGTTCTTTCCGAAAAACCTTATATCGGGTGTTTTTTTTAGATTGATAGAACTTTGAAATGAAATAAAACAAATTTGAATTAAGATTGAAGCTAAATTTTTTTTTATTTGAAAGATAAATTTATGGAATTTATGTTTTAAAAATAATTTCCAGCATATGTCCACCACGACTAGCTCTGAGGAACCGCATTCGATCAGACCAATTTTGGACCACTTTTTTGAGTGATTCAGGCCTAATTTCATCAATAACACGAGTTATGTTGACTTCCAAAGCGTCTATTGTTTCTGGTTTATCAACATAAACCAATGACTTGACATAACCCCAAAGAAAATAATCCAGTGGAGTCATGTCGCATGATCTTGGAGGTCAATTAATTGAACCATTTCTCGAAATAATAATATCGCCAAATCTTTCTTTCAATAAATTCATTGTTACGGTAGTAGCATGAGGTGTAGCACCATCTTGTTGGAACCAAAACACTTCTGGGTCAATACCATTCAAATTTTGAAACAAATAATCATTGATCATCGATTTGCAACGAGCACCATTCACTGTAACATGAGCTCCAGCATCGCTTTCAAAGAAATATGGACCGATGATGCCTCCAGCGTGTAAAGCACACCATAGAGTGCATTTTCCAAAATGCAATGGAACCTGCAGAACTTCTTGATTGTTTTCACTCCATATACGGCAATTTTGCTTGTTTACATAGCCGTTGAACAGAAATGAGCTTCATCACTAAATACAATTTTACGATAAAAAAGTGGATCAACTTCAAGCTGTTCTAGGGCCCAATCAGCAAACGACGCTTATTATGGTCAAGAGGCTTGGGTTCTTGAACCAGTTGGATCTTGCATTGATGTAGACCTAGATCTTTACGCAAAATTTTCCATATGGTGGATGCACAGTGTCCAACTTGTTGTGAACGTCGACGAATAATAATAATTATAACATCATGACTTACAGCAGCGATATTTTCTTCTGCGCGTAACGTTCTTTTTCTTGTTGTTGTTGCATCAAGTAGAGAAATTCCGGGTTCAAATCATGTTGAGGTGGAAAAATTTTCTAGTTAGACGGGTGCCGGTCACCATTTTACTGTTGGGTCAAAAATGAACAGAATTGTGTTATTTTTTTTCAATTGATTTCATTTTTAAATGTGAAGTTGGACTGACGAAGATCTTATTAATTCCAAATTGTTTTTTAAGGATGTGGTACATGTTTTGAGAGATTTTTGAAGTAACTTCTTTAAATATATTAAATATTGCAAATGAATTAGTTCTGGAGAAGTTCTTAAAATTATTTTTTGCATTTTTGAAAGAAGATTTGGATTTCATAAATATAAAATCATAAACAAAATTTTGTCTCCTTCAAATATTTTTTCATTAATTTTAATTGACAATTTATATTTGTCGGGTTTTTTTATTCAATTTGATATTATATAATGAGTTTTAAGCAGTGCTTATAAGACATTAATTTAATTGTAAAAGTTTTTGAATAAAATTTATTGAAATTAAAATTAAACACAATAAATCTGTTTTGATATTTAAATATTCAATTTATATTCGCCCATTAGAATAATTTTCTGACAACCTCTTTAAACCGTTTTGTTCCCCGCAAAATTCGAATTAAAGATAACGAAATGTACATCAGTGCATGAAATCTCCCACCCGCTCATTAACATCCCATAAATCGAAAGTCATCCATTCGAAACTATAAAGTCAAACATCATAACCAAGAAATATGCTGATTTCGGTAATATCCACAAATTATGACATCCTGCCATTCAATTCGAGTAGTAGTGCATTTAAATACGAGCTAGTTTGTTTTCGTGGAATTATCGAGTAAACTAGGCTATCATTGTTCCCTTTAAAGTTTAAATGCACGTAGAATTGCGCTATGATAAACTAGCTGAACCGTATGGCCTGGTCAAGGGACCGTGAAAGGTAATCAGAGGCGGAACTAGTCACATGTCCATGATATTCCAAGCCGGTGCCCGCTCGACCATCGAGAAGTACTTCTTTAATTATGAATAAATTTAATAAATTCGACCTGATATACGCTAACGCGCAATTAGCCCATCATACTGCTTCCTGAGATTAAACCTTTATGGAAACTCGAGTTCGCGTCAATTTGCCATGTTCCGGAGGACAATTAAAGCTATTATCTCATCTGAGGGAACACCGTTCCACCAAGAAAAATGCCCATAATTATCGCTGTTGGAAAAATATACAAGCTGAATAAGTCTGGGCAGATTAGCGGAACTTCCAATAATTAGCATAAATTGAATCGTATTTGTGGGATAGCGCTACGTCGACTCGATGATAGGTCAAATTCTTCCATTTCTCCCCTAGTGACTTGAGAAGTTGCTACTTCTATTTGTCAAACTTTAAGCAAGCTGCTTCAATAAGTTTGTATTTGACAGCGAGCTGTTGAAGAATCTTTAAATTTGAATAAAACAAAGTTTGTGAGATATCTTCGATACTTTTTATTCGTGTAAAAGGCCTATCGATGCCATTATGTATGGAATATATGAATTGAAAATGCCGATCGAGGCTTCACATAAATCTCTGATTCTGGTGCATATATCAGGCTGAATTTGACCGATGGCATGGGTTATGTTGGCTTTGGGAGCCGCTGTGATTCGTGGCTTATTCGCATAGAACTACGACTTGAGGTTACCCCGTAAAAAGAAGTCTAAGAGGGTCAAATCGCACGATAGTCCTGATGAAATCACATGCCATTGGTGTTCATATCATTCAATTCATGCCAAAAGAATTTGATAATCATCGACTTATAGCACTCGTCGTTGACGGTGATGGCCTGGCTAACGTCGTTCTAAAAAAATATCGGAATGATGACGCCTTAATCCACCAAACAGGGATTTTTTCGGGGTACATTGAACGCTCTTGGATCGTATGTGAATTGGTATATTGCCAAATTCGACAATTGTATTTGTTAACGTACTTATTCATCCAGAAATCGGCTTCATAATTGAAGGTGATTTTTTGATCAAATTAAGGTCAGTTTCCAAGTGTTCCAGGGCCTATTCAGAGAAGACACGTCGTTGTGCATGGTCGTTCACCTTCAGCTCTTGGGTCTTTTGAATTCTGTACGAACTTAGGTCTAGGTCACGTCCGGAAATTAGCAAATTAGTGGTGTGCGAAATGCCGAGTTCCTGTGAGTACCGCGAAATCAACTACTCCAGATTCTCCTTCTCACTTTCATGGACAGCGGCGATGATTTCGCCAGATCTTGCGTTTTGTCATCCTACAAGTGTTGGTTCATTGTTTACTAAACCAGTGGAATGAAATTCATCAACCACACTGTGAATAGTCCTCTCGGTAGAATGATAATGGCAACCGAAAAATGGGCAAAGCTCACCCGAATACTCATTTCAATGAAATAATGTCATCATTTGCAGGTGTCGTTGAACGCAATATCCATGAATCTCATGTATTCGAAGAAACCATAAGAAAGTGAATTTATTGTACTGTCAAGCATTATTTTTTGCAAAAAACAACCATGACCGAAATCAAGTGTAGGCTTGATTGCGGAGATTCTTCACTACCAGTGGTTCATTCAATCCCAATGTGGCCCTATCAGTACAATTAATGCCAAAAAGCCGACCAAAAGAGGTCGTTGCACCAGGTCGTTTAAAAAATATTGATTCTGAAGATCGTGAAATCAAAGTGTGTTAGTTGGCTGACACTATAGGAATTTCAATGGAGCAGATACATTAGATTTTGCATGAATATTTGAACATAAAAAGCTATCCGTGGGATGGGTTTCGCAGTTGAGATTAAAATGATCTTCCTGCCCTAGAGTCTATGAGCACTACTCCCATGGGCGCGGGATCGGGATACACTCAATCAGCACACAAACCGAAAATGTAGTCCCTCTTTGCTTCCAGTATAGACTGGTAGCTTCGAATCACTATCCTACCTCTACTGGCTACGCAGTGCCTGTGCCTAAGTTTTTGGGACGCAATTCATACGCCGAAGGGGCTTCTTTGCATCTACCAACCTACGACCGCTCGAGGTCCAGACTCGCCATGGACACACCAGTCGATCCGGGTTACAGCCCAGCATAAAGCGTGGTCGAGACCCCTAAACCTCCTGGCGAGTCCCAGTTATCGAGACGCAAGAACTACGCCGAAAGGGGATTCATGCCTCCACAGTTCAATTGACTGATAGAGGCCCGGACTCGTTGTAAACACCCCAGTCGATCCGGATTCAAGATCAGCATAGAGCATGGTCGAGACCCTTAAACCTCAGGACCAGTCCCGGTTATCCAGGCGCAAGAACTACGACCCTGCAGGGCAGAATACCTTTCTAGTCTAGCAAGCAAGCTTTCAACCACTGCCTCTACGAGTACAACACTGATTTGGGTAGCCAGAAATACGAATATCCCTGCGGGCCAAACCACATACCTGTGGCCTTGTTTCCAAAAAGAGCATTGAAGGCTAACGGTCGCCAAGAAAAGTTCAACTCGATGCCAGAGTTAACAAACTCGAGGAAACTAACACGGCTCACTATCCCTTCCCTTAAAGCTAGCGCAGATCTAATTCTGACGCATTCTCCCTTATGGACAGAAGACTGCAATCGGCCAGAACCACGCCAGTTCTATGGATGGGATGGGTGCTGAAAATGCTCACTGTTTAACTGTTTGGCTACTTATATATTGAAAATTGATTAATGAAGAGTTTTTTGAATATTACAGTTAACAGCGGGATTAATTCTTCGAAACCTCTACAGATTTAATCTAAATAAATATGTTGAAAACATTTAGAATTAAATTTTATATTGTGACTTAGATAACACTGTATCACTTTATAGACATATATATTATGAGCACATGTATTGGTAATTAACTAATAAAGAATCAAAGAAAACATTCAGAATAGACCAAAATTATCCATCACCCAATACAATTTTTTCGAGTGGAAGTTAACGAATAGGAAAAGGTAAAGTTTAGCACATAATCTCAATCTATTCCCTGAGAACCTGAGAGACCCTGACAAAATCTGCTATTGGAAGGGAACAAATCATCCGGAAAATTCTGGAATTAAATTATCGAGAATACGGAGATTTTGTTAAAAATGCCTTAGTATGTTTTAAAAAAGTTATATTGATATCAAGACTTGTGGGTACTTTCAACGGTTTTCATCTCCAATCTTCAGATTACCATTCCAACTATATTAAGGTTTTATGCTATATCTCATTATATAACTTTGTTGAAATGATTCTCTATATGCTTTTTATTTACAAAACTCTCAAACTATAAGACTTGCAAAAAAGTCTTTTAGACAGACATATGTTGTGAGAGTACAAGATTTTTCTGCTAGTTCACATATATATGCATGTGCAACAAATGCTGCAAAATAACATACACAGACGTTTTTGTCGAAATGCCATCAGATGCAAGGAAAATGATTAAAAATTGGATTTCATCATTACGTCTCTGTGATTAAAATCATAGTCCAATACAGCAGCACTGGATTTCTCTTTTCCCAAATTAAGAATTATGCTACACAGATAGCCATCCACACATCATTTTTCAGCAAGATAATGCTGGTTCCCATCCATATTGCTCCTGGAACCATGGACGTTCTCCAAGAAGCAGGCGTTAATATTTTGCCGCTGATTGAAATTCTATCAAACATATTTATATGGTATACGATGATGAAGAGACTGCCCATTTCGCACTCGTTCTGAACGGACTCTAACAGTTAATTCAGGTTGCTTGGAACGAGGTGACTCAAGCAGAGATCGACCATATAATCGATGCCTTGATGTGTACAAAAGTATATTTCGCTATTGTTATTATTATTGAAAATTCTTGCAGAAATTATATTTCAACACAAAAGCACTTAATTCCTTTTTTTCCCAAGTTACATTTTTCGTAGAGGATATTTAAGTACCATTATTTCATCAAAACATCATCAATTCAGTCCTGCAGCTTGTTCATGCGTTCAATAAAAGAAATTACAAGCTCGGTACTCTTTGTTGTGATTGTGTACAAATTGGTTGAGTGCTTCCTTAATGCGTACTAATTAAAGACAGATAAACGAAGTGATTTTTTTCACGTATTCTATTATATTTAAAGGAAAAGCATGCACCGTAATCACAAAAAATAGGGGGAATTAGAATAGGGGAGAAGTTTCAACGTTCTATATTTACCTTGCTGGAATACGTTATTATAATTCAATTTTTAAGCTTCCATGACTGCTCGGACATAAGTAGAAAGGAGTCTCGAAAATTATCTTGTATCTATTGTTTCATCATTCAAAACATTATGTGTTCTACATGCTATTTTCTATGTTAATGCTCTACGTTCCATTATCTATATTCTGTACTCTATATTCTGTATTCTGTACTCTATATTATATATTCTATATTCTACATTCCATATTGTATATTCTATATTTTTGTATGGTGTTAGCAATTTCCAAATAATTCTCGAAATATTCTTTACTCCCTTATCTTGAGAAGTAAAGAAATATGAAACGAACGAAAGCGATTTGGTATTGCAGAGGATATCGATGGTTCGTCTGGGTTCATTCTTCATTTATGAGGCATAGGATTCTAAAAATATATCTATTTTTCATCGGCTGTCACGATTCGATGCTGAGCAGCATTTCACAAGTGGTTTTTCTATTTTTCATGAGAAAGGTTCGTTCGAAAGCTATGAAGCTTTCAAACGAAAGCAGACGACTTTCTGCGTCACATTCAAATCATCTGGAAACTCTTGTTGAGTGTTAGTATCATTTTCATCCAATAAGGCTTGCAATTAGTTGTCTGCGAACTAGTTCGGTGCTTCACTATGCTCTTCGTTTCTCATGTCAAAATCACCACTTTCTAATTTTTTTAACCGTTTGAAGCAATGTGTTTTAACACGAGAATGTCCATTTTAAGCTTCGACAAACATTCGATGCAATTCTGCAGCAGTTTCGTTCAAATGATAACAGATAGCCAAAGCAGAAATGGTCTTTCAGTCCTCAAACTGATGACTAGCACCATCCATAGGAAATTTCCGGTTTCACACTTCTTCTACATGTGATAGGGTGGTAAACATATTCGTATTGTAAATATAATACTTAATTCTAGAAATTACATTTTACGTAGTTATATAATCGAAAAATAGTAATCTAAGTTGCTTACAAAATGCATTAAATCATAATTGACTAGAATTACTATGCATTCAGATTCAAAAAGAAAGAGGCCATAACAAACTATTAAAAAGATCCAGAATATTGTGTAACCTTCTTGAAACTATACTTTATATCATCAAAAATAATCTGAATTAGATAATAAAAAGATGTTTTTTACTTGATAGAAGGATTATTTAAAACATTTTAAATATCATACAGATTTATTCTGTTAACCTCTGACAAATTCTAATTTCAAAAATTTTTTATTCAAAAACTTTTAGAATTGAATCAAATAAATGTCACTCTAAACATTCTGAATACGCTAAGAACTTAACCAACTCTAGATCCAAATAAATGGAATGAAGATAAGGAAGCTCAAATATGTTAAATGGTCAATTCAGATTAAAGTAAATAGATCACCCCCAACTGGATCATCAATACACTGTAAAATCCACTAATGAATAAAGAATAAACGTTAACATCGGGTAATTTAATATAATACAATAACTTTACATTTTAGAACAGCTCAGTCAACTTCTCTTTGTGTCTCTTCTCACTTTTACTGAACAATTTCGTTCTATTTTTAACAAAGGAAAACTGAAAACTCTTCAGCCAGCGTTCTGTCTCTGCAGATGCCATCATCTCAGGGGTTATGTTTACACTGGGCAAGTCTACGAAGCGACCATAGACTCTTTCTTCTAGCATTAAAAAGTAGGCATAAAATTGTCTATGTGTTTTTTCTCGCCTAATAATAATTAACTAAAATATGTGGATCTCTTCAGAGGACACGATGAGGAGGAGACTTCTTTGTACCATCTTCAACAGACTCTGCCATAGTTAATTCACGAAGTTGCTTGGATCAAGTTTCCCCCAGCAGACATAGATGATATCTTTTTGTCGATGTCTAGAGAGTATTCAGATATTTGATCACCAAACACATTAATAATTTTTTTATGACCTTTCAATCAAACTTCTTCAGAATGTTGTCGTTTGATTCTTGTTGTAAGACTGTTACTGAGTGTACATACAACTCATAATGTCACAGAATATATTTTATAGCATTTGATTTTACTTAATGAGTAGTGACATGCCATACGTTTTTACCTTAAGAAGTGTTGAATTTAATTCGAACTTTACACTTCGAAAATTTTTAGTAATCCTTAGAATTATCACGTTCTTTACATCAGACTTCAAGGAGAATACAAGCTGGTTCCGGTACTGATCAAAATGCTAATCACGCGCCATTTATTATTATTATTTCCATAAAGATAGCGATTGCATTGTTTCGAAATCGTAACACAGTCAATGACCAAATTATGGACATGCGTCACCATGCCCTGTCTGCTATCACCCGATGTCATAATTGGGGCACATCACAATCGAACTAATGCTACGGGGGTCAGTATATCACCACTTTTGTACATTTTAATACCGCGGAAGAAATTAAATCTTGAGTTTTAAATGAATAATTACTTTTGCGTTGAGATAGTAGCTTGCCCTTAATGTTCTTATCGGGGCGACCGCAGTTGATGATCGAGAATTGTGTCAGTGATAACTCGGTCGATGTAGGAGTACTTTAGAAGAGAAAGCCTATAAAATTTTCATATTTTCAGGTTAATATTGCTATAAAATTCACATTATATTTGTCCTTAATAAATGTAACGAATTACAGAGTTAACTTTGCTATTTTACATCACTTTCCACGTCTTATTACTCCGAATCTCCCCAGGGAAGTTATATCCTCACGACAAGGCTCAAATTTAAAAAGTTCTACCATTACTTCAGAAACAATATGCTTAAACTTTCGGACCTATGGATAGTATAAATGAAAAAAAGAAGGCTTTCGATGGAGGTATCCCCTATGATATCATCTACCCGGAGGAGCTCAAACTTGTTAGGGTGTATAAGAAGGGTGACCAAGATCTATATGAACATTATAGACCATTTTCAGTTCTGCCAACTGTCTCAGAAGTCTTCGAATCCCTCATCAAGTCTAGGTTGATATGGTTTCTGAAAAGATACTCTTTCCTGGGTGGCTTCAGGAGAGAAAAATCCACAGCAACTGCCCTATTGCACATCGTTGAGTTCATAATGGAGTCATTGAATGATGCTTTGACCTGTATGGACCTAAGAAAGGCCTTTGATTGTGTTGATCATGGGGAGTTTTTGCCCAAGTTGGAGTATGTTGGCATAACAGGGCCAGAGCTAAACCTGTTCAGGTCTTATCTACAATGTCGTTACCAGATTGTTGATTTTGAGGGAAAACTACCAGTAAAAAAAAGAATCACCTTGGGCGTGCCTAAGGGATCGGTGCTTAGATCTATTCCATTTAGTGTGTATATTGAGCAGTTGATGTATAACGTTGTTGCGGATGATCAAATCCTATTTGCCGATGATACCACATTCTTGAACAGGGCTGGCACTAACATTGTACTCGAGGAGAAATCAGCGGCAACAATAAAGGACGCAGTGGAATGGTTCAAAGGAAATCGAATGAAATTCAGTGCCGCAAAGACACAAGAGATATTTATCATCACGAAACGTCGCAGTAAGGACAGTATCTCCTTTCTTGAGGTAAAAATCTAACCTTCGAACATCACTGAACCGGATTAGGTAAAAGAGTTTCCACAGTATCGTTCGCAATAAAGCAAATAAAGAATAAATACACTTGCCGAAAACGAAGGACTCGTTGTATATCATGCACATTTTCATGGAAGGACGACAGCATTATCCTATGGGGTGCATCTTCACAGGCCTAAAGCAAAAAAAGCCGTTGTTGATCGCTGGTGCTGACCGAATTGCAAGTTGTCGAACACTGTTCAGAAAATATGGTATACTTAATGCTCCGTCATGTTATTATTTATTATTATTATTATATGGATATAATACATCTCTAATAGATAATTTAATTAACCAACGTATACACAAAAACACAATAAAAGAAATTTATCCAGTAACATCTGATCTATCTGAACACAAATACGTTAGCCTCACATATCTCGGAAACATTAGTATTCAACTAAAAAACCTACTCAAAAAAGAAAATATTAAAGTCTCTTTCAAGACAAACAATCCTATTAGCAAATACATCAAAAACAATAAAAACAGTATGGATAAACTTCAATTATCAGGTGTATACAAACTCACTTGCCCAGATTGCCCAAAGATTTATATTGGTAGAACAGGTAGAAATTTCGGTACACGCCTAACCGAACATAAAAGAAGTTTCGATAAAAATAAAAAAGATTCACATTATGCTAAACACCTTCTTGAAAATAACCATTCTTTCACAAAAGAAATAGAAATTCTACATGTTGAAAATAGAGGTCTAAAATTGAACTTATGGGAAATTTACGAAATAAATAAACATAAAAACAGCAATAACCTAGTAAATGAACAAATAGATTTTTATTACACCCCTCTATTCAATATTTACAAGGGATCGAGTGAACACGATTCTGAAGGGAATATTCTTTGAGAAAACCAACCCGACGAACAATTAAAAACACATGTACACCTTCTGTAAAAAAATCTTATAAATTCATTGTACAACAACTGTTACTTCGTATTCTGATGAAGTCTTTCTAGCAAAGACGAAACGTACGTCAATACCAAAAATAAAGTAGAAAATGTAAACAAGTGTTTTATTTTATAATGACAATTATTATTATTTATGTAGAGCGGGCGTCTGTCCACCCTACCACTGCGTCCGCACGGACTATTGTGGTTCACCCCTAATTTATATCTCCCCGACGAGATCCAGTTTTTAGATAAAACCGATAATCTGGTTCAGGGGTAATTTTTTCAGTTCACTGTGGGCTATGAAAGCCTGGCCAAAGACCTCGAATCTGATGCGACTCACCGCTGGGCACTCTGAGACGATGTGCATGGCTGTTTCAGTGTCCTCAAGACACAGACTCATTGTCTTCAGCCAGACCGATTTTATGCAAATGCGCTTTCAGTCTACAGTGACCTGTCATAATTCCGACGAGTGTTCTTAGTTTGGCCCTATCCAGACCTAGCGCTAGGTTCGCCATCTTTTTGTTCGAAGCTGTTCCAAGGAACAACTTCGAGTGTTTCAGGCCAGAATGGCTCCGCCAGAAAGACTCTAGCCTTGAGTTCATTCTGCCTGTTATCGCCTCGTTAGCCACGTCATGCGACATCCCACAATGGTTCCGGTCCTACCAGAGACAGCGCAGCTCCAGCAAATGCAAGCCGATCCGCCTCCTCGTTACCCAAATATTTTGAGTGGCTCGGTATCCAAACCAGAGTGACTCCGTTATACATACCGAGCCTGTTTAGAGCCATGCGGCAACTCCAGACTGTTTTGGATGTAAAACAGCTGAATTCCAGAGCTTTTAGTACTGACTGTCAGTAAATATTTTGATTATACCGTGGTGGATTTGCAGTTTCATCAGCAGTTCCGCCGCGGTCTCAATGACAAATATTTCTGCCTGGAATATGACTGCGTTTTGACCGAGATTCAATGAGATGTTAATTCTCGGTTTACTCCCATAGACTCCCGCTCCTGTTCCGTTCGTCGTTCGCGAGCCGTCTGTGAACAAGCCAAGGTCGGTTCTCAATAGAACCTCTGCATGCTGGGTCCATTCGTCCCGGCTGGGGACGATTACATTGAAATTCCGTTCCTGGCTCATGATTTTTGACATTAGATCCGAGGGCATCGATAGGATACTGTTCGTTAAAAGCTCGTCCAGCAGTCTTGAGCCTCCCATCACTATTGCCTCTGGCCTGTCAATCGCCAGTTGATGTAGTTTGTATGTGGTCCGTTCCGCCTCCCTCTGCACGAGTAGGTGCAGGGGTGGTAGATTTAGTAGGACCTCCATGGCTGCCGTGGGTGTGGTGCGAAACGCATGTTACATAATTTGAGAACAAAGACCAATTCCATAAACATCAAGAAGTTCACGACCACCACACCAGAACAAGGGACAAATATGGGCTACCATTTCACCGTCTGATGAAAACCCATAATATGCACATATATAACGAGTTCAAAACGTTCAACATACTACCCGAGTATTTGAAAACACTATGTACAGTGCGCTTCAAAAATGAGATAAAAATTCTGGTAGGAGGTGTATTCTACTCAGTAGAAGAATTTATGCTTAAGTTTCAACAAACCCCTCATTGATTTATTGCACATAAAATTTTAGCATGTTTGTGTATATATGTGAATATATTTATATTTTTGTCAAATATGATTTATGTTTTATGTGGAAAATTTTTTTTTGTTTATACACTTTTTTGACATATCCCGTACATTTTGAGGAAATTAATGAATATGAATATGAATACCTAGACTTCTCCAACGCTATAGACCGTGTTCCTCATCCTCTCGAAGCTCGACACTTTGGGATCAAAGATTTACTGAAATGAATCGAGATGTTTCTTCAGAATAGACAATTTTTTGTTAGGATATGAATTGTTCCTTCTCAGCCAGATCTGTCACCAGTGGTGGGACCAAGGGAACAGTTTGTAGGAAGGTTTGTAGGAGGTTAACAGAATAAATCTGTATGATATTTAAATTTTTTTTAAATAATCCTTCCATTAAGTAAATAACCTCTTTTTATTATTTTACCCTGTATATTTAAATTTATGCTTGAGAAGCGCACCACTGAATTTGAAACTTGACATTTTGCAGTGTTTTTCATAATTTCCTAACATAGGGACACAAAGGATTTTATCCCGTTAATGGTTTTAACACTGTAGAATGTTTTCATTTTCAGCCAGGGTTGCCATGTTACTTCTTTGAAAATATCCCAGATGATACCCAATACTCCACCAAAATCAGGATATTCTCAGAAAAAACCCCCAGATTTTCAAAGTACATGCATAAATATATGTATATTAAAAATGACTTTTAGACCCTAAAGACAATAAAAATTATTGGTCAGTATCTAAAAAATGTCTAGGGCAGAATAATTTTTTGTACTGGTTTGATACATATAACCATTGAAATGATATATTATGGCTTCGGTGGGCTTGAAGGCGGCTCATTTGATTTTCATTGAATGCAATCGAACCCTCAAAATTGCTTCTACGCTTGAAATTGACAATCGATTTCTTAACTTAATTTATATAAAACCCATTCAAATTAGGATTGAAGCCAAATTTTTTTTTTTTTGAAAGATAATTTTATGACATTTATGTTTTGAAAATAATTTCCACCATATGTCCACCACGACTAGCTCTGAAGAGCCGCATTCGACCAAACCAATTTTGGACCACTTTTTCGAGTTATTCAGGCCTTATTTCATCAATAACACGAGTTATGTCGACTTCCAAAGCGTCTATTGTTTCTTGTTTATCAGCATAAACCAATGACTTGACATAACCCCAAAGAAAATAATCCAGTGGAGTTAAGTCGCATGATCTT
Source organism: Megalocaria dilatata (assembly GCA_034642435.1). NCBI lineage: Eukaryota > Metazoa > Arthropoda > Insecta > Coleoptera > Coccinellidae > Megalocaria > Megalocaria dilatata. The sequence continues at coordinate 24,302,746 of CM067858.1, read as the reverse complement.
GGAGGCCAATTAATTGCACCGTTTCTCGAAATAATGTTATCGCCAAATATTTCTTTCAATAAATCAATTGTTACGGTAGCAGCATGAGGTGTAGCGCCATCTTGTTAGGACACTTCTGGGTCGATACCATTCAAATTTTGAAACAAATAATCATTGATCATCGATCTGTAACGAGCACCATTCACTGTAACATTAGCTCCAGCATTGTTTTTAAAGAAATATGGACCGATGATGCCTCCAGCGTGTAAAGCACACCATACAGTGCATTTTTCAGGATGTTGAACTTCTTGAGGATTGTTTTCACTCTATATACGGCAATTCTGCTTGTTTACATAGCCTTTCAACCACAAATAAGCTTCATCACTAAACACAATTTTACGATAAAAAAGTGGATCAACTTCAAGCTGTTTTAGGGCCCCATCAGCAAACAAACGACCCTTATTATGGTCAAGTGGCTTTAATTTTTGAACCAGTTGGATCTTCTATGGGTTTAGACCAAGATCTTCACGCAAAATTTTGCATGTGGTGGATGCACAAACTTCAACTTGTTGTAAACGTCGACGAATAGACAAATCTGGATCATCTTTAACACTATGACTTACAGCAGCGATATTTTCTTCTGAACGTACAGTTCTTTGTCTTGTTGTTGTTGAATCGATTAGAGAAAATGTTGTCCGAAAGCTGCGACGAATAAGCTGCTCTGATGGACGATTATATAAACCATAAATTTCACGGAGTGCTCTATAAGTTTGGCGAATAGAACACTGATTCTGATAATAAATTTCAACAATTTGTAAAAGTTGTTGCGGCGTGAGTCAAAACAACATGGTTTCTACCTTCTGTCAAATCACAATTATCCCTATCGAAAATTCTATCACTCTAAAAAAGCACCCATTACAAACTAGGAGATCTTTCCACAAGAGGTACAAAGAACATCAATCTTCATTAAGGAACCGTAAAGATAACTCTACATTTTTTTGAAACCAATCATATCTTCCCAGAATCGGATAACCTTGAAATATTGCACCTGGAAGTGGAAGATAAAAAACTATGTATCCTGAAATCCATCAAAATATTCAAACACAAAAAGTACGTTAATTAAGACTTTTAAATGAGCAGACGAACCTATGGCACACTCCACGTTCCGAAGTTTTGCCAAAGCCTTCAACGAATATGTATAATAGTTGAGATACAGTTTGTTTTATTCAGTTTGAAAATGTGGTAAACACTGCAAACTTCAAGTCACTGTATATTCAGTAGATAAAAAGTAATAGAAAAGTATTTTTTTATTTCATTCTGACTAAATTCTAAATGCTGCCTTAGGAAAATGTATAAGATCTTGAATCTGAATATATTTACCCCTAAAAAACCTCAGTGAAAAAACTGAAACCCCCAAAAAAGACCCCATGGAATGTTGTCCCCCAAATTTTCCTCATGGTGTCCGAAAATCCCCCAAATTTGAGGGAACATGCCCCAATTTGGCAACCCTGTTGTCAGCTAACCGCCATGTTATGACGACGTCAGTAGACTCTATCCTACTGTCCACTTCTTATCCGATTTCTTAAGTTACCCTCGTACATGGTTCATACATTTTGTCCATTTTGTTCTTGCGATGAAGGTCTCGTTGAGCGGCGCTGCTAGACGTACAATTTTATTACACCTCTCGATGCGTATAGATAATATGATAATTCCCGATGAGATATTATTCTCATCTTGATTAGCATATTATACGCTGCGCCGAGTTAATGGGTCGCCTAGGGTATGGGTCCCACACGGGATTTTAAAGGACGAGAGAATTCCTCCGTACGATCCATCTCACGGGGATGCGTCGGTGTGGTCGAAACGAGGGTTCAACTGTTAATTTAATTTACTCGTGAAAAAGTAACTAGGTTAACTGCTTACACAAGAAGTTAGTAAAACACTGAGTTTTCCACTTTTGGAAACGTCATGGCCGCCACATGTGAAACGATGGAAATAATAGGTTGGGGAAATAAAATCCGTTATTGTTTCGCTAGATTGCTGTAGTGATCGATACCTCTTAAGCTTTGATCAAACAATTTCAGAGTTATGATCGTTGTCAAGGTGACATTTCACAATAAAAAAATGGTTTTGCTGTTTTTTGTTTAGTCCATTCAGTTGTGAGGTAGAGGGTGTTAAAAATTCAACAAAGAAAAAATTCGGTACAGTTTTTTTTTGATCAAGGCGAAAATGCTAGTCAGTTAGCTGAAATTGTGTTAATGGTTCCCATATCGATATCAAGATGTCGGCGATTGAGGACGAAGATTGTGATCGCACAGCGAATAAATTAAATGGTGATTGAATCAAGCAAAATTTATGCTACCATTGTAATGAGAAAGTGGTTGATTCAATGAACTGTGTAAACTGCAGTGCAATACAAATAAGTCATCAACATCAACTTGTTTGCATACATTAAGTTTAAACATGGAAAAATCAAGATCGATTTAAACACCTATAAATGACAAAAACTTGGAAAACGAATTCCTAAAAATGCAAGTGAAACTCTTAAATGAATTACTAGAGGAAGTGAAAGCCAAAAATAAAATACCGATGAAAAATAATTAACTTCCCGTTGATAAGATAAGAATGCTAGAAAATAATAACAAGGAAATAAGCCAAGTTAAGTGAAGGAGAATGAATATATCCCACCTCCATCTATTCAAAAACAGAAGAAAATGGTAACATGCACAGGAACATCAAAAGTAAATAACAAAGTTAAAAGAAATGTAAGACAAGAGAGGAAATAAAATAATAAGGACTGGTTTTTTACTTGATAGAGGGATTATTACATTTGAATTGAAATTAAAATTGTAAAAGACTAACAGATAAAATCTGTTTTGCTATTCAAATTTTGTAATAATCCTTCTATCAAGTAAAAAACCGCTCCTTATCATTTTATTTTATATATAATATATAATTATATTAGGTTTTTAAATAAAAAAATTCATTATGCAGTGTCAAGTGGTTTAACCAAGACCATAAAGCGCCTTACAAACTTTGTGTGATTTTGTTGTAAGCACATAACATACAGTACCTTGGATATTAGATGTACCTAGTTTGAATGTTCAACAAACAGATATTCCTAGAGGTCGTATGGGCAAGTTTATTAATTGTTAATTGATTTTATCTTTCACATATGAAGTTGAACTGGTCTTATCTGAATTGTAATGATTTTTTGAGGATGTGCTACATTTTTTTAGAGTATTTGAAGTAATTTATTTGAATTATTCAAATAAATTAGTTCTTGAGAAGTTCTTGAAATCATTTCGTATAATTTTGAAAAAGATTTAGTTTTCATAAATATAAGATCAGAAAACAAAACATTTTGTCACAAGCAGAGCTGCGTACGCTTGTCTGAAGTGTTCAGTGTGGTTGGAACGAAACAAACATTTATTTATTATATTTATTAATTTTAATTGACTATTTATATTTGTTGGGTTTTTTTTAACTATATTTGATATTGCATAATGAATTCGTCTATTAAATATAAGCAGGGCTTATAAGACATTAATTTAATTCTAAAAGTTTTTTGAAATTGAAATTGTAGGGACTAACAGATTAAATCTCATTTTGATGTTCAAATTTTGAAAAAAAGGGATATATACGTGGGTCAAATGACTGCGAATATATCAGAGATGGATATTAAAGACTATGTTTCGGATATAAAAGGAAGTGCAGGGTAGAAGTGAAGAAACTACCTACAAAAGGATATAATTCTGCTTTCAGTGCTGGTGTTTCCGATGATCACTTTTCGATACGTTGAATGATTCCACTGTATGTCCAGTTGGCGTGATTTTGAGGGGTTTTATTTTAAAAAATTTTTTGGAAAACGTCAGGAAGCAAGAATTCAATAGATAAAGCTGTATGCTTGTTTCATCAAAATATACAAGCCATTGGAACATCATTCCTAAATTTAGAACATGTACTTCTGAATCATCAAATTAATATAGCCTGCATAAATGAACACTAGAAATCAGAAGAGAAACTGAAAAACTATATTCCTACTGGTTACATATTAGCATCATCACACTGTCGAGAAGAAGGCCATCATAGCGAAGTTCTCTAAGAATGCGTGTGTTGCGCGGGAGCTTCCTCCTCTAAATTAGGGATACGGCGTTTCGTTCGGAGTCTGCGCATCTGAAACTTATCAGACAGGCGTGATGCGCAGCTCACGAATTTTTAGACTGGTCGGGTCCTCTATTGATACGCCGGTCAAGCTGCGACAAAGCAAGGCAGGATTTTGGACGAGGAGCGAAGAAGTTGTTCGCTACACACTCCCCCGCCATTGAGCGACGATAAAGATCACGGGATAGGGCGTTGGGATTTAGGCAAGGAAGTCCGCCGCTGGGCTGTTCGCGGTGACATATCCAGCGGGGATCTGCGGAACGAAAGGAAAGGCTGTCTCGAAATGATGAATAGGGGGCAACTAGGGCTACCAAATGAATGGGTTGGTTCGATTTTGAAGCAAACCCCTCCCCCAATCACGTCACCAATGAAACTCTCGAAGGAAACGTGGTGTTGCGAGGGAGCTTCCACCTCTTAATTCAGAAGATGGCGTTTCGTTCGGAATATGCGCATCTGAAACTCATCAGAGAGGCGTGATGCGCAGCTCTGCCTGTGACGCCAGTAACCATGTGTTCGCTTGGAATGGTGGTCGTCAACGCTGTGTGCCTTGCCCTATTTTAATTCGGCGGGTACGGTAAGTCATAAATCTTTAGACTGGTCGGGTCCTCTATTGATACGGGGGTCAAGCTGCGACGGAGCAAAGAGCAAAGAAGTTGTTCGCTACAATAGTATATGCGTAATCTACATCGAAAAGGGTATTTAATATTCAAACAGATTGAATTGTAACTCGTTATTTTGAGAGTTGTGCTACCCAATTGGTTGTAGATAAAGATAAAATATTTGATTGTTCGTATTTACAGACCGAACACATTATCAACTTGAGAAAATTTTAATATAATACTTCACCAATGTCTTATTGAATGTGTAAATCTTATACTAGAAGGTGACTTCAATGTAGCTATTCTATCCTCTTCAAATGAATGTAAAATGTTTCTATGAATCTTGGATGCATAAAACATGAAAACTGCTAAAGAACCCACTAGAAGAATAGCTACCACAGAATCATGTCTGGACAATATTATAACTAACGTTGATGGAATAACCACAGTCATAAAGAACATCTTGGAGGTCAGAAATACACTTTTAATGTCACTCCACTCTTGCCAAATTCACAGTTCATAAGAAACAAACCAGGCAATAAAATGAGGCAAATCATATTGCCTTCATAAAACTTTTAGAGGGCATTGATTGGTCCAACTTATATAAAGGGTTTATCATTAACAGCGTCTCATTTTGTTTTGTAAATAAAACACATTATATATTTGAAAATTATTGAAATTTTTATTTCATTATAGAGTGGAATGGATACCATTAATTATGAAACAAATTAGGAATTAAGTCGTTGCACCCAATTTTCTATGACTCTTTCACACAAATCAGGTCGTATGTTAGCAATTACTCGTTCAATATTGATCTGTAGATCGTCTAAATTTGCTGGATGATTGCTGTGGTAAAGTAGTTTTCGAATATAATTGTAAAACTCGAAAGAAGTTTTCTTTAGCCAGGTAAGCACATAATATTTATCTCAAAAGCGTGTTAAATATGTTGCAACATTTATTGTGTCTCCCTCGTAACCGTTTGCAGAAGATTGAAAAGGCAGAATGCGTACACATTTCTCGATTAATTTACGCAGTTTGACGTTAATTCGTTATGCCAGCTAGTCGCGTACGTACCTACCGGAAAGAGTAATGGACTTGAAGCGTGCTGGGGTGTAGCGACAGAAACGCAGTACTTTGTCTAAGTTCGATATCGATCGGATCGATTGATTGCAGAAATGCAAATATGTATTCCTGCTATATGAGTTATTGTCCTGGCAGTGGCGCCGGTTTGGCGTGGCAGGATAAAGTCTTCGGTTCAAGACGTAAAACTCCCACGCCGTCATATATTTCATTCCTTTCTTCGACCACTTCCCAATATTTATTATATAACAACTAGAATATGAAAAAATATCGATGATGTTTAGATGGTAAGATTTCTTCTAGATAGAATGTATTAATAATGACGTTGTGAGCAATAAATTGAATATTATACATCGTGTCCGAAAAGGTAATCTAACGGTAAAGTATCTATTGTGTTTTCAAAAAAGGTTGATACGACAGTTTAATGCTGACTGACAAGTAAAGATGAACACCCATATATTCTTATTCAATTTACAGAATTTTTGATTCAAATGTTCAGTATTTAGAGAATGAATCGTGAATTCTACCGGTTAGGTTACAGGCATGTGAGCTCTTTCATCAGGTGACTACTCAGCAGTCTCCACAATCTGCCCAGAAAGCAGAAAGTGTGATAAGGGTTATGCCTTATAATCGCGCATTAGCGAGAACCACTCCGAAGAGTTGAACCCACCAAGCTTTCAGTTTCGGCTTCAGCTCGAAAACCTACACCGTGGCTGGTAGCAGTAAAGCACTATCCAGTCTCTACTGGCTCTGCAGTGTCAGTCACTCGCCAAAGGGGTTTCTTATCCACCCACCCGAATGCAGTCTAATGAACCAAGATAGTCTTAAGATTTAATGCCTCAATTGATCCTGGTACGAGCACCGTCCATCTGGTCTGTACGTCGAGACCCACGAACCCTTGTGAAGTCCTCCAATTCATCCTGGCTTCAAGCACCAACGGTCTATCATAGAGATCCACAAACCTCAGAAAGGTCTCATAATCGATCCTGCTTCACGACGAGGCCGGTCGAACCGTCAAGTCTCGCTAAACCCTGATACATTTCTCGAGACATCCTGAACATGAATTTCTACGTACAGATAGATGGAATGCCCTTCTAGTCTTGCATACGGACTTTCAACCACTGCTCCGTCAAGTCCAACGCCAATTGGGTGGCCAGGTCGTACGAATTCTTCCCGAGGGCCTCCACCCTCCCGAGGTTACGCAGTATGCTACATAACGCACTCGGCCATTGGACACAAAAATCCAGAGATTTACTACAATAGGAGAGTACGTTAGTTGCGATAGACACCCCTATCATTGAGTTGAACAACGCGAATTAGCGTTCCATTCCACCTTTACGGTGAAACTAGGGCCTCATTCGGTCGAACTTCCACTACACGGGCCTAGTTACTATCGCGAGTGACATTGTTTAGCATCAGGAATTAATCCTCCATTTCACCGGGATGAAACTAGGATCAGGTCAAGACAAGCGCCCCCAGCGCGTCAAACTACAATGTCACGGGGAGCGACTTAGTGAATGATAAAACTCATTTCTTCATTAGACAACTTATTGAAAAAGCTGATTCGACATTATGTTGACCACCCGAGATTGCATTCATTGATACACCTAGGCTCGGTTTTGATGGAGTGCTCGATAACAATCAGTCCATGAATAAGGCTGCTAAAGTCTGTAGAGCTGTGCAAAGTTAAGCGTCTGCGACCAATCATATCTGAGACATGTTTAATCGAAGACTGACCAGATTATCTTGGGGGTCAAAGTAAAATCATGATGAAATATTATTCATGAGGCTATTGTTTCTCTTGCATAACATGTGAATTCTACCAGTTAGTCGTATTGATATCACCAAGTGACTACTCAGCATTCTCCACAGTCTGCCCTCAGAGGCAGAAAGTGTGATAAGAATTACGCCATATCATCTCGCGAAGTGAGAACCCCTCTGAAGAGATGAACCCACCAGCTTCCACTTTGGGCTTCAGTTTGAAAACCTACAACCGTCTGACTGGTAGTAGCGAAGCACTATCCAGACTCTACTGACTCTGCATTGTCAGTACCCGAGTTGTTTGGGACGCAACTCACACGCTGAAAGGGCTTCTTATCCATCAATCCGAACGCAGTCTCATGAACTAAGATAATCCCAAGATTGATGCCTCAATTGATCCAGGTACGAGCACCATCAATTCGGCCTGTATGTCAAGACTCACGATTGATCTGAAGTCTTTCGATTGATCCTAGCGTCAAGCACCAATGGACTAGCCGTTTCGTCGAAATCTAAAAACCCTGAAACGTCACACAATAGATCCCGGTTCAGGACGATGTCAGTCGAACCGTCAAGTCCCTCTAAGCCCTAAGATATTTCATGAGAATATCCCTAACATGAGTGTCTGCGAACAGATAAACGAAATACCTTCCTAGTCCAGCATGCGGACTTTCAACCACTACCCCCTCGAGTCCAACATCAATCGGGTGGGCAGGTGGTACAAGTACCACCTGTGGGCATCTGCCCTCCCGAGTGCGTTATGTAGCACTATGCTACATAACGCACTAGGTCATTGGGCAGAAAAATCCAGAGATTTACTGCAATAGGATAGAGTACGTTAGTTTTAAGGGAGACGCCCTGTGCTGCGACGGACTCCCTTGTCACTGAGTTAATCAAGTCAATCTTCCACCACACGGGTCCAGTGACTAGCGCAAATAGCATTACTTTAGGCATCAAGGCTTAACCCTCCATTTCACCGGGATGAAATGAAGGTCCTAGTCAAGACAAGCTCCCCCTGCGCGACAAGCTATAATGCCATGCGGGAAACATAATATGTTGTATGGCATTATATTGTTGAAACATAGCGATTTTGGTTTGGTGAAAGTATGGAATCACATATGGTTCGAATAGTTTCGGAATATAGCGCGGAGCTGCCGTGTTGACTCTAATGAAGACCACAGCAGTCCCAGCCTATGTCCTACTAATATTTTTCTAGTCTCAGCTACAGCGGTAGCAGTTGCAATCTACAGGACTAACTAATATAGCTACCAACTAAGTAAGTGTACTCAATCCTCCAAACTTCAAGGCACGGTGAAATATCTTATTTTGCAAAATTAATTTCAAGATTGGGACAGTTTTCTTAGTAATACATAAGTATATTTGCTTCATCAATAACATCACCAATGTAAGCTCTGATACTTGCTATATTTTCTTCAAAAAGATTGATCGGACGCCGTGTTGTATTTGTATACTGTTTCGTACTTTATGGAGTCTCGGAGACCTCTTACCTTTCTAACATAATGCTCTAATATGGAAAGAGATGGGCGCTACGTTGTGTAGCGAAACCAAATTACACCAACACAAGAGCAACGAAAGAGTGGCGAGAAGTTCAAATAGTCATTAATTAAAGTCGAATAAAATATTTACAATGGAATGAAAGGAAGCAACCCTTGGTGAACTAAAACAAACATTCATCAACTTGTTGGTACTGAGTGCTTCATCAAAGTTCAAAGTGAATCTAATAGCACCCCGAATATAAATGACTAATTTATTTATACATATTGTTAGGTCAGTCAATATCTCACTTAGAATATCATTCTTACACCGCGAAAGGGTCTTACAGCCAGCGTGCAGCTTCGACTGTAACTCTTGTAGCTAGTGCTGAACCTTCGGCTATAAAGCTCGCGCATGGGATCTGGATGGACAGAAACCAGGGTAATGTGGTATTCCCAGGAAGTCACCTTGAAGAGACAATCTTACATAACTCGGGTCAACAGAAAACTATTAAGAGGACTGTATCTGACCTCGCTGGAGTGGCCAGGGCCCAGGGAGATCCAGATATCAATTAAAATCCCGCACACCTCCTGGAGGGTCGCACGAACTAATACTGCGGCAACCAGAATACCTCGGGAAGAATGATCATTCACAAATACATTTCACACAGCAGCATTGGATATCCGAAGTATTAACTGTCTCTGTACAGGACTCCTCAAGAATTCACCCTAAAGAGCATTACTTTAACAAGGTATAAATACCACTTCACAAATTGAGCGGGCATGAATATTGCAAACATTACATAAATGGACTAGTAGATCATAAAATAATATAGAAACAGTACCCCATCAGCTGGACGTTTCAGAGAACGTAACAATGTAAAAAAAAAGAATAGGTGGGGATTCACACAATAGTACATTCAAAATATGGCAGGCACCACTAACAAAAAAATTATCACAAATAGGATACCGTCATTTATAAATAAAAAACAAACAAATCAGGCACCGAGAGACAGTATATAATAAAAATAAATAACTTATGAAAGTTGTGAGGCTTTAATTATTCATAAAAACAACGTATTTTAGTGCCATATTCCGATTTATAAAGAGTATGTGCTATGGTAATAGAAAGTTCTTCGAGTCAGGACAGTCCAACATACATTTGTATAATAGTTCTAAACTCAAACAAGCCCGAATTGGTTTTACTGATCGCTGGGACATAAGCAGCAGACATACGTATGTTTCGAAGCTTATTAGCTTCAATCGTCAGTGCGATGTAATGTTGAACGAAAACAAATCAGTCACGAACCTATATTTGCTCTACATAGGAACACTAATGTATACCAAATGACAAAGAAACTGCAACACCCAGAAGGAACTGTTTAAATTTTAATTTTTTTTTGGTAAAACATAGATAGTAAAGCAACGAGCAAATGATTAAAATTTAGAGAAAAAAATCGTGAAGGTCTTTTCATGTAAACATTTTTTGTTACTTAAATATGTAGTCGTTTTTTGGAAATTTTTCAAATTTTACAACAAACCAGCTGTTCGAGGAGATCCAAAGTCGATGTTTAGTTGTTATTAAAATGCCTAGAGCACGTGTACGCGCAATTTATCGCCAGCTAAGTGAATTTGAAAGAGGTTGTATTATTGGTCTATGGGAGGCGGGGTTGTCATTTCGAGAAATCGCTAACCGTACGAACAGAAATCCAAATACTGTTATGAGATGTTGTCAAGCGTGGTTTGAAAATGCCCAAAATCGAAGAAGAGTAGGCACCAGACGTCGAAGGGTCGACGTCTAAGACTTATGGCTATTAGAGAACGATTTGCAACAACTCGATCTTTGGCTGATGAGTAGTTAGGAGAACAAGACCATCCTGTAAGGTGATTTCTACTAGGTTTTCATATTGGCATAGTGAGCATGGCTCTTCACCAAGTGACTACTCAGCAGTCTCCACAGTCCACCCCTAGAGGTAGAATGTGTGATAAGGATTACGCCATATCACCAGTTTCCAGTTTGGGCCCCGGCTCGAAAACCAGAACCGTCTGACTGGTAGCAGCGAAGCACTATCTAACCCCTACTGGCTTTTCAGGTCAGTATCCGAGTCGGCTTGTGACGCAACTCACCCGCCGGGAGGAATTCTTATCTAAGCACCCGAATGCAGTCCCATGAACTAAGATAATCTCAAGATTGATGTCTTCTATTGATCCTGGTACGAGCACCGTCAACACGGCCTGTACGTCTTGACCCACCTAACCCATGTGAAGTTATTTGATTGATCCTGGCGTCAAGCACTAACGGCTAAGCCATTTCGTCGGGATCCACAAATCCTAAAAAGTTACGCATTGATACGGGGCCAGGACAAGGCCGGTCGAACCGTCAAGTTCCGCTAAACTCCGAGTCATTTCATGAGAATATCCCGAACATGGGGGTCTGCGAACAGATAAATGAAATACCTCCCTAGTCCAGCATGCGGACTTTCAACCACTGCCCCCTCGAGTCCAACACCAATGGGGTGGCTATGTTATACAATTAACACCTGAGGGCAATCCACCCCACCCCCCCCTAACGCACTCGGCCATTACACAGTTAAATCCGGAGATTTACTGTGATAGGGTAGAGTAAGCCAGTTTTAAGGGAGAAGCCCTATGCTGCGACAGACTTTCTGTCACTGAGTTAATCAACAGGCTCAGCCCTCCATTTCACCAGAACAGCAAAACTAGAGCCCCCTTCGGAGATCTTCCACCATACAGGTCCAGTGACTGGCGCGAATGGCATTACGTTAGGCACCAAGACTTAACCCTCCATTCCGCCGGGACAAAACTAGGGTCCTAGTCTTGACAAGCGCCCCCATCTAGTCAAGATCTAATGCATGGGGGGCGGCCATCCTGTAACTGTCCGGACGGTTTACCGCCGGATAAGGTATTTTGGACTGAAGCATTATCGACTCCATCTTGTGTTACTTCTGACGGTTGAGCATCGCTTATAGTGGTGCAGAGAACGTCAACATTGGAATGTGGAATGGCATCAGGTCATCTTTTCTGATGAATCTCGATTCTCCTTGGGTGCACATGATGGCCGAAAAAGGGTTAAACGACGTCGGGGAGAAAGACGTGAACGTCAGTTTGATATTGAGCGTCATGTATACCGGACAGTAGGCGTTATGGAATGGGTTGCTATTGCACATGGAAATAGGTCACCTTTAGTCATGACAGCGCTGCGTTACCTTCAAGAAATAGTGAAGCCATATGTTCTCCCTTACCTTAACCGGCTCGAGAATCCAATATTTCAGCAAGATAATGCTCAACCTCATGTTGCCAGAGTTAGTTTGAACTTTTTTGAAGCGACCCGTGTGAATATTTTGCCAGGGCCGCCCAGATCCTCCGATCTTTCGCCCATAGAGCATGTTTGGGACGTCATGGGTAGAAGGCTTGGAAATTTATCCCATCCCCCACGAGCTTTGGCGGCTCTGACCTTGGGATGGTATCCCTCAAGAAGAAATAGACCATCTTATTGCATCAATGCCAAGACGTGTTGGGGAGTGTGTAGATAATCGCGGTGGACAAACACATTATCAATAAATTTATTCAAAAAAATTGTAAACCCTTCGTTTTTTTTCTTCATATTTGAATCTTTACTCCTTGTAAAACTATCTATGTTTTACCAAAAAAAAATTAAAATTTAAACAGCACCTTCTGGGTGTTGCAGTTTCTTTGTTAGTTTGCATATTTATCATACACTAGCGCCATCTCGTGCACGCAAATATACATACACGACATACACCAGCGAGCTAATTCAAGCAAAGATCTTTTCTAGGGTTACAAAAGCAGAAAATCTTCCTCATGCTCAAGCCAGATCCAATTACACCCTGATGCTTATATTTAGCATTTTTATTGATATGAATACATTTGCCTGATAATCTGTACACAATATGGTTAAAGGGGTATGAGCTTTGTTCTAGCGATCAAAAAAACCTATTCGGGCTTGTTCGAGTTTAGAACTTTTATACAGATGTATGATGCACTGTCCTGATTCGAAGAATTTGCTATTATTATAGCTCATACTCCTTATTAATAATATTAGTTAAGGATCATCAGTTTTATGGCCAATCGTTGCCATCGAGCTCAACATCAACACCGAAGCCGACCATTTATGGTTTAAAATTTATGCTGTGTATCTGGTGTAACCAATGGGTGGGCTTTGTGTATTAAACGCTGCTAAAACCTGGTGATTTCATTACGGGTGATCGGTGCAGACTGCAATTACTTCGTTTGGTCTGTGCAATGTGAATTCTACCAGGTTTTCGAATTGGCATATGAGCATGGCTCTTTCACCAAGTGGCTACTCAGCATTATCCACAGTCTGCTCCTAGAGGCAGAAAGTATGATAAGGATTACGCCATATCATCGCGCGAAGCGAGAATCCCTCCAAAGAGGTTAACCCTCCAGCTTCCAGTTTGGGCCTCAGCTCGAAAGCCAACAACCGTCTGACTGGTAGCAGCGAAGCACTATTCAACCTCTACTGGCTCTGCAGGTCAGTACCTGGGTTGGTTTGTGACGCAACTCACTTGCCGGAAGGTCTTCTTATCCAAGCACCCGAGCGCCGTCCAATGAAGTAAGATTGATGACTAAGTTGATCCTGGTATGAGCACCGACAACACGGCCTGTACGTCATGACCCACGAAACTATGTGAAGTCTTTGATTGATCCTGTCGTCAAGCCGTAATGGCTAAGCCATTTCGTCGAGATCCACAAACCCTAAAATGTTACGCATTGATCCGGGTTCAGGACAAGACCGGTCGAACCCTCAGCATGCGACTTTCAACCTCTGCCTCCTCGAGTCCACCACCAATGGGATGGCCAGGTTGTACAAGTAACACCTGGAGCAATCCACCGCCCGAGCTAACGCAGTATGCTACGTAACGCACTCCGCCATTGGATAGAAAAATCCGGAAATTTACTGAAATAGGGTAAAGTACGCTAGTTTTAAGGGAGAAGCCCTGTGCTGAGACAGACTCCCTAGGCCTGTGCATTACGAGAAAAACGGCCGGAATTTAAGGATAGACATGTTGTCAAAAATTATTTAAAACAATCAAATGTGATATCTTACCTTACTCGCCATATTCTTCGGACATTACTCCTTCTGACTAATGGCAATTTCGACGGATGTAACACGATTTAGCAGGTCACCCCTCCACTTCTTTCGATGAAATCGAAAATTGGCTTCAAAATAGGATCGCCAAGAGACAAGAAGAATTTCCTAGAGGGGATTCGGAAATTGTTTGAGAGTGATGGACAATAATTTGGATTAATTTCTTAATTCCTTATCTTCTGAAATAAATGCATTTTTTGAGGTATAAAACGGACCGAATTAATTTGTACTCCTAATTTATGGCAACAAACTATGACCAGAACTGCTTTTCCTTCCTAGACAATGAACAAAGAAAGAGTTATACGTTCATTAATTGGATATTTCAAACATCCTGGAATAAATAACTAATGATTATCAGCGAACAAATTCCGTTATACGGCGAAGAATTTAAATGGGACTAAATCATCCAAAAATTGCGTGAATATCAGATTTCGAAATTTATTTCGAGAAATTCCAGGATACCGCAATAACTCAGTGGTAGAAGGCTCTACTAGGACGGCAGACAAGTTGTGTGAACAAGCTACGGGGCTTAATATTTATGTGAGCAATCGCAAGGGCCGATTCCTGGAAGTCACCCTAGTCGAGGGCTGGGAATGGGTGGCCGCCAACGGCGCACACTAACAACCAGATAAGAACCAAAAGTGCCGCTCGAGAGATACCAAGAACTGAATATAAATAAATAAACGCCGATCAGGAATTCCTCGCCCTGTTCTCAGGGTTCTCCGGACGACAGTGGTGCCGATGACAACACGACAAAGGGGGGAAGAATTATGAAAAAATCCACAAAAATACTTATTTGAAGTCAGTTCGAAGAATTTCAATTATTTAACTACTTCAGCCGTTGCTATATGCTAGTTGGTCATAACAAAGAAGTTTTCAGGACAATATAGAAAATTCACGACGAAGATTTTTTTTTATATTATATATAATAGCTAGATCAATTTTTTGAAACCTCTATAGATTAAATCTGAAACATCTCTCGAAAATTTTTTAGAATTAAATTTAATAAAATGCTTTAGAAAACTGTTTCACCTCATAAAGATTATCAACACATAAGGGCGGAACTTAACCAATAAAGAATCAAAGGAAAACAAAGTATTGACCAAAATAATCTAAATCCATCACAATTTGTTCCGATTAGATATTTAGAAATTTTCTCATCAGTTTTGATAATTTGTATATCAAAATAGATTTAATCTGTTAGTCTTCTACAATTTTAATTTCAAAAAATTTTTATTCAAGAAACTTTAGAAACTAAATAATGTCTAATAAGTAATGCTTATATTTGATAGACGTATAAAATCGTATAAACTCATTATACAATATCAAATGGAATTAAGAAAAAACCAACGAATATAAACTATCAATTACAATTAATAAATAAATAAATCTTTTTGTTTCGTTCCAAGCATGCACACTGAACTCATCAGATAAGCGTAAGCAGCTCTGCTTACAAAAATGTTTAATTTTCTGATCTTATATTTATGAAGTCTAAATCTTTCTCAAAAATATATAAAATAATTTTAAGAACTTCTCAAGAACTAATTTATTTTGAAACATTTAATATATTCAAATCCAAAAACTCTCAAAACATGTAGCAAATCCTCAAAAAATAATTAGAATTCGAATAAGACCATTTCAACTTCACATTTAAAAAATAAAATCACATTAACAATAAATAAACTTACTCAAAACCATCTCTAAGAATATGTGTGTGTTTGAACATTAAAACTAGATATATCTAATATTACATAATTTATAGGTAAATTGAATATAAGCATTGCTTATTAGACATTAATTTAATTCTTAAAGTTTCTTGAATGAAAATGTTTTTAAATTAAAATTGTAGAAGACTACCATATTAAATCAGTATTTGATATGAGTGTGGATAGCTCAGCGGGAGAGCATCGGACTCGTGACCGGGAGGTCCAGGGTTCGAATCCTATTCAGGTAGAAAAGAAATTTTCTAGTTGGACGGGTATCTGCCACCATTTCACTGTTGGGTCAAAAATTAACAGTGCTGTGACCTAAAGTGGCGCAAGATCGCAGTAACAAAGCCTACACAGAACACAACTGAACTCCTAACTCGTACAAGCTGAAAAAGCTTCTGAGGGATCTTCACAGAAGATCTAGGAGTATCAGGATAATAATAATAAATAATAATAATAATAATTCAAATTTTGTAATAATCCTTCTATCAAGTAAAAAACCGCTTTCTTATTATTTTATATATAATATATAATTACATTAGGTTTTTAAATGAAGAAATTTATTATATAGTGTTGAATGTTTTAACTAAGACCACTCAGAGTGCCTTATAAACTTTGTGTGATTTTGTTGTGAGCATAGAACATAGAGTACTTTGGATGTTGGATATACCTAGTTTTAATAATCAAACATATACATATTCCAAGAGATGGTATTGAGTAAGTTTATTTATTGTCAATTTGATTTTATTTTTAAATGTGGAGTTGAAATGGTCTTGTCTGAATTCTAATTATTTTTTGAGGATTTGCTACATGTTTTGAGAGTTTCTGAAGTAATTTATTTAAATATATTAAATATCTCAAATAAATCAGTTTTTGAGAAGTTCTCGAAATTATGTTGTATATTTTTGAGAAAGATTTAGTTTTCATAAATATAAGATCAGAAAACTAAACATTTCTGTAACAAGCAGAGCCGCGTACGCTTTTCTGATGAGTTCAGTGCACATCCTTGGAATGAAACAATAAAATATTTATTTTTTTATTAATTTTAATTGACAATTTATATTCGTTGTTTTCTTCTTAATTTCATCTGATATTGTATAATGAGTTTCGATTTTTTTACGTCTATTGAATATAAGCATTGCTTATTAAACATTAATTTAGTTCTTAAAGTTTCTTGAATAAAATTTTTTTGAAATTAAAATTGTAGAAGACTAACAGATTAGATCTGTTTTGATATTCAAATTTTGTAATAAACCTTCTATCAAGTAAAAGACCACTTTCTTATTATTTCATCAGATTAGAGTTATTTGGATGCTAAATGTAGAGAATTAATAAAATATATATGCATACGTCATCAAATATTCTGTTCGAAAGCAAAGTTTTAAAACATGTACTATCTATCTATTTTTTAAAAGGAAAGGGAAATGAAAACGATCTCTCTGAATTCTATTTGGAACATTTTTTGGTGATTGAATTTGTTAGTCCAGAATATCCAATCGAAACAAATTTGTCAAGAGTGAAGGATTTAGATCATTTTGGCCAATACTTCGTGTTTGCTTTTGACTCTTTATTGGTTAGCTGTCACTCACATGTGTTCATAGTTTTCTGAGACATATCGTGTGTCTTTTTTACAGTGAAAGAACTTTCGATAGGGATAATTGTGATTTGACAGAAGGAAGAAACCATGTTGTTTTGACATTGTTGTTCAGTAAGCATTGACAAATTATCATGGAAAGACTCACGCCGCAACAAAGTTTACAAATTGTTGAAATTTATTTTCAAAATCAATGTTCCATTCGCCAAACTTATAGAGCACTTCGTGAAATTTATGGTTTACATAATCGTCCATCAGAGCAGCTTATTCGTCGAACTATCGATAGATTTCGCTCAACATTTTCTCTACTCGATGTAACAACAACAAGACAAAGAACTGTATGTTCAGAAGAAAATAACGCTGCTCTAAGTAGTAGTCTTAATAATGATCCAGATTTGTCTATTCGTCGACGCTCACAACAAGTTGGACTCTGTGAATCCACCACATGGAAAATTTTGCGTGAAGATCTTGGTCTACACCCATATAAGATCCAACTGGTTCAAGAACTAAAGCCACTTGACCATCATAATCGTCGTTTGTTTGCTGATTGGGCCCTAGAACAGCTTGAAGTAGATCCATTTTTTTATCGTAAAATTGTGTTTAGTGATGAAGCTCATTTCTAGTTGAACGGCTATGTAAACAAGCAAAATTGTCGTATGTGGAGTGAAAACAATGCTCAAGAAGTTCTGCAGGTTCCATTGCATCCTGAAAAACACACTGTATGGTGTGCTTTACACGCTGGAGGCACCATCGGTTCATATTTATTTAAAAGCGATGCTGGAGCTAATGTTACAGTGAATGGTGCTCGTTACAAATCGATGACCAATGAGTATTTGTTTCAAAATGTGAATGGTATCGACCCAGAAGTGGTTGGTTCCAACAAGATGGTGCTACACCTCATGCTGCTACCATAACAATTCTTTTATTGAGAGAAAGATTTGGCGACAACATTATTTTAAGAAATAGTTCGATTAATTGGCCTCCAAGAAAATGCGACGTAACTTCACTGGATTATTTTCTTTGGAGTTATGTCAGGTCATTGGTTTATGCTGGTAAACCAGAAACAATAAACGCTTTGGAAGCCAACAGAACTCATGTTATTGATGAAATAAGGCCTGAATTACTCGAAAAAGTGGTCCAAAATTTGTCTGGTAGAATGCGGTTTCTCAGAGCTAGTCAAGGTGGGCATAGGCCGGAAATTTTTTTTAAAACATAGATGTCATAAAGTTATCTTAAATGAAAAAAAAATTGGCTTCAATCCTAATTTGAATGTGTTTTATTTCAATTTAAAGTTCTATCACCCTAAAAAAACACCCGATATAATAATTAAATTTAATTCTAAAAAGTCTTCAAGATATTTTTCTGATTGAATTTTTTTTCAAATATGTTTATGTTAATGTTTGAAGTTACAATAATGAGATTCCAACCAAATGGTTTGTTACCAATAACAAAAATACAATGAATATTAAAAAATACAATATTTGAAGAAGTATAAAATTATTTTGATGAAAATTTTCAAAATTCGTACATCTAGTCGTCCCCAACAAGAATTATTATATTATTATTATTACGACGTGGATCAATAACTCCTTAGCATCTTCTTTTCATGCTTTCCACCAAGTTATTTAGAATATCCTTCTCATCTCGTTGCCATAGTTGTGGCAAAAGATCTCGAAACTGTTGAAGCGTTTCCGACTATAGGTCCCAAGGGTTTTTAATGATTGGACCGAAGTGTGCTCGATTGGATTTAGGCTAGGGGATCTTGGATATGCTAGATGTGGATTACCCTGGTTGTCTCTAGCACTAATCATCTGTGGGATCTGTACGGCAGTGCATTATCACCCAGAAAAATAAAATTTTCGCCAACAGTTGCGTAAAATTGTGGGACCACTTCGTCCATAACTTCATCAACATATGTCTGAGACGTAACAATTCTTGGAAGTACTAATAAGTCAATTATTCTATCGTAAACCATAACTCAAACGCCAAACCAAATGCAATGAAGCGTTTATACAAGATTTTTGGAAAAACTTATTTTGCTACTACTTTATACCTATATTTACTCAAAATGTAAACATTTATATTGCTATAAAATAGAAAGGCTCTTTTTTTGATAGAAGAAATATAACAAAATTTGAATAGTGAAACAAATTGAAATATGTTTATCTTCTACAATTTTAATTTCAAAATAATTTTTATTCAAAAAACATTTAGAATTAAATTTAAGTCTACAACATTTAATAGACGTATATAATCAAAATTTATTCCATTTGACATTTTATATTGAGGTTTGATTATATACGTCTATTAAATGTGAGCGGTGCTTATTTTAGACATTAATTTAATTCTAAAAGTCTTTTGAATAAAAATTTTTTTGAAATTAAAATTGTAGAAGATAAACATATTTCAATTTGTTTTAATATTCAAATTTTCTTATATTTCTTCTATCAAGTAAAAGGCCTTTCTATTTTATTTTATATATAATATATAATTATATTTTGGCTTCAATAAATCTCATTATGGAATGTCAATAAATTTAAATAAACCTTAAAATAACTCACACTGTTCTTTGATTTTGTTAGAACATAGATCAATCTTGAATTATATAGTTGATCTGTGTTTCGAAGCTTTAGTCTTTTAACACGTGGAGAGATATAGGTTAGTTTTTTGATTTTGATATTTGGAATATTAAATGAGGACTGAAGACGGGATTGTCTAGAATTATATTTGATATAGTGCACATTTTTCAGAGATTTTTAAAATAACGTATTCTAATATTTAAATATATTAAATATTTCAAATAAATTATATTCTTTAAAAGGCAATTGGTGTTCTTAAAGGTAAGACCAGAAACAAAATTTTGTCTCCTTTAAATATTTATTTATTAATTTTAATTAATTTCGTATATCTGTTGGGTTATTTATTTCATTTGACATTATATATTGAGTTTTGATTATATATGTCTATTAAATGTAAGCGGTGCTTGTGTAGACATAAATTTAATTCTAAAAGTTTTTTGAATAAAATTTTTTTTGAAATTAAAATTGTAGAAGATGAACATATTTCAATTTGTTTTAATATTCAAATTTATATTGTTAGTTGCTTTTTTGAACATTAACGAATAGAATTCTTTACTTCCAGTGTCATGAAAAATTTCATGTGTAACAAAATTCGAGTATTTTGTATCCAATTTTATGGCTTGAAAGTTATACCTTTAACCATAAAGTCATTTAGTTTTCAGAGTAAGCTTAAAGTTTCCTAAACAGCCATGTACCTGGTATTTTTTAAAACTTAGATAGGAATTATTCATTCGAATTTCCCGTGAATTTGCAGTTTCAGTTTTAATGAAAGCTCATAATTATATTAAAGTTAAATATAATAAACAACATGTTTTTATTATTTATGCTTTTTTTGACAAAAAAAATGAACTGGACCAAAATAAATAACTGCCAAAAAACCATAAAATCACCCACAACAACGATGATAATGCAGGTGCAAGTTATTCTCCAGAAAATCAGTCAAATTATTGCTATTTTTATTTCATCTTCGCAGTGTCACGTAGGTAGTCAATATATATAAAAACTTTGCTGTAGAAATTTGGTGACTTCTTACAGTGGTTGATTACAGTTGTGTTTGACCATAAATTGCAGAAATTCAGTGTCTATCAATCTACTTTAGATTGTCATCAATATGAGATAATATAATAATTAAACAGTTTATTAATTGTTGCTCTAAAACTCAACTTTATATTGATCAGCTAAAATTATCGAATGAAAAATTTTTCATGTTTTTTTCAATTTACTATCAGATTCTCTACCATATCAAAGTTGCGCCACCTAAGGGCAGGGACCTTGATTATAGGTTATTACTATATTCCATTAATTCAGATTGCCTAAGATAAATTATGAAATAGGTCTAATATTGCTTTATAACCTGAATAAATCGACTTTTTCACTTTTCTGAATCGAGTTTCAATCTCCACCAGATACTTATTGTCTCTCCAAATACTTTATCATCGTGGTCGTTGATAAAGCTGACCTTGGCCGTCGAAGAACTAAAACCGTATGATATTTTGGAACGATTTCCAACTACAGGATATCGCTTGTGATACGCCACTGTCGCTGTCGCTGGGCCACAGACGGTTTAATTACTACAATATTTGGAATTTTGTCATGTTTCTCATGTAATACTATCAACATCGGTGGTGAATGAAGTTCAGAAGGGTTGGTGTTAATTTGAGCTGACGTAAAACACTCCTATTTGTTTTATATTCCGAGCATTTGAATATTTCTCTTAGTTTTAAACCATGTTCAGTAGGCGCCAGGAGGTTGAGTTATAGTAGTAATATAATGAATATGATTCCAAAAATATACATATAATGAAAACTTGAATAAGTTCACTTCAATTCACCTTGGAAATTGATGCTTTCCTGAAAAAAATGAAACAATGACAATGTTCAAAATATGTTATTTTATGGACCGGCCCTTACTTGATTGAAATGTATTTTAATTAAATGAAATAATGAAGAATAATTTCCACAAATTTTATTAATGAATAACACAGTAAATTCTTCAGGTTTGCATTTTAAACTAACTATAAAAAAATAATATTACCTCTTATATAGGCGTGGTTGGTCAAAACCTGAAAAAGAGAAACAGATGAAACAGTTAATTATATTGGTCATTTATGGGTAATTTTTGAACTAATTAAAAATATTCAAAAAAAGATATCTTCCAACATCTAGTTCTTCATTACATTTACGGATTAATACCTGTTGATCTTAGTGATTTCAACATTGTAAGTTTGGTATGTTTATTTTCATTATGGAGATAGTTGTCGTTGAAATTATGTATGAATTATTTCAAATGATTTATCCTTTTTGTTTTCAATGAGATATTATTAATGATTCTAAAAGCTATATTATGGTTAATTTTTTTCTTCAAATACTAGGCGACATTCAATTAGCCTAAGGAATATATTATAAATGTATTTTTTGGACAAATCTTTTATAGCAGGGTACACAAAGCGCACAACAATTGTATAAATTTATGAATAAAAAAAATTTTTAGCCGTCGCTGAATTTTTTTATTCACACAAA
The DNA here is from genome assembly GCA_034642435.1 of Megalocaria dilatata. Lineage (NCBI taxonomy): Eukaryota > Metazoa > Arthropoda > Insecta > Coleoptera > Coccinellidae > Megalocaria > Megalocaria dilatata. Next base: position 24,280,120 of record CM067858.1, on the reverse strand, counting down.
TTTTTTCATTCACAGTCGTACCATGACTTCATTAGGTGAATATTTAAAGTAAGTATACAATTGCAGAAATGTTTGTTGAGTACTAAACTCCGTTCATAAAAATATAGAGGTGCTTAAAAAATAGGGGGATAAGAAAATAGTTTATAACCATCAGGTGAATTCCAAATGCTATTCAAAAATATTAATTTTGTTTGAAGTGTGTTTGATCGTTCAATAGAATTTGTTTTCATTTGTGTTGTATCTACACTGATTTTTGGAGTTTTATTATCAATGTGTAATATTTAGTCGTTATTAAAATTATGTCCTGTTTCTAGCAAGTGATTTGCATATATTGAATTTTTTGTTTTATTAATACAATACTTTTCATGTTCCCCAATTCTAGCTTAGAATGAACGTCTGCCCAAAACATACATACAGACAAATACCACAAGTGAACTTATAAACTCCTGATCTGTTTTTTCAAATGATTTTCTCGCTGTTTTTTATTGAATTGCACAACAAATTGCGTTTTACATGATTTGTTAAAATAATGTTTGATTTAAATTTTTATGTGTGGGGTATCCTAATGTTATTGCTGTTTTGAACTTGATTTTATGCAACTCATTTTATTATAGATTATTTAAAATTGACGGATTTTATTGATTATTTACAGCTTTTTGCCTAATGGTATTATACAATTATCTTGTCTCAAAGGAATTTCAACTAAGCTGTAAAGCATTCTCTAAGAAGTGGCTAATTTATGTAAATATAACCCACAAGAGAAAAAATTATCACACAAACGTTATAAATTAAATTTAGATAATATCAACCAAAAATCTCCAGAATATTAAAGAATTGTCAAAATTCAAATAAAGTATAGTTTTCCTAATATAAAAAGAAAACACCAAATTATAATAATAATCAAATCGTTTAATCAATCAGACAGAAAATCATGGAAAATGTTTCAGCATTCAGACGTTCTCCCGAAAAAAATATTACTATTGAATATAAATAACATTATTGAAAAAGAGCCAACAGATAAATTTCAAAAAACAAATTGAAATGGTTATCAGTAACTCAATACCCTTCTTTAAAAATGTTCAAACATACAAATTATATTTGATGAATCCATGTCAACCTACTATGCATTCTTCAATCAAATTACACAAAGAAAATAATCCTATAAATCTAGTTGTTTCATTTATCACATTTCTGTCCTATAAACTTTTAAGAACATTAGTGAGAATTATTCAATTCAATGATACATCAATTTTAATCAAAATTTGCTCTGAAAAGTTCATATCATCTAATAAAAAATATCAAAAATATATATTCCAAACAAAGTTGAACTTATTTCTTCTGCACAGAATTGGTTTCCAAATAAACCAGACATAGAAACCATAAAGATAGTTGACAACTCATTACAACGGAAACGAACTAACCCTATAAAAAAAGAGATTATTGGATAGTTTGAACGTTTCCCCCAAACAAAATTAATGCTTATTCAACAGCACGTTTTATACAGATGCCTAAAGCCTTACCATGGGACACCTATTAAGACTACTTTTTTCCGAAACATTTATGAGCAGGCTAGGAACCGAAAACCAAAATACCTCATATTTTAATATTTAAATTATACACATGATGTAATGGCACACATAGACAATTTCGTTCATTTATAGACTTCATCAACAAATTACATCCAAATATTAAATTCACCCATAAAAAAGAAATTCCTCGGTATAAAAATCACAAAACTGAATAACAAGCACGACTTTTCCATACACCGTAAACCAAGGCACAAAGATGCTACCTCGAATCATACATATTCACATAACAAAATTTGAATATCAAAACAAATTAAAATATGTTTGTCTTCTACAATTTTAATTTCAAAAAAAAATTTTATTCAAAAAACTTTTAGAATTAAATTAATGTCTAAAATAAGCACCGCTTACATTTAATAGACGTATATAATCAAAACTCAATATATAATGTCAAATGGAATAAATAATCCAACAGATATACGAAAGTCATTAAAATTAATAAATAAATATTTAAAGGAGACAAAATTTTGTTTCTGGTCTTACCTTTAAGAACACCAATTGCCTTTTAAAAACCTGAACACACCTTAAGGACTTCTCAAAGAATATAATTTATTTGAAGTATTCAATATATTTGAATATTCGAATAAGTTAATTCAGAAATCTCTCAAAACATGCACTATATCTTCAAAAAAACAAATATAATTCTAAGCAATCCCTTCTTCGGTCCTGAATAATATTCCAAATATCAAAATCAAAAAACTAACCTATATCAACAACGCACACGTGTAAAGAAATGAATGTTTCGAAACACAGATCAACTTTATAATTCAAGATTGATCTATGTTCTAACAAAATTATTAATATTATTATTAATTTTTTTTGGAAATAATTTTAATTGGCGCATCGAAAGTATTCAGCATATTCTTTGAAATAATTGAGCACCCATCAAAAATAATATAATTTTAAATTCTTTATGAAATTTTGTTGAGTTTGGAAAAAAATATACCCTGTTCTTTTGGTAAACAGCATGACTTGTTTTATGAGGATTCTGAAATAGTAACTTTAGGAATTAAGCACGAAAAGATTCTTACTTATTTTTGCTCCGTATACATTTGTTTGTAATCATGCTAAAACCTTAATGGCCGCTTCTTGTAGAAAGTCTACCAGTAATTTGTGGACGTTCGTTGTCTTGCTGAAGAAATGACATGTGAACGTTCATCAAGATGAGGTAGCAAAGCAGTTTATAGGACATTATGGATATTCTGTCATACTACCTTTAATAAAAAGCAGTAGATAACGGCTTTGAAAGGCAATACTCCCTTCAAATAATGTACAGGCTTCTCAACAACAAACTCAATGTGATATTGCTATCCATGGCGATGCCTTACACCCTACGACTATCGAGCATGACTAGACAGAATCGTTGCTAAATACGACATTGTGCCATTGCTTCGGCCATTCGGCCACTTGCGGCTTGACACAGCTTTTCTTGGGCCGTAGATGAGGTCTTTGGTTGGCAAGGTACTGGTGTGCTGATTTAGTCAACCGTTATCCAAGTTTTGAACGGATGCGTAAAATGATAATTTGTGTCATTTTATTTTCAAGCCTGATGGGTATACCATAGTACTTCACCAGTCTCACAGACCGATCTACAGTGCTCTACCAATTTAATACTGTCCCGATCATGCTTATTATCTTACTCTGCCAGTCTTTGATGAGGCAATAACTGTGGCAAACAGTGGTGACCATTTTAGTGCCTTATTTATCCTGTCTTGCATGATCAAGGAAAATTTCTAGTGAGCGAAAGAGGACCCAAATTTTCAGGGCTATCTGGAGTGTATAATGCCTCGTTGATGATACCCATGGAAGCTTGAGTATCTTCTTCACTGCCCTTTTGACCACTTCGTCACTTCTTTGAGCACTTTGCAATTGATGGAGGGGCTTTGAAAGGCATGTATATGTCTTGGTAGAAGGTGCACCTGAATGATCTCTAACTTAAGGTGAGGTCTTAGGATGGCTTTCATGATTCTAACCACCTGATACAGGTTCATCTGTATTCTTTATTTTTTATTATCCATAAAAGTATAATTTCAGTGTTGTCTGGAAGTATTATTTTTGCTTCGAGGAATCTACGGTCAGGGACTGAGAAAATAACTTGTTGAGATTGATCTCAAAAATGTTAATCCTCAGTGTACTTCAAAGAGTAATTGGGAATTTCTGGTGCTCTTGTCCAAGAAGATACGATCTACAGCTTATCGCCAATACTGGAATGTGAGTCACAAAAAGAAAAACGGTCTCATAGAGATAGTTGTCTAGCACTTTGTAGTACACTTTGGTCGACCTATTGGTTTTATTTTTGGTCTACTTTTTAAAGTCCGCATATTTAATATATGCCTTACGGTTATTTCGCAATAGAGGAAATCAATATCTTAACAGACATAAGTTCTACCTTTGTCAAACTCGCTAACATGGCGATAACTCTTTGGTCTTTGACTTTGCGACCCTTAACTTTAGTGGGCGGAGATAACTGACAATATCTGTACCAGCCAACTCTCACAAAATACTGAGTGACAAAGTTTTGTTTTTGTAAAAAAATGATCAAAGATAAGACCCCGACATTCTTGCCAAAGCATGCTTTGAAAATAATCATTATGTCCTAGTTATAATATTGTAAATGTCACTGAGTAAGTTTATAATCAGTGATCAGATTGATGCCATACTAAACGCTCTCCATTTTCCCCAAAAAATAAATGGAGACAAAAAATTGCCTTTCCTGGATATCTTTATTTGACCAATTTTATTTTGAAATTATTTGAAGAGAAAATTGTCGGAATATATTTAGTTATTCCACATTTAATGAATGACTAAATTATTATGCTAAAAATAAATATGTGAAAAACTGAAATAATCCAACATTCTGTATTGTTTCTTCAACCATATGATTCTTATTCCTACAATATGAACAGTACGAAATGTACAATTTTCATATTGTTCAATTCATGCTCCGATGAAGCTCGCGAAGAAAGAACCTTTAATAAAATCAGATAGTTCCGTTTATTGCGATGTATGGAAGTCTAATTTCAATATTCATTAACAGACACCAGGTGTGGCAAAAAATATATACCTTGAGCTTGGAGAGTCTGGGTCAATATAAATTAATGAATTTTAAAAGAGTGCCTGTTATCATTTTTATCAAGAGCTAATATTCTCTACATGTTGAAGCGAAAATAGTTTCAGAAGATTAAATTAAACCTGCTAATAAAGATTTACTATGCAAAATGGGATACTGCTCCAGAGAAAATATCAACCTCTGAATTTCCACTAGTAGTTGGCATGTTATATGAAGTTAACCTCAGAATATAATATTTCGAAAAATGCAGATGCTATGAGGAAGACTATTTGAAAAATTTCAAACTTTAAGACTATGTAACTTGAAAAGGAAGTGTTTGGAGATCGATGTTTATGATATTTTAATTCTTCATATCATCCAAATAATTACACCGCTTCTCCAATTCAGGAGTTCAGGATTTTTGCGCACTTGTTCCAGGAAACAGCGTGCTATTGTTTTGCTGGAATATCTGAAATTTTCGAATTTTGAGCCGAAAATGGTCTTGAACGGCTAGGTTGGACTAACTCATGAATAATCCGAGGTCAAAAGTAATTCCATCTGGTTGGTCCATCTGAATATCTTGGCTAAGCTCGTTAATGGACAATATCAGTTGCATCGTTTCGTAGGTATTCTAGTTTGAATATTTTTCACAACTAAATATTCGATCGATCTGTAGATTGACATTTTTGAGTGGGATGCAGCGTGCAGTTTTTGAAGCTTTATTGTAAGAAATTGGTTGAATTCATTCAAAGTTCAAAATATTGTCCGTCGCTAGTCACTACTTGTTCCCACCTTTCTGGCGATTGACGAATCCCATCGATTCTTTGGCCGCTATCCATGGCTTGATCCATTTTTTGACTTCATCGTAATTGAAGAAGTGCTGGTCAGCAAGGCCAGGTCGCATAGATCTGAACAGATGGTATTCGTTGGAGCAATGTCTGGGCTGTACGGCAGGTGGGGTAGGATTTTAGCGTTTCTAAGTGTGTTTTAACGGGAGACGTAACATGTGGCCGTACATTGTTATGCATTGTAAATAAATTCGTCGGATCTGTTGGCGTTTTGCGGCCACTTTTCTCACAATGCTCGACTCAAACGCATCAATTGTCGTCGGTAGACCTACTTTGTGATCTTTTCGTTCGATTGGAGCAGCTCATAATGCACAACACCTAGCTGGTACCCCCAAATACATAGCGTGGTCTTCCCCTCATGAATATTCGGCTTAACAGTTGATAATGAAACTTCCATACATTGCCCGATGTTTTGTATTATCGTAATGGACCCACTTTTCATTGCTAGTCACAATTTGATGCCAATTCATTTTTCTTTCTGCATTTGTTCACACGTCAGAAACCGGCCTTCAACAATTCTTGGCTTCAGTTCATACTGCAACCAATTTCCTACCCTTCGGATCATTTCCATTGCTTTCAAATGATGCCAAATGTCTGGTTGAGTGACTCCAGGTGTTTTTGCGGGTTCCTCTTGCGTTTGTGATGGATCTCCATCGAGCCTTACCTATAATTCTTCTTCCTTGAACTTTGGTGACTCTCCCTGTCGTTTTTTCAAATCAAAATTGCCACTTTTAAATCGAGCAAACCACTTCTGGCACGTTCGTTCAACTAGAGCATGGTCACTATAAATATCTACTAAAATACGATGACATTTGGCAGCCTTTTTCTTTGTATTGAAGTAATTGAAAACAATTTATAGAGAGATAGTAAGACCTCTGTTTTACATTATAAATATCATAATGGAGGATGGAATCTGCCCTGCTGAATTTAAGATCACAGTAATAAAATCTCTACATAAAAAGAAGATAAAACCATACCATCAATTTTTAGACCGATAACTCTGGTGAATAGTTACGCTAAAATTTTCGTGAAGGTTATCAAAGTGAGGCTCGAGCTGTTTCTGGAGAAACATAAAGTAATTGCTGATAATCAGTTCGGGTTTCGGAGCGGAAAATCTACGGAGGGAGTCATTGCATCACTAACGCAAAAAATGTATGATGTAATTGATAATAGCCAACCTGCCATTGCTGTCTTTGGATCTTGAAAAGGCATTTGACACTGTCGACCACCAACAGTCGTTGGAATCCTTGGAGTATATGGGAATACAAGGACTGGCTAATGATTTGTTCGGATCCTATCTATATGATAGGAAACAATGTGTCAAAATTGAAGATACGTATGTAAAAATGCGGAGTACCACAGGGCACAGTGCTTGGGCCAATTCTATTCATCATACATATAAATACTCTACTCACCACTAGAACATCTGGATACATCATAAGCTTTGCTGATGATACCGTTATATTGTATACATCGGGCAGTTGGGAGGATCTAAAACTTAAAATTCGGGCAGAAATGAGTGATATTGTTTACTGGTTTGATTATAAATTACTTACCATAAATTTTGACAAAACAATGTTCCTTCCTATAACAAGCTACAAAAACAAATTACCACAGTATAAAACTTTGGAGGTGAATAATCATAATAAAACGATAATAATAAGAATTACCGAAATTATTAAATACCTGGGGATTATTATTGACTCTCATCTTTGTTGGAATAATCACGTTAATAACATTGTTAATATAATCAGAACATTTTTCGGCTGCTTCAGGTTTCTTGCTAAGATCTTACCTCTAAACCATCTCAAAATGCTCTATTTTGCTCTTATAGACTCCCGTATAGCATATGGAATTATCGGATGGGGTGACATCACGAATGTATATCTAAAAAAGTTGAACACACTACAGAAATATTTCTTAAAAATTGTTCTCAAGAAAGAAAGAACTTACCCATCGGATAACTTATAATTATATAAATATTTTAAAAATTTTTTAAAAATATTTATATAATTTTATATACCTTCTATCAAAAATAAACCTCTATTTATGTTATTGGATAACTTATACATGAAAGCTAGAATACTAGATGTCCGACTTCTTCTTAAGGTAGTGTGTTTTCTGCACGAAAATAGGAAACATATTGAATTTTTATCTCATAATTCAACAGAGCTAGATATTCAAATAAGATTAAAACTCCATCAGCAAATAAGACAGTGGGAACAAAATGTCTTGCGTTCCTGGGGCCAAGATTCATGAATACGTAGGATTTCCTCCTCAGCAGTTCTAATTCTGATGTACATTATAGAAATAAGGTTAGGTCATTTCTACTGAGTAACCGGAGACAGGTTGTACATGCTTTCTTCAACTGATACAATTTAAAAAAAAAAAAAAATAGGAATGTGAATGTGTATTGTTGTAACTCAATGCTTTTCCGAAATTTATAAATTTATTGTTGTGTTTTGCAGTTCAGACATACTACTCTGTCAAGAAAGTAACGGGGATTTTGCAATTAAAACAACATTTTTACATTTAATCGTCAAAATTTATTGGGTCGCCTTCAAAATAGGCTCCATTTGCTCCAATACATCTATGCCAACGGCACTTCCAATAATCGAAACATTTTTTATAGGCGCTTTCCGGGATGGACTTTAGCTCTCGCGCCGAATTTTGTTTTATAGCTTCAATCGACTCAAAACGGGTGCCACGAAGGGGCAATTTTAGTTTTGGGAAGAGGAAAAATTCGCAGGGAGCCAAATCCGGCGAATACGGTGGTTGCTGAAGCACGTTTCTTGAGTTTTTGGCGAGAAAGTCAATCACAATCGTAGCTCGGTGAGAAGGCGCGTTATCGTCATGCAAAATCCATGAGTTGTTCGCCCACAAATTTGGCCGCTTCTTACGGATACGCTCACGCAAACGTTTCATAACGCCTAGGTAATACTTCTTGTTTACCGTCTGTCCCTCTAGAACGAATTCGTAGTGCACCACGCCACGGATATCGAAGAAAACAATGAGCATCACCTTCATTTTCGAGCGGCTTTGGCGTGGTTTTTTCGATTTCGGCTCATTTTTTGCCACCCATTCCGATGATTGCTGGCTTGTTTGCATATCGTACTCGTAAACCCAGATCTCATCACCAGTTATAATGCGTTCCATGAATGTAGAATCGGAATTACAGCGATCCAGCATGTCTGAAGCAACCTGTTCGCGATGACGTTTTCGAAGAAAATTCAGGTCTTTCGGTACGAGTCGTGCGGCCACCTTTCTCATGCCCAAAATATCAATCAAAATCGTACGTGCGGACTCGTGGGATATCTTAAGATCATGTGCTATCTCTCTCAAGCTGGTACGACGATTTTCCAGCACCCTTTCCTTAATTTTATCGACGTTATCTTCGATCGAAGCCATCGATGGGCGACCACTTCACGACCTTCCTTGAAGGCTCTGTACCACTGATATGCACGAGTTTTCGATAGAGCATTATCACCAAAGGCCTTTTGCAACATTTTCAATGCATCGGCACACGAAAATTCATTTGCAACACAAAACTTTAAACAAATTCTTTGCTCAACGTAATCACCCATAGTAAAAATCGGCACGCACTCTGACATCGACTGACTTAATCAGCTGTTGCAAACACACCAGTTGACAGATCCCGCTCAAGCTTGGCATAGTAATTAAGGACAGTGGTACCAACCTAGGAAAAAAAATGTTACCTGCCTCATTGCCCCGCCAGATTTAAATCGATAATTCCCGGTACTTTCTTGACAGAATGTATATGAGTAAATGAGATATGACACGGACAGCGAAAGCTTCGTGTTCATTCTCCTCATTTGTTTGTGTCAAACTACTACTACTACTACGTTTATATTAATATTATGTTTATTATATCTAGTGTATGTATTTCTGGTGCAAATAAATTATTATTATTATTAATATTATATGATTATATGATTGAATGAAATAAAACTCCCCGCAACTCGGTAAAAAGGTTGTTATTTTAAGAGCACACAGAAACTTTTGTTAGTTACACTTTAGCGAAATGACAGATACTGAGAAGAAAGCCTTCTAATGACACTTGAAAATGAAGGTACTGCCAGATGAAACAATGGAATAATAAACTAGTAGCCACATCTGTTATGAGAATCGCACGATCTTATTTCTACTCCTAAAAGTATATGTTTCAATTGCTTCCATTGTTATAGTCTTCTTTCATTTTTCATTTTAAACTCAGAAATAGGATAGGGATTAGAACCTTACTCACGACTATACAGGGTCTATTTTTAAATGGGCCAAACTTCAAGTGGAGATCCTACAACTTATTTGCAACAAAAAGTGTCATATAACACATGGTCGAAATGTTGGTTTTTCTTCAATTTAACATTTCTTGATTAGTTGAAATATTTCAAGTTTTTCCATAAAATAAATTATACTTCAGTTATACTTGTAGCCTCATCAAATTTTACCGCATATCTGGAAACGGCATTAAATTTCCTACAAGATAAGAAGTTCTGTGTACCAAAAAATTCTTGTTGCTGGCGTGGTAAAGAGATGAATATCACGATTCTGTAATGAACAAAATCAGTCATATTTCTCCAATGCTTTTATCGATGAAAAAGTATTAATTATGGACATGTTTTATTTTCAGCAAAAAATAACTCATTTAGTGTGCTTTCGAATGACATCAACGTGTGTGCTAGCTGCTTGTCCTGTGCCATAATATCATAAAAACGAAAAGTTTAACTATTCGAAACCTAATTTTGCTCTATCTTGAACTTCTTTATGATTAAATATTATAGTAATTCTCATGAAAAGCATGAATTTATCTGTCGAATCAAAATAACTCAAACGAATAAACTAATTTTCAATAATACAGATTTTATGGAAAAATGTAAAAAAACTGACTACTAATATTTATAACAATTGTTCGAAATGTCCACCGCATTGTTCAACACATTCCTTACATCGTTTTCACACTGAATCTACAACACTGCGAAGTTCACAACATTTCTGACTCATTTCTGCACAACACAATTTTATTCTTTGGATCAGATCCTATCGAGTCTGAACGCGAATTTGATATACTTTTTCTTTCAAGATGTTCCAGACTTAAAAATCCAAAGGCGTAAGGTCGGGGCTCCTTGGTGGCCATTTTACCGGACCGTACCTTCCAATCCATTGCACCCCAAAATATTCATTCATTAATCCCGTACATTCCGGAACTCAGTTCCTTTTTGTACTCCTTTGAAAATGGGCGATACACGTGTCAGGATTCTGAATAAATTGTGAAACATAAAAACTGTGTGAATTGTTTTAAATAAAATTGACTGATTTTGTTCAAAGAATCATGATATTCATCTCCTCACCACGCCCACAATAAGAATTTTTTGGCACACATAACATAAATTTGATGAGGCTCTAAGGATAACTGAAGTACTACTCTGTCAAGAAAGTACCGGGAATTTTCAATTAAAACAACATTTTTACATTTAATCGTCAAAATTTATTGGGTCGCCTTCAAAATAGGCTGCATTTGCTCCAATACATCTATGCCAACGGCACTTCCAATTATCGAAACATTTTTTATAGGCGCTTTCCGGGATGGACTTTAGCTCTCGCGCCGAATTTTGTTTTATAGCTTCAATCGACTCAAAACGGATGCCACGAAGGGGCAACTTTAGTTTTGGGAAGAGGAAAAAGTCGCAGGGAGCCAAATCCGGCGAATACGGTGGTTGCTGAAGCACGTTTGTTGAGTTTTTGGCGAGAAAGTCAGACACAATCGTAGCTCGGTGAGAAGGCGCGTTATCGTCATGCAAAATCCATGAGTTGTTCGCCCACAAATTTGGCCGCTTCTTACGGATACGCTCACGCAAACGTTTCATAACGCCTAGGTAATATTCCTTGTTTACCGTCTGACCCTCTGGAACGAATTCGTAGTGCACCACGCCACGGATATCGAAGAAAACAATGAGCATCACCTTCATTTTCGAGCAGCTTTGGCGTGGTTTTTTCGGTTTCGGCTCATTTTTTGCCACCCACTCCGATGATTGCTGGCTTGTTTGCATATCGTACTCGTGGACCCAGGTCTCATCACCAGTTATAATGCGTTCCATGAATGTAGAATTGGAATTACAGCGATCCAGCATATCTGAAGCAACCTGTTCGCGATGACGTTTTTGAAGAAAATTCAGGTCTTTCGGTACGAGTCGTGCGGCCACCTTTCTCATGCCCAAAATATCAATCAAAATCGTACGTGCGGACTCGTGGGATATCTTAAGATCATGTGCTTCTCTCAAGCTGGTACGACGGTTTTCCAGCACCCTTTCCTTAATTTTATCGACGTTATCTTCGATCGAAGCCGTCGATGGGCGACCACTTCACGACCGTCCTTGAAGGCTCTGTACCACTGATATGCACGAGTTTTCGATAGAGCATTATCACCAAAGGCCTTTTGCAACATTTTCAATGCATCGGCACACGAAAATTCATTTGCAACACAAAACTTTAAACAAATTCTTTGCTCAACGTAATCACCCATAGTAAAAATCGGCACGCACTCTCACATCGACTGACTTAATCAGCTGTTGCAAACACACTAGTTGACAGATCCCGCTCAAGCTTGGCATAGTAATTAAGGACAGTGGTACCAACCTAGGAAAAAAAAATTTTACCTGCCTCATTGCCCCGCCAGATTTAAATCGATAATTCCCGGTACTTTCTTGACAGAATGTATAATTGATTTTATGAAAAAACTTGAAATATTTTGTGAAATCAAGAAATGTTAAATTGAAGAATAACCATCAACATTTCGACCATGTGTTATATGACATTTTTTGTTGCAAATAACTTGTATAATCTCCCCTTGTTTGGTCCTTTTAAAAGTAGACACCCTGTATATATTATAGTAATGAATCTTTATTTCTGAATTTTAATCAGCAATACTGGAGTCTGTGTTGTTATGAAAAATTAGTTTTGAATTGCAACATAAATAAAACAGTTTTTTTGTGAATTGCATTAATTCAGTCAATTTTTAAGTGCTTTTAAACAATTTCGGGAAAGATGTTACTGTCCTCCATATTATGTTTTAATTTCACGTCAGAAGTTAAGTTAAATTGAGTTGAGTGACGCTGGAAAGAAACATATTTTCAAAGTGGTTCTCAAAAGGTTGAGAAACTATGATCTGAAGGAATAAACCCCTTCTATGAATATTCTATGAAATGTTTCCCTGAAATTGACGCAACATGAATGAAAGTATGCTGCACAATAAATACATAAAAGCTCTTCCCTACACACATTCATCGATCTTGTAATACTATTTGTGCCTTGCTGCATCACAAAAGATTTGAGTAACATGGGATTGGCACGCATTAGTTCTTTTCACTACCGTACTTTTCGGAAGGTCCCAACTTAAGATCCTCATTGTTACATTCGGCAGAAGTGAGACAGACGTACAAAAACGCTTTTTGCGGTTTCCTGTGCAGCTTCTTTCTGTCGTTGTGGAGATATGTTCGACTATTAAAGAACAATTAGAGATACAATAAAATAGAAAGGCTTTTTACTTGATAGAAGAAATATAACAAAATTTGAATATCAAATTTTTTGTCTCGTTTGAATATTTATTTATTAATTTTAATTACTTTCGTATATCTGCTGGGTTATTTATTTCATTTGACATTGTATATTGAGTTTTGATTATATACGTCTATTAAATGTAAGCGGTGCTTGTTTTAGACATTAATTTAATTCTAAAAGTTTTTGAATAAAAAATTCTTTTGGAAATTAAAATTGTAGAAGATAAACATATTTCAATTTGTTTTGATATTCAAATTTTGTTATATTTCTTCTATCAAGTAAAAAGCCTTTCTATTTTAAATTAGAGATACAGGTTCGTATTCATACTGGATATTCCAGAGAGTTTTCTGTTGTGTTTCTAGGTGTTACCCAGGCGCTTCAAATTACCTGTCGTAAATTTAGTCATTAAAAAGGATCTTCCCAGGGTGTTAACTATTCAGGTTTGAACATTAACGGCTGGGTTTATGCATAGGCGAATTGCAAATATAAATTATTTAGAGTGCTTCATGTCTATATTGAGCTTTGTTGTATGAATACGCAGACCTTTCGCAACAGAATGTCTAGTTGATTGAAACGCAACCTAAATCATAAGTAAGTTTATTGGTGAGGTATCAATATAAAACGCAGGTGGCTATTTGTCAATAAAATCTCATGATTTTAATAAGACAGATAGCTTAGAAATAAACAAATGAATATTTGCGCAGAATTTTATTTCCGCTAATAACACTGGCCGACAAAAAATTTTTTTTGGTTGTAACATACAGCTGAATAACATATGATAATGGTACGTATCCATAAATACGAAAATGAGAAAAAAATTGTAACACGTGAGGTTTTTTTGTTACATTTATAGAACCACATTTATTATTGGAATATCTGGTGTGTATTGAAAAACATGATTTCAGAAGTTTTTAACCGTATACTACTCTGCCAAGAAAGTACCGGGAATTTTCAATTAAAACAACATTTTTACATTTAATCCTCAAAATTTATTGGGTCGCCTTCAAAATAGGCTCCTTTTGCTCCAATATATCTATGCCAACGGCACTTCCAATTATCGAAACATTTTTTATAGGCGCTTTCCGGGATGGACTCTAACTCTCGCGCCGAATTTTGTTTTATGGCTTCAATCGACTCAAAACGGGTGCCACGAAGGGGCAATTTTAGTTTTGGGAAGAGGAAAAAGTCGCAGGGAGCCAAATCCGGCGAATACGGTGGTTGCTGAAGCACGTTTGTTGAGTTTTTGGCGAGAAAGTCAGTCACAATCGTAGCTCGGTGAGAAGGCGCGTTATCGTCATGCAAAATCCATGAGTTGTTCGCCCACAAATTTGGCCGCTTCTTACGGATACGCTCACGCAAACGTTTCATAACGCCTAGGTAATACTCCTTGTTTACCGTCTGACCCTCTGGAACGAATTCGTAGTGCACCACGCCACGGATATCGAAGAAAACAATGAGCATCACCTTCATTTTCGAGCGGCTTTGGCGTGGTTTTTTCGGTTTCGGCTCATTTTTTGCCACTCATTCCGATGATTGCTGGCTTGTTTGCATATCGTACTCGTAGACCCAGGTCTCATCACCAGTTATAATGCGATCCATGAATGTAGAATCGGAATTACAGCGATCCAGCATGTCTGAAGCAACCTGTTCGCGATGACGTTTTTGAAGAAAATTCAGGTCTTTCGGTACGAGTCGTGCGGCCACCTTTCTCATGCCCAAAATATCAATCAAAATCGTACGTGCGGACTCGTGGGATATCTTAAGATCATGTGCTATCTCTCTCAAGCTGGTACGACGGTTTTCCAGCACCCTTTCCTTAATTTTATCGACGTTATTTTCGATCGAAGCCGTCGATGGGCGACCACTTCACGACCGTCCTTGAAGGCTCTGTACCACTGATATGCACGAGTTTTCGATAGAGCATTATCACCAAAGGCAACATTTTCAATTCATCGGCGCACGAAAATTCATTTGCAACACAAAACTTTAAACAAATTCTTTGCTCAACGTAATCACCCATAGTAAAAATCGGCACGCACTCTGACATCGACTGACTTAATCAGCTGTTGCAAACACACTAGTTGACAGATCCCGCTCAAGCTTGGCATAGTAATTAAGGACAGTGGTACCAACCTAGGAACCTGCCTCATTGCCCCGCCAGATTTAAATCGATAATTCCCGGTACTTTCTTGACAGAATGTATATCGACTTCATTTAGTTTAGAAAAACATAAAGATTAGAAATATTGACTTAAAATACTACTTAAATTTTATTTCTTCCTTTTATGAGTGGTCATATCTTCTCTATTCAAAAACCAGCAGCAATCACCCATCATGGCTGGATCCCATCGTCCTTGATAACGAATTTCCATTGTCCTAATACCTTGGTGGAATCTCTCACCCTGTTCGTCACTGACAGCTTCAAAATTTTCAGAACAAAATGACAGTTGTGAATGGAGGAAATGAAATTTTAATGATATTCGGACACCAAGCTATTTGTAGGCATCTAATAGTTCATTAACTAACTGTTGGTAGTTTGCATCCCTATTGTTGCTCAAAAATTCTCTTACTACACTAACAAATGAGTTCCATGCTCTGAGTTCCTACCTGGTAAGCTTCTCTGTAAAGTTAACGTCGTCCAGCCATTTTCTGATTTGTGGTCCAATAAAAATGCTTTGCTTCAATTTGGCAACTTGGGAAAAAATTGTTTTAAGTATTTGATTCCATCACCGTCTTTATTGATAATCTCCACAAAGTTTTTCATCAGCCCTAGTTTAATGTGAAGAGGAGGCAGAAGGAAAATTTTGGAGTCTACAAGAGGTCTTATTTTAACATTTTGAGATCCCGGTTGAAATACACTTCTTTCTAGCATAATGTTTATTATATAATGCTGATTTACTGCAAGACTGTCTCATAGACAAAGAAAACAGCAAAATTTTGTAAATCCTCCATGAAATCCCACTAAAATTCCTATTATTTTTAAGTCTCCACATATTTGCCATTTATACGTGTTGCAGTTCATTTTAAATGAAAGAGTGCTCATGTTTTCATAACTTTCTTCATCGTAACTGAATGCGCAACAGGTATAGAGGGTTTTAAATTTCCATTATGCAATAACACTGCTTTCTGTATTTAGACAAATCTATAAATATGTGGGGGATCCTCAATATCAAGTTCCTGCATTAAACCATCAATATCAGTACACGCACACAACGAATGGAAAATTGTAGGATGCAGAAAACAGAGCATTTGTTTTCATTTCGATGCCTAATAAGTTCCATTCCTCAAGACGGGAACCAAGAAGTTCTAAGTGTTGCTTTGATAACCCCAAATCACGTACTATATCATTTAACTCACTTTGAACAATCAAATGTAGCTCGCCGGAACTGGAACCTGAAGTGAAAGTAGGGTCGGTGCACCGTTCTTCGGAGCTGCCTGATGATGCTTTGTCTCCAATATCTTCCAAAACAACATTTCGCGGATCTAAAGGTGCGATCGGCACTGGTTAATCTGCGTTATGAGGAACAAGTCGTATTGCAGATAGCAAATTTGGATAGTTGATCTTGCGCTTTTTTTTTTGGAATAACCTTCAGTCGTTGTCAGGCAAAATAACAATCGTCTAAATGATAATTGGGTTCTTACCATACCATAGGGACTGCAAAAAGCATGCTTTTTCTCTTCCTATTCTTCCACTGTACCAATAATGCGCTGTAATTAACGCAGCATACATAGACTGCCCATTGCTTGTCTTGATATCCAATTAAAACACCAAAATATTGGAAGTAGGTTTTTTTTTAACATTTTCAGAAAATGAGCTGCCTTGTCATTTCACCATAAATTCCCGACAAATATAACAGAGTATTTCAGCAGAGATTATGCAATTGTCTCGACAATTTCATCTTTAAAATCTACTTACATGGAACCAACAGAAGACTGATTTTTAAATCTTAATTTTATGTCTAATATTGTAAGCAACACAGATTAGTTACTTTTCCTGTTATAAAAGCATCTATTTTAACCGTCCCCTCATAAAATTGACTACTTGCTAATGTAAAATGGTCTTATTGGGCAATTGAAAATTGGTGCGTGTTACGACTTTAGGAATAATTTTCCTATTATTAGAAGGGTACTTCCATCAAAAAAGTACATGAAAAATCAATGTGGCATGCATTCCAAATGATAGGCATTTAAAAAAAATCTAAAAATTGTACACGGTTTTTTACTCCTGTTGCCACAAATCTTCACTTTTTCCAAATATTTTTTTGTTATGTAATCCCGAATTATGCTTCCCTAAACTGTTATCAGAATTTCAAAACTGGCTGCTCCAGCTTGGATGAAAAAGACACAAGAAAACTTCAAAATAAAAATTTGGCCCAGTTCAAACTTACTATTGAAAAGAAATTGTACTACGCGAGATTGGCAAGTGACGTCAAAATGTGGTGCACCTAAATTGTAGACAATTTTTTCTCTGGAAATAATCCCGTTTTCAACAAATTTATCTACCTTAGTTAAAAATTATTCAAATGTGCCATTTTAAGGCGCGTTTGAAATAAAATTCAGTGGATGATACCTTATGATCTTAATTAAATTGAGATTTACAAGGAAGTTCCACTGAACATTTACAGCAGCATGTGGTAGCAGCAAGCTGCTGAATTCTCACAGCAAATGTTCGAAATGTTCACCATCAGATGCAGTAGGAGCTCTACATCTCCTTGAAAATGATAACGTAATAAGACGAGCTTATCTTCTTGATGCATGTCTTCAGCGGCTTCTGCAATTCTTCGGCGGAGCTCGTCTTAATGTTGAATCGGTTTGGGATACACTTTCTCCTTTCGCAAAATATATATGGTTTCGCGGTAAAAATGCTAATAAACGTCATCAATCATTTAGCAGATACTATTTCATACCTTATAAACGATTGCTTCTAACATTCCCGATGAATTGAAGGTCGCAGGGTGATACCTGTATACAAGAAGGGAGATCAAGAGATAAATGAAAACTGTAGGCCAATCTCGATACTGCCAGTTATTTCGAAAATTTCCGAGTCCCTCCTCAAAAAAAGGTTGAACTCGTTCTGGAGAGCAATTCGTTGCTAGGAAATTACCAGCATGGCTTTAGAGATGGTAGGTCAACTACCACTGCTTTGGTCCACATTATCGAATTAATCCTGGAGGCATTGGACGATGCAGATGACGTGATGTTGACGTGCATGGATTTGACTAGAACATTCGATTGTGTCAATCATGAAAAGCTTTTGCGTAAGTTGGAATGTATGGGCTGATGAGGTCCTACCTTGAAGATCGCTATCAGATAGTAGATTTGGAATGCAAGAAGTCTTCAAGAATGAAAATTAGTACAGGAGTGCCCCAGGGATCGGTGCTGGGACCGACTTTATTCCAAATTTATTTAGATGATGTAGTGTGTTATACTGCTGCAGAGGATGAAAACCTCTTTGCTGATGATACATCATTCCTGAATAAAGCGAAGAACAGAAATTTCTACTGAATGAGTCAGGGGAAACTGTGAAGGGCGCTGTAGAGTAGTTCAATGTAAATAATATGAAAGTAAATCCAGAGAAAACACAACAGCTGGCTGTGAGCACAAAGTACCAAAACCTGGAAAGCATTTCAATGCTCGGAGTATTAATTAGCGCAAATTTAACTTGGAAGAAACATATAAATGAAGTATGCCACAAGCTCTCTATGGCGTTATTCGCAATACGGCGAATAAAAAGCATACTCACAGAAAAAGAGGCGGTACTTGCTTATTATGCACAACTTCACTGCAGAATGACTTACGGCATAATCCTATGGGGCGCATCCTCAGATGCTGGAGGAGTTTTTCTGAAACAGAAAAAGGCCATAAGATTGATAGCAGGAGTGGGCCAGACCACTAGCTGTAGACCCCTTTTAAAGCAATATGGTATACTTACCTTTACATGCTGCTATATCCTTGAATGCCTTATGTATATACACAAGAATAAGAACAATTTCCAAAAACACTCAGCGGTTCACAGTCATGAAACAAGATCAAGAAATAAATTCCTCCACGTCATAGACTGAAGATAACAAAAAACACACATATATTCAATGGTATGAAAATGTATAATAAACTTCTCCAGCACCTGCATTGTACAGCATTCAAACGGAAATTCTTGCTGATTGTAATTTTTATTCAATGGATGAATTTATGACGTACCAATTCTAGTCATCAATTAATTCTTGTAATTGTTCATACTCGTGTTTATATTAATGTCTAATAATTGTTATATTTTTAAGAAATTTTAAATTTGACCTAATATCCGTTATTGTTATTAATTAACTAATATTCTATTCATGTATGTTTATATTGCTTCTATTTATACATACATTCTGTCAAGAAAGTACCGGGAATTATCGATTTAAATCTGGCGGGGCAATGAGGCAGGTAAAATTTTTTTTCCTAGGTTGGTACCACTGTCCTTAATTACTATGCTAAGCTTGAGCGGGATCTGTCAACTAGTGTGTTTACAACAGCTGATTAAGTCAGTCGATGTCAGAGTGCGTGCCGATTTTTACTATGGGTGATTATGTTGAGCAAAGAATTTGTTTAAAGTTTTGTGTTGCAAATGAATTTTCGTGTGCCGATGCATTGAAAATGTTGCAGAAGGCCTTTGGTGATAATGCTCTATCGAAAACTCGTGCATATCAGTGGTACAGAGCCTTCAAGGACGGTCGTGAAGTGGTCGCCCATCGACGGCTTCGATCGAAGATAACGTCGATAAAATTAAGGAAAGGGTGCTGGAAAACCGTCGTACCAGCTTGAGAGAGATAGCACATGATCTTAAGATATCCCACGAGTCCGCACGTACGATTTTGATTGATATTTTGGGCATGAGAAAGGTGGCCGCACGACTCGTACCGAAAGACCTGAATTTTCTTCAAAAACGTCATCGCGAACAGGTTGCTTCAGACATGCTTGATCGCTGTAATTCCGATTCTACATTCATGGAACGCATTATAACTGGTGATGAGACCTGGGTCTACGAGTACGATATGCAAACAAGCCAGCAATCATCGGAATGGGTGGCAAAAAATGAGCCGAAACCGAAAAACCACGCCAAAGCCGCTCAAAAATGAAGGTGATGCTCATTGTTTTCTTCGATATCCGTAGCGTGTTGCACTACGAATTCGTGCCAGAGGGTCAGACGGTAAACAAGGAGTATTACCTAGGCGTTATGAAACGTTTGCGTGAGCGTATCCGTAAGAAGCGGCCAAATTTGTGGGCGAACAACTCATGGATTTTGCATGACGATAACGCGCCTTCTCACCGAGCTACGATTGTGACTGACTTTCTCGCCAAAAACTCAACAAACGTGCTTCAGCAACCACCGTATTCACCGGATTTGGCTTCCTGTGACTTTTTTCTCTTTCCAAAACTAAAATTGCCCCTTCGTGTCACCCGTTTTGAGTCGATTGAACCCATAAAACAAAATTCGGCGCGAGAGCTAAAGTCCATCCCGGAAAGCGCCTATAAAAAATGTTTCGATAATTGGAAGTGCCGTTGGCATAGCTGTATTGGAGCAAATGGAGCCTATTTTGAAGGTGAACCAATAAATTTTGACGATTAAATGTAAAAATGTTGTTTTAATTGAAAATTCCTGGTACTTTCTTGACAGAGTAGTATATGTATACTATCATATATATGGACATGAAATTTCCTGTAAACTTTTGAGGGTAATTATTAAAAAATTATTATTATTATTATTATTATTATTATTATTTATCGTACCACAGTAAAAGAAGTCTATTGGGTTCAAATAGGTTGAACGGCAGACCATGAAATCGTAGCGAGGAATTCTCTTACTGTGATAGCATAATGCGCTGGGCAGCCATCTTGTTGGTACCACTTGCTACCCCGTATATGTTCAGTGGAACTTAAGGAATTCACTGAATTTTATTCCCAGCGCACCTTAAAATGGCACATTTGATCAATTTTTAACTAAGATAGATAAGTTTTTTAAAAACGGGATTATTTCCAGAAAAAAATTGTCTACCATTTCAGCAAGAATTTACCGAGTGTTATACTATTTTAAAATTCTCACTAAAGCACCAAATTTTGTCGTCACTTGCCAAACTCGCGTAGTTCATTTTTTTAAGTACGTTCACTTTAAACTGGGCAAAATTTTATTTGGAAAAAGTGAAGATTTGTGACAACAGGAGTAAAGAGACCGTCAGAGTGTAGAATTTTTAAAATTTTCTTTAAATGCCTATCATTTCGAAAGCATGCCACATAGATTTTATTTCTTGAAGGTACTAAGCCTTTTGCAGTTTTATTATATGTATATCTGTTGAATTCATTTTGATTTATGGTTGAGTTAAAAAATGTTCTTTATCGAGCCATGTCATGTCCTCAACCATAGAGCTGTCAACAGAGAACAATAGATCTTTATGCTATCTAGATACATAAAAAGTTAACCTACACGATGTTTTCAAAGATGAGTATTTTTCTCAGCAGAAAGTAGAATTCATCAAAATAAACTACTTTTACACGAATTGCCTGTATAAAATATTCAAGGGGACAAACATATAAAACCTTCAAATCGAATTCGATTCCGTACAATTCAAGTGCACTTCTGTTTCTTCTGGCGACAGCCGTATACTGTCAATTCAAACGCTGGATCGACATTTCAATCTTCCTTATGTTGTAACTTTTTAGACGCTTTTTTCTGAAATGCTTCATTCTGATGAGTCATACAATCCGACATGAAAGGAGTAACTCTTGCAAAAACCCACATTAAAAATTGTAAACAATGAAGTGCGACTAATCACCAATAAAATTGATCCAATCAGAAAAGTTGTTCAAAGTATTCATACATCTCTGGATTCTCTAAATTAAACGTTCGCGAATATCGAGTATTTTTGAACGTATATCTTTATATTTACTGCATTTGGCTTAAACTCTCGAAATATTCGATAATTATGTTTACACTAAACTCATTGTGATTTGACATATGGTCATCGAAGCGTTTGAACTAACCAAAGTAGCAAAACCAAACTCCTATTACTTGAAATTTCAAAGTATCGAATTCAACTGTAAAGGTTTATAACTTTGTCTCCTTAAATAACGAATTTTGGTAAAATGGTTAATTTTGATGAATTCTACTTCTTGTTAAAAAAGACTAATTTCTGAAAGTACACTGTGCTAATTAATATACTCAAGCTATCTTTGGCCCAATTTCACAAGGTGATTCTACGTCAATATGCAACACAAAAGTTCCTAGGGTGTATAGTCCAATTATCTCCAACTGTAAAGTTATTCAAAATTCTACTATTTTCTAAGGTTTCACAATTTTTCCAATTATAACAAAGCATTACTCGAAAACTGTCATCTTAATCAAAATTCGGTGTAAACCATTGCAAAGAAAGGAAAATTCTTTTTAGACTAGGGTGGTCTTGCGGAATTTCATAAAAAACTCACTTATTATAGGGTGGTTAGAGAGAAATTCATGATACAATTTTCTTGAGCCATAATTTTTGTTTAAACTTTACTCTGAACCTCCATCAAAAATATGTGGAGAAACTGCCTTATTTATAAAGCTCTTCAACAGCCTACAATACATTCTATTAAATATTCATATTATAGTATATTCACGTCATCCTTTATTATTCATACAAGTTTAAATCTTATCACGAAGAAATTTTTGAAATACTATTTCCACTATTCTTATTATCATTATATTATTTTCGGATAGAATTCACAGCTTTTCTTAACTGCCCCGTTGTGCCTTAGCATATTGCAGAAGTTATGTATTCTTTCAATAAGCTAGTTATGAGTATGAATTGGGGTAGTGTATCACCACACATGAAGAAGTTTACAGGTGTTAGGTCGGGATTTCGAGTAGGCCATCTGATCGGTCCGAATCTGCCTATCCATTTGCTTTCAAAATGAACCTCCATCCATTCTCTAACTTTTCTAGTATTGTGTGCTGGACAATCGTCCATTTAAACCAAATTTGGAACCGTTGGTTCAGAGGTATGTCTTCCAATAAATAAAAAACATTTTATTTTGTATAAGTGACGAAACCATTCACAGAATTCGTAAAAGGAATCGCTTTCAGCCATCCATATTATCCCAGTTCAAGATAATGAATGGAGATTATGAATGGTGAGTTTAATTTTGTTGATGGTACTACCTAAATTAACTAGATACTTGGGGACAAGATCTAATATTCTGGAAAGACGAGGCGACTTTCTTATTCTCTGGAATATTTGACTTCCACAATTACCATAATAATCCACACGCAACATTATGACTCATTACCAACACGGGATCAGGGTTACTGTATGGCTAGCCATGACAAAATAATAAATTTTTGGACCGATAATAATTACAGAGTGCTTGAATTCTGCCACTTTCAGAAATCTTTCGGAAAATTAAATTTTTGATTTATTTGAAGTCATGCCTCTGAACCAACGGCTCCAAATTTGGTTCCAAATGGACGGTTGTTCGGCACACAATAGTAGAATAGTCACAGAATGGATAGGAACATTTGACCGATTAGATGGCCTGTTCGAAGTCCCGACCTTACACTGCTAGACTTCTTCCTTTGGAGTATTTAAAAAGATATAGTGTATACTATACCAATTCATACTCGTGACGAGCTTATCGAAAGAATACATAACTGCTGCAATATGCTGAAGCAAAGGCGGGGTCAGTTGAGGAAAGCTGTGAGTGCTATCTGACAACGATATAAGTTTTGTACAAGGTGTCCAAAAAGAGTATCGGGTATTTGTTACTTCGATAATACAAAAACTACTTAAAATCAAAAAAAAGTTTATTGTTAATTATTACAATATAGAAAGGAAAATCATTTGGAAAAGATTATGTTATCTAAATGGTGACCGTTACGCTGCTGGCACTCTTCTAACCGGCACTGAAGATTGGCGATCACACACTGATACATAGCTCTCGATATTGCTGCCATTTCTGACCTGATGTTTTGCTTCAGTTGCGTTATGTTCGTCGGATTATTCTCACAGAACCTACTTTTGAGGTATCCCCATGCAAAATAGTCTAGTGGACTAAGGTCGGGGCTACTGTGAGGCCAGTTGATGTTACCCCTACGCGAAATTACCTTATTAGGGAATAATTCGTTAACACCTTCCATTGCTTGATTGGATGTATGGCAAGTGGCCCCATCTTATTGAAACCATGTTCTTGAGTTGAAACCTTGAAATTCCTGTAACTCTGGATCCAAAACGTTTCGCAACATATCGCAATAAAGATCTCTATTCAGTGGTCGGTCTCGTCGATCTTCATGAAAATAAGGACCGATTAGATTTGAGCTGTGTATGTGTCGTTCATGCTTTCGTCTCGGATTTTCCTCTGAACAGTACCGACAATTCTGTTTATTGACATCACTATTCAGATGAAAGTTTGCTTTATCACTGAAGAGTATATCAAACTTGTTGAACCACTGTAACAATTCTGTGGTATCCTTCAATTCTCGAAAAACTTGAATTTTATAGGCTTTTTAATGCAAATCTTTCTTTAAAATCAAATGCAAGGACGATCATTCGATGTTTAATGATTTTGACGATCTCGTCACCTCCACTTCTCGAATCGTTTCTTCGTTGCGGATCGAACGGGTGCGGCCAGAGTGTTGAATTTTTACCGTCGCAGCTGTACTCTCGAACATCCGAATCCATTTTCAAATGCTGTTGTCACTTGGTGAGTGTTGTGTACGATATTCCGCACGATACAAACGTTGGGAAGCCACTGTTGAACCACCGTTGCGATAATACGCTCGTACGCAAAAAGCGCGATGCGATCCCGGGTACTGCTTTATCGTGACTAAAACTCCACAAATTGGCGGACACTACCATTCCCTCCCCACTCCTCTCCGGCAGCACTAGGACAAATATCCGATACGCTTTTTGGACATGCTCTTTTAGAGAATGTGGCACACAACTTTCACAGTTTCATTTCTATTGTCCAATAAAAATGAAGATTTAATAGAATATTTCATACTTGAAAAACTTTATAAATAAAGGCAGATTTTTCACAGAAATTCCATGGTGGTTTAGGGGGCTGAAATTACTTTATACTTTGATCAAAGGCTGAAAAAATTTTATAATCATTTTTTCAGTCAAAGGAGGATTTACCTCTCTTTCCAATGGTGTACACTGAATTTTGATTAAGATGATAGTTTTAAAGTTATACTATTTTTTACAGCACTAACAGCATTTCTAGAAATTGAAGGTGCTTTGAACAATACGCTGCCGGCATGCTAATATGTAGTATACATGCAATGTTATGCTATAGAATAATAACGACCTCACACAAGACTGAGGTCTTCGAGTTCAAGGCTACGGAGGGCTCTCCACAGGGGGGTATTCCCTCACCCTTACTGTGGACCTTCTCGCCGATGACCTGCTAGCGATTATCACGCTGTGGGGAGTCGACGTTCTAGCATTTGATGATGACCTGGCAATCATAGTCAAAGGTAAATCGGATGTGATGATATCGGTCATCCTTCAAGAGATAGTGGACACTATCGGCAAATGGCGTATAAGGGAAGATATGTCTCTTAACCCACAAAAGGTAGTTATAGTACCATTCACCAAGAAACGGAAGCTGGATGGTTCAGAACCACCGAACATCCGTGGTGTTTTGGCTATACACTATGGTAATTAGACCACAAATAATGTATGGCGCTGTAGCGTGGTGAAAGAAGGGTCAACAAATGATCGACCAAAATAAGCTCACCCGACTACAGATACAGGCTTATCTTGCAATTACAGGTGCGTTTCGCACCACACACATGACAGCCATGGAGGTCCTACTAAATCTTCCACTCCTGCACCTGCTCGTGCAGAGCGAGGCGGAACGGACCATACAAACAATATCAACTGACGATGGACAGGCCAGATGCAATAGTGATGGGAGGCTCAGGACTGCTGGACAAGCTCTTAACGAACAGCACCCTATCGATGCCCTCGGATCTAGCAGCAGGTCACGAGCCAAGAATCGTTTCCAGCCGGGACGAATGGACCTAGTATGTTGATGTTCTACTGAGGACCGACCTTGGCTTATTCACAGATGGCTCGCGAACGACAAATAGAACGGGAGCGGACGTCTATGGAAGCAAACCGAGAATCAGAATCTTATTCAGTCTCTCAATCTTATTCCAGGCAGAACTATTTGCCATTGACACCCTGGCGAATCTGTTGATAAAACGGCAAACTCATCACGACAAAATCAAAATATTCACTTATAGTAAGTCAGTACAAAACGCTCTGGAATACAGCGGTTGTACATCGAAAACAGTCTGGAGTTGACCCACGGATTTAAACAGGCTCGGTATGTATAGCAGAATCACTCTTGTTTGGATACCGAGCCACTCAAACTATTTGGGCAATGAAGAGGCCGATCGGCTGGCGTTTGCAGTGGCTGCGCTTCCTCTGGAAGCCCCGGAACTATTCATTGGAAGAGCACATGACGTGGCTTAGCGGACGATAACAGGCAGCATGAACTCAAGACTGGAGTATTTCTAGATGAGCCATCTGGCCTGAAACATTCGAAGGTGTTCCTTGGATAGCTTCGAACCAAAAGATGGCGAATCTAGCGCTAGATCTGGATAGGGCCAAACTCAAAAGATTTGTCTGAATTATGACAGATCACTGCAGGCTGAAATTGCATTTGCACAAATTCGGTCTGGCTGAAGAAGATTAATACAGACTGTGTCTTGAGGACACTGAAACATCCATGCACATCGTCTCAGAGTGCCCAGCGTTAAGTCGCATCAGATTCGAGGTCTTTGGTCAGGTTTTTATAGCCCACTGCGAACTGAAAAAATTACCCCCGAACAAGATAATCGGTTTTATCCAAAAACTGGATCTCGTCAGGGAAATATAAATTAGGGGTGAACCTCAAAAGTCCGTGCGGACGCAGTGGTAAGGTGGACAGACACTATAAATATAATAATTTTTACTGAAAAAACAGTGAAAAGTTAGAAAATAATAGAATCTTGAATAACTCCACAACGAAAGATAGTTGGACCATACTTTATAGGAACTTTTGTGTTGTGAATTGCCTGTAGAATCAACTTGTGAAATTTGATCACAGATAACTGGGCCATCCTGTATAACATTATATATAATAGTTATCCAGTTACGTACAGATAAAACTTAGTATGCCAATACTCAACAAAAATCAAGCAATTTTTCACATTTTCAATTTAAAGTTTGAAAACAGGGCAAAAAATTTTCTTTTGACCGTCCTGTATAATTCTTCAATATCCTAAATCCTATCATTGTTAAGCCGCCTAGCAACATGTTTTCATTAAAATTCGCTCTCCGATCGACAGTTTGAACTACGTCACCATTCCTTGTGACTTATCGATAAAACGAACCTACCGACGCCCACTCGATCCCATGAAATCACGGCAGGTATGCAGACGTATAAATGATTAATTTTTTCCCGGTAGAGCGCAATTCGCCTGGCTCCAGGAATGCGTAATGTTTTACGTTTTGTTATTACTGAATTCGCATGAACCATGAATGAAACGAGATCCGGCATCGCTGAATGGGGGCCCTTTTACTACTCGCTCTATTTTCCAATCCATTGATGTTGTAGTACTTTTTGTGCTCTGCTGTTGGTCCGCGATACGACGAGCGTGGGACCCGTATTAGTTCTTTGACTCTGGCCGGGGGTTTTATTTATTGTTCTGTGGAATTTGCTGATGGACACGCTCATTAGGAAATGGATGAATGTACAGGGTGTTTTCTACGTGGGCATGTTCTTTCACGTTCTTAAGATGTTGTAAAATTGAATGAGAAGTGATAAAAGAAGGTTTTTTCTTGATGGAAGGATTAGTGCAATATTTTAAATATCCAACAGATTAATTCTGTTAAACTCCTACAGATTTAAAAAAAAATTATTCAAAAACTTTTTAGGATTAAATTAAATAAATGTCTTAGAAAACACAGTTTCGATTTAGTAGACATATAGAATTAACACTCATTACACAAAAACCAAAAGGAATAAAAGAATTCCAAGAGATATAAATTATTAATTAAAAACACTAAATAAACACTATTTTTAATTAATAATTTATATTTATTCGAATTATTTTATTCCTTTAAAATAATTTATATTATTTAAATAATTTATATTTCTTGGAATTATACTGAATTGTTTCAGCCGTTACTATTTGGTAGTTGATCATAATTAAAACAAATTGTAGAAATTATTATGTTTTACTACCAAAAAATATATATTAAATATTTTCTTGTGACTCGAGTTTCGGGAAATGAACTATCCCATCATCAGACAACTGAAGACCTAACAGTGGTACAGTGGTATTTAAACAAAAGTGATAAATATTTTGAATATTTCAACAGATTTTAGGTAACACCTAATAGTGGTACAGAGGTTTACAATCGGAGCATGATAAAAAACCGGGTTAAAAAAGAGGGGCCTTCTAACAGATATCGGAATGTCGGCAATCGACAAAGAAGGTTGTTAAACAGATGGTACCCATTTAAATATCTCAAATAATTTTTGGGATTAGCTTAGCTCCGTACAGTCATTCATTATTTTTACATTATTTTGTTGTATATCTCAAATATTTGGATTTACAAAGCTCCATACAGTCATTCATTATTTTTTACATTATTTTTATTGTGAGCGAATTTGAAAATTTCAATAATCAAGTTTCTTTTCTTTTTAATCTACATGTAAAATTTTCTTAAGATTTTCTTTTGTGGAAAGGAATGACTGTTTTCTAAATAATGAGTGGTAAAAGTTGAATTTTTGTTTACTTTTCATGAAACTCATTTTATGTTCGTGGAAAAAGGTTTTAAACAGATGTTACTTTTTAAATATCTCGAATATTTTCGATTTACATAGCTCCGTACATTCATTATTTTTACATTATTGTTATTGTGAACTAATTTGAAAATTTCAACAGGTTCTAGATAATCGAGTTTCTTTTTTTTTGATTCTACATGTAAAATTTCAGGATTATCTATTGTGGGAAAGGAATGACCGTTTTCTAGACAATGAGTGGCAAAAGTAGAATTTTGTTTATTTTTCCTGAAACTCATTTTATGTTCGTTGAACCTCGTCTTGAAGGAACGTCCTGTTTGTCCTATATATTTATTACTGCACGTAGAACAAGATACCTCATAAACTCCTGATTTGTGTATGTTTGGAGTAGGGTCCTTTGCGTTCAATAATACCGATGATAATTTGTTTTGCGTTTTGAAGGCAATATTGACATCTGATTTTGGAAAACTATTGGCCACTTTTTGACTTATGCCACCAAAGTACGATAGAGAAATGAATTTTTTATTTTCTTCAGTTTTTATGATGGGATAAATTTGGCTCATAGCTATTTTAGATAGTTTCTGTCGAATTAGATTATCTATTATATTGGGGTTGAAACCGTTGTTCGTGGCTATTGATTTTATAGTTTGGACAGCTTCGGGGTCATTTTTTGATAAGGGTAATGCGAAGGCTCTATGGATCATCGATTGAAACTCGAGACACAAGAAAGGTGTAATATATATTTTTTGGTAGTAAAACATAGTAATTTCTGCAATTTGTTTTAATTTCTTCGAATTCTTTTATTCCTTTTGGTACTGTGTAATGAGTATTAATTCTATATGTCTACTGAATTGAAACTGTGTTTTGTGAGTCATTTATTTAATTTAAATCTAAAAAATTTAAAGAAAATATAGAATATTCATCGAACTCACTCAACAAACTTCTACAGGTTCAGATACCAACATAAACTTAAGAAATATAACAAGAAAACCTCTCTCCGAAAAAAATTCTTCAAAAATATGTAGCTCACTTTCCTGCAAGGTAAATAAAAACAATCAATAAAGTATCTATTATACTTACCACATAATACACAATACTCAGACCAAGACAGAGCATTAATGATCTTCTAGTGGTTAAACAACACACTATCTATCGGGTGTTTTTTTAGAGTGATAGAACTTTCGATAGGGATAACTGCGATTTGATAGAAGGTAGAAGCCATGTTGTTTTGACATTTCTGTTCAGTAAGCATTGACAAATTATCAGGGAAAGACTCACTCCGCAACATTTACAAATTGTTGAAATCCATATTCAAAATCAGTGTTCTATTCGCCAAACTTATAGAGCACTTTGTGAAATTTATGGTTGACATAATCGTTCATCAGAGCAGCTTATTCGTCGAACTATCGATAGATTACGGACAACATTTTCTCTACCCGATGCAACAACAACAAGACAAAGAACTGTACGTACAGAAGAAAATATCGCTGCTATAAGTCATAGTGTTAATGATGATCCAGATTTGTCTATTCGTCGACGTTCACAACAAGTTGGATTCTGTGCATCCACTACATGGAAAATTTGCGTAAAGATCTTAGTCTACGCCCATACAAGATCCAAATGGTTCAAGAACTAAAACCACTTGACCATAATAAGTGTCGTTTGTTTGCTGATTGGGCCCTAGAACAGCTTGAAGTTGATCCACTTTTTTATCGTAAAATTGTGTTTAGTGATGAAGCTCATTTCTGGTTGAACGTCTTTGTAAACAAGCAAAATTGCCATATATGGAGTGAAAACTATTCTCAAGAAGTTCTGCAAGTTTCATTGCATCCCGAAAAATGCACTGTATGGTATGCTTTACACGCTGGAGGCATCATCGGGCCATATTTCTTCAAAAAAGATTGTTGAGCTAATGTTACAGTGAATGGTGCTCGTTACAGATCGATGATCAATGATTATTTGTTTCAAAATTTGGATAGTATCGACCCAGAAGTGTTTTGGTTTCAACAAGATATACCTTCACCTCATGCTGCTACCGTAACAATTGATTTATTGAAAGGAAAATTTGGCGATAACATTATTTCGAGAAATTATTCAATTAATTGGCCTTCAATATCATGCGACATAACTCCACTGGATTTTCTTTGGGGTTATGTCTAGTCATTAGTTTATGCTGATAAACCAGAAACAATAGACGCTTTGGAAGCCAACAATTCGTGTTATTGATGAAATAAGGCCTGAATTATTCGAAAAAGTGGTCCAAAATTGGTCTTGTCGAGTGCGGTTCCTCATAGCTAGTCGTGGTGGACATATGTCAGAAATTATTTTCAAAACATAAAAAATCTTTCAAATAAAAATCATTTGGCTTCAATCTTAATTTAAATGTGTTTTATTTCAATTTAAAGTACTATCACTCTAAAAAAAACACCCGATATTATTCGCATTCTATGTTCGTCCACAAAATATACACAGAGGTAGAAGAAAGTATGTTCAAGACTCAGTTACACCCAAAAAATACTTTGCGCATATGTTAAAAAACAGATTGTTATTATCATATACAGGAATAAAATAACAAGGGGGCTTTTTACTTGGTAGAAGGTTTTATTCAATATCTTAAATATCAAACAGGGTAAGTCTGTTACAGTTCGCTACAAATTAAATTACAAAATTTTAAGAAATTTATTTCAAGAATTGAATTGAATAAATGTCATAGAAACCTCTTTTCCAGTAGACATATATAATTAACATCCATTGAACAGTATTAAAACGAGATACAAATAATCTAAAGAAAATATAGAATACCGATAGCATTTACTCAACAAACTTGTAGTGGATACAGCACTGTTTCATACCGGCATTGTGAAAAACAAATTCCATCCCACAAATGCCTAACATTAGGGAAGGTGTTTTAAGAAAAATTTTCCGAAAATATACAGCACATCTTCAAAATGGCGTTTGAGACTCTCACCGATAATCGTCAGTCCTCTTTCCTGCAAGTTGAATTATTATTATTATATATTACCCTGATATTCCTAGATCTTCTGTGAAGACCTCTCTGAAGCTTTTCCAGCTTGTGCGAGTTAGGAGTTCAGTTGTGTTCAGGGTAGTAGGCTTTCTTACTGCGATCTTACGCCACTTTAGGTCTCAGCACTATTAATTTTCGACCCAGCAGTGAAATGGTGGCCAAAAACATTTTCAACTAGAAAATTTCTTTCACAGCTGAACAGGATTTGAAACCAAGACCTTTCGGTTCCGAGTTATAACTAACCACTTAGCTATCGGCACTCATAAACACCACCAATAAAAATATCTTTCTCACTTGCCGATCCAGGTCTTGAATAAAACTGGGAACACGACAGAGCACAAATGATCTCCTAGCGGTTAAACAATACATTATTCGCATTCTATGCTCGTCCACAGAATATACACAGAGGTTGAGGAAAGTAGGTTCAAAACTCAGTTATCTCCAAAAAATACGCATGTGTGAAAAACAAATTGTAATTTTCATATAGATTCAGAATAAAATAATAAAAATGTGGTTTTTACTTGATAGAATTTTTTTTTCGATATCTTAAATAGTCGTTTGATTGATTCGGTCTTCACTTAGTGGAAATTCATTTTAATTCAAAAAATATATAAGAAGCAGTATTTTAATTTGCACAAAAATGTTTATGATACAACAATTGTTTCACCACGATGTGGCTTCTTCAGGGATCCACATTGTACTGGCTGATGGTGTCCAGAGTAACAAAGTTTGAAGACAGTTAAGTACGTTGCAAAATAATAGAAAAAAACAAGTCATGAAAACAAAGGGTGTTTATTGGAGTTGGCCGCTAAAAAATGCCATTAGAGAAAGATATTCATTAATGGGGATTTGTCAACATCTGTTTGTTCATTCAAGAGGATTTTCTGGGTATTGTACCTGCTGATTTCAAGAAAATACAAAAGGATTAATCTAGAACATTTGCTTTCGACTTGGATAATTTTATAGTTATTATTGAAATTATGCCTGAATTCCTTAAGATGATTAGCATAAGTCGAATATACGGAATCCGATATTAAACTTCTTTGGTGTTCTTTGAATCTTTTTTGAATGATCTACTTGTCTGGACAATACATACTAAAGGGCAATCGTTGCTAGTCAACTTGTAGACTCCAGATTTATTCTCTTTATTTGTTCGATCCTTATTGTTTTGATGTAAATACTAAGGTTATTGATGTTTTTAAAAGCTACATTGTAATTGAAAATATTTTTGAAATGTTCAGCAATATTTTCAGATAATCCATTACCATAAGATAACGAAAAGTATTTCTGTGTATTGTCCTCTTTTATGATTGGGTACACGAGATTTAATGCCATGTTCTTTTGTTTATTGGATACCATTTTGTCTATAAGAAAGGGGTTGTAAACGTTGTTTGAAGCTATACGTTTAATAATATTTAATTCTTTGGAAAAGTTGTCTGAATTCAGAGAGATATTCAATAGTATATGAATAAAACTACGATATGCTGACATCTTTTGGTTGGTAGGGTGATTTGGTGTTTTATGTATTGTAATATCTATATGTGTGGGTTTGTGAAAAATTCTAAAATCATGTGAGGTCAAGAAAATTAATAACGTGGGTCTTTTCTTCCTCGGTTGTTAATTTGATTTTTGGAAGGAGTTTATTAATAACATTCGTGAAGATATCTAGTAGTCGGTCGGTGCCTTTCAAACAACACAAAATATCATCTATATTTCTATACCAATGAATGAAGTATTTGCTTATCAGATTTAGGTGTATTGTTGATTCTAAAATTGAACTGAGTTGATTTCCCATCATCAAACCTTTGAGAGAAATATAGATTATTCCGTTGAATTGAAAATAATTTTGTCCAAGACTTATTTTGAGGCAATCAAGAATGTTTAAATAGTACCTACCCTTAACTTCAATACATTTGTTAGATCGAGAAATAAGGTTCTCTAAACCTTGTGGAAATTATTCTGCCGGTTTCTCCCCAAAATAAGTATCAATTGTTATATTCATCGTCAGAAAATCGCTTTCCACGAAGATATTTTTTCACATTTGGGAATAAGTAGTAATCACTGAAGGCCAAGTCTGGACTGTACGGAGCACAAGTAATTTCTTCGAAACCATATTCCCGCACATCAGCCTTCGCTACACGGGCCTTGTGAATCGGCGCGTTGTCGTGAAGTAGCAACAACCCCGCTGTCAGTTTTCCTCGCCTTTTTCCTTTAATTGCTTCTCTTAAATTACGCAAAATGGATTAAGGCTTAACGCTGACCCCGTGCACAATATTATTTCATGAAGCTTGGAATCATACGATCCTCGCGAAATAAACGTGCGCGTTATAATTCAACTTTTAACACCGAATATTAGATCGATGGAAAGTGGTGTTTCAAGAATATTGAGAAAAGTATGAACATTTTTCAAACGTAACTGTTAAATAAATTTTGCCCACTAATGAACCTTGTCGAGACATTCAGACCTTGAACTTTCCTTGAAATTTTCAAGCCTTTGGCTTTCCGTTTGAAATTTATCGTGTTTAGAGACGGACCGGCTGGACAAAATTATTTTTAACCTCAGATTCTTCATCACAGAGTCCAACTTGGTCACTTAAGACTATTTTCGGCTCAAAATTCGAAAATTACATTCATTTGGGTGAAAAAATATCCCGCTGTTTCCTAGAACAAGAGCGCCAAAAACACGTAACTTAAATTGTCCGGTCGGTAGGCAATAAACAGGCTAACTTCAGAACAGAAAGAGCTAGAGTATTGAAACTTTCAGGGAACGTTTGGGGTCTGAATGCTGCGGCTTAATTCATTAAAAAGCATAATCGGTTCAACAGTATCGCAGTTATTCACGGTTGGGAATTTTTCATATTTTTCCCAATATTTTCGTGGAAATCATATGAGTAGAAGAAATATTTTGTGAGGATCATAGGTGATATGAATAAGCTCGCAAAAGCTCGTGGCTTTTCACCTTTTATTCATAGTTGTCTTCTACTTATAAGGCCTATCACCACTTCCAGCTTGACGTCAATTTTTGATACTACATGTGAAAATGAAACTTTTAGAACTTGTCATATCTCTCCGTTTTCAAACGAATCTACGCGTTTTACCCTTTGTACCATGACCTCAACACGTCGTAATCTAGTGAACGGAGCAGCCGTTTAAATAAGTCATATCCAACGAGAGCCTTCGCCGTGGACTGCCACAAGCCGATCTAAAAATAAATTTCGAAGAAGTTCGTTCCATCACGGTTTATGAATCATTAAATTTGAACCTCTGTACAGATGAACATGAGCGTACAATATGTGTGAAATGAAATTCCCAACAGAGGAAATATCTTGTTGCCGATTCATATTGCTTTTTAGTTTCGCGACTTGGTCATGTTCAGCTCGGATCGTGGTCTCGTTATGGGATTAAAAACCCCCTTCCGCTCTTAGAGCTCGAAAAAACGAGTACTGAAATAGTATCGTCCTTCGACAGCGATGAATGAAGGCGGTAAGGGAAGTCGGCAAAAACTTCGGAATCCCGTACTAGAATTGCTATTTTTTTGGGTTCCAGACCGCAAATAGCCTCGCGTGAAATGAACAAAGCGTGAATGAAACTCCAACATGTGGTTTCTAAGATGATACTGTCGTAATAACTAGATCTAATCAGGAAGTTTCGAGAACGAAAAAAAATCAGTCTGAGAACAACTCTGAAAAATTCGAGAAAAGAACTGAAGTGAAGTCAAGAATTTTTTTCACGCTTGTTCAGGAGTGCAATTTCCCTGAAAATATTGCATTTGTGAATTAATTCTCAAAGAAGCAGCTTCAATTGCAAAATTACAGAATTGTGTGTTCTGTAATCCGAAAGTCAAATAAGTGGGTTTTCTTACAATTTTAGAACTGTTCTCCCGAAGAAAGGAAAAGTTTCATGAAAATGAAATATATATGGTTGAACGGCTCTATTGATCTTTCTTTCTTCTATTCGCATCATTATACAGGGTCCTGCAATATTGCATTGTGCTTCCATAGGTGCTGAACCAGATATCTTAGAAATTTCCTTCGAAAGCAAGGTCCTCGTACTTCTATTTCTGCATCTCAGGATATTATTTTATAATATATAGATGTTTCCAAAGAATTATTCAATAAATAGGTGATTTCTCACATGGATGACCCTGCATATTTTCAAATAGTTTCTACGGCCTTCAATATCTCTATTATGACGCAAAATATTAGAGATATTTCCCACAGGTACAGATCTTATTCAGAGAAAATTGCAAAGAGTTGATGGACTAATGCTTTTTAATCATTTTGTCAATGATTTCAGTTCTATAGCCATTGTTCAACACTATAGTTTTAATTATATTGACTTGAATATCATAGATGAAAATATTAAATTCACAATAGAAATAGAAAAAATTCTTCAATCAACTTCTTAGATTTAATATAAATCATAGTAATAATAAGTTGGAATTAGACATTTTTAGTAAACCTACTGATACTTTAATCCATTCAGAATCCAATGAGTCATGGCAAATTAAAATATCAACATTCCATAGTTTCATTCATAGACTTTCGAGCATCCCGTTGCACGAAGTCAATTTCTGAAAAGAAGTCAATATAATTAAAACTATAGCGGTGAACAATGGCTATAGAACTGAAATCGTTGACAAAATGATTAAAACAAAACTTACCACAATATTTAAAAAAAAATTATATCAATATAAATGATCCTTATGAAGAAAAAAAAATATAGTTTACAATGGCTTTCAACAATAGGCTCCCTAATGGTCTTCATAAAATGGAAATTAATTCTTTAGCAGTAAATATAAATAATTTAGCTAAGGTGATGGTGAGCAATAAGGAAAAGAACCCCAACTCTTCCGAATCAGGGATTTATCAAATTAAAGGAAATGTTTATTATGCTACATATATAGGACAGACAGGCCAGAAATCAATTAGTTTTGCAGAACATTGTATAGAAAATAATATTTTTTTAAGAGAAAGAGGTTCCTTTACTACATTATGTTAAAAAGAGTGAATTGATGGACTATTTGGAGATTCTTTCAATCAAAAAAGCCATTGAAAGAAAGAAGAATTCAACAAATTCCGAAATACTCAGTTGACCTAAGTGTATTTAAGTCTAATTTTTCGTTATTAAATTTTGTTGTATTCATTTATCTCTAGTGACTCTAACAAGTTTAAGGCATAATTTTTACTATCTATATGTAAAATTTCAAAAGTATGATTGAAAAAATGTCCCGTTTCTAACAAAACTTTCGAATATGTGGAATTACTTTGTTTATTGAGGAAACTCTTCAAATGTTCACCGAATCTTTGTTGGAAAGTTCTTCCAGTCTGTCCTATGTAAAGTTTTTGGCCAACGTCACAGGTTAACTTAGAAACTACAGATTTATCATCTTTATGTATAATGTCCTTATTATTTTCAATAAATTTACTCAGGTTTCAATAAATTTTGAAGTATGTAGTAATTTTCTCAGAAATATCTTCAGTATATTTGAAGGAAACTTATTTAAAATTTTTTTTTGTATTGGGATATACCATATTTAAAGCTATTTTATTATTTTATTCATCAACTATTTATCTATCAGTGTAGCATCATAGTCATTATAGCTATTTGTCTAATGATGAGTTCTAAATTATCATTTTCTCGATTCATGGGTATATTAACTAATCTGTGCATCATACAATTAAATGCTGATAATTTTTGGTTTATAGGATGATTTGATTTATTGTGTATAATAGCATCAGTATATGATAGTTTATGAAATATTGAAAATTCGTATAAAGTATTTATTCTGGTAACTGTTAAAACAAGAAAATTATTAGAGTTATTATGTTCGGTTTCCATAGTAAATAATATTGAAGGATGTATTTTTTTGTTCATAAAAATGAACAAAAGGTTTTTTTTTAATGTATCTGTACTTATAAAGTACCAATATAAGAAATATTTCATAAGGGGATTCTGGTGAATTTTAGATTCAATATTGACTTGAAGGATTTCCCATAATCAAACCTTTTTCGGATTTATATAAATCCAAATGCTAAAAAGTTTACATTTGAAGAGTTTCGTCAGTAACAAAAGTAATTCAAAATATTCGAACCATCTGTTAGAAACAGGATATATCTTTAACCATAATTTTGTAATTTTACATAAAAAAAAGTAAAAGTTATGCCTTGAACCTGTTAGAGTCTCTGGGGTTAAGTAAATACAACAAAATCGGAATAGTACATAATGAACAATTAAACCTAAATAACTCTCTCCTGTTAAATACATTCACATGAACTGGAATTTCCAGAGAGTCCTTTTTTTGAGTTTTAGTGCTCTATCAAATATTTTTTTGTACCTACTCTAGTATAAATAGAAGCAGATTTCGAAAGCAAATTTGGTTATTCAAAAATATGAGATATTACACCTACCTGGAGATGCTTAAGGATCCTTGTTTTATAATAACAACAAAATTTATGAAAATTAGAATAACCTTATTTAATATTATCAGCTATTATCTGTAATAAAATTAAGAAGTCATCAATATTATATATAATTTCGATGGTCTTTTGAAATGATAAATTCTCGGTTCCTTTTGAAATAATGTATAATACATTATGCATAATACACTTTATGTACAATACATTATGAGTGTCAACATTTATCACTCCAATATTCCTCATTCTTGCTTCATTCATACGTTCAACCCAATTGATTAAAAAGAAAAATAGCCCTAAAATTCAGTTATTACATTTGGTCTGGCCGTTCAAATCGGTCCATTTACCGGCTCTTGCCGTAATATCTACCTGGCTTGCCGTCCAATATATCAAGCTATAATACAAGCTAATGCCATACCATAATGTGGAAGTTACCACCGAGAGGTTAACAAAGTAGGAACGGAATTCTTCTCAGGAATAGTAATTACTGAGCGCACCACCGAAATTGGCCTGTGATCTTCGCCGTTGAAGAATTTTTATGGTTTATTATTATATCGAAGGTTGATCGATCTCGGGACGATCTGTAGATTCGCTTTTTGGGATCAGAATGTGGACGCGAATGTTCGAGGTGCTGGTGAAGGAGAAACAACCTTGGGTCTCAGCTGATGGTCGAACGGTCGGCAGGAAGATGGTCAAATTCAAGCCCAAATACACCGAATTAAAACTCTTCGCGAACTATATAACGTTCTGGCCCATAATATTTGAATTAACATCGGAAAAATTGAAACAGTTACAATTTTCATTTACCTATTAGGAGTATAAACGAGTTCGGGCGGTTTTGGTCGAAAAATGTGAAAAATTGGTTATACATTCAAAGTTCAAATAATTGTCTGTCGCTGGCTACTATTTTTTTCTATTTTTCTTGCAATTGATGAATCCCATCACGAAAAAAAGCCGGCTTTTTGTCCGCTATCTTTGCGTCGATCCATTTGTTGACTTTATCGTAATTGGAGAAGTGCTGATTGGCCAGGCCATGTTGCATAGATCGGAAGATATGGTAATCGGAAGGAGCAATGCTTTATGGCGGTTGGGATACACAATGCTCGGCTCAAACGCATCAATTGTCGTCGGCACACCTCCCCTTTAATCATTTCGTTCGATTTTAGTAGCTCATAATACACCGTACCCAGCTGGTTTCACGAAATACATGATCTTCTAGTCATGAATATCCATACGTTGCCTGGCGTTTTGAAATATAATAATGGGCCCACCTTTCATCACCAGTCATACTTTGATGCAAAAACCCCTTCTTTTTTTGCCGTTGGAGCAATTTTTCACATGTGAAAAATACGTCTGGCGTCTTTCGGGTTCAGTTCACACGGCACCCAATTTCTTACTTCTCGGTAGAACTGTAGATGAAATATCGATACGTCGAAATATCGATATTATCATTTAGAAATATACCTATTTATTACCAATACTTTTTTGGGCGATATATCGATAGTTCGATATTGAAATATAGATATCGACTGTCGATATATGTTTAAAAAAAGTTTTTATTTTTCACTTATCACTTGTTAATATCTCTTTCCCTACTTAGTCCTCTACAACTTCCTCTGGTGTTGGGTTCAGAAAAAAAGGGTGGGATATTTTAACCTGTTTGTTTTTCAATAGATTTTTGCTGAATTCCGGATTGGTGGTAAACCCAGTCAACTTTTTTGCAATAGATGAAAAATAGCTATTGAAGGTTTCTTCTGAAAGTGATGACGGATACGATTTCCCTGTCATACTTTCTGTTTTACAGTTTATGATATGCCATATGGCACGACTTTTATTTTTGCACGTTCACGAATTTGGAATTTTCTAATATACTGATATTGCTTATGAAATTTGAATTTCGAAGCAGATTTAATGTGTCAGTCTTCTACAATTTTAATTAAAAAAAAAATCATTCAAAAAACTTTTAGAATTAAATTAATCACTTATAAGCACGGCTTATATTTAATAGACGTATAAAATCAAAACTCAATATACGATATCAAATGGAATAAATAAACCAACAAATATAAATTGTCAAGTAAAATTAATAAATAAATATTTGAAGGAGACAAATTTTGTTTCTTATCTTACCATTATGAACACCAATTCCTTTTCAAAAACATGAAACACAAATCAAGGACTTCTCAAAAAATATAATTCACTTGAAATATTCAATATATTTAAATAAGTTAATTCAAAAATCTCTCAAAACATGCACTATATCTTCAAAAAGCAACTAGACTTCGGATAATCTCTTCATCGGCCCTAAATCATATTTAAAAATCAAAATCAACCAACAATAAATATAACTTACCCCAAAGTGGTGACTAGATCATTGCTTTAACAATTAACTTTAAACTCAAGATATTCTATGTTCGTCACAAAAATCACAGAAAACTGTTAGGTATTATATAAGGTTTTCTTTAAACCACTAATATTCCATAATGAGATTTTATTTAAGCCTAAATGTAATTATATATCATAAATAAAATAAAACAGAAAAAGGCTTTTTACTTGATAGAAGGGATATAACAAAATCTGAATATTAAAACAGATTCAATCTGTCAGTCTTCTACAATTTTAATTAAAAAAAAAAAAAATTTTATTGAAAAAACTTTTAGAATTAAATTAATGTCTTATAAGCACGGCTTATATTCAATAGATGTATAAAATCAAAACTCAATAAACAATATCAAATGGAATTAATAACGAACAAATATAAATTGTCAATTAAAATTAATAAATAAATATTTGAAGGAGACAAAATTTTTGTTTCTGATCTTATCATTATGAACACCAATTCTTTTTCAAAAACATAAAGCACAACTTAACCATTATGAGCACCGGTATTCCCTTTCAAAAATTTAAAACAATGATATAAGCAATGATCCAGTCACCACTTTGAGGTAAGTTATATTTATTGTTGGTTGATTTTGATTTTCAAATATGATTTAGGGCCGATGAAGATATTATCGGAAGTCTAATTGTTTTTTGAAGATATAGTGCATGTTTTGAGAGATTTTTGAATTATCTTATTTTAATATTTTGAATAAGATTCGTATTTCAAATAAATTATATTTTTTGAAAAGTGCTTGAATTGTGCTTCATATTTTTGAAAAGGAATTGGTGTTCATAATGGTCAGATCAGAAACAAAATTTGTCTCCTTCAAATATTTATTTATTAATTTTAATTGACCATTTTAATCGGTGGTTTATTTATTCCATTTCATATTTTATATTGAGTTTTGATTTTATACGTCTATTAAATATTAGCCGTGCTTATAAGGCATTAATTTAATTCTGAGTTTTTTGAATAAAATTTTTTTTTTCAAAATTGATATTGTGGAAGACTGACAGATTAAATCTGTTCTGATATTCGAATTTTGTTATATCCCTTCTATCAAGTGAAAAGCCTTTTTTCTATTTTATTGCTTATGAGTTCTTTGTATTGTTCTTTCTATCCCATATATAAGTCATTTGAATTTTCATATTTTTTCACATCATATATTGTGTAGGTTGCATCCAGCTTTTTTGAAATCCACTATTTCTGCTTTATTCTAAAATTTTTACTTTCCTTTCAGGAAAACACTGATTGAAACAATGCGTTACGGTTTAGTGGACATTTCTAGAAGAATCTTTGGCTGAGTTCGTGCGAATACTATCCCAATTCACGTTTCTTAATTGTTGATGACAAACGTTATTATTTTCTTTATTTAGTGTGCGAATCGTTTTGAATTTTTGTTTTTCAGGGGACATTTCCAGGTATATTTCCAATATCTGTTCCATATTCCATATGATCTGACAAGTAATAATCACTGGTCGACAAGATTTTTGTGACACAAAGCAGATCTTTATTGTTTTGATGTAAATACTCATCTAATAATAGAAAAAATATTCCTCAAGCCCTTACACGTACTACTTTTCAATAGCTCAATTAGACCATTTTTCATTAGCAAGTAGTAAATTTTATGAAGGGATGGTTAAAATGGATGCATTTTATAACAGGAAAAATACCTAAGATGTGTTGTTTATAAAATTAGACATGAAATTAAGATTAAAAATCAGTCTTCTGTTGAGTTTCGAAGTAAGTGCTTCTCTGTGTGTAGATGAGAACGAATTTTAAGGAGGAAAATGTCGAGACAGACAGTTGCAAAATCTATCCTGACAATTTTTTTATTTGTGGGAAATTTATAGTAAAATCACAAGCCAGGCCATTTTCCGAAAATGTTAAAAAAAGCCTACTATCAACATTTTGGTCTTTTAATTAATTAGAGATGAAAACAAGCAGTGGGCTCGCCATGTGTGCTGTAATAGTTGTAGTGTATCACTGGTGCAGTGGATGAATGGGAAGAGAAAAAGCATGCCTTCTGCAGTACCTATTGTATGGCGAAAACCCACTAACCATTAAGAAGATTGCTATTTTAGCATGACAAAGACTGACGGTTATTGCAAAAAGGGATTGCACAAGATCGACCATCAAAATTTGCAGTCTGTAATATGACCTGTTCCTCACAATTCAGATTTACCAGTGCCGATCGCACCTTTAGATCCACAAGATATTGGAGACAACTCACCATCAGGCAGCTCCTAAGAACTGTGCACCAACCCTATTTTTACTCCAGTTCCCAGTTCCAGCGAGTCACATTTAATTGATCAAAGTGAATTAAACGATTTAGTACGTGATGTGAGGTTAACAAAGCAATAGTCAGAACTTCTTGGTTTCCATCTTAAGGAATAGAACTCACTAGGCAACGAAACGAAAATTACGAATTTCAGAAAAAGAAATGCTCCGTTTTCTGCATTCTACAGTATGGAAAACTCGTTGTGTGCATGTACTGATATTAATGGTTTAATGCAGGAACTTGATATTGAGCATCCCCATCTGAGTGGCGTTTATTAATAGATCTGTCTAAATATCAGGTGGGTGTTTTTTTTAGAGTGGTAGAACTTTCGATAGGGATAACTGTGATTTAACAGAAGGTAGAAACCATGTTGTTTTGACATTTCTGTTCAGTAAGCATTGACAAATTATCATGGAAAGACTCACGCCGCAACAACGTTTACAAATTGATGAAATTCATAT
Organism: Megalocaria dilatata; assembly: GCA_034642435.1. Taxonomy (NCBI): domain Eukaryota; kingdom Metazoa; phylum Arthropoda; class Insecta; order Coleoptera; family Coccinellidae; genus Megalocaria; species Megalocaria dilatata. The sequence goes on along the minus strand of CM067858.1, from coordinate 24,236,690 downwards.
TCAAAATCAGTGTTCTAATCGCCAAACTCATAGAGCACTTCGTGAAATTTATAGTTTATATAATGGTCCATCAGAGCAATTTATTCGTCGAACCATCTATAGATTTTGGACAACATTTTCTCTACTCGATGCAACAACAATAACAAGACAAATAACTGTACGTACAGAAGAAAATATCGCTGCTCTAAGTCATAGTGTTAATGATGATCCAGATTTTGTCTATTCGTCGACGTTCACAACAAGTTGGACTCTGTGCATCCACCACATGGAAAATTTTGCGTAAAAATCTTGGTCTACACCCATACAAGATCCAACTGGTTCAAGATCTAAAGCCACTTGACCAGAATAAGAGTCGTTTGTTTGCTGAGTGGGCCCTAGAACAGCTTGAAGTTGATCCACTTTTTTATCGTAAAATTGTGTTTTTTTTCCATTGCATCCTGAAAAATGCACTGTATGGTGTGCTTTACACGCTGGAGGTATCATCAGTCCATACATAATGTTACAGTGAATGGTGCTCGTTACAGATCGATGATCAATGATTATTTGTTTCAAAATTTGAATGGTATCGACCCAGAAATGTTCTGGTGCCCACAAGATAGTGCTACATGCTGCTACCGTAACAACTGATTTATAGAAAGAAAAATTTGGCGATAACATTATTTCGAGAAATGGTCGAATAAATTGGCCTCCAAGATCATGCGACATAACTCCACTGGATTATTTTCTTTGGGGTTATGTCAAGTAATTGGTTTATGCTGATAAACCAGAAACAATAGACGCTTTGGAAGTCAACATGACTCGTGTTATGGATGAAATATGGCCCGAATTACTCGAAAGTGTGGTCCAAAATTGGTCTGGTCGATTGCGGTTCCTCAGAGCCAGTCGTCGTGGACATATGCCGGAAATTATTTTTAAAACATAAATGTCATAAAATTATCTTTTAAATAAAAAAAATTGGCTTCAATCTTAATTTAAATGTGTTGTACTTCAATTTAAAGTTCTATCACTCTACAAAAAAACACTCGAAACATTTTAAAAGCTGTTTTATTTTATAATGGAAATTTACAAACCTCTATATCCATTCAGTGACGATGAAAAAAAGTTCTGAAAATATGTGCACTTTTTTGGATAAAATAAACTTCAACACGTATAAATAGCAGATATGCGTGGACTTACAAGTTATAAGGTATTTCAGTGCGACTTCAGGGAGGATTTACAAAATTTTTCTGTTTTTTTTTTGTCTATGAGACAGTGCAGTAAATCAGAATTACATAACAAAAATTTGGTCAGATAGAAGTGTTTTTCAACCGGGATCTTAAAATGTTAAATTTAGAGCTGTTGTTGTCCTTCTGCCTCATCTTCACATTAAACTTGGACTGATGAAAAGCTTTGTAAAGGCTATGAATAAAGATGATGGTGGATTCAAATAGTTAAAACAAGTTTTTCCCTAGTTAAGTGATGCCAACTTAAAGGAAGGCTTTTTTATTGGACCTCGAATCAGAAAATTGCTGCACGACGTTAATTTTACAGAGAAGTTTACCAGGTAGGAACTCAGAGCATGGAACTCATTTGTTAGTGTAGTAAGAGAATTTTTGATCAACAATAGGGATGCAAACTACCAACAGTTAGTTAATGATCTATTAGATGCCTACAAATAGCTTGGTGTCCGAATATCATTAAAATTTCATTTCCTCTATTCACAACTGTCATTTTGTTCTGAAAATTTTAAAGCTGTCAGTGACGAACAGGGTGAAAGATTCCACCAAGGTATTAGGACAATGGAAATTCGCTATCAAGGACGATGGGATCCAGCCATGATGGGTGATTGCTGCTGGTTTTTGAGGAGAGAAGATATGACTCCATATAAAAGGAAAAAATTGAATTTAATTAGTACACCAGAATCCAAAATTATTTTAATAAATTAAACTTCAAAACTGCTTTCCCAGGATTCCTAATCTAGGAAATATTTATTCAAGGCAAAACAAAAACAAAATAATTTTAGAGGTTCGGGAGTATACAGAATTGTTATTAATTGCAATGCTACCAACATGGGTCAAAACTCTGAAACGAGATTGAAGCAGCATCTGACTTCTACAGAAAAAAGGTCGATCGGTTTTGAATATATTAAAAGTGACAATCACCATATAGATAGTAACCACATCAAGATCCTCCATAGATGTCGTGAGGGATTAAAAATTAATTAAATTACAACTGAAATGTAACATATTCCCACTCAATCCTACTTCTACAAAAAAAAGGTAAAAAAATCAGGTTTTTTCCATTTTTCTCTGAAGCGGTGAGTTTTATCGTAAAACTACCTAAAACTACATCGTGGAGTGTACCTGCTTGGGAAAACCATATTAAAAAATGCGCTAAGTACATCACCTCATGCGCGGCGCGGAAATGTGTGCATATTATGAGAAATATGAATTCTTTAACTTTTAAGACAGCGATATCTCATGAATGGTGATTCTTACGAAATCGCGTTCTATGATTTACAGCTTTTATCTGATCTATTTTTACGACAGAACTTACAGTTCCCAATAAAAATGGAAAAAACCTTATTTTTCTTACATTTGACCAATAAATTTTTTTCTCTGGACATTAATGATTTATTGGTATCATGTTTTAGCGAATTTGTCACAGATTCGATGATTAGTAAACACATTTGGACACTTACCTGTAGGATGGCCATTTATGTTTTAACCAAAGGAAAGTTTCTTTATGATAACAAAACGTCTTTGAAACCTTTGTTTTGACAAAGTGAATTGTCCAATACTAAACGTAACTTGTAACATATCTACCATTGTAAATGTGGTTACCATAAAAACTTATTGTCCCGTAACCAAATGAATGCTTTTAAGATCAAAATACTTCAATGTCAGTTTCAATTATAGCCCAAAAAGCTGGTATCGAGATTTCGATCAGGTAAAATCCTTTCGCAAGTCACGAGCTTCTTCAACGTTCAGAGTCGACTTCGCCGTTCAAGAATCTAGATGCATTATGTATTTATTCAGTTGGGCTGATATCGAAGCCATCCTGTATCTTCAAGTAACGTAATGAGCGATAATAACATCCTGAATAAATCATTCTGTAATCGCCAGACGACATAACGAAAGGGTGTGAAAGAGTGAGAATTGAAGGAAAAATATGAGTTTATAGGGGGCTATTTGCTCAGACTGAAGCAAATAAAGAAAACGCCAGCGCACGTCGTTTCATTCAGAGTTGAGGCATCCCATTATTATGGGGACGTAAAGCCCCTAAATATTTACTGTTAACCGTCAACTCGAGCCTGGGAGTGTGTGTGTATGTTGACAAAAATGAATGAAACCGAGGACGGCTTCCAAGAAATGATTTCTGAAGTCGCATTCCTTTACGAGCTCTGGTTTGTCTAGTTTAACCCGAAACACGAAGTTGTGGACGTGGAGAAAAAGCTCTTAGAGACTTCGGCTATTCAATATTCGGTTAGGGGAAATTTGAGTTAATTTTCTGAGTATTATATAATGAAAAACCCTGGCTGCAAAATCTGTTATCTGGGAATGATTAGTTAGTAGTTTTATTCAATATGAAGAATTCGGTAAATAAAATAATAAATATTTGAATAATTTTATATACCTTCTATCAAGTATGAACCTCCATTTATTTTATTTTATTCATAAAATAGTAAAGACTATTTCCATAATTCATTAATTAACGACATCTCCTTTGCCAACTTCTTGCTTCTTCAAATTTAAATTTTGAACTATCACTGATAATTACACCTTCACTTTTTATATAGCTGAAATCTTGAAGAAAGAGGAGATACAAATAACTAACAATTTTCGGGAAAAACTGTTAGAAGAACCTATGCAAAAAAGGATACAAATTACCATAACATATATTGGGACCAATTACCGGAAATACCTCATTAAGTAAAAATATTCAACAATGGAGATCTTGCGACATCTGTTTGGTCGTTGTGGAGAATTTTAAGGTTCTTGTACCTACTAATTTTTATTGCTTTCAAAAGTGTGAGTCTGGTTCTTTTAGTTTCGTGATGTATAATTCCGTGGTTATTGGAAATATGTCCAAATTCATTCAAATGACTGATATATGTTGAGTGCGAGATGTCTGACGTTTAACCCCGCTGGTCTTAAAGTATCTATCGATTTGACCAATATCATAGGACAATCACTGCAAGTCAACTTATAGACTCCAGATTTATGAATAAAATAAAATAAATAGAGGTTTATACTTGATAGAAGGTATATAAAATTATTTAAATATTTTAATATTAGCCTTTTACATATTAATATTTAATTTCAAAAAATTATATTTAATAATTATAACTTCAGGAATTAAATTAAATTAATCTCATATAAGTACCACTTATATCAAACGACATATAGAATAAACATTCATTATTAGACATCCAAATGATATAACGAAATCCAATAAATAAAAATTGTTAACCAAAATCCTATAAATTAAATATTTTGAGTAGACAAAATTTTGTTTCTGCTCATTAATCTTATGAAAACAGATATCTTTCAAAAATGTTTAACATAATCTTAAGAATTTCATCATAAAACTATCTTAATCAGAATATTCAATATTATTGGATATCCAACTAAGTTCCTTTTTATAGAATCTCAAGATATATAAAAACATTATTAAAAAACAAGTTTTAAGAGAGACTTTGCTTCGTCAGTACTCAATTATCCTCATATTCAATAATATATTATATTATATTGTTAAAAGGTGAGAAAATATTTTTGTTGATTGATGCTATATATTATTGAATATAAATATAATTGAGTACTGACGAAGCCAAGTGTCACCTAAAACTTGTTTTTTAGTAATGTTTTTTACATATCTTGAAATTTTATAAAAAGTAACTTAGTTAGATATTCACTAATATTGAATATTCCAAGTAAGATAGTTTTATGATGAAATTCTTAGGATTATGTTGAACATTTTTGAAAGATATCTGTTTTCATAAGATTGATGCGCAGAAACAAAATTTTGTCTACTCAAAATATTTAAGTTATAGGATTTTTTTACCAATTTATATTTATTTATTCAGGAAGGATTGTTCTATTTCTTTTTGAAGACCATAAAATTTTTCTCGAGTGATGTCTTCAAAACTGACTCCAAACTCCAAATAGGCGGATATCGTTTTTATTTCATGAAACATTTGAGAAATATTCATATATTTCATCGTCTTCATCTGAAGATTCGTGCTCGCCTTTTGATGTGTTATCATTTGATTTTACAGAGAGGGCGATTTCAGGATCCAAAGACTAATCCACGCTTTAATTGACTCGTTATTCCTTGTCGCTAATATGCCGGTTGATCAGGTTGCTTCTTTTTGGCCAATCAAATAAACTAAGCGAATTCTCTTGGAAATTTTCATCATTGAGCCTTAACCATTGTGCTGAAGGAATTTTATCACTTTCCTCTATTAATTGTAGGATAAAAACCTGCGTGTCTATAACAATTAATTATGATTTTTGAAGAAATGAGGTTCCACGCTCTATTCAAAGCTAGTATAGCATCAAGAAGGGGAAATTTAAATTCTTCGCCATTGTCTAAGTGGGAAATCAAATAACTCAGAAATATTTTTTATAATGAGATTTCAAACATGCTATAATCCCTTGGTCCATTAGCTGTAAAATTGCGGTTGTATTTGACTGCTGACAATTGTCAACAAGGAGGATTATATTTCTCTTCTTTTTATGTAAATGAAAATCCCATTTTCTGATTTCAATCTCAAAAATCTCGGATGTGATCCAAGATTTCTTATTGAATGTATAATTAACAGGTAAATTTTTACAAGACTTGAAACATTTAGGTGTTCTTGATTTTCCTAAAACCAATAATTTTTTTTTCCTTGCCAGACATGATGGCGCAAACTAACACTGTAATTCTGTCTTTATTTTTCTTGTCCCCACAACATTTTTCGTTATGAAGTTTGAGAGTATGTAGATTATTTGGCATGAGCTTGAAAGAAATTCCAGTCTCATCAGCGTTGAAAATGTCATCATTAGAATAATTCTTCCTAATGTCGGGCCAGATATTCAATCAATCACCTATACTTTCAATTGAAGCAGATTCTCCATCCATTTTACTTGGAATTATTTGGTATCTTATTTTGTATCGATGTATCCAGCTTTTAGAACAGGATACATTTTCATAATCAGGGGAAAATAGTCTGAAAAAATATTCTGCAACATCAGGCCCCTAATTGGTACGTGTTCAATCCTTTTTTGTTTGAACCAATCTAGCAATACTTTCTCAATTCCTGTATTGACGGGTTTCCTAATTATCTTCATTTTAGAGATGTTGGAATTCATCATATTCTGCAGTTTGGCACTATTTTTTCAGATAGTAGAGACAGTTGAACTGGACAATCCAAATTTTCAGCAAACATCTGCATTAGATTCACCATTCGCCAACTTATTTATCATTTGATTCCTTTTTTTAGTGTAAGAGCTCTCCTCGACATTTTCGTACAGATACTCGGACAGTATCACTCTAAATGAAATACTGGAACAAACTGAACCAATAAATGAGATATAGACCAAATTTGGACAAGTCCGCACAAGTTTCACGTATGAGTACGTTATAGGCAAAGTTACTCCGTCGACGTCATGATATGATCTCGTTGTAAACGAAGCAATTCTATCAAATTTGTAAAAATAATGTTCTTAATATCCGATTTCTCGTTATAACCGAACTCGTTATATCCGACTTGGAAATACATTGAATTAAATGGAGGTCGATTTGTACCTACAGAAGTTGTTCGCTAAAACCGAGTTTTCATTAAATGTCACACTCGTTATAGGTGTATTGTACTTGGTTATATTATCTGAAATGTATCTTTTAGTCAAATCTTTTGTAACTGAATAAACTGAATTAAATGCAAATATTTGATGGATTCGGTATTACTAGATGGAAATCATTTCATTAATAATCTACACCCGTCCATCAAATTCCCCTATGTAGAAGCGAAGAATCGAAGTATCAATTTCCTAGACTTAAATATCGCAAGATTAAATAATTCACATGAATAAACCATATTTCACAAACCTGCACACATAGATCGCCAAACGTAAAACTTCTAATCATCCCTTCAATCAAAAAATGTCATCCATAGATTCCTAAGAATACCGATAAACTACAGAATTTTTCTGAAGAGCTCCATATAATCCAACAAATAACATTTAACAATGGTCAACAACCCTTATAGATAAAATTATGAAAAATAAACAGAAAAAGATACCATTAACTCACATTTATACTACCACAAAAGACCCCATGCCAAGAAATTCATACAAATTTCATATACTACGGATATTATAAATAGAATATCCGTAGACATTGCCAATTATTTTAGGAAAAATTTTAATTCCACAGCAGCTTCACAATCATTAATAACAGAAAAAATACATTAAAAATAATAAGGATAAATCAAACAGAGATAATAAATCGGGAGTCTATAAGTTAACTTGTGAGATAAAATAAATGGAGGTTTATATTTGATAGAAGGTATATAAAATTTTTTAAATATTTTAATATTAACAGATATATTCTGTTAGCCTTGTACATATTTAATTTCAAAAAATTATATTCAATATTATAACTTCAGGAATTAAATTAATATCATATAAGCACCGCTTATATCAAACGATATATAAAATAAAATAAACATTCATTATAAGACATCCAAATGAATATAAGAAAACCAAATGTTAATTTCCGCTATTTTATTGATTTACAAGACAATTGTTTGTACGTAATCCGTTAGGAACTTTAGAGATCAATATATATGATAAAAGACAAATTTTATTGAATAATCAAATAGATTTAAACAGATCTCCCCTACTTAATATTTTTCATTAATTGTAAACCATCTCTTTCCACCCCTCTATTTTTTGTACCAGAGCTGTGTATTTAAGGTCATGTTTTGCATTGTATACCTCAATTTAAATACTCACCTGATGAAGTCATGGTATGACGAAACAATTGTTGTGTAAATCAATAAAATAGCGGAAGTTAACATTTGTTTTTCTTATATTGTAGATGAATTTCCGTCAAGTAAAAACCGAGACAATCAAAAACATCCAAATGAGATAGCAAAATCCAATAATTATAAATTATTAACAAAAATCCTATAAACTGAATATTTTGAGTAGACAAAATTTTGTTTCTGCTCATCCCTCTTATGAAAACAGATATCTTTAAAAAATGTTTAACATAATCCTGAGAATTTCATTATAAAACTAACTTACTTAGAATATTCAATATTATTGAATATTTAATTAAGTTACTTTCCAGAAAATCTCAAGATATGTAAAAACATTACTAAAAAACACGTTTTAAGAGAGACTTTGTTCGTCAGTACCCAATCACATTCAAAAAATATATCATCAATCAACAAAAATTATTTACTCACCTTGACAATCCAGAAATATCTTGGTAAATGAATACTGAACATTTAAATAGTTCTTTATACAGATGACCTTGTGCTATAACAGAGGCCGTTAAATTGCCGGTCAATCTTCAAGATCTATGGTAAACCACAGAACTATTTGTTTGAGGTCACATGGGACACCATTTAAATATTCAGTATTCATTTACCAAGATGTTTCTGGATTGTCAAGGTGAGTAAATATTTTTTGTTGATTGATATTATATTTTTTTAAATGTGATTAGGTACTGACGAGCGAAGTCTCTCTTTAAACGTGTTTTTTAGTAATGTTTTTACATATCTTGAGATTTTCTAAAAAGTAACTTAGTTAGATATTCAATAATATTGAATATTCTAAGTAAGATAGTTTTATGATGAAATTCTTGAAATTATGTTGAATATTTTTGAAAGATATCTGTTTTCATAAGAGAGATGAGCAGAAACAAAATTTTGTCTACTCAAAATATTTAATTTATATGATTTTTGTTAACAATTTATATTTATTGGATTTTGTTATCTCATTTGGATGTCTTATAATGAATGTTTATTTAATTTTATTTGTCGCTAATATTAAAATATTTAAAAAATTAACTTGTGAGGATTGCCCAAAATTTATATTGGTCAGACCGGCGGATGGTTCAATAAAAGAATCTATGAACATCAAAAGAGCTAAAATTGAACAGATTCCACATACGCTATTCATTTAATAGAATTTGAACATAATTTCAATAACGAATATGAAACTATTCATATCGAGAGAAAAGGTTCTAGATTAACATTCTTAGAATCACTTGAAATAAATCGATATAATTCCCAGAAGATTCTCCTTTACGAGCAACCGCATACCAATATGTAACTTCTATTGAATATCTTCCTGTAATTTGGAAAAACCAACGACAACCCCAATAGCTTTTATTGCCAATGATGTATCTCTTTGGACTCAATTGGAATTACCCAAATAACTGTCTTCCTAATATAAGTCCCATTTGCTGTAATACCTGTCAATACATATATAAGAACCTATGTATGTTTTCACATAGTATCAGTTCAAATGTAGAATATTATTAAAACACAATGTGGTGAAACAATTGTCGTTAAACAATAAAAAGTTTGTGGAAATTAAATTTTATTCACTACCATTTAATTCAATGCTTTTTATCCAATTTTTTGCTTAAAATTTTGTTTGAATATCAGAACAGATTTAATCTGTTAGTCTTCTACAATTTCAATTTAAAAAAAAAATTTTATTCAAAAAACTTTTAGAACTAAATTAATGTCTACAATAAGCACCGCTTATATTTAATAGACGTATTTAACCAAAAATCAATATACAATGTCAAATGGAATGAATAAACCAGCAAATATAAAAAAAGTCATTTAAAATTACTAAATAAATATTTGAAGGAGTCAAAATTTTGTTTCTAACCTTACCATAATGAACACCAATTTCTTTTCAAGTTAATCTTAAAACAAGTTTTAAGATTAACTTTGCTTCGTCAGTATTCAAATAATTCATATTCAAAAAATATAACATCAATCAACAAGAAATATTCACTTACCTTCAAACTTCTAGAGAGAGTTCTACCGAAATGGAACCTTTAAGTGTCGTGAGGAACAGTTCACTACACTCAAAAATATATCTGCGGTTTACCCTTGATCTAGAAGATTGAAAGACAATTTAACGGCCTCTGCTATAGCACAAGGACTATCTGTATAAAGAATGTTAAGGAAACCAAATAATTATATATTATGAATAAAATAACATAAAAAGAGGTTAATTCTTGATAGAAGGTATATAAAATTATATAAATATTTAAAAAAAATTTTTTTTAATTTTTTAAAAAATTTTAAAATTAGCCTTCTACATATTTAATTCCAATCTTTCAATCTTCTAGATCAAGGGTAAACCACAGATATATTTTTGAGTGTAGTGGACTGTTCCTCACGACACTTAAAGTTTCCATTTCGGTAGAACTCTCTCTAGAAGTTTGAAGGTAAGTGAATATTTCTTGTTGATTGATGTTATATTTTTTGAATATGAATTATTTGAATACTGACGAAGCAAAGTTAATCTTAAAACTTGTTTTTCGGTAATGTTTTACATATCTTGAGTTTTTATATAAGGTACCTTGGTTAGATATCCAATAATATTGAATAGTCTAAGTAAGATAGTTTTGTGATGAAATTTTTAAGATTATGTTGGATATTCTTGAAAGATATTGGTTTTCATAAGATTGATCAGCAGAAACAAAATTTTGTCTATTCAAAATATTTAATTTATAGGATTTTGGTTAATAATTTTTATTCATTGGATTTTGTTATACCATTCGGATGTCTTATAATGAATGTTCATTTTATGTCACGATATAAGTGGTACTTATACGACATTATTTTAATTTATTTTCAGAAGTTATAATCATCTTTTGGAATTAAATATGTAGAAGGCTAATTTTAAAATTTTTTAAAATTTTTAAAATATTTATATAATTGTGGAAATAGTTTAAATTTTTTCTCTAATTAAAATGAATTTCTATCAGTTCAATTTATGAAGAATTAATTCGTTATCTAGTTTGCCAGAAACCAGCTGGTAATCGAGAAAAGCCTTGTATTGTATAACTTGCTACTTCTCCAGCACAAAATCTCACGACCGGTATCAATTTCGTACAATGACGAATTAATAACTTCTTCCGGCTTCCGGGTGATCCTTTCCGGTAAGTTTTGCCGATAGAAAACCGCAGTTGCTTTCCGTTATTGCCAGCGAGCTGGAAACTCTATCGATAGGGTTATTTCGAAAGATGCACGCTGTCGCCCGGCCTCAGGAATGGAAAAATCGTATTATCGATATGATAGCGTGCATTTTTCGCGGAAGTTTCCACCAGAAAGATAAAGAATTGCACGATTCTCTATTTATAGAACGGCGATCTGTTATTGAGGTCATTCGGTCGGGAAATCATTCGTGGAAATTGCTTCGGTTTTTTGGAAAAGAATATCACTGATAGCTTTCAAACAATTTTAAAAGCACTACCTTGGTTTCTGGAGTTTCTAGGATTTCGAATGTGAAATAAATATATTTTTTTTTATATTAATTATAATTTACAAACTACGTTTTACGATATTAAGTAAATAGACAAATAACATTATTGATACTTCTTTACAATACTTCAATTGAACTCAGTTGGCCAAGTCCTACTAGTATGTTGAACGGGTTTGTTGCCATCTTATCTATAATGCTGTTTTCATGTTCTTCTACTCATAGATTTTGGTGGTATTTTCTTGAGCGTTTTCTGATTTCATCACTTACGAAGGGGATCTTCAAATCATTATGTTTTTTTTCAAATTAGAAACATACCATGGTGCATTTGATAATGAACATAATATTTTGGATTCAAGTCGCTGTATAATTTGTATATTGGAAGTCTTAGCACATCTTCATAATTGTATACCTTATGCGTCTATATTGGTTTAAGTATGGGTTTATATAGTCCGTCTAGAAATTATCTGGATTTATTATTTTTCATAATTTTAATATACTTCATTTTTGTAACATTCTAAGACAAATATAATGTATAAAATAGGTTGTGCAGATAGTCGGCTATGGCCAAAGTTGGATGATTACACTATTTGTCTAATATTGTTGAATGTCAACAGGTATACAATTTATGAAATAATGTTGCAACTAGAAAACAGAAAACAGGTAGAATATTTATAAAGAAGAGGTTTTCGAAACGTTAAAAAATTAGTGCTATTAACTAAACTGGGAAAAAGTGCTGTATATGAGACAACAAAAAGGATAAATAATGGCATGGATATGAGGCATAGACCAGTTTCAGGAAGACCGCGTAAGATTAAAGGAAACAATTTAAAACGCTTTGTTGGTCTTAGGACAGATTTGGAAATCAACGAAATATAAGTGTGTCCAGAAACGCTTTATTGGTCTTAGGACGACACAATCCGCGCCTGGGTTTTCGAAAATTGGCTAACAGATTTGGAAATCAACGAAATATAAAAGACAAGGCTACATATCAAGGAATCCAAAAAAAAAATCCCTATAACACCTTTACAGAAGGATCGAAGGATAGAATTTTGTCAACATTTTCAAGAAGATGATTTTAATAATGTCGTTGTATCTGATGAAAGTTGTTTTCAACTTGACGTAAATTACTTAAAAATCCTATCAAAACAACTTGTTACATTTAAAATTTCCACCAAAATAATGATTTGGGCAGCAATATCTCAGAGTGGGGCTACACCTCTCTATATAGTTGATGATACCATTAATAGTGAAAATGCTTCATATTCAGGGGGGTGGCGTTTTCAGCAGTAAAATGCAAGATGCCATACTTTGGCCTATACTCAAGTTTGGATGCAAGAACACCAAGTGATAACCATTTCATGGCCAGCACCAACATCAGATTTTAGTCCCATTGCAAACATATGGGGACTAATGAAGATTGAAGTTGAATGAGCAGCACCACGAAATGAAGATGATTTAATTCAGTCAGTTTTATAGTCCTGGACTACCGTTACCGAAAATTATGGAGGTTATCTAGTTTCGGGTGTACCTCGACGTTTAGTCATGTTTTTACATTTGAATGGAGATTGTATAAGTGAATAATAATAATAATAGTTCATTTGCCCATAATTAATATACAATATAAAGAAAAAAATTATTTTACAACAAAAATAAACAAATTTTTATCTAAATAAATACATGACATGGCAAACAAATAAGATGATGAACAGAGGCTCCCTAATGAATAGTTCGCCTGTTAGTTCTAACACTAAGAAACCTAAAACATTTTACTAGCCGTCCCAAAAAAGAAAAAAAATTGACAAAGAAAATATACACATATAGCAAAGCAGGATGCCCAGACAACCAAGAAAACAAAACAATTTCACCCACAATAGAAAAAAGGTGCTGCATGCTTAATTCAATCTTGAGGACAAAGTATCATAATCGATTCAAAATAATAGTCAATTTCGGGAAACTATTGTCAATTTTTGGGGAAGCACTTAAATAATACATGTCTTAAAAATGATTACAGCACTCGGCACAATTGTCAAATCCGGAAAAGCATAGCTTCTAGCAAACACTTGAAACTTCTTACTTTGGTCCAGTCACAGAATCACCAGGCAAGTATATTTGTATATGCCACTATTTATTAAATCATGTATTCGTTTTCTATCAGTATTAAAAAGCCCTTTTAGTTTTCATCATGAATGATCTGTAGCTGTTCACTAGTCTAAGCTGCAAACGTAAGAAATCAAACATCCTAGGTGCCAGAAACGACCAGCACCTTTGTACTGCTGTTTTGAGTGCTCGATGTGTCTGAAAACTGGTAAGTTTATATATTGTCAAATGGGTATGTAGTGTTGGCCGGAGTAAGATCTTTTTCTTTTTTATAAGAGCAAAAATTTTTGAGAAGTCTTACATCCAACACTCTTGGTATCTTATGAAGTTCCTCAGTGGGGAAGAGAAGGCTCTTTTCAAGTATGATCTTGAATAGCAGTCTTTGAACAATGTTGAGTATCTCCACATGAGTTCCATGAGCTGTACCCTAACCAACGTTACCATATGACAAGTGAGACTCAACTGAGTAACATTCATTTCTTTTTTTAGGTTTCTGAATATATGAAGAAGACCGCGGAGTTTTTTCGCTACATATTCACAGTGATGATCCCAACGCATATGCCTGCCAATACGAATACCAAGATACTTAATGTGTTTCTGGATGTTCAAGAATAAAGTTTTGGTTATCGACTTTGAGGGGTCCCAAATTAGGAAGTCCCGATTCATATGATGTAAATGGTAGGTAAAATGACTTCTTGATGTTCAATGTAAGTTTATTCTTTCTAAGCCTTACCGAAAGTTTCTTCAAGTCTTTTTCAGCACTAACTTTGAGGTTTTCCCATATCCAGTCCTCGCAAATCACAGCTATATCATCAGCAAAACTTATGATCCTCCCAGACACCTTCGTGTACATATCATTCATGTAGATAACGAACAGCAGTGGACCTAATATCATAAATAGAGGCTAATACTTGATAGAAGGTATATAAAATTATTTAAATATTTTAATATTAGCCTTCTGCATATCCAATAATACTGAATATTCTAAGTAAGATAGTTTTATGATGAAATTCTTAAGATTATGTTAAACATTTTTGAAAGATATTGGTTTTCATAAGATTGATCAGCAGAAACAAAATTTTCTCTATTCAAAATATTTAATTTATAGAATTTTGGTTAACAATTTTTATTTATTGGATTTTGTTATATTACTTGGATGTCTTATAATGAATGATTATTTTATATGTCGTTTGATATAAGTGGTACTTATATGACATTATTTCAATTTAATTCCTGAAGTTATAATTATTAAATATAATTTATTGAAATTAAATATGTAAAAGGCTAATATATAAATATTTAAATAATGGACCTAATATCGTTCCTTGGGGGACTCCATAGGTTAAAGCTTCCTCTCTACTACTCATTTCCTGAATTTGTACTATCTGCTTTCTATCTGTTAAGTAGCTTCTGAATAATTCTAAGGCAATTCCTCTTATACCATATTTATGCAATTTATTCAATAAAATTTCGTGGTTTACGGTATCGAATGCCTTAGATAAGTCTAGGAATACGCAAAGAAGAGGCACTTTTTTGTCTAGTCCATGATTAATGAGTTTCGTTAAATCTCTTATATCTTCCCCAGTCGACATCCCCTCTCGAAGACCGTATTGCCCTTCAGACATTATTTTATTCTTTTATTTTTTTATTCTTTGTCTCGTCATTTTCTCCAAAATTTTGGCCACATTTGAAATAAAAGTAATGGTTCTATAATTGTATATCTCTAATAAGACGAATATTTTGTTATAATTTTCTAATTCAAGAATTAAAAATATATACTGAATAATTACAATTGGGCTTTGTTTTTTCCGGATATTTTATAGACGGAATATAGATTAAAAACATATTTCAAAAAGTTAGATGAAATAAGAATACCATCCAATTTCCACACTCGCTACCAAATGGGATCCTCAGTCGTCGTTCAAGGACAAAATGAAATTGTCGATAGCGCGATTTATCGGCCCATTTGAAACAGAAAAAAGTGTATTCTTTATTCTATAAGGTTGTTTGGAAAGTAATTCCGGCTTTTGCCGACAGAGGATTTGATTGTATTTTTCGAACCCAACTTCACACTTAAGCCGCATAATCATTATATGTTTTCAGAGCTTTTATAATAGCAATGTTTGTATGTGAAAAAGTTCAATTAATTCTACGCACTAGTTTTTAGTTTTGCCCTTTTAAATATGGAGAGCAATAAGCAGAATTTCGACATATTTTACTTTTTCACCATAGAAAAGGTAGAAATGCTGTTCAAGCCCAGTGTGTGGAGAAGATGTGTTGACAGTACGCAAGTGCCAGAACAGCTTTGCAAAATTTCGATCTGGCAATTATGATGTTGAAGATGCACCACATTCCGGAAGGCCGTTTGAAGTTAATAAAGGCATTAGTTGTTGCAAATCGGCGAATAACAACACGTGAGATCGATGAGAGGTTAAATTTATCGAATTCAACTGTTTATAACAATTTGCAAGGCCTGGTTTCAACCTCGAAGTTGGATATATATAGAGCTTGTTCTCACGGAAAGAAATTTGTGTTGTCGCATTGACGTCTGTGATTCGCTTCTCAAACGTTACTAGAATGATCCATTACTCGGGACGAGAAATGGATTGTATCTAACAGTGTCAAACGAAAGAGATCATGGAGCAAAAAAGATGAACCGGCTCAAACCATTTCGAAAGCCAATATATATCAAATAAGGTGATGCTGTCTGTTTAGTGGGATTTTAAAGAAAACGTTATTTGAGCTTTAGCCGGATAACGCAACAATTAATTCGGGAGTCTGCCAGAATTAATCAACAGAAAAGGTGTAGTGTTCCACCAAGATGCGAGACCTCATACAAATTTGGTCACTCACCAAAAGCTTTTACAGCTTGAATGGAATACACTGCCAGAATATGGCATATTCTTTAGATCTGGCGCCTTCAGATTATTATTTGTTTCGGCCAAAAATCACCTGCATCAGTTTTTTACCAGCTAAGACCAAACATTCTATGGAATATGTGGAATATTGCTACTATCTGAAAGATGTCAAAAGGTGTTGACCAGAATAGCCAATATGTAATTTAATAAAATATTTATTCATTAAACGAAAATTGTCTTTCATTTTCACAAAAAAAACGAAAATAATTTCCGAAGAACTCATTATATCAAAATTTGAATATCAAAACAGATTTAATGTGTCAGTCTTCTACAAATTTAATTTCAAAAAAATGTCATTCAAAAAACTTTTAGAATTAAATTAATGTCTTGTAAGTTCAGCTTATATTTAATAGACGTATAAAATCGAAACTCAATATATATTCAATATATCAATATATTCTGTGATTTCTCTTGGATTTTAAAGTTAGTTATTCCAATATTTCAATATTTACAGATATATTCTGTTAGCCTTCTACATATTTAATTCAAAAAATTATATTTAATATTTTAACATCAGGAATGAAATTAATGTCATAGAAGCACTGCTTATATCAAACGACATATAAAATAAACATTCATTATAAGACATCCGATGAATATAAATTGTTATAATGTTATAAATTATAAATTGTTTTTTAGTAATGTTTTCACATATCTTGAGATTACCTAGTTAGATATTCAATAATATTGAATATTCTAAGTAAGATAGTTTTATGATGAAATTCTTAGGATTGTGTTGAACATTTTTGAAAGAAACAAGAAGGATGAGCAGAAACAAAATTTTGTCTCCTCAAAATATTGAATTTATAGGATTTTTGTTAACAATTTATATTTATTGGATTTTGTTATCTCATTTGGATGTCTTATAATGAATGTTTATTTTATATGTCGTTTGATATAAGCAGTGCTTATATGAAAGATTTTTGAAGTAACTTATTTAAATATTCAAATATATTAAATATTTCAAATTTTCTGAGAATTCCTTGAATTATGTTTTGTATTTTTGAAAAGGAATTAGTTTTCATAATTTTAGGATCAGAAACAATGGTTTGTCCTCTTCAAATATTTATTTATTTATTTTAATTGACAACTTATAATATATTTGTTGGTTTATTTATTCCATTTGATATTGTATATTGAGGTTTGGTTTCATACATCTATTGAATATACTACTCTGTCAAGAAAGTACCGGGAATTTTCAATTAAAACAACATTTTTACATTTAATCGTCAAAATTTATTGGGTCGCCTTCAAAATAGGCTCCATTTGCTCCAATACATATATGCCAACGGCACTTCCAATTATCGAAACATTTTTTATAGGCGCTTTCCGGGATGGACTTTAGCTCTCGCGCTGAATTTTGTTTTATGGCTTCAATCGACTCAAAACGGGTGCCACGAAGGGGCAATTTTAGTTTTGGGAAGAGGAAAAAGTCGCAGGGAGCCAAATCCGGCGGATACGGTGGTTGCTGAAGCACGTTTGTTGAGTTTTTGGCGAGAAAGTCAGTCAAAATCGTAGCTCGGTGAGAAGGCGCGTTATCGTCATGCAAAATCCATGAGTTGTTCGCCCACAAATTTGGCCGCTTCTTACGGATACGCTCACGCAAACGTTTCATAATGCCTAGGTAATACTCCTTGTTTACCGTCTGACCCTCTGGAACGAATTCGTAGTGCACCACGCCACGGATATCGAAGAAAACAATGAGCATCACCTTCATTTTCGAGCGGCTTTGGCGTGGTTTTTTCGGTTTCGGCTCATTTTTTGCCACCCATTCCGATGGCTTGTTTGCATATCGTACTCGTAGACCCAGGTCTCATCACCAGTTATAATGCGTTCCATGAATGTTGAATCGGAATTACAGCGATCCAGCATGTCTGAAGCAACCTGTTCGCGATGACGTTTTTGAAGAAAATTCAGGTCTTTCGGTACGAGTCGTGCGGCCACCTTTCTCATGCCCAAAATATCAATCAAAATCGTACGTGCGGACTCGTGGGATATCTTAAGATCATGTGCTATCTCTCTCAAGCTGGTACGACGGTTTTCCAGCACCCTTTCCTTAATTTTATCGACGTTATCTTCGATCGAAGCCGTCGATGGGCGACCACTTCACGACCGTCCTTGAAGGCTCTGTACCACTGATATGCACGAGTTTTCGATAGAGCATTATCACCAAAGGCCTTTTGCAACATTTTCAATGCATCGGCACACGAAAATTCATTTGCAACACAAAACTTTAAACAAATTCTTTGCTCAACGTAATCACCCATAGTAAAAATCGGCACGCACTCTGACATCTACTGACTTAATCAGCTGTTGCAAACACACTAGTTGACAGATCCCGCTCAAGCTGGGCATAGTAATTAAGGACAGTGGTACCAACCTAGGAAAAATAATTTTTACCTGCCTCATTGCCCCGCCAGATTTAAATCGATAATTCCCGGTACTTTCTTGACAGAATGTAGGCTGTGCTAATAAGACCAAATTCTAAACTTTAATTCTAAAAGTTTTCTGAATAAAATTTATTTGAAATTAAAATTGTAGAAGACTGATAGATTAAATCTGTTTTGATATTCAAATTTTGTTATATTCCTTTTCTCAAGTAAAAATCCTCTTCCTATTATTTTAACCCAATATATTTCGGGATCCAGTTTATTCTGAAACATGATTTTAAGTGTCTTAATCATTTCTGCCGGAAAATATTAAGCCTACAAACGGATAGAATTGAAGTTGGTCAAATCTTAAGTCTGATTAAACTCGTTTGAGAATATATTATTTGAAATTTAATACAGAGTGAGGTTATTTGCTATTATAGTCGACCACTACCTTGAAATGTACGAGATAACCTACTTAATCAGAACATATATGACAACAACATAAATTAAAGTTTTGTGAAACTTAAACCAAGTGTATTTGTTTACCTTATTATTATCCAAAATGTTTCATCAAGTGATTTGCGAGAAATCAATATATTTACTAAATGAGTATCTTTGTATAATTACTTTGAATAATTCTTCATGACAATAATGAGATGATTCATTATTCTCGAAAAAAAAAGGAATGAATATTAGGAATGATTAATAAGGGATATGGTAAAATAAAGTTTAAATGGAGACAGTGCAACATGCAATTCTAAACTCAAACAAGCCCGAATAGGTTTTGCTGATCGCGGGGACATAAGCAGCAGACATGGGCATGTTTCGAAGCTTATTGACCTCAGTCGTCAGTGCGCTGTAATTTCCAACGAACACAAACTATATTCACTCTGACCCGATTTGAAGAACTTTCTATTATTAATAATACCATAGCTCATATTCCTTGTTGATCGTATGTGGTACAGATTTTCAGCCGAATTAATCCCTTTGAATATGCACTTCTGTTTTGACATTTTGATCTATTCTTTGGGACTATAATGAAATAATTCATTTAACAAATACCATTTCTGGAAACAGCTGCAAATTTTAAACAAAGATTCATCATTAAAAAATGAAGAATGAGAAGGATGGAAACAGAATTATATATAATTTTTCTACCGACTTTCAGAAAATCTCGTTTTTCGTTGTCTAAAGAGCTTGAGCTGATGAACTGTGGTATTCTTCGATTCATCACATGGTTTTTTTTGTATTCTTCTACCTTATAAATACACCAATTTCAGGTTGTTTGGAACGACGTGCCACAATCAGATATTTTAGATTCATAGAATTTTTTGCAAATGTTATCGTTTCATTTTTTATGCAAGACTTTCTCTTGGAGCTGTACCATTTTTCAGTTTTATTGATTCCAGAAACAAATTTCTTTGTAATTGGTTACTAGAATAACGTTTATGTAAGATTTAAGTAACGTAGTTTCATTTTCCTCGTCAGGTTAAAGAATTTGACACTAATTCAATCTGAAAGTGAATCGGTCCTCATTTCCAGATACAATGTAAAATCTCACTATTTTATCATTTTTTCACCCGAAAGCATGTGAATTGTGAGCATTCGTGAGGAAATATATTTGTAATAATGTGCTGTTCTCACTATCGCATTTTTTATGGTTTCGAGTCCATGAACTTATTCATGTATAAGTTTAAGTTGAAAATTCCGTTTTCACATTTGATGTTATTTGTGGAGATCTTTTTTGGTATTGTATTTAAATAACGAAATGACATTACCCTCCAACAGTCAAATTATTTTTGAAATTTTTTCATACCAACACTTAAAATATCTGTTACACACGCACTGTTATTCACTTTCAAATTCAAACTCTCAGTTGAAACCATTACAGCTTAATACTCGAAGTATCAAACACACTTATTTTATTAAAAAATATATAAGAGACAGTATTTTAATTTCCACAAAAATGTTTATGATACAACAATTGTTTCAACACGATTTGGCTTCTTCAGGTATCTACATTTTACTGGCTAGTTTTATACGAGGAAACAGTCCAAACATCAAACATAGCAATCGAATGGGCAAAACAGAATTCTCTGAACATTCACGTGAACCTAGGAACAAACAGTACCTGTATAACTTGAGAAATAATAGTATTTTGTGTATCAAAGTACTATTAGCGTTACTAACCATGTGTAAATGGCATTAAAATAGAGATTCTACTTTTCTTCATATGTATTTGTTATTGAGAAACATTTAAAATACAGGGTCCTGGTATAGTGCGTTGCGCTGCCGAACTAGACATCTTAGAACTTTCGTTCGAAAGCAGGTTCCTTGTTCTTTCATTTCTACATCTCAGTAAATTATTTTCTAATATACATGATTTTCCAAATAAAATTAGTCAACAAATGTGTGATTTTTTAAATGGATCTTTCTGTACAATTTCATATAATTTCAATGGCCTTCAATATCTCTATCATGACGCAAAATATCAGAAATAATTTATCAATAGTAAAGATCTTATTCCGAGAAAACTGCAAAAAGTTCGAGGAAACAGTAGTTCGGTAAAAGTTCTCTACAGGTTACCAAAAGCAATCGTAGCACGAATTTTATCTGACCTTTTTTTAACTAAAAGATTTGCCTAGTCATTATTCCTAAATTATCAACCTGTCATAAACAGGATGTCCGTTATTAATGGACATATGAAGAATTTCAAAATATTATTTTTCGATTTCTTCAAACGTAATATCTTGGTTTTTCTTCATGATAATATAGAAAATTGAATGCTTCACAATTTCTCAGAAGTAACGTAAGGGCTATTTTTATCCCTGCGATCAGTAGACAGGAAAAATGACATTATAACTGAAGATTACATCGATTCAATCAGTTCAGATTTTTGATTCGGAGTAATTAAATTTGCGTTATTTCCATATTATTAGTATTATCATCAATAACTGAGAACAGAGAAGAGTAGGACGGCCATACTGAAGTTTCCCTGTCATAAAAATACCGAAAGAATATGTCCTACATTTATACCGACCGAATTTCTCATGTGATCTTCAGCACCGCCTTTAACAAATTCCTCAAGTTATGATCACTGTAAGCTATTAACTAATCCAGATAGGCAGACAGGTACCCCCATATCAAATTGGTGTTGGTTTTACGGCACCAGAACGATTGTAAAAATCCATTGATCTTCGAATTCCCAGGAACGGCACCCAACGTCTAACTTGTTATTCAGGTTTCAATTTTTCCGTTGGTGATCAAACGGAATGAATTGAAGAAAAAGTCGGCCGCGAAAATTATGCTCTTCTAATTATGAACTATGCGAAAAAAATATCTTGACTTCAGTTATGCCTGTTGAATAATTGAAAGGGAATATCGCGTACGTGGGCGCTGGCCAGATAACCATTTTGCAGCTTCTTGATTAACTCATTCAAGTAAGCTTTCAGGTTTGTCTTTTCCAGACATAAATAGAAGTGTGGAATTTTTCGAACATTAGTGAGTTTCGCTAATTTGATTGTTATTTACAAGCTTTTATTCAACTTGCTTTGTTTATTTGTGTGGGTTCATTCTTGCTACTGAATTTTGAAGTAGTTATCCAAAACCAATACAGCTGCAATTTTGCATACATTCGTTGGAAATGACGTAATTGGTCCGATTGCGTTTAAAACGTGATAATTGGGATCTAAATGCTTGTTTGGTTATGTGAACACTTCTTGCAATATTGAAAAGACGAAATTACTTTAACCTTCATTCACAACAATAAAAGTTTAGGTAAGCCTAAGCTTCAAAAACTATATTACCAAAAATTGTTCTGGAATTAGGAGTGGTTAAAACATATTAGAATTCCAATTTCCTTTTCTAACCACAAACTTTCAAAACGACGAGACAATGAATTCTCTTTTTTATGACTGTACCTTCTGTTACACACATTCCGTTGGTCCACTACTTAAGGGGCAATCTCTACATATGATGGTTAATGATATACAATGTGAAAGTTAAGTGAGTTAAGGAAGGCCAATACTTGGGAACGAATACCTTCTATCAGTCAGAAAAAATATAATCCTAAAATGTATCAAAACATCAGATCCTTCACAAAAAAACTACAGAAATACATCATTAAATTTTTTCCATATGTTCACCAAACATCCTGTAAATCTTAACGAAGTCCTAGAAATAAAAACAGCATTTTATAGTCGGGCTCTGAAATGTCATCCTGAATAGCGTTCTACATTTTTCCGCGCAGTTTAAAAGCCGTGTTTATGTTGCACCAGGCTCTTTAAACTTTAATTTTTTATGCATTCGGTATGACATAAGTACCGTCATAAAATTGACGCAAATGGTAGAAATTGGAATTTCCAATAGGTGGAAAACGTATCGTTGCATTTATGTAAAAGATTCCTCGGTTTAGGAATGACAGAGGCGATAAATGAATTGAGTGAAATTTTTGGAATTTCAACAGTCGCGATTCTAGTTCGCTATTTCTTATGCGACCGCGAAATAACGTGCCCGTTCTTGGAGTTATTCGGGAAAACGTTACAATAGTGATGTCATGGCGCCGTCTCTTATCTGTTCATTGCTATGCAAATCTGAACTGACTCAATATACTTCCAGATATGCGGGTGTTTAAAGGCTGGAATCATATTTTTCCATGAAATCTTCATTTAATGATAAATATTGATGAGGTGTGACTACAGACCGAGCTAAATTGGGAATTTTAAGAACCTCTAAGAGATTATAATAAAGAAGGCGTTCCTACTTGATATAAGACATTTACAATATATTTAATATCATACAGATCAATACTGCCAATCTGATTACAAATGTTAATTTCATAAAAAAAATTCTCAAAAACTTTTAAAAATTAAATTGAATAAATGTGTGCTAATTCATTAGACATAAGGAATATCACTCATTACATAGCACCAATAAATAGAAGATTCCAAAGAAAATATAGAATATTAATTAATCAAATTATTCATTTGATATTTTTAATTGAATTCTATATTTTCTTTCGATTATTTAATTCTTTCTGGTGCTGTGTAATGAGGGTTAATTCTTTATGTCTACTAAATTGCAACTGTGTGTTGTAAGACATCAATTTAATTTAATTTTAAAAAATTCTTAAGAAAATTCTTTTCTGAAATTAAAATTTGTAGTGAGGTTTTTGCCATGAATGCCTGAAAAACTATCTACATATGTCGATACATAAAGAAAATATGCAAATAATGTGGATTATTACCAATCTATTGCAGTTAGCAGTCAGTTGCGGTGTTGAGATTCAAATTGAATTGGTTAATTCGTAATTAAAAACGTATTTTTTGTAAAAGTAATAAGGAAACTTTTAACTGAACGAATTGAGATTTTAATGATGTTCGGTTACGGGGATAATTGCAGAAGTCAAGTTGAAGTGGCAAACTTATTTAATCAGAGGTATCCTCAGTAGGCTAATATTTCATGAGGTACTGTGTCTAAAATGTATACACAATAAATGATTTATATAAAGTTAAAAAATTTTGCAGATTCACCAGAACAGCGTTTGAAACTCCCGTCCATAATTGTCAGTCGACTATTTTGAGTGATAAATAAGAACAACCAATGAAATAAAATCCATGTATGATCTAGAGGCTAGAAGTAGAATAAAGACAGAATGTTTGGGTTTTTTCACAAATTCTTTGTCCGTCCATAGAAACATATAAGAAATGAAAGCATGGTCCAGATGCAATTATAAAGATACGTTTTCATAAAATTATTTATGAAATTACTCTGCTTCTTCTATCCTTTGAGAACAAACATATATGGAAATAAGTTATGTTATTTATTTTTATTCAAAACATCAATGAAGTTTGAACGCTGTTCTTGAGAATGTGTTTTATTTTTAAACATTTATAGAGCATTTTTTGGAATACATTTGTTATTAATATAAATCAGCTACATCGGCTAAATATGTTATTTCAGTTAGTATTCTATATTTTCCTTTAGACTTTTGAATGTTGTATAATATTTGTGAATTTAATTCTATATGTACTATACAGAAACGATGTTTTCAAGACATTTCAATAATTTAATTTTTTCAAATTAAATTTTGTAGAGAATTATTATGTTTCAATATTTGACTTTTAAGATATTTATCTCTTCCAAGAAATATATCCATTAAGTTTATTTTAGGGTTCTGTTTGCTATTTCTTAAAATATCCTCCTACTTTTCTCTGAAACCAAGATGGATTCATGAAGAAGATAACAACTACTCTGTCAAGAAAGTACCGGGAATTTTCAATTAAAACAACATTTTTACATTTAATTGTCAAAATTTATTGGGTCGCCTTCAAAATAGGCTCCATTTGCTCCAATACATCTATGCCAACGGCACTTCCAATTATCGAAACATTTTTTATAGGCGCTTTCCGGGATGGACTTTAGCTCTCGCGCCGAATTTTGTTTTATGGCTTCAATCGACTCAAAACGGGTGCCACGAAGGGGCAAATACGGTGGTTGCTGAAGCACGTTTGTTGAGTTTTTGGCGAGAAAGTCAGTCACAATCGTAGCTCGGTGAGAAGGCGCGTTATCGTCATGCAAAATCCATGAGTTGTTCGCCCACAAATTTGGCCGCTTCTTACGGATACGCTCACGCAAACGTTTCATAACGCCTAGGTAATACTCCTTGTTTACCGTCTGACCCTCTGGAACAAATTCGTAGTGCACCACGCCACGGATATCGAAGAAAACAATGAGCATCACCTTCATTTTCGAGCGGCTTTGGCGTGGTTTTTTCGGTTTCGGCTCATTTTTTGCCACCCATTCCGATGATTGCTGGCTTGTTTGCATATCGTACTCGTAGACCCAGGTCTCATCACCAGTTATAATGCGTTCCATGAATGTAGAATCGGAATTGCAGCAATCCAGCATGTCTGAAGCAACCTGTTCGCGATGACGTTTTTGAAGAAAATTCAGGTCTTTCGGTACGAGTCGTGCGGCCACCTTTCTCATGCCCAAAATATCAATCAAAATCGTACGTGCGGACTTGTGGGATATCTTAAGATTATGTGCTATCTCTCTCAAGCTGGTACGACGGTTTTCCAGCACCCTTTCCTTAATTTTATCGACGTTATCTTCGATCGAAGCCGTCGATGGGCGACCACTTCACGACCGTCTTTGAAGGCTCTGTACCACTGATATGCACGAGTTTTCGATAGAGCATTATCACCAAAGGCCTTTTGCAACATTTTCAATGCATCGGCACACGAAAATTCATTTGCAACACAAAACTGTAAACAAATTCTTTGCTCAACGTAATCACCCATAGTAAAAATCGGCACGCACTCTGACATCGACTGACTTAATCAGCTGTTGCAAACACACTAGTTGACAGATCCCGCTCAAGCTTGGCATAGTAATTAAGGACAGTGGTACCAACCTAGGAAAACAAATTTTTACCTGCCTCATTGCCCCGCCAGATTTAAATCGATAATTCCCGGTACTTTCTTGACAGAATGTATATTTCCCTCGTCTTTATGTTTGCAATATGAGGCTTTGACTGAAATTTATCCCCATGTGCTGAAGATCGCAAAAGTTATCTCTCTGTACAAGAGAGGGGCGAAAGATGTACCTTCCAACTTTTATCCAATATCAATGCTATGCATATGTTGGAGAGGTGGGTAAAGGAAACATTTTTTCTGTTTCTGGAAGCATAATTCATTCTTTATTCATCTATCTATCTATATATATATATATATATATATATATTGAATAAATAAATAGATAAATAGATAGATAGATGGAAAGATAGATAGAAAGATATATATATATATATATATATATCTTTCTATCTATCTATCTATCTTTCCATCTATCTATCTATTTATCTATTTATTTATTCAATACACATTGGAAAAAAACGGGCGTATCCCAAAAGAGTATCCACATATTAATGATCATTTAAAAAATAAAGAAATCTCCCAATTAATAAAAACATGTATACGTTTAAAAAAATACAGTTTTGAACGTGAGGTTCCACCATCTCCTCTTAACGAACTAATGTTCTAAAGACTTCAGTTTACTTCTAAATGCTCTCTTCAAACTTAACAATGAATCATGGAAGATATCTACATTCGAACAGAGAGCATTGCATGCCGTCATCATCCTATAAACTGGAGAGTTTTGTGCCTAATTTGTTCTTCCGAGGGCCGTGTAAAATGTATCATATGAGCGCAATCTAACATTTGAAACTCTGAACGAAATGAACTGGAAAACCTAACATATAGAAAACTCTCCCTTTATTATTTTACAGATAAATAAGACATCTGTCAAACGCCTACGATTGAACAAAATGAGCATATCAAATCTATGTAGAGAAGACCTGCAGTCATGATTGGAAATGACAAATTTATTTCGATATGCTTGATGTCTTAAGAATATATTCTGAACACTCTCCAAGCGCTGCACATAATATTTGTATCGTGGGTTCAACAGAGAAGAAACAAAATTCAACTTACTATCGACAAAAGAATAATACAATATTAGAAGAGTTTTATTTTTTGTAAATTGCATACTGTTCCGAATAACAAATCCTAGCATTTTGTTTATCACTTTTTCTTTTTTAATATGCTGGTCGTATATGAGTTTTGAGTCCAAAGTTATACCCAAATCCGAGACACTATTGACCGATCAGATGACTTCATTATTTATTGAGTAATTAAACTGCACAACATGAGTGTTCCTTGTAAAAGAGATTACACAGCATTTTCGGAAGTTGAGGAATAGTTAGTTCCCCGTGCAGTAATCTTGAAGTCAAAAAAGCTTGCTGTAGTTTCAAACAATCTTGATTTGTTACCACCGCTTTGAAAACCTTTAAATCGTGTGCATATGGTAGAAACTTTGAGTGTAAGAAACATTTCCCAATATTATTCATTTAAATAATAAAAACAGTGGACCCAAATGAGAGCCCTGCGGTGTTTTTGCACAACCACTAACAGAGACATATTGAGATTCAATATGTATGACTCGACCCATCTCAGGAGACTTATCGAATGCTTTATCGAAATCAGTGTAGTATACCGAATCAATCTGAACGCGCGAGTCAAGACTTCCCTGTACACTTTCCAAGAAACAGACGAGATTCGTTTCAATATTTCTACCTCTAAGAAATCCATGCTGCTCATCGATAATCAAATTTAGGACTTGATTGCGAACGTATTTATGAATAATTGACTCAAATTATTTTGGAAATAATGACAAAATAACTGTGAATTTTAGCGTGAAATAACAAGAGAACTTATTTTTCATGAATGGATCGAGTTATCCAAAACAAATCTTATTGAAAAATATGAATAGGAATAATGTTTCTTGGGAAAGAAGGTTTATGGGTGGCTTTTTCTACCCCTCGCAATCATAGAGGAACACCACCAAAAATGTCTGGTTAATTTTATTCTTGCCAGTTTTTGGAAGTTTTTTTAAGATAAAAATGAAAAACTGTTTTTCGGGCGGCATCTTTAGGGGGTTGTAACTAAGCGGGAGGGACTCACAAAATAAAGTTTATATGAAAGACACATCCTAATTTTTGACAAGGAATCACCTAAATTGTTTTGCATCTATTCATATAAATAGTCAATATATTTCTTTTATGCAAAAATTATAGTTGAAATTATTGTGAAACTTACCGGTCAATTATTAGATGTGTTTCTAACAACAATAAATTTTTAAATATTTACGATATTCATGGATGAACTCCTCAATTAATTAAAGCAATACGAGTGAATTTCATTCATCAAACTCAATCATGAAAAAAGATCGATTTGACAAGCGAATTAAAACATGGTAGTATGATGGATTTAACCTTTAAATGGTCTCAGCTTGTTGAATCTATTCACCGAAAGACTTTAACGTTGAAAATCACAAATTAACTTTCGGAACCACAAAATGAATAACACATTAGGTGGTACCCAGCACTCATTTCCATTGTTATACTTACACGAGACGATTTGTATCGATATTCAAACACAACAATTCCCATTTTCCTGATTTGATTCAATTTATGCGAATGAATTCCTCATCCATATTAATTCTAGATCGAAAACAACAAATATCCATATTCCATTCATAACGCTCTTATGAATGGCGTTTAAAATGATTGGACTGTGCGTAAATGCCCAAGAATACAATGAGAACCCTGTTAACACGTCTACAATGGCAACTACTCAATTAATCCCAAGAACGTATGTCCCTCCGCTGTCAAATAAACAAAGGACATAAAGACCGGATGTCCCAAAGTCAAGTCGGAAGTCGCAACAACAACTTTGTTCCTGATATTCATGCGTCCTGTCCGTCATAAATTTTGTTTTTCTGGGAAGCACTTGAGAGGCCTCGCACATTTTTCGAAACAAGATACCAAAGTCTCTAAATATCGCCCTGACTAATTGAACGTGATCGATTTTTGTACTGGACGTATTGATTTCGTGCGTTTTTCGGTTATTTCGTTTAGATTCGTGGGAAATTCGAAAATAACGGAAGCGAAAGGGTATCAAAGTATATTCGTATTCAAGGTGCTGTCCGAGAGATCTATATGCAATTTCGTTCACGAAATGATAGTCCAGTCAAAATGAACATTTAACTTAACCAAAATTCGCTCCGACCCAAAAATTGATATAGTAGATGTTAAATAAACCATTACAAATGAAAATCTCCTTCGATTTCTGAAAAAACAAGGTTAAAGGTAAGAAATTCACATAAGATTTATCGTAAAACTAGGTCAAACAAAAATTGAAGAACATATAATTCTCTACAAATATTATTCAGATACTTTTTCTCATACGAATCACCATTCGTGAGATATTGCGGTTTTAAAAGTTGAAAAATTCATGTTCTACATAATATGCACAAATTTTCGCACCATTTATGAGATACTGTATCAGGTTTTTTTTAGAGTGATCAAGTGGATCAACTCCAAGCTGTTCTAGGGCCCAATCAGCAAACAAACGTCGCTTATTATGGGCGCAGACCAAGATCTTTAAGCAAATTTTCCATGTAGGGGACGCACAGAGTCCGACTTGTTGTGAACGTCGACGAATAGACAAATCTGGATCATCATTAACACTATGACTTACAGCAGCCATATTTTCTTCTGTACGTACAGTTCTTTATCTTGTTGTTGTTGTTGCATCGAGTAGAGAAAATGTTGTCCGAAATCTATCGATAGTTCGACAAATAAGCTGCTCTGATGGACGATTATGTAAACCATAAATTTCACGAAGTGCTCTATAAGTTTGGCAAATAGAACACTGATTTTGAAAATAAATTTCAACTATTTGTAAACGTTGTTGCGGCGTGAGTCCATGATAATTTGTCAGCATAGCTTCTACCTTCTGTCAAATCACAGTTATCCCTATCCAAAGTACAATCTAGACACATATATAAATATATAAAAATATAAGAATGTACACTTTACAATAAAAAATATAGAAAATCATCATTACAAATATTTTGGGGGAATTTTCTAAGAATTTATTCATTTTTGTCCTTTTGTTATTCATTCAATTATTAGACTAAAAATTGTGTTATTTGAACTCACCGTCAGCAATAAAATAAAATATTGTCAAAAATTAAAAAAATATACACAAACCAGACAAGTACATACAGAGGGGTAGCTTTTTTGTAGATGAAATATTTTATGTATAACCCTCGAAAACAGCAAACGAAGAAGAATAGATAACAAGATGCGCATATTAACGTCTGGTATGCCATGGATATTATTCAAACGGCGCGAAATATGAATAAAACTAAAACAGTTACTATGTGAGCGTTCCAAGGAATTTAAAAAGATTTCTATCTGGAAATTCTGAGATTTCATTTAATAGGTGTTCGTTCCGTAAGTTCTTTAGAATTTCACATTGTTCAAGGAGTAATAAATAGTCTCCGATCATTGTCTTCTCTATGCAGTATTCTTAAATTTTCTATTGTGGTCTTATGATTCAGTTCTATCAGTTAATTTCCTAACGCTGAATTTGGTCGATTCTTTACGTGTTAATTGAATCTTTTATTTGCTGAACGGATGGTCATCCCTATATAAAAGGAAGGGCAGTCAGCACAGGTTATTT
This sequence comes from Megalocaria dilatata, assembly GCA_034642435.1. NCBI lineage: Eukaryota > Metazoa > Arthropoda > Insecta > Coleoptera > Coccinellidae > Megalocaria > Megalocaria dilatata. Next base: position 24,205,725 of record CM067858.1, on the reverse strand, counting down.
TGTATATGCCACTATATGGATCCCTCTATATGTACCTGTCTGATATGTGTATATTTTTTGAATTTTTGAGAATATTGTATCGGCTTAAAGCCGATATCAATAGCCAAGATTATTTTAACAAAAAAGTGTGTTTTTTGTATTGATCCTTATTATATTATATATAAAAATGTTTCCAATGATAAATAAACAATTGTCTGTCGAACTGTGTTTTATTTACAGTGACAGTACTATGTAGTAAAGTGACAGTTCTATGCGATAAATTGCCACTTTATTAACCCATTTTGAATTTAGTAAAATAGCACATTATCAGTCAAAATGCGAAAAAAAAACAAATAACGCTAAAACTCCATTCCCACTTAACATTTTTTCCAACTATTAGGGGTATAAATGAGTTCCTGCTGTTTTTTGTCGAAAATTGAAGTTTAACTGTGAAAAAATGATTACACATTCAAAGTATTGTCCGTCTGTAGACACTCCTTTTTTACATCTTTCTGGCAACTGACGGATCTCATCTCTAAAAAAGACCGGCTCTTTGGCCTCTATCCATGGATTGATTCATTTTTTGACTTCATCGTAACTGGAGCAGTGCTGGAGAAGAGATGGTAATCTAAAGAAGCAATATCTCGGCTGTACGACAGATATAGTAGGACTTTCCATTTTAGCTTTTCTAAGTAAATTTTAACGTGCGACGCAACATGTGGCCGTGTATTGTCATGCATTGTCAATAAATTTGTCGTGTCTGTCGCTGAATTGCGGCCGCTATTTTCGCTGTGATACTTCGTTTCGATTGTAGTAGCTCATAATACGCCACACCCAGCTGGTGCAACCAAAGACACGGCATGATCTTATCGTCTTGACATTTGATTATGAGGCATTCATACGTTGCCAGACGTTTTGTATTATCCTTTTCATCGTCAGTCACAATTCGATAAGAAAAGCCCTTCCTTTTTTCTGATGGAACAGTGGTTCACACTTAATAAAATGGCGTTCGGCGCTTCTTTCATATAGTTCCTACGGACCCAATTTCCTACATTTCGAATCATTCCCATTGCTTTTAAACGATGATAAATGGATGGTTGAGTGACTCCAAGTATTTTTACGAGTTTCTCTTTCGTTTGTGATGGATCTTCATTGAGCCTTGCCCCTTATTATTCATCATTAAGCTCCGGGTCATTATTCGTATTCCAAATCAAAATTACCACTTTGAAGCTGACAAACCACTTCTGACACGTTCGTTCAGCTTGTTCATCATGAAAATATTTTAAAACTCCTCGCAAAATCATATTGGTCGATACAAAAGTTGACATTTTCAGAGCACACAAAAATTAGGATGTTTACAAATATAATGAATATACAGCGTGTCCGAAAAGCGTATCGAGTATTTGTTTTGGCGCTGCATTTGAAACTGAGCGATAGAGGGGTGTCGGGAGCGGATTGTAATGTCCGCCATTTCGAGGAGTTTTAGTCACGATTGAGCAGTACCCGGGAACGCATCGCGCTTTTTGCTTACGACCGTATCATCCCAACGGTGATTCAATAGTGACTTCGCAGCCGGCGGAGTATCGTATATGCCATGCACCAAGTGACGACAGCATTAGAAAATGGATCCGGATGTTCGAAAATACACGTGCGACGGTAAAAATTCAACACTCTGGCAGTCCGCGACGAAGAAACGATTCGAGAAGTGGAGAAGTCAGTTCCTTAAAATCCGTCTTTATCCGTCCGAAAGTGAGGCCGATCATTAAACATCGAAAGATCGTACGTGCATTTGATTTTAAAGAAATATTCGCATTTTAAAGCCTATAAAATTAAATTGGTTCAAGAATTGAAGTATACAGACTATACTAATCGATTGAAATTTCCCAACGAAATGTTACGGCGGTTCGACAATTTTAATAAAATATTCTTCAGTGATGAAGAAAACTTTCAACTGAATGATCAAGTCAATGAATAGAATTGTCGGTACTGGGCAGAGGAAAATCAGAGACGTAAGCATGAACGACCCCTGCAAAGCCCAAAGGTCGTTGTTTGGGTTGCTATGTCTGCTAGAAGCATTATCGGTCCTTATTTTCGTGAAGATCGACGAGGCTGACCACTCAATGTGAATAGTGATCGTTATTGCGATATGCTGCGAAACAAGAAGCACTTGCCATACATCAAATCAAGCAACGGAAGCTGTTAATGAATTATTTCTTGATAAGGTCATTTCGCGTAAGGGTTACATCAACTGGCCTCCTAGAAGCCCCGACCGTAGTCCACTTGACTATTTTGCATGGGGATACCTTTAAAGTAAGGTCTATGAGAATAATCCGATGAACTTGATGCAACTGAAGCAAAACATCAGGCCAGAAATGGCAGCAATATCGAGAACTATGTGTCAGTGTATGATCGCCAATCTTCGTTCCCGATTAGAAGAGTGCCAGTAGTGTAACGGTCACCACATAGATAACATCACCTTTTCCAAATAATTTTCCTCTTTATATTGTAATAATTAGCAATAAGTTCTTTTTTTAATTTTAAGTGGTACTTGTTTTATGGTAAGGAGTAACAAATAGCCGATACTCTTTTTGGACACATTGTATATAAATAAACTAGTAGCTACATCTGTTATGAAAACCGAACGAACCCATTATTGCTCCTAATAGCAGTAGTAGTACCTTTTATTTTCTTGTTTTTTGAAAGTACTAACAGGCGAATTATCCATTATGGGCGTTTCTGGTCTCATTTATGTTTGCATTATTTATTGGAAAAACGTTGAATTGATAGTGAATGAACTTGATTAATTTTATAGGGAAATGGGGAATCAAACTAAAAGGCAAATAAAGGATGCGTTTTCTTGTATCCGGTCATATAATACAGATATGAACGAAGTCATTCATAAAAATCGTTGTGGGACAACGAGAAAAAATCTCCTAGGAAAGGATCAAAACTCCAGTGACATTCTGTCCACGGAAATTATCCGGTACTGATTTACAATCAGGTGTTGATAAAAGCTAAAACGACTAGTGTTCTCGTCTCTCTATTTGCCCGCAATAAACACTCCCAAATGAAGCCTCACACGGATTCACAATGGCTGGCTGAGATTCCTTTTCAGTGGTTGCTTTTTCATGGACCGCTCATTAATAAGAGAGCGGCGGTAAGATTCTTTGCCTTACAATAGGTCAAGGCCCAAAGGTATTCAACGGCGGCCTGACGCGCTCGCGGGCAGGATGGCTATCTTCGCTCTGACTGCGCCAGGGTTGCCGGAACATATCGACGAAACGAACCGGATGAAGGGTGAAGAATTTTCACTAAATGTTTCTTGAACCACGCTTCTTCGTTATAAAATAAAAAACGCTCACTTCAATTATTTCTAAATGGGTTTAAATAAGAAATTACTTAATTTTCTATAAATTTTTGTTAACTGAATATACAGTGACTCAAATTTCGTAGAGTTTACTACATATTTAAACTGAATAAAACAAATTGTATCTCAACAATTATATACAGGATGTATAGAAATAGTTGTGAAAAAATTTAGGGGGTTATTCCTTGTCAAAAAATAGGGTGGGTCTTTCATATAAACTTTATTTTTGAGCACCTCCTGCTTAGTGACAGTCTCCTAAAGATGGAGCCCCAAAAAGAGTTTTCAATTTTGTTCTTGAAAACCGTGAAACTGAGAGAAATAAAATTACCCAGACATTTTATGAGATTATAATAATGATAATAATAATTAATAATAATAATAATAATGATAATAATAATTATAATAATAATGATAATAATAATAATAATAATAATAATAATAATAATAATAATAATAATAATAATAAAAATAATAATGATAATAATATTAATATAATAATAATTAATAATAATAATATAATAATAATAATAATTAATAATAATAATAATAATAATAATAATAATAATAATAATATAATAATAATTAATAACAATAATAATAACAATAATAATAATATAATAATAATTAATAACAATAATAATAATAATAATTATCAATAATAATAAAAACAATAATAATAAATTTGTTTATTCCCAATACAGTACATATCACAGAATATAAATAAATTTTAACCCAGCAAAAATTTCATGGGGTGTCAGGTACAATTTTGTCTAAATAAAAAGACACCTAAGTATATATAAAATGAAAAATTTATGAAACAAAATAAAACAAAACAAAAATTAGTCAAACAAACAATAAATAAAGGAATTTGGCCAGACAACGTTTTTCATAAAAATATTTTTTTTTTTAAGTATCATTCAGTTATTCATGTGTTGAGTAGTATGCTTTATTCATTAGGAGACATTTCAGTTCATTCTTGTGCTTTATACAATTTAATTCCTTCATTCTGGACGTCAGTTTGTTGAAAATTTTTATAGCTAAATGACTTACATTTAACTGTGATACTTTCATACGATGGTATGGTATGATGTAGTTGTTTTTGTTTCTTGTATCATAGTTGTGAATGAAGTTGTTTTTCAATAGTATGTTCTTATTACCATGGATGTACATTGCACAGGTAAGTACAAAAATGGACGTCATGGTAAGAATTTTTTCTCTGGGGAATAGCTTTCTACAGCTATATCTACTACTTAAGTCACATAGTATTCTCAGTACCTGCTTCTGTTTTATGAATACTTTCTTACTTTCAGACAAATCCCACCATAAAAGAATGCCGAAGTTAAGGACACTATGAAAGTAGCTGAAGTAAGTAATCTTGGCTGCTTCAACTGACGCTATTCGCTTTATTCTCCTAATTGCATAGGTAGCTCTTGACAACTTATCAATCAATGTGAACAGAAAACTTGAGATTTGAATGCAAAAAGACTCCAAGCAGCCTCATGTGATTGTCCGAAGACATCTTTGGTTCAAACAGTAGTCTCTGTGTTTTATCACTGTTCATCATCATTTTGTTTGCGCCGAACCATACCTGGGCTTCCTTTAGTGTCTTCTTGTCTTTCTCTTCCAATTCCTGGTATATAAAAAAAGCCACCCCTAAGCACTATTTCGCAAGAAACTTTTTTTCCTATTCATATTTTACAATAGGACGATTTATTTTGAATAACTTGATCCATTTTTCACAAATAAGGTCTCTTTTCATTTCACGCTAAAATTCACAGTTTTGGAGGAAAATATAATTTATCAAAGGATGATACGCCTGAGTCGTAGAGGCTGGAATTATTTTCGACCTTAAATTTATCCATTAAGCGGTTGTCAAGTTGACATTTTCATTAAGAGCTGATACAGTTATTGAATAAATGTATTAAAATATTATATTAAATTGGTAGAAGGTACACGCAGAAAGGTCAAATGCAATAGAGCACGAATAACAAAAAAGAAATATTCATCGATTGTAACCATAAATTTGTTAATTTATATCGATGAATATTTCTTTCCTGCTATTTGTGATCACATTAAATGTTCCAAGTGACTACCTTCAGCCATTACACAAGAGTCTAGACGTCGACGCATAGATTGGTTTACCCGGTCAAAAATTTCGGGAGTATTTTGAATAACCCTACATGAATGAACAATGCGATTCCTTAAGTTTTCCATATCTTTGACAGAAGTCTTTTAAACCAATGTTTTTAAATGGCCCCCAAAATTAAAATGCAGAGGATTTAAATACGGTGATCGGGCAGGCCAGAACTGAGGTCCACCTATACCCTATGCATCGATCTGAATATTTATGATTTAAATGCCGACGTCCTTCAATACTGAAATATGCGGGGGTCCCAACAGCATAAACCATATTGTCCTTAGCACATGCAAAGGAATATTTTGAAGCAGTAGAGGAAGTTCCTTTTCTAGAAATTGGACGTATTTACTTCCATTCAATCTAGGTGGTTGAAATTTTGGACCAATCAACTGATCCCCAACATATCCAAGTCAGACATTCAGAGAAAATTGTTCTTGGTGGCAAGCTACAGTAATAGCGTGAGGGTTCTCTTATTGTCAAAAATTGAGGATATGGTTCAATCATTCCCAACATCCAAGTGAAGAATTAGAGATAATTCGGAAAATCCCGTGGTAAGAGAGAGAGTACACGTTGAATGTGATATGGATATAATAGTTGTTCCTGTAATATCGCAAACACCGTCATATGGTGAATTTGTAATTGCTGAGCAATTTTCCTAGTAATGATGTCAGGCTGCTCATCGAAACGATTTAGTACTGCTTCTTCTATTGCTCGAATTATGATTTCGCGCTGACGACCACAATCATTTTATTTATTTTAAATGTACCACTTTCTCGTAGTCGTTGGTGAATTCATGTAAATAGAGTGTGATGTGGAGCCATCTTGATGAGTGTGTGACAAAAATCAAAAAAGGATAAGCCAGATCAAAAACTAACTGTACCTGAATCAAAGTTAATCAAAACTAGTCAGTTGTTATAACAAAATGACATCCGCTTACTAGATGAATTCTAGTTCGGAAATAATTCCAGCCTCTACGTCTCAGGCTATCATGTTAATAAATTATTTTTTTCTCAAAAACCTTGAATTTTAGCAAGAAATCACAAGAGACCTCACTTGTTAAGAATGAATCAAACTATTAAAAAAAAAATTCTTATTGTAAAATAAGAATATGGGAAAAAGGTTTCTGCGAAAGAAGGTTCAAGGGTGGCTTTTTCTACTCCTTGCAATCATAGAGGAACACCACCAAAAATTTTTTCGAGTGCCTTCTTGTACGCATAAAATGTACAATCTGTCAAGAAAGTACCGGGAATTATCGATTTAAATCTGGCGGGGCAATGAGGCAGGTAAAATTTTTTTTTTCCTAGGTTGGTACCACTGTCCTTAATTACTATGCCAAGCTTCAGCGGGATCTGTCAACTAGTGTGTTTGCAACAGCTGATTAAGTCAGTCGATGTCAGAGTGCGTGCCGATTTTTACTATGGGGGATTACGTTGAGCAAAGAATTTGTTTAAAGTTTTGTGTTGCAAATGAATTTTCGTGTGCCGATGCATTGAAAATGTTGCAAAAGGCCTTTGGTGATAATGCTCTATCGAAAACTCGTGCATATCAGTGGTACAGAGCCTTCAAGGACGGTCGTGAAGTGGACGCCCATCGACGGCTTCGATCGAAGATACGGTCGGTAAAATTAAGGTAAGGGTGCTGGAAAACCATCGTACCAGCTTGAGAGAGATAGCATATGATCTTAAGATATCCCACGAGTCCGCACGTACGATTTTGATTGATATTTTGGGCATGAGAAAGGTGGCCGCACGACTCGTACCGAAAGACCTGAATTTTCTTCAAAAACGTCATCGCGAACAGGTTGCTTCAGACATGCTGGTTCGCTGTAATTCCAATTCTACATTCATGGAACGCATTATAACTGGTGATGAGACCTGGGTCTACGAGTACGATGTGTAAACAAGCCAGCAATCATCGGAATGGGTGGCAAAAAATGAGCCGAAACCGAAAAAACCACGCCAAAGCCGCTCGAAAATGAAGGTGATGCTCATCGATTTTTTCTATATCTGTAGCGTGGTGCACTACGAATTCGTTCCAGAGGATCAGACGGTAAACAAGGAGTATTACCTAGGCGTTATGAAACGTTTGCGTGAGCGTATCCGTAAGAAGCGGCCAAATTTGTGGGCGAACAACTCATGGATTTTGCATGACGATAACGCGCCTTCTCACCGAGCTACGATTGTGACTGACTTTCTCGCCAAAAACTCAACAAACGTGCAAATCCGTATTCGCCGGATTTGGCTCCCTGCGACTTTTTCCTCTTCCCAAAACTAAAATTGCCCCTTCGTGGCACCCGTTTTGAGTCGATTGAAGCCATAAAACAAAATTCGGCGCGAGAGCTAAAGTCCATCCCGGAAAGCGCCTATAAAAAATGTTTCGATAATTGGAAGTGCCGTTGGCATAGATGTATTGGAGCAAATGGAGCCTATTTTGAAGGCGACCCAATAAATTTTGACGATTAAATGTAAAAATGTTGTTTTAATCGAAAATTCCCGGTACTTTCTTGACAGGGTACTATGCTTAATTTTATTCTTGTCAGGTATTTTTTTTTTAAAGAAAAAACTGTTTTTCGGTTGCAATCTTTAGCGGGCTGTAACTAAGCTCCAAAAAATAATGTTTATATGAAAGACCCACCCTATTATTTACAATGAATCAACCCCTACATTTTTTCGCAACTATTCATATACATATTCGTTGAAGGATTCTTCCTATGCAAAACTTCGAGAGTTTCGGTGTGCGAAAGGTCCGTCTGCTGATTTAATCGTTTTAATTCTAAAATTTTATATTGCTCAAATATTTCTATGGATTCCAAGATGTTTAGTTTTTTTCCTTTCGCTTCCAGGTGTAATATTTCTAGATTGTCCAATTCTGTGAATATATGATTAGTTTCGAAAAAATGTTTCGCATAAGCAGAGTTATCATTCCTGTTCCTAAACGAAGATTTTTTGAACCTGTAATCTTCCTTCCTTGAACCTATGTTGATTGTCAGTAATAATTCGAAAACGACTTGAAAAGAAGATCATTCGAGTATATACTACTTTATTAAACATTGTTGAGAAAATATACAACATTGTTGAAGGCCTCCTATATTTAGTAATAACACAAGGATCATGTTTTTTAGAAACAGGAATTAATGATGCAACATTCAAGAGATCTGGATCTGCCATTGGTAACTAATATATTGATAATTTGTGCTAGATTATCAGCAATATTTTTTACTATTTATTATATTAAAACGACGTAGATAAGAAAGAATAATAATAAAAAGAGTTATAAATGATAACTGAATGTAATTGTGAATTAAATAACATAAATAGAGGTTAATTCTTGATAGAAGGTATATAAAATTATTTAAATATTTTAAAAATTTTAGAATTAGCCTTCTACATATTTGATTCCAAAAGATTATATTTAATGATTATAACTTCTGAAAATAAATTAAAATAATGTCGTATAAGTACCACTTTTATCATGACATAAAATAAACATTCATTATAAGACATCCGAATGGTATAACAAAATCCAATAAATAAAAATTATTAACCAAAATTCTATAAATTAAACATTTTGAATAGACAAAATTTTGTTTCTGCTGATCAATCTTATGAAAACCAATATCTTTCAAAAATATCCAACATAATCTTAAGAATTTCATCATAAAACTATCTTACTTAGACGATTCAATATTATTGGATATCTAAGGTACTTTATATAAAAACTCAAGATATGTAAAACATTACTGAAAAACAAGTTTTAAGAGAGACTTTGCTTCTTCAGTATTCAAATAATTCATATTCAATAAATATAACATCAATTAACAACAAATATTCACTCACCCTGTCTTTCAATCTTCTAGATCAAGGGTAAACCACAGAAATATTTTTGTGTAGTGAACCGTTCTTTCTGCATTAAAAGGTTTCATTTCGGAAGAATTCTTTCTAGAAGATCGAAGGGTGAGTGAAAATATTTGTTGTTAATTGATGTTATATTTATTGAATATGAATTATTTGAATACTGACGAAGCAAAGTCTCTCTTAAAACTTGTTTTTCAGTAATGTTTTACATATCTTGAGTTTTTATCTAAAGTACCTTAGTTAGATATCCAATAATATTGAATAGTCTAAGTAAGATAGTTTTATGATGAAATTCTTAAGATTATGTTGGATATTTTTGAAAGATATTGGTTTTCATAAGATTGATCAGCAGAAACAAAATTTTGTCTATTCAAAATGTTTAATTTATAGGATTTTGGTTAATAATTTTTATTTATTGGATTCTGTTATATCATTCGGATGTCTTATAATGATCGTTTATTTTATGTCATGATATAAGTGGTACTTATACGACATTATTTTAATTTATTTTTAGAAGTTATAATCATTAAATATAATCTTTTGGAATTAAATATGTAGAAGGCTAATTTTAAAATTTTTAAAATATTTAAATAAATGTGAATTTGTTGTAACCTGCCCTGTAGGTAACAATCGAGAATAAATAAAACTGTTAGACCTAAACTAGACTAGATATTCCGAATAAACTGATTCAGTCTTCATCAACGTTCGATGTTTAGATCCATGAAATAAATTCAGTGTTTTTGAAAACCATATCTGAGTTATTTTTTTGTCAATTTGTTTCATATAATGTTTCCTTTTGCGAAAATTTGTACAACAGTTAAATTTTCCATTTGTTTTCGATGAGAAATTGTGTTATAAGAAATTATGATTATAACTTAATATTCATAATTTTTTCAAATGTAATGGATTATTTTATATTCAATACATGAGTGCCGATAGCCCAATGGGCAGGACTTGGAACCGAAATTCCCTAGCTAAGGCGCCATCTGGGTCTAAAGAGAGACGGTTTCAGCTACCCTTCAACTATTGGGTCAAAAATGAACAGTACTGTTTCTAAGGTGGCATGAGAACACAGTAAAAAAGCCTAACCAAAACAGAATTGAACATTAAACTCGCATAAGTTATATGAAGTTTCCGGAGGATCTTCACGGAAAATCTAGGAGTAGCAGGATAATATCAAATAGCAACTATGATATTAAATTTAAACTACTTCTGCTGACCTCTTCACTTTACTTTGCCGATATTTTGTAGCTCTTGTATTTTTTTTCATTTTATGTACTTCACCTTGCTCAAATATTCTCTTCAAATCGTTAAGTTTTCAGCTGTCCCAAGATGAATTAATATTTCAAAACTGTAGTCAAAAGAACGTGTAAACTTTTTTTGTTGGTGGTAAAACATAACTTATTTTAATTAGGATGAACCAACGAATAATGAGGACCGAAAAGAGTGCAATATAAGATAAAATAATAAAACAATAGAATTAAAATGTCTAAACATTGAATATATTTGTCGGAAATCGAGGGAAGACCCATAGAACTAAAGAAAAATTATTTCTGATATTTTTTCTGTTACGAAAATTGGCATAATATTTAAATTTTCCATTTGTTTTCGACGAGAGATTGTGTTGTAAGAAATTATTATTATAACTTAATATCAATAATTTTTGAAAGTTAATATATTATCTGTTTTGAAGTTAACATTCAATATTAAACATCATCATGTATATATTCAATAAACTTGTTTTATTCATTCATTGATTTAGTGTAATATTTTCGCTTCTTTGTTTAATCCAATTGTTGAATCGGTCCTTATTTGATGGAAATTCACTTAAAAAAATTCTGATGTTCACATATTAATAATAAATGTAACAATTCCACATCATGTACATTTCCAAACTGAATATTACTGAACATATAGCCATTAATAATGACTGCAATCCAATGATAGATAAATTAATGATGAATAAAAATCATTGAGCATCATTAAATTGAATAAAATGCAAAAACGTATGGCAGAATGAAGTAGATAGCTTCGCTCACAAAGCCAATGAGTCAGTTAGTGGATTTGTCGATTTCCTGTATGTTATTATTCTATTATACTTCTAAATGCTAAATAGATCGTACTTCGAAATTTCAAAACGGTGATCGAATCCAGACGCAACGTGATTTTTTAAAATTCTTTTCTCATCTGATTTCGGCAGAAAGTATGCAATGCATATGAAGTTTTCTTCGATATTTCTTTTTCACTCAATTTTGCCAATATGTGTTGATGCATATCGAAGAGAAAATGATGAGGCCTTTTAACCATGTATTTTCCATTTTCATGAGATTTTAAAAATAAAATCTCATGAAAAAAGTAAAATCTCGTGGATTGTTGAAAAAGCGCATTTCAAAATTTTTTATCTAGAGATATCAATTCAGCTTTTCAGCTGAATCAATCCATTCCAAGGCTTGATAAATGGGAATGCAATTCAAAAAAATTATAAAAGCAGGTTCCAATTAAATTCGTTACGCCTAAAACTTCCATTATTTTACGACCAATTCAAGATTCACTTTTTTTTCAAGAGGTTATAAAACGTTTGTTGTAATTAACGATAATAGCATGTATAAAATATGCTTATTAATTGTTGACTTGCCGACCATCACCAAAATTTCCTCCGATTTCTATGGAACGTTATACTTGTTGACTTCAAAGTGCCGTTACCGGAAACTAAGCTTCTTAAGCATCGTGGATTACACTCTTATAGATGATAAAATTTTTTCATGGAAATGGTTAGCCAATGGTTCAACGAGATATTGAACTGTTTCGATTGTTACCATTTGGTAATTGATCATAATTAAAACAAATTTTCAGAAATAACTATGCTCTACTAAACGAAAATTCAAAATTTACACATTTTATGTCTGCAGTTTCGAGTTATTAAACCATTTTCACTCAACTGAACTTAACAAAAGCTACAGAGTATTTAAAACAGGCAGGTTGAAGCTAACAGGTACGTACACAAAAATGTAAGTGTTAAAAATGTTGGCGCAGTGAAGTGACCAAGGGATATTATTGGTATGTACTGAATATTTGAGGTTAACATTGCTCCATATGTATATTATTCAGATTATTTTCATTATAGACCAATTTTAAAATTTCAACAGACTCCCCATAGTTGAGCTCTCTACATTTTGATGTCAGCTATAGGATTTTTAATTTGTATATTTCAGGAAAAAAATAATCATTTTCTAGGCAGTAGGTTGCAAAAGTGGAAATTTGATTTTTATTGTTAGTCTGCCATTACGTTAGATAGTTCTTAGATGACTTAATTCAATAATTTAGCAAAGCCACCGCTTAAACCTCCACCTGGTTCCGTATGTACGGAATAGAACCGTGTTTACTCAACATAAAAAGTTAATTACTGAAATATGCAACATAGATCGAAGTTGAGCTTAATATTCGTATTTAGGAAAGAACTGTGTCTTTAAATAGACACAAAATGGGTTCGAGGCAGTGTTCCAGTAGAAGAAGTTGTATACATAGTCTTGATGTGTTTTGTTTCATATGTGGAGGGTATACGTTGAAGAAAAACCAAAAATCTGTTACTGAATTATAAAGAGAGTTCACCTTGGGTAATTTGTTGTTAAATTTAGAGATTAGAATGAAACTTGGGGTCTTTAAAAATTGTACAGAACATTTACGGCAGTAAACTACGGAAAAAAGAAAAGACCTAAGTTTCGGCGTGGGCCTTATCATGATTCAGTACCTGCAAGATGTCCAGTCTCGTACTCAGGGGAAATTCCGATGTATTGCAACTGCTACCAGAGTGCTTTGGCGACGAATATTGTTCCTCTGACCACCTTTTCGATACTAATGAAAAAGGCAGTGATTATAAAGGAATGAAATTACTTCCCCAACGTTTCGATCAGGATGAATTAAACGATCTCAGTAGAGATAAACTTGTTAAAACGAGTTTAATTAACTTATGTTGGACGAAAATTATTTATTGGAAGAAGCCAGCAAAATTTAATGAATAATCAGTTTTATCAATGAGTTCCTTATCTTCCTATAATATATCTATAATATATTTTGTTCACTCATCGACAATAATTTCAAGTCGTGTATTCCTTTGATTCACTCATTATTTGCAGAAAGTGTTATGCTCGAATTGATGTTCACTCAAGTAGTTCGACAAATTTTCTAATTGTGATTTTTGTGCTAAAATGGATTCAGTAATCTCATTTTACTGTTTATTTATAATGTAAATTTGGTTCAATGTATTTTTCAGTATAAAACGGGTTATGCTTGTAACGCCTGTAGGAACCTTATATTGATACATGTTTTTATTTCAGAAACCTCATGATAGTGTAACGTAAATTTCACTGATATTTCATACCTTTGATATGAAGCTTCTACACAAAAACTGATACGATACTCGAATTCAGGGCACCAACCTTGTATCAAATCAGTATACCACAGGATCAAATGATGTGTTGACCTGTGATATATTCACCTTATTTTTATTATGAAGTAAGTCGAAAATTTCAACAGACTTCAAATAGTTAAGCTTCCTAACATTTGATTATATATAGAAAATTTTTGGATTATCTACTATAGGAGAAAAGTGACCATTTTCTCTGCAGTGGGTTGCAAATGTTGAAATTTGCCTGTTCTTGCCGAAGTTTATTTTATGTTCATTAAATGAACGTCCAGTTTGTCTCATATAATTTGCTTTTTCCGCTTGAACATGTTAACTCATAAACTCCTGCTTTATGTATTTTTTTTTGCGTTTAATAATAAGGATACTTTATTTGCAATTTGAAGATCTCAATATTTGCAACTAAATTTAGTGAAAATGGTCAACCCTCACAATTTAAAATTTTACGTATGGAATCAAAAGAGAGGAATCTTCACCATTGGGAAATTTACAAGCTGGTTCATTATAAAAACTAATAAAAAAACACTGATCTATGTAAATCTAACATATTCAATACATGAATGCCAGTAGCTCAGTGGGTACAGCGCTAGATTTGGAACCGAAAGATATGACACCATTTCATTTTTGGGTCGAAAATTAACAGTGCTGTGACTTAAAGTAGCGTTAAATTGCAGTAACAAAGCCTACCCAGAACTCTACTGAACTCCTAACTTGCGCAAGCTGAAAAAGCTTCAGAGAGATCTTCACATAAGATCTAGGAGTATCAGGACAATAATATATATGAATATCTACCTCAGGTTCCATCTGGGTAGAAGAGAAATTTTCTAGCCAGATATTCTATGCCGAAATGTTGTAACTCTTGCATTCTTTTTTGGTTTAGTGTACCTAACCTTGCTTAAATATACTCTTGATATTGTCGAGTTTTCAGCTCTCCCAAGATGAGTTAATACTTTAAAACTGTAGTCAAAAGAATGTGTAAACTTTCGAATTTTTGGTAGTAAAACATAGAAATTTCAAACAATTTAATTTTATTAGAATAACAGCCGAAAGAGTTCAATATTGTAGATGAACATCTATATATATAATAAAACAGTAGAAATCGATTGGGAATGATACAAAAAGACATAGAACAAAAAACAGTTATTTCTAAGTTTCTTGTCCTTATGTCTGCCTATCTGTCTGTTTGATACCGCTAATCTCCGAAAATTTTTCGATGGATTTGCATGGGGTTTTCAAAGGTAGATAACGAAAAACCTGGTTCAACATTTAGTCTTCGTTCAATCAAAATCGGAGGACGGAAAAAATATATAGTTATCCAAAGACAACAAGTATTGATTGACATATACATCTATAAATATAACGAAATAGTAGAACTGAAATGTTTGTACATTGAATATATTTGCTGGAAATCGATTGAGAATGATGAATAGAATACAAAAAATTGGTAGATAACGAGGAGCCTGTATCTACATTCAGTCTTTGTTTCATTGAATGCGGATGACGGAAAAACTTATAATAGTACAAATATATCAAAAAGAATTATTAAAAAGTGATTGCTACCTGATGAAGGTTGTCCCAGATGTCTACTTAAAGTCAGAAGCTGGAAATAGGTCAAGTCATAATATTAGATATAAGAAAAAGACGAAAAAAATCTAAGTTACGTATTTTCTCAATTATCGGCATTTCGAGAAAATTAAGAAAACCTTCACATTGTGAGGGTCTTTTAACTACCTTTACAACAAATTATGATTTTGTTTCAATTTTTTTTACTGTGTTATCCTTAATAATCTGAATTGTTGCCTAATATTTTAAGCCCATCTTTCCAGCTTGGAAGAAACATTTTTCGGCAAACTAAATGTATCACGCTAGCTCACAAAGTAATTGTAAAATATTTTGAAACTATATAATAATTAATATTTAAAAAAGGTTATTCTGATTTTTACAATTTTTATTGTTATATTCACAATAATTGTTCCGCTATCACAGTAGTATCATATATCAATAAAAATTATGAAAATACGAATAACCTTATTTAAATATTATTTAATATGGATTTTCACCAAGTAAGGTCTGTTATAATACTAGCTAGTAATTCAGCAAGTTTATTGGATTTTTTTTTATGAAAAAACAATTGTTTCTTGTTTACCCTTTTAGAAAAGTTTTAAATCAAATATAAATTTTTGGATTTTGTATATGTACTGATGTATTCAGTCAGGTGTCTACATATGATTAGTCCTCCTGAATTAGCACCAGGAAGCAAGACTGCTTTAGAGCGACAACATAGTGGAGAAATAAACGAAATGAAGACTCTGACCTGGTGGAGTCTGCAGGTTTAAAAAAAGGTTACTTCTGTTATAAACAACTTGAAATCACGGTAAAATAAAGGGTAGGGCTTCCTCTAGCTCTTCGTATTACTCTTATTCTATTCGGCAGTGTGTTAATGAGGTTATCAGTGAAAACTTGAGGAATGTTTTGCTAAATGTCCGTCAAAGCATTGGCGAACTGTTATGTCTGCGGTGGGTCAGTTAAGCGGTGTGATTGCTGTAACATTGTAGGCCAAACATATTCAAATTAATTTTGGTTCGAAGAAATAGTAGGTCACTAACGACTAACGTTTAATTTTCGTCTATTGCTGCCGCCATGGGAACAGTCATTGGTTCTACTATCAAATCACGATACCTTACTGCTGTCATGGTTGCATTAATGAGGACAATAAGATTTGTGCGCCCTTTAAAATAAATGCATCATTAAACGCACACTAAGCTGCCACCGAAAAAAGTTGTGGGCGTCTTAAACTGTTCATTATACCGCTTACCCCGTTCTCGCCTCACAAACATTTGTCCATAAGAATACAGACGAAATTTTAAATCATCCGCCAACAGTCAGGATCTCCATCTGTGCGCATTTCAGTTCTTATGTTTAAGAGTCCAAGGAGTTCTTACAGTCCTGTGCTCCCTACTCAATCGCAGGTGCCTGGCGGACCTTCTTGCTCTCTAATTGAAGTAGTGCAACTTATTTCGGATTGTTCGACCAGAAACTAGTATACCGATAGGTTAACGGAATGAGTTGTTCATTAGGGGTGCTGCAAAGAAGGCATTTCTTCGTAAAGTTAACCGTATCTTATGCGGCGGTTGTAGCTCTTGCTCCTCCACTAGTACAATAGTGATTCCACGCTCTACTAACTATACTTTGCAAAATACGAAAATGGTAAGCAACTTCTTATTGAGTTAAACAATCGTTTAACCAACACATCAATAATTCAAGCTGGAAGGCATGTTGAACTCGTGACAATTAATCCACAACGATACTACACAACACCATTTCGATTAATGACGATATCGAATATTAAATTCCTACGAATTTCAAATGCTTCTTCTGGAGAATGTGATATATCTTTTTTATAAAAGGAAAAGTAAAGACTTTTTTCAATTTCATGTGGAACATTTTCTGGTAATAGACTTTGTTATTCATAAATATCTAATCGAAACAGGGTCAATAATTTATTTTCTTATTTATTCTTTATTTGTTAACCACTGTGTTGATACTATATGTCTACAAAAAAAAAACAGTGCGTCTAACACATTTGATTTAATTGAAAAAATGTATATGAGGCAGTAATTCATTTCCACAAAAATGTTTGTACTACTACAACAATTGTTTCACCACGATGTGGCTTCTTTAGGAATTACATTGTACTGTCTTATGGTATTCAGTGTAACCGAGTATAAATACATTGTTAGGTACGTGACCAAATAATGGAAGCACATGTCATAAAAACTCTAGGTATTTATTGGAGTTTGCCGATAAAAACGCCATTAGGGAAAGATATTCAGTAATGGAGACTTATCAACATCTGTTTGATCGTTCAAAATAATTTTACGTGCATTATACCTGTTGATTTCAAAAAATTCTAAAAGTGTTAATCTAGAACTTTTGCTTTCAACGTGGATAATTTCATAATTATTGTTGAAATTATGCCTGAATTCCTTAAGATGATTAGCATATGTCGAATGTACAGATTTAGATATATAACCCATTTGGTGTCCTTGGACACGTTTCTTGAATGATCTGCCAGTCTGGCCAATGTATACAAAAGGGCAATCTTTGCAAGTCAACTTGTAGATTCCGGATTTATTTTCTTTATTTGTTCGATCTTTATTGTTTTTTATGTGGGTACAAGGTTATTAATTAATTGTCTTAAAAGCCGCGTTATAATTGAAACAACTTTTGAAATATTTAGTAATATTTTCAGATAATACATTGACATAAGATAACGAAAAATATTTCTGTGTATTGTCCTCTTTTATGATTGGGTACACGAGATTTAATGCCATTTTCTTTTGTTTATTGGATACCATTTTGTCTATAAGAAAGGGATTGTAACCGTTGTTTGACGCTATTTGTTTAATAATATTTAATTCTTTCAAAAAGTTTTCTGAATTCAAAGGGACATTCAATAATCTATGAACAAAACAATTATATGCTAACGTCTTTTGGTTGGCGGGGTGGTTTGAAGTTTTATGTATTGTGATGTCTATATGTGTTGCTTTGTGAAAAATACTAAAATCATATTAATTATTTAGTCTTGTTATTGTGAGGTCAAGAAAATTAATATATTTGATTCTTTTCTTCTTCGATTGTGAATTTGATTTTTGGGTGGAGTATATTAACGAAATTCGTGAAGATATGTAGTTGTCGGTCAGTGCCTTGGAAACAACAAAAAATGTCATCTACATATCTATACCAATAAAGGAAATATTTGCTTATCGGATTCAGGAATATTTTTAATTTTAGATGGTCCATGAATATTTCAGCTAAAATTGAACTGAGTGGATTACCCATTATTAAACCACTGTCAGAATATAGACGGTTCCGTTAAATTGAAAGTAGTTTTGTTCAGGACATATTTCCAGGCTATTAAGTATATCATTCATTTGATTTGGGATTGGTATTATTTTTGATTAATAGTTTTATTACAATTTGTATTGTTTCAATTGGAGGTATACTAGACAACTACATATCTTCACGAATTTTATTAATAAACTCCACCCAAAAATCAAATTCACAATAGAAGAAGAAAAGAATCCAAGTATTAATTTTCTTGACCTCACAATAACAAGACTACATAATTTACATGATTTGAGTATTTTTCACAAACCAACTTATACAGACATCACAATACATAAAACTTCAAACCACCCCACCAACCAAAAGATGTCAGCATATAATAGTTTTATTCATAGATTATTGAATGTCCCTTTGAATTCAGAAAACTTTTTGAAAGAATTAAATATTATTAAACAAATAGCGACAAACAACGGTTACAATCCCTTTCTTAGAGACAAAATGGTATCCAATAAACAAAAGAAGATGGCATTAAATCTCGTGTACCCAATCATAAAAGAGGACAATACACAGAAATATTTTTCGTGATCTTATGTCAATGGATTATCTGAAAATATTGCTAAATATTTCAAAAGTTGTTTCAATTATAACGCGGTTCACAATGTAATAC
Source organism: Megalocaria dilatata (assembly GCA_034642435.1). NCBI lineage: Eukaryota > Metazoa > Arthropoda > Insecta > Coleoptera > Coccinellidae > Megalocaria > Megalocaria dilatata. The sequence goes on along the minus strand of CM067858.1, from coordinate 24,186,453 downwards.
CTGAAGACGCTACATCGTGGTGAAACAGTTTTTGTAGTAGTACAAACATTTTTGTGGAAATATCTCATATACATTTTTTTATTAAAATGAGTTTCCACCATGTAAAGACTGAATCAATCAAATATTCATTGGATTTAATTAACCTTCAAAGAATTTTAAGGATATTTTCTAAATTAAATTTGTAGAGATTTCGGAGAATTGATCCATTTAATGTCTGAAATTTCCTCGAATATTTTTCGTAATGACCATAGAACTTTTAACAATAACGTGTTATTTAAAGGAGACAATTAACCAACCGGCAACCATGCCGAAGATCTGCCGATTTCGGCATATTCCTAAACACCTACCGCTTTGAGAGATAATTGCTCGGCGCCTAAATACTTCCTGGACACTTGTACCATGAAATCTTGAATTTACGTTTGAATCTGGTCGTTCCCCTCAACGTGGCCCATCAGAGAATATTAATGAATCTTCCATCCGCTCCAGAAGATTTTTTGTTCGGGGTGCACCTATATTAAAAACCCACCTTACATTTTTTTGGTTCTCTTCCCTATCATCTAGGGGTAATTTTCAATTTAAATCCATTCACTGATATAAATATTTCAATTTAGAAATAGTGAATAGTGGAATATATCACATTGTCTATCAACCCGATGATTCAACTGTATCCACACAAAAAAACCATGTTTTATTCATGGTATCGTCGTAAGGGAAGAAAATTGATTATTCCATCAAGTATCACGCGAATGCACTGTAAGTATAGTCAGTCTACCACGTTAAATATAAGTTATCCGAAAACTTTTCATTGTAAACACAAGCTGAGACAGATACGTTACGTAGATTGATTGAGGTTTAATATATTACCATTAAATTCGAGGAAGACATCTTCCAGCAATATTCTACTAAAATTACAGGGTGTTTTATAGGTGAATCTTTCATTTCAACAAGCGATAGAACCCAAGAAAACAACCACTCCGCTGAAAATAATTTGAACAAAAGTTAATGCGAATTTGAATACAATGTAAAGGTGGACCATTCGGAGTTTGAATTTCGAAGTTGTGGTTATTTGAAGTCTAGAAAGACATCTGTCATTCGTATGCTGACAGAAAGTAAGTTTAATATTTGACATTAATGAATTAGGTCAATCTACGCTTGAACGAAACTGAGAAATATTGGAAACTTATTTCCGAAATGGCGATTCTTCTAGATGCAAGCTGTCAGAAATTAAGGTGGAACATTCAATAGCAATGAAACGGAAATTTGTGAAGCGAGTTCATGAAACTGAATCATTATTTGATAAAACAATTCGTTCGCGTTCTCGTCCAGTAAGCACATCTGAAAACATTACTGCTGTAGTTCGGAATGTGACTGAACATCTATCAACAACAACTCATCATCGTGCTCAAGAACTGAACATTTCTCGCACTTCTCTGAGGAGAATTTTACATTAAAAACTAGGTATGAAGGCTTACGAAGAGCAACTAGTACAAGAAAGGAACTCTCGTGATTATCCGATGCGTTGCCATTTCCCGTAATGGGCTAACGATCGCATGGCCGAAGATGAGCATTTTCCCAGAAAATCTTCAGCGATGAAGCTCATTTTCACTTCGGAGGACTTTTCTATTGGGATCCCTCGGTCTAAATATTACGGCAACCATCCAGAAACGATTGTTGCCTTGAAACACATAATAGAAATTGCCTCCACGAGATTTAGCCCTAAACATTCGGCAATGTACTGTAAATTGGATTGATTGAATTCTCTCTAATTACACTTGTTCTTTTTATCTCAAAATGAAACCTTTTATTGGAAAACACTTTGGAATTTCATAAAATAGAAAAAGGCTTTTTACTTTATAGAAGAAATATAACAAAATTTGAATATCAAAACAAATTAAATCTGTTAGTCTTGTACAATTTTAATTTCAAAAAAATTTTTATTCAAAAAACTTTTAGAATTAAATTAATGTCTACAATAAGCACCGCTTATATTTAATAGACGTATATAATCAAAACTCAATATATAATGTTAAATGGAATAAACAAACCAACAGATATAAAAAGTAATTAAAATTAATAAATAAATATTTAAAGGGGACAAAATTTTGTTTCTGAACTTACCATTATGAACACCAATTCCTTTTCAGAAACATGAAACGCAACTTAAGGACTTCTCAAAAACTATAATTTATTTTTAATATTTAATGTATTTAAATATTCAAATAAGTTATTTCAAAAATCTCTCAAAACATGCACTATATTTTCAAAAAACAATTAGAATTCTGATAATCTCTTCATCGGCCCTAAATAATATTCCAAATATCAAAATCAAATAACAATCACTATATTAAATCTGTTTTGATATTCAAACTTTGGAATTTCATTCACTATTTAAAGAAGAAATTATTGTTATTACTTTTAATGTCACTGAATATATAGTCCGTCTAGAAAGTATACGGAATTTATTATTTTTCATAATTTTAATATACTTCTTTTTTGAAACATTCTAAGACAAAAGTAATGTATAAAATAGGTTGTGCAGACAGGCGGTTATGGCCAAACTTGCACAGCAACACTATTTTTCAAATATTGTTGATTGCCAATAGGTATACAAAGTATTATATATAATTTATTAAATAATGTCGGAACTAGAAAAAGGAAAACAGGTAGAATATTTGTGTAGAAAAGGTTTTCGAAACGTTAAAAAATTATTGCAATTGACTGAACTGGGAAAAAGTGCTGTATATGAGACAATAAAGAGGATACAAAATGGCATGGATATGAGGCATAGACCAGTTTCAGGAAAACCGCGTAAGATTAAAGGAAACAATTCAAACGCTTTATTGGCCTTAGGACGACACAATCCGCATCTCGGATTTCTCAAATTGGCTGAAAGATTTGGAAATCAACGAAATATAAAAGTATGTCCAGAAACCGTCCGTATGTCACTGGAAAGACAAGGTTACATATCAAGGAAACCAAAAAATCCCTAATAATGACACCTTTACAAAAGGAACGAAGGAGGGAAGTTTGTCAACGTTTTCAAGAAGATAATTTTATAATGTCTTTACATCTGGTGAAAGTTGTTTCCAACATGGTGGAAATCCTATTAAAACAACCTGTTACCATTCAAATTTTCAAATTTCCCACCAAAATAATGGTTTGGGGTGCAATATCTCAACGTGGTGTTACGCCTCTTTGTGTAGTTGATGGTACCAGTAATAGTGAAAAGTAAATGATTTTCTCCTTGAAACGGCGCATGCTTTATGTCCAGAGGGGTAGCGTTTTCAGCAGGATAATGCAAGATGCCATACTTCGGCCTATACTCAAGCTTGGATGCGAGAACACAAAGTGACAACCATTTAATGACTATCAGTTTCATCAGATCTTAGTCCCATTGAAAACATATGGGAAGTAATAAAGATTGAATTGAATGAGAAGCGCCAAGAAATAAGATGTTTTAATTCAGTCAGTTCAACAGTCTTGGACTACCATCACAGAAAATTATGGAGGTGATCTAGATTCGGGCGTACCTCGACGTTTAATCAAGTGAGCTTTGTTTTTCCGGATACTTCCTAGAGGGACTATACTTTGCTTAATTAATAAAGTTCCTATAAGATCCACACACATATCTTCAACAGTTTACTCCTCATCCGGTCAAAACAAATAAAACTTCAACTTCATCAAGTCGGATTAATGAATTCGTCCCATACCTTCCTCCATTTACGACCGCATCAACAACAGACAACATCCAAGATGTTATGATATAACAAATTGAATTCGGACATTTCGCGAAGGTTAAGTAAACTGACCTCTTCCTCCTTCTTTCCCATTGACACCCAGCCTGTGCCTAAATATAGTGCCGCTCGCATCCGGTGCTCCGCGACTGCCATCCAAGACGGCCGCAAGACCTCAGTTCACATGCCTCATTGCTGGCAATAATAATAAAGTATCAATTGTAACGACCGTTTGTGAATTGTTGGTATGCAAGTTAATGAATGGAGCCGGCGTTTTTTCGACGTGAATCACTGGTCGGGATGGCGGAAAATTGTTTTCAGACGTAACCGGTTCTGCGGGTGCTGTCACGATTTTCCGATAATTGCTGTTAAGTAACCTAATAGCTTATCAGACAGGCGCCCATCGGGTTAATGGGACCATTTCAGGGAAATGTTCAGCTTCCCCTTGCGGAATTCGTGAATCATTGTTACCAGAAATCCTTGTCTATGTTTATAATTGAATATCTTGCCGGTGATTAATTGTTAAGTATTAATTACAGATATATTCGATTGTATTTCCGCAAACCTAGATATCTGGGTAATCAGAAGAAATAACCAAGTTAAATGAACTGCCTAGCATAAAATTAGAATCATGCCATAATTTGCATTCATTTTACAAAACTTTAGTTTTCTCGGATGTTTTTAGATGTAACATTAAGTTGTTGTATTGACTAGTTGGTACCACTGAGAATAAAATATATTTGAATAAAAAAATGTAAACCTACCTGATGATGCTACTGTGATAGCGAAACAATTGTTGTAAACATAACAATAAAAATTGTGAAAATCAGAATAACCTCATTTAAATATTATTTAATATGGATTTTCACCAAGTAAGTACTGATTCAATTCAATATGCTTTGGTTATAGTTCTAGTGTTGAAAATTTCACATAATTATGTTTGAAAACAGTTACGGCGTTTTGTTAACATCGGAATTACAAACTTTGTGCGGATATTTCGAATGAAGAACTAACAGATATACTGAAAGTTTGGGCATTCAACATCAAACGTGCAGACGGCAGAGAATATAAAAAAGTAGAGTAAAAACCATTAAGAATACTTCTACTAAACTCTTACAGAAAAAGTTTCATGAAGAACTCAACAGAGAAATGAATCCATTTAACGATATAATATAATTTTAGAAAATGCAAGAAAAGCTCGTGCAGCTAAAAGAAAGAAATTACAAGCAATTCCGGACAGAAAAAAAGAAAGCTTGGCCGCTCTTAACGAGAAACAAATAAACCAAAATTTGAATATCAAAACAGATTTAATCTGTCAGTCTTCTACAATCCCCTCATCAGACAACTGTTGTCTGATCTTTTTATTGGTAGTAAAACATAGTATTAATTTCTACAATTTGTTTTAATTAATATTTAAAATATCAAAATCAACTAACAATCACTATATCTTACCTCAAAGTGGTAACCGGATAATTGCTTAAACAGACTAACTTTAAAAATCATGATAGTCTACGTTCGTCACAAAATCACAGAAAACTGTAAGGTATTATAAGGTTTTCTTTAAACCATTGACATTCCATAATGAGATTTATTCGAGCCTAAATATAATTATATATTATGTATAAAATAAAATAGAAATAGGCTTTTTACTTGATAGAAGAAATATAACAAAATTTGAATATCAAAACATTTAATATGTCAGTCTTCTACAAATTTAAGTCAAACATTTTATTCAAAAAACTTTAAGAATTGAATTAATGTCTACATAAGCACCGCGTATATAATCGAAACTCAATATATAATGTCAAATGGAATAAATAAACCAACAAATATAAATAGTCATTTAAAATTAATAAATAAATATTTGAAGGGGACAAAATTTTGTTTCTGATCTTACCATTATGAACACCAATTCCTTTTCAAAAACATAAAACACAACTTAAGGACTTCTCAAAAAATTTTATATTTCTTCTATCAAGTAAAAAGCCTTTTTCTATTATATTTTATACATAATATATAATTATATTTAGCCTTGAATAAATCTCATTATGGAATGTCAATAGTTTAAAGAAAACCTTAGACTTTTCTGTGATTTTGTGACAAACATAGACTATCTTGATTTTTAAAGTTCAGGCAATTATCCGGTTATCCACTTTGAGGTAAGATATACTGATTGTTAGTTGATTTTGATATTTTAAATATTATTTAGGGCCGATGAAGAGATTATCCGAATTCTAATTGTTTTTTTGAAGAAATGTTGCATGTTTTGAGAGCTTTTTAAATTAACTTATTTGAATTTTCAAATATATTGAATTTTTCAAATAAATTATATTTTTGGGAAGTCCTTAAGTTGTGTTTTATGTTTTTGAAAAGGTATTCATAATCGTAAGATCAGAAACAAAATTTTGTCTCCTTCAAATATCTATTTATTAATTTTAAATGATGTATTTATATTTGTTGGTTTAGTATTCCATTTGACATTGTATATTAAGTTTTGATTATATACGTATATTAAATATGAGCGGTGCTTGTGTAGACATTATTTTAATTCTAAAAGTATTTTGAATAAAATTTTTTTTGAAATTACAATTGTAGAAGACTAACAGATTAAATCTGTTTTGACATTCAAATTTTGTTATATTTTTTCTATCAAGTAAAAAGCCTTTTCATATTTTATTTTAAACCAAAATTGTTTCAAGTATCGATGAAAATACACCAGACGGTTTACAAAAAAAAATTTGCGAAATTTGTGGTGTGGAATTGACATGGCGTGAAAATGAAGCAGCCCTTTGCTTAATTAACTATTTTAAAAAGGAGTTTGACAATTACTGTCAAAATACGGGACGTATCGTGTACAATCCCATGTTTTCAAAAACAGCACAAGGTGGTGAACAACGCGCTGATTCTAAGTGGCTGACACCGAATAAAGAGTCTGTAGATCAGTGCCCAGTTCGAAAAATTGTTGAGCAAAAGTACTCCAAGTGTCACAACTAATCGTCTCTTTTAACACCTAATACTAATTGGACGAAATAAGGAAAATGGTACAAAAATTGCCCTGTAGGTGTAAAACAGTTGAATAAATGAACACGTGCAGCAGCCGAAAGTATCGGAATAGATACGAAAAATGACAAATCATTCAAATCGCTCCTCCGCTGTATCTTGGCACGACTACTAAAATAACAGGCCACTCATCATCTGAATCTCTGAAACGGCATTTGAAATTTACTGAGGAACACCATAGAAAAATAAATGAAAAATGAGAAACGTGCATAATCCTTCCACCTCCAGCGTCACTAACAGTACCAACACTACAAAACGACTATATCTCAAACATCATAATAATAGTACCTTCAATATTAATATTAAGCAATAAAAAATCAGAAATATAATCGTAACGAAAACCAACTCGAGCATAGACAATATATTTCGATTATTCGAACCTCTTCACTCGACGTATTTCGCGAAACACCACTCGAGCTGTGCTCTCGTGATGTTTCGCGAACTACATCGCGTGACTCGGTGGATAATCCAATATTTCCTATGCTTTTGTGATATAACTGAATATATTGATTTCTTGCAAATCACTTATATCATTTCGGATATTAATGAGGTAGACAATACACTTGGCTTAAGTTTCACAAAAATTTTTAATTTATGTTGTTGACATACAGGGGTGTTCAATGTATTCTCGTTAACGGGGTGTTTTGCTTATAATGTGAGTAATCTAATTATCTCATTTACTAATGACACTATCTGAGGGTATAGATATAAAATTTCACTAATTTACGATTATTAGTTTTCTAGGTATCCTCAGTGAAATATGACCAGAATGACTGACGTCACAATGATGAAGAAAATCGAGAATCGCGCCGTTATAAAGTTCCTCACTAAGCAGGGAAAAAGTCAAAAATCATACACGAAGAGATGGTTGCTGTTTACCAAGACTGTGCCCATCCGTTATCCACCGTTCAAAAGTGGTCAAGTGAATTAAAAAAAGACAGAGAATCCATTGAAAACGACCCTTGCTCGGGCCGGGCCCGATAGCGGCACCACTGAAGAAAATGTGAAATAGAAGTGGAAAAGCTGGTACTTGAAGATGCCAGAATAAAAATTAAGATTTTAGCACCTATCTACCATACATGCTAACCTTCATGACCATCGTAACTGACAAAGGTCAGTGCAAGATGGGTACCGAGAATTGCAACGCTAAAAAACGCTCCTATGTTGATTTGAATTTCAATCAATAAAAAACAGTCCAATAATGTTATTAAACTAAGACCATTAAGAAGCGGGGGTGTTACTGCTTTAGGACAATGCGCTGGTTCACTGCAAAGGTTACTGTGCGGGAATGTAGTTTAGAAGAAATTACTCGTTCTCCGTACAGTTTAGACTTGGCCCCCAGTGACACTATTTCTAAATGTGAAAAAATATCTTCGTGGAGAGCGATTTTCCGACGATAAAGAACTGAAAATAGCAATTAATACCTATTTTGAGGAGGAATCAGAAGAATATTTTTTACAAGGTTTGGAGAAGCTAACTCGATTACCACCAACGTCGTATATTTTTCGGGTTTCAAACCATTTCCAATACTTTCAAGAATTCACTTAACATTACAATTTGTATATTTCGGAAAAAAGATGGAAGTGACGGGGTTTTTTACAATAATTTGTATCTGTTGACGATATGTCTTTTCAGTGACAGTGACAGTGACGGTTTCTGGACATACTTTTATATTTCGTCTTCCTGAAACTGGTGTATGCTTCATATTATGCCATTTTTTATCCTCTTTATTGCCTCATATACAGCACTTTTTCCCAGTTCAGTCAACTGCACTAGTTTTTTTTACTTTCGAAAACCTTTTCTATACAAATATTCTATTTTCTTTTTTCTAGCTGCGACAATATTTCATAAATTGTATGCCTGTTGACAATCAACAATATTTGAAAAAGAACGTTCACATGCAACTTGGGCCATAGCCGACTATCTGCACAACCTATTTTATACATTACACTTGTCTCAAAATGGTACAAAAAAGAAGTATATGAAAATTATGAAAAAAACTTTCTAGACGAACTTCTTCCGATTACCATCTCTTCATCGTAATAGGATCCGTCAATTGCCAGAAATATGGTCAAAAGAAATGTCTAGTGACGGAAAATACTTTGAATTTTGACTGTATAATCAAGTTTTCACAATAAAAGTTTAATCTCTTGCAAAAACTGCAAGAACTTATTTAAAATTATTTAAAATTTTTTATTTAAACAATTATTTTATTGAATTCAGCACAAATGTTATTCTTTAAAATATAGTGGAATGCAATGATTACATCTTTGTGAAGTGGCAATGATACTAACTTGAACATAAAAACCTGTCATGCAAATGATCCTATGAAAAAAAAATTATAACATTGATAAAATATATTGTTTCATTCCGATATATAATGACTTAGAGTTTAGTGATTTTAATAAATGGTCTGCAAGCGACCATTTTCAATTTTCATTGGAATTAGATTTATAATTTGTAATCATCAAACAATGTATTATAGACGAAATACACTTCGAAACTTAATTTTGAAATTCTACATATTATAATAGTAATCACAGTTACATCTGTATCTAAATGTTTTGAGTAAAGTAGATATATAATAATAAAATTAATGTTGATAAGTAAACAGAAGCAAGCAATGCTCGACTTTTGATTATTCTTGTTTGACTCAATTTTTGTCTGCAACAATGAAAAAACTGAAAAACTTTCAAAGTATAGCGTTTTTATTACTATGAGGGTAAAAAACAACTGTTTTATCTTAACGGAATATGTGTACTTCAAAAAAAAATTATTATAGTGTCTATAAATATACATTTTCATTTCCCTTGTTTTGGTAAAAGAATCGAATTTTTACCCGCACCAGTATATAAAGAGAAGATTTTCGGATTATAGAATTAGTTATTGTGAATGTAATTAAGGTGTTTGAATGTATAGTAGAGCAACAAATATATATATATATATATATATTCGAAATGAATATGACAAAATTTCGTTACGAATTCTTGAAATCTCTACCACTAAAATGGATTTTTATTGAGCAAAGACTATATTGATCAAATATTTAAAACCATATTTGTGTTTTGCTTATTGGGAAACTTATCCTGAAGAAGCCATTCCAGAAACGAATGACTTGCCCAGATTTAAATCTTGCAACTTCTTCGTCTTCGTATCTCGTGAAGATATCAATGTTCAATAGCGTATGAATCGATAGTCTTCTGTTTCTCTTTTGTTGAAGATAAAAGGAATTTCATTCATACTATACATGATTTCTACCTGTGGTGAACAAAAACTCAAAGTCATGATATATTTTACCTCAGACACTTTGTTGGTTGTCTTCGAGTGAAACATAAGAATGTATTGGAAATTGAATAGTCTAGTCGAATACCTACCTACCATAAGTAGTATTTATTATTTCTGTATAATAAATCTTAACAGATCCAAAATAATGTTGATCATGTATATTTTCTTAAATTTATTTGACACTAGTTTTTACTGTCCCTTTATCCAAATGTTAAAACATTCTCGACTAAGGTCATATATTGTGTGAATTTTGCGCTCTTAGTCTTAAATTTCATCAGAAAAATACGTTTTTCCTGAAATACTATTTGAAATAATTTCTTTTGGTGCTGAACAGCAACGAAACTAATATTTCAGATTATTTTAATTTCATGTTCAAAATTTTTCACCTTTTCGTAGAGAATTGTGTGAAATACTTCTAGTGTTCCGGTATTGCTGAATTTCTCATAAAATTTCAAATTTAATTTCACAATATAAACTTAGTTGGATGATAATTTTTTGAGATATTTAAGAAATGAGATTTCCGAGAACCATATTTGCAGTTCCCAAAAGTAAATTTTGTCATTCACGAACTGGATCTTTCCATTCATACTCAAAATATCGGGTGTTTCTTTTAAAGTGATAGAACTTTCGATAGTGATAACTGTAATTTGACAGAAGGTAGAAGCCATGTTGTTTTGACATTTCTGTTCAGTAAGCATTGACGAATTTTCATGGAGAGACTCACGCCGCAACCACGTTTACAAATTGTTGAGATTTATTTTCAAAATCAGTATTCTTTTCGCCAAACTTATAGAGTACTTCGTCAAATTTATGGTTAACATAATCGTCCATCAGAGCAGTTCATTCGTCGAACTATCGATAGGATTCGGACAACATTTTCTCTACTCGATGCAACAACAACAACAAGACAAAGAACTGTACGTACAGAAGAAAATATGGCTGCTGTAAGTCATAGTGTTAATGATGATCCAGATTTGTCTATTCTTCAACGTTCACAACAAGTTGGACAAGTGCATTGACCACATAGAAAATTTTGCAAAAAGATCTTGGTCTACACCTATACAAGATCCAACTGGTTCAAGAACTAAAGCCACTTGACCATAATAAGCGTCGTTTGTTTGCTAATGGGCGCTAGAACAGCTTGAAGTTGATCCATTTTTTTATCGTGAAATTGTGTTTAGTGATGATACTCATTTCTGGTTGAACGGCCATGTAAACAAGCAAAATTGCCATATATGGAGTGAAAACAATCCTCAAGAAGTTCTGCAGATTCCATTGCATCCTTGAAAATGCACTCACTGTATGGTGTGCTCTACACGCTGAAGGCATCATCGGTCCATACTTCTTTAAAAACGATGCTGGAGCTAATGTTACAGAGCATAATGCTCGTTACAGATCGATGATCAATGATTATTTGTTTTAAAATTTGAATGGTATCGACCCAGAAGTGTTTATTTACACACTTCATGTTGCTACCGTAACAATTGATTTATTGAAAGTAAGATTTAGCGATAACATTATTTCGAGGAATGGTCCGATTAATTCGCCTCCAAGATCATGCGACATAACTCCACTGGATTATTTTTTTGGGGTTATGTCAAGTCATTGGTTTATGCTGATCAACCAGAAACAATAGACGCTTTGGAGGCCAATATAATTCATGTTATTGATGAAATAGGGCCTTAATTACTCGAAAAAATGGTCCAAAATTGGTCTGATCGAATGCGGTTCCTCAGAACTAGTCGTGGTGGATATATGCCGGAAATTATTTCTAAAACATAAATGTCATAAAATTATCTTTCAAATAGAAAAATGTTCTATTACTCTAAAAAAAACACCCGATATATCCTGCAAACTTCAAGCACCTGATTTTGATTGAATGAAACAATCTATATTATTTTATTTGATTAAAAAGAATTTTCAGCAAGTAAGGACCGATTCAATTAATTTTTTTCTTTGAATTCATTCACTTCGGAAGTTATCATGATTTCAAAGAGACCGCATTGAATCTTAATATCTTCGTCAATAAGTTTAACGCTATAATTTTTATCCCTAAACAAGGAGAACCTCGTCTCATAACTATCATTCGAAAATTATGATTCATATAAAATCTTCAGAATTGATGTTTGCAACTAAAAATCGACAAAATTGATATCTGCCACTAAAATTCTGCAGAATTGATTTTTACAACTGAAAATCTTCAGAACTCCAATACATGCATTAATTTGGATTTAACATTAAAGAGTTGACATAATTCGTAAAAAGTGAACTGAGACACTTGAGATTTTTATGAATACCTACCATCTTGTCGATTTTGTCTATTTCTGTACATAACTGAAATACACCAAACACCAAACGTACCCTTGAAATTTCAAGTCTAAGGATCTTTTCGTTCTGAAATTATTATACTTTTAAGTACCAAATTTCGTTTTGACCGCATCAGCAGTTTCCGAACCATTGAGAAAAATAATAACAAAATTTTTAACTATGAGTAAGTGCCAAACAATTGGACCATTTCTGCTCATTAATGAACTCTATCAAGATATTAAGGCTCCACACCAGACCTGAAAGTTTAAAGTCTCTAGATCTTTCCGCTCAAAAGATAGAATGTTCACGATCGGAATTATTTCGGACCACGGATTCTTCATCAGTAAGTCCAGCTGACTATTTTCAACTCAAAATTCGAAAAATACAGACATTTGGAAACGATAGCACGCTGTTTCCTAGAAGAAGGGCCCAATAACACATATTCGACACCTTATTGTTAAATTGTTGATTGTTTCGGTCTCTACTTGACGGAAATTCATCGTAAATGATTTGAAGTAAAACACTTTATTTCCGCTTATTTTTATTTTTCAACGACAATTGTTTCGTCAATTACATATTGACTTCGTCAGGTGAGTATGGTAACTAACTACTTTACAAAATCTTTCTCCTTAAATACAAGTTTCCCTAAAAATACGTGATAAAATGAAGTTTACAAGGAATTTATTGAAAAAGGTTCAACAACGGAGAACGGTTCACATCTGTTTGGTCGTTCAACAAAATATTCAGTTTATGATGCCGGTTTATTTCCATTGCTTCTAAAAGGTCCAATCTATTGCATTTGTTCTCGAAATGGAGAACTTCAAAGTAATGGTCAAAATCATGTCCGGATTCTTGTAGATGCCTAGCATAAGTGGAGTTTGATTTATTCTTAACGAATGAATTCTGCTGTTCCTGGATCCTACTCTCAAAAGATCTACCCGTTTGGCCAATGTATACATATGGACATGTACCACAATTTAACCTATATACTCCTGATCTCTTGTTCTTATTGACGATATCTTTATTATTTTTTATTAATTTACCTAAAGAATTTATTGTTTTATATGAGATATTGACATTTCTGCACAAATAACTAGATATTTCAAGAAATAACGAAATGTCAATATCTCATATAAAACAATAAATTCTTTAGGTAAATTAATGGAAAATAATACAGATATCGTCAATAAGAACAAGAGATCAGGAGTATATAGGTTAAATTGTGGTACATGTCCATATGTATACATTGGCCAAACGGATAGATCTTTTGAGAGTAGGATCCAGGAACAGCAGAATTCATTCGTTAAGAATAAATCAAACTCCACTTATGCTAGGAATCTACAAGAATCCGGACATGATTTTGACCATAACTTTGAAGTTCTCCATTTCGAGAACAAATGCAATAGATTGGACCTTTTAGAAGCAATGGAAATAAACCGGCATCATAAACTGAATATTTTGTTGAACGACCAAACAGATGTGAACCGTTCTCCGTTGTTGAACCTTTTTTAATAAATTCCTTGTAAACTTCATTTTATCACGTATTTTTAGGGAAACTTGTATTTAAGGAGAAAGATTTAATAAAGTAATTAGTAACCATACTCACCTGACGAAGTCAATATGTAATTGACGAAACAATTGTCGTTGAAAAATAAAAATAAGCGGAAATAAAGTGTTTTACTTCAAATCATTTCCTCATTGTTAAAACTGAAAAAATTATATTTAGACTCAGAGTAGTCTATGTATTCTATATTTATCGTTTAATCAAAAACAAAACATTCTGACACATTATATGTTAAAATTATTCAATAGGATTAGTTTGATGAAATGCTAAAGGACTCGCTGTATTGCCTTCGGTTAGGGCATTAGAAACAAAAAGGAGAATATTTACTTGGCTGATAATAGAATTCAATAAACCTATAGCTTAAAATATTTTCGGCAGGAAATCGGATTTTTATTACCACGCCTACAACTCTTGATAACACCAAGTGGAGAATTTCTACCACCTACTTGAATGAAATAATATTCCCTTATTACATTGGCAGATTCACACGTCTACATCTTAATTTATGATAGTACACTAATTACAGAGGATGCGGGCTCACTATGTCTTCCGAAGTTTATTATAACTATATTATTACAGACTGACTCCCTCATGGTCTCTGTCGGCCTTCCTAGTCAAGTTGCAGACAGAATGAATTGGTTAATGAACACCGGCATGGAGGGAGCAAAGGGTGTAGGTGGCCAAACACCTATTTGGTAGATGCTGGTATGATTCATTTTGTAACATAACGTAGGGTGTTAGTTAGGGTCCCAGGAGGGCAGGCTAGGAAATAAAAAATATACAATTTGGTCATGATAATAATTAATCAATAACGAACTTTTCCTACGAATTCAATCTTGAAATAATGCTCTGTCGAAAATGTTCCGGGAATCGCTCAATGAAATAAAAAATATGTAATTTAAATATCAAAACAGATTTATTCTGTTAGCCTCCCATAAATTTTAATATCAAAAAATTTTATTCAAAAAGTTTCAGAATTAAATTAGTGTCTTATAAGCACTGCTTGAATTTAGTAGACATATAAAATCAAAACTCATTATATAATATTAAATGGAATAAAAAAACCCAACGAAATTCAAATTATCAATTAAAATTACTAAATAAATACTTGAAGGAGACAAAATTTTGTTTCTGATCTTATATTTATGAGAACCAAATCTTTTTCAGAAATGCAAAATATAATTTTAAGAACATCTCCAAAACTAATTTATTTGAAATATTTGTTATATTAAAATATTCAAATAAGTAACTTCAAAAATCTCTCGAAACATGTAGTACATCATCAAAAAACAATTTTAAATTGAACAAGATCCTAATCTTTTATTTAAAAACTAAAATCAATTAACAAAAAATATCTTACCAGACAGACCTCATGGTATCCTTGTTGAAAAAACACTAAAATTAGAGAACTTTAAAAATCCTACGTATTCTATGTTCATCACAAAAATCACACAAAGCTTGTAAGATATTTTATGGCCTTAGTTAAAACCAAATGACATTTATGTAATGAGTTGAAAAAACCAAAATATAATCATATATTATATATACAATAAAATAATAAGGAGAGGACTTTACTTCATAGAAGGATTATTAAAAAATTTGAATACCAAAACAGATATATACTGTGAGCCTCATATGAATTTTAATTCAAAAAAATTGGAGAACTTCTTAGGATTATATTTCACATTTATGAAAAAGATTTGGTTTTCATAAATATAAGATCAGAAACTCCTTTGAGTATTTATTTAGTAATTTTAATTGAGAATTTATATTTCGTTCCATTTGATACTATATAATGAGTTTTGATTTTATATGTCTAGTAAATTCAAGCAGTGATTATAAGAAATTAATTTAATTCTAAAAGTTTTTGAATAAAATGTTTTGGAATTGAAATTTATAGGAGGCAAACAGAATAAATCTGTTTTTATATTTAAATTTTGTAATAAACTTCTGTCAAGTAATAAACCTTTACTTATTACTTTATTGTATAAAAAATCTGTATTATTTATACAAATGTATTGTAAGGCGCGAGCCATCAAAAATTTTCATTTTTGATCGGCCATAAACAAAAAATTAATGAATATTAATTTTTTGCGAGTTTACTAGAATGGTTGAACATTGACATTTCCAGATGAAAAACAATATCCTTGAAATGACCGTCGAGACTGACCATACAGTACCCCATTCGATTTCAGTACATTGTCGATTGTTTGGGACTCAATCTCGTGAATAGCAACTTCGATTTCATGTTTCAAGGCATCAATCATTTCTGGATGATTAGTGAAAATGTTCAGTTCTTGAGCACGATGACGAGTTGATGTTGATGGGTGTTCAGTCACATTCTGGGCTACAGCAGAAATGTTTTCAGGTTTGTTCACTGTACGAGAACGTAAACCAAATGTTTTATTAAATAAGGATCAAGTATTCACCAACAAATTGATCCACAAATTGCCGTGAGAGCATTTTCAATTCTATTGAATTTTCCACGTAAATATTCAACAATTTAGATTGAAGGTTCGTCACTTTGGAAATAGGTTTTGTAATATTTCCCAGTTTTAGTCAAGCGTAAATCGACCCATTTCGTTAATTTCAAATATTAAACTAACTTTCTGTGAAAACGGCCCATCCATTTCCACCTTCAAAGTAAGCTCTTTTCGGAATAATACAACTTTGTGAAGAAGTCAAGAATCCACGCAATTTGGATCTTATGTCTCCTACTGACTGGAAAAGGGGGCCTTGAAGTAGTAATTTGAGTTTTGGAAAGATGAAAAATTCGACCAGACCTATATCAAGGAAATACAGTGGTTGTTCGAAGTGATTTGTTGGTGTGCGGAAATTCGTTCACAATGATAGATGCGAGATGGTGCGTTATCGATATGAAAAATCCAACAGTTTTCTTTCCGCAATAATCGTTTAAACTAGTAAAAATTGTTTCGTGATAACAGATATTTCAATAGTTATTTTTTCAGATATTTTCACCATTTCCGTGGCTTTGTCGATATTGAGTTCAGGTAGGTTGACCCATCTGGATCACTTTTGAATGAACTTTACCACTCATATGCACGTATTGTTAATGAAGTAGGTTCACCGTAAGGCTCATATAACATTGTCGGCGCTTCTGCAGACGAAATTCCATTTATAATGCAGAATTTAAGGCATATTCTTTGTTCAATATTTTTATCTATTGTTAAAATCGTAAAACATCGTGAACTTAAAAAATGGAACAATATAAAACTCAGCTTGAGTATATGATAATAATAGGAAAGTGTCGACCTGGTGAAATACAACTGAAAACAGGAGGTCGTATAGAGGCAATGAATGAAGAAGATATGTATGAGTATCTAGGCTGCTAGCAAATTGAAACAATAAATAATCAGGAAAGACCTCACACGAGTATGCATATGGAGAATAAATGAAGAACGGAATTCAACAGCAAACACACCTTCGAAGCTCTGAATACATTGGCTAAACCGGCACTTACCTACAAAAACGGACCTCATGAACGTGGGAAACCAAAACCATTCTTACAGAATACAGAAAGTACCAGCCCAAATGAAGTACGTTTCGGATGACCATCCCGAAAGAGGAAGAGGGAAAAAGAATGACTGGTATCAGCAGCCTACATAATCACCAAATCGAGCTCATGAGGAAGTATTTCTCCATCAAAGCATCTGTCTGCAAGACAAGGATTCATTAAATCTGGAGAATGAAGCAGATCAATTGAGTGAAACGATCAGGACTAAGAAACATAAATACCAAGAAGGACCTTACATGGCAGACACCCGTACAAACTCGACCAAAACCATGTCCATATTATAGCATTGAACGCGGAGATCTCATGCCTGAAACGGAAGGCTTTATGTTAACCATCCAAGACCAAGTCATCACCCCGAAAAATCAGCTGAGTATATGGTAGAAGACCCCACTGTAATAGAAGATAGATGCAGAAAGTACAAAGATAAGGCAGATATCATACAGCATATTATAACAGGCTACAGCATGCTAACACAGAATGAATAATTATTATATTACTGCGGTGATACATAAGGTCATCTTCTACAGGCTGAGATTGAAATTAGTCACACTCAAAACATCAAGTATCAACCACAGACAGTTATGCAGAATAGCCAGTTTATTTATTATGATAGATGTATCATCAAAGACCGAACGATTCCGTGTAATAAACCGGACATAGTTGTGAGGAACAAAGGAGTAGAGAAGGAGTAGGAACATTATAGACGTAGCCATACCCAACGCCCTCAATATACTCACCACCATCCATGAGAAGAAACACAAATTCACAACTGGCAGACAAACTCAAGAAATAGACCAAAGTACCAATTGCAATCTCCAGCATGGGAATACTGAAGGAACAGCACAGAAGCTTAGAAATATTGGTATTGCAAAGAAACATTTACATACTACTACATGAAGCTATTGTACCCAATACCTTAAGAATAATTTAAGTTATGAATAAGGGGGAAGATTCTTATTCCATTAATAGGCGCGAATGCTTAGATCATTCGAATCACCAGGGATTAAACTTGAGGAGAATTTAGAATACAATAATAATAAATTCATTCAGTACGAAGAGAGTACCGACATACAGGTATCTGGCAATTGACATATAATTTGAAAACATGGAAAAAAGTTCCTAGATCCCTAAGAATTTCTGTGAGAGTGAGTTTGACGCGTTACTATGTCTTCAGCATATCGGTCTGTGGGATAAAGGCGTGGACTCTCACTGAAACAATGTGCAAAAGGATTGAGGCATTCGAAATGCTGAGAATTCTGAGGATACCGTGGGCTGGACAGGTCAAATAAAGCAGTTCTGCAACGTATGAACAGAGAGAGAGAGGTTCTCAACACCATAAAGAGAAGAACAATTTGCTCACGTTATGAAAAAATCAAAATAGGAGCTTCTTCATTTTATTGTTCAGGGGAAAATAGAGGAAAGGCATGATCCTGGTCGCCAAAGGACACCTTGGCTGCAAAACCATCACCAGTGGTATGGAATGAGCACCAGGATACTATTTAAGTCCGCTGTAGACAAAATTAAGACCATGAAACTGATCGACAATGTTCTGGGAGGACACGGCACGTGAAGAAGAAGTAGGGATATGCAACCAGCTGCACTGGGGGTCTTTAGTCCACAATAGACAAATTGCAAACTATGAGTGGTGAACTTGAATAATAATAATCCAAGGGCAGATTTGTGAAGGTCACAGTATCCAGACAGCCGCTAAATAGTAGCAACATACCTGTTGAAAAAATGGCAACAATTATACATGATGATCAGCCAATTCAAACGGACAAGAAAATTAAAGAGAACAAACTGTTATTACTCTGAAAATCAAACATGAAAGGAAATGCCAGATAATAAATGTTACAATACCTATGGATGTTGATATCAACAAAAAGAAAGCTAAAAACAACTGCTGGGCTATGCAGAAAAAAGTTCTCCCAATCATGGGATTCATGTCCAGAATACAGCACTACGTGGCACTGTTTGAATCATGCGAAGAGCATTTTTGTCAAATTTTACTTTTTTACTAAAGAAACAAAATGCAGAAGATGTGTTGAGAGTACGCCGGTGCCAGAATTAGTTTACAAAATTTGGTGCCGGCAATTTTGATGTCGAATATGCACCACGTTCCTGAAAGCCGGTTGAAGCTGATAAAGACACGATAAAGGTATTAGTTGGTGCGAATCGGCGAATAGCAACACGTGAGATCGATGAGAGGTTAAATTGATCGAATTAAACTGTTTATGGCCACTTGAAAGGCCTGGGTTTAACCTCTAATCTCGATAGATATATCTCTTTATTTGATCAGATACAAGTTATAGAGAGCCCTACATGGTTCGGCAATTCGTCCTCTACTCTGCTGGACGTTATCTTGGTCGGAAATGACATGGAACAAAATTTTAAGTTCGAATCAATATGGATTCAATTTCGGATCACTGTTTGGTTTATAGTGCAGCCACTAATGATGGCTTGAAGATGAAGATGTGGGGGTTCTTAGGGCTAGGTGCATGCGCTGGTTGGATCAGGATGTTCTCGGCGCTTGTTTGACGATAACTCTATTTGAAACCATTTTGTACATAAACGATATTAATACTATAGTTAATTGTTTCACTCACTCAGGTCTGTTCGATGAGGTGGCGCCCATAAAAACCATAAAATGCCGAAAGAATTATAAATCGTGGTTCACATCTACCATTAAGGTGATCTCAAACATAAGCCGCTTGAAAAATTTCAAAGAGAAAAAACAGCTGTCAATTGGGTAAATTATAAAAATATCCGTAGTGAGACTAGTGCCGTGAGAAGCAGGCTTATCTACAATTTTCAATTGAGAACGAAAAAATTAGTAAAGTTTTCTGGAGGAGACTCTCTGAACTTAATATACATAATAGGTCGTCAAATAAGTGAATACCGGTAAGCATGGATTTGCCAGAGGAGTTGAACAAATTCTTCCTTCCGTTGTCACACGGTAAAAATTTCAACGATGCTGCAATTATTGATTTTTATAACACAAGTAGTTTCTCGTCTTTTGAGGAGGAACTAATTTTTACATTGACCGATAAGGAGGAAGTTACAGAGTTCTTGAGATCTACCAAATCTATTGCTACGGGTCCGGATGGGTTGAATGTTGAAATGCTGCTTAAGTGCAGCCCACATATTCTGAAATTTTTGGTTAACATTTTCAACTATTGTATGCTAGATTCAAAGTTTCCAGAGGTGTGGAATATTTCGAGGGTTTTACCGCTTCCCAAGATTACTGACCCTACTAGTTGGAATGACATCCGCCCAATTTCTATTTTATTGCCGTGTGCTAAGATTTTTGAAAAAGTTTTGGTAAATAGAATTGTGTCACACCTGGAAAGATATAATATTTTACCACATCGTCAGTCTGGTTTAAGGAGGAGATATCATTGTTGCACAGCTCTCCTTGATGCTATCGACTCTATCATCGCTAAGGTAGATTGTGGTGAAATTTGTGTTTTGACATTATTAGATCACTCCAAAGTATTTGATAGAGTGGACCATAAGATACTCATTGCGATTCTAAAACATGGGTTTCTCTGCATCTGCTATTGAGTTAATGGTTGATTATCTTCAGAACTGGTGCCAGTTCGTTGAAACATTATCAGGTAGATCTACGATTGGCACTATAATATGGAGGGTGCCACAGGGCTCTATACTTGCTCCTATTCTGCATTTACACTTTTTTCATTACGAGAGGACTGAGATTTTGCACTGATTATCAGTACGCTGATGACACTCAGCCCTTGTATTCGTTTAGGGCATCAGAAGTTGAAGAGTTTACACTCTGTGGTTTTGTTCCATTCAATTGTATGGTATAAATCTCCTCCTTATTTATATAATAAGATACGGTTTAGGTGTGATGTACATAACGTAAATGTTAGATTCAGGGGCATGCTTTCCCTACCTCTGTTCAGGACTGCCTTTTTCCGACGCTCATTTTCTTTTTCTATACACTCCTTATATAATCGCGTTTTGGCTCCTCTCGAACTTTATAGACCGTTGAGTTTTAAGTTTAAATATGATAAGTTTTTATTAGGTTCAAATAACTAATTCTGGTTATGATATTGATAAATTTCCGTTTTAGTTGGTATACATTCTGTCAAGAAAGTACCGGGAATTATCGATTTAAATCTGGCGGGGCAATGAGGCAGGTAAAATTTTTCTTTTCTAGGTTGGTACCACTGTCCTCAATTACTATGCCAAGCTTGAGCGGGATCTGTCGACTAGTGTGTTTGCAACAGCTGATTAAGTCAGTCGATGTCAGAGTGCGTGCCGATTTTTACTATGGGTGATTACGTTGAGCAAAGAATTTGTTTAAAGTTTTGTGTTGCAAATGAATTTTCGTGTGCCGATGCATTGAAAATGTTGCAAAAGGCATTTGGTGATAATGCTCTATCGAAAACTCCTGCATATCAGTGGTACAGAGCCTTCAAGGACGGTCGTGAAGTGGTCGCCCATCGACGGCTTCGATCGAAGATAACGTCGATAAAATTAACGAAAGGGTGCTGGAAAACCGTCGTACCAGCTTGAGAGAGATAGCACATGATCTTCAGATATCCCACGAGTCCGCACGTACGATTTTGATTGATATTTTGGGCATGAGAAAGGTGGCCGCACGACTCGTACCGAAAGACCTGAATTTTCTTCAAAAACGTCATCGCGAACAGGTTGCTTCAGACATGCTGGATCGCTGTAATTCCGATTCTACATTCATGGAACGCATTATAACTGGTGATGAGACCTGAGTACGATATGCAAACAAGCCAGCAATCATCGGAATGGATGGCAAAAAATGAGCCGAAACCGAATAAACCACGCCAAAGCCGCTCGAAAATGAAGGTGATGCTCATTGTTTTCTTCGATATCCGTGGCGTGGTGCACTACGAATTCGTTCCAGAGGGTCAGACGGTAAACAAGGAGTATTACCTAGGCGTTATGAAACGTTTGCGTGAGCGTATCCGTAAGAAGCGGCCAAATTTGTGGGCGAACAACTCATGGATTTTGCATGACGATAACTCAACAAACGTGCTTCAGCAACCACCGTATTCGCCGGATTTGGCTCCCTGCGACTTTTTCCTCTTCCCAAAACTAAAATTGCCCCTTCGTGGCACCCGTTTTGAGTCGATTGAAGCCATAAAACAAAATTCGGCGCGAGAGCTAAAGTCCATCCCGGAAAGGGCCTACAAAAGATGTTTCGATAATTGGAAGTGCCGTTGGCATAGATGTATGTATTGGAGCAAATGGAGCCTATTTTGAAGGCGACCCAATAAATTTTGACGATTAAATGCAAAAATGTTGTTTTAATTGAAAATTCCCGGTACTTTCTTGACAGAGTAGTATAGTCCTATGATTTGGGTGTGCTCATTCTGAATATTATTATATCTATTATGGAACATAGATAAAATAGTAAGATATTTTTTTAATCTAGTCTTGTAATCATAGGTCCTATAGTAATAAAATAACAGTTTTGCTCATGTAGGTCCTTTTGCAGAGTATGTTTTCAATAAAGTAGAAGAGCGATTTTTTATTTGTATTTAATTCTCCAATAAACATATTATTTTTATTATTATATATGAGTTCTCCATGTTCTCGCGGAGAAGAATTTGTACGGTCGCATTGACGTCTGTGATTCGCTTCACAAACGTCACGAAAATAATACATTTTTGAAGCACATCATTACTGGGGACGTAATATGCGTGGTATATAACAATGTCAAATGCAAATCGCAAAAAAGATAAACTGGCTCAAACCATTTCGAAATCCAATATCCATCAAAAAAAGGTGATACTATCTGGAATTTTGAAGGAATCTTTTTTTGAGCTTTTACCGGATAACACAACAATTAATTCGGAAGTCTACTGTCATCAGCTGGACAAACTGAACACTTCAACAGAAAAGGCCAAAATTAATCAACAGAAAAGGTGTATTGTTCCACCAAGATAATGCGAGACCTCATACATGTTTGGTCGCCAAAAGCTTTAACAGCTTGAATCGGATACACTGCCACAACCACCATATTCTCCAGATCTGGCGCCTTCAGATTATTATTTGTTCCGGTCATTGTAAAATTGTTGGAAGGTAAAACCTCCACCTGGGTCAGTTTTTTGCCAGCAAAGATCAAATATTTTATTCGCGTGGAATCATGCTACTACCAGAAAGGTGGCAAAATGTGTTGGACCAGAATGGCCAATATATAATTTAATAAAATAATTATTCATTATACGAAATTACTTTCCGAACAACCCAATATTTTGGAATAATTTCAAATATGAATTCTTCAGGAACCATTGAGCTAATTCCCTCCATTTTTTAAGGAAATTGATATTTTGGACTCTAAAACTACCCTGAAATTTCCCGTGATATTTTCGTTCGAAAATTATCATTCTTACCTTGATTGGTCCTCCCAGACGGTCCATTCTCAGGAAAGTTGGCATAAATCTTCGTATCGCTATTATACACCCAATAACCAAATTTCATTTCGATCGAATCAGTAGTTTCGGAACTATTAGAAACCGATTTGCCCATTTACGAACTCAATCAAGATATTTATGGCCCAAACGTACCCAGGAAGTCAATAGCTCTTTCGCTTCGGAAGTTAGATTGTTTACGGACGGAGGGATCGATCGGATAGAATTATCTTCGACCTCGAAATCTGTAGATCCAACCTAGACATTTGAGACCGTTTTTTGGCTCAAAATCGATAATTACACACATTTGGGTAAAACGATAGCGGGCATTTTAAATGATCAATTTCTGATACGTTCTTGACATTTTCTTGGAATATTTCAACATATTGATTCTCTTTCTAATTGAATCGGTCCTTACTTGATGGAAATTAATTTTAATTTAATAAAATCATCAAGATTATTTCCACAATTTATTAATTTAACAACATTTCTTTCGCCAACATCGTGGCTTCGTCAGTTCAAAATATTAACTTGACGAAGCCCGAGTATTGGGAAATTATCTGTATTATTTATTATATTCAATTAAATTGATACTATGTCATTAGTCTAATCATTCAGTGTTCACATGTTTTCCTTTGGAACTAAGAATCACAGCTTACTTTATGTAACCTCTACATTTTTCACAGAGTTATGGAACCCATTCCTATTTCTGTACTGAATGATTTGTCCCACAAAAAGAAATTAAACTTTGAATATCGTAGAACTACAAAGGCATTCTTTGTTAGGACACATCAGAAGTTCGCCGACTTCCCGAGATAGTGGAGAAACCGGCAAAAACAATGCAATAAATTGGCTTTCCATATGTATTTACTCATTGTGCGGATTTATTAAATGAAGGAAATGACAAATACTTGAAATATTATAGTCAAATAAACTATCATTCAATCCCACTGAGAGAGATCGTTAATCAAATATTTTAATAGTCGGCGATTCTTTGGTGAAAAAGCGGGGGATAAAAAGGACTCGTTTCTCCATCGTGTTCTTTCTTCGAATTCTGAATATAATTTTAACAACTCGTACAACTATAATTTGGCCCTTATGACGTCAGTACTTAATGGTGGTACCTGTCAGGGAGTCCCATGAAAAATGACTGGTCAACATTTATCACGTTGATCGGAATGTCTTCTTCTATCCTATTCTCGTAACTCGGTAAAAATTGTTGAGGGGTCGTCTTATTTCAAGAAAGTTTTGATTCCTATATATAGGATATTTAGAAGTTAGTCGAATAAATGAAAAAAGATATCTGGAACTCTGGTATATTCATTCGAGGTTCAGCTCAGCACATTGGGAAACAAAACGCCTTAAATTCGGGCCACATAGTTTTCTGTCTCATCGTATAATTTTTACCGAATTCCGTCATCTGCGACTTTTGAGGTTATAGGGACCAGTTCTGGTTGCTGGTTGGTTATTGGATTCAGTCGTCAGTACCAGCTGGTAGAACTTCAGTATTCCTACGCCGAGCGAGTACAGGTGCGTAGCCGAGTTGCATTCGTTGAGCAGAATAATAAGCTTTCTGGCATGAGCACCTCGAATAAAATTAGATCAGACTATGAATTTATTATTTCTGTATTTATATAACGAAAAAATACCAACCGTAATAGTTAATGTCAATATCAAGATCCTATTATGTAGTCAACTACAGTGATAGAATGAACTTTTCCATATAAGTAAGAAATATAAGATGTTCAATATTTGAAAATCAGAATACTTATTTCTGATGAATGCGTTGAGAAAAATATTCAATTCAAAAATATATGAAACCATACTCTATATTATTTGAGAATGATTGAATTAAAGGATTTTACAATAGGTGAATATGTGTTTATAATTTATTGCCAGTAAATTTTAAATTATAGAAATATAACGGACATTTGTGTACGCCTTGTAAACTTTCATGAACATAATCGGTTTATGTTTAAATTCGACGTAATCTCTCTACGATTATATCTATCGGTACTTGTTATTCACGAAATAATTGAAAAATTTCACACAAATTTCAAAACTTTTATTCAATTGAATCTATAAGTAGATGATGCGAATCTATTTGAAATATTGATTATAAATATAAGAATTGTTTCGCAATCACAGTAGCATCTTCAGATTTTTTACATTCTCTATAACTAAATTATCAATTATTAAAATGAGGATCATGTCTCACATGGTTTAAATAAGTTTTAATTGAGGAAGCTTTGTGAAGGTTTTTGATTCCTTTTTTCAAAAATTATACCAGTTTGTCATATGTAAATTTTTTGTCAGTCACTACAAACGAACTTATAAGCTCCTTGTTTATTATCCTATGATATAATAATTTTATTGTTTTGAACTCCTAACTCGTACAAGCTGAAAAAGCTTCTGAGGGATCTTCACAGAAGATCTAGGAGTATCAGGATAATAATAATAATAATAATAATAATAATAATGAACTTGCTAAAGTTTAAATTTGTTTCAGATGAGGTTCTTGAATTATATTTACTTTCATGATATGTAGCAATCTTTTTAGAAATATCTTTCGTATATTTGAATGAAACATACAGAAATACATTATGTATATTTTAGTGTAATGTACTTAAATTTCACTTCTACATTGGCGTGTATTATGAAATTTCGAATATCATACAGTTTTTTTTTGTTAATATCCTATAAATTTCCATTTCATGAAAATTTTTTATTCAAATACTTTTAGAATAAAATAAATGTTTCAGAGAACACTGTTTCAAGACAGTTAGAAATTAACTCTTATTACACAGTACCAAAGGGGAATAAAAGAATTCAAAGAAATATAATTTATTGATTAAAATTACTAAATAAATACTTGGGATACCAAATTTTGTTTCGTCCTTATTTTATGAAAACCTAATCCCTTTCCAAAAATGCAAATCATAATTTCAAGGACTTCTTCAAAAACAACTTGCTCAGAATAAGTACCTCCAAAAAATCCCAGTACATGCAGAACATTTTTAAAAAGCAATTTAGAATTCTCACAACGTTGTGAGAATTCATTTTTTTGGGTTTCAGGCCTCAATAGAATTTTGTACCTTCTATATATTGGGTTGTAGGGAAAATATTCTCGTTTTTTATCCGAAAATAAAAGACAATTTTTGTATAATGCATATAAATTTATTAAATTATATATTGACCATTCTGGTACAAAACTTGTACCGATCTTTCTGATTCCACGCTCATACAATTTTTGGTCTTTGCTGACAAAAAACTGATCCAGGTGATTTTTATGGGCAAATAAACTAGTATTATTATTAAAAGGTTTTACCGTTCGAAATATTTTGCAATGACCGGAACAAATGATAATCCGAAGGCGCCAGTTCTGGAGAATATTCTGGGTGTTTTCCATTTAAGCTGTAAAAGCTTTTGACGGGTGACCAAACTTGTATGGGGTTTCACATTATATTGGTGGAATACTACAAATTTTCTATTGAATAATTCCGGTCTGTTGAAGTGACTCATTCAATTTGTCCAGCTGATGACAGTAGACTTCCTAACTAATTGTTGTGTTATCCGGTAAAAGCTCAAAAAAAAAACGATTCCTTTAAAATCCTACCAAATAGACATCACATTTTTTTGATGGATATTGGCTTTCAAAATGCTTTGAACCGGTTCATCTCCTTTGCTCCATGATCTCTTGCCTCTGACACTGTTATATACAACCAATTTTTCGTCCTCAGACATGATGTGCTTCAAAAATGGATCATTTTCGTCATGTTTTAGAAGCGAATAACAGGCGTGACGACACAAATTTTCTCTGTGAGAACAAGGGGGACCCATATATCGGGCTTCGAGGTTAAACCCAGGCCTTCCAAGTAGTCATAGACAGTTGAATTCGATGAATTTAACCTCTCTACGATCTCACGTGTTGTTATTCGCCGATTTGCATTCATTAATGCCTTTATCATGTCTTTATCTGCTTCAACCGGCCTTCCGAAACGTGGTACATCTTCGACATCAAAATTGCCGGATCAAAATTTTATAATGCAGTTCTAGCAATCGCGTACTGTCAACACATCTTCTCCGTACACATCGGTTATTTCCTTTCTGACTTGAACAGCATTTTTACCTTTTCAATACTAAAAAAGTAAAATATGACGAAAGTGCTTTTTATTGCTCTCCATATTCAAAAGGTCACTAACCAAAAACCACAGCGAAGAATTAATTGATTTTTTTCACACACAATCCTTGCTACATTAGTTCTCAAAAATGATTATGCGGTTTAAGTGTGAAATTGGGTTTAAAAAATACAATTAAATCCTCCGTGGAGAAAAAACGAACAATCTTATAAATAGAAGCCGATTTCGAAAACAAATTTAGTTATTCAAAAATGTACCTACCTGACGATGTTGAGCGAAACGATTGTTGTATCATGAAAAAATATGTGAAAAACAGAATAGTCTTATTTAGTATGGATTTTCATCAAGTAAAGACTGATTCAATTAAATATCTGCTTGATATTTGAGATAACGAATTTTAGTTAAAAGAATTACAAAGTCAAAAAGTCATGACTGCTCCGTGATCACTCAGACAGACCCTGTGGGAAACGCAAAATAAATCACTCAGCGCCAACTAGACATCCCTGAGAAAACATACCCATGGAGGGGTGCAAATCCCACAACTACCAGCAGCGCCGGTCCCTTAATTAGTAGAAATTCACGATAATTACGTAGAATGGAGGCTGAACAAACAGAGAATCCCGCATTGAACCTCCTTTTCGGGAATAATTCGCATTTTTCTTGCCAGAGGCGCCCTCCCACGCGCATACGCGCCCGATCGCCCGCATGGTTTTTCGTTTATTTTGGTCGACGCTGCTGTCGGTGAAACGGCCCAGAGAGAGAAGCCCTGTAGTCCGATACTTGGTCCTGGGCTCGGATTACCTCGTGAATCCGCAATGAATGCGTATCTGATTAACTGGGAACGGGCCTCGTTTCGCCATATTGTTCTTTGGGGGCGATCTCTTTTTGTCTTCTTTCCGCTCAGCGAACGATGGCGAAGATTGGGAGATAAACGAGGCAGGGACTGGTGTGCCCTTTGTTTCGACTTTGTCCGGCTCACCTTGCATGGGATACTGTGATGGACCACCTCTATATTCTGCCAGGTTGCTGATCCAGTTAGTTCAACATCCGAATACAAGAGATTTGGATGTAAAGGTGGGCCATTTAAAATTTTCATTTTTGATCGGCTATAAAACAAATTCAATAACTTCTTTGTCAATGCTTCTTCGGTAGATCAACATTCAAGTAGCTTCAATTGCGATTCATTGAAATATCATGAAAAATCATTTAACTTCTTTGAAACAACTGAAAATGAGGTGATTAATACTGTGCAGAAGATGAAAAATTCGAATTCTACAGGATATGATGGTGTTCCAATGGGGGTTATAAAATCATCCATGCATCTTATTGCAAAACTTTTAGCTCACATAATGAGTAGTCGATCAGTGAAGGTGTATTTCCTGAAACCCTCGAAATTGTAGTAATTAAGCCGATTTTCAAGACAGGGAATCCTAAGGATCCAAGTTGTTATTGCCTCATCAACATTCTGCGTACATTTGCTAAAATGTTGAAAAAATATTGGCGACGAGGTTACTGGAGTTCTTTAAAAAAATCAAAATTTTACATGGTTATGTACAGGGAAGAAGCACTGCTATCTTTGGATTATACCATTCAATCTTGACAGCTTTAGAAAGAGGGGAATTACCAGTTGGAATTTTTTTGGATTTATCGAGGGCATTCGATCGTGTAGATACTAAAATTATATAAATACGGTATGAGAGATAAACAATTAAAACTTATTGAAAGCTATTTGAAGTATAGACCGTAGACTGTTAAAATGACTTTGAATAACATCGAGTTTCAGTCCCCTGAAAAAGGGAATAATGGTGGTGTACCTCAGGGTAGTATACTACTCTTTCTAGTCTACATAAATGATCTTCATTTAATACTAAATAGTTATAAGTTTAATGGATCTTTTACAGAACTAGTATCTTATGCGGATCATCTGAATATTCTCCTGAGCTCCTCCTGCATGAAAACTAGTTTGGTCTAGGCGTGTGATTTTCTTATGGATATTAATAGCTGGTGTATAAGAAACAACCTTTTGCTCAATATGGCTAAGACAGAGTGTGTTATCTTTAGTTGTGATAGATACACAGCTGCAAATCCAGATCATATTAACGATCAAGTTACTGCATCCACCTCTTCAAAATTCCTGGGAATTTACCTGGATAATCACCTGAAATGAAATTATCATATCGATAATCTTGTAAGGAAATTGAATTCAGTAATATATTCAGTTTGTGTTTTAAGAACCAAAATTATTCAATATTATTAATCCCAATATGATACATTATGACTGACAATATGTAATACAGATAGAAAAAATAATGTGATTCAATGGCCATTACATTCAGCTTCTCTAGTTAGACTGTTGGACCATGATTCACATAGTTACAGAAACAGCAAATAAATACAAGCGATAAAGAAGAAAAAACAAACAATACTGGAATAGCAAAATTTAAGGAAAACAAATCAACAGGATGAAGAATGCAGGTTGTACACATATCGGATTCAAGTTAATACCGGAAACGAACAGATGATAGGAAGTCAACATCAGAAATGCAGCATAAGCCTATCTTTGTATTTTCTTTTAAAATAAGCGCATGATGGAGCAAAACCAAAAATTCTTCCTTCATTGATGACATGAGCGATTCTGTAGGTGAAGGATTTCTTGAAGAGTTGTTTTTTATGCTTAGGAACGGTCAGCAAACTTCGCAGTCGTAGTGTTCTACTATGAACACTTTCCCTGAAAATTACAAACCTGCATCAGATAGTCAGGAGTTTTTGTTTCCAAAATTGTATAGAAAAAATTTCCGGTCTTTATCAGTGTAAAAGCCATCCGATAAAGATCCCCTCTATTTATTCTACAGAAGCTGTTTTTTTAAATCTTTTTTACTGATTTGATGAGGATTAAATTTATGTTTGTTTTTTCGAAAAATTCCTACAGTTTTTGTCCAGGTTTGAGATCGACATAGAGTAGATTCATTTCTTGGATTGCTGCGACTCTCTTATCTGTTATTTGTGTTAGCGTAAACGAATGGTCGATGATAGATCTACCAGTTATAAAACCTGCAATACTCGGTTTAGGTTTTTCTCTTTGTTAAGGTTCCTTATACACTTGAAATTGTATTTAGTACAGCGAATCCCCGATAATTATAACAGTCTTCCTTACTTCTTTTTTGTAGGCACCGCTGTTATTTAAGAAGATCTCCATTCTACCAGGATATTTTCTCCGTTGAGACACTTCTGAAAGGGACTAGTCAGCAATTTATATAGTATTTTATACCATACTTAAGGAGTTCCGAAGGAATGTTTTTTGGTCCAGGTGATCCTCTGCCTTTTAATGCCTTGCACATCTCTTTTACTTCTTTAGCATATATTTCTACTGGAAGTGAAGTCGTTGTTATTCCTTTATCGGAATATAGTTGTTAGTATTCTGTTCTTTCCTCTTTCATCAGATTGGTGGACTATACATCCCATTTCGGTAAGGAAATCATCGAAATGAGATATGTTTCATTAGATGGGCGTAGAGAACATATGATCTTCCTTTCGGAATTTTTACTATCCCCTATGTGTGTTTCAATTTTGATACAGGTTCTTTCCCAGAATTTATTTTTCCGTTGTTTTATTGTTTCATCCACCTTTCTCTCTTTTGTATTCATTTGCATTTTTGTCCGATTTACAACTGAGGTTTTATCTTATTTTTATTTCTTTGAGTTTATCATTTCTTTCATCGCTTTGACCCATCAGTAAGGTTTTTCCTTCCTGGATTCTCCTGCTCCTCCCAAAACTCCAAAGCGACTTCCTCTAGGTAGTCTGAGTTGTAGTGTCAAAGCTTTTTCAGGTTAGTTTTTATCCAGTTGCTCACGATATAGTTTTTTTACACTATTTCGGTCAAAGCTATCAAGATTTTATATCTTTCTTCGTTGGTTGTCTCTTTCTTTGGGCTTGTAAAAAAGAAAGGATTTTAGGACTTACAAGGTAGTGATCACTTCCACATGTAACCCCTCTACAGATCAGAATATTCTGGCTTTTATATTTTGATTGCAATCGAACTATCACATAGGCTATGATCGATTTCAGATTTCTAGAATGCTGTACCCAGGTGAATCTATGTATCGAAAAGAGGAGAAAAAAATCGATTCAGTACTATGAGGTGATTCTGACCGTTAGTCGATTCGTCTGCTACCATTTATCATACATCAACTTGGTGGAGTATTCATCCCATTTCTGTAAGGAAATCATCGAAAGGAGATCTGTTTCATTAGGTGGGTGCAAAGAACATATGATCTTACAAGTTTCTGAATTTTTACTATCCCCTATGTGTGTTTTACTTTAGGTACATGTTCTTTCCCAGCATTTGTTTTTCCGTTGTTTTAGTGTTTGATTCACCTTCCTCTGTTTTGAATTCATTTGTATTTTCGTCCGATTTGCAACTGAGGTTTTATCGTATTTTTATTTTTTCGAGTTTATCATTTCTCCCATCTCTTTGACCCACCAGTAAGGTTTTCTCTTCCTAGATTCTTCTGCTCTTTCCAAGACTCCAGAGCGACCTTTTCTAGGTAACCTTTCAAATTGTTTTAGTATCAAAGCTTTTTCGGGTTAGTTTTAATCCAATTGCTCATGATATAGTTGTTTCATACTATCTTGATCAAATCTATCGAGATTTTACTGCACTTCAAATATTTTTAATCCATCTTCCTTTGTTGATTATTTCTCTCATTGGGCTTGTAGGAAAAAAGAAAGGATTTTAAGCCGTACAAGGTAGAGATCACTTTCACATGTAACCCCTCTACAGAGGCGAATATCCTGTATTTTATGTTTTGACTGCTGCCGAACTATCACATCATTTTTTATCGATTTTAGATTTCTAGAATGATGTACTTAGGTGAATCTATGTATCGAACGGTGGCAAAAAATCGATTCAGTAGAGTGAGGTGATTCTAACCGTATCAGTCGATTAGTCTGTTACCATTTATCATTCAGTGTCCTCCCTGACTTGACCAACTATCTTATCATGCTAAATATTTAAGATATTAAAAAAAATCTACCAAGTAATAAACTCTATTTTAATTATTTGATTCTATATGGAATACATATGTTTTAGTATATGGACAAGAGCCGCTACTTGTAGTCGTAGATGTTTTTCATTCATGTTCTCATCTAATCAATGTACAAAGCAAAATAGCATTGAGAAAATTCACCCTATCATCTCTAGCAGTTGATTCATAATTCGATCCTATTTTAAGAACCGAATCCATTAATTACATTCGATATCGTATTAATGTTAATTATTCGACAGAACATTCTTGGGGTCATCAAATATGTTATCTATGTTTAATTTGGTATCGGAAAATGAGTCAAGTAACCAAAAAAAAATGGGTTGAGTTTTTAGTTCGTGCATACAGATTATATGATGCACACTACGCGAAATAAAATGTAACTGGCGCCGAGAAACTGTCATGTGATCGAAGCGACGTGATTCAAAGATCCAATCGATTAATTAATAAATAGTCCAAAATAACAAACAAAAACAAATCGAGCAGGGTTATTGACATTGGGAATTGTCCTTCCGTCTCATCTGTTGACAGGGGACTTGCTCAACTTGCGATTTGGAATCTCAACAGTGTCCCCAATTTTAATCACGTTGGATGGGAGTGGAAGGATATCACTAAATTTTAGACAAATAATTCGACCTTAAGCATATGGCAGAGGGTATCTTTATATTTGCATTGAAATTAGTTGGAGGTACCTAGCCAAAAAGTTTTCAGGTTAAGTTTTATCATGCTGTTTTTGCTTGGAATTAATATACACATATCCTTCAATATTGAACTATTTCAGCTGTTACTAATCGGTAGTTCATCACAAAAAATTCGAATATTTACACTTATTCGTGAGAACAAATTCCAATTATCACTTGATCTTCAAACAATTATTTGTGCTCAAATTGTATTCTTCTGTTACGAAGGTTATTCCAATAGCGGTAATATAAGTTGAAAAAAAAAAACGGATAACTTTTTCAGTTACAGTTTTTCCTATTTTAGGGGTTACATTATAACATTATGTATGGAAAATATCTTCATTCAAATCACCACTACGACTCCTCGGTACGTACCGCATTCTGTGAACCCAATTTTTCATCATTCTCTCACATAAATTTGGCTGTATTTCATCCATGGTACGTTCATTTTTTATTTTTAATTGCTCAGTTGTTATTGGATTATTAGCATAAGCTTATGACTTAACATACACCCAAAGAAATCAACCACAAGGTCTTAAATCACACGACCTGGACCATTTCTTGAGATAATTTTATAATCAAATCTTGTTTTCAATAAATCGCTTGTTGAGGTAGGTAGCACCATCTTGATCAAATCACATATCGTTCAAATTTTTCTTAACAACAGCAGGAAAAAAATCATCTAACATTGTTCTGTATTGGCTTCCATTTTCATTTTCGTCAAAGAAATATACTCCGCAAGCATGAATTGCACACCACACAGTGCCTTTTTATCTGTGTGTAATGGTATCCGATTTTCGTCACTCCAAATTCTGCAATAATGTTAGTTTACAGAATCATTCAACCAAAAATAAGCTTCACCACAGAATGAAATTTTTCGATAAAATATTCATCATTTAAAAGATGTTCAAGATCAAAATCAGAAAATGAGCGACGTTTATGGTGGCCAAATGGCTTCTGTTCTTGACCAGTTGAATTTCGGATGTAAACCCAAATATTTTCTTAAAATTCTCCAAGTTGTTGTTCTAAAAAGATTTAATTGTTGAGAACGAAGTGGAACCAATAAATTTGGATTTTCACTAGCCCGGACCAGATCAATATTCCCTTGTGTGCATGCATTTCTTTGTCGTACTGGTACTTTTGTATCGTGTAAGAAAAATTCACTTTCGAATTTGTCTACAATACGACGCGTAGTCAGTCGATTAACTGAATATTCTCGTTCCTGAATGTTTCTTATATTTTTCGCAGTTTTCATAAATAAGACCTGATTTTGATGAAATAATTCAACAATTTCTAAATGCTATTGAAGCGTTCATCTTTTCATGTTTAAATGGCATAACCTATTGAAAAAAAATGACATGGGAAATGTCGAAAATAATATATAGGCATTTTAAATTGTATGATTTCTATTGGAAAACCTATTATACACTATATATACTAAAGATGTTGATGAGCAATAAATAAGGGGACTCCTTTATTTCCAACTGTGATTTGACAGAAGGTAGAAGCCATGTTGTTTTGACATTTCTGTTCAGTAATCATTGAAAAATTATCATGGAAAGAATCACGCCGCAACAACGTTTATGAATTGTTGAAATTTATTTGAAAAATTAGTGTTCTTTTCGCCAAACTTATAGAGCACTCGGTGAAATTTATGGTTTACATAATCGTCCATCAGAGCAGTTTATTCATCGAACTATCGATAGATTAGATTATATATTTCTGTACGTACAGAAGAAAATATCGCTGCTGTAAGTCATAGTGTTAATAATGATCCAGATTTGTCTATTCGTGGACGTTCACGACAAGTTGGACTCAGTGCATCCACCACATGAAAAATTTTGCGTAAAGATCTTGGTACACACCCATTCAAGATCCAACTGGTTCAAGAACTAAAACCACTTGATCATAATAAGCGTCGTTTGTTTGCTGAATTGGCCCTAGAACAGCTTGAAGTTGATCCTCTTTTTTATCGTAAAATTGTGTTTAGTGATTTAGCTCATTTCTTGTTAAACGGCTATGTAAACAAGTATAATTGCCGTATATGGAGTGAAAACAATCCTCAAGAAGTTCTGCAGGTTCCATTGCATCCTGAAAAATGCACTGTATGGTGTACTTTGCACGCTGGAGACATCATCGATTAATATTTCTTGAAAAACGATGCTGAAGGTAAATGTTACAGTGAATGGTGCTCGTTACAGATCGATGATCAATGATTATTTGTTTCAAAATTTGAATGGTATCGACCCAGAATTGTTATGGTTAAAACAAGATGGTGCTACACCTCATGCTGCTACCTTAACAAATGATTTATTGAAAGAAAGATTTGACGATAACATTATTTGCAGAAATGGTCCAATCAATTGGCCTTCAAGATCATGCGACATAACTCCACTGGATTATTTTCTTTGGGGTTATGTCAAGTCATTGCTGGTTTATGAGGATAAACCAGAAACAATAGACGCTTTGGAAGGCAACATAACTCGTGTTACTGATGAAATGAGGCCTGAATTACTCGAAAAAGTGATCCGAAATTGGTCTGGTCGAATGCGACTTCTGAGAGCGAGTCGTGGTGGACATAGGCCGGAAATTATTCTTAAAACATAAATGTCATAAAATTATCTTTCAAATAAAGAAAAATTTAGCTTCAATCTTAATTTAAATGTGTTTTATTTCAATTTAAAGTTCTATCACTCTAAAAAAAAACAGCCGATACAAGATAGAATAAAAACACAGGATATCTATCTGAAAAAATTTTAAAAAAATATTGACGTAAAGTCGAGAGATTTAACGTGCTTCATCAATGATCCATTTCTGCTGAAAATTTCAAATTTGTGAATTACTTCTTAAGTAAGCTGCAAAGTATTAGGTGTTTTGTCATACGAAAGTAAGATAAAGCTCATTTCTTGCAATTTTAAAATTGTTCTCCATCCTTCTCCCTTCTACATACATCGTTACACAATGACAAAAAAGAGTGGAGAAAGAATTTATTGGAGTAAATTTCATATTCTTTTTATACTTTTTGCCGAAATCAGATAAGGAAAAAACTGAAAAATTCTCATGATTTATCTTCACAAAAGTATGCATCAGCCTTTCTATACTCATTTCACATAATAGTTATTTATGTACCGAATGCATTATATAGATCCTAACGCCCGGAGGGAAACATTCGGCCCGAGGGCTTTTGGCCCGAAGGATGAATGTTGCCCGATGGGCGTTAGGATCTAGTAACGCTCGTGGTGCAGACAAAATTTATTTTTCACGAAAAACTCATTTTATTATAATGAAAAATCGATTATAACATCAATTCATTGCTTCTAGGATTTTCTTTCCATTTTTCTTCTCGTAGTAACCATTTGTTGATATTTTGAAGTTTTGTTGAATATTGCTGTCATCATTATATTGAGTGAATGTTATTGCTGCTTTCTTTGTGTAATCCTATGAAAATAATGGCCAAAACTGCGAATAATTTATTGCCGGAAGAATCCAGATTCGTATACGACAAGGATTATAAAGTAATTACTTGATGGAAGTTGAAAAATAAAATTATGCCATTGATGAGACCGTGTTATTGGCGTAATTTCAATAACTGTTATGTTATTTTTTTCATTTAGTTTATGTGTTAAATAAAATGAATGGAGGTTAAATTATATTTAATAGTATAACTTCAGGAATTAAATTAATGTCATATAAGTACCACTTATATCAAACGACATATAAAATAAACATTCATTATAAGACATCCAAATGAAATCCAATAAATATAAATTATAACAAAAAATCCTATAAATTAAATATTTTGAGTCGACAAAATTTTGTTTCTGCTCATCCCTTTTATGAAAATAGATATCTTTCAAAAATGTTCAACATAATCTCAAGAATTTCATCATATATCTATCTTACTTGGAATATTTAATATTTTAGGATATCTTACTAAGTTAATTTTCAGAAAATCTCAAGATATGTAGAAACATTACTAAAAAACAAGTTTTAAGAGAGACTTTGCTTCGTCAGTACTCAATCATATTATTCCATAAAATATAACATCAACAAAAAATATTTTCTCATCTTTGGCAATTCAGAAAGCTTCATGGTAAATGAATACTGAACATTTAAATGGAGTGTAATGTTAACTCGAAATAAATAGTTCTGTGATTTACCATTGATCTTAAAGATTGAAAGGCAATTTAACGGCCTCTGGTATAGCACAAGGACCATTTGTGTAAAGAATGTTAAGTAAACCAAATAATTATATATTATGAATAAAATAAAATAAATAGAGGTTTATACTTGATAGAAGGTAAATAAAATTATTTAAATATATTAATATTTACATTTTGTCCACTCAAAATATTTAATTTATAGGATTTTTGTTAACAATTTATATTTATTGGATTTTTTTATATCATTTGGATGTCTTATAATGAATGTTTATTTTATATGTCGTTTGATATAAGTGGTACTTATATGACATTAATTTAATTCCTGAAGTTATAATATTAAATATAAGTTTTTGAAAATTAATTATGTAGAAGGCTAATAGAATATATCTGTAAATATTAAAATATTTGAATAGTTTATGTGTGATGGATTTTTTATTTCAGTACGAAAAATTTTCTCCTACGTCAATGTGGACGAAATATTCTATTTTGAAATTCATACTGATAATCAATGAAAATATCAATATTTCCCATTTCTCCCAGCTAATAGTATTTTTGAAAATGAAATATAAAGAATATATTCCGAAAAAATCCAAGGTTTTGACAGCAGATCAATTTCATATATTTATCAGTTTTGGATGAAATTAATCTATTACATAAAGTAGTTCTAATAATGGGTGTTTTTGTAAGACTAAGGAGAGATGAACTTGTGAAAATGTTTATAAACGAGATATAAGATAAGGTTAGTTGTTTACTTGTTGAAATACCCGAAACTAAAACCGGTATGTCAAAAGAATTCAGTATTGTGGAAATAGAAAATATAGGGGCTTTGAGGCTGGTCAGAAAATATATATCCTTAAGACCCAGTGGAGTTAAGAATCTCAGATTTTTCCTTACGTACCGAAATAGTCGGTGCACCATCCAACCTGTTGGCTAAAATACCATAGGAAATATGCCTTCGATGATTCCCAAATACTTAAAATAAGATAATGCAAATGAATATACTGGACATTGTTTGAGAAGGATTTCGGCAACTCTTTTAACTGAGGCCGGTGCATCGTTGAAACATTCAAAATGCACGGAAAATGGAAGAGTGCATCTGTGGCGGAAGGTTACATAGAACAGAGCATTTTCTCTAAAAACAAAGTGTCAACAATGATAGTAAATTCGTTTACAGATTCTCACGAATTTCCTCGCGGTTCTCTTATGAAAGAACTTCCAAGTATACTAGTGGTCAAGTTTTCTCTTCTGAGGTTTCGAAAAAATCCCGAGATTTCCGTTCACATAATTTTTCAGTAAAATTCGAAAATTGCAATTTTAATTTTAATTAAGTGAGACTTTGTTGTTGTTTGTTGAGTTGTCGCTTGTACTAGTATCAATATTCTCCCAAATAAATAATTTTGTTCAAGCTTTTGCCCCTCGTATAATGAGTAGGCGTTATGATCCATAACGCCCGCTCATAAGGGCGTTAAGAGTGTATTTATAGCAACCGTTTCTAAGGTAAAATGGACATAATAATATACAAGTGAAGAATAAAAATACTTAGTTTGAACTGGATCGGATTTGTACTTTCTCAAATATTTGAAAAATAAAATTCCAGCCTAGAATAACTCGATAAGGTTCATTTTTGAATATACCTATACTACTCTGTCGGCCTCGTCCGGCCTCGTCCTGAACCAGGATCGATTGCGAGACGTTTCTGGGATTTGTGGATCTCGACGATACGGCTAGACTATTGGTGCTTAAAGCCAGGATCAATTAAAAGACTTCACAAGGGTTCGTGGGTCTTGACGTAAAGGCAGGATTGACGGTGTTCGTACCGGGAACAACTGAGGCATGAAGCTGTGGACCATCTTGGTTCATGCGACTGTGTTCGGGTGGATGGATAAGAAGCCCATTCGGCGTGTAAATTGCGTCTCAAACAACTCGGGTACTGACCATGCAAAGCCAGAAAAGGTTGGATAGTGCTTCGCTGCTACCAATGATACGGCTGTAGGTTTTCAAACTAAAGCCCAAACTGTAAACTGGTGGGTTAGCTCTTCGGAGAGGTTCTCGCCATGCGCGATGATAACGAGACTGCTAACGAGTCACTTGTGAAAGAGCTACGCTTACATGCCAATACACTAAATGGTAGAATTCACCTCGTCAAGACGCCCTCCATGGCATTATAGCTTGACGCCCTGGGAGCGCTTGTCTTGACTAGGATTCTTGTTTCATCCCGGTGACATGGAGTATAAGGTCTTGATGCTCAAAGTAATGCCACTCGCGCCAGTCACTGGATCCGTGTGGTGGAAGATCGGCCGAATGAGGCCCTATTTTCACCGTAAAGGTGGAATGGAGGGATGAGCCGCGTTGATCAACTCAGTGACAAGGGTGTCCGTTGCAGCACAGGGTCTCATCTTCCCCCTTTTGCAGTAAATCTCCGGATTTTTCTGTCCAATAGCCGAGTACGTTATGTAGCATACTGCGTTACCTCGGCAGGGTGGAGGCCCTCAGGAAGTATTCGTACGACCTTGCCACTCAATTGGTGTTGGACTCGAGGGGCAGTGGTTGAAAGTCCGCATGCCTGACTAGAAGGGTATTTCATCTGTCTGTTCGCAGAAACTCATGTTCAGGATATCTCGAGGAATGCTTTGTGGATCTCGACGATGCGGCTAGACCGTTAGTGCTTGAAGCCAGGATAACCTGAAAGACTTCATAACTCCATCCAATATTTGACTTCATAAGGGTTTGTGGGTCTTGACGTATAGGCCGGATTGACGGTGCTCGTACCAGGATCAATTGAGGCATCAATGTTGAGACCATCTTGTTTCATGGGACTGCCTTCGAGAGGGTGGATAAACAGCTTCATCAGCGAGTAAGTTGCGTCCCAAACAACTCGGGTATTGACCATGCAGAGCCAGTAGAGGTTGGACAGTGCTTTGCTGCGACCAGTCACGGTGTAGGTTTTCGAACTGAAGCCGAAACTGGAAGCTGGTGGGTTCAGCTCTTCGAAGTGGTTCTCGCCATGCGCGATGATAAGGCGTGGAGACTGCTGAGTAGTCACTTGGTGAAAGAACCTTGCTCATATACCAGTAACCTAACCGGTAGAATTCACCTCATCAAGAGCAATCGCACGAGACTATTGTGAAATCTGCATGGAAGGCGCAAATTTTTTTTAAGGTTTTATTAAGCTTTCATACATTTTTTTCCACCATGAAGTTCAAATTTTCACATAATGAAATGTTCATCACATTTTGTGATGAAATTTTAAGTTGGATATTTTCTTCCAAAAAAATCACTACAGTTCATGCTCTTTTCTGCATATCTGTTGGTATTCTAATGAAGAGTATTTTACCATGAAGAAACCAATGGATTTGATTTACTTGTGAGAGTATTACGCAGAAACTCAAGGTGGTGTAGTAGAAATCATCGTTCAAAAAGAGAAGAAATTTCTATGGGGGATAGATTTATTATGTTTGTTTTTCAGAGCCGCTAATATTCCTCTATACAGTTTCAAGATTATTCATTCATTCTAAGACACACGGTATATATGTATTACTTAATATGTATAATTTCTACGCATATTTGGGGCTTGTTCTCTAAGTTTTTTCAATGATGTGTTGTTCAAAGCATATTTGTTTTGGAATGTGTTGCTTGCAAC
Organism: Megalocaria dilatata; assembly: GCA_034642435.1. NCBI lineage: Eukaryota > Metazoa > Arthropoda > Insecta > Coleoptera > Coccinellidae > Megalocaria > Megalocaria dilatata. The sequence goes on along the minus strand of CM067858.1, from coordinate 24,144,885 downwards.
TTAAATTTTCTTAGACAATTTCACCAACATATCTCTATAAAAAAAAAACATTTACATTGAAACATTACGTCAATTATCCACAAGAAAACCTATATCTTTCATGCACCATGATTATTCTAGCTCTGCTAAATTCGCGAGAGAAGAAACTAATGATGTTGTGAAAATCCTCCAGGTACATGAAGCAGTTAAGACCAAGTAGTTTATACGCGAAACGGCCAGTTTTGACCCCTGCAATTGCACATATTAGCTGCCGGTACGGCTGAATAGTTTCAAAGATCTGCCACACGGAGACGTTGACCCCTTTCCACGAACGCCCATAATATTCGCGTCTAGCTGGCGTAGAAGTTAATTCCCAGGCCAATCTTTCATCCACCCACCGCTAGACGCGTACTATTCAGGTGCATACGTTCCTATTATTCCGGACCGATCGAGAAGTTTATTATCCGGCTCGAAGGGAGAAATTAGACCATTTTTCCGATCGCCTTTCCGGACGTAAAACGGACTTTTTTCTATGGTGCGCGGGAGATGAATGAACGGACTGCAGTTGTAAAATCCTGGAGGTGCTTTGTTCGTCCCACGTGGTGTTTGAGACTAAACATCCGATCGACGCGACCTGAAACGAGCCGTTGTGAAAAACGCTACATATTTTGAGCAAAGATTTAACTTTTCGCTATATTAACCTTTTTAGCATTTTTATCTCGTCTATTTTAACAACTAACAGATTACACTTTATGCAATATTGTAAATGAAACTTGAATAGACTACCAATAGGGAAATAATATTTTCCAAATTTAATAAAGTAAGAAATATTTGAGATTTAAATTAATAACGTAATGAATAACATCTGAATTTCAGAATAGTTGAAACAATTGTTTTACAACTTAGAAGCTCCATAAGATAAATTACATATTGAAGAACTACATTTTACCGATAATGTTCTCTTTACGACTGAAAGTGAGTTCTGCTTTTTACATAAACTTCAAAATAATGAGTCGAATCATTTTTACAAGTGGGTTACTTTTCAGATGATATTCAATAGAGTTTTTCAATAAGAGGTTTAATTTTGAATAGCCCGCTATATGGGCAGCTGCCATCTTTTGACATTTTTCAAATGAAAAATACTGCATTACTATAAACGGAACGATACACGCTTCAACAACCCATTAAAATTGTTCAAATTCACCACAGAAATGGTGAAAATTTTCTAGTTACAAAACCAAAGCATTTTTCGGTCGCCGTGAAGCTCCTTCTCGGCCGGCAATAGAAAAACTGGTGGAAAACTTTGAGCTGTTGATGTTTGAGTAACGGCCAGTTTCATAAACAACATCAAAAGGCTCCTTCATGATAAAGTCCATTTACGAAAAAGGATCCTTTAAATGGGATCAATGCCATGTATCAGTTCCATAAATGCACATCTACCGTCCTTTACTAAAAGCTTCCTTTAATGCGCCGGTCATATTTTTCCAACTGTTGACTATGCTGACAACTAGTGATTTTACGAATATAGTTGGTGATATTCTGAAAAAATTTTAAGTTATGCATCGAAACTTGTAAAAAAAAAGAAAAGAAGAATAAATCAGTCTCTGCATAAATATGGTTGTGTGTAGAAGACGGTATATTGGAATTATATCATTATTATATAGTCTTTGATTGTTTCGGTCTTTACTTGATGGAAATTCATCTTGAAAATATGAATAAAAACAATATTCTAATTTCCGCTAATATTTTATTAACACTACGATCGTTACGTCATACCATGACTTCTTCAGGTGAGTATTACAAGATACTGAGTATACCATGAACAAGAACTTCATTTTATAGTACATGGATATAACAAAAATAGAAGAGGGGGTGAAGAGAGTTTTACAATTCTTTTCGGAAACTGAAAAATGGTTCAAAAAAGATTCAACAAAGGGGAGTTACTTAATTCTGTTTGGTTATTCAATAATATTTTTCTTTTATGATATCTATTAATTTTTAAAGTTTCTAACAAGTTTAATCTAAAACTTTTGTTTTCTGAGTGTAAAATTTCAAGGTTACTATTAAAACTGTGTCCTGTGTCTAGAAGGTGCTCTGCGTAGGTTGAATTTCCCTTTTTGTTACAATAGCATTTTTCATGTTCCCTGAGTCTCGTCTGGAACGATCTTCCTGTCTGACCAACATATACAAAATGGCAAGTACCGCAAGTTAACTTATAAAAAAAAATTATTATATAGAATTGTTATATTTTAGTAAACGTGAGTTATTAATTAACACACATTGTATAGCATTGAAAATCTAAAGGAAATATAGAATATCGACTGAACTTACTCAACAACAGTTAGTGGATAGATCACGGTTTCATACTGGTATTATGAAAAACAAATTCGCAACATGAACCTGAAAAGCTTTCACAAAAAAACATTTCTTTGAAACACTTTTTGGATAACTTTCATAGAATATGCTGTTTCACTGATATTAAGCTAAATAAAATCAATAAATAAAAAATATATCATATTTTGCCAACCGGGTTTATACAACACTCGAACAAACACTGAGCCACAGATGATTGCCTAGAGGTTCGACAGTAAACTATCATTCACATTCTGTGTTTGTCCAAAGAATATACACAAAGGTTGAAAAAAGCATGATCCAGATACAGTTGTATCTAAAAATACTATGCGCATCTGTAAAAAATCAAATTTCAATTATTATATACAGAATAAAATAATTAAGAGGGTTTTCAATGTCTTGAATATCAACAAGACTAATTCTAATAACCAAGTAAAAAAATCACTTTTAAATATTTTTGGGTCCTTCCTGCAAGATTTCTATATGGCATCAGAGCAGTTCTTACTCCTGAGAAACTAACTATCCTGAGCTTCTTGGAATCCAATCAACAGTTCTTCCTTTAGATAACAGACTAACCAAACTCTTCTCCCAAGAACTCTTTAATGGCATTGGCAGAACAAGTATGTATAAAAACAAGTTCACATAAAAAGTTTGTTAATATTACGGAATACCCATTTGCATTTTCGAAAAAGTAATGTTATATGATTCCACCATACCAGAAACCACACCAAACATAATTTTTTTCTGGATGCAAAGGTTTCTCAAGAATCTATTGCGCATTAGTTTCGCACCGATAACGACTATTTCTTTGAAGCCGTTCAATAAAAACAAAGCGTCAAAGGTGTTCATTTAAACCTGAAACTCTTCTGAAAAGAGAATTGAAAAAAAGGGAATAAATTTCAAGTTTCACCAGATCGCACTTCTTTGCTGATGATTGACAAGTTGTTTCAGTTCCGTTTGAGTCAACAAAATCCAATTATACCTAAATCTTTGTCATCTACGCCAAGTTGTCATTCTTGAGAAAACAAGTTCTTGAGAATGTTGATCAATCCATATATTTTAAAATGAACTTATAGCATCAATATTCTCTTTGTTTATCGCATTCGAAGTTCTGCTATATGGAAATGAGGAATTTGTTTTGATTCGACTAAAACAGTAACAACTAAAATAAAAGCGATAGTTTTAAGGGAAAGGACCATCATTTTCACAAAAGTTGTTGGATAATAATCAAAGATAAGTGAAGTAAGTATTTTGTAGTATCAAACTTTACAGTGATATTTTTTAAATAGTATTTTAAATATGACTGCCATGATAATTCAAAGAGATATTCTTATTAGTATACCCAAAAGATTAAACTGATGATATAGAAAAGAACATCAAAAAAATCTTGAATTCTGGTTTTTTAAAATAGGAAATAATTTTGAAAAAGCAGAAATCGACCTGTTTTTGCAGAACATTGTATAGAAAATAATCATTTTTAATAATAATAATAATACTTCTTCATTTCAGATAAGGTGTACAAATAAGATACTCACCTAAAGTGAAATAGTGTCTAAATACAATTAATTGGTTAGTTCTCTAATGAGACATTAAAAAAATCTAGCTCATAAGGCTCAAGTTTTATAATCAAAGATTTTACCCTCTTTTTGAAGATTCTTAAATTATTTATGTTCTTAATGTTATATGGTAAATGATTAAATATTCTGATACAATTATATGTGGGGTGTTTTTTGTTTAAGGTCAATCTATGGAGTCGAAAATTTAAATTTTGTGTTCTTGTGTTGTAATTATTACTGGTATTATATTGAATGAATTTTTCTCTGTAAGAATACAGCACATTCGTAAATGTACAAACCATAAACTGTGAGGATGTTATTTTGCTCAAACCATTCTCTACAAATTTCATTATATTTCAGCTTAAAAATTTCCCTTATTGTTCTTCTTTGTATTTTGAACATTTCTTTTAAATTTCTTTTAGTTCCCCAAAAAATAAGCCCATATCTAAGTCTAGATTCAAAATTTGCATAATACAAAATTTTCAATGATTTATCATTCAGGTATTTTCTAGATATTACGAAATCAATCTGAATCAATTACTGACTTAAATGTTCCACATGTGTTCTAAAATTCATGAATGAGTCCATGAATACACACCGAAATTAAGTATTGTCTACAATATTCATAACCTTATTTTATAAAGTAGTGCTGGTTGGTTTGCTTTTATGACTTTTGTTAGTACTGAAAACTATAAGGTTGGTTTTTTCAACATTTAGGCTCAATTCATGAGTCTTAGTGAAGAAGTTGGTTTCAGCACGAATTAGTGTATTCTCGTCTTTTGCTCCTACCATAGGTTGGTGTCGTCCATATAATTGATCAATTTTTCATCTTCCTCTGCTTTATCTTCCAAATCATTCAGGAATATTAGGAATAAAAGTGGCCCCAATACACCTCCTTGTACTATCCCTCTTTTATTTATCAGCTCAGTGGATTCAGCATTTACTCCTTCCTTGATGATTTTCACTTTTTGTTATAGTTTGCATATATATGATTCAATCCACTTGTATGCATTGCCTCTTATTCCATAAACTTGAAATTTCTTTTGAAGGTGTTCCTGGTTTATTGAATGGTATGCTTTTGACCTATCCAAAAATATGATCAGTGCTAAGTTGCCTCCTTCTTACAGTTCCAATATGTTCTTTGTTAGTTCAAATATGGCTGTTTAGGTAGATTTTCCTTTCAGAAATCCGTGTTGTGTGTTACTGAAAAAATTACAACTATTCAGGAATTTTGTGATTTTGGAGCACATTATCAGTTTGAGTATTTTTGAAAAACTTGGCAGAATACTGATAGGTCTGTAGTTTCCTAGCTCTTGAGGATTTCCTTTTTTTAATATAGGTTTGCTGATGGCTGTTTTCAATTGTTCCGGGAACTTGCCTTGTTTGAACGACTGGTTTACCAGGTGTGCTAGGACGCCATTTATTTCAGGTAGGGCTAGTTAAATAAGACTTGTGGGTATTTCGTCTATTCCACGTCTGTCTTTATTTTTGAGTAGTTTCCCAATTTCCAAAATCTCTGTAGGATTTGTTATTTTAAGATAGATAGATCTGTTATTTCGAGTAAGGTTGTATTTTGGTTGAGGATGTATGTGTCTGTGAGCTGATGTTTTTGAAATAATTATTGAATTTTTGTGCTATTTCCTTAGGATTACCTTCTACACCACATTCCTCTGCGTTCTGACTTCCTCTAATTTCATTACATATTGACCACAATGTCTGGTTCTTGTTATCTTATTTCCTGATTCTTTCTTGAAATGTTTGGGTTTTGTAGTTCAAAATGAATTAGTCATATTCTTTTTTTGTTTTGTTATAAAGTTATTTATACTTGACGTTTTACCTGCTCACTAATAGTAAAATATCCAGCTGACTTTTGCATTTGTTTATTTCTGTATTTGATGGTATTTGCTTATTACTTTTTTGTTTAAACTTTTTCATTGGGTAACATTTATTTAGGATAGATTGAAAGGTTGTCAGAAAAGACTGCCACTTTGAATCAATGTTACTATCTGCATCCTCCTTGAATATAAATAACCAGTTCTGCTTTCTCAATTTTGTTGTGAACTAACTTTTGGCTTCGTTCTTGAAGGATCTACAGTATTTCACCTTGGGTATTGTGTTGCATGTATTAGTAATAATTAATTCCTGTGCTATGTGATCTGATATATGTAAGTCCAATATTCTTGATTTCCATTTCTCCATGTTAGTAAATAGTAAAAAATTTTTATTGAGAAAGATGTCACTTTACTAAAGGGTAAATTTATGGACTATTTGGAGATTCTTTCAATCAAAAAGCCGTTGAGAAAAAGGAGAATTTAACAAATTCGCAAATACTCTTTGGGAACACCCCTATATGGGATGCTGTTATTTCCAAGCGCCATAAAAATACACAGATGTCCTAAGTGTAATAAAAGAACCTTTTCAATTTTAAGTTTAGTTACTTTTTGTACTCCTTTGAAGATGGTGGAAGGACCAAAACACGTGTCTGGATTTTGAATAAACTTTTTCAAAATAAAATTGTTGTAATGTTTAACCTAGAGACAACCGCATATTCCATTTATTTAAAACGATATGGTGCTGCAACAATAGCCGTGGCGGCCAGTTGGCTTATATAATTTTCTATTGGTTATGGCATACCATGTTTTTAATCACAATAAAATAATATCAATTGAGATCTCTTAAAATATACTCTTTTTTTAACAAAATGAAATGTCTTATTGGAAAACCCAATATTTTCAGTTGTGGGGACAACAGCTTGTCATGTTGGAATCATATCTCATCATATGATAGAATTCCAGATGCAGTTAACCAGATAATTTCATCCGTCGAGTAATGGCATCTTCGTTCGTCGATGTGCCTCTTGCATTCAAGCCGAATAATTTCGAGATTTGCTATTGCCATTCATCATAAGTTTTATCGTTAATTGTTGAAGAAGATTGATACAATGTTGAAAGTTGAAATATAGTTCTGGCTTAAACAATAAAATAGTAATGATAATAGGCTAAAGTTTATCATAGAGCATAGAGAGTTATAATAACAAAATCATACGTTAGGCATTAAAATCAATCAAAAGGTTAAGAAGAATCTTTTTCTCGTCTTTCTTCGTTTTCCGAAATGATAAATTAAGACTGCGTCCGATGGAACTGAAGGAATTTCTCGTTCGAGATCGTTCTCTGTAGGGTAATCGAAGACGTTTCGCGGATTATCGAGGTGTATAACGAGTTTAGCCGCTTCGTTAGAATCATTTTTGCGCCAAAATGAACGCTTCACTTGTCACAGACGAAAGGGAATGGAAGTGTGAAGTTCCATGAAGAAAATTGCTGAACTTCAGTTCCTCTCTTCTTTTTATGCAATACTCAGTATTTATTGAACGGGTTATATTAGTGAAAATATGACCTGTATTATTTAGATCTTCAAAATTATTGTGACTTATCAATATACTCCATAGCATTAAAACTGTTTTACTTAATGTTTTGGCAATATGGAGTCGGAAGTATTTTCTGAAAACACAAATAGTTTGTTTGACAATCCTGTAGTTCATTTAACTCCCGTATACATTCTGTCAAGAAAGTACAGGGAATTATCGATATAAATCTGGCGGGGCAATGAGGCAGGTCCTAGGTTGGTACCACTGTCCTTAATTACTATGCCAAGCTTGAGCGGGATCTGTCAACTAGTGTGTTTGCAACAGCTGATTAAGTCAGTCGATGTCAGAGTGCATGCCGATTTTTACTATGGGTGATTACGTTGAGCAAAGAATTTGTTTAAAGTTTTGTGTTGCAAATTAATTTATGTGTGCCGATGCATTGAAAATATTGCAAAAGGCCTTTGGTGATAATGCTCTATCGAAAAGTCGTGCATATCAGTGGTACAGAGCCTTCAAGGACGGTCGTGAAGTGGACGCCCATCGACGGCTTCGATCGAAGATAACGTCGATAAAATTAAGGAAAGGGTGCTGGAAAACCGTCGTACCAGCTTGAGAGAGATAGCACATGATCTTAAGATATCCCACGAGTCCGCACGTACGATTTTGATTGATATTTTGGGAATGAGAAAGGTGGCCGCACGACTCGTACCGAAAGACCTGAATTTTCTTCAAAAACGTCATCGCGAACAGGTTGCTTCAGACATGCTTGATCGCTGTAATTCCGATTCTACATTCATGGAACGCATTATAACTGGTGATGAGACCTGGGTCTACGAGTACGATATGCAAACAAGCCAGCAATCATCGGAATGGGTGGCAAAAAATTAGCCGAAACCGAAAAAACCACGCCAAAGCGTGAAGGTGATGCTCATTGTTTTCTTCGATATCCGTGGCGTGGTGCACTACGAATTCGTTCCAGAGGGTCAGACGGTAAACAAGGAGTATTACCTAGGCGTTATGAAACGTTTGTGTGAGCGTATCCGTAAGAAGCGGCCAAATTTGTGGGCGAACAACTCATGGATTTTGCATGACGATAACGCGTCTTCTCACCGAGCTACGATTGTGACTGACTTTCTCGCCAAAAACTCAACAAACGTGCTTCAGCAACCACCGTATTCGCCGGATTTGGCTCCCTGCGACTTTTTCCTCTTCCCAAAACTAAAATTGCCCCTTCGTGACACCCGTTTTGAGTCGATTGAAGCCATAAAACAAAATTCGGCGCGAGAGCTAAAGTCCATCCCGGAAAGCGCCTATAAAAAATATTTCGATAATTGGAAGTGCCGTTGGCATAGATGTATTGGAGCAAATGGAGCCTATTTTGAAGGCGACCCAATAAATTTTGACGATTAAATGTAAAAATGTTGTTTTAATTGAAAATTCCCGGTACATTCTTGACAGAGTAGTACGTACAGGTATGGACAAAATGAGTTGGTTTGCATGTGGCGCTCCGTTCCATACAACGTGAACTTCGTGGTCTGTGTTAGAGCCTTCGTAGGATGTTGTAAAATGAGCAGTCTCTTCCTCTTCATACATCACGCTTATTAGAGGGGATTTAAATCCGGAGAACGGGGTAGCTACGTCCAAAAATCAATAAATCAATATGGGAACGTACGTTGTTCTTCTGAAAAAGAACTTGTGGACTATATAAAGCAGTAAAGTATAATAGTTTGTAGGACACCATCAACAAAACTTCTTCGAGTAGAAAGAAATGGTGATGGACTTCCCCACCTTATAGTTCGCCAAACCATACATCCACCATGTATCTCACAGCCAACTCAATGTTACGTCGTACTCTTCGACAGAATCTTCTTCGGCCTTGGAGGTATGCCTAGATAGAATCGCGATTTTCTGTTAGGCCATTGTGCCTCCTAATCGAATGTTGATGATAATGCTCTGTACTCAAACTTGTCATCCTTCTTTTTCAAACAATTGCTTAGAAATTTGACGTACAGTAGCCAAATAGTCGTAAAGGTACTTTCCTGCAACGCTTTGTAGAACGCCTTGGTTTACTAATTAGTTCACATTATACTCTTTTGTTTTCTTCTGTTCACACCGATATTGTATTACAATTAACAAGGCGGCCAATTTCACGACAGGAGAAGCTGACATTTCGATAGGCTACAATTCTAATTCCTTCAAAGTGGGTAACATGGTAATACTTTTGAGGACTTGGAATTCGAAGCATTCTTTTCAGCTTAATACTGGTAGATGAAGGCATAATGACTAACAATATCTGATATCTGTACTGTTCATCTCTCATAAAATATAAAAAACTGCGAGACAAAATTATGTTTCAGCAAAAAATCATCAACGATAAAACTTTAACATTGTCACCATAGCATAATCGGAATATGTAGTCATTCTGTTGCCAAAAATTCAAGTTAAACCAATAAGTCCTTCTAATTGCAACATTTCTGATATCACTGAGTATATGTCTCTATATATGGATGATTTTGTTGAATTATCCATGTTCATACTACTCTGTCAAGAAAGTACCGGGAATTTTCAATTAAAACAACATTTTTACATTTAATCGTCAAAATTTATTGGGTCGCCTTCAAAATAAGGCGCTTTCCGGGATGGGCTTTAGCTCTCGCGCCGAATTTTGTTTTATGGCTTCAATCGACTCAAAACGGGTGCCACGAAGGGGCAATTTTAGTTTTGGGAAGAGGAAAAAGTCGCAGGGAGCCAAATCCGGCGAATATTTGGCGAGAAAGTCAGTCACAATCGTAGCTCGGTGAGAAGGCGCGTTATCGTCATGCAAAATCCATGAGTTGCCCACAAATTTGGCCGCTTCTTACGGATACGCTCACGCAAACGTTTCATAACGCCTAGGTAATACTCCTTGTTTACCGTCTGACCCTCTGGAATGAATTCGTAGTGCACCACGCCACGGATATCGAAGAAAACAATGAGCATCACCTTCATTTTCGAGCGGCTTTGGCGTGGTTTTTTCGGTTTCGGCTCATTTTTTGCCACCCATTCCGATGATTGCTGGCTTGTTTGCATATCGTACTCGTAGACCCAGGTCTCATCACCAGTTATAATGCGTTCCATGAATGTAGAATCGGAATTACAGCGATCCAGCATGCCTGAAGCAACCTGTTCGCGATGACGTTTTTGAAGAAAATTCAGGTCTTTCGGTACGAGTCGTGCGGCCACCTTTCTCATGCCCAAAATATCAATCAAAATCGTACGTGCGGCCTCGTGGGATATCTTAAGATCATGTGCTATCTCTCTCAAGCTGGTACGACGGTTTTCCAGCACCCTTTCCTTAATTTTATCGACGTTATCTTCGATCGAAGCCGTCGATGGGCGTCCGGAACGAGGCAAGTCTTCGACCACTTCACGACCGTCCTTGAAGGCTCTGTACCGCTGATATGCACGAGCTTCGATAGAGCATTATCACCAAAGGCCTTTTGCAACATTTTCAATGCATCGGCACACGAAAATTCATTTGCAACACAAAACTTTAAACAAATTATTTGCTCAACGTAATCACCCATAGTAAAAATCGGCACGCACTCTGACATCGACTGACTTAATCAGCTGTTGCAAACACACTAGTTGACAGATCCCGCTCAAGCTTGGCATAGTAATTAAGGACAGTGGTACCAACCTAGGAAAAAAAATTTTCACCTGCCTCATTGCCCCGCCAGATTTAAATCGATAATTCCCGGTACTTTCTTGACCGTAATCATTTCAATTCGTAACGTATGACGCTTCTATTTTGTAGAAAATTTTCTTTACAGTGATAACAATGATTCTAACCAAGTTAGTGTCACTAACATACGCTAATAGGATTTTAGGTCCATTTTCTGTCAAATGTTTTGTTCTAAATTGAGCTATCCTTATCATCTATTCCAGTATTATATTATATTGAGTTTAGATTATATACGTCTATTAAATGTAAGCGGTGCTTGATTTAGACATTAATTTAATTCTAAAAGTTTTTTGAATAAAAATTTTTTAAATTAAAATTGTAGAAGATAAACATATATCAATTTGTTTTAATATTCAAATTTTGTTATATTTCTTCTATCAAGTAAAAGGCTTTTCTATTTTATTTTATATATAATATATAATTATATTTTGGCTTCAATAAATCTCATTATGCAATGTCAATGAATTTAAGTAAGCCTTAAAAATAACTCACACTGTTCTTTGATTCTGTTAGAGCATAGATTAATCTTGAATTATAAAGATGATCTATGTCTCGAAACATTATTCATTTACACGTGGTGAGTTGTTTGATATAGGTTAGTTTTTTGATTTTGATATTTTGAATATATTTCAGGACTGAAGACGGAATTGCTTAGAACTATATTTGTTTTTTGAAGATATAGTGCATGCTTTGAGAGATTTCTGAATTTACTTATTCGAATATTTAAATATATTAAATATTTCAAATAAATTATATTCTTTGAGAGGTCCTTTAAGTGTGTTCATGTTTTTAAAATGCAAATGGCGTTTTGAAGGCAAGACCAGAAACAAATTTTGTCTCCTTTAAATATTTATTTATTAATTTTAATGACTTTCGTATATCTTTTGGTTTATTTATTCCATTTGACATTGTATATTGAGTTTAGATTATATACGTCTATTAAATGTAAGCGGTGCTTGTTTTAGACATTAATTTAATTCTAAAAGTTTTTTGAATAAAAATTTTTTAAATTAAAATTGTAGAAGATAAACATATATCAATTTGTTTTAATATTCAAATTTTATTATATTGAAGGGAATACTTAAAAGTGCCTTTCCCTGCTTTATTTCACTTTCTGTTTCTACTGTTCAATAGGATGTTCGAAATGATTTTATATGAAGTGCTAATTGGAAAGATTCTTCTTCAATGTTTACAATTTATGATCCTTAAGACAACGTATACTCGTTTTTATGGTATAGTCAAAAAAATTCATATATTCATTGATTTTCATACTTATCCCAGAAATATTCATTGACATTGTAATAAGACTTATTCAATAAAAAAAGACTTGATCTCTTTCTTCAACTCATTAATATTCATTGTATACTTCGGAAAAGATAATTGAAAGATTTGACACTTTGATACACTGGGGACGTTTCAAATTTAGGGGTCCTTTTAACAGGAAAATATCAAATTGTGGAAATGAAAGCTAGAAAGATTTATAATATTACATTCTCCCTCACAAGGCATTTCAAAATGAATTTACTCGTAGAAGCCAGTGTTAGAATACCTTACGAATTACATTTCCTGAATTATTCCATAGTAGTCTGTGATAAATAACTGATTACCAAACTAAAGTAGACGTTAATCAGACTCTTCAAGAGGAGAGTTCCTTTAACACTGCTCATTGTGAAGTAGGAGATATAAGTTTTCTGCAGACCTTGTTTATATGTGAATTCAACTCCAGATGTCTTTCGATGTGGATACCAAGAAACTTAGTGAAGTACCAGATTGAAATTATAACACCCAAATACCGAATAACCAATGCACTTTGATCATCTTTTGATAATATGAAGTGTACTCCATTTTATTTATATTCATCATAATTATTTTCGGATGGTATCTCTCATTACAATCCTGCACTAGCCATTACAACAACCCTTTTAGCTTATCCATCATATCTCCAATAACGGCTATAGAGGAATCAGCAGCAAACAAGATTATTCTGGTACCTCTAGTCAATGCACTATGATGGTTAGATAATTTAACTAGCAGTTCACTCAGATTATTTGGAAGGTCATTGATGAACAACAAAAACAAAGGTGGACCCAGACGAGAACCTTGTGCCGCTCCTCACTTTAGATTACGCTCACACGAATAGGAGTTTTGAATTCTCACAAAGGCGATTCTATCCTCTAGGTCACATCCAATTTAATACTTGAATACTTAATTATAAAACTTGTCTAATATGAACTGATGCAGGAGACTATCAAATACTCACGATAAGTCCAAAAATAATCTCGCAATATGTAATCATCGTCCAAGCATTCACAGACTCAACTCAACAAAATATATAGCTCCAGTTTGAGTTGAGTGGCTTACTTAAAAACATGTTGTGCAGTGTCAAGATTTAGAAATCTATCAAGATATATCATTATTCTTTCAGAAAAAATACTGAGGATCGAAGTAGGTCTGTAACACTAAACATCACTCACATCATCTTCTCTAAAGACCGGAATAACAATGGCCTTTTTGAGAAAATGGGGAAATACGCCTCTACTCACATAAGTCATAAGTTGATGACATGAACAAATTGCCAACCTATATTAGAACTATCAGCATCAAAATCCGCCCAAAGACAAAATCAACTGTTGAACTCTTATAACTCCTTAATGATCTTAAAACATAGTTGGAGCATTTGGATGTTTCTTCTTTTAATGGATTATAATACTTTATCAGGATTTTGTCTTCTGTCCAGATATGCGTGGTTAGGTTGTATAACTGTCTATGTAAAGTCTCTCCTCCGTACTTGAAGAATTCGGCAAGTATATCGTCAGAGACTGGTATTTTTGAGTTTTTCAATTTGATAACTACCTTCACAGTTTATTCCATAGCGGGTCAAAATATTGATGGATAATTTACAGAACCATTTCTGGAAATAATATTCTCACCAAACCGCTCCCGTAACATGGATTTGGTTTCATTCTCTGGCACATACTGCCAACCTCTTGGAACCAAAATTCTTCCAATTGATTTTCAATGGGAAAAATAATTTAATGAATGGAGGTTTATACTTGATTGAAGGAATATAAAATTATTCAAATATTTAAATATTTACAGATGTATTCTGTAAGCCTTCTATATATTTAATTTCAAAATATTAAATATAATTTTTTGAAATTAAATATGTAGAAGGCTAACAGAATATATCTGTTAATATTAAAATATTTAATAAATTTTATATACCTTCTATCAAGTTTAAACCTCCATTTATTTTATTTATAATATATAATTATTTGGTTTCGTTAACATTCTTAATACAGATGTCCATGTGCTATAACAGAGGCCGTTAAATTACCGGTGAATTTTTAAGATCTATGGTAAACCACAGAGCTATTTGTTGGAGGTCACATAGGACACTATTTAAATGTTCAGTGTTCATTTGCCAAGATGTTTCTGATTGATAAGGTGAGTAAATATTTTTTATTGATTGATGTTATATTTTTTTAAATGTAGTTGGGTACTGACGAGCAAAATCTCTCTTGAAGCGTGTTTTTTAGTAATTTTTTTACATATCTTGAGATTTTGTAAAAAGTAACTCAGTTGAATATTCAATTACATTGAATATTCCAAGAAAGATAGTCTGATGATGAAATTCTTAGGATTATGTTGAACATTTTTGAAAGATATCTGTTTTCATAAGAGGGATGAGCAGAAACAAAATTTTGTCTACTCAAAATATTTAATTTATAGGATTTTTGTTAACATTTTATATTTATTGGATTTTGTTATTTCATTTGGATGTATTATAATGAATGTTTATTTTATATGTCGTTTGATATAAACGGTGCTTATGTAAAATTAATTTAATTCCTGAAATTATAATATTAAATATAAGTTTTTGAAATTAAATATGTAGAAGGCTAACAGAAAATATCTGTTAATATTAAAATATCTAATAGAGGAAAATAGTTGTTTAATATTACCAGATAAAGAATTTCGAATGCAATGACAGGCTCTTTTGGTATATTCTCATAGAAATAAAGTTCAATATGCCACAACCCTGGATGGTAGACCACACTGTGGTCCGGATGTAACGGTATCTGGTCAAATAAATGTGGGTTCTTTTCGCTTCATATCCTGTAATCAATATAACTGTTCAAGCGAAAATCGGCCTCATCGCTGAAAATTATAGAAAGATTCAGGTTGGTCCTTATTTCAGATTCAGTTGGTGAGCACCATGTATGAAAGACAAATTTGAACTATCTTGAGCACTCTGTCTCACAGCTGCATTATTTTCGCCATTTCTAACATTTTTGACACGATTTTTTTCGGATTATTCAATAATCTCATTCAAACTCATTTTCAAATTTCTTCACAAAACTGTGGAGTAATAGCCAAGACTCCTGGTTTCCTTTGTAGAGTTTTGGTTTTGATCGTCACTTTCTGTAAATTCGCAATGTTTTGATGATGTTAAGTATCGGGTTTTTTTTTAGAGTGACATAACTTTAATTTGAAATAAAACACATTCAAATTAAGATTGAAGCCATATTTTTTTATTTGAAACATAATTTTATGACATTTATGTTTTGAATATAATTTTCGGCATATGTCCACCACGACTAGTTCTAAGGAGCCGCATTTGACCAAACCAATTTTGGACCACTTTTTCGAGTAATTCAGGCCTTATTTCATCAATAACATGAGTTATGTCGGCTTCCAAAGCGTCTACTGTTTCTGGTTTATCAGCATAAACCAATGACTTGACATAACCCCAAAGAAAATAATCCAGTGGAATTATGTCATTATCTTGGAGGCCAATTAATTGGTCCATTTCTCGAAATAATGTTATGGCCAAATCTTTCTTTCAATAAATCAATTGTTACGGTAGCAGCATGAGGTGTAGCACCATCTTGTTAGAACCAAAATACTTCTGGGTCGATACCATTCAAATTTTGAAACAAATAATTAATAAGTAACGAGCAACAATTAACTGTAACATTAGCTCTAGCATCGTTTTTGAAGAAATATAAAATTATTTGAATATTTTAATATTAGCCTTCTACATATTTAATTTCAAACTATTATATTTTTTGAAATTAAATATGTAGAAGGCTAATATTAAAATATTTAAATAATTTTATATACCTTCTATCAAGTATTAACCTCTATTTATGTTATTTTATTCATAATATATAATTATTTGGTTTCCTTAACATTCTTTATACCGATAGTCCTTGTGCTATAACAGAGGCCGTTAAATTGTCTTTCAATCTTTCAGATCAAGGGTAAACCACAGAATTATTTATTTGTAGTTAACCTTACACTGCATTTAAATTTTTCAGTATTCATTTACCAGAAGTTTTCCAAATTGTTTTAGGGTGAGTAAATATTTGTTGTTGATTGATGTTATATTTTATTGAATATGAATTATTTGAGTACTGACGAAGCAAAGTCTCTCTTAAAACTTGTTTTTCAGTAATGTTTTTAAATATCTTGAGATTTATAGAAAGTAACTTAGTTAGATATCCAATAATATTGAATATTCTAAGTGAGATAGTTTTATGATGAAATTCTTAAGATTATGTTAAACATTTTTGAAAGATATTTGTTTTCATAAGATTGATCAACAGAAACAAAATTTTGTCTACTCAAAATATTTCATTTATAGGATTTTGGTTAACAATTGTTATTTATTGGATTTTGTTCTATCATTTGGATGTCTTATAATGAATGTTTATTTTATATGTCATTTGATATAAGTGGTACTTATATGACATTATTTTAATTTAATTCCTGAAGTTATAATTATTAAATATAATTTCTTGAAATTAAATATTTAGAAGGCTGATATTAAATATTTAAATAATCTTGCACTTCATTTGACAGACTCCTGTTAACCACATCACTCGTAATATCAAATATTGCATCTGAAAGCTATCATCAATGTAAAGTGTACTCTTAATTCTAAGCCTATGCGGGATATTATGTTGATACGAATAGATTAATACTTGATAGCATCCGTGTATCGTTGGCATCAATAATAATTAAAAAACGCCCATCCTCCGACTGATCATAATAAACTTCATTAGGGATGAAAGATCGCACCACCCGCATGGGCCAATAAGCCGAACTAGTTCATCGATTACGGCACCCCAGCACCCCCGATCTGAACCCACTCCATCCAGTCCTTATCTCCCGTCAAACGATTAATAAGAATCATATCGCGAGCGTAATAGTGAGCTGGCCCGACAAAACACAGACCGAACGACGGCTATTATTGGTCCGATCGGCTTGTTTCAGTACTTTACGACATCTTATCTGCTGAAACTGTTTCAGCGAACCAGTTATTTCGAGTTGTCTAGCGGGAGCGGAATGCAGCAAGGAGAGAGTTCGCTCAAGAATGCTGCCCGGGCATATTCTTTGTTTGCAGAAGAGGCAAGAGGGTCCGCCTCCGTGAGACCGGCCACGAAGAGCTCCGGTGGGAATCCGGAGAGGAGAATTCTTCGGGGGAACTGCGCGATTTTTCATCGTAGGTAGGATTCCATTTTCGATCCGAAGAAAGATGATTCCAGTTGTTTCAATAAGTTTCTACTACTTGAATTGCTGTTCAAAATTTTTTATTCGAAAATTACAATATGACAACTTGAATGAAAAAATGATTGATTGTATCGGTCTTTACTTGTCGGAAATACATCTTGATGATTAATTTAATATTTACATACCTCCAGCTGTCACTTTTGGTGAATTTGAACGTTTTGTTGATTCCCTTGAAACTTTCGCTAGTTCCTTCGCTCACGAAAGTATTTAAATTTGTGGTGATTTTAATGTCCCATCCTATGACTCGGAGGTGGGTGATGGAAGGTGTGAGGTTTTGGGAAATATGTGTGGTTTTTTGGATATTCAGCAACACAACAGTGAATAATAGACTTTTCGATTTGATATTTGTTAACTTTTCTTGCAATGTTGCTCGTGATGCTCATCCCCTGGTTAAAGAGGATGCTCATCACCCGGCTCTAACTTATTCATTCAATTTGACATCAGAAGATCCTAGTACTAATTTTGTGTATAACAATGAAAAAAAAGTCCATAATTTTAAGAAGGCTAATTTTCCTCTCATGTATCAATTGTTTAATTCTATAGATCGGTTAGTCACTCGAAAGATGAGTGATAGTGACTCGGCGTGTAAAGTTATGTATGCAAAGCTCAATAATGTCTTTGACACTTGTGTGCCACTTTATACTTCTGGTAATCATTGTTATCCTCCTTGGCTTACCCATGAGATAAAATATGACATACGACTTAAGAATCATTATCATAGCTTATATAAGAAGTATAAACGTGGTTTCGATTACAATCAATTCAAAACACTGCGTGGCAAAATCAAACGAAATATAAATGCATCTTATTTGAACTATATTAGCTGTATAGAGGCTAGAATTCGTGAAGACCCAATTAGCTTCTGGCCTTTTGTGCAGACAAAGAAGTCTAAATCCCGTATTCCTGGAAGTGTGAGCTACCAGAATGTTGAGCTCAATGATTCTCAGAGTATTGTTGACGGATTCTCCAGTTTCGTTTCTAGTGTCTTTACTGCCTCTGACGTAGATTTTTCTCCCAAGCATTACGATAGACTATACGCCGATCACACTTCCATTTCTCTTCCGGCTATTTCTGAGATTGACATAATCAGGGCTTCTAAGAAGCTCAAAGGTAAATTTACATCTGGCGTCGACCATATACCTAGTTTTTTGGTCAAAGATTGTATTTACTCTTTTGCCGAACCATTGTTCATAATTTTTAATATTATTCTGAAATATTTCCAAAAATTTGGAAATTTTCTAAAATTTGTCCGGTTTTAAAATCTGGCAATCCTGCCCTTATAACCAACTATAAACCCATAGCTGTTTTGTGCAACTTTGCTAAAATCTTTGAAATTATTCTATATGACACTATATATAGTTCAGTTCGTCCACTTATTTCACCTCTTCAGCATGGATTCATGAAGAATCGCTCAACTGTTACTAATTTGGCATGTATTACTCAGTCGCTGTCTGATCATTGAATGACCGTGGTCAGATGGATGTTATTTACACAGATATTCAAAAAGCCTTTGACCAGATTGATCATAGATTATTGTTGTTGAAACTTAGGCCTATTGGATTTTCGCACCAGTTGTTGGTGTTGATGAAGTCATATTTTTCGGATCGTCTTCAATATGGTGAGTATGGGGAATGTGTATCTGCACCCTATCCTGCCACATCCGGTGTACCGCAAGGTAGCCATTTGGGCCCATTATTGTTTCTCATTCATATCAACAATCTGTCTCTTCAACTTGACTGTATGCATCTGCTCTTTGCTGATGATTTGAAGATATATGCTGAGATTGGTGATCGTTGCGATTGTCTCAGGTTAAAATCTTCCTTAGACACGGTCAATTTTTGGTGTTCTAACAACGGACTTAAACTCAATATTGGTAAATGTAAAGTGTTATCATTCTCTCGTAAACTGTACCCTATTCATTATGAATAAACGTCGGATGGTCAGATCCTGGATAGATGTGTTGGGTTCAGGGATCTAGGAGTTTTTTTGACCATAAGCTCTCCTTATAGGTCAGATCACGGCGTCAGCCTCTAAAACACTGGGTTATTTTGTCAGAAACTGGAGCGGTTTTGTGAACCCTTGGACGATGAAAACGCTGTACTATTCTTTCATACGTAGTAAGTTGGAATATGCCTCTGTGATTTGGACTTCACTATATAATAATTCTGTCGTCGACTTGGAGGCTGTTCAAAGGCGGTGTTTGAAATATATCTATTTCAGATGTTATGGAAGGTATCCTGTGAGAGGATTCGACCACTCTGTCCCCTCCATTAGACCCGGAGCTGAGGTGTTGAAGTTAAGACGTGAACGTTTCGCCTTGACTTTGCTTTACAGGATTTTGCATGATACTATTGCCTTGCCATTTCTTCTAAGCAAAGTAAATTTTCACGTACCTAGGCCTGCGGAGTTATATCTTTTATGTTGATTACAGCAGATTAAATGTTATGTTACATTCTCCTATAATTTTTATGTACTATATATGATCGATATTGTAGTCAATGTGATATTAATTTTGATAAGTTATCTTTAATTTTAGCATGCCATTCAGAACGGCACACTGAATTATTGGATTTTTTTTTCTTTATTTATTTCTATTGTGTAGACGTGTTTGGGCCGTGGATGCTATTTTGATTTATATGTGCATATGTTTATAGGGATATGTTCATACATAGTTATGTATTTTTTACTTACGGCACGAATTTGATGGGTTGCTTATGATTTTCTTCATTATGTTAGCATAGGAGTCTTTTATGCATATATTTGTTTTTCTATTTTGTATTTTTTATTTTAATATTTTCTCTCTAATTGGGTGTAAACCTGCTGGGAATAAATGTATTTTTATTATTATCATTATTAAAAGTGAAACAGCTTAATTTCCGCTAATTTAAATAATTTCACAACAATTGTTTCGTCATGACAACATGACTTCGTCAGAATCAGAGTGTGTTACTAACTACATATTTAAGATTAACGGCCAGTTTCATAAACAACATCAAAAGGCTCCTTTATGATAAAGTCCCTTTATAAAAAAGGATCCTTCAAATGGGACCAATGCCACGTATCAGTTTCATAAACGCACATTTACCGTCCTTTACTTAAAGCGTCCTTTAATGCGCCAGTCATGTTTCTTACTGTTGGCTATTCTGAGAACTAGTGATTTTACGAATATAGTTGGTGATATTCTGTAAAAATTGTGAGTTATGCGTCGGAACTTTAAAGAAAAAAAGAAAAGAAGCATAAATCAGTCTCTGCATAAACATGATTATGTGTAGAAGACAGTATAAGAGAAATTATATCATTATTACGTGAAAATTGCTATATTATAGTAAACGTGAGCTATATGAATGAATATGGAAGAGAAGAGAAAAAAAGTATTACATTTAAACCCAAGGAGGAACTACGTCTCTTGGAATTGACTGAAAAAGAGAACTTAATGTTATAGGATAAAGTTTGTCAAAGACTACCAACTGCTTTCGATGCAACAGCTCTCCATTAGAGAAATAGGGACCAGCTAAAATCCAAATATGACAAGTGGTAGCTGCTCAACGCAGTCATATTAAAGGGACTGTTGGTGGGGCTCCATTGAAATTGAGGGAGCCAATTTCCAAAGAGTTGAGCCCAACTGTTACTTACCCACTTATCGAATCGGAGGAGATGTATTATAAAAAAAACAGCTCTAGTAGAAGCTGTGACAGTGGCTATCAATGCACAGAATAGAAGAAAAAAAGGGGAGCATTCGAAGTTTAAAATATTATTATTATTATCTTAAAAATTTTTTAAAAATTTTTTAAATATTTAAATAATTTTATATACCTTCTATCAAGAATTAACCTCTTTTTATGTTATTTTATTCATAATATATAATTATTTGGTTTCCTTAACATTCTTTATACAGATAGTCCTTGTGCTATAGCAGAGGCCGTTAAATTGTCTTTCAATCTTCTAGATCAAGGGTAAACCACAGATATATTTTTGTGTGTAGTGAACACCACATTTAAGGTTTCATTTTGGTAGAACTTTTTCTAGAGGATTGAAGGGTAAGCGAATATTTGTTATTAATTGATGTTATATTTATTGAATATGAATATTTGAATACTGATGAAGCTAAGTTGATCTTAAAACTTGTTTTTCAGTAATGTTTTACATATCTTGAGTTTTTATATAAAATACCTTGGTTAGATATCCAATAATATTGAATAGTCTAAGTAAGATAGTTTTATGATGAAATTCTTAAGATTATGTTGGATATTCTTGAAAGATATTGGTTTTCATAAGATTGATCAGCAGAAACAAAGTTTTGTCTATTCAAAATGTTTAATTTATAGGATTTTGGTTAATAATTTTTATTTATTGGATTTTGTTATACCATTCGGATGTCTTATAATGAATGTTCATTTTATATGTCATGATATAAGTGGTATTTATACGACATTATTTTAATTTATTTTCAGAAGTTATAATCATTAAATATAATCTTTTGGAATTAAATATGTAGAAGGCTAATTTTTAAAAATTTTTAAAATATTTAAATAAACCTACCTTGTAAAATCTTATGAAAATTATATTAAATCGTGTCATGCTGAAGACACAATTTGAATATGAAGAACAATTTCACAAACGACAAGCAAATTTATTTTCAATTATCACACAAATATACATTATAAATTAGCAAAAAATTCATTAATAATCGACTACCTCACTTGACGAGCTGCATTAACATTAGTTGAATTTGTTTTAAAGTCCTCTTCCTCCTGCACATCATGCATATCGTTCATATCTACAGCTATATTGTGCAATACAGCGATAGCAACAATAATTGCCCTTATGGTTGTTAACTCAACACTCATTCCTTCAGAAAGTATAGGAAAACGACGTTTCCAAACTCCATACTTTCTCTCCACCACATTTCTAGTTCGTATAGTTGACTTATTATATAAATTTTCAGTAGCAGTTATAGCTTTCGGTAACTTTGTCATAAGATAATTCTGCAAAGTATAACCACTATCACCAAGTAACAAATACGGTCGAAATTTACCACCTTCAAATTGTCTCTTCAAGACACTGTATTAAAGATGATTTGATCATGTGTTGAGGCAGGTTATCAAGCTACAATATTTCTGATTTTCAAGTATGAATCACACACACGATTTGAACGTTAAGGGCAAAATAATGTTTTCGCCACCCGGAGAAGTGATTTTAATTAATGTGCAATCTATAGCCCCAATGACACGTGGAAAACTAGCAATTGCATAAAACTTTTCTGCTGCTGCCTGCATTTCATGATCACCTTCACACATCTTTATATATTGTGGAGAAAAGGATGCCATTGCAAGAGAAACTCTTCGAATAATTCTAGAAGCAGAAGGTTTAGAATGCCCCATGAAATTTCCGGCTGTTTGTTATCAGCATATTTCCAGTTCCATAGAATCTCAATGTCAAAAGTAGTTGGTTCATCGGATCAAAACAGCTGCCTCTCAAAATTGTCAATTTAATAATTTGGTTGGTATACAGAAAATTATATCAACAAAATAATTAAAAAAATTTGAATATCAAAACAAATTGAAATATGTTTATCTTCTACAATTTTAATTTCCAAAAAAATTTTTTTATTCAAAAAAACTTTTAGAATTAAATTAATGTCTAAAACAAGCACCGCTCACATTTAATAGACGTTTATAATCAAAACTCAATATACAATGTCAAATGAAATAAATAACCCAACAGATATACGAAAGTAATTAAAATTAATAAATAAATATTCAAGGGAGACAAAATTTTGTTTCTGGTCTTATCTTTAAAAAATACTACTTGCCTTATAAAAACATGAACACACTTAAAGGACTTCCCAAAGAATATAATTTATTTGGAATATTTAATATATTTAAATATTCGAACAAATTATTTCAAAAATCTCTAAAAAATGTGCACTATATCTTCAAAAAACAAATATAATTCTAGATAATCCCGTCATCAGCCCTTTGTTTTCAATATTACAAATATCAAAATCAAAAACATAACCTACATCACTCACGTGTTAAAAGACTTAAGCTTCGAACTACAGATCAGCTATATATTCAAGATTGATCTATGTTCTAACAAAATCAAAGAACAAAGTGAGTTATTTTAAGGTTTACTTAGAATCAATGACATTCTATAATGAGATTTATTGAAGCCAATATATTGAAATATTTAAATATATTAAATATTCCAAATAAATTATATTCTTTGGGAAGTCCTTTAAGTGTGTTCATGTTTTTATAAGGCAAGTAGTATTTTTTAAAGATAAGACCAGAAACAAAATTTTGTCTCCTTTGAATATTTATTTATTAATTTTAATTACTTTCGTATATCTGTTGGGTTATTTATTTCATTTGACATTGTATATTGAGTTTTGATTATAAACGTCTATTAAATGTGAGCGGTGCTTGTTTTAGACATTAATTTAATTCTAAAAGTTTTTTTGAATAAAAAATTTTTTTTGGAAATTAAAATTGTAGAAGATAAACATATTTCAATTTGTTTTGATATTCAAATTTTGTTATATTTCTTCTATCAAGTAAAAAGCCTTTCTATTTTATTTTATATATAATATATAATTATATTTTGGCTTCAATAAATCTCATTATAGAATGTCATTGATTCTAAGTAAACCTTAAAATAACTCACTTTGTTCTTTGATTTTGTTAGAACATAGATCAATCTTGAATATATAGCTGATCTGTAGTTCGAAGCTTAAGTCTTTTAACACGTGAGTGATGTAGGTTATGTTTTTGATTTTGATATTTGTAATATTGAAAACAAAGGGCTGATGACGGGATTATCTAGAATTATATTTGTTTTTTGAAGATATAGTGCACATTTTTTAGAGATTTTTGAAATAATTTGTTCGAAAATTTAAATATATTAAATATTCCAAATAAATTATATTCTTTGGGAAGTCCTTTAAGTGTGTTCATGTTTTTATAAGGCAAGTAGTATTTTTTAAAGATAAGACCAGAAACAAAATTTTGTCTCCTTTGAATATTTATTTATTAATTTTAATTACTTTCGTATATCTGTTGGGTTATTTATTTCATTTGACATTGTATATTGAGTTTTGATTATAAACGTCTATTAAATGTGAGCGGTGCTTGTTTTAGACATTAATTTAATTCTAAAAGTTTTTTTGAATAAAAAAATTTTTTTGGAAATTAAAATTGTAGAAGATAAACATATTTCAATTTGTTTTGATATTCAAATTTTGTTATATTTCTTCTATCAAGTAAAAAGCCTTTCTATTTTATTTTATATAACAAATTAATTAATCGAAATTTGTTTACCTGTTAGATGGGGAGTACAATTGATCTGCAATTTTTTGAAGCAAAGATAAAACAGTTGTTTTTGTCAGGCAAAAACGATCGAAGAAATCTAGATCATCTAACGTGGAAAAATGTTGTTGCCTCCTGTAAATTTTTGGACTTCTCACAAGTTTTTCATCATCATCTGATGACAGAGGAAAGTTATGTCCACTGTTTTTGTGTTTACCGAGCACCTGCGCAGTGTCGAGCTTTTCCTAAAAGTATCCTTTTCTAGCCCTAAAGGGCCGATTTTCTCACTTTAAGATACAGGATGCTTTTAAGTTCCCTTTTACCTTAAAATTTGCTTATGAAACAAATTTTATCATTTAAGGAGACTTTTTGGAAGTAGGAGGCTTTAATTTCGTTTATGAAACTGGCCGTAAGTCCTTTAAATATTAAAATATACAGAAAAGAAGGTAGTGCGAATTTACTGTAATTTGTTATGTTATTATTATACAAAATTTCAGAAAAGGTTAAGTAAGGGGGATTTAATGAGGTTCGTCCGGTCGTTTAGGAGAATCTGTTTTTTATTGTATCTGTTAATTTCGAGGGCTTCTAGGTAGCTTAACCTGAGGTTCTTGTTTTCTAGGTGTAAGATTTTGTAGTTATTGTCAAAATCAAGTCCTGTCTCCAAAAGATGGTCAGCATATGTTGAATTTCCGTTTCTACCAAGATATGTTTTCTGGTAGTTGTTTACTGGTACCAGTAGACAGCTTGCGATGTTTTTAGAATTTATGAATACATTATCTCCCACAATAAAATTCACAAATGAAATAGAACAAAATAACAGCATCAATTTTCTTGATATAAAAGTTTCAAGAATTAACAATAAACATGACTTTCCAATGTTCCGGAAACCCACTCATACAGATAATACTATCCACTCAATTTCTAATCATCCACATTCTCAAAAACTAGCAGGTTATAATAGCATGATACTTAGATTAATCAGCATACATATGACACAAGAGAATTTTGAAAGAGAACTGAATAGATTGCATTAAACAATGGTTTCAATCCGTTGATTATATTATAAATAAATTATTGAAACGAATGCAATTTAAACAGTCAATATCGCTTGTAAATCCAACAATAGCTATTGATACAAAATATATTCCTCTAACGTAAAAAAACAAAAAGTCCGAAAAAGAGTAACTGTAACATTTCATTTAAAGCAAAAAACACGTTAGGAAATTTAATAAAAAATAATAAAAATTTCATCCATAAAAACAAAAAGTCTGGAATCTATAGGTTAAACTGCGGTACTTGCTCATGTGTATACGTTGGTCAGAGAGGTAGATCTTTCGGTAGTAGGATACGTGAACACCAGAAAGCATATCTTGGTAGAAATTCAACAACTTGATATACACCAGTTTGAAAATGTATTATAACCTATGAAACTTGGGTATCCTCAAAATAAAATAGTGATAGTAAACAAAATTATTTAATTTATTTCACTATTAAAATAAACTATCTCAAAGTAACGGACTACTCCATCCAATGTTTGGTAGAAACGGAAATTCAACATATGCTGACCATCTGTTGGAGGACATTATTTTGGCAATAACTACAAGATTTTACACCTGGAAAACAAGAACCTCAGGTTGAACTACCTAGAAGCCCTCGAAATTAACAGATACAATAAAAAACACATTCTCCTAAACGACCAGACGAACCTCAATAAATCCCTCTTCTTAACCTTTTCTGAAACTTTGTATAATAATAAAATATAAAATTTCTTTAAATTCCCACTATCTTCTTTTCTATATATTTTGAATATTTAAAGACCTTAATCTCAAATATGTAATTAGTACCATACTCACCTGACGAAGTCATGTTGTCATGACGTAACAATTGTTGTGAAATTAAATAAATAAGCGGAAATTGAATGGAAAAAGATGACGAAATATTTTTCGATAAATTTTCTTTTGAATAAGAAAAGGAATAACTGAGATATTGGGCTGACATTTATTTCAGGTGCAGTACACCTGTTTCTTTTAACAGGTTGCGTTTACAGCAATCATTTTATTGGAACCAATTGGCAATTTTTCGTTCAATATTGTCCATAAGTGTGAAAGGATGTGGTTTTCAAATAACAGGTTCTTTTTCATAATAGAAAAAACGAGTATATTTCGAGAGAAATCAGTGGACGCTTATAGGAAGTTAGGCCATTAACAATGGAAAACGATATCAGCCAGATTGCTACGATTGCAGCATTCCTTTTCATGAAATTTTCCATGACCAATTCGCACATTTGCGGCTACATGTCCTCGATAACTCCACGAATTCCATCTTTAAGGTCTTGAATGGATTGTGGGGCATTGGGATAGACCTTATCTCTTAAGTGGTCCCAAAGAAAAAAGTCTAAAGGTGTTGAATTACAAGATATCGGTGTCCAATTGTGATCACTTCTCCGAGAAATTACATGGAGGAAACTTTTCTAG
Organism: Megalocaria dilatata; assembly: GCA_034642435.1. NCBI lineage: Eukaryota > Metazoa > Arthropoda > Insecta > Coleoptera > Coccinellidae > Megalocaria > Megalocaria dilatata. The sequence goes on along the minus strand of CM067858.1, from coordinate 24,117,550 downwards.
CAAAATTGCGATTGCTGCTTGTGTGGCACGTAGCGCCGTTTGTTGAAAATAAACTTCGTCCACATAAATATCATCCAATTACAATCATAAAAAATCATTAATCATAGCTCGGTAGCGCAATCCATTCACCGTTACAGTTGCATCAGTCTCATTTTCGAATAAGTAAGGTCCAGTCACCCTGTCAGCATAAAAACGAGACCAAACAGTGACACATTGAGGAAAGAGAGACTTTTCAATAACACTTGCCGATAAAATAAATTTTTTTGGTTGTAACATAGCACATTATGATAGGATGGACGTATCCAAATATGAAAATGAGAAAAAAAATTGTAACGCGTAAGGTTTTCTTGTTGCATTTATGGGACCACATTTAATGTAACAATATCTGATGTGTATTGAAAAAATGATTTCAGTATTTTTCAATCGTATATATCGACTTTGTTCAGTTTTACAACTACCAAACGTACCTTATATTTGAGCAAATCACAAAGATTAAAAATATTGACTTTAAATACTAATTAAATTCAATTTTTTCCTTGCATGAAGGGTCATATCTTCTCTCTTCAAAAACCAGTAGTAATCATCCATCATGGCTGGATCTCATCGTCCTTTATAGCGAATTTCCATTGTTTTAATATCTAGGTGGAATCTTTCAACCTGCTCGTCATTGACAGCTCCAAAATTTTCAAGAAAAAATGACAGATGTGAATGGAGGAAATTAATTTTTAATGACATTCGGGCACCAAGCGATTATAGGCATCTAATACATTAACTAACTGTTGTTAGTTTGCATCCATAATGTTGCCTAACAATCCTCTTGCTACCCTAACAAATGAGTTTCATGCTCTGTATTCCTGCCTGGTAAGCTTCTCTGTATAATTAACGTCGTCCAGCAATTTTCCGATTTGTGGTCCAATAAAAATGCCTTCCTTTAATTTGGCATCACTCAACTTGGAAAGACTGCTTTAAGTATTTGAATTCATCACCGTCTTTATTCGCAGCCTTCACAAAGTTTTTCATCAGCCAAACTTTAATGTGAAGAGGAGGCAGAAGGACATTTTTCAGGTCTGCAAGAGGTATAAACTTAACATTTTGAGATTGAAAAATGTTGAAACACACTTCATTCAAGCCACATTTTGTTATATAATGCTGATTTACTGCACGACTATCCCATAGACAAGAAAACCAGGAATATTTTGTAAATCCTCCTTTAAGTCTCACTAAAATTCCTATAACTTTTGAGTCCCCACATATCTGCCATTTATACGTGTTGTAGTTTATTTTATCTAAGAGAGTGCGTATATTTTCATAACTTACTTTCATCGTCACTGAATGGGCAACAGCTATAGAGGGTTTTTAATTTCCATTATGCAATAACACAGCTTTTAAACTGTACTTAGATGAATATATAAATAAACGCCACTTAGAGGGGGAATGCTCAATATCAATTTCCTGCATTAAACCGTCAACATCAGTACACGCATACATGGAATTTTCCATACGGTAGAATGCAGAAAACGGAGCATTTCTTTTTCTGAAATTCGTAATTTTCGTTTCGTTAACTAATAAGTTCCATTCCTTAAGACGGAAACCAACAAGTTCTGACTGTTGCTTTGGCAACAGCAAATCATGTACTAAATAATTTAACTAACTTTGAACAATTAAATGGGGCTCGCAGTGACTGGGACCTGGAGTAAAAATAGAATCGGTGCACTGTTCTTCGGAGCTGCTTGATGATGCGCTGTCTTCAATATCTTCCAAAAGAGAATTTGCGGATCTAAAGGTGGGATAGGCACTGGTAAATCTGCATTATGAAAAACAGATCGTATTGCCGACTGCAAATTTGGATAGTCGATCTTATGCTTTCCCTTTATGGAAAAACCTTCAGTCTTTGGACAAAGGACAAAGTAGCAATCGTCGAAATAATTAGTGGTTTCTTGCCATACCATAGGAAATGCGAAAAGCATGCTTTTTCTCCTCCCATTCATCTACAACACCAATGATACGCTACAACTAACACAGCACACATCAGGAGCCCACTGCGGCTCGTATGTCTCGACATTTTCGCCCTTAAAACACTTTCCTATCTGCACATAGTGAACCAAACACTTCGAAACTCAACAGAACACTGATTTTTAATCTTAATTTTATGTCTATATTGTAAACAACATAGTTTAGGTATTTTTCTATTTTTTCTGTAATAAAATTTTTTTAACCGTCCCATCATAAAACTGGCTACTTGCTAATGTAAAATGATCTTATTGAGGCATTGCAAATGGGTACGTGTTAGCACATTAGGAATAGTTCTTCTATTATAAGGAGGGCATTTCCATTGGAAAACTAAAGATGGGCTTTGTTTTACAGAAATCGTGTCGACCAGTGTAATCATTCTTGAAATTTCCGAGCTTCAAATGCGACAATTCTGCTTATTAACGTTACCTTCGCCCTAGTGAATAAATCTGCTTCCTGATCATTTGTGGAAAGTTTTTTTATTATAACTTCATGCTGGTTATCTTCATGGACAACAATAGATTCGTTTCTGCCAATTATTTCACAAAATATATGATGAATGCATTTTCCACTATTGATGAAGAAAATTCTGATTTAATACTCGGCAAAGAAACTGGATTTTGACTGTTCCAAAGTACAGCAATATTGTTCACTTTGACTACAAATCCGGCTATAACTGTTTCTATCGATTAGATCATATACAAAGTCAGAGTCTACATGTGTATGAATTTGAATATCAGAATTTGTGGTTTCTGTAAATTTCATCCAAAAATTCTAGTTTTATTCAAATATTTGAATAACTGAAATTCTAAATACAGTAACATAAATCAAGTCTTGACCCAAGCATGATGTACATACATTAGGCAACCAATTAATTCACGGTAAGGTTAATTTCTGGAAAAAAACTATCCAAAAATAAATACTATTTGGATTGCATAGGAATATCTTTTTTGTTTACAATTTTTTATATTGAACTTGTCAATTCACTTAAAATGAAATATAATTTTCAAGTTTCTTGACTTCCGATCCTGATATTTTGAAATATCGATTCTTCAATTTCGTCATCTGAAAAATTTCTGATAATTTGTACTTTCTTCTTATGTAAATGCCGTCTTCTAGTGAAGGTAAGCGATGACTTCTGCAAATTTTTCTGTAGATTATGCCCTCCTTATCATTGACTGAAAATCTAGGCCAGTCCACACTTTACCTTCCTCGACCATGTTATTTGGTCTACCAAGACCCCTTTGGCTTTAATCTTTCCTTTCGTCATTAGTTGTAAGTTCCATATTTAGGTGTTTTTGAGACCACTAAGTAACTTTTTGAAATTTATCACTAATATTAGTGGACTATCATCGATACCTTCTGGTTGATACATGAGAATAGTTATTTCTAACTTTACATAAAGGTCAGCTTACTTAAAATCCATTTTAAGGATATGTAAATCATGTTCTAAATTTAATTATAGTAAGATTCGTACTGTGACCCTTCTTGCAACAGGTGAGTAAAGGTATTCACTTCTTGAATTTTTTAAAAAAGCTCCACATAACTAGACGACACTTTTTAATCACATTTCACCACCAGTTACTTTCTCGCAATTTGAGTCACTTGGACATTCACTTCCCAGGTGTTTTTCTATTGAATGGATGTCAACTTCTCCCGAATTGCTTCTTGCCATCCATTTCCAGTTAAAACTGCTTCCTCGTAAGATTGAGGTAGGCCAAATGGTAAATGACCAACTGATAAAGCTGCCATTATATTTAGTTCACAATCATTTAGATCAGTGATTCTCATAGTGGTCGATATTGAGGGTCGGCAAAGAGAGGAGGTAAGAATTAGGATCGATTTCGATCTTTTGGGGGTCGTCGAAAAATTAATAAATAAATAAGGAGGGGACTCGATAAAGTATAAAATTCGACCCTTTTCTTATTTGAAACGTTGAAGATATTTAATGATGAGTTTTAGTAATTCATATGTAGGAGATGATCAGATTTCGCTCTATTTCAGTGAAGTAAAAGCCGACAAAGTAATAAACTCCTTTGAGTTAGCAAAAACCGACAATCCTCAGAACGCTTCCAGATGTCCACATTGGTGAATTAGACAAATTTTCATTGCATTTGAAGACATCGGTTCGTCAAGTTCACAGGACGTTGAAGATTCATTTCAATCCTTGTCATACTTTCAAACACTAAAAGAAAAATTACAGAAAAGACCGTCAGTAACGTCAGTTTTTGCGACATCATCTATGCAAGATATTGATGGACTACGTGCTTTCTATAACTTATCATTATTGATAGCAAAATCAGGAAAACCTCATATGATTGGAGAGCAACTTATTTTACCAGCAATAACTGAGGTGCCTCAGACTTTATAGCACAAGTCCCCACATGAGATCATTAAGAGAATTTCTTTGAGCAATAGCACCGTTCAAAGACGAATAGACGAGATGGGATATGTTCGGTTCATCAAAGATGAAAATATGTGCCAAGAGCTACTTTTTCTACCTATTTATACCAGAAGCGAATCCATTTTTGCTTCCATCGAACAATTTTTTAATGATAAAGCTATTCCATTGACAAATATTGTTTCTATCGCGACGGAAGGTGCACCAGTCTCCTTGAAATGACAAATACCTGATATATTGGTTATTCACTGTGTGATCCACAGACAACATTAGGTTGCCAAAAGTGCTAAATTGCTTTAGGCTTTACAGTATGTGATAAATGCTGTCAATAAGATTCGGAGCAATTCATTGAACTCTCGATTATTTGCTCAGTTATGTGAGGAAAACAACGAAGTCTTCACATAGTTACTTATACACACGAAAGAACGCTGGCTCTCAAGAGGCTTTTGTTTAGCAAGATTTTTAGCTATTTTCGAATCTGTCTTAGAGTTTTCGGAAGACAAGGACCCAAGTTTGAGAAAACATCAAACTCAACATTGCAAAAAAGATATTTATTACCTTCGGTATATTTAAGAAAGTAAATCTGCAGCTGCAGGGGGACGATCTCAACTTAACTGAAACAAAGTCCATAATATTGGCATTTGTAGGTAAATAAACACTTCATAAACAAAATATAGAATGAAAGCAATAAGCAATACTCACAGTTTCCTCATTCGTCAAAAGTAGTAAAAAATGCTTCAAGACGATGTGATTTGTCGTATGTCAATCACTTGAATGCATTACACAAGGACTGTACTACCAAGTTCGATGATATTTTAACATTAAAAATACCACAATGGATTATAAATCCATACAATACAAGTACAGAAGAAACCGATGTCACCATACAATAGGATTTGATCACCATCAGCACAGATGAAGAGCTTAAGAAGAAATTCAGTCAAGGCTGTCAGAAGTTCTGGTTGCAGAAAAACGTTATTGTGGAATATTGTGGATATTGCTGAAAAATATTTGATCGCTTTTTCATCTTCATATTTAGGCTAAAGAGGCTTCAGCGCAGTTGACGACGTAAAGAAACCGTTTGAAAATATATGAACGTGGAGATTCAAGGCTGCAACTCACCAATATCACCAGATATATCCATCATATTGAGTTTTCGTTCATTTTTATGTTCTTCTTAAAATTTGTCAACTCATTCAAAATCAATTTTTAATCACTCATTGATGTATTTTACTAGTTGTTTGTGGAATTCATTAAACTGAATTTTGTGCGTATTTATTCTGTTACACATTGATGAAATAATGTCAAATCTATCTACGTACAAAAAAATTATAAAAAGGGACATATTGTTTTAATACTTAATTTATACCGTTCACAGCAATATTCTGCTAACATCCTTCCTAACTAGTGAAGAAAATTATGTTGAAATTGTGAGAATATTATGAATGAATTATTATAAAGCCCTCATCAAAAACATTTTGTCCATCTAAAATTTTTTCGCATAAAAACAAGTTGTAAAGGAAAGTGAACTATTGTATTAAAATATGAAGTTGTTTTATCAAAAAATATAAAATATTTCAAATTGCTTTGTGAGAACTTAAAATTCCTGGAAAAATAGTCAGTGAAAAAAAGCGTACATAAATATTATTACTATAATAAGAAGCATCAAGGTCTGACAAAAACAATTAGGGGGACCAATATAATTCATATTTTATTGTAAAAGTGCAAGTAAAGGCAGAAGAAGCAACATAGTGACTGCAAAAAGTTGGAGAATGGAAAAAATGTAAGTAAATTTAAAGAGAAAAGGAAGAAAAATTGATGTCAATAAAAAAATGGAAAAAATAATAGGCAAGAATCATCAAAGATAGAAACAAATGTGCCAGAAAATAACATAACTGGAGTATGCGGTTGCATTAGGTGAAACATTATACAAATTTTATTTAAAATAATTCACACAGTTTTTATGTTTCACAATTTATTCAGAATCCTGACACGTGTTTCGGTCTCTCGACCATCTTCGAAGGGGTACTTAAATTGAACAATGTTCAATTTATTACACTTGGAAATAACTGGAAGCTTAAAAATTGAAAAAGGTTCTATTTATTACACTTCGGACATCTGTGTATTTTTATAGCGCATGGAAATAACAGCATCCAATATAGGGGTGTTGCCGAATAGTATTAGGGAATTTGTTAAATTCAGCTTTTTCTCAACGGCTTTTTTATTTTTAAATTATCAGAAATATCGTCAATATAGGAAATAGTTACAACACACCAAGTAACATACATGATAAAAGCTCATCAACAATTTTTAGGACAAAACAACAAAGTAGAAGATTATATTCGAGGAGAGAATTAAATGAAAAAATTATATCGGAGATATTGTAAGTGAAAAGTAAATAAAAATATCTCAAAGAGAACAATATTTTTTTTCAATTAAGAACAAAGTTACGAAATTATTATATTAATTATTATATAATATTTCTTTTGTTCTCTTCTATAAATGAATTAAAAAATATTATAATTTTCGGCATTTGTTGTGGAATTCACTAAAGTCACACAATACGAAGTAGTTGAAGTAAAATGTGTAGGTACGATGACAACAGAAAGTTGATTGTTTTGAAAATATAGTTAGACAGATCTTACCACAACTATTACTAGAATGATTTCTAAACCTAATTGAAAACCATTATTCTATACAATTTTCAGAACATATTTTTGAAATAAATTCTTTCATCACTTCTTGTTCTTCCCCCGTATATTTAATCCAGTGCATTAATAAAAACCCACGGAACTTCCACAACATCAAAGACAATAATCTTCTCGTATAAGAATTTGTCGGTAGGCAGTGAATTAGAGTGTTGGCCCACTGGATTAATCTGTATCTTCCATATGGTTAAGTTATTCTGCAGGAATGCGCCGAATTTCGCGTAATTTCTGGTTCAAAATGCCCCCCTCTTCGGATTCTTCCCTGAGAACCTTCTCGAACAGACCAGTTTATAACTCGCCTAATTGTTGAAAAAAAATAAAATTTATTGTTTCGGAAACAAAATAATAACAGACGAGACTTTTTCCGTCAATATGCAGAAAAAATTCCTGAGATCGAGTTTGATATTGTTAACATATTAATAATAAGAATATTCTGAAGATCTTCAAAAACTGATCAACATTGAAATAAATTGTAGACTAAAATTCACAATTTTTCATTCATTTGATAAAGCTTGTATATGAATTAAATTTAAGGATGAAAAAATTCAAAATACATAAGACGTGGTGTATCAAACACTCAATTAAATAATACAACATATATGTTCATGACTTTACTTCTACATTATATATTGAAACTATATACAAAAACTATCAAATTGATATCCTTATATATAATCAATATAAAATATTTTTTAATGTCTCGGAAAAAACCTTTTTACATCCCGACTTGAAATGTATTAATACAAATGTATTAATAAGTATATATATTAACATAAAAATACAAGAAAATCCACAATTCCAAAATTATCTGAAATTATCAAAATAAAGGATGAAATAAAAATAATTGAACGAGAACTCGAACATTTGATAGCTATTTCGGCCTATCTGACCTCATCAGAAATGTATTGAATTCAGATTCAAATATATAACAAGATCAAAATTCAACTTACCAAAATAAAATAAAACATGGAACGAATAAACTTGAAGTAAGCTTTAAAGTATCCAAAATAAAACAAAAATGATCAACGTATTGTTAGGTATAACATATAACTATTTGTACTCGGAACACAGAAAAACCATAACAAAACTTATTCACCCCAAATAATGTCCCATGATAAGAAAAATAACCAGAATTTCAAAAATAATAAATAATTGAGGAATATATTGTGGATATAAAGACTCTAAATGAAATTATTTCATAAAAAAAATATATATGTTCATTTCTATTTATTTTTGAGAGATACATGAATGGCGCGTTTCTTTACATAGTAACTTCCTCAAATGCTTTTAAACAACTAGTGTGGAAAATGTTGTTATTGTTTTTAAATGATGTTTTGTACGTGCTGAAAACCAAGAAAGTGAGTCCTGCAAACATGAGAGGTTAGATACGTCTATACAAGGAAATATACTTGAGGTAAAATGCGTTACTCAAACAATGGATCAAGGAAGTGACTGAGAAGAATCAGATAGAAATGCAAAACAATAGTTTGTTGTTAGAGAAAATTAAAATGCACGAAGGAAACAAAAAACAAGAGGAAAGAACATATTCCCATGTGGTTCAAAAAACCAGCAGTTCATCCATAAAGGTAAACAACTTAAACGTTAATAAAAATCCGCAAATACATAGTACCAACATCCAAGAGGAAGTCAAAGTGACTGATGACATGAGCATAAAGGGACAGCTGAACTAAAATCTATCCCATTAAACCAAAATAAAAAAACACATAACCTAGAACCAGTTCAGGGTTTTTTGATATATATACCTTTAAGGGACATATCTATGCGACGTTCACACAACATTGCTGTTACCCCACTACACCCTGGTTCTCTAAAATGAATCGACCACGTCGTTTTTTCACGATTATTTTACGTCTGAGATCTGGGCATTGTTTGACTCCATCTTATCTTCATAGCATAGGTCTAAGAAAGCCCTGTGTGACTGCAGAGAGATAGGTGATAAGTGATATCGTACAAGTTTTTTTGGCTGTGATAATAACTTGAGGAGAAGCATTAAGCTATACTCTGCACTCTCTCTCTATCAATTTCCTCAATCCGTTAATATTAATGGAATTATTTTCGGTGAAACGCTGGATGTGCTGGATTTTCTGGCCGAGTTCTTCGCTGCACTAACTTGCTATTATAGTATAAGATATCCCTGATTAGATTAGACTTAATACCCTCTGTGTTTTTGACCTTTGTTGCTTGGCCCTTACAGTATTTCCCTTGCTCCTCCCGAATGTAAATTACCTTGCATCAAATAACTGTTGTATGAACTGCTTTGCATGCTACAATTCTAGCTAGATCGCTTGCAAGAGATGTAATATTTTCATGGTTTAATAAGTTTGATTCCCACTGAACTAGACCTGGGATTAGAACTCCAAGACTCCTGATGCCACATGACCCAGGACTGAGACTATTTACCGTGCTACAGAGCTTGGGTACCTAATCTACCAGGCAAAGCTCATATTCAGACTCCTTCAATCAGGGGCCACACTGGTTGTAGATCGGTCTGTTTGAGAAGTAAGAAGATGAATAACCTAGAACCAGATGTAAACACAAATGAGGAATTTAAATTAGTTAAGTATAAATCACGTGAGCTGAAGAAAGCCAACTTGGAAACTGGAGAGACAATTAATATGACCATCAAATTTATAAAGCCTGATAACAAAGAAAATAAACCGTGGTATATTTCTTGAGTGCATAAAGTTGTTTCAGAAAATGATGTATTATAATATAATAATATATATATCCAACAAAGGCTACTTAACACAGGACGAATTATCAGCGAAGCAAATAGTCACAAAAAACATGAGAACTTAAACTTCAAAAGTATGCTAATTGGCGTCCCACTAAAAGTGGAAGGAGAAATTTTCAAAAACGAATTTTGGTAGGGTGGAGTAAGTTTCGAACGATTCAACTTCAGGAAGGGCCAACATTTTTTAAATCAGAAACCAAGGAATCAACAATAAATCGCACTCAAACTTATCAATTGAAAAGCAACCGTTTTTCCATTGTGCGCCAGAACATAAGATCACTAGGAAACTCAGTGGAGACCGTAGACATCCTAACAGATGAACATCGAGACATTTAAATACTCTGTGTCTCAGAACAATGGATGTCAGGAGATCAAATAAGGTCTTTTTCCATTAATGATTTCAGTTTAAAGGCCAAGTACTGTAGACCAAGTGATGAATATGGCGAAGTAGTGTGCAAAAAGTAGAAAGGAAGGACATAGAGAAGATCTCAAAGAAAGAACAATTTGAAGGTGCGGCAATTAAATTAATCAAAGAAAGAAGAAAATGGATTGCAGTGTACAATGATGGTAATACAGAGACTATAATTTCATAACTAACACCTATATTGAAAGATAATTTCCACATAATATTAGCAAGTGACTTCAATATAAATATGATTGAGGACTCTAGAAGAACACAGGATTGGGTAAACAACCTAAGAATATATGACATCATCCAAACCTTCATGAGTCAACTAGGATAACACCCAAAATTTTCACATGTATTGATGGCATTAATGTAAAGGTAGACTATCACTTTATTACGCAGGTAATCCAGACTCACATCTCAGATCATTGTGCCCAGAAGATTTCTTTTACAACACTCAAACATTCACATACGAGAGAATACTCTCTGAGAAAATCTGAACAATTTAAAACAGTTGTCACCTCCGCAGAACGGATCATCAATATATGAGATTGATTATGAAAATATAGATAAACAATTCAATAATTTTTATGATATATTTCTTGAAAACTTCAACAAAAACTGTCCTTTAATAAAAATATCAGTAAACACCAAGAATAAGACCTTCATAACAAATAATCCGGTGTTCCAGCATGTAAAGAACAAATTAGACATCTTGCTCATTCTTAGTCAAAAATATAAAAGTTTCAAACCTGAATATAAGAACCTTGAAAAACAGTATGATAATATAATCATAAAAAACAAAGCAAAGCACTATGAAAACTTTACTGTAATTTCAGATAATAAATTCTTGATTGTTTCGGTCTCTACTTGACGGAAATTCATCGTAAATGATTTGAAGTAAAACACTTTATTTCCGCTTATTTTTATTTTTTAACGACAATTGTTTCGTCAATTACATATTGACTTCGTCAGGTGAGTATGGTAACTGTCAGTTACCATACTTATTTTATAAATGTAGCTACAAATTTAACTTCTCAGCAGAAACATAGAAAAAGCCATGACTTTCAACCCATCACTTGAAAATTTTATGATTGATTCAATATCTACAGAACAACTAAAAGAAATAGTTAAGCAACTGAAGAATAAAAACCCAAATGCTATAGGTAGAGTATTTAATCGAATTATAAAAAATACTATTCATGAAATAATAGAACCTCTCACGTATCTCATTAATAATTCACTGAAATCTGGAATGTTTCCGACGAAACTGATGACAGCACAGCAAATACCAACCACATAAGTTTGGTTTCGTTTGAATTTTGAAATTTTGGATATACAAGTGATATTGCTTTCTTGTAATTTATTTTATCAATCAAATTGTCTACAATTAACGGATTAAAATCATTATTGAAAGCTATTTGTTTAATGGTTTTATACTCTTTGTCAAAATTTTCTTTCGTCATGGGTATGTTAACCAATCTATAAAGCATACTATTATAAGCTGACAATTTTTGTGAAAATGGATGGTTTGAAGTATAATGAATCGTACCATCTGTATGTGTAGGTTTTCTATATATGGAAAAGGCATGTCTATTATTAATTTTGGTGATTAGAAAACAAGGAACGAAAAAAACTCTTCAAATATTTATTTAATAATTTTTAATTGACAATTTATATTTCTTTAAATTTTTTTCATTCCTTTTGGTACTATCTAATAAGTATTGATTCTATATGTCTACTAAATTGACATAGTGTGTTCTGAAGACATTTTTTTAATTCAATTCTAAAAAGTTTTTGAATATAAAATTTGTAGGAGGTTAACAGAATAAATCTGTATGATATTTAAAATTTTGTAATAATCCTTCTATCAAGAAAAAACCTCTTTTTATAATTTTATTGTATATATAATAATTATATATTTTGGTTTACGCTCATTACATATTATCATTTGGTTTTAAAGGAGTCTATAAAATACCTTGCAAACTTTATGTAATTTTTGTGACGAACATAGAATACGTAGGATGTTTATAAGTTCACTTCATTCTAATGTTTGTGAAGTAAACACCATTTAGTTGGTTGGTAAGATATCTTTTGTTAATTCTTTTTTATTTTTTAAATATGAAGTTGAGCTGACGAGTTACCGTTGTGTTAATTCTAAATTGGTTTTTACGGATGTTCTGCATGTTTTAGGATTTTTTTTAAAGAAACTTATTTTGAGGTTGTTTTTGAAGAAGTTTTTGAAGTTATGTTTTGCATTTTTGAAAGGGAATTTAGTTTTCGAAAAACAATGAATGAAACAAAATTTTGTACTCTTTAAGTATTTATTCAATAATTTTTAGTTGACAATTTATATTGCTTTGAATTTCTTTCATTCGCTTTGATACTGTGTAATAAGTATTAATTCTATATGTCTACTTAATTGACACAGTGTGTTCTACAGACATTTATTCAATTTAATTCTGAGAAGTTTTTGACTAAATTTTTTTTAAATCAAAATTTGTAGGAGGTTAACAGAATAAAACTGTATGTCATTTAAAATTCTTTAATAATCCTTTTATCAAGAAAAAAACCCTTTTTATTATATTATTTCAATACACAGAAAATAGGAAACCGCAAACTGTTTAAAAGGGAACTATACAAAATGTTGTTTAATATGGAACCATACAATTTAATTGGTATAGAAAACTGAAATATTGCACCTGCTGACACTACTTAATTTCTCTTTGTGTTTTGTAATATAGAATGATTTGAAATAAAGATTATTATTATTTATATGGTTGAAGTTTTGACATAGGGACACAAAATTTTTATTACTTTTGGAAAAACCACCAGGTTCCTACGAGAGTTAACCCAATAGATAACTCGTCTTGGCCATTCAATAAATTTCTTATTCGTTTTTTCCAAGTTTTCTAGCAAGTTTAACTTCAAGACTTTAGTTTCTTTATGCAAAATCTTAAAACGCTTGTTAATATCATTTTTCTCTCTTATAATCATGCAAAGATCGCCGATGTTCTTGTATTCTAGTATTAAAGGACCTTCCGGTATGTCCAATATATGTATTTGGGCAGGTACTACATGATAATAGGTAAACAACTGATAAGTCTGATTTAATTCCATTAGATTAAGAGCTTTTTAAAATTTTTCCCAAAGAATAATTGATTCTAAAGGATATGTTAATGTCTATGTTATTGAAGAGCTTCTTTATCTGTAGAAATGGTTCACCATACTAGCTGAGAACATTGAATGTTTTTCAATTGTTAATTCATGGCATATTTCATAAATACTATTTTAATACTCTTTTCTGGCACTCATACTGTCTATTATTGATAGCGACTAACGGTTATTAGAGGCTATTTGTTCGATTAAATTTAATTAATGATTCACATTTTTCGAAGATAAACAGAAATGCTTAATAATCTCTATGTCATAGTATGATATGCTGATAACTTACGTTAAATTGGATGAAATAATTTTTAGAGATTGTTACATTTGTATGAGAAGGTTTATGAAAAACGTAAAAATTATGTTTGTTATTGAATCTAGTTATTGTTGAATCTGAATAATTTAAAAAGTCATCAGTTTCTACTTCCATTATGAACTCAATATTTTTATGTAATGAATGTAGGTATTGAAGAAAACTAATGGTACCTTTGAAATATAAGATTATATCATCCACATATTTGTATCAATAAACAATTTTGTTGATGATTCTATTATATGAATAGTTTGGAAAAACTATTTATGAAAATTTCAGCTAACAGTGGACTCAAGAGACTGCCCATAATTAAACCATCTGTACTGCTGTAGAATTCATTATTAAATCTAAAATGATGTTGATTCAAGCAAACAACTAGCTACTAATAACGGTTTTTCGGCATCAATAATGGGCAGTGTGATTATCAGAAAACAGTATAAAAATGCTTTTTATAAAATATACTCTGAGAGAGATTGCAGACTTTGAATTTATTTAAATATTGTACATTACCAAATTTTCCACTAGTTTTCAGAAGCATTTGAAGAAACTACAATTTAGCGAAACCCTTCATGTAGTCAACTCATAATAAATAAATACAAATCAACGTTAAGTTTCCTGTTTTCAGAAAATGATTCAATGCTTCGGAACTGCGATCGTAAAAATATGAAAATATTTCAATTTTTTGTTATAAACGGTAATTTCAAAACATTCTTTTTTTTTACCAATATAAGAATTAATTTGATATATGATGACAAAGCAATCCAGTCAGTCCCTCCCCAATTTCATTAGCCACTACTTAATAGCTACTGAATAGTTAAGTACCCAGTTTAACGAGAATTTCTGAACTAAAAACATTGAATATAAATCGTCATACTAAAGTACTTATCAACCCCATGTAACGTGCTTCTTTATCTGGGAATTAAGAGCCATCATCGAAATGGGGTACGAAGTGGATTAAGTCTATTACCAGCCTTTTTTTCCAGCTGAATGATGGCAAAAAACGTTTCAGGATCCTGTGGGGTCTTCCTATATGTTCACAGTCTTATACGATGCCATATGAGACGTGTTAAAGAATTCGTTAGGTAGGCACTAATCATCGGCGACTGCAAGGAAAGCTTTAGTTTCTTGACAAATTCATGCCCTAAGACTCTCGAGATGTCACAATAAATTTTCGACTCTGACGGAAATTGAGGGTTACGTTAATGTAAATGTGATATATGAGCCGATGTTATATGTATATGGATAATAGTTTGTTGGTTTTCCCCAATTTCCAAATATTTTGTCCTTTCAGACGAAAGAATTTCCGTGAAAAAAATCGTGATTGCACAGAACTGGTAGGTCATGCACCTAGGGAGTAAATGCATAATTTTTTCCCGAAATGCCTTGATAGCTCGAGGAGGCTATAAGACAACCAGGGACAAAGGCATTTACTGCCGACTATTTATTGCACAACCCAACAAATTGAATTGCAAGATTCCAATTTCCTATTAAAGAAGAATCGAAAAAATCAATTATGACATTCGTTATTTGCAGACACAAAAATCTGGATGATTTGGTCTTCATGAGGAAAAATTTGAAAGAGTGAACTGTTATTATTACAAACAAAGATGAAATAATAGGCGGAAATCATCAAAGTTAGAAAAAAATGTACCAGAAAATAACATGAATGGAGCACTAGGTGAAACATTATAAAAATTTTATTTAAAATAATTCACACAGTTTTTAGGTTTCACAATTTATTCAGAATCCTTACTCATGTTTCGGTCTTTCGACCATCTTCAAAGGGGTACAAAAAGGAATTAAACTCAAAATTGAAAAATTTCCTATTTATTACACTTCGACATCTGTGTATTTCTATAGCGCATGGAAATAACTGGAAGCTTTAAAATTGAGAAATGTTCTATTTATTACACTTCGGACATTTATGTATTTTATAGCACATGGAAATAACGGGAAGCTCAAAAATTGAAAAAGGTTCTATTTATTACACTTCGGACATCTGTGTATTTTTATGGCTCATGGAAATAACAGCATCCAATATAGGGGTGTTGCCGAATAGTATTAGGGAGTTTGTTAAATTCACCTTTTTCTCAACGGCTTTTTTATTTTTAAATTATCAGAAAAATCATCAATATAGTAAATAGTTATAACAGACCAAGTAACATACATGATAAAAGCTCATCAACAATTTTTGGGACAAAACAACAAAATAGAGGATTATATTCAAGGCTAGAATTAAATAAAAAAAATATATCGGAGATATTGTAAGTGAAAAGTAAATGAAAATAACTGAAAGAAAATACTAATAAATGTTTTTTAATTAAGAATAAAGTTACGAAATGTAAATGTGATATATGAGCCGATGTTATAAGTATATGGATAATAGTTTGTTGGTATTGCCCAATTTCCAAATATTTTGTGCTTTCAGACGAAAGAATTTCCGTGAAAAAATCATGATTGCACAGAAATAGTAGGTCATGCACCTAGGGAGTAAATGCATAATTTTTTCCTGAGATGCTTTTATAGCTCGAGGAGGTTATAAGGCAACCAGGCACGAAGGCATTTACTGCCGACTATTTTTTGTACAACCTAACAAATTGAATTGCAAGATTCCAATTTCCTTATAAAGAAGAATTTAAAAAAAATCAATTATGACATTCGTTATTTACAAACACAAAAATCTGGATGATTTGGTCTTCATGAAGAAAAATTCAAAAGAGTGAACTGTTATTATTACAAACAAAGATCCGTATAGCTCATGAGAAAATATTAGAATTTAAGCAAAAAACATCGAGATAGCACATAAAAAATTGAGGCTGCCACCCCTACCCAAACACTCACAAATAATAATGGTAGATCACCTAGTCAGTAAATTGCATGATTTTTCCCCGCAGATATAAAAGAATTTTCTGCTACTGTATTTCTAATTGTATACTGCTATTTCCTTAATAATGTTGGCTAATGTATTTTTTTTTCGATAAATCATAACCATAAAATAAATAGAGGTTTATACTTGATAGAAGGTATATAAAATTATTTGAATATTTTAATATTAGCCTTCTACATATTTAATTTCAAAAAATTATATTTAATAATTATAACTTCAGGAATTAAATTAAGTTAATGTCATATAAGTACCACTTATATCAAACGACATATAAAATAAACATTCATTATAAGACATCCAAATGATATAACAAAATCAAATAAATAAAAATTGTTAACCAAAATCCCATAAATTAAATATTTTGAGTAGACAAAATTTTGTTTCTGCTCATCAATCTTATGAAAACAGATATCTTTCAAAAATGTTAAACATAATCTTAAGAATTTCATCATAAAACTATCTTACTTAGAATATTCAATATTATTGGATATCTAACTAAGTTACTTTTTATAAAATCTCAAGATATGTAAAAACATTACTGAAAAATAAGTTTTAAGAGAGACTTTGCTTCATCAGTACTCAAATAAGTGTAATATTAACTCAAATAAAGAATTCTGTGGTTTACCATTGATCTAAAAGATTGAAAGGGAATTGGATTTTGGTTAACAACAATTTTTATTTAATGGATTGTGTTATATCATTTGGATGTCTTATAATGAATGTTTATTTTATATGTCATTTGATATAATTGGTACATATATATAACATTAATTCAATTTAATTCCTGAAGTTATATTTATTGAATATAATTTTTTGAAATTAAATATGTAGGCTAATATTAAAATATTTGAATAAATCATTACCAAATGGATGAATTTCCTTTAAGGCTTCTTTGCTTCATACATCCCACAATGAAACCAATGAATGAAATTAATTAATTAACATCTCTGTATACTATTGATATTGATTTTAATTCTAATGAGAATATTTAATTTGTGCATGATACATTTTGATATCTTTTGGATAGCAACTATCTCTTGCAACTTCACTTAAGAATCGAAAATAACGTTTTTCTACATTTTTTGTATGTTTTCAGGCATAGCCACTTCCATTGGACGACCTGGGCGCTTCGCCTTCTGTGGTTGTTCGACCGCGTTCAAAATTATAATGAATGTTTATTTTATATGTCATTTGATATAAGTGGTACTTATATAACATTAGTTCAATTTAATTCCTGAAGTTATATTTATTGAATATAATTTTTTGAAATTAAATATGTAGGCTAATATTAAAATATTTGAATAAATCATTACCAAATGGATGAATTTCCTTTAAGGCTTCTTTGTTTCATACATCCCACAATGATACCAATGAATGAAATTAATTAATTAACATCTCTGTATACTATTGATATTGATTTTAATTCTAATGAGAATATTTGATTTGTGCATGATACATTTTGATACCTTTTGGATAGCAACTATCTCTTGCAACTTCACTTAAGAATCGAAAATAACGTTTTTCTACATTTTTTGTATGTTTTCAGGCATAGCCACTTCCATTGGACGACCTGGGCGCTTCGCCTTCTGTGGTTGTTCGACCGCGTTCAAAATCCGCATACCATCTACAACTGGTTGTTTTTAGTGGCCTTTTTTCAACTCATTTCTTAACTTTGACAGGCTTTTTTTCCTATTCAAAAAGAGTGCTTGATTAACATGCGAAACTCGTTTGTATCCATCGTTTAAACAAAACCTTCAATATCTCAACAACGCATGAAATTTTCACATGTATCTTTTGAAGGTTGGTATTTCCGAAAAACAAAAGTGTAGCAGCAACAACTGTTTATAGTATCTTTTTTTTGGGATACTGAAAACAAAATTTCTAATTGGTCTTATCTACAACTGTCTCGAAAAAGTACCGGTAAAAGTTCAATAAAACATAAAATATACAGCGAAAATTTGACCCCCTCAGAACTCAGAAACGAAGAATTTTCGAAGATTTTAAAAATCAGGTCAACTTCTGTTTTGAGAGGGACGAATTTCCATCATGAGTTTGTTCCGAAAAAAACATTTCCATGAAGGTGTTATCAATCCCCAACAAATTTTTGAATAGGGAAGAAATGTCGAGTGTTAGTTAGTTTCAAAGTAATTTATGTTTTGTGCACAACCCAGTTAAAATTTTCAAAATCGGTTTACTATTCACGAAATATTTTAATATTGAACTTAACGTAAAAAAGTGATGTTGACCAGATACTTGAACCGCCCAAACTCAAGAACCTAAGAGTTTTGAAGAATCCAAAAATAATTTTCAATTTCTGTATTAGGGAGAACAATTCCTATGACCACATCGTTCGGAACAAACCATCTGAGTGTGGCAACAACCCCCTTTTTTTTAATAGGAAAGGGACGGCGGATGTGCTTTAGTTAAAAAGCTTTTTTTGTTCTCTAAACATCCTAGTTGAAATTTTCAAATTCGGTAATTTTTTTTTAACAATTTGATATTGAACATTATCAGAAGGGTAACTCAAATAGAAACCCAATACATTCAAATACAGCAGATCTGTAATAAATGATAAGGAACATTCAGCAAAAAATGTAAACTATTTAAAGAACTAACGTATGTATTGTTCAATGTGAACACCACCAACCTCCATACAATGATATAGAAAATCGAATGTTTTTAAGGTAAAAACATTCAAAAACTCAAATTGTTCTGCCACTAAATAAACAAATTTGAAGATTTCAATTAGAGAACAAAAAAAGCTTTTAAACTAAAACACATCCGCCATATCTTTCCTTTTAAAAAAGAATGGGGGCTGTTGCCACCCTCAGGTGTTTTTTTCGAAACAATGTCGTCATAGGAATTCTTTCTCCCTAATATAGAACTTGAAAATTATTTTTGGATTCTTCAAAACTCTTAGGTTCTTGAGTTTGGGCAGTTAAGCTGTCTGTTCAACATCATCTGTTGACGGTAAGTTCAATATTACGTTATTTTGTGAATAATGGGAGGTGTTTTTTCGGAACAAACTCATGATGGAAATTCAACCCTCTTAAAACAGAAGTTGACCTGTTTTTTTTTATTTTCGTTGGGACAGCCTGTATATAATTCATCCAAGTTCATTGTATAGCCTTCAAAGTAGATATCGTCCGAAATAGCATATTTACGCGAACAAATCAAAACATTTGTTAAACGCATTTTCAGGAATTAACTTTAGAATTCGAGCGACTTCTTTCTAAGATTTTCTCTAAATTGAAAAACATTACTTTAAGGTACTCCGAAGTGATAATTTCAGTTTTGGATAAAGGAAAAATTCGGGCAGAGCCGAAACGCAGTATTACGGGATTATTCGATAAAATTTGTTGTGTTTTTGGCTAGAAATTCCTTTACAATAATAGATAGCCATGTGACTCAGCCATTTCAGCGGCTTAAATGACATTTTTTAATCACTTTTTCCTTTACTTAAACAATTGTGGCCAGCCAAAGCGGGGCAAATTTTCCACATCTCATATGCTTTTGAGTACCACCCATAATTGCTATCGTAGGTCCTAAAGAAATATTCATGAGGAAGAACAACTAAAAAAATCTCACGAAAACCTAGACAAGAGCTACTACGATTCAAAATTAATGAAGATGAATATGAACTGCACCACATATCAAGAAGATTTCTTTTTGCATTCGACTTGACATAAAAAATAAAGAATAATATTTTTTGATACCATTGAAATTGCTCTTGACGAGGTCAAAATCTCGTAAAGAACTGTTGGGTTGAATTTTATTTAAGTAAAGTTAGATAATATTAAGTAGAACGCTTCCATTACAGATAAATTATTATATTCATTATTCAGGTTCTGACTAAATTCTTATTCGCTTTACAATGAATAGTATCCGTTAGGATTAACGGTCGAAAAAGTGAAAACTTGGGTGCGAAAATGAATAATGAATGCTAAATTTAAGTAATTATATAACGGCTGACCGAAATTATCTCCAGCACACAAGAATTTTTCTATACATTATAGAATATTTTCAAATGGGAGATTGTCAAAAGGTTATGAGAGCCATATTCAAATGGTAGAAATATTACGAACCTCCAGTTGTAATAGGTATAGTTTTACATTTCACCAAGGGGAAAAAGTTCCTCCAATAGCCTTTAGTTATTTTCAAAAAATTCTATAGAGGTAATGGTTCTTTTAATGAAGAATATGGGCTTTTCATATGATCGTTGAGGAATATTAACAAAACATTTTAAGAGGAGGTATCAATAAGATAGTGAAACGCAAAATTCCAGAAAACAAACTGCTCCACAAATGATAAGGAAGTTAAAAAATTCATAATCTATTTCGAACGATTTCTGGTGTTGTTCAACAAATATGTTGACTTATGATAGATTGAATGGTTTCTTTCTTATCTGAGTTCTTTTTTAATTTAGGTTTGAAAACTTTTTCAATCAAGGGAGAATATTTATCTTTAGTGTTTTTGATGAGTTTAGATCAGTTATTACTTTACGTTTCTGCCTTCAATTGGGATTCCAGATTTATGAGCTCCGTTTATTGATGATGTCTTTACTTTACAGAAAATTTGCAAACTTCCTTCAGGTTAGTGAAAGCGTGTTTTCGAGGCTCATCCATCGTTATGGGGAAACGGGACACGCACCAAAAGGACTAGAGGTGAATGTCCAAGATGTACCACAAGTACACAAGATCAATCTTTGACACTGTTTACCCATAGAGAACCAAATATCTGATCGAGCATAACCAGATTCGGCATGCTTCTGCTGTTGCTGGTTGAATTAATCGACGTTCATGAAGACTGTTGAGAGGAGTTCCACTCATACATGCTCATAGATGTGCATGAGTAACAGAGCTCTTGCATCAGAATGAGGAATTTTACGAGAAATTTATCCGTTCAGAGGTAATACAGTTGCTCTTTGGGGTAGCATTCGTTGTAATAGACGTATACAATTATTGGTGCTTGATAGAGAACATGAATGCACAACTTTACGTCAACTAAATCATCAACAATGTTATACGTCTGTTTTTAGATGAAATTTCATTTTCTTGGACGATAATATCCGCCTATATTGTACCAGAATTGTCGGTGATGCCATGGAGTATCATGGTATTCCACATTTGACACTACAGTTTCTATCCCACGACCTCAGTCCGATTGGAATCAGCTACAACAAACGTTTGATTTTCATCGGATACTCCACAGACACTGCAAGAAGTCAGGCAGCTTTTACTGGAGAGAAATCAATCAAAGCCATTACAATAACTTGATCAATAGTATGCATAGAGAAGTTGTATGGCTGTTATTGAGCCTCTAGGAATTCATACATCTAATTAATTTCGGTTTTTTTGGGTTTTTCAATGAAAAATATATTTTACTGTAAAATAAATGGAGGTTTATACTTGATAGAAGGTATATAAAATTATTTAAATTTTATATACCTTCTATCAAGTATAAACCTCCATTTATTTTATTTTATTCATAATATATAATTATTTGGTTTCCTTAACATTCTTTATACAGATGGTTCTCGTGCTATAACAGAGGCCATTAAATTGGCTTTCAATCTTTAAGATCAATGGTAAACCACAGAACTATTTTATTTCGAGTTAATATTAGACTCCATTTAAATGTTCAGTATTCATTTGCCAAGACGCTTTCTGAATTGTTAAAAGTGAGTAAATATAATATTTTTTGTTGATTGATGTTATATTTTATTGAATAATATGATTGAGTACTGACGAAGCAAAGTCTCTCTTCAAACTTGTTTTTTAGTAATGTTCTTACATATCTTGAGATTTTCTTAAAAGTAACTCAGTTAGATATCCAATAATATTGAATATTTTAAGATAATTTCATGATGAAATTCACAACATTATGTTAAACATTTTTGAAAGATATCTGTTTTCATAAGAGGGATGAGCAGAAACAAAATTTTGTCTACTCAAAATATTGAAGTTGTAAGATTTTTGTTAATTATTTATATTTATTGGATTTTGTTATATCATTTGGATATCTTATAATGAATGTTTATTTTATTTGTCGTTTGATATAAGTAGTACTTATATGATATTAATTCAGCTCCTGAAGTTATAATATTAAATATAATTTTTTGAAATTAAATATGTAGAAGGCTAATAGAATATTTCTGTAAATATTAAAATATTTTACATTATACACAAAATTTTGAATTTTGTTTTAACTGATAAATATTTCGACTGAGGGATGAAAAAAGTACTACATAAAAAGCCTGCATGAATACTAGATGTTGTCGCTCTAAGCAACTTGATTTTTATTGATTATCTATGTCAGAATCTAACATGATGGTGGAAATTGGATAAACCCCTCCTTCCTCATATCTCACAGATGGTGGAAAGGATTAAAATTTATTGAAAAAAGTGGCCACGCAAAATATTGAAATCTGCTTCTGGAAAGTCAATAGTTTAACATGCAACATAAGGACGTACATGGTCTTGATGAACAAAGAAACGTGGACGTCCATCTAGATGACGTAGTAAAATGCTTGGTAGGACATAATCAACAAAATTTCCAACTGTTATACTGCCGAATAAGGAAATGTGGTGATCCAACACCATAGCCAATAATCTTTCAAGCCATTACTCAACAATCCCCTCAATATCACAACTCTCCACAGCGAAGCCTTACTCTTTCAGGGTCATTGAGCGTACCTAGACAGAAAAGCGATTCGTCGCTGAACATTATGTTATTCTGATTCCCAATACTGCCCTTCTTTCTCTTATTCTATTTTCATATCCGTTCAACTATTGTTCGATATCATCGTAAATTTAAACCATATATCACGGCAAATATTAAATTAATGATCAAATTGAAGAAGAAACCACACTGAAAATTTCAAAAAACCAGATCCGAAAATAATCCTGAATATTTTGTAGAATTGATGAATTACGTTGTGCTGCTATATATTCGGTCTGAAAAGCAGGTATATTTCAAGTAGGAGATTCGAAAATGTGAGAATAACTCGCAGAAAAGTTGACAGAAATTCAAAGAATTAGAAAATGTGTAGGATTGGTCATATGATTTACCTAACTCTCTGAAAAATCTTTTCACAAAAATATAATTAAAGTTGACCTTGAAATTAGTATATCCCATAAATAATGATCCAATTGAAAGTAAATACATTTCGTTGACATACTTGGGACCAAAAACAGAAAAGGTAGCTAGATATTTAAAGAAGAATCACAATTTTATAATTTCTTATAAAACGAATAATTCCCTAGGAAAACTAATAAAAAATAATAAAGATAAAACATCTAAGAACAAGAAATCAGGTGTTTATAAGTTAACTTGCGGTACTTGCCATTTTGTATATGTTGGTCAGACAGGAAGATCGTTCCAGACGAGACTCAGGGAACATGAAAAATGCTATTGTAACAAAAAGGGAAATTCAACCTACGCAGAGCACCTTCTAGACACAGGACATAGTTTTAATAGTAACTTTGAAATTTTACACTCAGAAAACAAAAGTTTTAGATTAAACTTGTTAGAAACTTTAGAAATTAATAGATATCATAAAAGAAAAATATTATTGAATAACCAAACAGAATTAAGTAACTCCCCTTTGTTGAATCTTTTTTGAACCATTTTTCAGTTTCCCAAAAGAATTGTAAAACTCTCTTCAACCCCTCTTCTATTTTTGTTATATCCATGTACTATAAAATGAAGTTCTTGTTCATGTTATACTCAGTATCTTGTAATACTCACTTGAAGAAAACATGGTATGACGTAACGATCGTAGTGTTAATAAAACATTAGCGGAAATTAGAATATTGTTTTTATTCATATTTTCACATTAAAGAACTTAACTGCGTTATTTAACCCCCAAAACTTCCCTGAGAGTTTCAAGGTTCTAGCTGTTTCCGTTCGAAAGTTAACATACATTCTGTCAAGAAAGTACCGGGAATTATCGATTTAAATCTGGCGGGGCAATGAGGCAGGTAAAATTTTTTTTCCTAGGTTGGTTCCACTGTCCTTAATTACAATGCCAAGCTTGAGCAGGATCTGTCAACTAGTGTGTTTGCAACAGCTGATTAAGTCAGTCGATGTCAGAGTGCGTGCCGATTTTTACTATGGGTGATTACGTTGAGCAAAGAATTTGTTTAAAGTTTTGTGTTGCAAATGAATTTTCGTGTGCCGATGCATTGAAAATGTTGCAAAAGGCCTTTGGTGATAATGCTCTATCGAAAACTCGTGCATATCAGTGGTACAGAGCCTTCAAGGACGGTCGCCCATCGACGGCTTCCATCGAAGATAAAATTAAGGAAAGGGTGCTGGAAAACCGTCGTACCAGCTTGAGAGAGATAGCACATGATCTTAAGATATCCCACGAGTCTGCACGTACGATTTTGATTGATATTTTGGGCATGAGAAAGGTGGCCGCACGACTCGTACCGAAAGACCTGAATTTTCTTCAAAAACGTCATCGCGAACAGGTTGCTTCAGACATGCTGGATCGCTGTAATTCCGATTCTACATTCATGGAACGCATTATAACTGGTGATGAGACCTGGGTCTACGAGTACGATATGCAAGCAAGCCAGTAATCATCGGAATGGGTGGCAAAAAATGAGACAAAACCGAAAAAACCACGCCAAAGCCGCTCGAAAATGAAGGTGATGCTCATAGTTTTCTTCGATATCCGTGGCGTGGTGCACTACGAATTCGTTCCAGAGGGTCAGACGGTAAACAAGGAGTATTACCTAGGCGTTATGAAACGTTTGCGTGAGCGTATCCGTAAGAAGCGGCCAAATTTGTGGGCGAACAACTCATGGATTTTGCATGACGATAACGCACCTTCTCACCGAGCTACGATTGTGACTGACTTTCTCGCCAAAAACTCAACAAACGTGCTTCAGCAACCACCGTATTCGCTGTATTTGGCTCCCTGCGACTTTTTCCTCTTCCCAAAACTAAAATTGCCCCTTCGTGGCACCCGTTTTGAGTCGATTGAAGCCATAAAACAAAATTCGGCGCGAGAGCTAAAGTCCATCCCGGAAAGCGCCTATAAAAAATGTTTCGATAATTGGAAGTGCCGTTGGCATAGATGTATTGGAGCAAATGGAGCCTATTTTGAAGGCGACCCAATAAATTTTGACGATTAAATGTAAAAATGTTGTTTCAATTGAAAATTCCCGGTACTTTCTTGACAGAGTAGTATTTACGGATTTTTAACCTTAGATTCATCATCAATAAGTCCAGCCTAGTCATTTCAGACCACCTTCGGCTAAAAATTAAAAAATCAAAGCCATTTCGGCGAAACTATAACACGCTGTTCCTTGGAACTAGCGCGCAAAAACTAAGAGATAATTTTTTTTAATTGTTCACAGTGTTATCACAGCATACTTTAAATATAATCAGTTTGTTTAAAGAAAAAAAACAATTTGAAGGAATTATCTCTTCTTGCTGTAACACTTCTAATGTCACTCCGTATGTATTGGACATATCAAAGGAATTCCACTTCTTGTCGCCCAACTAGAAATTATACATTACCAATTTCTTAATGAGGAATTCTCCGCGTAGCATATAATTGAATAGAAAAAAGCTAGACTGATGAAACGTAATGTGAACAAAAACATATATCGGGTGCATGTGTGCCTTGGTAACATTCAAATGAGTTAAGGAGGTCCGTTGTACACATTCATTTTAATTTAGAGCTTCATAGGTCACGCTTGAGCCAACCATGATGAATGGGTCTGATGGGGCAAATAATCAATTTAAAATTTAAAAGGCGGCGATGTTCTTGGGTCCCCGAACTGTTGTCGATAGAAAGATGGAGAAACGGTTTATAGATCTAGAAGCTCGATAGGGTGTAGAGTTTTGAACTGGATTTATAATTGGACATTCACGGTAAATTTCTGAAATATTACTGCAATGAATACAGAAAATATCGACATCTGAATCGTTCAATTTTTTAATCCACCCCATTATAAAATTTATTATGGAATAAGACATAAAAATAAGCATTTCCCGGAACTCGAGTCATGAAAAAAGATAGGACTGTTGAATTTTCTTCCTATTTTTATTCTTATTATTAATTATTTAAATATTTTAAAAATTTTTAAAAAAATTTTAAAATTAGCCTTCTACATATTTAATTCCAAAAGATTATATTTAATGATTATAACTTCTGAAAATAAATTAAAATAATGTCGTATAAGTACCACTTATATAATGACATAAAATAAACATTCATTATAAGACATCCGAATGGTATAACAAAATCCAATAAATAAAAATTATTAACCAAAATCCTATAAATTAAATATTTTGAATAGACAAAATTTTGTTTCTGCTGATCAATCTTATGAAAACCAAGAATATCCAACACAATCTTAAGAATTTCATCACAAAACTATCTTACTTAGACTATTCAATATTATTGGATATCTAACAAAGGTACTTTATATAATATATAATAATATAATAATATATTCAGTAATGTTTTGCATATCTTGAGTTTTTTATATAAAGTATCTTGGTTAGATATCCAATAATATTGAATAGTTTTGTGATGAAATTCTTAAGATTGTGTTGGATATTTTTGAAAGATATTGGTTTTCATAAGATTGATCAGCAGAAACAAAATTTTGTCTATTCAAAATATTTAATTTATAGGATTTTGGTTAATAATTTTTATTTATTGGATTTTGTTATACCATTCGGATGTCTTATAATGAATGTTTATTTTATGTCATGATATAAGTGGTACTTATACGACATCATTTTAATTTATTTTCAGAAGTTATAATCATTGAATATAATCTTTTGGAATTAAATATGTAGAAGGCTAATTTTAAAATTTTTTAAAAAATTTTTAAAATATTTAAATAATTTTATATACCTTCTATCAAGAATTAACCTCTATTTATGTTATCTTATTATTAATATTAAATTGTTAATAATGACTCGGAAACAATAGATTTAGGCTCTGCCATTTTGTTATGTAAATTTTTTTCTGGTATTGTATAATAAACTTCTAATTATGTTTACCCTTAATTGATAGAAATCCATTGTACACTAATTAAATAATACGCATATCTGATGATGATTTGTCTCCAATATCTTCCAAAACAACATTTTGCGGATTCAAAGGTGCGATCGGTACTGGTAAATCTGCATTATGAGGAACATGACGTATTGCCTGCAATCTTGAATTATATAGTTGATCTGTGTTTCGAAGCTTTAGTCTTTTAACACGTGAGAGATATAGGTTAGTTTTTTGATTTTGATATTTGGAATATTAAATGAGGACTGAAGACGGGATTGCTTAGAATTATATTTGTTTTTTGAAGATATAGTGCACATTTTTTAGAGATTTTTGAAATAACTTATTCGAATATTTAAATATATTAAATATTTCAAATAAATTATATTCTTTGAGAAGTCCTTTAAGTGTGTTTATGTTTTTAAAAGGCAATTGGTGTTCTTAAAGGTAAGACCAGAAACAAAATTTTGTCTCCTTTAAATATTTATTTATTAATTTTAATTACTTTCGTATATCTGTTGGGTTATTTATTCCATTTGACATTATATATTGAGTTTTGATTATATACGTCTATTAAATGTGAGCGGTGCTTGTGTAGACATAAATTTAATTCTAAGTTTTTTGAATAAAAATTTTTTTGAAATTAAAATTATAGAAGATAAACATATTTCAATTTGTTTTAATATTCAAATTTTGTTATATTTCTTCTATCAAGTAAAAGGCCTTTCTATTTTATTTTATATATAATATATAATTATATTTTGGCTTCAATAAATCTCATTATGGAATGTCAATGAATTTAAATAAACCTTAAAATAACTCACACTGTTCTTTGATTTTGTTAGAACATAGATCAATCTTGAATTATATAGTTGATCTGTATTTCGAAGCTTTAGTCTTTTAACACGTGAGAGATATAGGTTAGTTTTTTGATTTTGATATTTGGAATATTAAATGAGGACTGAAGACGGGATTGTCTAGAATTATATTTGTTTT
Source organism: Megalocaria dilatata (assembly GCA_034642435.1). Taxonomy (NCBI): domain Eukaryota; kingdom Metazoa; phylum Arthropoda; class Insecta; order Coleoptera; family Coccinellidae; genus Megalocaria; species Megalocaria dilatata. The sequence goes on along the minus strand of CM067858.1, from coordinate 24,088,880 downwards.
TTGAAGATATATTGCACATTTTTCAGAGATTAATGAAAAAATTTATTCGAATATTTAAATATATTAAATATTTCAAATAAATTATATTCTTTGAGAAGTCCTTTAAGTGTGTTCATGTTTTTAAAAGGCAATTGGTGTTCTTAAAGGTAAGACCAGAAACAAAATTTTGTCTCCTTTAAATATTTATTTATTAATTTTAATTACTTTCGTATATCTGTTGGGTTATTTATTCCATTTGACATTATATATTGAGTTTTGATTATATACGTCTATTAAATGTAATCGGTGCTTGTGTAGACATAAATTTAATTCTAAAAGTTTTTTGAATAAAAATTTTTCTGAAATTAAAATTGTAGAAGATAAACATAATTCAATTTGTTTTAATATTCAAATTTTATCTTGTGCTTTCCCTTTTTTGAATAACCTTCATTCTTTGTCAGACAAAAACAGCGATCGTCTAAGTGATTAGTGGGTTGACAATTTATATTTGTTGGGTTTCTTTATTCTATTTGATATTGTATAATGAGTTTTGATTTTATACGTCTAGTTTAAACATAAGCAGTGCTTATAAGAATTAATTTAATTCTAAAAGTTTTCTAATAAAAGTTTTTGAAATTAAAATTGGAGGAAGCTAACAGATCTTTCTATCAAGTAAAAAACCGCTTCTTAGAATATTTTTCCTATTATAAGAAGGGCATTGCCGTCAAAAAAATAAAGATCTGTTTTGTGTCACAAAAATCTTGACGACCAGTGTTATGTCTGGTAAATTCAATACGCAGAAGAACCGAGTTCACAATGGAGGAAAAAATTGTTGGATACTTAAAATATTTAGATTTAACAATAACAAGAGTCAATGGCAAACATAACTTTTCGCTTTTTCATAATTCTTTTCATACAGATATAGCAATCCCCAAACATAATACAATCTCTTTATCTCCGAAGGTTTTCAATCATGAATTGAATTTTATCAAAATAATAGCAACTAATAACGGTTATCGTCATCAATGGAAGGCGGTATTATTGCCAGAAAATAATATAAAAATATTATATATGAAATATAAGTAATTTTTTGAGCTATTTTTGGAAGCATTTGAAGCTACAATGCTTAATGTTTCGATGCGTAATGATAATAAATCATATGTGTATAATATAAAACTGATGCATTGTATAATAAATTTATCATGTCAATTTGTGAAGCGAGTTCGTGAAATCACTATGTGATCGTTATTTGTGAAATCGTTATGTGATCATTATTTGACAACCCGTTAATGTTCTCGTCCAGTAAGCACACCTGAAAATATTGCTGCTCTAGCCCAGAATGTGGCTAAACATCCATTAACATCAACTCATCATCGTGCTCAAGAATTGAACATTTCTTCCAGTTCTCTGAGGAGAATTTTGCCTAAAGACTTCGTTATGAAGGCCTATAAAGTTCAACTACTGCAAGAAGTCAAGCCTCGTGACCATCCAATGCGTTTCCGCTTCGCTCAATGGGCTAATGATCGACCGAAGATGAGCATTTTTCCAGAAAAATCATATTTCGATCCTTATGCTAACCCATCCTTACCTTGGACACACTGTGTATGGAAGGAACAGAGACATGGAAAACATATTTACTTCGCATATGAAATAAAAAACTCTTAATACAGTACAGATATAACATTGGCATCGACAGATTATTTTGAGACCTGGATCGTGACCTATCCTTCCTTCATATTCTGCATTCACTTCTTTGTGCAAAATTGAGTTATTTTGGTCTCTCCCCTCTAGCGGTGTCGATGATTCGGTCATTTGTTAAGTTCCGTTACTTGAGGATCCGGGTGGATGGTGTTTTTTCAGATCGAATACTAATATCAGCAGGTGTACCACAAGGATCCATTTTAGGGCCATTATTGTTAATTATATATGTATCAGATATCCTCAATGATTTAATATACTGCACTGCTGAAGAATATGCTGATGAAATTATTGTTTAGTTTCGGCATAGATCAGCTTGATTTCGTTTCTGCTCGGTTGAATCAGGATTTAGATTCCATCTATAGAATATGTACCTCGCATAGTCTGGCAATTAACGCCTCCAAAAGTCAATGTATTCTGTATGCTTGTAGTTGAAACAGGTACCTGATAAATACCTGCCTAGTTCCTCATATTCATAATGTTAGGTTGGAAGTGTGTGATAGTGCCAAAAACTTGGATCTTCGATTCGATGAGGATTTAAGATTATGAGCACGCCTCGTTGCTAGTCAGATCAGCATTTTATAAACTTAGGATGCTTCATTCTGTCCGTCAATTTTTGAACTTTCAGATGATAAAAACTTTATCAGAAGTGTTGGTTCTCTCGATATTCAAATACTATGACATAATTTATGGACCATGCTTAGATGCACACTATAGAAACAGGATACAACTCGTACATGAACTGGTGCTGTCGATTCATCTTTGGACTGCTGAAGTTTGATCATATTTCTCAGAAGATCAGGGATCTGGGATGGTAGAGGATGGCGGGCAGGGTAAGGTTGCACCTTGGTATTTTTATATACAAACTCCTTAAGAATCCAATTTATAATGCTCTGGTGGATGGTTTGATCGGTCCCTAGGTTTAATGTTCATTCAGTCAATATCATCCATTCCTACTCACCGAATAACTAGGTTTCTTAGGAGCTTTTCATATAACGCTGCGAAAATCATAAAATCAGTTGATTTAGATATTAGAAATGTATCATCTGTTGCTTCTTTCAGGTCTCATCTGGGTTGCCTGCTCTTTTCAAGGAAGTAATGCATTGTGAATGTTTGTGGTTCAGTTGAATATTTTTTCCTCTATCATGGTTTTTCAAATAACCATTTAGTTTGATTAATGCACGAGCGCATGCAAAGGTATAACTTTCTCCTGATTAATGCAACTTTCGGTTTTTTTTATCACCTGTGTTGAATACTTGTATGATGGATTTCCTTGGATTTTTGATCCTGCATGAATATTTCTTTTTATTTTTGTATTCTGGTAGGAGAGTTAGCGAAATTAAGTTTAAGAGTAATCTCATGACTAAACTTCGCTCCGGTGACTCTTCTCGCCATATATATTTTTTAATTTGATTATTGCAATTTTTTTCCATGTATTCATATCTTGGTCAATAAAGTCATTATTATTATTATTATTATTATTAATGGAGAAATCACAATATTTTCAATTTATCACAAATTATTCGTTTAGAAAGAGAAGAAATATCGAGTTTGCCTACTTTTTTTGAGTACATATTGGCACCTAAACTGTAGAAAATCTATCCTTCGTATTAACAATTGTTACAATGGTAAGGAGAAAATCGACAACAAACATTTACTCATCTCGACATATCCACGTCATTCCTTTTAAATCACCCAGATCAACCCACAACAAAATTGTAACAAGTCAATATTTCCTCATGGGTATAAATAAACAAGGAACGTAGGAAGGTACTCCAAGCCGAAAAAAATCGGTGGGAAGCTAGAGCCGTGTGAATGCCTCCATTTAATGTTTAAATGGCCCCCCGATGACGTTGTTGTTGTTGCAAGATATGCACTATCAGGAAATATTTGCACCTTATCCTATTTTCGCGGAGTTATTCGCGAACTGCGTAATAGTTCGGACTTGCAGAAAAAATCGAGTCAAATATTTGCGAGGTAAGCGTTCCGGACGATTTTGCCCGTAATCACGTGGGCTCTGGTTTCTTTCGAATCAAATGTCCATGAACCAATACCGGAGATATGGTCACTTTCCTATAATTCAACACCGTGTACACCTACATACTAATTTCTACGTGGTTCGTTGGATTTTTATCTCGGTTTTCTGGTGCAGAGTCAAGGATATGAAGATGCCAATGTTCTCTGCAGAGGCGATCGAGGATCTCTAGGAATTTATGCTTTTCAAGGTCTCTTTACAGGGTGTCTACGTTTAAAAGAGCCAAACTTCAAGGGGAGATTATACAAGCTATTTGCAACAAAAAATGTCACACATGGCTGAAATGTTGGTGGTTATTCTTCAATTTAACATTTCTTGATTTCACGAAATATTTCAAGTTTTTCCATAAAATCTATTATACTTCAGTTATCCTTGTAGCCTCATCAAATTCGACCACATATCTGGAAACGGCATTGAATTGGCTAAGATAAGAAGTTCTGTGTGCCAAAAAATTCTTATTGCGGGCGTGGTAACGAGATGAATATCACGATTCTAAAGTGAACAAAATCAGTCCTATTTCTCCAATGGTTTTATCGATGAAAATTTATTAATTACGGACATGTTTTCTTTTCAGCAAAAATAGCTCATTTAGTATGCTTTCGAATGACATATCAACTTTTGAGCTAGCTGCTTGTCCTCTGCCATAATATCATGGCTAAGGAGATGACAACGAAATGTTGAAATATTCCGAACCTAAATTTGAATCTCTTTATCATTCAATATTGAAGTAATTCTCATGGAGATCATGAATTTATCTGTCGAATCAAAATGATTTAAACGAATGAACTTAATTTTAATAATACCGATTTTATGAAAAAATGTAAAGAAAACAGATCACTACAACTTATAACAATTCGAAATGTCCGCCGCGTTGTTCAATACATTTCATACATCGTTTTCGCACTGAATCTACAACACTGCGAAATTCACAACGTTTCTGACTCACTTCTGCACAACACAATTTTATTCTTTCGATCAGATCCTCTCGAGTCTGAACACGAATTTGATATACTTTTTCTCTCAACGTGTTCCAGACATAAAAATCCAAAGACGGAAGGTCGGGGCTCCTTGGTGGCCAGAGGCATTTCATCCAATATGTCCATAAATGACAACATATCGTGATATTCGATGTTTGAAAAAACAAGCATAATTTTCTCGATTTTTCCTAGAATACTTATTATAAATTGAGTTATAAATTTGTTAGATTCAAGAAAACGTACTAATACCCAAAATCGTCAAGCGACAGGAACTGTTAGATTTTAAATTTAATGTTTACTTTGATATTCAATTACAAGGAGCATCACAATATAGAGCAAATTTAGATTTGGAATATTTCAACTTTTCGTTGTTATCTTCTTAGACATGATACTATGGCAGAGGACAAGTAGCTAGCACAAAAGTTGATATGTCATTCGAAATCACACTAAATGAGGTATTTTTTGCTGACAAAAAAATGTCCATAATTAATAATTTTTCATCAATAAAACCATTGGAAAAATATGACAGATTTTGTTAACTTATATCACGATTCTGTGATATGCATTTCCTTACAACGCTCGCACACAGAATTATTTTGCACACAAAAGTTCTTATATTGTAGCAAATTTAATGCCGTTTCCAGATGTGGTCAAATTTGATGAGGCTACAAGGATAACTGAAGTATCTATAATTGATTTTATGGAAAAACTTGAAATATTTAGTGAAATCAAGAAATATTAAATTGAAGAATAACCATAAACATTTCGAGCATGTTATGTGACATTTTTTGTAGCAAGTAATTTGTTTGATCTCCCCTTGAAATTTGGCACTTTTAAGAGTAGACACCCTCTATATAAAATAAGACGATGGAAACATTTTCTGTGGAATGAAATTGATATGAAACTGGGTAAACCCGAATGATGAAATCGTTCGGAAAATTCTAACCTATGACCTATCTTAATGTTATTATAACCTACCCTACTGTTGAATTTTAATTAATGCACGCCATAATGTATTAAATAAAAAAACTGTTTCATCTATATATATATATATGACAACAAATAAAGGAATGTGTTTGCTAAAATCTATTGTAATTATCCAAAGTGAAATTCTGGTGATGGAAGGTGCAGCAGAACTGCTTATTCTGGCAACGAAGGAGCAAGATTTTTACTTTCTGGTAGCGTTGTTGTACCTGAAGGCTACTGCACTCTTAACAACTTAATTTATAGACTGCAGAATTATTCAGCTGGTTCTTTTTGTCTTTTGCATTAGAAAAGAGGTTGGAAAAGACATGCAAAAGACAAAAACAACCGGTTGAATAATTCTGGAGTCTATAAATTGAGTTGTGTATATAGTGCATCTTTTGCATTAAAAAAGAGGATGAAAAAGACATGCAAAGGACAAAAACAACCGGCTGAAATTCTGGAGTCTATAAATTGAATTGTCAACAGTACAGTAGCGTATATATATATATATATATATATATATATATATATATATATATATATATATATATATATATAGGACAAACCGGGAGATCTTTACAAAAACCGTTCAAAGAACATCAATCTTCATTTAGAAACCATAAAGATAACTCTGATTTTGTAAACCAATCATATCTCCCCAGAGTTGGACAATTGATATATTGCACTTGGAAGCGAAAGGATAAGACTAGACATCATGGAATCCATCGAAATATTTGAACAGAAACAGCTTATTTCAACAATAAAATTATTAAATGAGCAGACTGATCTTTGGCACACTCCACTTCTCGAAGTTTTGCACTAGCCAAAGCCTTCAAAGTATATGTAATAGTTAAGATACAATTTGTTTTTATTCAGTTTGAAAATGTAGTAAACACTACGAAGCTCGAGTCATTGTATATTCAGTTTATGAAAAGTGATAGAAAACGAAGCAATTTCCCATTTCATTCCATCGATATTGTAAGATAAAAAATATTTATGCTACCAGTATGTTCTTTCTTTTCTTTAATTTTTTTGCATTTTTTTTTCCAAAGTGGTTTTATTGCCTGTTGGATCCCGTTAATGAAGAGTGAAAATATGCAAAGTACCTCTTTGAACTCTAGCTTGAAAATCGTCAGCAGATAATCAGATAGAAATTGAAAAATACTTTGAAGAGTTTTTTAAAATGTTTAAGACAATAACTGGATCAATTCTCTAAAACCTCTACAAAATCAATCTAAAATTGGATATTCATAAATAACAAATTCTATTACCAAAAAATGATCCACAGAAAATTAAGGATCTTTTTATTTCCTTTTTAAAAAACAAATAGCATATTCTCCAGAAAAAACATTTGAAATTCTCACCCATGTTCTTTTGATTCTCTATTACTTAATTGCTGCACATATATGTTGATAATTCTATAAGTCTATAAAGAGAAACAGTGTTTCTTCTTCTTCATGTTATTTTAAGCCTGAAGCTTGTAACAGTGTTTCTATGGCATTTTATTCAATTTAATTTTTAAGATTTTTTAGATTAAATTTTAGAAATTTCGAAGAATTGATCCAATCATTGTCTGAGATAATCATATGTTTACCATGGATATTAATCTACGGGTGCATTTATCTATTTGTTTACAGACTGGAACACTAACAGATCTAATTCAAAGTCACGGTTGAGATCACCAATATATATATATATGCAACCCTACTAGGTTCATGGACAATATCTGCATCAATTCTGCCATACAGTAATGATGGATATAAACCGAAATGAAAGGAAATAAAATAATAGGATAAAAACATTCGGCACTTCCCCTTCCAAGAATAGTCAACATTGGAATTCGACATTATATCTGACTTTGAATCATTCATAACCCACTTCAAAGGTCGTGGTGCCTGGTCCCTCATAGGGGCCACCTTCTGTTGATCGTCTGTAGTGAAACTTTCCCAAGCAGATGCATTGTCTGAGCTTACCGTAATGTCCTTTTAGAATGTTCAATATAATTGATTTTAATCTTACGAGAATTTTTACTATTCACTATTCAGATTGCATATCAGGAAATTATAATATTCAGTAAAAAAGAATTAGTGATCAATTCATCACGCAAATAATGATAATGAATTTAATCAAAATAATTCATAGTAACATATAGTTAGATTTGATACTCAAAATTTCAAACTCCCCCTTGAATCGATAAAACATCTCCAACTACCTGTATAGTAGCGCTCTGCCAACCAACAGTATGTTAAATTAAGTGTATAAATCGTTTTTTCATAACAGCAGCCATAATTAAAGAAAAATGAACAAATTACACATTATTTCACAGACGTTGAATAGCATTTACGCCTGTTAAGATAAGAAAAAATATTCATGAAATGACAAAAAAAAACAAAAAATCCACCTAAAAGGTCAGGACAGCTCAGAATAAAAAATATCCAAAGATGAATTGATTTGTAAAACTGATAAATAGCCTCCATCGGAAAAGAGTCTTCACATCCGAAATAAAATAAAATAATTCTATAAACTTTCTTAATCTCTCAATCACAAATGTAGACAATATACATTACTTTGCAGTTTATCATAAACGATCCCAAATAATTCAATGTTAAGGATATTGCTCTTTTTCATTTACTTCTTCTGGTTCATCATGAAGCAAGTTTTCATCAAGTTTAATCATATTGTTTGTCAAAAAACAAATTTATTATTAATATGTTTTACTACCAACAATTTTCAGATGTTTTACAATATGTAAGGTTTACATTTTTGCAACTAGTTTCGATCTTTCGTTCATCTTCAGCAACTGGCCCCTAAGCACATGGTACAGGGTATTTTATGTAGATTCAGATACAACGTAGTGATAATGAAAAGTGAAAGTTACAGGAATTTTATCCCGACCAGATGTTAGAAAATATAAAAATTTGTGGGTTATTTTTTTCTAATCTCTGGTCGAGACAAAATTCCTGTCACTGTCACTTTTTCTTATCACTACGTTGTAACTGATGAATCTACATAAAATACCCGGTACCATGTGCTTAGGAATCAGTTGCCTGAAGATGAACGAAAGTTCGAAACTAGTTACAAAAATGTAAACCTTACATATTGTAAAACATCTGAAAATTGTTGGTAGTAAAACATAGTAATAGAAAATTTGTTTCAATTATGATCAACTACCAAATAAAAAAAAATTTGAATATTAAAACAAATTGAAATATGTTTCTCTTCTACAATTTTAATTTAAAAAAAAAATTTCTATTCAAAAAAACTTTTAGAATTGAATTAATGTCTAAAACAAGCACCGCTTACATTTAATAGACGTATATAATCAAAACTCAATATATAATGGGACTATTGCTTCGAAACACAGATCAACTTTATAATTCAATATTGATCTATGTTCTAACAAAATCAAAGAACAGTGTGAGTTATTTTTAAGGCTTATTCATTATTATATATAATATATAATTATATTTTGGCTCCAATAAATCTCATTATGGAATGTCAATGAATTCAAATAAGCCTTAAAAATAACTCACTCACACTGTTCTTTGATTTTGTTAGAACATAGATCAATATTGAATTATAAAGTTGATCTGTGTTTCGAAGCAATAGTCCTTTTACACGTGTTGAGTGTTTGGATATAGGTTAGTTTTTTGATTTTGATATTTGGAATATTATTGAGGACTGAAGAAGGAATTGCTTAGAATTATATTTGTTTTTTGAAGATATAGAGCATGTTTTTAGAGATTTCTGAATTAACTTATTCGAATATTTAAATATATTAAATATTTCAAATAAATTATATTCTTTGAGAAGTCCTTTAAGTGTGTTCATGTTTTTAAAAGGCAATTGGTGTTCTTAAAGGTAAGACCAGAAACAAAATTTTGTTTCCTTTAAATATTTATTTATTAAGTTTGATGACTTTCGTATATCTGTTGGTTTATTTGTTCCATTTAACATTATATATTGAGTTTTGATTATATACGTCTATTAAATTAAGCGGTGCTTGTTTTAGACATTAATTTAATTCTAAAAGTTTTTTGAATAAAAAATTTTTTTTAAATTAAAATTGTAGAACATAAACATATTTCAATTTGTTTTTATATTCAAATTTTGTTATATTTCTTCTATCAAGTAAAAGGCCTTTCTATTTTATTTTATTTAACTACCAAATAGTAACGGCTGAAACAGTGTCTAAGAAATGCACATTTTGATGTTTTTTTCTTCAGTTTTTAATGGGATCAAGCGGTTCTACGTAATTGAAAATCGAATTTTCATTATGTCAAGATAAGTTTTATCAGTGTCCTTGATTTGCTTCAGAGTCCTTGAATTGCGAACACAAGAACAAGAGTCCAATTTCTTCACTGTTACACAAACTGTGTTATCACGTTTACTGACACGGTACCAGAAGTGGTAGACCACGTGCTACAACACCAGAAAAAGACTATTTTCAAACTCTTTTGGTGAGAAGAAAACATTTCTGCACTTGCAGAATGGTAAGTCAACTTCAAGATGCCACAGGTGCCTCGGTATCCCATTGGCACGGTTAGAAGACATCTCCATGAAGGCAATCGAAACGTTTGTTAAGAATAATTCAACTTACTAACACAAGCGCCAAAAATTAGAGTGAGCTATGGAACGGATATACTGGCGAAATGAATGGCTATGCGCACTTTTACTAAAAAGTCTCGATAGTTTTTATGATAGTTGACTAGTATTGGTGTGGACACGTCCACTGATATGAAGGAACCGTCGCTCTGACGTTCAAGAAGTTCATCGTTTTCGACGATGCACACTTTTGATTTCGGGTGGAGTTTGTTTCGATGACAGGACTGACTTAATAGTACTTCCAAGAACCATGACGTCTCTGGAATATGTTGAGAAAGTTATCAACAAAGTATTCTCACACTTTCACGCAGCTATTAACGAAAATTTAATTTTCGATGATAATGCACTGCCACACAGATCCCACCAAGGGATTACTTCCAAAAAAAGCCATTACCTCCAAGATACCCTGAACTAAATCGAATCGCTTGTGATCAATTACAAAGAAGCACATAAGTACAGATCACAGTCGGTAACGTTTCAACAGCTCCGAGATCTTTTGCCATACCTTTGGCAACAAATTGAACATGATATTCTCAATAACTTGGTGAAAACCATACAGAGAAGATGCAAGCAGTTATTGGTGCACGTGCTGTTATCCTTTATATTGAGGGTGAATATACGTAAAAAATTTCTGTTTTTCGTAAAATTTTATACATTTTCAAATATTGTATTTTTGTTGCTGTAAATACATCATTTCTTTGAAATCTTATTATTCTAATACAAATATTTAAAAAAAATCGGTTTTTCTGAAGAGAAAACACAAATTAATTCAATATCCTTAACTTTTAATAAGCAGTTTATATACCACTGTTTATTTTAAAATATTGTTGAATTTAGCTATCTGATGCTAGGTTTCATAAAGATTCGGTGATCACTGGATCAACAGATACTCTTGTCAAATTTGACAAACGAATCAACGAGTTTGGGTTTCACAAAACAAGTTCAGGTAGTTGATCCCAGAAAACAATCTGACAACGTCGCATTGTTGATGTAGGGTAAGAATTTTCAACGGATTGTTATTGTTTGTATGCTTATCGTACCATACTACTACGAACTACCTTATTAGTATTACATGTGTGGGTGCAAAATGTAAGGCGGTTTCAAACGGGTAATTTCAGCTGATACTCTTTTAAAAATTCGATAATTTTCAATGAGTTTGCTTTGCTCTGTCTCTAATAATTTGGGATCTTCGAATTTCACTCAAATATTCTTCTGATGATGACCATGAACTGATTTCGAAATGCATTTAACAATTTTATCACTTGAAAAAAATAAACAATACACTACACTTCAACTATTCAACGAAGAATATGAAGATCTTGATTAATCAAAATCGACAAGTTAATTTGATCTTGATTTAACGGCGATTCTAGGTTAGATCAGAGCACAAAATGTTTTGTGTAACCCAATTTATACTTGATCGTTGATCGACGGAGGTTAATCTGTCATAGTTTGACACAGTGACTCAATCTGTGATTAGCACTTTGGGAACATAGAACTAGATAATTGTAGGAGGATTCCGTGATCAGTAGACTTGATCCGATGACTATAGTTTTGTGAAACTCACTGTGAGTGATAGAGAACTCTTGTATGATCACTTCGACAGTGTGTGACAGTCAAAAATATTTGCTTATGTTTTATTCAATAATTTTTACTTCATAAATGCTATTGAAATAAACACATGAGCACAAATTCTCCCGTCGCTACAAAGTTCAAATTTTCGAGACTCCTTGCTTATATGTGCACCATGTGCACCTCACAATTCGCTTAGATTTTGCCTACTATATGTTACGCCCCTGAATTTTGTTTTGATCAGCACTCGAACTGTCAAATTTCGTATCAAATGTTGCGGACAGCAATTATCTTCTAAATATGAGGTATGGTCACTCTATCTAAAGGGTCTTTCAATGGGAATGAATTAACATCACTCACACATGGCAGCCATTGTTTATTTGTGACAGTTGTATTTGTCAATGTCTACCATTTCATCATGGAAAGGTACGCACTCCAACAAAGTTTAAAAATAATTCGAATTTATTATGAAAAATCGCGATCTGTTATTCTACCTTTACGAGCTTTAACACCAATTTTTGGTCGTTATAATCGTCCAGATAAAAGAACAGTTGATCGTTTAGTGAAGAAGTTTGAAACAAATTTTACATTCTGTGATGTTACAGTGCCAGTGAAACAAATAAATGCAAGAATTGAAGAGAATATTGTTGCCGTACGTGAAAGTGTTCGTGAAAACCAAAATTGAACGATTTCTCGACGTTCACAAGAACTGGGCATCTTCCAGACGTCTTTGTGGCGAATTTTACGAAAAGACCCTAGTTTACATCCATACAAAATTGTTTTAACCCAACAGCTCAAACCACTTGTCATACTGCCAATGACACAAAGGCTATTGAAAACAAAATTCGGTAATTCGATTATTGATATTGAGAATTGAGATTATTGATATTGAGAAATGGACCGATAAATTATCCGTCTTGTTCCTGCGATTTAACTCTATTGTACTTCTTTTTTTGGGATTACATTAAATCATTGGTTCACAGCAATCATCCAGCAAATCTAGATGATTTACAGACCAATATTGAACGAGTAATTACTAACATACGACCTAATTTGTGTGAGAGTCATGGAAAATTGGGTCCAACGACTTCATTCGTCACATTTAAATGATGTTTTGTTTCGTACCTAATGGTATCCATTGTATTTTATAATGAAATAAAAATTTCAATAATTTTTAAATAAATAATGTGTTTCATTTACAAAACGAAATGGGACGCTATTAATGAAAGACCCTTTATTTATAACTCCTAGGTCTTAGCATTTGTTTATCAGTGAAAGCTATAAAGCTGTGGTTGTTGGCCACCTCGATTCCCCGACCTGACGAAATATGATTATTACTTGTGGGGGCAGCTAAAGGCGCGTGCATACGGGTAAAAGACTCGAACTCTCTAAAATTCTACGGAATCATTTCGCTTGAAAAACACATCAATCGACAGAGCGATGCTGAAGATAGTGGTGGCCAACTTCCAAGAACGGTTTTAGCCTCTAATTGCTTATCGCGGCCACCACTTGTCATGTTTTTCACTACTGAGTATTGTAAGTGCTGTGAACTGATATACCCGAAAATATTAAAGAAAATGTTTCAACATGAAAATGGGCCATTTTATGTTTTTTTGAAAAACTCAGTCTCACCCTGCATGAGCGATAAGTTTTTGTGAATTATGATGATATAGGAATTTGGAGATATCTACTTTTGTAGGTTTCAAAATACACTGCAACTCTCAAGTCACTGTATATTCAATAAAAAAATTAATAGTTAATAAATTAATTTTTTTCGTTCCAATATCATAAAGTTACGGACTATAGCGATTATTGAATTTACAGCTGATTAACTGAAAGATGTCGTTGAAAATTGGGTTCATCGAATTGAAACCTGCGAACATTTGATGATTATCAATGAAAATAAAATCGTCATGAGCTGTACCTTTAAAAAAGTATAGCTCTTATCTCAAATATTTTATAGTTGATTCGATTTTAAAAACACATTATCCTTTTACTGAGAAACTTATTATAATAATATCGTTTTAGTGGTTATTTTAATGATAATATGCTTAGTCTTGAATTATTCGGATGCTGTTTTCACATTTCAGTTGACGTTAACTCGAAATGATTGAAATATAATTCAAGATATTTCACATCCATTATTTTTCTGTTAATATTCTTGGTACCAAATTACAAAAACTGATAATATTTGTAAGAACAATGCCTATAGACAAAATGTTGATTGTCGGGTATGAGAACGAAAACTAGCCAGGAAGTTGAATTCTACTCCGATAGTTAACCACAACTTTAAACACGAAAACGTAATTAGATTGTTCCGGACAATTTGATGCGACAGGGTTCAAGAATTTCATGACCTTCTGCTCTGGTGAACGGTTCTATTGTTGACAACGAATCTATTTAATTTTTAAAGGGACTATTTTTCAGAATAATATTGTGTTTACAACTAGGAAAATATATATTGTTGATTAACGATCTTGAAATTTCGATAAAAATGTTGAAATTTCGTTGTTGAATTTTGAAACTAGAGATGGGCCAAGTCCTTCACCTAAACACAAAAAGACCAGACACAAATACGTCATGTTAAATTACCACACTCATTTCCTTGTCCGTGGAATTGTTTTACTAATAAATCTGTCCAATTTGATTCAACAAAATTTAAATTCAATTTAGGTATGAAGAATTATTGTCGAATGTTTTTTCAAATAGAACAGAGTCGGATTTAGGTAATAGCAAATGTCACCCATTGCGTTAGCACAGCTTCAAGATCATGGACTTTCTAGAACTAGGTAAATTCAGTACATAGTCGTGAGGTCAACCTTCACAACCAACCACATATGTGTTCAACAACAACTATTCTATTGTTATTTCTATTTGGGAAAGTTTTAAGTGATCTACAAGCCTATGATTTCACACTTAGGTAGTCTGTTGCATTTGGGGTAGTGAATTACTTGAGGGTTTATTACTCTATTGCCTAAAAGTGGTGTAATATTCATTTGTACTCATGTTTATTGCTTCGGCACGTCACCGAATGAGTTCATGGGCGAAGAAACGTGTTTCTTCATTTTTGCGCGCTGTTCTAGGAAACAGTGTGCTATTGATTTGCCCTAATGTCTGTAATTTTCACTTATTAAGTTTTGTCACAGCTCTGTTCTATAAATTGTCCAAAGAATTGATAAAAATTATTCAAATAGAAACCAACTTTCAGACAAAATTATCAATAGAAAATTTATTTCATCCAATAGATAAAATAAAAAATATACATAATAAAATAGAAAAAGGTTTTTTACTTGATAGAAGAGATATAACAAAATTTGAATATCAAAACAGATTTAATCTGTCAGTCTTCTACAATTTTAATTTCAAAAAAAATTTTTATTTCAAAATTTTTTAGAATTAAATTCATGTCTTATAAGCACAGCTTATATTTAATAGACGTATAAAATCAAAACTCAATATACAATTGATTTTATACGTCTATTAATAACTTATATTTAATAGACGTATAAAATCAAAACTCAACATACAATTGATTTTATACGTCTATTAAATATAAGCCGTGCTTATAAGATATTAATTTAATTCTAAACATTTTTCGAATAACATTTTTTTTAAGTTGAAATTGTAGAAGACTGACATTAAATCTGTTTTGATATAAAAAATATACATATTCAAAAACTGCTAAATCAATCTCTTTTGACGTAGAAAACCTGTTTCCTAGCGTACCTGTAAAACAAACAATAAAATTAGTAGAAATGTTACTATCGAACAATCATACAAACCCAGTAATTAAACAAGAAATAATGGATATT
Organism: Megalocaria dilatata; assembly: GCA_034642435.1. Taxonomy (NCBI): domain Eukaryota; kingdom Metazoa; phylum Arthropoda; class Insecta; order Coleoptera; family Coccinellidae; genus Megalocaria; species Megalocaria dilatata. The sequence continues at coordinate 24,073,236 of CM067858.1, read as the reverse complement.
CTCAACGTATGCATTGTACAAAACAATTTCTTGTTTAATGGAATATTTTATGAGGATAACGAAAGCCTTACGATGAAAAATCCACTAAGTCCAATATTAGCTAAAATATTTATGGATTTCCTAGAAAACAAAATACAAGAACACCCTCTTTTCAAACAATGCCTTTATTGGTACCGATTCGTTAAAGTTATTAATCTGGACATCGGTACGTCCAGGTAACTTTCGTGATTCTTAGAATTTATCAACCAGTTATGCCCTACAATAAAATTTACCCACAAAGAAAACCAAAATGACAGCATATATTTTTTAGACTTAAAAATAACTAAAATTAACAATAGACATGATTTTTCGATTTACGCAAACAGACTGCACAATAAATTCCTCTTCAAATCACCCCATTTCACATAAATTGACAGCATAGAATAATAATATGTTGTATAGACTGGTTAGCTTATCTATGTCACAGAAGAATTTTGAGTTAGAGTTGAAGAAAAATCGAAATCTCGAATATCTCTAATAAAACTTTAAATTCTTTAGGTAATTCAATAAAAAATAATAAAGATATCGTCAATAAGAACAAGAGATCAGGAATAGATAGGTTTACCTGCGGTACATGTTCATATGTATAAATTGGCCACACAGGCAGAGCTTTGGAGAATAGGATAAATGAACATCAGATTAATGAACTCATTCGTTAAAAATAAATCGAATTCTACTTATGCCAAGCATCTTCAAGAATCAGGACATGATTTTGATCATAACTTCGAAGTTCTCCATATTTAGAACAAATGGAATAGACGACCTTTTAGAAGCACCGGCATCTTAAAAACATATTTTACTTAACGACCAAACAGATATGAATATATCCCGGGTATTGAACCTTTTTTTAATAAATTCTGAAAATTCCCAAAAACTTTCATTTTATCTCGTTTCTTTTTACTCAAACTTGTATATAAGGAGAATGATTTTGTAAAAGTAGTTGGTTTAGACCATACTCACATGAAAAAGTCAAAATGTATTTGACGAAATAATTGTTGTGTAAACAATAAATATTAGCAGACAAGATATCAATCACTATTTTTTTGATTGTCTCGGTCTTTACTTGACGGAAATTCATCTTCAATATAAGAAAAACAAATGTTAACTTCCGCTATTTTATTGATGTTTTAAATACTCACCTGATGAAGTCATGCTATGACGAAATAATTGTTGTGTAAATCAATAAAATAGCGGAAGTTAACATTTGTTTTTCTTATATTCGATCACTATTTGTGCAGCCGCTTCTTCAATAGTTTTATCACAAATTTTCAAAGAATTTATTTTAGAAGCTTAGGAAAACAGCTTACAAAACACTTGTTCGATATTCACAAAAAGCAAAATGACTACTTCCATTCATCAGTAACAATAGTAAGCAAATATACTTCTTTATCACCATCCCAATTTACGAATGTCACAATGGCAATTGTTTTGTCTTTAATTCTCCTTTATTACAATCGCTGGTATCTGACAATTGAAATTGTAAGTTCATGCAAAAAATAGCATACTATGGACAACTCGGGAGTAAACACTTTTTTCCTTCGGTGCTTTGTAGTCTTATATACAGATATATGATTTTGAATCTTAATGATAAAGTAATTTTCTAACGCTTTATAGTAGTTCGACCGAATCTTTCGAATTCTCAAGTCCGCTCCTGCTATGATACAAATATGTGGCTGAAGATAACCTCTCCAAAATTTATGGCTTAGATTTAAAGAGGCAAGAGCTATTTTCTTCAAATATTAAACCCACCAGCAACTTCTCCCTACACAAAAGCTTTGGGTAATAAATAGACTATATCAGATAAAATCTAAACGCCTTGACGTTAAGCTACATCGCTAAATCACATAAATGAAACTTCGCAAATGTCTAACTGGAATAGTTTTTTTATTATTTTTTCAAATAATGACTATTTGAAATCGTTTGAGCAGTTAATTTTTTGAGGTATATGTAATTCATAACTTACTCTAACTTTTCAACTAATAATATTTTAAAATTTGAATATTAAAACATATTGAAATATGTTTGTCCTCTACAATTTTAATTTCAAAAACTTTTAGAATTAAATTTATGTCTACAACAAGCACTGCTTACATTTAATAGACGTATATAATCAAAACTCAATATATAATGTCAAATGGAATAAATAACCCAACAGATATACGAAAGTAATTAAAATTAATAAATAAATATTTAAAGGAGACAAAATTTTGTTTCTGGTCTTACCTTTAAGAACACCAATTGCCTTTTAAAAAACATGAACACACTTAAAGGACTTCTCAAAGAATATAATTTATTTGAAATAATTAATATATTTAAATATTCGAATAAGTTATTTCAAAAATCTCTAAAAAATGTGCACTATATCTTCAAAAAACAAATATAATTCTAAGCAATCCCGTCTTCAGTTCCATTTAATATTCCAAATATCAAAATCAAAAAACTAACCTATATCTCTCACGTCTTAAAAGACTAAAGCTTCGAAACACAGATCAACTATATAATTCAGGATTGATCTATGTTCTAACAAAATCAAAGAACAGTGTGAGTTATTTTAAGGTTTATTTAAATTCATTGACATTCCATAATGAGATTTATTGAAGCCAAAATATAATTATATATTTTATGTAAAATAAAATAGAATAGAAAGGCCTTTTACTTGATAGAAGAAATATAACAAAATTTGAATATTAAAACATATTGAAATACGTTTGTCTTCTACAATTTTAATTTCAAAAAATTTTTATTCAAAAACTTTTAGAATTAAATTTATGTCTACAACAAGCACTGCTTACATTTAATAGACGTATATAATCAAAACTCAATATACATTCTGTCAAGAAAGTACCGGGAATTATCGATTTAAATCTGGCGGGGCAATGAGGCAGGTAAAAATTTTTTTCCTAGGTTGGTACCACTGTCCTTAATTACTATGCCAAGCTTGAGCGGGATCTGTCAACTAGTGTGTTTGCAACAGCTGATTAAGTCAGTCGATGTCAGAGTGCGTGCCGATTTTTACTATGGGTGATTACGTTGAGCAAAGAATTTGTTTAAAGTTTTGTGTTGCAAATGAATTTTCGTGTGCCGATGCATTGAAAATGTTGCAAAAGGCCTTTGGTGATAACGCTCTATCGAAAACTCGTGCATATCAGTGCTACAGAGCCTTCAAGGACGGTCGTGAAGTGGTCGAAGACTTGCCTCGTTCTCGTTCTCGGAATTAAGGAAAGGGGGCTAGAAAACCGTCGTACCAGCTTGAGAGAGATAGCACATGATCTTAAGATATCCCACGAGTCCGCACGTACGATTTTGATTGATATTTTGGGCATGAGAAAGGTGGCCGCACGACTCGTACCGAAAGACCTGAATTTTCTTCAAAAACGTCATCGCGAACAGGTTGCTTCAGACATGCTGGATCGCTGTAATTCCGATTCTACATTCATGGAACGCATTATAACTGGTGATGAGACCTGGGTCTACGAGTACAATATGCAAACAAGCCAGCAATCATCGGAATGGGTGGCAAAAAATGAGCCGAAACCGAAAAAACCACGCCAAAGCCGCTCGAAAATGAAGGTGATGATCATTGTTTTCTTCGATATCCGTGGCGTGGTGCACTACGAATTCGTTCCAGAGGGTCAGACGGTAAACAAGGAGTATTACCTAGGCGTTATGAAACTTGTGCGTGAGCGTATCCGTAAGAAGCGGCCAAATTTGTGGGCGAACAACTCATGGATTTTGCATGACGATAACGCGCCTTCTCACCGAGCTACGATTGTGACTGACTTTCTCGCCAAAAACTCAACAAACGTGCTTCAGCAACCACCGTATTCGCCGGATTTGGCTCCCTGCGACTTTTTCCTCTTCCCAAAACTGAAATTGCCCCTTCGTGACACCCGTTTTGAGTCGATTGAAGCCATAAAACAAAATTCGGCGCGAGAGCTAAAGTCCATCCCGGAAAGCGCCTATAAAAAATGTTTCGATAATTGGAAGTGCCGTTGGCATAGATGTATTGGAGCAAATGGAGCCTATTTTGAAGGCGACCCAATAAATTTTGACGATTAAATGTAAAAATGTTGTTTTAATTGAAAATTCCCGGCACTTTCTTGACAGAGTAGTATATTTGTTGATGGCTTCGGCAAAACTTCGAAAAGTGGGATTTGCCACAGGTACGTCTGCTCATTTAATATTTTAGTATCGGTACGTGCTTTTTGTATTTTTGAAGTTGAACTGATCTTATCGTAACTTTAATTATTTCTTGAGGATGTGCTACATGTTTTGAGATTTTTTGAAGTAATTTATTTAAATATATTGAATATTTCAAATAAATTAGTTTTTGAGAAGTTCTTGAAATCATGTTATGTTATATTTTTGAGAAAGAGTTATTTTTCATAAATATAGGATCAGAAAACAATACATTTTGTAACAAAGAGGGCTTCGTACGTTTGTCTGAAGATTTCAGTACGCATGCCTGGAACGAAACAAAAAATGTTTGTTTATTTATATTTTAATTTTAATTGACAATTTATATTCGTTAGTTTTTCTTAATTCCATTTGATATTGTATGATGAATTTCGATTTTATACGTCTTATAAAGACATTAATTTAATTCTTAAAGTTTCTTCAAAAAAATTTTTCTGAAATTAAAATTGTCGACTAACAGATTAAATCTGTTTTGATATTCAAATTTTGTAATAATCCTTCTATCAAGTAAAAAACCGTTCCTTATTATTTTATACTATTCCACTTATTCTTCTATTTATTTCTCTATTTATTTTTCAAATTAATTTTGTATATATTTTTCCCTTACTTATTTATGTTTTCTGTATTTAAGTGTATTTACTTATTTATTCTCTCATTTGATGTTTCTGATTCACAAAGCAACAAAAAATCCTCCTTTCTAAGTTCGTAATCCAGTTTTTAATCTTGTTTTTTTATAGAGCAATGCTATTAATATTCTCAGCTTCAGTAGGCAAAATGTCGTAAAGTTTCGGTGAAAGATACTTATTATCAATATAATATATGGGCACAAACTATATATTCACTTTAATTTTAGGACTATAAATGTGTATGCGTGTGGATATTAACACATTTTTTGAATCATTGCATGACGTTAATTTTCTATAAGAAAGAATGTGCAAAATTCCTATTGCTGCTGAGTATAGCCAACCACGTACGAATATTCAAACTGCAATAAAAAATGACTAAGATTACTAACATAAAAACATTTATAATTTTGAAAAGATTAAGATTAGGGGTTTCTTATATATGCAATAACGACTTCTATACAGAACATTCTATCGAAAACTATTAAAAAACCTCATTTTCATGAGGTTCATGAAAATCTTCCTGAATATTTCAACAATTTTTGTTGAGGTCAAAAAATAAAAATTTTTATTTTATTTTTTTTTTTGAAATTTTAGTTGAAAATTATAAATTGAATACTAGTTTCCGCATAAATTATATCTTGTTTCAAATGTTGAATTTATTCTGGAAAGTTTCTAGTATTTTCTCGATTCTAAAATGGAAGGAACATAGAAAATAAATTGAGTTTCTTCATGATAATTAATTATTGTAATTGAATTGAATAATGAAGATTATTTCCGCAACTTATTAATTTAACGGTAATTATTTCGTCAAAATTGTGTTTACATTTTGAACTAGAAACCACAGTATTGGCGAAACAATTATCGTTAAATTAAAATATTGTGGAAATAATCCTCATTATTTTATTCAATTAAAATGAATTTCCATCAAGTTAGTACCGATTCCATTAAAAAAATTTCATCATTTCAAGCTGGCAATTTTACATATCAATAAAATATCATATATTATCCAGAAGTTAGGTGAATATTTCATCAAAAGACATGTTTTTTCAAAAAATTATTATCATACTATTTAATGTGTTCAGAAATGTCGAGGGGACATATGGAACATCCCCAATCACAAAAAAAGACTGGAAGAATAGAGGGCTACACGTATAAGATTTTATTGAAATTAAAACAAGTTTATGAAATAACTATGTTTTACTCCCAATAAATTGATATTTTACACATTTAATTGTGACTCTAGTTTCGGGAATTAACTACCCCATCTTCAGACAACTGAGGACTAAACAAGCAAGACAGTGTCATTCATTATTTTTATTGTAAACTAATTTGAACATTTCATTAGATTCTAAATAATCAAGTTTCTTTCTTTCTAATTCTACATGTAAAATGTTAAGATTTTCTTTTGTCAGAAAGGGATGGCAGGTTTTTAAACAATAAGTAACAAAAGTAGAAGTTTATTGATTTTTCATGAAATTTTATGTACGTTGAACTTCATATTGAAGGAACGTCCTGTTTATCCTATTTATTACTGCACGTCGAACAAGATAACTCATAAACTCCCAATTTGTGAATGTTTGGAGTTGGGTCCTTTGCGTTAAATAATACGGATTGGAATTTGTTTTGTGTATCATAAAATAAGGTGGAATAAACGCAAAAATTGGAGTTACGAACAAGGATACCGTTGCAAAAAATGAAAATCTGGTCCTAACAAGATGCAGCAAACATGAAATGAATGCTTTTCCCCTCACACAAAAATGTCTATCCTTATTTCCTCAAAAACGTAGTAAGTATAATAGAACTAAGAAACTTCAGCAAGGATGAAAATAGGTTTATGTTTCCTTGTTATGCTAAAAGCTGAAAAAAGCTTAACCAGTAAATCTTGAAAGGAAAAAAGAAAAATAAATTATGAGATCTAGTTGAAACTGACAAAAATACTGCAAATAAAACCAGATACCTGAAATTAACAGACAAAATACTGAAAAATGAGGAAAGAAATGACTAAATAAATTTAATTCGAATTTGGACAATTTATAAATAAGAAAATATAAAAAATGTCAGATAATAAGATGGAGTAGACACAAATATATATAGTTATAAGCAAGGATATCGTAACAGAAACTGAAGATCTCATTCTTAACAAATGATAGGTAACGATGATATAAGGGTAAAATGCTTTTCCCTCATACAAAAATATCTAATTTTATAATCCTGTATCGGGGAGATCTATGGAAAATTTCCAATTACTTGCTAAGATTCAGATCTATCCTAATATTCTTATGGATGTGGTAATTATGACTAAGAAACTTCAGCAAGGGTGAAAATATCCTGACATTTGTTTTATACGAACATAGGAGAAAATCTAAATAAAGTAGGTTTTTGTGGACATAATTAGGAAAACTTGAAAGGAATCAAGAAAAAGAAATTATTAATATATCCGAAATTGACAGAAAATAGTAAACAAAATTGAGAGTAAAGAGGAAGAATCAAATATTTAAAATTAACAAAATAAATACTAGAACACAATTAATATTAAGCAGACATGACTAAATACTTTTCATCCAAATTTAGAGAATTTTTAAATGAGAAAATATAAAAAGAGATGGAATAAACACCAATAATATGCCCAAACAAAATATAGGAAACCTTGATATAACAATAAATGCCCTCAAATAAAAATAAATAATCCTATAATTCTGTATCCTATGGAATATATTCCCAATGAGTTGCAAATATTGGAAACTATCCTTATATTCTTAAAAATATAGTAATTAGAACTAAGAAAAAATCGGAAAACATCTCAATCAAATAAGTTTTTGTAAAAGTAATTAGTAAAACTTGAAAAAAATCAAGAAAAAGAAATTATGAGGTAAAGTTGATAATGACAAAAAATATTAACAAATAATTAAGAGAACTATGAAAATTTCATTCAAAATTATGAGATGAGTTGCCAAGATTCGAAACTATCCTTATATTCTTAAAAATATAGTAATTAGAACGGAGAAAAAATCGGAAAGCATCTCAATCAAATAATTTTTTGTAAAAGTAATTAGTAAAACTTGAAAAGAGCCAAGAAAAAGAAATTAAGAGCCAAAGTGGATATTGACAAAAAATATTAAAAAATAATTGATAGCAAAGAGAAAGAACTAAACAAATTTCTTTCAAAATTATGTTGCCAAGATTCGAAACTATCCTTATATTCTTACAAATATAGTTTATAGAACTAAGAAAAAATCGGAAAACATCTCAATCAACTAATTTTTTGTAAAAGTAATTAGTAAAACTTGAAAAGAATCAAGAATTATGTATCGGGAAGTCCTAAAAATATCCCCTTCACTTGCCAAGTTTCGAATCTATCCCTACATTCTTAAAAAAGTAGTAATTAGAACTAAAAGAGGTGAAAAAGGGTGAAAAAAGAGGATACATACACCGGACAAAGTCTCAATAAAGTAAGTTTTTGTGTACATAATTAGTAAAATTTGAAAAGTATCAAGAAAGATGAATAATGAGATTTAAGTAAAATTGACAAAAAATACTAATGAATAATTCAGATTAAGGAGAAGGAGCTAGATATATTTCATTCGAAATTATGAAATTTTTTGAAATTAACAGGAATAATACTGAAGTACAATTAAAAGTAAACAGAAGTGACTACATACATTGAATTCGAGTTTGGACAATTTATGAATGAGAAAATAAAAAATACCAGAAAATAAGATGAAATAAACACAAATATAGTTATGAGCAAGGATATCGTTTAAGAAAATGAAGATCTGGTCCTAAACAATATATAAGAAACGATGAAATAAGGATAAATGCTTTTCCCTCACACAAAAATATCTAATCCTATAATCCTAAATCGGGGGTCCTATGGAAAATTCCTAATCACAAAAGAGAAAAAATCCAAAACACGTATACTGCAGCGCAAAACACCCATAAGCTTCTCCGAGGACGTCCTTACTCCTCGGCCACGCGAACAGCTCTGCGTACGTCCTAAACGAACAAAACGAAAACCTGCGACGTTTCCGACCGGCTCCACAACACCAAGATAAAAAAGAAATTTCTCGGAATGAATATAGTAATTTCAGTAAGAATGAAACTGGTGGGGGCGCAGGATATGCGTGGTGGGGCCCAGAGCGCCGGAGCTGAGCCCTTAGCAGAGTTGCGCACAATTAAAACGGACTAGTAGAGGGGACCTCTCAGGATAATTCAGTTAAAAATCTAAATGTGTATGATCAATGAATTTCCAGCATCAACTGGATGAGCAACTACACACACCATTCTTCGCAACGCAACGATAACAAACCCACCGTACCCGACTGTGATGACTCAACATTAACTAGTGATTAGTGTTTGTGATAACCTGTTGAAATTTCGACTAATTTTGGCCGGAACTTTATGGCAGGAATTATGGACCTTGTCTGTTGCGAGATCGTTGAGAATAATGAAAACAGAGCTTACGACGACCCCGCTTTGCTCGAAGACAGGGTACTCTTCAACCTCCTCAGAACTGAGGACAGATATGCACTGGTCTGCACCGCTACTTTCATAACTATCCAATCTGAGGTCACCCAGCAGATGAGGAAAGTTGTCTCAGAGTGGATGATGGAGGTAAGAAATAGCTTATCTTAGTCCACCCTCCCGTCAGCAACAGCTGATCTTATGTAACGTCAGCTGATCGCCGCACGGAACACTCTGTATGACCATCCCTGTAAGTACCAGTGTTGTAGTGACCAAAAAATCCGACCAGGATCAAATTCCCGAATTGAACGTCACGTAGATAATTCTTCAACAATTTTTATCGTCCTATTTTTCGTCCACTCTCTAATCAGCTGTTTTCTGTCATGTTAACCGGTTAAAAATAACATAACTCGATAAGGCGATCTCACTAATTTCCACTGATAATTTTGATCTCCCATCTCTTCAATTCGATCTGTCAGTTGATTCTCGATATTTCGATCAGCTGTTCCTGCCCGGAAACAAACGTCTGCATGAAGCGATAAAATAACAGAAACATAGTTTTAGTATTTGAGGCAAATCCTAACAAACCAATGACCCCAACGTGTTGATGGGAAACTTTCGAAAGCCATTATTCTTTGTAAAAATAGCCCAGTGACTAAGTTTCTATTAGCAGGTACTTTTGCCAGATATTCTGAGAACCGATTTCGACTTTTTACATCTTATCCCTGTCTAACACGACAAAAAGACCTCGTGGTGTTGGGTGTGGTCAGAGACTAGCTCGAAAGTCACAAGAAACGTGATAGACGAGACTCTATTCCCGTATCCAATCCGTATCGTAATTTCAACTAGTAAAAAACGGTAGATAAAGAGCAATTCCGTCACGCTTCCCGACCACGGTTTTTAAAGAGCTTTAAAATTTAAAATCCCGTTTCGCACCGGTTATCGCATAAAAATATCTAATACCTACGTATCACCAACTAAAACAAACTGACAGAGTGAAGGGTCTCCTGTAATTCAATATTTGTTTTACAATTCAATTGATAAAAGTCTTCCCAGATTAAGCACGGACAACGTCAAGGTTTCAGAACGTCAAATGGATCCCACGTTCGGAAACTTCACATAAGAGAAAGCTTAAAGCATAATATCTGGTACACATTTTTAAAATTCAAATTACGAAAACTTCGTTAAAATTCGTTTAAAAAACACGATTTACACATATTAAGCAAATCGTAAGGATTGGATAGAACAATAGAGCGGCCCTTTAAACGTTTAAAAGTCTGGGTCAAACACCTCGGCCAAACAGCTGACTATTATATTCGACTGGCTACGTGTGTAAGCTGGTATATTTTTGGTCGATGTAATGAGTTCAGTGATGATGCTCTATTATGAAACGTTGCTGGCTGTATGTGGTCGTAGAGTAGAATAACAACACAGGAAACTGGAGGTTTTTGAGGATATACACGGACAGAATGGATTCTGATGTGATTAAGGTCGATGTGGATAATCTGTTGATCGTAGATATGACAAATAGAGGTCATTTCCCATACATTTTTCGAATAATGAAGCTTATTATGCGCGTTATTTAATTTCCAGATTGTTAGAATGATGATGTGGAATGGATAAGTGCTAGAAAAGGTTTTCATCTAGTAAAACTGACTCTACACCATTCTTTATTATGATTTCATGAGATACATTGTCTTTAATGAAATAAATAACATTAGCCATTCGTTTCCATTAGATTGTTATTTAAATGTTAAGATTCCTATTTCGATTTCATCAAAATTCCCAATCGCCAAATATATAACCAATTAATTTAGCTATATACTTCATTTACATATATTCTAGACAAAATGAAATATTTTCACTATTCTTCCATTCACTTCAAAGACCAACTCATTACTTGGTATCGAAGATTCATTTACTGATCTTTCTTTCCAAAAATGAGGAAGCATTTTGACTTTTCAATTCTAGTTTATTCTTATAAATTCTTTTTACAGTTATTATTCCTGAGCCAGAAATATAAATTACAACAAAATATTCATGAACCTTTTTTAATAAATTCACAAATTCTTCTATCGGAAACCAACTAACTTGAAATAAAGGAACTGAAAATTTAATTGTGAAATGAGAATTTTAATTATTCATGCAGGATAACTTTTCAATTACTGTTGAACTGTTTCAATGTTAAATCACAAACATCGATGCAAAGTAAAGTTGAACTTTTGTGTATAATAATGAATCCAAAACCTGAAATACGTAAAACATACAGGGTGTCCCGGGAGAAATGCGACAAACGGATACCATAATCCGAGGCAGCAAAGTCCTAGAGCAAGCTTATATCGAAATATTTCAACCGACTGAAAGCAATATACAGAGTGATTTCTTTGAGTGAAACTTCAAAGTTCAATAAGCTTTGAACCAATCAACTGATAATTTCAAAATTTTCAGTGGTATCACCTTTTCAGACCGCTTTCGTTTACCATTTCAGAAAATAAAAAATTTAGTGCCAGAGCAGGATTTTCGACATCTACTATAAAGTGGTTCTGCATTTTCTTTGTATGATTTAAAAGAGTTTATCTCGAATAGTTTAGAAAAAACATTCATTATTCCATTCTTGATTCTGTGTAATTTTCTATTTACTTATGCAACTCAATTTTCAAGTATTAATTGCCGAAAATCATAAATATTTTTCATGGCACCAATTCTTCGAAATTGGAAATAATAATTTTTGAACTCGTCCAACACTTTATTTCAGTTATGAATAAAAATATAGAAAATATGTGTAACTTTGTTATCGTCACTTTCATTGTCCTATGAAACCATTTTTGTGATTGTCGAAGATTTAAAATGCAGACAAATTAGAGAAGTCAAAAATTGATGAGAAATTTTCAGTTCCAATCGTTTTCTAGCAGTCAGTAAATGTAAAATTACGTTCTTTTTCGTATTTATTGTGACTACCAAGAATATTTTTATTACCATAATTGGTAAATTCCTGAGGCGTACATAGGAATAATAATCTATGAATAGGTTATGATGGAGAATTTATCGTGTATGTATGTATATTATATGTAGAAAACGCCGAGTTTGCATTATCGACATATTATTGTTGAAATAATTGATCTGAATATGCTAGATTTATGAGAAACAATTACATGGGTTATTATATACCACAAGTAAATAATCATAAATATTTTCAATTGCAATTATAACTGCGCTAATTGGAATTTCAAAAATAAATTTGTATGTGAATTCTGTACTTATCAATATGAAAATATGAAAATATTTTTGGTAATTGCACAGTAGGGGCTTATCGAAAACTAATCAGCTGTCAACTATTGAAATCTTCATTTACTTAATTATTGATTAGTTTTCTCAGTTATTCAAACGAGTATATACTTAAAGCATTAATCAACAATACCAATGCAAAACCGTAAAAACGCGTAATATTTTCGACAAAATACCATAAAAAAATTATCTGAAGAAAAGGTTATGGGCTTTAATCCTTTTGCTCCTAATTTTATCTTAGCTACAAGCTAAAGCAAAAAAAGTAAAATTAGAGTATCTCACATTGAATATATTCAATGAAATTCGATTTAAAATGACGGAAAAAAAATTATTTTCGAAATCTTTTCTCTGTTTCTGTTTATTGTCGCTTATCTCCAAAACCACTTGACTGATTTTCATGTGGTTTTCACAGGTGTTTAACAGAAAGCTTTCGACAGCATTTAGTCTTTGTTCTTTCGAAATAGTATGACGGGAAGTAAAGAAACAAAAATCGATTTTTGAAATTTTTGTCTGGTTGGTTGTTACGCCAAATCTCTATAATTTCTTAACAGATTTCCATGTAGTTTTTACATGGAAACTCAGAAATACCAAGCATAGTTGGCGTTTCTGAGTTCAAGAATAATATAAATAAAATTCATTCTTTAATTTCGTATCCCATTCATTCGAAATGATCAAATACCAAAATTGCTCCTGTAATTTATTCATACACACAGATCAGATAACATTTCTTAGCGACACAAAAATTGAAAAAATATATTTTCGGAAAGTTATCAACAAATTAATTTGTTGGTAAGCATTTTTGTTGTTCAAGCTTATTTGAAACACTAAATCATGAATTGAAAGGAATATGATCCATATATTCAAATATAATAAATTTTGGAAATATTCTTTATTATTTTATTCAATTAAAATGACTTTCCATTAAGTAAGAACCGATTCGACTAAATTTTTAAAGAAGCATTCAAAAAAGTATCAAAATGTAGATATAATTCCAAAGATAAAACATCAGTGTATTTTAAATGGAAGATAATATTAAATCACTACTATCTATTACGTCTGTCTGCCAAAAATTGTACCAAACATTGTATCTACGTATGATAGTGTCATAATCATTATAAGAGTAAATTTAAAGACCGAAAGGGAACATCCAGTTCGTAAATGTTCAAAATCAACCACATTGAAAATTCTATTTCTTTTATATCTCAAATAATAATTAGACTGGAATGGAGGAGTTTGATGTAAAATAAAGAATTAAATTATTGTGCAAAATTTCCTGTAGATCACAACATTCAGAATTGTATAAAAAGTTATTTCAATAAAACTTGAATCTCTATAACAATTCACTAGGTTTACCCCAAATTAGTATGCACATATAAGTTGAATAAAATGTGTTATATAAAAAATCAACGACATTGTTTTACCTCAAAAGGAAAAATGATTTGCTGGATACCAGAGGGTTGGATGATTATATGAAATTATTTTGCTGAAATCACCAAAGTTTCCATTAAATGAATGCTGTAAATATTTGAGTGAAATGTCACTAGAAAACTATAAAATTTAAAGCTCCTGAAGTCAAATCAGTGCTTTCATAAATTTGTTTATGGGGTCTTTATAGTTTCGTCATTCCAGACCAAATACACGATGGATACGGTTTGGAATGAAGAGGGTAATTGAAACTCCTTATCTGTCGCGAATTTTTCTCGTTCTTCCAACGTTCAAATACCACCCAACTCCTGCAGTGGCCCCATTACAGAAGAGAAACGAAATATCCAGTCCGGTCACTTTGAAATATTTTCCATGCTCTTGACCCATCCTGCTATCTTCGTCGATTACCGGCATAACGAAAAACTCTCGGTGCATGGCTCATTTTTGAGCATTCCTCCTTCAGACGAGACCTACTCAGCGACAAGAAACAGGTTCTATTGTTCGAAAATTGAGACGTTACGTCTGGTTAATCAGCTGTAGCGTACGTGGCGATCAGTTTCCAATTTCGGGTCTTTGGAATAGCCGACAATAGTAACACTAGACGATGTCAAATCGCCCAGAAAACGAAAACTTGATACCGGCTGCAAAAAAAATCCTACATTATTATTCAAAACGTTTCGTTAGCAGTGTTCCCATCATTTTTCGCAAATCGCCTTGAAATCGATGATGAAAAAAATTCTAACGCTCTCTGAATAACATAGAAGGTATATACGACACCAATTGCTTGAACTTTTGAAGTTCGAAATAATTGTAACATTATTAGTTTTTCTTTGGAAAGTTATCTTATACTTTGGGATTCTATTGTATAATGTATATTTTACCCATCTGAATTGGTTAGAAAGAATTGTTGTAAAACTAAATGAATATTAACGGAATTTCAGTGAATTAGTTAAGGACAAAGACTATCAAACATCTATTTAATATATTTTTTGGGAAAAACTATGAACGCTTGCAAAGTTTTTCTGTACTCCTATCTAATTCTTCATACTCAAACCAATTATCGTAAGACATTACAATGATATAAATTAAGCATTATGGATACAAATTCCTGGTTTCTAGTTCCAGATAAATGCTTTTGCTATCCCAATTCAAGAATTATTTGTTTTACTGTCAAATTTCATGATATAAGATTTTCATGGAAGATTTGAGAATTGAAACTCCATTTTATCGGTTTTACTCCAATCTTTTTATAACCATGCAATTCAGTTACAAATTACTGAGAACGGGCAGCCATCAGAACTTTGCGACTTAACACCGTGCGACTTCCTCTTACGGAGTTATCTAAACGTCAAGGTCTACGCCTACTTGGAAGTTATCGACCTCGAGAGTGAATTTTCATATCGCCGAATTTGCGAATTCGAAACGGGGAAATTTTGCGGAAAATTATTAGTAGTCAGGACTTATATTTTCTAGGAGAGATGGAACGTTCCTTGAAATTGTCGTAAGAAATATTGTACCTACCTCAGTTTTGTCTCAATTTTTCTGATGGCATTTCAATGTAAAACCAATATAATATTTTAGTTGTTTGTGTTAGTTTTGTAATATTTATAAGAAAATTGTTATGAAGATGGAAAGTTTCGGATTTTGAATGAAAAAATTATAAAAGTACCAAGAGCATTTATTGAAAGAATTTTTAAACATAGATTGAAAATTTACTTCGAATGTTTTTTTCCTAATTCCTATAGATAATAGCTGGCTTAATTATCTGAAACTTCTAAAAATTTAATCTAAATATATCTTGAAGAATAGATGGTAGGGGGCTTAGGGTCTAACAGAAACACTAAAAATTTTTTTCTTAGGTTTTGCGGTTTCAAAGTTATGCCTTTTAATATTTGGTACCAAAAATGGTGAATTTTATTAAATCACTTCTTTTTTTTCTTTTTCATCTAATTTAGTTGAGAATACGTAGCTTTTCCTGATTGAAATAAAATTCATACATTTGTATCACCAATATTAGAAACCTTATTGGAATTTGAAAACCATTTACATTTCGTTCAAAATATAAAATGGTATCTCGATATCGAGAGACGGACTCCATTTTTATAACCACTGAATTCAATTGTTCCCGTATTTTTAAGAAAGTATGATACAATCTTTCCAATACAGACTTGAATTTCCTTTTTCCACGCTATAGAGACTGAAAGAAAGCTTCATATCCTACACAAAGGTGTGAAATTTCGAAAGCAATTAGCCTCTGGTTTAAAACGTCGATTTGAATATTCATTTCGGTACCCGTGGAATCTTCAGGAAACGGGGAATAATAATGAATAGGACATGTTCGACCTCGAAAAGTTCATAACTCCATGACCACAAACATCCTTGAAATGAATTATTTGGCAATTACTCGAGTACCTACTGAGGCTCCACTAGGTGTTACCACCTAGAGCTTTAAATGGACAGCCGATTCTTTTTAAAAATTAAATACCCGAGCTGTTGCACCGTGCCAAATAAAGATATCGCCATTTTTACGCCTTCGCGTCTGCATGAATGGAAATGTTCGACGGTTCGATGCAAATGGCGACCGTTTTCCGGTAGTGCCGTCATTTTTCTTGGGTTGGTATTTAAAAATTCAAGGCTAAGAGAGGACGTTGTACTAATAATGGTACAATGTTGGCAGCACTTCGTAGTTACAAGTTCGAGCGATCTAGTCGGCGGTTCAAGTTCAATATCGTACATTCTTGCCATTCTAATTCCTCTCATTAGCGAAACGAGGAGTTTTCGCGTGAACCAAAAACAAGAATATCCAGACCTGGTTTAAATTGTTACGTAACTTGAAAATTGATCAATCTTCTTTTTGGTCTTCAGGAACACTTCCACATACGGCGTCAATATTCTCTTCACTTCTTGAATTTCTTTGTCTCACTGGCACTGTAACATCATGAAGTGTAAAATTTGTTTCAAACTTTTTCACTAAACGTTCAACTGTTCTTTTATCTGGACGATTAGAACGACCAGAAACTAGAGTTAAAGCACGTAAAGTTAAAGTAACAGATCGCCATTTTTCATAATAAATTTGTATTATTTGTAAACGTTGTTGGAGTGTGTACCTTTCCATAATTAAATGGTAGACATTGAAAAAATACTACTATCGATGTCATAAATAAACAATGGCTGCCATGCGTGAATAATGTCAATTTAAAAATGGGGCGTTCCCATTGAAAACTTTACTTGCCTGTACCTTATACACGGATTAAAGTATATTCATTAATTTTTCTCAAAATTCATCCTCTTAATCGAAGAAGTGAACTATTTGCTTATCTCAATGAAATTATGAAATAATATTGAAATGTCGATATCTGCTGTTCACTGTTACTCTTCTGCGTGTTAAATTTTATCTTTTTCTGAAATTAGAAATTACATAGATGTTCCATTCCGATGTCCGTATCAGTTTCTGGTGTTTTTAATTAGAAAAATTGCAGTTTTCGTTCAAAAAAGCCGTAATCTCAAACTGCTATCATCATTAACACTCGGATTTCCAAAACCAAATCAAAATACGTGGTTATAGGTTATATAAATCGAAGTGATCCGTGATTATCCCTTTATCTTAATTTTTTTGTTTGTTTCGATACATTTTAATCGTTGTGTGATTGTATTTTTTGTTTGTTTCAGGTGTGTGAGGAACAAAAGTGTCAAGAGGAAGTTTACTTGTTAGCTATAAACTATATGAACAGATTTTTACATTTATGTAATATAAGGAAGAGTCAGTTACAGTTGTTAGGCACTACGTGTATGATGTTGGCGTCAAAATTACGCGAAACTACGCCCATTGCAGCAGAGACATTAGTGTTTTATACGGATAACAGTATCACAAAAAATGACCTTATGGTAAGTTGAAAAATATTTGTGCAAATTATACATTTATTGTTTCAATTGAGAACAAACATCTCTTTCACATAACTTAGACACTATATCTAACTGTGAACTTTCTATCTAATAAAAAAAGGAAAATTCGAAGGGAGTCAAATCTCATAATCAAGATGGCCAGTTCTGGTCAGTAAATCAGAGAACTAAACATTTGCTATCAGAGTAACGTCATTTAAAATAATTTGTCATCATTTTGTCAGTTCTTACTGCCGAAGTATAACCACTCCATATTCCATATTTTTGACCGAATATGCAGATTATTAATCTACTTACAAACTTTTTTAATGTATTTTCCATCTAATACAATTCTGTAAGACCATATTCTCTTCGGAAAAAGACAAATGCAGACAATATGACGAAAGGATGAACGCTCTGAAACCAACAAAGTTACATGAACATTATTGGATGAACAAACGAACTGTACGTCTCGAAACCATTGAAAAATTTCCGCTACTGACTACGTTTATTTTCCAACAAGCGACTAGAACGTTTCTTTATTTCTTATTCAAACGTGAGCGAAAAAGTAAATTCGACAAGTTTCGTACGTCCGTATGTCGACAGAATACCAAAACGGTACCACTTGAAACCTCTCGATTCCCTTGCCCGAGGTTAAATCTGCCAGTGGACGGTTGCTCTTCGACAAATTTATGGATTACATACATATCGTTGTATATACATATTTGAATAGCAAATCCATCGATTTTGTCATCGGAGAAAATAGAATTCATTCATACGTATTTGTTGTACCACCTCAATCATGCTAGGAATTTCCGTCCTTGGTGCGATATTGAGCAGGAACACATATACGGGGATCGTCCGGAATGTAAATCAACATTGCCTTCAACTGGTTCTTTTCGCGTTTCCGTTACATCTTTTTCGCAACGTACGAACTGCTAATTAGCCATGAAAAGGGTGTTGTTGGTAATTAAAAAATTATTTTTATTACGAGGGTGGATCAAATATAAACCAAACTTGGGTAAAAACGGAATGTAAGATATGGTGACAGACAGTTCTTCGAATCGGGACAGTGCAACATATATATGTATAATAGTTCAAAACTCAAATAAGCCCGAATAGGTTTCATCGATCGCTGGGACATAAGCAGGAGACATGCATGTAGTTTGAAGGTTCCGGTAGTAATGGCGAAATAAAATTCAGTAGATCAGGCGTATCACTTTTTTTACTATCCTTCAAGTCTTGTAGATTAGGTCCAATGGGATATTAGACAATGAGTGTATCGGATTTTCCTTTCTTCATGAAACTATAAGTCACTGAAATCTACTATGTCGTTCAGTGTCTCCTTAGATTTCATTCTTTTGAAATCTCATCCAACGAATTTTGAGCCAATTTACGACTTGTTGTTTGTTTTCTGTTAGTGTTGATCTGCTCCATATTATAAGTGGATACAAATTATCCCGTTTCGTTGACACAGTTTCAAATTTTGGAGCCTTCCGTTTCACAAATTTTTTTATTTTGGCTCATAAATATATAGTGTTTTCATTGCAGCTTTTTCTATTAAAGCGAAGTCAGCATCATTATATAGGAACGAATCACCAGATACCATAAATTTATGGATTGAAATTTTCACCTTCATTTGTGGATCCTTCAAGTCTTAATAAAGGCAATTCCATTTGAACGTTTCTGTTTATTCATGTGCATGCATCAGAATAAAGTACGATGTGGTTGTGGTTTGTAGCATATTTCTTCAAGTAAACGCAACTTGCTACTTTTTGAGATCCTCTGCTTGCTTCAGTCTCATCCCATAAATACATACAAACTTTTTATCATAAGCTATGGATGTTGTCAGCTTGAGGAATGGCAAAGCTTTTTGTAAATCGAATGTAGCCACATATAATTTAGTAGATGCATTTTCATCATCATACGCCATACAATTTATACATTGCTGAGCTCTGGCCAAGTGCAAATTCTTTCTAGCTTAATTGCTGCTTTCTTTGTTTCTTCACTTTCATTTGAGGTCTTCAGCTGTAGTTCATCACACGTTCTACATGTATCGATATAAGGTGGCTTAAAATGTATTTACTCCCGCAATACACTAAGAAACAAAAACAGTAATTATATGTCAGCCCTCCATTTTCTTTTTGATACATACTGTTGGACTTGGTTTATTAGTCCTCCGAAAGATGGCACTAATATGTCACTTGTTCATTATTACACCGAATAACTAACATAATTAACTCTTCTAAAGGAGAAAAACAAGAACTTCAATCCATATTTTGGGAACATAGTTATAAAGTATCTCCTGGTATTTGGGAATTCTAGTTTCTAGGTTTGTCCACAACCAAGTTCTTCGAAAGCCGCTTCGGGAAGAAGATGGTGAAGCTATATTGCCTTGCGCCCAGATTTCATTTATTAATTCAGGATGGTAAAAATGTTCAATCGGATTCGATCTTTGCAATTCTAGCAATATACCATTGAGGAAACCTGACCATGCAGGTTATCTCCAAGAAGTTGAAAATCTGGGTTAACTGACCACTATCACTAGGAAGTAGCATCCGACTTTTGCTCAAACTTCGGCCCAATTAGATATCGGCCCATCAAAATAACCTCAACCGGTGATGTCACGTTCAAACATTAGGTAACGTTAATTTTTTATCGAACATATGGTTGTCAAAGGCAAACAAGCCGTTATCAATCTCTCCTGCCGATAAGAATACTCGACTTCCGTCCAGGGCTTTTAACATTTGGGTCGGATAGAACGGAGGTGTCTATCACGCACTTTTATCGACTCGAAATTAACTCGATTTATTAATTTTATGAATGAAAACCTTATTCGTTGATTAGAAAACCAACGACAGCTGATTGTATGACCCCAAAGTTATCGTTATCGGTCGATTCTATAAACTTCGGTCACTGTTTACGGATCGATCGCTGGAAAAATCGTATTGAAGATCCATCGGTCGAAGGCAGTATCAATAAAAAACAGATACAATGTAGGCCTTTGGTTTAAATTGGTTTACAGGCGCCGTTTATCTTTCCAGATAGGTGTAGATAGGCATCCAGTCTTCCTTGGGACCTGCATTGCTGACTCGTAAGAGATTGGATTTCGATAGATTTCTGGTGAAATGTCGATGGAAAATCATAGAAAATCAAATGCGAAATTATAACGCAGACGATTTGGAGCTTCATCTCAAGATAATACAAAATCTACCTCATACACCAAACATTATATAAACGTTAAAAGGTGATCCGGCTTGTTTATCATTTTAAATGATTGAATAGCTCCGAAATTAAGTAATGAAAAAGTTATTATTTCTACTCAGAGTTTTATCATTACGTCTTAATATTTGCGCTTTCCATGGCGTACAAGGTACAAGTGATGACATAGATATGAAAATTCATGGTCAATTCAACTCATTTTTCTACAAACAAAAACCTGAAATTTTCGTATGGTCCAAAAATTGCATTAACTTGAAAAATAAATAACCATCAGAGTTCAAACGAGAAAATGAACATGAAGATAGCGTCTTGAAAGTTTAAACAATTTTTTATTACAATAGTTTTACTAAAATTACGAAAAACTCATTTTGAATATGTCCAAAATAATTCACTAGATAGAACGTAATCTATTTATAATTATATATTGAGCGTCTATAAAATAAATTAGTTAGGAATCAGCTGTTTGATCACAAAAAAAAAAAATATATATATATATATATATATATATATATATATATATATATATATATATATATACTTTTGACCTCGGATTCTTCATCAATGAGTCCATTTTAGGTCGTTTAATACCATTTTCAGTTAAAAACTCTAAAATAACATACATTTGGGCACCCTGTACTCTAGAACAATCGCGCAATAAGAAGACGAAAAAATTAATTGAGTAATATCAAATATTTCTGTCAATACGCTTCTTAACACATTATTATTTTGAAAATTTCCTTTTCTATATATGAAATTGTTATTATCATTTCAGTTCCTCAAAAACTGAGTGTTCTATGATTATTAAACAAGTATAGGTCGCCATAATTCCAGAGAATTACGCGATACCATCATATTATTTATCTATTTATGAACTTCAACTCCTATTAGAACGCCACAAGATCTCTGATAGTTAAGAACTCACCTATTTCATTATTCAACTTCTATGTCCATATCAAAAATCAGATCAGGACAATACGAAAAAAAAGATCAGCACCTTGTATCTTAATACCGCGAGAATCTTGATCTGATTAACGTTTTTGATCACTGAGTTTGCCGATGTATTTACATTTTCATTCGATATCTTACTATTATTAAGAAACATTATCGAATAAAGGTATCACGAAATGTTAGTATGAGTTGATAAGTGTGGTATTCCGGTTGAAACATTGCTTCAGCCAATCGGATAATTCCTATTGCATTTGCCTAGCATTCTCATCTGAATCGCGGTTAATTTTTTTCAGAATTAAGACTGTTTCTTGAAACATCCTTCTATAAAGTTCACAATGTTGTATTCTCTTGTAAGGATTACCGTCATTGTGAGAACTCATCTTTAAATACTTCGTCGAGTCAATAGGAATCACTGAATGGTTGCGCTTTGTGTTCGCGTATACTAACTGCCTACTTATCTGCCGCTTAACACTTTTCAATTAGAAGTAATTAGCAGTTCCCCATGAAACTCCTGTAATGTTTTATTCCAGTAATTACCGTGCAAGCCATCGAACTGTGAATTTTATCGCACAAGTAACCCTTTGGTATTCCTAATGGCACATCCCGTTATTTGGTTCCCCAGAAAAGTCGAGGTCTACCACCCCCAGCCAAACAATGGCCCGAGCTAAGTCCGTCGTCTTTCTTCGCACCTCTGTACCTTCTGCCGGAATAGTACCTGTTAGGTTGAAATTCCTGAACAAGTTAACAGGTAACAAGTCCCTACGGTCAGTTCCTTTCTTTATGTAACATCCTTCTTGGAAACGCTAAATGGGCACCTTTGACTTTTACCGCAACATTTCTCATCCTATGACATTTAGTTAATGTAACAATGGACCGTATGAGGATGTACAATGAGGCAGGCGAAGAAATAGAATGACCTCTGTATATCGGTGGCGCCTAACTTATGATGGGTGCATTTTCACACTTCGCTTCACACCGTATATCTGTTTGTGTTATTTGGGCCGAATCGTTTATGATGATTCTTGAACTGCCTGTTTGACAACACGAACTTTCTCTAAGATACACGCCTGTTGAAGATACGAACTTGTACGACTTACTTCAGTTAAGAAACTACCGGTAATTGAAATGAAATGAGAAATTACTTTGTTTTCTATCACTTTTATTT
Organism: Megalocaria dilatata; assembly: GCA_034642435.1. NCBI lineage: Eukaryota > Metazoa > Arthropoda > Insecta > Coleoptera > Coccinellidae > Megalocaria > Megalocaria dilatata. The sequence continues at coordinate 24,049,989 of CM067858.1, read as the reverse complement.
ACTGAATATACAGTGACTCGAGTTTCGTAGTGTTCAAACTGAATAAACAAATTTTATATATTTGTTGATGGCTTCGGCAAAACTTCGAAAAGTGGTGTTTGCCACAGGTCCGTCTGCTCATTTAATAGTTTTATTATCGGTACGTGCTTTTTGTATTTATGAATTTCTATGGATTCCAGGATGTCTACTTTTTTCTCTTGGCTTCCACTTGCAATATTTCAAGATAGTCCAATTCTGCATTGTTGACAACTTAATTTATAAACTCCAGAATTATTCAGCCGGTTGTTTTTGTCTTTCGCATTGAAAAAGAGGTTGGAAATTTCATATGAGGATTTTAAAGCTGTTATTATGTTAGTTTTGACAAAATTTACGCTATTTTTTTAAACTGGTCCAAAATATGTTAGTTTTATAAATTTTTTATCAATATCATCTGATATGTAAGTGAGGTATATTTGCTTACGAATTAATTATTTTGGTTTTTTATTTATGAGAGACTTTATGATTTTTGTTTCGGAATGATTGTGACTATTTGGTTGATTGTATTCAGTTCTCTTTGCATGGCAAGTCCATCTTTCTGTTTGTAAAATTAACTATTGTATTGAAAGTAATTTTCTTCCACGCAAAGTTCGAAAAGGGTTAAAATTTCATTTTTTATATTGTTATGATGTTATTTTTGGTTAGGATATTTTCCATTATATTCATACATTCGTTCGGCATTTGGTATATTCGATACATCTAACGATACTAGAATACTGTTAAGTGGAGGGGTAACATTACTTTATTTTAAATATCATACAGATTTATTCTGCTAACCTCATTACAAATTTTAATTTGATTCAATTTTTTTCTCAAAAACTTTAAAACTAAATTAAATAAATGTCTCAGAAAACACAGTTTCAATTAAGTAGACATATAGAATTAACACTCATTACACAACACCAAAAGGAATAAAAAATGCAGAGCAAATATAAATTATTAATTAAAAATATTGAATAAATACTCGAAGGATACAGAATTTTGTTTTGTATCAATGTATTACAAAAACGAAATTCCTTTCCAAAAATGCACGACATATCCTCAGAAATAGAAATCCCTACTAATCCCTACTATAATATTATAAATGCGAATGTAAGTTTGTTTGTTACGCTTTCACGCAAAAACTACTGAACCGATCATCATGAAACTTTGTACATATACTCTTGAAGGTATTAGAAGTAACATAGGGTACTTTATATTTAAAAAAAAAAATTTTTTTACGAAAGATAAAACAATTGTTTGTCAAAAAATCGTCAAATTTAGCTACTTCAGTAATGAAGTTTTACTATTATTATACCCTTACCCTTTATCTTTCATACTTATTTAATGACTCCACTGCGGGCGAAGCCGCGGGTAAAAAGCTAGTCCCTACTATAATCCCTATCCCTACTTAATATTATAAATGCGAATGTAAGTTTGTTTGTTACGCTTTCACGCAAAAACTACTGAACCGATCATCATGAAACTTTGTACATATACTCTTGAAGGTATTAGAAGTAACATAGGGTACTTTATATTTAAAAAAAAAAATTTTTTTTACGAAAGATAAAACAATTGTTTGTCAAAAAATCGTCAAATTTAGCTACTTCAGTAATGAAGTTTTACTATTATTATACCCTTACCCTTTATCTTTCATACTTATTTAATGACTCCACTGCGGGCGAAGCCGCGGGTAAAAAGCTAGTATTATATAATTTATTTAAGGTATTCTCAAGGACTGGCAATACTTCTGTCATTCGTGTTTTGACAGAATGTCAGCTTAATATTTGACATTAATGAAGTGGGTCGATATACGCTTGAACAAAACTGGTAATATTAGAAGCTCATTTCCAAAATTGTGAATCTTCTATCCAAACTGTTAGAAATTTACGTGGAAAATCCAATAAAAATAAAATGCCCTCACGGCAATTTGTGGATGAATTTGTACGGCCAGTTCGCAAAACTGGATCGTTATTTAATAAAAGAACCCGTTCACGTTCTCGTCCAGTGAGTTCATGCTAAAACATTGCTGCTGTAGCCCAGAATGTGGCTGAACATCCATCAACACCAACTCATCATCGTGCTGAAGAACTGAACTTTTCTCTCACTTCTCTGAAGGAAATTTTGCATAAAAACTTCGGTATGAAGGCTTACAAAGTTCAACTACTGCAAGAAGCGAAGCCTCCGATGAGTTTCCGTTCCAATTCACTCAATGGGCTAATTATGGCATAGCCGAAGTTGAAAATTTTCCCAGAAATATCATCTTTAGCGATTAAGTTGATTTTCACTTCGGGGGACTATTTCATTTGGGGATCCGTTAAGGATAAGTGTCACGCTAACCATCCAGAAAAGGTTGATGTCTTGAAACACGAAATCGAAGTTGTCATTCATGAGATTGGGCCCCAAACGATCGAAAATGTACTCAAAAGTAGGTTGATCGAATGTACTGTAGCCAGTCGTGGAGGTCATTGAAATATTATTTTTCATTCGTAAATTTAAAGATTCTACTTTTCTAATAAACTCCTAACTTTGAAAAAAATACTCCCTACCTTTTCATTTATAACCGATCAAAAATGTAAATTTTAAATGGCCCACCCCTTAATACAACCTTGCTAAAAACCACACCAAAGAGTATTTTTTTGTGGATGTGAAAGATTCTCATGGATCTTGCAGATCTTATGAAGGTCAAGTGGCTACACTTTTGAATCAACACAATCTTATACTTACGAATATAACCACAAATCTTTCTTCAAAACACGTTTTAATTCTTGAAAGGTCTAGTACTTGAGGACAATGATTGATCAATCGATTTGCATCTTGACAATGCGACTAGCGTCAATATATTCTTAGTATTTTGTGTTTGTTGTCTTAAGCTTCACGAAGATCACGTTGAGCTTGAATGGGAAAACTATTATTTTTATGGGATTTTTGGATGATAGCCAAACGTTGTTTCAGTGTCTACCTTCTCATGGTGAATTGTTAAACTACAACTAACACAAATGACAGATAATGACATTTCTACAACTTTAAACATGGATACCTCGACGTTTTTAAAATATATCGTTCCAATTGGAAACCCCATTTCGATTTAAATCGACTTAACTCATTTCTTCGAGAACCGAATGGAATAATTCGTGTTTTCTGCCTCTATTACATCCGCCATCACCAATTTATGGCTCACAACAAAAGTTTTTCAGATGATTAATAAAACAATTGCTATCAAGAAAAAGTAGCGGAAATAAAAGCCGATTCACTTCCTATTATAGAACACCGATATTCAGAAATCTGATTCTTTTAGCCCTGTCCAATGTCTCACCTTCAGCAGGAAATCGCTGCAGGAATTTTTCCGTGAGCTGCAACGACCAGCTGGTAGAATGATAAGCGCACCGCGCGAAGAGGCATTATGCCATTTCATTTCGCTAATTTGATTTGTTCAAACTGTCTGGTTAATGAATCCTCCGAACAGGCCCGACAGGTCTCAAGCTCGGACTAATGGACATTCCATAGGCATGGCTATGACCTTCATCCCCCTGCTTACCTGGCCTTCTCACACTGCTCGCTCGGTGCGGACAAAAAGTAGAATTCCTGCGCTGCTCTCTGTCGGACGCCGATCTCGGAGAGAGGAGGATGCTGGTGGCCAAAACCGGCTAGTGGAGGAATATTTTAATTTCGCTGTAATCTTCATGTAATCCGTGTACGGTTCTCGGGCCATATCTGGTGGGTGGTTGGAGATGTCTCCATCCTTGGGGGACAGGAAGTCGCGCAAACTGTCACGAAATCGTTGGGGTACTATTTGGATGGTGCAAGATTCTTTTGGGATTCATGTCCCAGATCAAGGCCTCGCGAAATACGCTGCGCAACATTTGCATAATGATTTCTGATCCTTTTTTATCCTTTCTTATGACCTGAAATAGCTAGAGATTTAACTTTTTCCAAAAAGATTGAACATACCGAAAGGAGAGAATTCAGAAGGCACTGGAAATCGCTCAGTGAAAAAATATAGTATATATTATTTATGCCGATTTATTTGTAGCACTTTTTTGAGGATAAATTTTCATAAAGGCCTAGGTATGAAGGCTTACAAACTTCAGCTAGTGCAAGAAGTGAAGCCTCCACGACCATCTGATGCGTTTCCACTTCATTTTAGTGTCTCCATCCTTTGTTAATGCCAATGATAAAATGTTTACAGTATTATTATCCTTAAGAATAAACTTCCCACAATTTCCTTCAAAACCGTGTGTTCCCGATTTCACTTATTTTGGGTCTTTATACATTCTCATATGGCCGTAACGTAATTCTTCGAACTTTTTGACAAGTTGAACAACCTGCATTGTTCATTAAATTAAGAAAAGAACAAATAAAAAATCGCGGACAATTACAGAAACATAGAGAAAAACTAAGTATAAATGGACGGAATGGTTGAACTGTCATATCAGGAATGAAAATTAATTAAAGTTAATGGCGAATTTGTTTGGATCTATCCTGCTTTTCTAGCGAATATTCAAGGGGCCAATTTATGTTGAAAAAGATAAATACCAAATATTATAGCAGTTTTATCGTGGGAATTCGATGCTCCAAAATGATGGACCCAATATCATTCAAATTCATAGGAAAATATGCAGAATGCAATCATCTTATACAAATTAAACGAATACTCCAGAAATATTGCTTCGAGTTGACATGTCTTAGCTTGATGGTCATATTTCTCAACACCTAGAATAATTTTGTACTACAAACAGAATTAACCACAAGACGCATACAAACAACTCTGTTCTCTGTGGCATTCCTTAGTCGACAAAATAACCAAATCTCATCCCTATGGATATTTTCCATGGAATTGTCTTAAAATTACGGTAAATAAGCAACCTTGCCAATATCTCTGAACTGAAATTGGATAATAATCCAATTAAAAATATTATTTCAACTGCCCAAGTACTTTGAGACTTTATTGTCTTGAATACTCACTGTAAAACTGAATCAAAAAAGATAACATCCTTTTACTTCATCATAACAAGAGATTTTGGGGCGAAAATCTTAGTCTTAGAAAGTCTTAGATAACTAGGCTGGACTCACTGATGAAGAATCTGACGTGAAAAGTAATTATGTTCGGTTACCCCTAAAAAAGGCTAACTTTCGAGCGGAAAGAACTAGAGCTTTCAAACTTTTCAGGGGACGTTTCGGAAAATTTAAAACAGAAACAAAAATTTTGTTAAAACAGCAGCGTTGAGCGCTAAATAAAGCATAGCAACCAGTCCCACGAAAGAGTCAGAATTTACATATGTAGCTTCTTCGAGAAGCTATTCAGAGATTTGAAATTTTCAGGGGTAATGGACTATTCAGCAAGCTCGTAAAAGACTTCACGCTAATGCTTTTCTAGTTTTTTTTATGAACATATATAATACTTTTAGTGTTCAATTCCTCAGGCACCTATCATTTTTTCATAGCAAATCATCAACAGGTTGTAAATATGAAAGAATATCAAATGTACAAACTATATACATTTCGATATGACTAATCACACCAAGAAAAACCATAGAAAGAACAAATTGAACATGTCAAACCATAAATCGACTGATATTTTCCAAGACAATCATCTACAGAAAAGAAACATAAGTTCTAATGACATTGACAGATTCTAACGTCATAAAAGTTCCAAACAAAATCGAATTAGCGAATTTTTTGGCGTCATACTCAGGGGCTGTTATTATTCGTTGTTATCGATGACATTTTCCCTCTGAAAGTTAAACAATTGGGCTCAGGTTTACAATTATAGCCATTCGCGTTTCTTTGATTGGTGTCTTTTTCAATACACGTTAATTTGAAGTATCAAATGCATATAATCGAACAGTTAGCTAGTAAGTTGATATCATCAAGGAACCACGTCTCAATTCGTTTGTCGATAAGTCAAAACCGCATACCGCATAGGTGATTTCGAATCAATTCATTCATAATTAGAGTAAGGCGACGATAATGAAAGCTCAGAAACCTGTAATTTCTATGCGGGGCGTGGCCGCAATATAAATGAACCCAATTATCCTCATGATTTTCATTCATGCCTGTTTTTAATGCCTGTCGACAGGTCCAGTCTGAATAGAGGCGCAACGGTCATTAAGGCGCAAAATATGCTAGATTTCTGTTGGGTTTTTTCTCGCATTAGAGCGGCAATCTCTTGGACAAGATACCTTTGAAATAACGGTCATTCGCAGGTGGGTTTGCGCGCGCGCTGAGATTGCAACGTTCGAAGCACGTGCCTTCTAAACTAGGAGTATTTCCTTTGGCGAAAACTTCGAGATATCAGTGGTTTCCCAACAAGGACGAAACGTTTTTGAAATTAAATACTTGCAATAAAAGTAAACGTTTTTTCGACTTAAAGGAACAGCTCATGTCAATCATGTTTTGAATAACACAATTGAAATATGCTCACAAAAGAAATCTAGAATCTTCTTGGATGCCAATTACCAGTTCAATTTATAAAGATTAAAGATTCACCAAACTGTTCTTCCAGTAACTCCAAGGTAACATGTGACGTTGCGCCATCTTTTTGAAGAAACATCTGCAATTGATTTTACACAAGTTTGATTATAACATTGATCCATAACGCTCACAATTCAATGTTAACTTAATTTCTCTTTATACTTTCACAGATATAAGGTTCTATGATGACACCAAGCCTTAAGATTAAACAATCAATAATTTTTCTGGCTGCAAAGGCATCTCCTGAATCTTTTATGGATTTTTTCCCTACTAAAAATAATTATTTTCCTTTAAAAAAAAAATGTTCACCGCAAACGAGGTTTACTGTATCAGTTTCAAGTTGTTATAGAGCTCAATCAACTGACACAGATCGTATATGATGGTTAAGTAGTTCCTGTTCTTGAGTCAATACAATTTTGTACGAATTGAAACCCAAGTTTTATCTGAATGTACTTAAGGTTGTCGCACTTGAAAAATCTATTTCATGAAACTTCCATCAATCAACTTATTTGCAATATTAATGAATCTTAACAAATATTCACATAAAATTATTGGATGAAATATAGAAATGTTGTGCAAGCGCGTATTTTTCCATGATGAATTGCTGAACACAGCTAAACAGGTGACATTTGAAGCATTTTGAATATGACTTGATTCATCTCACTCCTGGATAATTTGTAAATAAAAAGTGGGTGTAAAATAAAAGAGAGGCACATTTTGAACTATATTTGAATATAGTTTTCAGTAAAAATAATACATTTCTACTTATTGGGATACTTGAAAATATGCCTTTGAACTTATTACTTAAAAATGATGGAATTTATGACTTCTCAGATTCATCTGTTGAGTTTTTGAGATGGTCCAATGATAAAACAGCATTTAGTCGTCGTTACAGTTATAGTCGAATTGCAGTCTGGGTATGCTTATCGCCAAGGCTTTTTCGAATTTATCGATGTATCTAGAGTGCATAGGGGCAAGAAGGCCGAAGATACATAGCGAGGTGCTCTGGATGTCCCAGAGAAATCATACAGCTCCAAGATCGCCGGCTTTTAAACACAGATTTAGCAGCACCTAGGCAAAACAATGGTTTGAGGAGCCCAATGAGATGGTTAGTTTGCGAGCAGTATTTTTTGTCGTCTACACTGGGTTCTACATCGATATAACTGTGATCATAAATCAATGAATGCGGGAATGAAGCAAAGTAATCTTCACTGACGGGTGTGGGCATGGATGGCTAGATGAGAAGCTATGATATGAGGTTTTATTGCATATGGTGGCAGATCATCACTGAAGCAACATGACATCCCGGTGCTACATTCAGAAATTTATCGAATTTCATGAGATTCCTTACTTTCACACTCCATAACACTACGTTTCCACAAGATATTGCTAGATCGCAAATTGTCAGAAAAACGATATTCTTCATTGATACGTCGTTTACGTTGGCTTCCAAAATCAGTTAATATGGCTCCGATTGAACATTTGTTGGACACGATTAGTCGCAGGTTGTTAATTTTGCAGCACTCTCAAAGAATTATCAGCTTTTTCTCATGAAATAAGGGTAGCCTGCAATGAGACATTCCAAGCAGATACTCCATCTCCACTTCATTGGAAACAATGTCTAGGAGTATCAATGACAAATCGCGCGTGGTCAACATACCATTGAACCAGTTTTTCCAGTAACATGTCTAATGAGCATTTGCAGAGAAATCATCAGAATCTGATAAGCATATAAGGTTTTAAATTTTTTTGTCAGTGTGTATAAAGTAAGAATTGTGTTTTTTATTATTAATCCAGAAGAGGTATATCCTTCAGAGTCATCAACCATTACGTCTCAGGGCTACTTTGGAAAACAAGCCTTCATACTCAATTAAATGTTACTATGAGAGAAAAGGAAAATATCAACGGGGATGCAGTTACGCCAAGGGGCTTATTACGGCGATTTCTTCTTGATACACATTACAATACATCTATCATACCATGGATGGTCTAGGGCAGGAAAAAAATTCTTAGACTGATACACAAAGAAATGTTAAATGCCACTAGATTAAAACCCAAATACTTTTATGTAGGCATAGCTTTCTGCATAAATTTCCATATTCCTTAGGGAGAGAAGGAAACTTATATTGTTTTGTTATAATCAATTGATTAAGCCTGGTCAATAAGACCTCCGATCTGTGGCGTAAATTTTTGGTTTTTAAAGGCGAACAAGTGTTGTTCTCAGACTAATCCATAACGGATGTATTTGCAATCAGAGGCCGTTACACTTTCATCCAGCAATCGTTTCGGGAATCTTTCTTTTCGAGACCGGCAACCGGCTTTCGAAAATTCGAATTCTGCCGTTCGCGAAGTAAACGAGCTGCCCCGTTTTTCTCTGCAGCTCGAGAAAAACGTGTGACTCCTCTCCTCGCCAGTTCGATCTGAAGCCGCCGTGCTTACTATAATTGAATTTAACGGGGCTCATTATTCCGGGTCACAATTAACGAATCGGATTCCGTCACATGTCCGCCATCAGCGGGCGGTTCGGCGAGGGCAATTTCTTCATTTTGCCTCGGCCGGCCTGGCGTAAACAAAAACCAGATTGAGTTATGTGGCCGAGAACTGTCCCGGCAATTATTATTACCTCAACCTTCTCGTCGGGAGGAATTCGCGAAGGAGAGAAACGTGTTTGGCGAAGGAGCTGGACGGCGTTACCGCGGTCGGTGGACTTCCTTGGGCTTTGGATAGACCGCGGGACGAGTCTGTGGCGCGGACCTCCCTGGAGAGGCCGTGTAGGGACGAGGCTGCCTTTCCCGCTCTCCTGAACCGGAAACGCACCAATGTTGTGCTGCAGAAGTTTTCTTAACAGGCGACAACCTTAAATTGAAATAAAACATAGTAACATTTTTTAATATCCAAATATTTAATCGGTACCGTCCTCACTTGATGGAAAAGTCATTTTCAATTAATAAAACAATGAAAAATAATTTTCTGTTAAAATCTAATTAAAGGGATTTGTCCTATTAATTTCGAACGATTCAACAGTGTTACTTTTCCTTTCATTGTTGTTGATCAAATTATTTAAAATGATCAGCGTTTGTCGAGTGTGAAGTATCTGACATATCACTTATCTGCTGTTAATGTCTTCTTTTCTTGAAAGAGCCTTCCAGTATGCCCAATATATATCATAGAGCAGTCACTAAAAGTCAACTTATGAACTCCAGATTTACTATCTTTATTTGTTTTATCTTTGTTGTTTATTATGAGAGTTCCAGAATTAATCATTCTTACAGTTATTTATGTTAACATTTTTCTTTAAAATATTCAGCAATGTTATCCGATATTCACGTACGGAATAGAGATGTATCTTTCAGTTGAACGGTTTTGGATTGTTTTTTCGTTAATTCAATCACTCTTCAGTGTATGAATCCATTTTATTTTACTGTCTATTATCTTTTATTTGTAGTTTTCGTGGGAATGTAGGAATATTGGTAATCTTTCTGTTGAGTTAATAAAGATATATTACAAAATTTGAATATCAAAACAGATTTAAATCAGTCAGTCTTCTACAATGTTAATTTCAAAAATTTTTTATTCAAAAAACTTTTAGAATTAAATTAATGTCCAAATAAGCACCGCTCATATTTAATAGACGTATATAATCAAAACTCAATATACAATGTCAAATGGAATAAATAAACCAACGAATATAAAAAAAGTCATTTAAAATCAATAAATAAATATTTGAAGGAGACAAAATTTTGTTCCTGATCTTATCATTATGAACACCAATTCTTTTTCAAAATCATAAAGTACAACTTAAGGACTTCTCAAAAATATAATTTATTAATTAATATTTAATATATTTAAAAATTCAAATAAATTAATTCAAAAATCTCTCAAAACATCCACTATATCTTCAAAAAACAATTAGAATCCCGATAATCTCTTCATCGGCCCTAGATAATATTTAAAATATCAAAATAAACTAACAATCAGTATATATTACCTTAAAGTGTAACCGGAACTTGCTTTAACAGACTAACTTTAAAAATCCAGATAGTCTATGTTCGTCACAAAATCACAGAAAACTGTAAGGTATTATAAGGTTTTCTTTAAACCATTGACATTCCATAATGAGATTTATTCAAGCCTAAATAATATATATTATCTATAAAATTAAATAGGAAAAGGCTTTTTACTTGATATAAGAAATATAACAAAATTTGAATATCAAAACAGATTTAATCAGTCAGTCTTCTACAATTTTAATTTCAAAAATTTTTTATTCAAAAAACTTTTAGAATTAAATTAATGTCTAAATAAGCACCCCTCATATTTAATAAACGTATATAATCAAAACTCAATATACAATGTCAAATGGAATAAATAAACTAACGAATATGAAAAAATGTCATTTAAAATTAATAAATAAATATTTGAAGGAGACAAAATTTTGTTTCTGATCTTATCATTATGAACACCAATTCTTTTTCAAAAACATAAATTACAACTTAAGGACTTCTCAAAAAATATAATTGATTTAAAATATTTAATATATATTATTTTTAAACCTTATTTAGACAAGAAACACGTGGTCATTCGACTTGAAACGAAAAAACTGAATCTTGCCAGAGTGAGTAAATTCCAACTCCATGTTCTTAAAACGCATTCTAACACATATAGAGACATGAATTAACAAATTCGACATGCAAATAAGTCAACAAGTTTCAGAATGACGTCTTACAAGTGAACGAGATTGAAAAAGCATGTCAATTTTGATCGGAAGTGAGGTAATGTTACCATCATTTCACGATTATTAAGGTGTGCACTCAGAATTCTTGAATAAAGAATATTTTCTGAGTCTTATGGGGCATTTGAAAGAGTAAATTCTTCGACAATTTCCAGATTTGAGAAAGCTCGTGAGTTTTGCAGCAACTGACAAGGCTATCATTACAAGTCGAATTGCAACTTCGAGGCAGCTATTTTCGATCAAAAGACATGCAGCTGGGACTGCAGTAGATTCCTGAAAATTCGTTCAAAAATGTTTTGATTATAGGATTATTTCGGAAGAGGCCTATTTTTAAGGCGCTACAATAAATTTGGAAGAGGAATACATATTTTGTCTTTCATTGACCGATCTCTGGTATCTTTTTAACACTGCAATTTCCCGTTTTGCCCTCCTTGAAACAATTAACTATCTTTTCATATCCGGTCGGTTCTTGAAAACAGAACTTCAATTGTACAAACACTGATAACATTTGGGTAGCCTAGTTCCGAACGGTTCAAAGTGAAGAAGGGTGACGACGCATCAAAAGGTCTTTATCTAAGCCGATACTACTCCAGACGTGAAAAAATCGACCGGAAACCGATATCAATGTATCAATGAATCCATCTTTTTACACGTTCGACGAGAGGGGGAATCGAAAAATGTATGTTTATCTCTCTTTCGATTACATATGTTTGTTGCGATGTCAGAGGCCTTAGAAACGCCGAAAGCACTTTAAATTCATTCCAGACTTTCATTCAGTGCATATTTCGAAGCTTGTCATGTCCCGTGCGCGGAAGGCACAACAATTTTAATCGGTTTTCTCGTTATTTCGTGGAGGAACTGGTGAATACCTACTAAGGAGACGGTTTGGAATATTTATGGCGTCCACAAGGAAGCCACATCTACCTCGCGATACCACTACGATGGATTTTTCTAGTCTACGTTGGAAGTTGTGAAATATTGTGGTATTCGATCATTCCCTTTCAAATGAATTTTGGACCGAAAATTTTCTATAAGGATTTTATAGGGCTTTAAAGTTTAATGGTAAACGTTCATTTGAAAAACCGAAAAAATATTTCAGCTATCATATTTTACATTTGTCCACATTCCGACCAATTTCACATTCAAATTCGAAGAAAGTACAATTGATATACTGTGACACTCACATCCAGTACGTTCACATCAAACTTCGAAAAGTATAAAATTTTCAAACATATTTAGATCAAAAATATGGTGACCTTTGAAATTGTTTTCTTTTCTTTACAGATATATACTCACATGCAAGTTATACAGGATTTTGCGAAAGGGAAAGGTAGATGTGGAAATAGAATGAAACTATATGCGAAATATTTATTTGGAAGGTTTTTTTCAAGTATGTTTGTGAGAATATTTTTTAAAGATGCTATACAGTAATTACATACACTTTAAGCAGATTTCTGAAACTTGCATACTTCCCTCTTATCTATGGGTATTAACTTGGTGATTGGAAATTAAATTAGTGGCCCTGACATAGAACCCTGGGGCCTCTCATCAGACGTACCCAATTTCATTTACATTTTATTTTCCAATAGTGTAAGGGTTCTCACGTAAACCTCGACGAATTTCTTGCAAATTGCTATATAGTTCATAGGCACTTGTCTGTTGTAAAAATTCTTCTGAATAACCTTCACTATAGAGTGTTGAAATATATCCTTTGGCTCTTCTGCTAGTCAAGGTTTATTGATTTCGCACTCGTGCGAAGCGAATAGATAACGACGTCTGATGTCTAATACTAACTAACCAATGTCAACGTACCCTGACATTTACCTTGTAGCATATGGTTTCATAAGACCAGTTCTAAGATGGCACATAATTCTAATTTCTTGATAGGGACTTCCGTCCGAATGTAAGTGGATATTACGATTAGGTTTGGCCATTAAGGACCTCCAGGATGATGATATGGCCTAGTGGGAGATGTGTAACATCTTCGAGATTGACGAATCACGCGTTTTTTCGTATTTCAATGTGTCGCCAGACCGGAAATAAAGGATTTCCGCTTCATCGAGACAATGGGACTTTAATTCAATTTGTAATATACACTTAAATTCACGATCTTCCACATTCCTGCAAAATTAATTTATCGGATTTCTCAGCGGACGAATTTGAAACTGGCATGACACACAGTAGATTTTAGTAAATAAAGGGTGGGCCATCCAGAGTTTGCATTTTGGAGAAGTGGTTATTTCGAGTGTGACAACCCTTCCGTCATTCGTGTTTTGACAGAAAGTTAGTTTAATATTTGACATGAAGGAAATAGGTCGATTAACGCTTAAAGAGATATCTGTAATATTTAAAACTTATAAGTGGTAAATCTTCCAAACTGTTAGAAATTCGAAAGAAATGAAATGCCTGCTCGGCAAATTGTGGGTCAATTTGTTCGTGAAAACTGGATCGTTGTTTGATAAAACAACTCGTTCACGTCAGGGTCCAGTGACCACACCTGAAAACATTGCTGCTGTATCCCAGATTGTGGCTGAACATCCATCAACATCAACTCGTCATCGTGCTCAAGAACTGAACATTCCTCGCACCTCTCTAAGGAGAATTTTTCATAAAGACCTCGGTATGAAGGCTTAGAAGTTCAATTAGTACAAGAAGTGAACCCTCATGACTATCCGATGCGTTGCCACTTCGAGTAATGGGCTAATGGTCGCATGGCCGAAGATGAGCTTTTTCATTTTTAGCGATAAAGCTCATTTCCACCTCGGAGTACTATTTTTTGTGGGGATCCTTTAGTAATAAGTGTTACGCTAACCACCCAGAAACGATTGAGGCCTTGAAACACCAAATCGAAGTTGCTATTCATAAGATTGAGCCCCAAACAATAGGCAATATACTGAAAAATTAAGTTGATCGGATGGGGTACTGTAGCCAGCCCTGGCGATCACTTGAATGATATTGTTTTTTATTAGTGAATGTCAAGGTTTAGCCTTCCTAATAAACTCTTAACTCTGAAAAAATATTCATTCGTTTTTTATTTATAGCTGATCAAAAATGCAAATTTTAAATGGCGCACCTCTTATTTTGCAACAGGGCCGTTTTGCATGGTTTGAACCCTTGACGTAATTTTTCGTTGACTGGTTGCAAATTTTCATCTGGTGTTACGAATATGCAAATGTGAGTCTGGTTTGTTAACGAAGCTTCACAGAAAATAATCTTATGGTATTAAATCAGAAGCTCTTGGTGGTCATTTGTAGTGGTGATTTCATGAGATGATCAACTCACCAAATTTTCCACTCAACTACTCCATTATAACGCCAGCTATTTGAAAATTTGAAAATAAATATAATCTTCATTAATTTCTTGAGGTAGCGCTCACCGTTCACAAGAAATGCGACCACAGTTAATTAATGTCCTGTAAATCCACTTTTCAACTACACGACGAATAGCAGTTTGTACGAAAAACTTTCTGGATAATAACGAAGATGTTTAAACTTGAACTATTTACAAATGTTGAAGCAACGTTAAATAATTGATAGTGAAATATTTCTGAAGACCAAAACTTGAGATCCCAAATATCTGAGAATAAACATGGACGTCATGAGCTGCCAAAATCCGGTAGTTCTTTTCGGGAAGCGAGTTATTTCTCACAGTTCTGGAATGTAGTTGCATCATTTCAATGGTTTTTTCTTTGTTTCAGACATGGGAACTATTAGTATTAAGTAAGTTAAAATGGAACCTATCGACAGTAACACCTCTGGATTTCGTGAAACATTTGTTGAAGAGGTTGCCAATTCAAAGGATAGGAATAAATTTGGACATGGTAACGAACCATGCCAGAACACTCATAACACTGTGTGCAAGCGGTAAGTTCATTTTTGTACTTCCTTAAGAAACGCTGGCTATTGGAAGCGATAATGAATGAGGAATAGATGAGAAAGGTCTTTATTGCAGTATCTTAGTGGTCGTTATTATTTATTTCCAATGCTCTCTTTATTTTGACGATATGTACTACATTCAAGATATAATAAAAGTCATTTTTACTCCCGTTGTATCACATAGGATTCTCTTTTTGAACAAGAGAGGCTCAATAAGAGAGTTGATATTTTGGCCATTAAATCTCCCAGACACGAGTACGCTGGCTTATTTTTCGATTAGACAGCGTCTGGGAATCCCGAACAATAATACGGAAAATTTGTACGTGGGTGATGTTTAATTACCGAATATAATTTTAGATTAACTACCGGTGTATTTTTAGACTACGCAAAATGATCAATTAACGCATAGGATTCGAGGATATCGGCATTTTCCGCTGGTGAATGGGTAGCAGAGTGCCGAAAAACGATACGAATTTCAAGGCTTCAAGCCCGATCAGAGATAAAGCAGGCAGGCGGCAGACCTTAGGTACTTTATGAGAAAGTGGCCCGACGAAATCGAGAGCAGATTCGGCCGGGGGGCCACGGTTAGGTTGGCGGCGTCGGGCGGCACACAAACGCAGATCCAACCGTCGAACGGACCTTGAGAGCGGAATTACAGTCTTTGTCCCGGTCGTATAGCGAGACACACCGCGATATTATGCGAAAGCCACGAAGGACGGGTAGCCATTCGCTTCTTCTTGGGGCCAGACAACCTAAATAGAATCTCGGCAGAACAAAACGAGCCATAAGTAGATATTAACTACGCGGTCCAGGTAGAGGACCTGCTCGAAATCCACGCAACCGATCATGGGAAAATCGCAATCACCTTGGAGGTCGATCTGGGTTCTCCAAATACGTTTGTTCGCGTTTTAGTCCTTTACATGCTTCTCTTTCGTTTCCCAATAAAGATGATGTATTTTTTAGATTTAGAATGAATAATATACAAAATATCTTAGATAAAAGCAAAGCTTTGTCCAGCTCGGCTTTGTTTGCAGAATAGAATTTGATGAACTTAATTCAAGTACAATTTCAATTCTATCATTATACATTTCAAATCTTCTGCAATTCGATAATCCTTGGCATAAGCTAACGATATCAGGTATCCCCTCAAAATTAATCCGAAGGTGTTAAATCACATCTTTTTAATCAACAATTCTATTTCTATAGATAACAGATTCGCCAAACTTCCCCCGGTAGCTCCCTGCTGGCATTGATAAGTAAGGCATCACCTTGTTACAGTTTTGTTCTGAAATTGTATTTCTTAAATGTGCTCCATGTCAAATCACGAGATCTGGGCGGTTAACTTAAAGGACTATTCTGGAAATAACGTTTGCACCATACCGCTCCTGGAATAACGCCATGATTTCGGTGACACTCCCTTCTTGATCATTCTCGAGGCAATAAGGTTCAGTGGGCATTGATTAAAATTTTTCTGGATGCAACAGTGATTCTTCAAATGAATGAGGATTCTCCTCGCTCTAAATCCTGCAATTTCTGTATTAACTTAACCATTCAAGCAAATATCGTAATTATCACTGAATATGACAGTAAATTCCGTTTTCAGAATCTTCCAGGTAGATCCATATTTCAGGTCCCATTGTTGAATGATATTGTCTGGGTTTCTCACATCTTTTACGAGATCTTCTTGAATTATCCAACAACGAGATCACATTTTCGAATTTCTCTACAACACGACAAATTATTTCCTTGTACTGGTGTATAACATCAACATCAGTATATCAAAAAAACTTCACTATCGGTCGGCTATTTTGCATAGTCATTGAATCATTAATGTAAGTTAACGTGGACTAAATCTATATCGAAAAAGTTCACCCCAATTCTATTTATAAAGAAAACGCCAACACAAATAAACTCTCAGCTTCCAAAGAGACTAAGTCGTTCCGATTCCAAACTAAAACATCTGAAAATACACCTTAAGCTCAAGTGAAGTAAGGTGGAGAAAAGAGAAATCCATTATTATTCGGTATATGATTAGTGATTGATATCTCGTGAAGTATCGATTAAACAATTTCAGATTTATGCCCGTGTCAAGATGACATTTCACACTGAAAAAACCGAGAATCAGCGTCTCAATGAGTCTCGGTCTATACGCTACCATATTTCAGGCAGAACTATTTGCCATTGATACCGCGGCGGATCTGCTGATAAAACGACAAAGTCAAAATATTCAGCGATAGTTAATCAGTACTAAAAGCTCTAGAATCCAGTTGTACATCGAAAAAAATCAGTAGTTTCCGCACGGCTCTAAACAGGCTCCAACCAAAAGTGATTCTGTTATGCATACCAAGCCACTTTAAGTGGCTTTAAATATTTGGGTAACGAAAAGGCAGATCGGCTGGCGTTTACTGGAGCCACGCTGCCTCTGGTAAGCCCGGAACCATTTCTAAGAATACCACATAATGTGGCTAAGCGGACGATAACAGGCAGAATGAACTCAAGACTAAAGTCTTGCGCCATCCTGGCCTGGAACATTCGAAGGCGTTCCTTGCAACGGCTTCGAACCAAAAGATGGCAGACCTAGCACTAGGTCTGAACAAGGCCAAACCCAGAATACTTGTCGGAATTATGATAGGTCATTACAGGCTGAAAGCGCATTTGCATAAAATCGGTCTGGCTGAAGACTATGAATTCAGGCTGTGCCTTGAGGACACTGAAACAGCCATGCACATCGTCTCAGAGTGCCCAGCGGTGAGCCGCATCAAATTCGAGGTCTTTGGTCAGGCTGTTATTGCCCACTGCGTATTGGAAAAAATAGCCCCGAATAAGATTATTGATTTTATCCAAAAATTGGATCTCATCAGGAAATATAAATTAGGGGTGAACCGCAATAGCCCGCTGGACGTAGTGAATTTTAATAATAATACCTTCAAAATGGCAACAAATTAAAGAAAAAAACTGTGCATATTTGACACAAATCGGACAATCCGAAAGATGTTAAACAAAGTTCACGCAAAAATAATGGCTTTTTTCCCCAACCGTAAAAGAGACGCTTTATCTTTGTAATAGAGTTGGAAAAGATACGATTTGCTACAAACCGTTTCGTGCAATATTTCGCACATTGCCTCCGTGCGTAAGATCCGTTCGCAGCGGTCGGCAGACCTTTTGGAAGCCATCTCGTAGGAGGCCGATATCTCGATATCTGCAGAAATTCAATCCACCATAACCGGACCTTAATTGCAGACCTTCATCAACCGTTTTCCTGGAACTGACTCCGGTCACAGGCACGGCATCGATCCTCACGTGCGGTTTGAAGAACTAATTCTCGCATAGCGATGCAACCGTCAATGACTGAACATTACCCGGTATCGAGATGAAATTAAAACGTCGGTCGAAGATTAGCCATTTCCCTGGAAAAATATCGTAATTCACAATCATAATCGTGGCGCCAGTTGACGGTTATCATGTTTTTATAGCCGTTGTTCGCTTGGCCCAAGATTAGCAGATTATGCGATTGCAAATTCACAGCGAATTCAGCTATTTTAAAAACGGTTTCGAACGATAAAAATATGACGCTATATTTTGTGCAAGAGAAACCTGTGATATGATTCATTCTGCTCAGAATAAAATCCAAAATTACATTGTTTTTATATCCTTTTCAACGCTTCCAAAATTCCATTTGCACACACTAGAGGAAACAAACTGTAAGCAAACTAAATGACAGCTAACTCTCAAACTCGGCGTGAGTGTACCGGACAGTTGTGTCAACTAAGCCACAAAAAATTTCGATAACCCCTTAAGCAGGCTTTTAAATAAACAACAATCGGTACTTTTTTGACAGCTTAAATGCTCCATCAGTATCTAACGAAAGCTTTGAAATGAGTTGAAATCGAATCAACTGTTTTTCTATTTTCCACTATTTCTTTTTTGTATATTTTATCGATTCGGTCTTTACTTGGTGGAAACTCATTTTGATTAAAAAATATTGTCTCCTATATATTGTTTAATTTATTTTTTAGTTTTTTTGCTCATCTGCTTGATGAATTTTCGAACTTGTATCATCTAATAGGCAACAATAGTAAGAATTTTCGGACATCCTATGGTTTTGAGATTATGATCCTAGGAAGTACTTGGGTTTGGAATTATTTATAGTTTTAGATTTTGGTGCGTTTTTCTTTTTTGATGCTGACCTAGACACTGCAACGTTGCCACTTAACGAATAATTCCAAGGTATGGGAAAATTGAATATTTGGTGTTTCCGTTTTTTGCTTTAGAATTCAAATACCTTGTAATTACAAAGATAATTCAAAAATATACAGTCTGTTTCTACACGTTTTATAGTCTATGACAAGCAGCACTGGAAATCCACCCAAAGATAGATCTAGTGGCAACTTGTTTATAAACTGATATCATTTTTTCCTAGATTCCTTACAATGTCTTTATTCTCTAAATTCAAACCCAAATGGTCTTTAATATTTGCATTGGTCCTACAGATGAACAATTCACGATTGACTTTCTAAAAAAACACTATTGATTTTAGATGGCCTAACACTTAATGGCTCTTTGTTTTAATAGGCAGAAATGAAATATATCTTATGCCTCGGCTGGTGATTCATAGCCAAGACGTAGCAGACGCTAGGATTTATTAAATTCTCTCTTCTGTTGTGTGGAACTATAATTATTTCTCCATGTTCATTTCAACGTAACGAAAAATGATCTTATATTTATTACTATTAGCAACGAACTTTTTCTACCTAGCCTGTAAAAATGCCACTATCGAGCTTGTCAAGTGTCATTAAAAGGCTGCTTTTAATCTCGCGTGGGGAAAAAATCATTAAAATTAAAGGTTTTAAAGAACATATTTGAATAGCAACTGTGGTCCCTAAATCAGGTTGCCTGCTTGCCATGCTAAAATCTGTGTTCGAATCCCAGAGACAACTTTTTCAGATTTGAATTTTTCGACTGACTAAAAAATTACCAAAGGAATACGCCGATTGCCAGTGATATTATATCGAACCATAGATGTTGATGAACTCGTCAAATCTCCTCACACCAAGTAAAGGGTTTCATGAATTTTTCTTCTTGGAACGAATCAATACCAAAACGTCGATACCAGATAAAATATTGATGATCTCTTCTGTTTCTCGAAATACCCTTGCGGCGCCTCAACATAATTCAGTCGCGCTAAGATACAGAATACAATAGTGACAGTTGTCGCCATTCTCGGAAAGCGAAAAGAGACCTGAAAAAACGAGTACCGAGGCAGTGAGAAAGAGACGGAGACATCCCGTATAGTACATACCGTATATAATGGAGTCATTTATTGACTTTCGGTTATGTTTATCGTGGCCAGCTGTTTTAACGCAATGATATTTGATAGAGAACTTCCTTTGTGGCGGATTTTTTCCGTGCATGACCGACAGACGTACACATTTACATTCTGAATGAGCCGTAGACTGGCTGCGAATGTCGGATATGTTGCTGAGGGTCACACAGTCTGTTAATATTACGGTGGAAAAAGATAGCGACCAAGACTACAATGTTGTCGCTAGGATACATTGACGTACGGGCTGTTTATGATAATATCTTTGACACATCTTTGGATATAGCTCTTTCAGAAATGACAACATTGGACTTGGCATGCATACAAACTTATATGGAATCATCTAGTACACGAGTATGTATTGAAAAATTATACTCTAACCCTTAATCACGAACTGTTTCCTGGCAACAGCAGAGATCCTGCAGGAAGGATAACCTTTCGTATTCTTTCTATAATCACAGGGTTAGGAATTGGACTCAAACTTCACTAGTTGTCACGTTTGACAGACATGAGATATGACGTTAGACTGTTGACAGTTTGTCATTTAATTACCCTTCCAACGCGCATCTATTTGTAAAAATCGATCAACAAAAACCCAAGTTTTAGATTCAGAAGCCAAAAGTTTGTTTGTTGAAAAAGATTTTAAATTTCAAGTAAAGGCTTACAAAATATAAAAAGTTCAAGACTTGAATGACAAACAGTTTGGTGTGAAGAAAATTTTGACAGTTCAGCTAGGTGAAGACAAAACGGTCGTGTTTATTTGAGTGATCGTTCTTCCCCAAATAAAGGCAATTTGCGAGCATATCAAAAGCAGATGCCGGCTTCTGTAATGGTTAGGGTAGCAATCACACGAAATGGACGTTCTCCATTGGTTTTCATACCAGAAGGAGTAAAAGTTAATGCTCCAATCCACAGACAGTTAGTGTTAGAAGGTTTCTTCAAGTCTTGGGCAAGTAAGCAATTAAAATCAGAACGCTGGGTATTCCAACAGGACCAGCTCACAGAGAACAGCACACCGTCCAGTGTCTTCAAAACAATGTTCCAGCCATTATCTCACCAAGAAAATGGCCTCCATAGTAGTAAATAATCCAGCATTTTCTATACCTTTCAAAATTTTTTAAGACGACGCTCTCGCTTAATAATCGGCATTAAAGTTGTCAGACTTTCCTCCTATTCTACGTCTGCTAGTAGGACCCGAATGTCAAACTCCGATAGTCGATCTCTTCCTGTATTGTCCTCCAAGCCGGAATTACCTTATTTGAAACGTGGAAACCGCTTCCGTTATTGTCTTTAGCTGATTCTTCCTTCGACAAAAAGTTCGTTCTAATCGCGAAATGACTGAGCTACCTCCTATCCTTTCTCATACTAGTATAGCATGATAAAACCAATATAAATATGATTTTCGACACGCATTATTGGGAAAAAAACATCGATTTGATGATTAAATTGGAAATTGGCGCAAAATACTAGCATTTTTTAAAGCCTTGTTGAATTGGACTATATTCTACGATCACCGTTTATGGCCCAGTAACTTCCTTTTCGTTATTTCCCACACTTTAGCAGTCGCAAACGGCTGAGGCCAAGAAGTTGCCGTCGAAAGTTCGTTCAACGAACCCTGACATCACCATGTTAGCCTTGTATAAGTGACGATGACGAAGCTAACACAAGGCTCACAACTGATTTCGCCGATGAATTAGATTTTTTATGAACAAAGGAACAACAATATTCTGGTTTCGAACGTTACCGAATGGCATTTCGAGTTACTAATTTATTAATTGATGTTTATATATGTTTATTATCATAGGCGTAGCTGGTAACATCTTCCTGTTTGTAGACGATGGAAAAGGCGAATAACTTCGTCTGTTTCAGATCTGAGAATTCTTACGTTATTGTGCAAACAAATGGAATTATTGTAGATTAATTTAATAAAGTTGTTTATTGGAATCTATAGGAAATTACTTCGTTTATTATTAAGGATACAGTAAACAGAGTTTCATAGTTTTTATTACAGTTTCAAACTGGTGTATAACTAGTAGTATTTCAAAAGTGAAATCCTAAAACTCGCAGCCTATAAATGAATGATATATAGAGATTTTTTCATACCCTTAAATGCTATTGCGTCAAAAAGGGAACTAAACAAAACTAAAAAATATAAGTTTTCTTACATCGAGCGAATTGTCTGGTTAGTCGAGAAGTTTCATCAAATTTTCTTGGATATATTTCAATATTTTTTACAAGAAACAGAGTCTCCTTGTTGTTGAAATAGTCTCCTACTTTGGGGTAGCACTGTATTCATTCAGCAATATTTTATTTATCAGCCTATGTATCGCACCGGGGAGCGTAATCTATTAAAAAAATATATCCCCGGAAGATGTTTCTGTAGGATTTGTCACCCTATGATCAAGGTTAATAGTTAATCCTGAGATATTTGGGAATAAGATAGGAGCTCATTTTAATGTAGTCCAGAAATAACTTTGTGGTCTGGAGAAACCTCTACATTTTAAGATTTTGTATTAAAAACTTCAACTGGCTTATCTGCAAGGCTCTTACTTTTTGCAGAATGTTGAATCATGCATTTATTATCTCATATATTATATATCATATTTTTGAGCTCAAAATTATTGAACAAATAGTGATAATAATCGATTAATAGATAACTTATCGTTGAAGAAAATCAGAAAATAATATATCCGAAAATGAAAGAAAATTTCAAACATGTTTCCATGAATTGTTTTAAAGTACTTTCTGGAAAAATTGCTGCATATCCAGAAAAACATTATTCAAGAATTTCATTTGAAACTAATTAAAACCTCAGTAAATTAATTGAAGACTAAAGATGATAAATCGGGAATTTGTAAGTTAACTTATGATTATTGTCAAAAAGGGTAGAAAATTCCAATAGAGAATGGAATAACATTTCAGAAGTTACCTCAGTCCTAAAAATATTTTTTTGTTTGAATCACTCATTAGAAATAGGACACAACTTCAATCATAAAAATGTATGTGTTGAGATTAAGACTTAAGATCCTTATAAATAATAAGGAGTAATAAAATTGAAATCTTAATCAAGGAGCAAACATATTCAAACAATTCACTTCTTTTAAATAATTTTGGGTATCCTTGTAAAATTTTTTGATACTTAGGGTATTATTTGAATATGTATACTTACACCAACCACTATACTACACTATGTATGAAGTGAATGTTTCAAGAAACAAGCTCAGTTGGTCAGAATGTAATATCTGAAATAGCTACTGTGTTTGAAATTCATTTTGTTCAATGACTTTCATCTGTATAAGGTTTACTTTTGATCCTCGTGTTCTTCATTGCATGTTCTTTTGTTACAGAACAAAGATTCACTTCTTACCACCCAAGCATGATTGCCTGTGCATGCGTTGCATCAGCTCTTTGTGGAGTAGGATGGGAAAGCAAGAGTGGAAAATCCTTGGATCAACTTCTTCATCTGCTCCACAAAATCACCAAAACAGAAGTGGTAAGTTTTGCAACCAATCTGGATTTTTGTTTTCTTGAGGAAACTTTGTATTTTAAGAGTTTATGGTTATGGCAGAATTTCAAGTGTTTATCATGATTTTTTTTTCGCAGGATTACCTCGAACAGTGCCTGCATCAAGTAGAAGACATGTTGAGAATGACCTCCATTTCAGTCGATGTATCTGAAGACACTTACTGTGAGCCCAAAAGGCCAAGTGAGTTCACCCCACCTTTAGAAAAAATTCCAGAACACAAGACTGCTCTTACGCCTACAGACGTATATGATGTGCGTTTCTAACTTACCGGCTAGTGATATCCAAAAAAACTCGATGAAAATGTTCGCCGAGCCTTAAGACAGGATCAAATTATAAAAACAATATAATTTGTTTCGAAGGTTCCAACCCTAGGAACGAGTTGTTTTTAGTTTAGTTTTACTCTCGTGATTTACAAGAAAAGTGGTTTAAAAAAATTATTTCTTATGCTTTTGGGGAAGGCTATAATATACGCTTCTGAATTTTATGTTGTACATATTTCAAATGGAGTTGATTTTAAGGAATTTGTTCAAATTAAGGCCGGTGTGGCTCACGAAGAGCTCAGTGCAAACTA
Source organism: Megalocaria dilatata (assembly GCA_034642435.1). Lineage (NCBI taxonomy): Eukaryota > Metazoa > Arthropoda > Insecta > Coleoptera > Coccinellidae > Megalocaria > Megalocaria dilatata. The sequence continues at coordinate 24,025,476 of CM067858.1, read as the reverse complement.
ATTTTTATTTAAGTTGTAAAAATCTGTAAATATGTAATTATTTTCGTGAATTGACCCGATCGATTCCATCTCATACAATTTTTATAATTATATATTTTGAAGATGATGAAACTTCTAAGTCGTGTAAACCTAAGATTGGCTAAAATATAAAACTGACCCTGTTGCAAACCAAAAATGTGCGAACCTATTGAACACCTTGTGATCGAACCCTTGTAGATAGAAAATTGTATAAATTGTCCTGTATTTAATGTGTCTAGTCCGGCAAAAAATTTTAAACGATAGAATACTGGATGATATGTGTAAATAAATACTAGCCCATAACTTCAGTAGGTCCGCTATAACGAGTCTCTAGTCCAGATTGAAAAAAGGAACTTTACTAGATAGGGGAAATTTGCAGAATTTACCTCACTGCATTTTCCACTTCTCTAGCTCTAACTACATTTCCATTATTTTCACTGATAATTAAGGGGATATTTTTAGAAAAAAATTAATATTACTTCCTAAAGATAGTCTCCTGATAACCATGTGGAAATTTATTATAAATATACTTGGGTTGTTCGGTTTTATATTTTAGTCTAAAACAAATAAATGTAAGGTACAACAGTCATACATAACTTTTGTTCCTATTACGAATCATTTATTAATTTAAGAATTGTAAAAATGTGAAATAACTTCCTCCTGAACAATTCCATGAACTTCTGCATTTTTAAGTTTTGAAAAATTGATATCTCAGTATTTTACGATATTGTTTAGAGATGTCAAAAATGTATATGCCCTATGGCTTCCTTAAGAAACTTTTACATATAGTTGATAAAAGTTTTTACTGGCTGTGTATAGAATATTCTATCTGAATATTGAGGAGTACTTGGGACAATGCCGTATGATACTGATGGCTTGATGGGAAAATGAAATTATATGTTTTAATTGTAATAAAATTATAATTTGTTGTGATAAAACATTGTTATATCCCAATGTTTTATTCCAACAAAGTGAATTGTGATGTTAATTTTCTTGCTTTAAAGAAAAATTGTGATTTTGAATGAGCTTTTATTGAAAATTTTATTTTAGGATGATCCAACAGTGAATGTGAATATTTGTAATATATGTAAATTTGAAAAAGCCATGTTTGTACCTAAAATTTTCTTATATTTGTAGATAGATATTTGTTTGTAAGGGTGTAGTCAGGCAATGAATTTTCATATAAATTAATAGATTTACTACTATTCTACAGCTTGATGTAGAATTTTATTTTTAATGAACTACCATTTCAACCACCTTCACTGCCATATGCTTTCAAATATTATGAATCTGGAAAACTCTGCTCACAAGCAGTCCACTACGCAGCAATGCATCTTAAAATACCTCAAAAAACAATAGTAACAAACTTTTTTGTAAATATGTAATTATATATTTTGTACAGTTATATACAATTAATTTTTAATAGAATAGATTTTTAAATATATAAAAAGTTGTTTTAATAAACTCGTAGGTCCTTTCCCAATGACTTCCTGATTTCAAACATGAGAATCGAAAAAAAATATAAATATGTCTTAAGATGTACCGATACCATAAGATTGAAAAAATCAGTTTTTCTGATTAAAATTTTTTCCATAAATACCTACCTAACAAAATATTGTTTTTTGGCTGACTACGTCAAAGCGACGGCAAAGCATCTCCGCTGCTTTGCCGTCGCAGCAAAATGTCCATCCCCAATAAACTGACCCTCTATAAAACCATAATCCGACCCACAGTAACTTACGCTTCCGCATGCTGGATCCACGGACCCTCTGCGTCGAAGCTCCAACAGTTACAAGTTTTCCAAAATAAAATACTCAGGGCCATATTCAACGTACCCTGGTGTGTTCGCAATTCCCAACTCCACCGCGAGGCGAACCTACCACCGTTAAAAGAATTTCTCCATGAAACCGCCCTGAAAACACTCGCTAAAGCAGCGAGCCACACCAATCCACTAGTCAGACAAGCCGTTGACTATGATAACTCATCGTCCAGATACAGGCGTCCCAAGCTTGTACTCCAACTCAACCCCAATGACAATCACTAAACCAGTGTTTCTCCCAAATCAGCACCTAGTGCAAATACTTCCAAGAAAAGCCGGATAAACAACCAATCGATGGAAGGTTGACACACCTTCCACAGCCCCAACAGTCTGAAAACCTACTCTGGATAAGCGCTCTAGAGGAGGTAGACGTCCAAGCCATCATCATTGGCTTTCTCATATCCCGATAGAGTTAAAGGAGTCTATGACTCGTATAGCTCGAAACAGGACTTTTAGCTGGTAGACCTCTTTTTGCTGAGCTTTTGCAACCTAGCTCACTGGGCTAGTTTGGGAGACCCCAGGAAACTGAGATGTAGTGAACCCAGCACTGTTTCCACTCCTTATCAGTGGGTTGGATTCGTCCATAAGGAGGATTCGACCTGTATAAAAAAAGCGTCATTTAAATGATGATATTCTTTATGGCTCCGCCATCGACAGTTGATAAAACTTCTACTAGATGGCAGTAGCTAACATTTGTAGTTTTCTTGAGTTGCAGTGTCCTCTACTAGAATACCTCCAAACTTCCTAAAAAACGGTTCTCTCTCTACATTCAACTACTGTCGCATAGATGATGTTAAAATTAAATTCACAATTAAATATGAACATATTTTTCTATCTATCAAAGTATTAAAGAAAGCTTCTCTAAAATAATTACTAAACTTTGATTTGTTGAACAATTATCTTAAAAGTGAAAACTGAGCCTCTGTTCTGTCAGAGGAGGAGCCACTTTCTTGACTTTTCTGGAGAAGTTTAAGACAAACATCAAAATGACTACTTTCACAAAAAGTTTCAAGAGAAAACCATGTACTCAATTTTCTCAAGGAATGTCAACTCTACAATCGGATATAATATTTCTTTTTTCTCGTCATTAAATATTTTCTGATAAACTTTGAATATCAAAACAGATTTAATCTAATTTAGTCTTCTACAATTTTAATTTAAAAAAAAATTTTTTAAAAACTTTTCGAATTAAATTAATGTCTAATAATAAGTACTGCTCATATTTAATAGACGTACAAAATGAAAATTCACTATTCAATAACATTCACTATGGAAACCGAACATAGTAATTCTAATAATTTTCTTGATTTAACTGTTACTCGAATAAATAATTCACATGATTTTTCAATATTTCACAAACCAACCACACGGTTTTTATTATACACAATAAATCAACCATCCTTTAAATCAAAAATTATCAGCATTGAATTGTATGATCCATAGATTAGTTAATATTGCCATGAATCGAGAAACTTATATTTCAGAACTTAACATAATTAAACAAATAGCTATTAATAATGACTATGATCCTACGTTGATAGACAAATTGTTGATGAATAAAAATAATAAAATAGTTTTAAATATGTTATACCCTAATATAAAAGAAAATGTTAAATACATTTCCTTAAAATACTCTAAAGGTATTTCTGAGAAAATTGCTACATACCTGAAAAATAAATATAATTTAAGAACTTCATTTAAAATCATTTCAAACTTGAGTAAATTCATTAAAAAAATAATACACATAAAGATGATAAATTGGGGGTTTATAAGTTAACCTGCGGTGATTGCCCTAAAGTTTACATAGGACGGACTGGAAAAACTTTCCGACATAGAATTTGTGAAAATTTGAAGAGTTTCCTCAAAAATAAAAGTAATTGCACATATTCTAACCATTTGTTAGAAACAGGACATACTTTCAACCATAATTTTGAAATTCGACATTTAGTAAGTAAAAGTTATGCCTCAAACCTGTTAGAATCCCTAGAGATAAATAAACACAATAAAATTGGAATATTACTTAAGGAACAATAAGATTTAAATAATTCTGTTAAATATATTCAGATAAGCTGGAATTTGCATAGACCCTTTTTGGGTTTTAGTGCTCAATAAAAATTTATTGTACTTACTGTAATATAAATAGCACCGGATTTCGAAAACAACCTTAGTTATTCAAAATGTAAACCTGCCTGATGATGCTATTGTGATAGCGAAACGATCGTTGTAAACATAACAGGAAAAATTTTTGAAAGTCAGAATAACCTTATTTAAATATTATTCAAACATAATACTTGAAAATTTTGAACATCAAAACTGATTTAATCTGTTAGTCTTCTACAATTTTAATTTCAAAAAACATTAAATTAATGTCTTATAAGCACTGATCATATTTAATAGACGTATAAAATCGAAACTCATTATACAATATCAAATAGAATTAAGAAAAACCCAACGAATATAAATTGTCAATTAAAATTAATGAATATCATCAGACAAGCATACACAGCGTTGCTTGTAACAAAATGTTTTGTTTTCTGATCGTATATTTGTAAAAATAAAACTGTTATTTTTAGGGAAAACAACTTTGTAACTTCTATGTTCTATGATCTATGTCTAAGATTGTAACCTAAACCTACCTCATATTATATTTAGTCAGCTGTTAGAAATGTGAATTGAGAAAACCGAAGAAATAGCATTGTTTTTGATTTCTTTCAGGTTAGTAAGCTATTTCTTTTCATTTTCTTTCTTTGTATGTTATTTTTGTTGTGTATGTTATTATTTTATATTTTTAACTAAAGAAAATATATTCTTTCAGAATCAAGACATCAAATCGTCTATTTCTTCGATTATAAAAATATAATATATATAATTATATAATATATAAAATGATAACATTCTTATAAATCAAAAACGTAAGCTATAATCACGACATCCATGAAAATTTGCATCGCTTTGGAAGCATCAAATACTGATAAGAAGAAAAATACATACAAATTTAAATGGATCCAAACTACGGGAACAGAAAATACATATTATGAAATACCAGAGGACAAACAGGATCTATCTAACCATCATGAACTTTTGGCTCTACCGAAGGTGAAGAATATCCTGAAATCGATTAAAGTAAGAGGTTCATTTCGTACCAGTGTCATTTCATTAACTCTGGAATTTAAAGAAATATATTTTGATGCCGAAGAAGATGTGCTGTTTAAGAATAAATATTAAGAACTGATTTATTCACCCGCATACGTGAGAACAGTATTTGGACAAGAATAATCAGAACCACAGGATACGGTAGAACTTTCAAGAAAAAGCAAGGAGAATAAGAAGGATTTCAAGAGGATAAAGGAGGATTTTGTGCTGAATAATTTCACAAACAAACAGAAAACCAGTTAAGAAGGAACCATGCTCAATTTGTGAGAAGAATGATTTCTCAGGTAGATTTCATCCAGAGACTTTATGTCGGCTAAGGAATAAATCCAATAATTTTGAACAAAAGAACGTACCCGGTAACATAAGAACGGTAAACAATGTTGGGGTACAGGATGAATTAAATGAGGCCATTTCAAACCAAAAAAACTAAGATTGCTGCCATTGATAAAATTTTAAGTGCTTATAAATAATAATGAATTATGCCGAATTTATGATTCGGGCTCAAATGTTAGTCTTCTGAATTCCAAAGTAGCTGAAAAGTTATGTCTACACATTCAAGATAATAGAAACATTTATTATCTATTATCTGAAATCTTAGCCAAGACCCGAGATGCAAAACTCTTTACTACATTAGATGTAAATCCTGCGTTTTGGTCGATTCCTATTCGTATCAAAGATAGATATAAGCCTGCTTTTGTGACACAGAATGGTCACTGGCAATGGAAATGTTTGGACTTAAAACATCCCCGGCCACATTTCAACATATATTGAATAATATCATCAGAAAATATAACTTGAATTTATTCTGCCTAAATTATATAGATGATATTCTATTATTTTCTGAAACATTTGACCAACCTATAGAACCTTTGGAGAGTCTCTTGAAAGCAATATGTAATGTAGGATTCAGACTTAAATTTATCAAGTATAATTTTGCAGAAGAAAAAGTTATTATTTAGGACATATTGTAGGAAACAATACAGTACGGCCTACAAATGACAATTTAATTTCCATTAGGAATTTTTCTCCACCAGATACTCGGAAGAAGATATGGCAATTTTTGGGTTAATTTTTACAATATCACAAATATATAAAAGATTCAGCTAGATTATTAGAACCGTTGCATAATTTATTGAGAAAAGATGTAAAATTTAATTGGTCATTGGCTTATCAGGTAGCTTTCAATAAGGTTAAGGACATCCTTTGTTCTGAGCTAATTCTTGCAATTTTCGACCCAAGTGTCTATACTACTATATATACTGATGCCAGTATTCAAGGAGTAGGAGCTGTTATTAAGCAAAAACGATTAATGGTTAAATGAAACCCGTAGCGTATTTTTGTAAAAAGCTAAATAAATATCAAAAGAACAAGAAAGCAATATTCCTAGAATGTCTGGAAATTAAATAGGCAATTAAATTTTGGAAATATTGGCTAATAGGACATAAATTAATTGTTGTTACTGACTATAAGCCATTAGAAGGGAAAGAATTTCGTACAAGACCAGATGAAGAGCTGGGTGACATGATGAATTTTTTATTAGAATTCGATTTCGAGATTAGATATGAACCGCGAAAGGAAAACTAGAGCATGGACGAAAATAGCCGATGAATGTATTGAAGTATACAATAGAACAGACCATTCTACAACTGGATATAGCCCAGAATATTTACTTTGTGGCAGAACTGATCCCATTGCTCCAGAAGAACTTATTGAAGAGAGAAACTTACCAAAAGATAAGGAAATAGCATATAAAAATTCTTTACGCTATCATGAATACAATAAAGAACTGATCGACAAGAATAGGAAACATTATGATTTTAAAATTGGAGACTATGTTTAGGTTGAAAATAAATCAAAATTGAATAGGAAAAAACTTAATGAAATAAGAATAGGACCTTTTCCAATAGTGAAAAAAATTTCTAACACTATGTATGAAATAGATATTGGAAATAAAAGAAAAGACAATAATTATTTTCATGTAACTAAGTTGCTCCCATGTGAAAACGCAAACATGTAATGAGGGTGCATACTTTGTGTGGGGGGATGTAAAAATAAAACTGTTATTTTTAGGGAAACAACTGTGTAACTTCTATGTTCTATGATCTATGTTCTAGGTCTAAGATTCTACCCTAAAACTACCTCATGTTATATTTAGTCAGCTGTTAGAAATGTGAATTGAGAAACCCGAAGAAATAGCATTTTTTTGATTTATTTCAGGTTAGTAAGCTATTTTTTTATTTTCTTTCTTTTTATTTATTTGTATTTCTTTGTATTTTATTATTTTTTTGTGATATTATGTTATATTTTAAAAAAAATAAAATGAATTATTTCAGAATCAAGACATCAAATCGTCTATTTCTTCGATTATAAAAATTAGAAGTGATAACATTCTTATATATTTATGAAAACTAAATCTTTTTCAAAAATAGACAATATAATTTTAAGAACTTCTCAAAAACTAATTTATTTGAAATTTTCAATATATTAAAATAAATTACTTCAAAAACTCTCAAAACATGTAGCACATCCTCAAAAAATAATTAGAATTCAGAAAAGACCAGTTCAACTTCACATTTAACAGATAAAATCAATTAACAATAAATAAACTTACCCAATACGATCTCTAGAAATATGTGTTTGTTGAATATTCATCTAGGTACACCTAATATCCAAGGTACTCTATGTTCTATGCTCACAACAAAATCACACAAAGTTTATAAGGGACATAAATTTTTTGAAATCAAAATTGTAGAAGACTAACAGATTAAATCTGTTTTGATATTCAAATTTTGTACTAATCCTTCTATCAAATAAAAAACAGCTTCTTATTATTTTATTTTTTACAAACATAATAGATGATAACAATCTGCAAGCGGAAATATCTCCCCCATAGACGAAGTCCATGAAAGACAAGAAGAAAATGAAGAAGTAAATCAAATGGAATTTTATGAATTCAAAGAAAAACGTGATAAATGCCTCGAAGAATTAGTAAGTGTTACTGAACGTGAAAATGAAAAGAATGTAGGGTGTGATTATTGTCCACGATGGTATCATTTAGGAAGTACCAAGTTGACGGGAATGTATCTAATTTAAATTTCACTTGTGATTTCTGCGAGAATGTAAATCGTTTGAATTATTGATAATACCAAAGATTCCTTCATGTTCTGTATGTGTACTTTATTACTTACGAGTTTTCAGTTTTATCATTGCCCTTATATTCTTTGTGATTGCATATTTCGCGAAGGATATTAAGCATTGCCTGCACGCAATTATCAGTGTAATGTTGGCATGATTGGGTGAAATTGTTTCAAATGACACAAAATGACAAAATTTGAATGGTTGTTAGAACTGTCAAAAAATTTTCATAGTAATAAATCATGTTCTATGAACATTTATTTCATAACCTCTACGAAATCATATTTAAACTTGTGTAATTGAATTCCTTATATTTAACGAAAACCTCTAATCAAATGAGTTCTAACGTGAGTATTGAGGGAAATTACATTTGAAATATTAATTTTCATTTTGTAGGTCTTAAAATCCTTAAATAACAAGGTTGCAGTTTTTGAGAAGGGTATTGGAGCTCTCCTTCCTGAAGCTTATAAGAAATTTTTCAAAGAATGGATTGTTCAGAAGCCCGTTGCTGTTCACTATATTCCAGAAGAAGGAAAATGGAAGCGAAATGAGTTAACTGGAGAAGTGTAGGCTTCAATAACATTACTCCATCCAATATTTCAATAACGATTTAGCTTGATAAAGAAAACTATTTAAAATATAACTGATTATCCTTTTATAGGAAACCAGTTCAGGATATTCCGCTAGCCGTAATATTTCCAAGAGAATCTAATGCACAATTATGGGGTGGAGAGGGTGTGATCCAAGGTTTCCAAAAACGAAGTCATTTAAGAAGGCGAGTGCCACATTTTTGGGTACCTACACTACGCCGGACAGTTGTTTATAGTGAAATATTGGATAAATATATGTCAGTAATAGTAACTGATAGAACAATAAATATGATCAATTCAAATTTTGGATTTGATCACTATTTGTTGAGGGTAATTTTATAACTGAGATTAATTGATTCAATTAATACTCCATAATTTTTACTTCTAGACTCCAGCATGCGATTTGAAATCTCTTCTGGCTTTAAGATTAAAGAGACAGATATTAAAACATCTTTATGATGACTGCCCTACTTATGAAAAGGGTTCTGAAAAACATACAAGAATTTTATCTGAATATGGAAAATATTTATCATCAGTATGTTTTCTGTTTCCATTTTAATTTCTTATGAAAAAGATTATCTCTTTCAGTATACTAGAGAAGAGGTTGAGTGGTATGGTTATACTTTTCCCGAAGCTTGCAAGAAAATGGAAGCTATATTAGCTGAGCAGAAAGAAATAGTTCCTCTAAAAGTGACATATCGAGCTGAACTTATAGAAAAATTGAAAACTGAAAAAATATTGCAGGATAATGGAGAAGCGAACTCTGAAATCAGGTATATTACTAGAGAATGAAATATATTTTTAAAATTAATGGTTATTTTTCCAGTGCTACTACATCTTGGTTACAAAAAATGAATCCATTTGGAAAGAAGCATGAAACCTAAAATATATTCAGTAATGTAGATGAAATCAATACATATATATAAAAATGATAATTATTATTTTTTCATCATAATTTTATCAAATAATTCATACAGTTTTTCATGTTTCACAATTTATTCAAAATCCTGACACGTGTTTTGGTCTTTCGACCATCTTCAAAGGAGTACAAAAAGGATTTTGTAGAGCCAATCGCATACTCCATTCATGTTATCAATCGTCATAATATGGGCATGTAGTTATTGGGGATGTCTTTGTCGCCTCCCTTATGAATCAGTGTTGTGAGGGCTTTTTTGAAATAAGAAAGAACAAAACCAATCGATAAATAATAATTTATCAAGTTTATCAACAGTTTCATTAAATGAAGTGCAATAATTTTCCTCACTTAAATAGTGAGCATTTTATCAATATGGCGTTTTTGGACCTTCCAAGGAATCACCTCTTCCTCATTTGTTGTTTCCAAATACATCGAGTTACTTTATAATTTACGTTTGAACTTGAAGTTTTGAGGAAGCTTAAGAACGCCAGAAACTAGCGATTCACCATTATTATTAAAACGACCATTCATAACTTTACCACTTTTTTTGCCATTCAGTCGCCTCACCATTCTGTAACATGATTTAATTTGGACCAAGTATGGACGAACCCTTAACATATCTTTGAATATAGCCCAGGTTTTCTTTCTAGCTCATTTTTCTGCTTGTAATAGGGAAAAGTTTATTGTGTTTTGCTATCATTTATTTCGAATTTGAGAAATATTTGATAGGACTATCTCGTGTTTGGATAGATTCAATTAGTCTAGTCGGTATCAGAGATTTTCTCCTTTTGGGATAGTAAATTTTTTATTTATATTCAATATTAGTATAGTATTATTATGTGATATAGTAATATGTTTTATTTATATTTAATATAACAATATTGGTTTTATTTATTAACCTGTAAGGTCTCGAAAGTATACAAAAAGTTCAAATCTTTTACTTGTGGGAATTAAACATTTCATCCCAACTTGCAGCCCCTGAACTTATCAGATTGGCAATGGGGTGCAAGCCTACCAATGACGTCTGTGACCTTTTTCCAGTCAAAACTGTAGATTTGTACTCTTGTTCCTGACTTTGTCAGAAGATGAAGAATAAATTTGTGTTTAAATAATAAATAAATGGTTTCTTTAGCTTCAGAAAACAAATCAATACTATGGATCTTCGAAACTGAACGGCAGGTTGATTTTTGAACTATAATGAACCGCTATGAGAAAAACTTGACAAAACAAAAATTAGAGAGATGTAAAAAATAAGGTGATATGAAAAGTAACTACATTATTACATAATTGAAAATTATTAATTTATACTTATAAAAACTGATAGAGAAAGAATTCTAATTTGCGATGTAAAGCTATAAAAGTGACAAGGAACACCCTCCCTCTTCCTTAGTGTATTTAGAGTTGGATATGCGTTTTTAGTTCTATCATCGTGATGTAGAGACTATTTGTTTCTGCAACTAAATAAGTGCATCTTGTCATTATAAAATAAAACACTTGTTTACATTTTCTACTTTATTTTTGGTATTGACGTACGTTTCGTCTTTGCTAGAAAGACTTCATCAGAATACGAAGTAACAGTTGTTGTACAATGAATTTATAAGATTTTTTACAGAAGGTGTACATGTGTTTTTAATTGTTCGTCGGGTTGGTTTTCTCAAAGAATATTCCCTTCAGAATCGTGTTCACTCGATCCCTTGTAAATATTGAATAGAGGGGTGTAATAAAAATCTATTTGTTCATTTACTAGGTTATTGCTGTTTTTATGTTTATTTATTTCGTAAATTTCCCATAAGTTCAATTTTAGACCTCTATTTTCAACATGTAGAATTTCTATTTCTTTTGTGAAAGAATGGTTATTTTCAAGAAGGTGTTTAGCATAATGTGAATCTTTTTTATTTTTATCGAAACTTCTTTTATGTTCGGTTAGGCGTGTACCGAAATTTCTACCTGTTCTACCAATATAAATCTTTGGGCAATCTGGGCAAGTGAGTTTGTATACACCTGATAATTGAAGTTTATCCATACTGTTTTTATTATTTTTGATGTATTTGCTAATAGGATTGTTTGTCTTGAAAGAGACTTTAATATTTTTTTTTTTGAGTAGGTTTTTTAGTTGAATACTAATGTTTCCGAGATATGTGAGGCTAACGTATTTGTGTTCAGATAGATCAGATGTTACTGGATAAATTTCTTTTATTGTGTTTTTGTGTATACGTTGGTTAATTAAATTATCTATTAGAGAATTAACCAACGTATACACAAAAACACAATAAAAGAAATTTATCCAGTAACATCTGATCTATCTGAACACAAATACGTTAGCCTCACATATCTCGGAAACATTAGTATTCAACTAAAAAACCTACTCAAAAAAGAAAATATTAAAGTCTCTTTCAAGACAAACAATCCTATTAGCAAATACATCAAAAACAATAAAAACAGTATGGATAAACTTCAATTATCAGGTGTATACAAACTCACTTGCCCAGATTGCCCAAAGATTTATATTGGTAGAACAGGTAGAAATTTCGGTACACGCCTAACCGAACATAAAAGAAGTTTCGATAAAAATAAAAAAGATTCACATTATGCTAAACACCTTCTTGAAAATAACCATTCTTTCACAAAAGAAATAGAAATTCTACATGTTGAAAATAGAGGTCTAAAATTGAACTTATGGGAAATTTACGAAATAAATAAACATAAAAACAGCAATAACCTAGTAAATGAACAAATAGATTTTTATTACACCCCTCTATTCAATATTTACAAGGGATCGAGTGAACACGATTCTGAAGGGAATATTCTTTGAGAAAACCAACCCGACGAACAATTAAAAACACATGTACACCTTCTGTAAAAAATCTTATAAATTCATTGTACAACAACTGTTACTTCGTATTCTGATGAAGTCTTTCTAGCAAAGACGAAACGTACGTCAATACCAAAAATAAAGTAGAAAATGTAAACAAGTGTTTTATTTTATAATGACAATTACAACTGATTTCTACCAAGCAACGGCCCAATCTATCATAAATTTAAGTGCATCTTCCTTAATCAGCCATATTATTTTACAGCTTCAGTACATCTTCATGGCACTAAATAGAATGGAGTGGAAATAATTAAAGAAATGTTATTTTCACCATTTATTAATTCAACTTTAAACTATTTTTGTTAACAGCAATACACATTATGAGGAAATATAAGTTCAAATTAATTTTAGCAGTCACCATTATTTAACCAAAATTTCATATTTTTAACTTTTTGAAAGAATATTTATCTGATACCGAATGCAAATTCGGAAATTCCTCATTAGTGTAAATATGAAGCATAGTCTACCATAAAGTAAAGTATGAAAATTTATGAATTTCCTCCATGGCATTCTCTATAGGTTATATTTCCAATAAAATATCCGTAAATAGTTCTAATATTGGTCAAAATCTCAAAATGAAGATTATCTTCCAATTCCAATCGTAATATCCAAAAATAAATATATGATGTAAACAGACAGTTGATGAAAATTGTGAAGAACTTCTGAAATTCCTCATAGTTGAGAAAAATCTCTTGTTGGGCAAAACCGTCGCATCCGACACCCAGACTATGAAATTTAGTTTCTAGAAAATAAAACAGTAAATGAAATTTTGATGAAATGGACATTCAATTTCCTTTGAAGCTTTCTTGAACCATGAGTTGCCAATTTTTTATACTTTTTCAATTCATTTTGAAAATAATTCTTTACATGGATGGAGTATGCGGTTGGCTCTAGGTGAAACATAACAATTTAAAATAATGTGAATTATTTTAAATAAAATTGAAATAATAATTTCATAGAATTTATGAAAGACTGTTTTTTTGAATTTTTTACTTGGAAGATACTTAAGAATTTCACAAAAAATTTTCCAAAGAAGTTGATGCAAAGAACTGCTCTTCGTGAAGAGGTGACATTAAAAATCTAAACGATTCTCAACCAAACTCATATTTCAGCCTGTTAAGAATTTAGAACACCAAAGGGATAAACACAAAATATGCAGAATAAGCTTATTTTCCAAAATAAACTTCAGTGAAGTTTTTCATTTCAGTTGTGTCAAATGAAAAAATTTTAAGCAAACACATGAATATTTTGACCATTTTACAGAAAAATTGTGGTTTTAAATTAAATATCTCTCTTAGTTTGAAAGTGTTTTCCAAATTTTCCACTATAAAACAATCACATTTTTATATGGTTCAAAAATCATCTCTGAACATGTACAAAGCTCTTAAGTAATTCGTTAAAAGATAACAATTTTTGAATTGCAGGAATTTTTTTTAAACTTATATCCAAATAAACAAATTTAGTAAATATAAACTACATAAATTATAAAATAAAAACAATTTTAATTTGTGCTAAATATTATTGTTTTCACAATACAATGAGTTCATCAGGTGAGTATTCAAACTAAGTATTTAATACAAAAAATGTTCTTTGGTACTACAGCACTTTGTTCTCAAGACATATAGGGGACTAGTAAAAAATAAAGAGGTAAATAAAAATAGTTTATAACTGAAAAACTATCTTTCTTCTCCCCTCCAGTTTTTACCCCCACCCCTTATTTTTTGTGAATTAAGTTTAGTACATAAGAACATTTTTTATAATGTATACTTAGGTTAAATACATACTTGATGAACTCATGGTATGATTTCAAGATTAATTTTCGTGAAGTAAAAACTGAAAAAATCAAAGATTGTAAAACACACAATTTGAAATATTTATAGACCATTTTTACAGTAATATTAACCTAAGCTTATATAGATTAACGTATCTATAAAACTTTCTTTCATTTCATCGGAGCATGATATAACTTATTATCGTGATTCTATGACTAGACAGTACATACTGATTACAAATGAACAAAATGTATTTAATCTTTTCTCCACCTTAATCATTTATCTCGATTTTCCCAAACCAAACCAACTATTACAAGCTGTTTTCACAACTTGAAAATTAGCAAATCCCAAACCCTACTATTTTGCATGAGCATGTACCCTTATCCTCTTATGCCCCGATGAAAGACTGCTGTGGTGCCTTTGTGTTGGTTGCATGAAGGGTGTTCTGTTTGTTTTGCGAAGGAACGTTGACATTGCCCCATCTGACCATAGATCCAAGGAGTAAAGATTGGCTAACTGTCTGATTTTATCCTTCTCGCCTCCAAACAACTTCAGCTCTGACTTGGAGCTGTCTTGTAGAAATTTTGCGACACGTTCATTCGCATTTGTAACAATACTGAAACCCGGACGCTCATCTCCTAATCGCCTGCAACCTAAAATACATCAAAGTAAGTGAAAATTTCGATGTTGTATCGAAGAAACAACCTGCTCGGATCTCTCTTGGATCATATTCTGAAAGATAGGACGGCTCGGATGAGGTTTTGGTAGATGGGGCCCAATCAGTTAATTCATCGTCTCCTTCATGCCCTTCTCCGCCACTCCAACTGAGACTGCTCTCACTGGCAACATCAAAATTGTCATCGATACTCTGTACTTCCATTGACATTCCCTAGAAAATGCATTAAAGTAAAATAATTAACATAACCTATAGGAAATTACTGTCAAGAAACATTATTGACATTTTCATAAAGCCAAACTTGACTGCATTTAAACCAGAATCGAAATATGGAATTTTTAACACCTAAGCAATTTCAGACTTTTTGGAAGTTACATTTGTAGAAATAATCTAGATTATTCTCTAGAGGTTATGTGATAATTTTTTAAAATTTACTAATAAATATATTTGTTCCTTTAATTGGCTTTATTTCTCATAAGTCAGTGAAATTAAAAATTTTCATTGTTCTTCCTTTCAAAATAAAGTTGATATTGAACGATCAAAGTGCAATATTTGCACTTACTTCATCAGCGATTGGTTTTTTGCAGAATCTTTCAATTTTATCGACAATACTCTTGTGTAAAGGTTTTATCTTGGTTCCACTTCTGATATGACCATTCTCTAGCATATCTAACTTTTGTGATCTCTTTCTTTTTCCACATTGCGGCATCGGAGCCTCCTCAATCAACATTCTTTTCAGTTTGCGTTTCCTGCGAAAACTGGGTCTTGCAGGAGAGTGCTCGTTGAACGAATCACTTTCTAAGCTGTGGCAAACTACTGTAAAAAAAACATTCATACATTATGAAAGCCAAAATAGACACGGTATACATAACTTTAAGAAATGTGGACAGTTGTAAGAGATTAATGCAAGCCACAACTGGTTTAACCTGTAAACTTACCCAACTTGTTATATCGACCCCTAAGGAAAGGTTGTAAAGGATTTGGCATACGCATTGAATCACTGCCCATCACTTTAAAACTTAGATCATCAGAATCACTTTGGTGAAAACTGACCATCTTGTTTCTACCCTTCTCTTCACCTCTGTTCAGGACCTCGGAGTAAGAACTACTACTATCGTCAGATCTATTGTCCCCAGATTTATTAAGATAAAAATCTAAAAGTAGGCTACTCAGAAACAAAGGGGAAAGGATCAAAGAGAAAACTCACGCAAATTTCCAGCCGATCTTGTTCGCCTCCTCATACCCCACTGCATGTTGGAATCGAAATTCATGGGACCACAAGACTCGGATTCTTCGAGAGCATTTGTCAGATCCTTGGCCAAATGTTCCATTTTGAAAACAATAACGAATTGATATGTTTAATTCGGTGAAATCACATAAGCTCTCGTCCCTTCAGCGAAATTATATCGATAAACTTTTAGAAATTTTGTAGATAATTCTTGATCTTGATTTTTTGAAACAGCACAATTGCGAAATCATAAATATGTTTCATAAACACACAAATGTTTTTATTGGGATTGTTCGCCATAGAACATAGTATAAAGTGTATGTTCCATTAATAAACATTGACATTTCAGTCAGGTCGCTGAAATAGCAACTAATACCACAGATTCTATGCTTTTACTTTTACTGACGTAAAAAACTGGATGCTGTGTACATGTTGAATGGGAGCACAATATTTTTCCAGGGGAAAGGGAAACATGAAGATGAATGAATAACCTAAACAACCCTCTGATTTGGACCCTCGAAGAGAACACAGTTAAATATAAATAACTATTAATTATTTCATTATTGATTTTTCATAGCACGTAGATTGGCAGTTGAAGATGAACTATCCCGTACATTACAGAGTACTCTAAAAGATCCGGGATCTTACGTAGTACTCTAAGATCTGGGGGTTTACGGAGTACTCTAAAAGATCTAGTGGTTTACGGAGTACTCTTAACGATCTGGAATTATACGAAGTAATCTAAAGAGCGCTAACCTTTTTATCGTGATTGTCTAGTGGCGGGCGAATAGGACGTTACGTTGTGTAGGCAACCCAAATTACACATAACGAGAGCAAGGAAACAGTGACGGGAGGTTCAAATATTCAAAACACAATAATACCAGAATAATATATTTTTATTTATAATGTTCAAAAGCAACAACCCTCAATAAATGGGAACACATTCATCAGCCTGTGGTTAAATCTACTCTACGCAGTGGTTCGCAAAGCGGCCCTGTGAAAACAATAGCGCCCGGGTCTAAATGACTTATTACTACATATTGTTAGGTCGGTATTCGCTCATATCAGATATCCTTCTTACGCAGCGGAAAAAGGGTAAAGTTATGCAGGAAATGGGGGATACAGCCAGCATGCGCACCTTCGACTGTACTTCCGGTAATCAGTGCTGAACCTCAACTACAAGGGGTAAGTCTAAATGGACAGTAAGGTTAGGGTAATTGTGGTATTCCCTGGAGATCTCCTTGAAGAGGGGATCTAACCTGATTCGAGTCGACCGGAGAAGTTACTATCAAAGGAACTGTATCTGACCTCCTCGGGCCCAGGAAGGCTCAGATATTACTGAAGAACGAACCGAACACTACCTGAAGGGTCACGTAAACTAATCCCTGGGGATATCACAATACCTCGGAACAATTATCTAGCAATCAGGATATCTGGAGTTATTTACTTTCTCTATACGATATGTTGTCCTCTACCAGGACTCCCCAGCAATTTATCCTAAAGAACGCCACTGGTTCACATGGAATACAATCTCTCAAAGTAAGCGGGCACATGCATATGACAAATAGGTAACACAAACTGACCAGGACATTATAAAATAGATACAGTACCCCATTACCCAGGTGTGTTAATGGACGTTACAATAAGAACAAAGAAATGGGTATCCGGGGGATCACACAAGAGTACATACAAATCAGTTACATATCAAGCACCGCAATTAGTAAGAAAATATAATACAAATCCCTATTGGCAAGTATTACGCAGATAAAGAACCACTATTTACAAATACAGCAAAAAGCAATCAGGCACCGAGAGAAAGTATACAATACAAACAGAAAACTTGTGAGGGTTGCTTAAGTTATGTACAAAGGCAATGCAATTTAGTTAAAACATTCCGGTTGGATTAAATAACGGCAAAGCAAAAATACAAGAATGGAAGCGAAGTACAATCAACGAGCGTGCAGTCATTAATTTTACATTAACACAAAGGTGGTATTTAAAAATGCAAAGCATGCAATTAATCAGAAGCATTTAAAAGAAGTTTACTTACTAAGAGTTACCAAGGGACACTGTTATAAATACTATTATCTCGAGTAGACTACTAAGTTGCTCAGGGGGTTTATTTCCAAGAACCTTCCTCTCGAATGAATTCAAATACAATGGGAACGCTATAAGGACCTTGTTTTCCTTTGTTATTCTCACTAATCCTTTACTTGTCAAGTCACCGCAACACAGAGTATTTTTACACAGAAATTAAAGCGGGAAAATACAATGACATAATGGTGGAATTTATATAATCTATCAGGGACTCTGTGACTCGTATGATCCTTAGAGGATCCGGATCTCTTCAAAGAGATTTGACGGTGTTGTTTTTAAGGTTGCAATTGTGAGGGTTTTTTATTTGTTGATGTGGTTGAGCCTGGATGTTTTCATCCGAAATGATGTATTTACTCTTGTGGCGACGTGTCGCCGCTCCTTCCGCAGAACTCTGCTACAGCTTCCTAGTGCATCCCATTGAGGACGCTACCATTTTCCGAATACCAAGCTCACCGTCCTCGCCGGGTTCAAGTAGAGCAGAGTGCGAGCGTTCCGACAGCTGGCATTCCGATGTTAAGCAAGGTCACTGGCACTGGCAGACTTATTATTATTTATAGTGAGGGGGCGTCTTTCCAACCTACCACTGTGTCCCGCGGACTATTGCGGTTAACTCCTAATTTACATTTCCACGATAAGACGATGTGCATGGCTGTTTCAGTGTCCTCAAGACACAGCCTGCATTCATCGTCTTCAGCCAGACCGATTTTGTGCAGATTCGCTTTCCGTCTGCAGTGACCTGTCATAATCCTGACAAGTATTTTGAGTTTGGTTTTGTCGAGACCTATCGCTAGGTCTACCATCTTTTGGTTTGAAGCTCTTCCAAGGAACGCCTTCGAATGTTTCAGGTCAGGATGGTTTAGCCAGAAAGACTCTTGTCCAGTTTTCATTCCGCCTGTTACAGTCTGCTTAGCCACATCATGTGTGGTATTCCCAGGAAGGGTTCCAGGCCTACCAGAGGCAGCGTGGCTTCAGCAAACGCCAGTCGATCTGCCTCTTCGTTACCCAAATAGTTTCAGTGGCTCGGTAACCAAACAAGAGTGCCTGTTTCCGCTATTTTATTGATTTACACGACAATTGTTTCGTCATACCATGACTTCATCAGGTGTGTATTTAAACAGTTTGAATACTCACCTGATGAAGTCATGGTATGATGAAACAATTGTCGTGTAAATCAATAAAATAGCGGAAGTTAACATTTGTTTTTCTTATATTGAAGATGAATTTCCGTCAAGTAAAGACCGAGACAGTCAAAAATAATAAAATGTCTCAAAAAAATGTTTTTCTAGTTATAGAATTATCAAACATTGCATAGCAACCAAAATATAAAATAATCTGAAGAAAATACAAAATATTGATAGATTTTTTCGGTCGATATTTTCTTTGAATTCTTTTATCCTTTGTTTCCTTTTAATTTTATGTTTAGTTCAGTACATCAAACTGTGATTCATATTTCATAAATTATAATTTTTTTCACATTATTTATATTAATCAAGCAAAAAAGTAAATAACACCATTGTAGTTACTGGCTTATGAGCATAGCTTTTTCCACAGATCTCCACAACGTAGGTTGTCTGATAAGGATACGTCTTATCATCACGCAAAGCGGGAACCCTTCCAATATAGTTGAACCCACCCCGCTTTCAGTTTCTTCTTCAGTTGGAAAACCTACACCGTGACTGGTATCAGCGAAGCACTATCCAAACCGCTATTGGCTCTGCAGGTCAGTACCCGAGTTGTTTGGGACATCACTTACACTCTGAAGGGGATTGCTTTCCACCACCCAGCTCAAATTCAAGAAACAAGAAAAATCTCAAGAATAGATCCTTCAATATCTATTGAAGGATCTATTCTTGAGATTTTTCTAATTCGCGCACTAACAGCTGATCGTACCATCAAGATCCACGAACCCTTGTGAAGTCTTTCAATCGATCTTGCTTCGAGCACTAACGATCTAAAACCGTATCGTCAAGGCCCAAAAATCTCAGAAATGCGTCGCAAACAATACTGGTTCGAAACAAGATCGGTCGTATCGTCAAGACCCGTTAAAGCCTTGAGACACTTCCTGAGCAATCCTGAGACAAGAGTTACGCGCCACTAGATGAACGAAATACCCTTTAGTTTAGCATGCAGACTTTCAAACGTTGCCCCCTCGTCTAGCACCAATTGGGTGGTCAGAAGTATAAATACTTCCGTGGGCATCCACTCTTCTGAGGTAACGCAGCAGATTACATAACGCACCGCGTTTGGACAGAAAAATCTAACAGATTCATCTGCAATTGGGTAGAGTACCGCCAGTTTGGAGGATGTATGCCCTGTTGTGCAACAAACACCTGTGCCTCTAACCTAGTCGTTTGAGAATATTTTTGGTTGTGAATTAGAAAATTACAGATATTTGCCCAAAACGATAGCAGGTTGTTCTAAAGAACAAGTGCCAAGGAATAAGAAGCCCCGGACAGTTTCCGCCAAGATCTACACTATATTAGTCACCGACATCAAACACAGGACCACTTATTAGAAAGAAAAGGCACAAAATCAATGCAAAAAGAAAATTAACGGATGACCCTCGGGCAAACAGTGACTTACCGCCCTCAAGATCCCGCCATCGTTTGTTTGCCCTATAATAGAAGGTTGTCTGAAAGAAAAGATTGGTACAATTAAAATAGATACGACGTCCTCAAGCTCTATTATGAAGTAACTTACTTTATACTGAAAACGACAACGGGGCATACCGAACCAATACTAGGAGAAATTTTGGGTCGAGATCCAAAGACGTTCAACAATTTGGAAACAACCAATGCTGGTATTTCACTTATAAGATAAAAGTCTTGGTGTTAGACATAATGGCAATAACAAATTCTCTTCGATTTCAAAAATAGGAACTCTAGTAAGTGGAGTAGAAGAAATCACATTAGAGCAGAGCGACAAGCACTATATCAGGAAAAATCTATGTGAACGAAGACATTATTAGACATTATTACATATTTATGAAAATATTCGAAAAGAAAGCGACAGATATGAGTATCAGCTCGTTCTCTAGTAAGAGTGAGTAACCTAGTTCTCATAAGGTTGCAACATGAAAATATTACTTCTTCTCCTTTCTCTTGTTTATAAGACGTAGTCTTGTTTATAACTGCCTTTCAACCATGTTTAAGGGCTCAATCTTAGTTGGGAAGCAGATGACCCTTTCATACCATATTTTAGGTGGTCTGCCAGGAGATCTTTTCGACCTGGGTTTTTGATCCTTAGCCATTTTTCCTATGTGGTCTCTCCAACATCATCTTCTCATTTTGCCAAACAGCATAACATCTTGTATCTGGAGTTGTTCTCTAATGATCTAGCTCTTAATTTGATATCTTAATGGATCTCAGGATCTTCATCTCAGTTGTTCGGCTGATGCTTTTTGTTTTCGCCGTTAGTGTAGGCTTCACCACTGTCGTGAGATAGACTGGTTTGGTGGGGTAGATCCTTGGGTGGGTGCGGTACCTGGTGTGGCTGGACTTGTCTGGCTACCTCTGGTGGATATCAACTCCAGAAGAACCGCATTACCTGATGTGCTGGCCTTAGCAAGGCCTGTATTCCAAGATCCTTATTTGCTAGGGAATACGTTTCTGCAGCATGTCCCAGCAATGACACGATGATTGCTAACACGGGAGCAATCCTGGCCTCCCTATTAGAGGGTAGGTTTGGTGGGGGCAGTGGTTGAAAACCCGCATGCTGGGCTAGCGGGGTTCTGACCCCCTCGGCGTGTGAGTTGCGTCTCCAACTCGGGAAGTTGCCTGCATAGCTACAAGAGGTAGGATAGTGCCTCCTTCAGCCAGTGAAGGTGGAGGTCTTGGAAACCAAAGCCGTACTGGAAGTCACACAACTCGGTGTTTGGCGTGCTGATTTGGCGTATCCAAATCCCTCGCTCATGGGGACCGTGACTATCAAGCCTTAGGTTAGGTGCGTCACGTTAAAAATGTTCCTTCCTTCTTTCTTTTACTCTCAGTGGTCATATAACTGTTCCTCCAGACTATGTCTCTCAGATAACCGGCAATTCTTAAGGCTTTGTTAGCTTGCATTCGGGTTTCTTTGATAAGGTCTCTGTGACTAATTATTTTTACACCCAAGTAACTGTACTTCAAACTTTGCCGTCTCGGCTTATCGTTTGCTGCCAGTTTACATCTAATTGGCTCTCGGGATATGACCATGGACTCCTTTTTTCCACTGATACCTGCATATTGCATTTCTCTGCTGTTTGAGATTTGTAGAGCATTCGTTGCAAATCGTCTTCACTTTCCGTCAATAATATTGTGTCATCTGCATAGCACAGTATTTGCATCACTCTACATCCCATTCTGTATCAACCTTCCATCTCTTTTATACTTTGTATAATCTTGTCCATGATCGAGTTGAATAGGATGGGGCTTAGACTGTCTCCTTGTATTATTCCTGTTATTATTGGTATTTCTGCAGTAAATCCTTGTGTTCTCATTTTGTTTTGTTGTTCTTGTTAATTTGCACTATGGTCTGTATTTAATCTTCTGGGATGGCCTTCTCCCGCAGTATCTCTATGACATCAGTTAGACGGACTCTGTCAAACGCTTTTTTTCCGATCAACCGTACAATCAAACAGTGGTTTATCGAACTCGATTGACTTTTCAATCATCTGTTTATGTATGAAAGTGGCATCCACAGTCGATCTATTCTTCCTGAAACCTTGCTGTTCTTCGCTTATATCAACTTTGCCTGATATTTTTGTAGTTTCAATCTTAGTAAACATTAACAATTCTTAGAACATTCCACACCATATCAGTAGAAAATTTCTCCCTATAAGATCTTTTCAGTTCTTTTATTGATTCATTTGCTCTATTTCAAATCCTTTTCCTTTGTATTCTCCGCCTCTATGATCGTTGGATGGATTGAGTAGTTCAGCGATCATGTTGCCGGTCCCAATCCCAGATAAAAGAAGAGAGTTCTTGGGTTAGCACCCTACCCACAGGTAAAAAATAATCAATACTCAAAGTACTGCTAAGATAGCCTCGGAAAACGGACGTAAACATCACCAAACAACATTTTATTGAAAAAGGGTGAATTGTTGGGTATATGCAAATAAGAGTTCAAAGTTGTTAACTTTGAAAAATCTTAAAGAAAGCGGAAACAAGACATACTGTTGGAAGCCAGTACCTTCGTTATGCCTGCACAATGGATTAAACCAAAATAGTGTAATCGTATCAACTGTTATTGTCAAAGAACGTAGAGGCGTATTGAAAGAAGTACAAAACAATAGCAGTGAAGCACATTTCGACATCAAGAGAATACTGGACAGAGTAGGTAAGAGATTCTTCTGGTCCATCTGTCGGTACGATGTAGAAGAATAGTGCCATGAATGGGACATATTTGCCTCAAAAAAGAATCTGAGTAGAAATCAGAGAAAAAGTGACACAATAACTTTCCATAGAATTATTATTATTATTAATATTATTATTATCTTGATATTCCTAGATCTTCTGTGAAGATTCCTCAGAAGCTTTTTCAGCTTGTGCGAGTTAGGAGTTCAGTTGCGTTCTGGGTAGGCTTTGTTACTGCGATCTTACGCCACTTTAGGTCACAGCACTGTTCATTTTTTGACCCAACAGCGAAATAGTGGTCGAGACCCGTCCAACTAGAAAATTTCTTTTCCAGCTGATCACAATTCGAACCCGGACCTTCCGGCCACGAGCCGATTGCTCTACCACTGAGCTGTCCGCACATATACATAAAATGGTAATAAATATACGCAGCCAACTACCAATCACAGAATATGGAAATAAATACATAATGATAGTAATAGACCAGTTTTCAAAAGTAGCCAGAAAGAGTCCCCTTACCTAACCAGGAAAGAACCAGGCAGTGGCAATAGCTTACATAGAAATCATTCAGTAAAACAAAACTGGATCAAGGAAGAAATTTTGAGAATCTGTGATGGCTGGAATTGATGATACTTTGAAAGAAACGATAACAACATTTCTCCATCCTCAGTCTGATGGATTGGTGAAACGCCATTGTTACGAATGTTGGACAAGTACCCAGCAAGTGGGAATTTTTGTTTCTAAATAAAAAAAATGGGATAAATTAGCACTACATCTCGTTGTTTCATGTAGGAGTAGTATTTTTGAATCCATGGAGTACTTCTTATCAATGCTAATAACAGAGGGAGAAATTAAACAGACCCATGATCTTCTATTTAGGGTCATAACGGAGCACTAGAAGAGAAGTTTCCACTCGCAATTTGTTATGAGGTTCACACAGATGCTTGACAAAGTTTATCAATTCTTCGGACAGTACTTGAAGGGTCAAAGGAACAAGATGCATACATTTCTAGACGAGAAATCTATAGAGGTTGAGTTTAAACCTGGAGATGCAGTTTAGTTGTACCAAACTATGCTTAAGAAGTTTGTTCTAAATTCCAAAGTAACTTAGAAAGGGTCGTTCATATCCCCAAAAGAAAATATCAATGACTGTGTATACAGCATTCATATCAGCCCTAGCAGTAAACCTGAAGCTATGAAGTGAATGGGGTTCTTACGAAGGAGCTTCTACCTATTAATTCGGAGGCGGCATTTCGTTCCGAACTTGCGCACCTGAACTCATCAGGTAGACGTGGTGCACAAGTCTGCCTATGACCTCAGTGACTTTGTTTCACGTCAGAACTCGTCAAACGTCGAACTTGTAGAAAGCCTGTACTCCGCTCTACTTGAACCGGGCGAGGACGGTGAAATCTGTTTTCAGAAAGCGGTAGCGTCCTCTATATGCTAGTCTGGGATCGTCGCGGAGATATAAATTAGAGGTGAACCACAATAGTCCAGTAGACGCAGTGGTAGGGTGGACAGACGCCCGCTCACCATAAAATAATAATAATAATAATGCTACGCCGGGAAGCTGCAGTAGAACAGAGTAGAATTCTGCCAAAGGAGTGGGCACGTCACACACTCCCCCCCCCAGTGAGCGTCGATAGGATCACGGTGTAGGGCGTTAGGATTTTGGCAGGGAACAGTTCGCCGCTGGGCTTGACGCGATGTCATCTCCAGCGGAGTTACTGTGGAACGAAAATGGGAAAGGTACTTCGGAATGATGAAAGGGATATCTGGGGTCACCAATGAAGCTCTGAAGTGGTGGGTTCTAATGAGGGAGCTTCTATCCCTTAATTCGGAGGCAGCGTTTCGTTTCGAACTTGCGCACCTGAACTCATCAAATAGGCGTGGTGCAGAAGTATGCCTAAAACGCCAGTGATCTTGTTCCACGTCGGAACTCGGTTGTCGAACGCTTGTACTCCACCCTACTGAAACCGGGCGAGGACGGTGAGCTCAGTATTCAGAAATCAGTGGCGTCCTCTATAAGCTACGCCGGGCAGCTGCAGCAGAGCAGAGTGAAATTCTAAGAAAGGAGCGGGCACGCCACAAACCAATTGACTAAGATGATAATCCCTCGAAATGATTGAAGAACATGTTTTATTTAGTTCAAAATCAATCTAAAGGCGTAAGTGCATTCGGAAAACCTCTTCGACGGTACACACAGTACTTGGACATAACTTTTTTTATGGCACTTGTATGATTTTAAATAGAAATGTCACATATCTATTTTCTTTCGTTCATCCTAACCACATTGAAGGCGAAATTCTTGACCGAATCGTCATAACCCGATAACAAGAACGTTTAAGGCAAATTACATTGGGATTGATCATTTCGTGACGAACAATTCACGTCATATAAACTGATGGAAATGAGCCAGCAACATTTTCGTGTAAAAACTGATTAACTCCGGTTGAAATCGGCACCTTTTGTTCCTTCATCAATCCGAAGTATGAACGTCAGCCGTTTTCCTAGTTGCCGACCCATTACCCGCCAACAAAATGATAATAAATCTTCTCCTGGAACAATGATACTCCTTGCGTGCCATATGACATCCAACAACGACGATTTGCGTCATTGCATTATTCGAAAGCGGCGACCAGAAGGTTTGGAGATTGCGCTAATTGGGAAATAAATACTCAGGAATGATCCGTTGACCGACGGTTTGACCTCATCCTTCAGTTCCGTGAGAATTAAAGGGGTCCATACGCTGTCGCCTTATCAGGCATAACCAATACCGTAGAACGGGGCGACATTGATAAGTTTCAAAATAATTTTCAAGATAGAAAAATTTCACATAGAAAAATGATTGTTGTGTATGGGGCGAGTTTAATACCTCCATCGAAATTGCATTAAACGACGAGTGTAGAATCAAAACAGGTCAATCTTGCCCCCATTCTTAATTCGAACCGTCAGATTTTGTGTATTGCAAATGTGAAACAAATTGAAGCGCAAAATTGATATGCAGTCTTAGAAGAAAACTTAGGAGAAAATAAAAAAATTTCATTAGTAAACAAAAATAAATTTTTTATCAAAAAATATCACAACCAGCCTAATTAATAGCTCCTTAACATCCATTATAGCCGAGAACTCATACCCATTTTCTGCCAGTTCAAAGGGGGTTGGTAGAATAGCAATGATGTCTCTCTCAGGAACTGTGCTGAAGTCATTCTACTGCAGTTTTAGTCCATTGAGAATTAAACGATTTGAGTCCAACTGTGTTGATTTCTTCTTCAGAAAATCTGGTTGAAATCTTGCAGACATATCTGAAGGTTTTAATTTTCTTTTTCCGGAATGAAATTTGCACAGCAAATCCTTGTTGCGAGTTATACGAAATTGATAGATTTCGGAAAATAATTTTCTCAACTTGATGAAAAAACAACAAGACAAAGAACTGTACGTACAGAAGAAAATATCGCTGCTTTAAGGTGTTAATGATGATCCAGATTTGTCTATTCGTCGACGTTCACAACAAGTTGGACTCTGTGCATCCACCACATGGCAAATTTTGCGTAAAGATCTTGGTATACACCCATACAAGATCCAACTGGTTCAAGAACTAAAGCCACTTGACCATAATAAGCGTCGTTTGTTTGCTGATTGGGCCCTAGAAGAACTTGAAGTTGATCCACTTTTTTATCGTAAAATTGTGTTTAGTGATGAAGCTCATTTCTGGTTGAACGGTTATGTAAACAAGCAAAATTGCCGTATATGGTGTGAAAACAATCCTCAAGAAGTTCTGCAGGTTCCATCCCATCCTGAAAAATCTACCGTAAGCTGTGCTTTAAACGCTGGAGGCATCATCGGTCCATATTTCTTTGAAAACGATGCTGGAACTAATGTTACAGTGAATGGTGCTCGTTACAGATCGATGATCAATGATTATTTGTTTCAAAATTTTAATGGTTCCAACAAGTTGGTGCTACACCTCATGCGGTAACAATGGATTTATTGAAAGAAAGATTTGGCGATAACATTATTTCGAGAGATGGTCCAATTTATTGGCCTCCAAGATCATGAAACATAACTGCACAGGATTATTTTCTTTGAGGTTATGTCAAGTCATTGGTTTATGCTGAAAAACCAGAAACAATAGACGCTTTGGAAGTCAACATGAAATGAGACCTGAATTACTCGAAAAAGTGGTCCAAATTTGGTCTGGTCGAATGCGGTTCCTCAGAGCTAGTCGTCGTGGACATATGCCGGAAATTATTTGAAACATAAATGTCATAAGATTATCTTTAAAATAAAAAAAAATTTGCCTTCAATCTTAATTTAAATGTGTTGTATTTCAATTTAAATTTTTATCACTCAAAAAAAAACACCCGATAATTTAAATTTAATAGTGTCGTATGATTTGGATTCAACGTTATGTGAAATATGTAGAGTTTTTGTTATTTTAATAACGATGCCAATGAAGACCGTAGAAACTGAAAGATGTTTCTCTACTTTAAAATTGATCAAGACGTTTCTAGGGAATACAATGTCGAAGAAAAACTGACGGTGCTCGCAATGTTATCCATCGAACAAAATTTAGTTAAAGACATTCCCGAATTCATCGATCTATAACGAGCACCATTCACTGTAACATTAGCTCCAGCATCGTTTTTGAAGAAATATGGACCGATGATGTCTCAGCGTGTGAAGCAGACCATACAGTACATTTTTCAGGAAGCAATGGAACCTTCAGAACTTCTTGTAGATTGTTTTCACTCCATATACGACAATTTAGCTTGTTTATATAGCAGTTCCACCAGAAATAAACACAATTTTACGATAAAAAAGTGAATCAACTTCAAGCTGTTGTAGGGCCCAATCAGCAAACAAACGACGCTTATTATGGTCAAGTGGCCTTAGTTGTTGAACCAGTTGGATCTTGTATGGGTGTAGACCAAGATCTTTACGCAAAATTTTCCATGTGGTGGATGCACAGAGTCCAACTTGTTGTGAACATCGACGAATAGACAAATCTGGATCATCATTAACACTATGACTTATAGCAGCAACTTTTTCCTTTGTACGTACAGTTTTTTGTCTTGTTGTTGTTGCATTGAGTAGAGAAAATGTTGTCCGAAAGCTGCGACGAATAAGCTGCTCTGATGGATGATTATATAAACCATAAATTTCACGAAGTGCTCTATAAATTTGGCGAATAGAACACTGATTTTGAAAACAAATTTCAACAATTTGTAAACGTTGTTCGGCGTGAGTCTTCCCATGTTATTTGTCAATGCTTGCTGAACAGAAATGTCAAAACATCATGGCTTCTACCTTCTGTCAAATCACAGTTATCCCTATCGACAGTTCTATAACTCTCAAAAAACACCAGATATATAATTTTAATATTATATTTTGATAATATGGCGACTTCAATCCTATAAAACCTTTAATTTTTATTCACTTTTTGAGGAGGATTATTATCATTTTATTATTTAACTCCATTAGTCATTATACATATAGTCTGCCATTTTAGAATGTCGACAGTGACAGAAAATAAAACTGATAATTCGTCCACTTACAGGATATATCGATTTCCATAAATCAAAAAACGTTCGTGCGCGGCCACCTTTAGCAAGGACATCTACAGGCAGCAGTGGCGCAAAAGTAGATCACATGCTTACGCACGACCACAGCGCCACTGACAATGCGACGACGCGGCAACGTCGCATCAATTTCCCGTTTCAGGATTTTCAGGCTTCCCTTCCTAGAGAGGAGCGCGTTTTTCAGCAGTCGCTTTTCAGACCCGATCGCGTTGGGACGGGAAAGCGTTGTTCGGTTCGTCTCTACGTTCCTGATGCTGCCAGGAAGATAGAAACCTGGCATGTCCGGTCACTAGTGGGGATTTTTGGGTGCTTTCTGGGGAGCCTGAAGGTGTTTTGGGGGCGCGTTTCAGTCATCGTCTGAGTGAAAATGGGCGAAAGAGAGAGGTGCACTAAGACGGCCATCCGTGTGGGTTTCTACGATATCGAACGGACTATTGGGAAAGGAAATTTTGCCGTTGTCAAGTTGGCCAAGCACAGGATAACTAAGACGGAGGTAGGGTTATACAGGATTCTTCGAAATTTTGTTCGTCGTAAAACTGAGAATTTGAGAAAATATTCTCACTTAGTGCGTACATATTTATTACACGGGTTTCAAATCGGGAGAACTGAATGGCCAATTTGGTTTAACATGATATTTTCTCAGGAGATTTTTCTTTTAGGAAAGAAAATTTTCCAGTGGCAAGTCGAGGAAAAACAGCAACAACCAGACGAAAATAAAATTAATATTAAACCTTCAAAGAAGGTTCATGTAAATCCTAACTATGTCCATTTAATTCTCAGATTCCTTTTGAAATCTTCTGGAATTCAAATAATGAAAAACCTATCAGATTGTCAGATTAATCAATATGAATGATCGAAACAATTTGTTCTAAGTTTTAGAAAATATTCCCTTCACCAGGAAGTTATTTTGCATCAAATTTTCGAAACAGGTAAAATTTTTCATGAATGTTGTTATTGTCCAGTTTATGGGACCCGACTAACGTGCAGGAATCATGAAAGATTCTTCGAAACATTTTAATTCGCCATTTTGATGTCAATGCAGGCCTCAGATTATTTTAGAAATCTCTCTCATCAAGAGATAGTTTACCATTAAACAAAAAGGAACATATTAATACAAGGGTGAGATTAAACAAAATATTTTAATTCAATATTATGCCTTCTTTGACAAATATAAAAATCTTTGAATTGAAAAGTCGAAAGACTCAGTTGAAATTTTCAAAAATTTTTTTGTCGATAGGATTCAGATCAGGAGAATTTAATGGCTAATTGAATATGAATACGTTGTTTTGTATTACATTTTGGCATCAGGTAGATTTTTTGTTATGTTGTCATTGTGATGACGACAAGGCATAGAACAATCAATTCCGTTAGAATAATACAAAAATTATCTGAGTAGATTATATCGCCATTGTCACAATCTACTGAGTTCCTAAGTTTTTTAAAGAAATTTCAATGGCATCTTTTTTTCGATCAAGTGTAAGCAGGCTTACCCAATTCTTATACAATTTGTTTTATGTTTTAGAGGTTCTCTCTCTTTTTCATCGGAATGTTTTATAATATATCCTCGAAATACTACATCAGTGAAATTTATTCGTTGTAGAATTGGAATCAAGACGAAATGGGATTATATAAACAATGATATCGGGTGTTTTTTTAGAGTGATAGAAATTTCGATAGGGATAACTGTGATTTGACAGAACGTAGAAGCCATGTTGTCTTGACATTTCTGAAAAGCTTGAAGTTTATCCAGTTTTTATCTTAAAATTGTTTTTAGTGATGAAGCTCATTTCTGGTTTAACGGCTATGCAAGCAAGCCGTATATAGTGGAAACCATCCTCAAGAAGTTCTGCAGGTGCTATTGCATCCTGAAAAATGCACAGTATGGTGTGCTCTACACGCTGGAGGCATCATCGGTCCATATTTCTTTAGGAACGACGCTGGTGCTAATGTTACAGTGAATGGTGCTCGTTACAGATCGATGATAAATGATTATTTGTTTCAAAATTTGAATGAAATCGACCCAGGAGTGTTTTGGTTCCAACAAGATAATGCTACACCTCATGTTGGTACCGTAACAATTGATTTATTGAAAGAAAGATTTGGCGATAACATTATTTCGAGAAATGGTCCAATTAATTGACCTCCAAGATCATGCGACATAACTCCATTGGATAATTTTCTTTGTGGTTATGTCAAGTCATGCTGATAAACCAGAAACAATAGACGTTTTGGAAGCCAACATAACTCGTGTTATTGATGAAATAAGGCCTGAATTACTCGAGAAAGTGGTCAAAAATTGGTCTGGTCTGTAATTATGTTTAAAACATAAATGTCATAAAATTATCTTTCAAATAAAAAAAAAATTGACTTAAATCTTAATTTGAATGTGTTTTATTTCAATTTAAAGTTCTATCACTCTGAAAAAAACACCCGATACTTTAAAATAACCATTGTGATGAAATATAAGACTCCTCTCTATGAGATTTTTCTCCATTACACCTATAAAATAAAATAAATAAAAACTATAATTTTCAGATTTTTTTAAAGATCCTGAATTCAAATCCTAAAGGGCTATATAAGTTTTGCGAAAAATTTTTTGATTTCGTAAGAATTTTTTCTGATGTTTCCATGTAGGACTTAATGTCTCAAACAACTTCTTTCATAACTTAAAAATATCATTTCTCAGTGTTTCTTCCTTGAAAGAGTGTTTCACTTGTATTTCTAGAATGAGGAAATGTTTAAAGTGAAAAAGTTGCCTTTCTACCGGTCACATCGACAATTTCAATATAGTATTTGCTAAAAGGTTACTCAATTTTTATTCAACTTTTGGAAATATATAGATGTTCAAGGAAACACAGAGGCAAGTCTTCTCGGTGAAATTCGATTAACTGCAATTTTCGTTCTGTTAGTTCTGGCGATGTCAGCGAGCATGCGGCCTGGATTAACAGCATACGAGTATGTCAATTTGAATGCTGAATCGAGATCAAAATTCCGATATGAACATTCAACGGACTTTTGAGGTTTTTGCTTTCGTTAATTTGTTGAAAGGTGCCACATATTATTTTAAATCCATAGAGATAATATATGTATGTCGATGTGAAATGTGAAGTAACAAATTTGACTTCATCTCGCGACAAAAACATCCTCATTATGGTTTCGTAAAATATTTTTTATTACTCATGCGGGGAAAGTACTATCTTTGCGCTTGCTTTTGGAGTCGAAAAGACGCTAATTGCCCACTTCACAATTACCACACGAGTTTTGGGTAAATTTAATGTCGATTTGAGTGCGACAAGTAAACTTTTCGCACGCAAATTTTCATTGGCACACGCAAATTGACAAAATGAAAATAATATTTGAATATCAAAATATATTTAATCTGTTAGTCTTCTACGATTTTAATTTCACGTTTATTAAATATGAGCAGTGCTTATAAAGACATTAATTTAATTCTTAAAGTTTCTTCAAAAAAAAATTTTTTTGAAATTGAAATCGTAGAAGACTAACAGATTAAATCTGTTTTGATATTCAAATTTTGTAATAATCCTTCTATCAAGTAAAAAACCGTTCCTTCTTATAAAATTAAAATAAATGACAAAAATAAAAGACAGTTGAACTGTCAATACTAAATAAGTAAGGTTGGCATTTAAATAAAAATATTTTATACTCGCGTATTGAAAAACTAAATTAAAAAATTAAACTTAAAAAAATTAGTGATAATCCTCACTGGATCACCGGAAACTGATAAGAGTGACAATGATGAATCTTCTGGTCGTAATGTTGAGTTTACTACTCTGTCAAGAAAGTACCGGGAATTTTCAATTAGAACAACATTTTTACATTTAATCGTCAAAATTTATTGGGTCGCCTTCAAAATAGGCTCCATTTGCTCCAATACATCTATGCCAATGGCACTTCCAATTATCGAAACATTTTTTATAGGCGCTTTCCGGGATGGACTTTAGCTCTCGCGCCGAATTTTGTTTTATGGCTTCAATCGACTCAAAACGGGTGCCACGAAGGGGCAATTTTAGTTTTGGGAAGAGGAAAAAGTCGCAGGGAGCCAAATCCGGCGAATACGGTGGTTGCTGAAGCACGTTTGTTGAGTTTTTGGCGAGAAAGTCAGTCACAATCGTAGCTCGGTGAGAAGGCGCGTTATCGTCATGCAAAATCCATGAGTTGTTCGCCCACAAATTTGGCCGCTTCTTACGGATACGCTCACGCAAACGTTTCATAACGCCTAGGTAATACTCCTTGTTTACCGTCTGACCCTCTGGAACGAATTCATAGTGCACCACGCCACGGATATCGAAGAAAACAATGAGAATCACCTTCATTTTCGAGCGGCTTTGGCGTGGTTTTTTCGGTTTCGGCTCATTTTTTGCCACCCATTCCGATGATTGCTGGCTTGTTTGCAAATCGTACTCGTAGACCCAGGTCTCATCACCAGTTATAATGCGTTCCATGAATGTAGAATCGGAATTACAGCGATCCAGCATGTCTGAAGCAACCTGTTCGCGATGACGTTTTTGAAGAAAATTCAGGTCTTTCGGTACGAGTCGTGCGGCCACCTTTCTCATGCCCAAAATATCAATCAGAATCGTACGTGCGAACTCGTGGGTTATATTAAGATCATGTGCTATCTCTCTCAAGCTGGTACGACGGTTTTCCAGCACCCTTTCCTTAATTTTATCGACGTTATCTTCGACCACTTCTCGACCGTCCTTGAAGGCTCTGTACCACTGATATGCACGAGTTTTCGATAGAGCATTATCACCAAAGGCCTTTTGCAACATTTTCAATGCATCGGCACACGAAAATTCATTTGCAACACAAAACTTTAAACAAATTCTTTGCTCAACGTAATCACCCGTAGTAAAAATCGGCACGCACTCTGACATCGACTGACTTAATCAGCTGTTGCAAACACACTAGTTGACAGATCCCGCTCAAGCTTGGCATAATAATTAAGGACAGTGGTACCAACCTAGGAAAAGAAATTTTTACCTGCCTCATTGCTCCGCCAGATTTAAATCGATAATTCCCGGTACTTTCTTGACAGAATGTATACCACCTTAAATATTTGAAAGAGTGAATGAGGTGATCAATAATTTAACTTTTTAATTCGTAATAAAAAATAGTATGTGCAACTCGTGCGAGGTTGTCCATTGTGACAAGTAATATCCCCTGATATGTACAATGTGTACATTTGAAAACACTCGTATAAAAATAATGAAGTTCGAATACTCGTCAATTCGAGACATACGTTGCTTGAAGTATGAGTATGCATATCTCTGCACTCACTGCTAAACTTAACACTCGCGGATATCGCGTGATATCTTTCAGCTGCTTTCTCCTTTAAATATTTGATATTTTAATAAATATGCCTCGTCTTTCAAAGAATTCGCGAAAGTCAAAGCAGTTGTTGTCACCACAGAATTTTTTACGCTGAACTAAAGTTTGAAATAGTATATTCAGTCACAATTGCGTTTAAAATATAGAGATAATATTACAGTAGTTTAAAGCCCCAAGTAACAGGACCGTACACGAAATTTTTCAAAATATGAAGGTCCGAGATCAAATTAACAGTTTTTCGTTTCACTTTGTCGCCTTGAATATTTCATATAAGCGGTTTTTTTTTAAGTGGTTCATTTTTATGAGTTCAACCTTCTGCTAAAAAATCATAACTTTGAAAACACCATGTATGTGGGAGATTTTCTTAAAAAGTGTGATTAATAAATGAAAAATTTA
The DNA here is from genome assembly GCA_034642435.1 of Megalocaria dilatata. NCBI lineage: Eukaryota > Metazoa > Arthropoda > Insecta > Coleoptera > Coccinellidae > Megalocaria > Megalocaria dilatata. The sequence continues at coordinate 23,990,537 of CM067858.1, read as the reverse complement.
ATTCTTGACTCGGAGAATCGGTCAATAAACCAAGGTACTACACTCACTTTAAAACGGTTTGCGACCCCGTAATACAGTAAACAATTATTTTTGGCATATTGAACAAAAATATGAAGTGAATCGAATTCTTTCACAATAATAATTAAGTGAAAATTCAAAAATAAAATAATGTAAAAATTTCAAGAATATACGTATGTAGAAAAAAGCGGATGAACACAGATAATGACGGATTGTTCCTCGGATGTATATTCCTCCATTTCTTTATTGCAGCAACAATAAGTTCTTGCATATTTGCAAGTGGGTTAGTTCGACTGAAAATGTCTCGAAATATAATTCCATATACAGGTGTTTTCAAAGTTGAAACTTTAACATGAGGTATAACTCATCAAAAAAGACCAAAAACCGCTCATACCAAATATTCGAGAGAATGAAACTGTTCAAACTGTCAAGTGTTATTCGAATTTTTGAAATTTTAAAAAATTTTAAGACAGTCCTGTTACTTAGGACTTTAAACCATAGAGATACTATCCGTATGCCTTAAACGCGATTGTGATTTGATATATTGTGTCAAATATCAGTTCAGTGTAAAAAAAATTCTGTGGTAATTACAACTGTTTTTATTTTCGTAAATTTATTAAAAGATATTTATTCAAACATTAAGAATTTGGAAAGTTCAAGCAAAATGCAGCTGAAAGCTGAATATTGCAAAATCCTCAATATCCACGAGTGTTAAGTTTGGTGAGTGCAGATATGAATACTTTAAAGAACGTTTGTGTATAATTTGAACTTCATTATTTTCAATTTTTCATACTGGTGTTTTCAAAGATTACATTTTTCATGTAAGGGAATATAACTCGCTAGAATGAAACATTTAAAAAAATTAGAGCTACAAGCATTGCATAAGGAATTCCATAAACAATGTTGTAAGATAAGAAAGATTTGGGTATTCAAATTTGGCAATCATTTTGATTCCAAGCCAAAACTCAAACAAGTCAATATTCTAAACGAAACTAAATAACGGATTAATTTATCGCGAGATAATGTGAAATATGTTACTTCTGATTTCACACGGCACACGTGATAGGATCGTATTACCTCTATATATTATAAACATGCGGCATCTTTCGACAAATTAACGAAAGTTAATAAAGTTCACAAGTCCGTTGAATATTAACATTGAAATTTTAATCTCAATTCAGTGTTTAAATTGACTCGTGCTGTTTATCAAGGCTGCATGCTTGCAGGCATCGACATATTGTATGGAGATTTTTGTTGAATGGTTTATTTTGATGAGTTCTACATTCTGTTAAAAAAAAGTCTCAACTTTGAAAACACGCTATACGTTCTATAGGATTCATGTCCGGGGAATTTGGTGGCCAGTTTCATGTTTCTAGGCTTATTGGATAGCGCAACTGATATGCGATCTAGCATTATCATCCATAAAAATTTATCACTCTTCTAATTTAGAGCGCAGTAGCGCAGGATTTTTATGGGATTTATGTTTAGGGATGCTACTCAGGCACATGAATTGATTTAGTCCTTCTGTTGAACGTTATACGCCCAAAACATTTCGCGAATAGAATTCAGTAGTCTTTTACGACGTCCTGGTTCCCGCATAAAAATACCCACTAGATCAACCTGCGTTTCTTCTGTAAAAAGCTCCTTCTCCACTGTGCCAACAATCAGTTTAAATGCTCTTGCGCCTACTGCAGACTAGTAATTTGGTGATGTGAAGTTAGCAGAGGAACTATAAGAAGTTTTCTAGATGGCAGTCTTGACAAAACTATCCATCTGCTTAGTGTAACAGTCCGAATAACTAGATTACACTGATATCCAAGAGCTGAAACTAAACGATTCCTATGAACTGATTCGATGATAAACCGGACTCTGCTAGCTAGTTCTTCATGTCTTTTGATAGTTCTAAAAACTCTATTCCTAACAAAGTTCAAATGATTGGCTATCTATCAAAGTTAGTGTTTTTCTGGAATTCTTTGAATTTGATTCAAAGTCCTGAATGTTTTTTCAGATCATGTAGACTGTAATCATGTCTTGTATCCCAAGATATAGTTTATGGTATTAATTGAATTCAACTGACGATTCCCAAAAACATTACAAATCACCAGTTCAGACTGAAATCAACGATAACAATCTCTTAAATCTGTTTTTGTTTTGTCTCCTGTCGCTATCAGAAAAAAATATTTATTATTGCGCGAGAACGTCCTTCAACGCCAGCTCTTCCTAAAAAATATGGTGGCATCACATCGAGCCGATTAATCAAAGGGGCCCCAATTTGAGGACGCGCATAAATCAATTTTGAAGTCATTACGAGATAACAATCGTTATAAAACATTTATGATTGAGTTCCACATTTTTATATATATTTTTACGTATATGGCCTCTTATCTTTGACGTCAATGCCTGATTTGGAGATTACCGATTTCGAGTCGTTGAAATATTAAAATTATCACCGTTACGTAGGAAATTTTTAATGGAGGTTCAATGTGCCATTTGAAATTTATGTTAATGTATGTAATTATTGCAGTTTTTTTTTTGTTGACTCACTTGAGGCCATTCCCAAAATAGATTAGAAAGGAATGACTAAACATTAAAGAAGAAATAGAGATATCGGGTTGATGTAAAACAGTGGGAATTTCACAAAAAAGAACGATTTTGGGTATTTAAACCATGATCATTCAGTATAAATGAGTTGAAACTTGCAGTCTAGAATTTCAGATTAAATTGAAAAATGAAGTTAAGTAAAAATCTTCAAAAGAAAAAACAGATTACAAAAATGCGCAATGGATACAAAAATGTGAAAAAAATATATCCGGTGATGGACGAATAGAAGAAATAGTTTTTTTTTAAGTTTTATTATTATATTATTATTATTAATTATTAAGTAATATGTAATTATTATATATTATAATAAATATTGATTGCTTATTAATGAAAATAAAATAATTATAATTATTCATTAATAATTGTTATAATATACATATAATATCAATCAATAATTATCATATATTATATAATAATAATTTTTAATTAATGATAATTATTATTAAAAAATAAAATAACGATAATAACAAAAAAAATCAATTAGATTTATTTCTTCTGTGATTCAATTCATAATAATTGTTTTCATCTCAGGTTATTTTTTTAAAATTTTTGTATTCCATTTCGCATTTTTCTAACTTTTTTTTTTCGTTGCGTGTTCGCACACAGATAATTGTGAGCTTTATTGGATGAGATAGATAGTCAAACTCAACAAGAACTCGGAGATGAACTCAATGTGACGTTTCCTTCCATTGAAAATCTATGGAAAAGATTCAGAAAGTTGGAAAATAGGTCCAGCATAAACGGAATAAAAGATAGCAAGAAAATCGAAATCCCACTTTTGAAATACTGCTTTGCAGGTATAAGAGAAGTAATTTTATCATTGGATCATGACAAGTGATGAATAATTGATATTAACATTTCTAGAATACGCTCTCGCTGAATAACGATTCAATTCGTATGAAAATGTCTCGATAAATGTTCTTTATGGTGAATTATTGGGAATAATATCTGAATAGCAATGGAGATTATTTTTAATAAAATATTTTTATGATTTTCACACAACAGACGTGAAATTTTCACCAAAAAATTCCAGTTTAATACTTCTACACCTGGTATGTAGCCTACATTCACGCAACATAGGAACGTCAGAGTTTTTATGAACACTAGCGCAATCTATGCACAAATGAATACAAATTAAAGTGTTTCTCATCGATTTAATTCAAACAGTCCCGTACTCCCGATTACTTCTACAAGTACTAACTGTAGAAAGCTTTCTCAAGCACCCCTCATGCGATTATCATATTGAGCCGAAAATGTTAGTATTTGCGTATTTTGGTGTTCGATATTTTATCTTGATACTCCTAGATCTTCTGCGAAGATCCCTCAGGAGCTATATTATGTTCGAGCTAGAAGATCATTATAATTGCGATTTAGGATTTAAGTGCCTTTCCTACCCTAGGGTCTATGACAACTGCCCCTATGTGCGCGGAATTTGGATGCGCCAAATTATCGCGCAAACAAAGTTGCCCCCTTTTGCTTCGAAGCACTATCCTACCTCTACTGGCTCTGAAGTGTCAGTGTCCGAGTTGGGTGGGATGCAACTCTCACGGCGAAGAGGCTTATCCACCTCCAAGTTACAGCTCGATGCTCTGAAAGCTTCGAGCTCAAGATCAACAATCCCGGTCAATCCAGTTTCAAGACCAACGTCTAGCTTATGCTCAAGACCCTCAAACCTTCAAGGGATATCTCGAACCATCCAGGTCCAAGAACCAGATGAATGTAATATCTTTTCAGCCATGCATGCAAGCTTGCAACCACTGTCCTCAATTGGGTAGCCAGGAGTATAAGTACTCCTGTGGGCTTATGGTAAAAATTTTTAGGAGGGGTTGAAATTTGTATATTTTTTGCTCGATCGCAAATCCAGTCAGTTCAAAATATGAAATATGACTGATACTTCAGGGGCTTTCATTAAGAATGATAGAATTTTAATTTTGAATAAATCAACAAATGTGTTTCATATTCACCTAATACTAATACTCCAAATTATGTGTCTTGTTATCGTAGATCGTAGAAAAGAACCCAGAAGTATCAAATCACATGATCTTAGCTATCGTCAAACCTTTTCCTCAGCAAAGCGAGCATACTATGGCATATAGAGCCATCTTGTTGGAGCCACAATGCGTTATTGATGTTCTCAAATTTTGGATATAGAAATGAGTGTAACATGGTCCTACAGCGATCGCCATTGACAGTTACGGCTGTTGCATCCTTATTTCGGAAGAAATAAGGTCCGATGATGCCGCCATGCCATAAACTGCATCATACACTGAATTTTTCGGAATGCAATGAAAATTTATATAATACTTCTGGGTAGTCTTCACATCAGTAACGACAAATTTGCTCATTAACACAACCATTCAACCAAAAATGCCTCATCTGAGAAGATGATTTTTTGGCCAAAATCATAATCTTGTCCCAAGTGCTCAAGAGCCCAGTTGGCGAACTCTCCACGTAATCTGTCATCATTTGGCTTCATTTCAGGAGTCAATACGACTTTATCAGGATGCAACCCCAGATCCTCACACAATATTCTCCAAGTTGACGTCTGAGCCTTAGTTGTGATTGCCATGAAATCGATAAATTTGGTTCATAGACAACACTGGGCGCTACAACTGTAACGTTCTCCCCACTTCGTACGTTTCATACTTTTTCTGGTGGCTTATTATTGTCTTGTTAAGTTAATTCACGTTCAAACTTTTCACTGTGCGTCGTATAACCTTCTCAGAGTACCGATAACGGCAACCCAATTCTCGAGTTGAGTACCAAAATCTGAGCTACCACTTTGGTAATTTTTTTTATTACTTCCATCTGATCGAGAAGTCAAATGCTGCATCATGAAACTGCCCACTATACTAAATATAGTAACACCTGTAAATAAGAACAAATATCTGAAAAAAACGAGAAATCTCCATTTGAAATCACCCATACTGAAAGATTCTTTATTTACTATACGGTTTCTTTTAACAGTTATCGTACTCAAAACGGACTAAGCGAAAGGAAAGCATAAAATTTGACTGCGAGGTTTTCATATATAGGCATATTGATGGTTAAAATTTCTAAAAGAAAAGATATTTGAACGAAATATAGGTGCTCTAGAAACAGCGCACAAAAATCGAGAAAATCATTGCTGAACAATGCCAAAATGAAATTATATGACATCCCTATATTATAGGGAAACATTTTGTCAATGAAAGAATTCACCTACACATTGTAAATGAATTTCAATTCAAATTTTATGTCTTAGGAGGTAACATTACACTTTTTATTTATTTCATATTGAATGAAAAATCCATTTTATAACAAGAAAAAATATTTCCAGTATTGTATTATTAAAAAAATTGAAAATATTCACGTTCTGATTAAAAATTACAGACACATGTTTCGTTCTTTTATTAAAACTCTTCAGTGGAAACTGAATATGATAAATATGGATATACCCAAGAACTTTCGAACGGAAGTGAAATAATCAAATTAACGATATAAGCTAAATATATGAATCAGGTTTGTTTGATTATTTCACTTCCGTTTGAAAGGTATTTATTGAGGCCACATTAAAAATATTCAGTGATATGTTCAAACTGTGGAGCTCTAACAAAAAAACACGTGCCCAAAAACTAAGGATAGTACGCATAAACAGAAATCAACAGTTTGAATTTCAAACTGAGTTGAGCAGTGTTTTATATATACAAATATTATTTCAAGTTCATGTCCAGATTATGAAGAGTTTTCTTTACAGATAAATGGTACTGAACTGTTGAAAAAGTTTGCAAAGGTTTTGGAGTTCACGTCAGTGCCAATTTTTCATTAGTTCTTCTTCTGATTAAAGGTGGCGCTTAATTAGACCAAGATTTTATTATACAGTCCGTCTAGGAAGTATATGGGAAAAACAAAGCTCAATAATTATATAATTATTAGTTATTAATATAATTGTTTAGTATATATTTTTATTCTTGAATTAGAAAATTATAACAAAATATTCATCTAATTTACTAATACTACCTCCATTTAACTGTAAACACTTTACTAAACGTCAAGGTACACCCGAAACTAGATCACCTCCATAATTTTCGGTGATGGTAGTCCAGGATTGTAAAACTGACTGAATTAAATCATCCTTATTTCGTGGCGCGGCCTGTTCAACTTCAATCTTCATTAGTCCCCATATGTTTTCAATGGGATTAAGATCTGGTGAAGCTGCTGGCCATGAAATGGTTGTCACTTGGTGTTCTTGCATCCAAGCTTGAATATAGGCCGAAGTATGGCATCTTGCATTCTCCTGCTAATAACGCTACCACTCCGGATATAGAGCATACGCCGTTTCAAGGAGAAAATCGTGTAGAATGCCACAATAGTTTTCACTATTAATGGTGCCATCAACTATACAGAAAGGCGTAGCACCACGCTGATATATTGCCCCCCCAAACCATTATTTTGGTGAGAAATTTGAAAATTCGAACGGTAACAGTTTAATTGGATTTTTAAGTGATTTCCACCCCAAGTTGGAAATAACTTTCATCATATATAAAGATATTATTAAATTTATCTTCTGGAAAAAGTTGATAAAATTCTATCCTTTACTCAAAGTATTTGGGTAACGAAGAGGCAGATCAGCTGGCGTTTGCTGGAGCCACGTTGCCTCTGGTAGGCCCCGAAACATTACTCAGAATACCACATGACGTGGCTAAGCGGTCGATAACAGGCAGAATGAACTCAAGACTAGAGTCTTCTGGCTGAGCCATCCTGGCTTGGAACATTCGAAGGCGTTCCTTGGAATTGCTTCCTACCAAAAGATAGCGGACCTAGTGCTTGGTCTGGATAGGGCCAGAATAGGCTGAGAACACTTGTCTGAATTATGACAGATCACTGCAGGCTGAAAGCGCATTTGCACAAAATCGGTCTGGCTGAATATGATGAATGCAGGCAGCGTCTTGAGGACACTGAAACATGTACATAGTCTCAAAGTGCCCAGTGGTGAGTGGCATCAGATTTGAGGTCTTTGGTAAGGGTGTTATAGACACTGCGAACTGAAAAAATTACCCCCGAACAAGATGATCGGTTTTATCCAAAAACTGGATCTCGTCGGGGAAATATAAATTAAGGGTGAACCACACTAGACCATGCGGACGCAGTGGTAGGGTGGACAGACGCCCGCTCATTATTAATAATAATAAAATGTTCATTCAAAAGTGAACAGTATTATCTAAGGCATTTATTCAATTTAATTGTAACGTTTTTGAGGAATTTTACAAAATACAAATTGTACTTAGATATTTCAGAATGTGTCTGTTAGATATTTAAGATATTGAAAAAACTTCTATCATTTTTTCAATAGTTTTTGTTCTGATTAAAGTTGTGCTCAATTGTGCATTAAATTGTTCCTTAATTTTATTGTGGTTTGAAAATAGCTGCACCAGTTTTAATATTTCTATCTTTTAATTTCTTCTTTAAATTGAATTGAAAATTATAAATATTGTACCTTCACTTCTATATTTAACTGAGTGATTCCGTATAAGTTTCTGTGTACTTCTTCCATTAAGGAAGACATTAGGAACCAAACACGTGGGTTATATATCTCGTGGAAAATACAATAGAAGCTTTTCAGCTTTTCAGACTTTGCACCCACGTCTCTAATTTCCAACGATTTATTTCCCTTCCACTTCAACCTGTCCAGATAACAATAATTTCATTCTCACTGCTCCGATTTGACATTGAAAGCACAAGTGAACATTGTTTGAAAACAAACAGAGCGATATATCATCGCGTCTGAGAATTCCTTTGTTTTCGGCGAACATCTGAGGAGAGGTAGAAAAGTGCTAACGAGGCCTAACGGATTTTTATCAAAACATTTTCACATTTTTGTCTGATCTCCGGATTGACGTCACTACATGACTGTATGACGTCAACGGCGGTCATGCCGGCTTCGGTCACTTTGGATTATTTATATTGCGTGAAATGGGATAGCTTTTGTATGAAACGTAAATCCCTGAGTCATTCGTGTTCAATTTTTTGTTGAATTCCGTTTTTCCTATCATGTGATGGTGGGTATCAGTTGTCAACACGTTGTCAGGTCAAATGTTCAAAGATTGTGAAATTCTTGATTTGATTCATTCTTTCAGTTTATAAACTTCCAAAATTAAAACACCAAAAAAAATTCTGTCTATAATGCTTTTTTGTAAGTTAAAAAGCTTTTTTTTAACGAGGTCTGCAAAAAAACCCGAATTTGAATCGAATGTGTAAGACCGATAACTAATAAAAGAACTTTTCATTCCCCTACCATTTTCCGTTTATTTGCTATGACTAAAAGAGAATGTGACATTTTTCAATCTTGCCCAAATTTCGGAAATCTCAAATAACAATCATTTAGGTAGAATACCCGTAAATGTCTTATCGGTTCTTTTGACCAAACCAGCTAATTTGAACTACCCGAAAAACATTTGAACATCAATCGAGTAGGAAGATCAATTGACTACGTTAGTTCGAAGTTTGAACATTTTCAAGTATTTGTATCTCAAGCCAAGATCCACACATTCGAGAATTCAGTTAGCTATTGCAATCAACTTGCTAAATGCATCAAAGCTTGTATTTAATATAAATATGAAAAATAATTCAATGATAACTTAGTGATTAGTTTTAATTAATGTACATTATTTGTCCATATTATCCTCTGCACTATACATGTTAATGTTTTGAAATACAACTTACTTATAATATTTCGGTTGACTGTTCGAATGGTGGTATAACAATGTTGTTTATAAGTCATGCCGAAAGTGCATCTATGGAGGTGAGACTCAACGGTGCTCAAAGGTTTGTCACTGATGAAAGAAGACATCAGCGTGCCATCATTCGCGAAGCTCACAACGGTTTTCAGTACTACTAAGAAGATTGTTTATGTGGATCAGGAAGAGGATGGGTGACAAAACTGAGCCCTGGGGCACTCCAGCGTTCACGTTGAATCCTGGTGAACCGACACCATCCACTACCACTTCCTGTTGGTGGAAAAACTCTTCTTCCAATCGCAGAGACTCCCAAGAGAATCATTCGAAGATAGCTCATCCAGAAGAATATTATACCAGACACGATCGAAACTCATGGATATGTCCAGAGTAAATGACCTAGATTCTCCATAGCGCTCAATAGCCCTTGTCCACACTCGTGTCACATAGCTAAAGAGGTTTTTGTGAAAACCATATTGTCTGTCACTGATGAGACCTTTGCTCTTCAGGTATCTAATCATTTCGAGATTGTTAGTGCCTCCATGAGTTTCGACAAAATGGATATTATCGCTATTGGGCGGAAGTTCCTCTTCTTCCCTGTATGGCATAATGAACACCTTACACAGAATAGGTGTAAGTGCTGGTGAATATTTTTTGAATACAATGACAGGAATCCTATCTGGTTCAGTTGCTTTCTTGGAATTAAGTCCAAGAGGAATTGTTGGAGATTCCCGGCCAGATGTTGACGAAGTTGCAAGTGAACCTTGTCCTCTTCTATCAGAAGAGGAAAACTTTAATGAGAGAAGTTTTTGCCAATTTTCTTCGCCATCGACCTCCACTGGGACAGTCTATTAGCTTGTTGGTTATTCTTGATTTTGAATTATAAGCTCCTTTGGCTTTATATATAGTAGTCCGATTGTATTATATGAGTTTCTGTGCTGAATGTAATTGACACGTATCTTCCAAAAATTTCTTCAAAATAGCTTGGCCTCACCTAAAAAAAGTTTAAAAGTTCGTGAATTTGTGCCTACGAAGAGATAATAATTATAATAAATTAATTATCAGCATTTGGCTAAACAGAATACATCAACTTCAAAACCAATAAAACATTATCCCCACAAAGATAAGCCACAGAGTATACATCATATTTCAATAGATTCTTTTGTGCACGATCTCCCAGAAGTCACCGATAGCCCGTAAACTGCTGTTAGACCAAGTCATAATAGTTATAAAGAAGTATTAAAAAAAATTAAATAATTTGAAATAAGGTTATTCTGACTTTCACAAATTTTTATTGTTAAACTCACAACAATTGTTTCGCTATCACAGTAGCATCATCAGGCAAGATCACATTTTGAATAACTAAGCTTGTTTCCGAAATCCGTGGCTATTTATATTACAGTAACTACAATAAATTTTTATTGAGCACTAAAACCCAAAAAAGGGGTCCCTGCAAATTCCAGCTTATCTGAATATATTTAACAGAGGTGAGCTATTTAAATCTATTTGTTCGTTAAGTAATATTCCAATTTTATTATGTTTATTTATCTCTAGGGATTCTAACAAATTTAAGGCATAACTTTTGTTTTCTATATGTAGAATTTCAAAGTTATGGTTGAAAGTATGTCCTGTTTCTAACAAATGGTTGGAATATGTAGAATTGCTTTTATTATTGAGGAAACTGTTCAAATGTTCACACATCCTATGACGGAAAGTTCTTCCAGTTTGACCTATGTAAATTTTAGGGCAATCACCGCAGGTTAACTTATAAACCCCAGATTTATCATCCTTATGTGTGTAGTCTTTATTATTTTTGATGAATTTACTCAAGTTTGAATTAGTTTTAAATGAAGTTCTCAAATTATATTTATTTTTGAGGTATGTAGCAATTTTCTCAGAAATACCTTTAGTGTATTTTAAGGAAATGTATTTAAAATTTTCTTTTATATTAGGAAACACCATATTTAAAGCTATTTTATTATTTTTATTCATCAATAATTTGTCTATCAACTTTGGATCATATTCATTATTAATAGCTATTTGTTTAATTATGTTAAGTTCTGAAATATAATTTTCTCGATTCATGGGAATATTAACTTATCTATGGATCATACAATTAAATGCTGATAATTTTTGATTTAGAGGATGATTTGATTTATTGTGTATAATAGAATCCGTATAGGTTGGTTTGTGAAATATTGAAAATTCATGTGAACTATTTATTCGAGTAACAGTTAAATCAAGAAAATTAATAGAATTATTAAGTTCGGTTTCCATAGTGAATTTAATTGAAGGATGTATTTCATTGATGAATAAAAAGAATTTTTTCAGGTACAGACAGACTTTTAAAAAATTCTTTTTATTCATTTTTGATTTAGAGGATTATTTGATTTATTGTGTATAATAGAATCCGTATAGGTTGGTTTGTGAAATATTGAAAAATCATGTGAACTATTTATTCGAGTAACAGTTAAATCAAGAAAATTAATAGAATTATTAAGTTCGGTTTCCATAGTGAATTTAATTGAAGGATGTATTTCATTGATGAATAAAAAGAATTTTTTCAAAAGTCTGTCTGTACCTGTGAAGCAACAGAAAATATCGTCTACATATCTATACCAATATAAAAAGTATTTCTTAAGGGGATTTTGGTGAATTTAAGTTTCAATATTGTCCATGAATATTTCTGCTAATAAAGGACTTAAGGGATTTCCCATAATCAAACCGTTTTCAGATTTATAAATTTTATTTTTAAATTGAAAATAATTTTGTCTAGTGCAAAAATCTAGACATTCTAAAATATCTTCTTTGATAATTGTATTGCATCTGTTGTTGATTAATAGATTATCTACTAGTTTAATTGTTTCGTTTGGTGGTATACTTGGAAATAAATTTTGTACGTCAAATGAAATGAATTTAGTATTATGAGGTAAGTGGATATTCTTTATTTTGTTTATTTGATAGACAAATTATTGATGAATAAAAATAATAAAATAGCTTTAAATATGGTGTTTTCTAATATAAAAGAAAATTTTAAATACATTTCCTTAAAATACACTAAAGGTATTTCTGAAAAAATTGCTACATACCTCAAAAATAAATATAATTTGAGAACTTCATTTAAAACTAATTCAAACTTGAGTAAATTTATCAAAAATAATAAAGACTACACACATAAGGATGATAAATCTGGGGTTTATAAGTTAACCTGCGGTGATTGCCCTAAAATTTACATAGGTCAAACTGGAAGAACTTTCCGTCATAGGATGTGTGAACATTTGAAGAGTTTCCTCAATAATAAAAGTAATTCTACATATTCCAACCATTTGTTAAAACAGGACATACTTTCAACCATAACTTTGAAATTCTACATATAGAAAGCAAAAGTTATGCATTAAATTTGTTAGAATCCCTAGAGATAAATAAACATAATAAAATTGGAATATTACTTAACGAACAAATAGATTTAAATAGCTCACCTCTGTTAAATATATTCAGATAAGCTGGAATTTGCAGGGACCCTTTTTTAGGTTTTAGTGCTCAATAAAAATTTATTGTAGTTACTGTAATATAAATAGCCACGGATTTCGGAAACAAGCTTAGTTATTCAAAATGTGATCTTGCCTGATGATGCTACTGTGATAGCGAAACAATTGTTGTGAGTTTAACAATAAAAATTTGTGAAAATCAGAATAACCTTATTTCAAATTATTTAATATGGATTTTCACCAAGTAAGGACTGATACAATTCAATATAAAAAAAATAAGTTACGTCTTCTTCAAATTATAGGCATTTGAAAATCGAGAAAATGTTCACCCTGTGATGGTTTTTTCAACTCCCGTTACTACAAATTCCTAGTTTGTTTTTAATTTTATTTTTATTATATAATCCTGAATAATGAATGATTATGTAAATTGTTACCTAACATTTTACACCAGCGTCCTCAAATTGAAGGAAAATGCTTTTTGCCCAACTAAGTATTCAAAAGTAATGCTTTGTCGTTCAATTAACTGTCTGCACCAAACAAAAATGTAGTACCATACATTGGCAAGTAACTTTAATAGTTGGCTCATTTAATAAGGATTTCGAAATGATACAACATTTGCTAGTAGTCTGCAAAAAAAATAATTACACCTGTGTCATGTACAGCGAGAAAAAACTCTACTACCCTAGGATTACCTTCTAAGAGTTACGTTTTGTCAAAGGATGATTCTTAGGGAAAATTTAATGGTCTGATGAGTCCACATTCAAGGAATATGGTTACATAAAAATATACAATTTATACGATAGCATGAAAAAAAACTACATTTGATGGTACAAGATAGGTCACAGTAAGTTTCAAAGAAAAATGTAGACAGAAATTTCAAATTGAAAAATTATTGGACTTTTTAAGCTGGCAGAGGTCTTGAATGGTAGAGTTTATTTGAATGTTGTGTCAAATTTACTGAAAGACATGCCAAGAGATATGTGGTTCCAGCCTGGCGTACTATACCCATTCAGTTAGAGAAAATCTCGATGAGGAATACTCGAGCAGATAGATGGATTGATCAATCTAGACTCTCGTATCCATCTCGTTCTTCTGATTTTAACCCGCTTCATAAGCACGAGGAGTGAGCTATGGTGTACACTACAAGTGTATGAACTGAAGCCAAGAGACGACGAACGCTGTTTTTTCACGCGTGAACAACTTCTCTAACGGCAAAAAAGAAAGGGATTTTGAAAGGAATTGTGACTGGCGATTAAAAGTGGGTCCATTACGATAATACAAAACGTCGGCAACGTATGGGTGCCTTATCATCAATTGCCAAGCCGATTATTCACGACAAGAAGATCATGCTGTGTCTTTATTGGCACCAGCTGGATGTGCTGTATTATAAGCTACAACAATCGAATTGAAGTATTACAGGGGATATCTACCGACGACAATAAATGCGTTTGAGCCCAGAGTTATCAGAAAAACGACCTTAATAGGCCGAAAGATACGACAAAGTTATTTTGCAGCATGATACACGTACAGCTCAGACATTGCTCCTTTCTCTACCGAACGATGTAACATGGCCTGACTGACTAGCACTTCTCAAATTACGATGAACTCAAAAACTGTATCGATGCATGAATAGCGGCCAAAAAGCCGGTTTTTTTTTCGCGATGGGATCCGTCAATTGCCAGAAAGATGGTAAAAAATAGTGGCTGGCTTCGGGCAATACTTTGAACTTTGAACATATTATCAATTTTTCACAATAAAGTTTCAATTTTCGACAAAAAACCGCGCGAATTTATTTATATTCCAAATACCAAGTATTGATAACTTTCAAACAAGTAAAACTAAATTGGTTCATCATTCACTGTTTCATCAATGCAAATATTTCACCAGAAGTCACCTGCTAACGACGTCATTCCCAGAGTTCAAAGCTTTCGATATGAAAGAAACTACTAATGGCTAGATATGGCCTATCAATATTATTTCTCATTTATGTTATGTTTTTTTTTACGTTTTATCTTGAAGCGAATACCACACAATCACTTAGATGATAATAGAAAAAGTGTTGAAATGAACTTTTTACACGAGGAAAAATTTATCGAATTAAAATAACCTCCAGAGTTCAAATGGGAGATTGAGGACGTCCTTTATTTGTCGAGGACATCCTGATGACATAAATCGTTTATCCAATGCATCATAGCTTTATGACGTCAAACGAATAACTGAGTTACCTATTTGAGGATTGAATAAAACTTAAGGATGACTTTACTATGAAAAAATCGATCTTTGCCTTGTTTGCACCTTTTAATTAACTTGTTTTCACGTCAGTCTGTTTGGTATGATTCTTTAATCTATTTCGAACACACTCAGTAAATGAAAGATTGGATATTATGGAATTGCGGACAAAGAAGAAATATTGATAAAAAAAGATTTAAACATGAACATATTAATTCATTAATTCACAATAGTAATAATTTTTAAGTGAATTCTGATCCGTGGGTTTCACAAATTTGATCATATTATTTCCATTTAAATATTCATTCGGAAAATATGAAAGAGTAAAGTTTAATTTTAAGTTCTAGCTGATATACAGGGGCAAGTCAGGTGTTATGAAAAAAGGTGTTATGAAAAAAGAACAAATATTTTCAATCAAATCAAATAACTATTATCAAAAAATTCAAAAGTCTACATATTTTCGTCATCGCAGTTTTGAAGTAAAAGTAAGTAAAAACTTAACAAAATACTTGTTGCAGGCTCAGTTTCAAAAAATGATTACTCTGTATCTATTCTTCAGTTTGCACTCGACTGATGACAAATTAGGCAATACTTAACTGCAGTCGCAAAAAGTGTGAACCTTTTCAATTCTTGTTTCATATGTATTACTTAACTGAAGGATAATTTATTATTTTTAGGTAGCCATAAAGATAATAGATAAGTCTAAACTGGATGCAGGCAACTTACAGAAAGTTTACAGAGAAGTTGACATCATGAAAAGACTGGATCATCCTCACATTGTTAAACTATACCAGGTGAGTTATGAAATGAATGCTATTTTACTTTTTATATCGGAATGAAATTATTAGGCTCGATTTTATGGATGATTTCTAAAAATGTTATGAATAAATAGACGATCTCTCAATAATCAACACGAATTCATACATCAGCTGACTTCCATATTTGCACTAATTGACAAAAGACAAATTAGAAAACCTCTGATGATCTTCCAAAAACTTCTTCGTCAAGACATCATTAATTTTCTTATTTTTTTGTGATGTCACCCTTAATTACTCTTCTGTAAATAACAGTATAGAATTGAAATCTGAATCGCTCACTTTAACTGAATAATAGACATATATATTTTGATTTATATTCATTTTGTGAGTTGCTCACATCATTTTTAATTAAATATTCATTAACAGTCATTGATACAATTAAAAGTACCCAAATACCACCTGAGCCCACATTCAGTTAATATTTTCATGGATAATTTGGAAAAAACTATTTACGAAAATAAAAATAGACACATCAAAAAAATAGTTTATGAGTACAGATATGTATTGACATAATCGTATGCTCTAAGGTCCAGCAAACAACTTGAAGATTTTCTGCATTGAATTAATTGCATAAAGGTATCGAGTTCATAATGGAAGTAAAAACTGAGAACTTATTAGATTATTTAGATTTAACAATAACTTGAGTCAAACATAATTATGCACTTTTTTCATAAACCTTACAGTCTTACATATAGAGCAATTTCGAAAAACTAGTTTCATCCAATTCAACATAAATTATCAGCATATCATAGCAGGACACATAATTATTAACAATTCCTTAATCAAAAAACTTTAGTCAAGAATTGAATTTAATTAATAAAATACCAACAAATGACGGTTATTCGTCATCAATAATAGTGTAATAGCCAGAAAACAATGTTGAAATGCTATTTACGAAATATACCCTGAGCTAAAAACCGGAAAAATATTCATTTCTTTCATCTACTAGTGTAAACCATCTACACAAATAAAGAAATTCATGAACATGAACATATCTTTCAGAACCAATATTTCATTAGGAATAATTTTGAAAAACACTAATCCAAAATTAAATACATCACATTTATCAGATATTTAGCAATCATCATGGGGTACCCTCGCAAAAACCTACATTGGACAAATCGGAAAGTCCTTTGATTCTAGAATAAAGGAACACAGGCGCTATTTCTTCAAGAATAAAATGGATTCTTCGTATGCGGAACATCTAGTGAAAGAAAAACCTTATTTCTATGAGCGTTTTGAAATTTTGCATAAAGAATATAAAGGTCTGAAGCTGAACATGTTAGAAAATTCAGAAATAAATCGATTTCTCCTATTCTCCTAGGGACCCGGTGGTTTTACCAGAAGTAATAAAGAAACTTTATTGTACCCTTATCTTAAAACTATTCAAATATTTAAAAAAATATATATCAGACAGTGGAAATAAATTGCTGTCTCCTATATATTTTTTTATTCAAAATGAGTAAAGACCGAATCAATCAAATATTTATTCAAATACTGTATGTTACCAAACCTCAGACTAGTTGTTTGATACTATGTAAACGAAACACGTCATTTGAATAACTTGCAATAATAAATAGAAATCAACATGAAACTGAACAAATGATTAAAAGGTTTGAACCTTCTCCCTTCGATCTGTGATGTTACATATTGGTAAGAAAGATCGGAAATTAGTTGGAAATATAAAAATATAAAATATAATAGTATACTAGAAATTAGCATTTAACTTCTAGTCATCCGCCTGGATGGCTGATCCTAACAAAATTTGGAACAAATTTTTGTGTCGTTATTGTACACCCAAAGGGTAATAAATTTGATTTCGATCGGGTCAGTAGTTTTCGAATTATTGGGAAACTTAATTGAAAATTTCAGATGCGAATTACTTCGGAACCATTGGATCGATTTTGCCTATCAACAAATCCAGCGAAGATACTCGGGCCCGAAACATACACTGAAAGTTTCAAGTCCATAGCTCGTCCGTTCGAAAGTTAGCTTGTTTGCGAACTGACCGGACCAGCTGGCCGAACATAATTACTGATCTCGGATTTTTCATCAATGAGTCCAACCTGGTCGTTTGAGACCAATTTTGGTTCAAAATTTGAAAATTGCAGAAATTTCGGGCAAACGAAATCACGGTGTTCCATAGACCAAAAGCACAAATATAATTCAATGCTTCTCCTTTACTTACTGTACTATAAGAGATTCCATAATATGTTTGAAAATACGAATATATTTTTTTGAGAAACTTTCTTATGTCGATTTTACTCTGCTGGGCTTTTACCAATTCTCAAAGTACCTAAGGTATGAATGTAAGATTGAATTGATTTGGTTGGTACTCAATAAAAATTGGATCTCTTCACAGTAAAGGACGAATAATTTAGATCATTGAATTTATAGTTTTCAAAAACGAAGTATCCTCTAATAGTTTTAAGAAGAAAAAAAATAGAGATGTTCCACTAGCTGCTTTAGAAATTTTGAATTTACAAATAGAACAAAAATGATAAATAATACAGAAATGAATTTATTCAATTTGTTCTACAAATTTTTAGGTATTCACTTAAGAATCACAAACAATATTGAAAACAGAGGCAAAATAAAATTTTGCTTGTTCATTTGAATTCTATTGATTTCATATATTTGTATAAATTGTATCACAGATCTCTATTTTCAATGTCTAAGATATCAATATTATTATTATTAAGAAGGATGATTATTTAGGCATTTCGAATAATGGGAGTTACTAGTCTAATTTTTTTCATCTTAACAAAAAAGAAGTTTTGAAATTGATATTTGGTGGATTCGGTCTTTATTTTGAAATTAAATTTATGCCCGATTATAATAAAGGTAACAATAACCTTTCAAACGAACAAAAGAAATTTCATCTGACCCCTCTTTGGAATATTTCGATGAATTAGTTTTACTTTAGTTGAATGATACACAAATCTTCAAAGTGAGTTATTTAATTAACCTTTATTGCATCTATTCAACTAGGGACCCGATGGTTTTACCAAAAAACATAAACATATTTTATTGTACCCTCATCTCTAAACAGGAAATATTTATATACTGCATGTTACAAAATTTCATACTAGTTGTTTGTGAGCATCTGAAGAAGTTGTTATGTTCACGAAACGCGTTATGTGAAAACTATGATGTCAATAATCCCAACTGTATATCTTGTACTTCGATGAACTTTACCACTATGGACGAAACATAAGTCAGTATCAAAAAATGCGTTTCATTTATAATGGCAGATAGATAATAATTGATGAAATAATTACAAGAGTAATACAGTAGTTGTCTCTCGTCTTTTTCTCAGTTGAAGATATAATATGAATGGAATTCATTAATTGAAATTGAAGGTTGTTGCGTCCAAATTTTAATGAACGTTTTAATTATTGATTTATCACCTTCGTGAAAGCAATTCTTCTAGAAAAATTAAGTTTCCTGAAGGGTTAATATCTTTCACGTGTTCCGCAATTTTTCATCAGAGCTTGCTGAAATTTGAATTGGTTTGGAGTACATTTTTTACCTACTTACCTATTACAGGACATGAATACTTGCGGATTGGCACAATTAGTGGCCATCTTGTTAAACTGACTTGAGAACTCTAGATTTATTTTACTGAAGAGAGGTTAAAGAGCAATCCAAACCGACTCAAAAAACAGTCGAGATGTGGTAAAAAATTAGTATATACTGAGTAAAATTAAAAAAGGGATGATCTCTTCTAAAACCATCACCCATTTGAATTGAGTGATTTCTAGTTCTGACGTTTGTCATTTCATAGAAGGTCATGACTTGCACATTATATGCTTGCTTGACTTGCTTATATTATAATACTTCGAATTCAAGATAAACGTTCTTTGATGTCGACAGTGGTTAATCAAGAATCACAGTTTTGGTTAGACGTGATTAACATAATAGGTTTCATGTAATTTATTGGATAAAAATTATGTAATCGTCGAAACAATTGAACAATTCCGTGTAAAACCACACATAAGTTGAGATTATTATTCAATTTAAATAGATGTTTTCATGTTCTTATAATTTGAATATTGTTGGATGGACTATAGCATTTAATTATCAGATTTTGTCATACAGTGGTGCTCTTATCTCGTCCAAAAGTCCAAAGTTTTTTGCTAATTTTGAACTGAATAGTTCTCAAATATTTAATTCAGACATACATGTACAAATGAAATATTTGTGGGAATAGTAACTTTTGAAAACATATTCCAGACTTTCAACCTTTGTAAGGTAGTCATTGAAACCACATGGGCACGTTCGCTAAAGAGCAAAATGTAAGTTCAATGCTCTGAAATGATATGGTTAGGGCGGACTTAGTGGAATAATGTTCAACGCTTCAAGAACGGTGATTTTTGAGTCAAAGGCGAGCATAATGGTGAATGAGAGGGTTTTCGTAGATATAGAATAGAAGGCATTATTTTATCCAAACTTGTTCATAGTCGACAACAATTGACTCGATCATGTCTTCAAGTAATTCAACAAGCAATTTCAAATTGCTTCGAAGACATACAAATGATTTTGAAGTTAGGGAACTAGATGCCGAACGAGATGAGTTCATTTTATTGAGAATAGGAGAACATTTTCTCTACTCGATGCAACAACAACAGGACAAAGAACAGTACGTACAGAAGAAAATATCGCTGCTGTAAGTCATAGTGTTAATGATGATCCAGATTTGTCTATTCGTCGACGTTATCAACAAGTTGCACTCTGTGCATCCACCACATGGAAAATTTTGCGTAAAGATCTTGGTCTACACCCATACAAAATCCAACTGGTTCAAGAACTAAATCCACTTGACCATAATAAGCGTCGTTTGTTTGCTGATCCTCAAGAAGTTCTGCAGGTTCCATTACATTCTGAAAAATGCACTGTATGGGGTGCTCTACACGCTGGTATCATCATCGGTCCATATTTCTTTAAAAACGATGCTGGAGCTAATTTTACATCGAATGGTACTCATTATAGATCGATGATCAATCATTTATTTGTTTCAAAATTTGAATGGTATCGACCCAGAAGTGTTTTGGTTCCAACAAGATGGTGCTACACCTCATGCTGCTACCGCAACAATTGATTTATTGAAACAAAGATTTGGCGAATGAGAAATGGTCCAATTAATTGGCCTAAGATCATGCGACATAACTCCACTGGATTATTTTCTTTGGAGTTATGTCAAGTCATTGGTCAGAGTTAGTCGTGGTGGACATATGCCGGAAATTAGTTTTTAAACATAAATGTCATAAAATTATCTTTCAAATAAAAAAAAATTGGCTTCAATTTTAATTTAAATGTGTTTTATTTCAATTTAAAGTTCTATCACTCTAAAAAAACACCCGATACATTCAAAGCTCAAAATATTGTCCACCGCTGGCCAGTACTTTTTCCCATATTTCGGGCAATTGATGGATCTCATCGCGAAAAATGACCTGCTCTTTTGCTTCATCCATGCTTCGATCCATTTTTTGACTTCAGCGTAATTGGGTTAGTGCTAGTTAGCCAAGCCATGTTGAATTGTTCGGAAGAAATGGCAATTGGAATGAGCATGGTCAGGGCTGTACTACTGGTTGGGTAGAACTTTGAGTGTTTCTAAATACGTTTTAACGGGCGACGCAACATGTGTCATGCTGCAAAATAACTTTGTTGGATACGGCCGTTTCTCCCGCAGTGCTCGGCTCAAACGCATCAATTGTCGTCAGAAGACCTAATGATCACATTTCAGAATGAAGGTGTTGCCAGATGAAATAGTGCAATAATAAAGTAGTAGTGACATCTCTTATCAAAACTGCGCGAACATATTTATATTCCAAACCTTTAATTTCAGAAACATGTCTTTCATTAGGAGCGGCTAACAAATAGTAACGGTTGAAACAATTCAGTAAAAATATTTGTAGGTTTGGCTGAAGGACCTAAGATCGATGGCCATTTATTCTGCAATAAATAACTGTTATTATTATTTATTTGTAGGTGTGAACTCTTGCACCATGCCTAACATTTCTCAATTTTGGATTTGGAAATATAAAACTTGGCAAGTTATAGTTTTGGACCCTTATCTGATAAGCACTGAAACGCAATGCAGAAACTATTGAAACAAAACAATGTTCATACAGACTTGACATAGTTCGATCAGATTGGTATTCAACCTGTCATGAGGGTCATGCGAAAGTGCATTATTTCATAGTTTTATTAATTTATCAGAGTAAAAACTTTTCTTATAATCCATAAATTTTATCATATAAATACTCAATTTTATTTAGTTTTAGCCATTACGTCTTTTCTATCTACTGATATACACACTGATATAACATCAATAATTTATGTTCGGTGTTGTGGCAGAACATTTAATAATCCATTTCAAAGTACCAAACAGTTCACATTGTCTTCATCCCTATTTTCAGTCTAACGTTGCTAATTTCCCTCATCTTTCCTGTATTTTCTTTTTCTTCTTTGTTACTCGTGGGATAAAGCCAGACATACCATGCTGGGAAATCTGCAAAAGGAAAAGCAGACTATTCGATTTTCCGGCCGCGACTGCCGAGAGCTCTGAGCCTTCTAGATGTCGGCCAGGCATCGATGGCTTGCAGTTGCCATGCAACGACCGATGACGTCACTGTGAAAGGTTAGTCAAGTTGAAGGTGATGTTAACGAACCTCGTTCTTGGCTTGGCAAGGCGGCTAGACGAGATTGCCCAAGAGTTTCCGCGTTATATCGAGCAATGTCCGAAATACTGGTATGATTAAACTATTCGAACAGTCTGGATGTCTGCGAGTGATGGCTGAATAGGGCACATATGAGGCTAATGAAGGTTATTTGTCTGTTGTGGGTGGTATTCACTTCCATCCTTAACTCAATATGCCTTCATTCATTCAATCTTGAGATTAATTATTGAACCAAATAGTGAAACTGCAAACTCTAGTTTGCCAACAGTGTTCAAATCTAATAAAATAACTGTTACTCCTGTCAGTTATTCTGAAAAATTGAAATCGGAATCATAAAAGTGGGACAATTTCATTTGTAGTTATCCCACCCTTGCCTGTTTTAAGAATTACTGGTAACACGTATATATCAGTTCCTAGCTTTGACGTTTTGATCTTTTATGGGGAAGAACTGCATGTCTTTTAGATAACCTAAGTTACATCTGACAAAACAAGAAGTGGCGAAAAGTTAAACTGCATTCAGAGATACATTTATTTCAGTAGAAATGAGGAAGAAAGAACATGACCTTGTAACTGGAGGTTCACGTAAAATAATTCTACGTCTATGAGCGATATATATTCTGTCAAGAAAGTACCGGGAATTATCGATTTAAATCTGGCGGGGCAATGAGGCAGGTGAAATTTTTTTTTCCTAGGTTGGTACCACTGTCCTTAATTACTATGCCAAGCTTGAGCGGGATCTGTCAACTAGTGTGTTTGCAACAGCTGATTAAGTCAGTCGATGTCAGAGTGCGTGCCGATTTTTACTATGGGTGATTACGTTGAGCAAAGAATTTGTTTAAAGTTTTGTGTTGAAAATGAATTTTCGTGTGCCGATGCATTGAAAATGTTGCAAAAGGCCTTTGGTGATAATGCTCTATCGAAAACTCGTGCATATCAGTGGTACAGAGCCTTCAAGGACGGTCGTGAAGTGGTCGCCCATCGACGGCTTCGATCGAAGATAACGTCGATAAAATTTAGGAAAAGGTGCTGGAAAACCGTCGTACCAGCTTGAGAGAGATAGCACATGATCTTAAGATATCCCACGAGTCCGCACGTACGATTTTGATTGATATTTTGGGCATGAGAAAGGTGGCCGCACGACTCGTACCGAAAGACCTGAATTTTCTTCAAAAACATCATCGCGAACAGGTTACTTCAGACATGCTGGATCGCTGTAATTCCGATTCTACATTCATGGAACGCATTATAACTGGTGATGAGACCTGGGTCTACGAGTACGATATGCAAACAAGCCAGCAATCATCGGAATGGGTAGCAAAAAATGAGCCGAAACCGAAAAAACCACGCCAAAGCCGCTCGAAAAAGAAGGTGATGCTCATTGTTTTCTTCGATATCCGTGGCGTGGTGCACTACGAATTCGTTCCAGAGGGTCAGACGGTAAACAAGGAGTATTACCTAGGCGTTATGAAACGTTTGCGTGAGCGTATCCGTAAGAAGCGGCCAAATTTGTGGGCGAACAACTCATGGATTTTGCATGACGATAACGCGCCTTCTCACTGAGCTACGATTGTGACTGACTTTCTCGCCAAAAACTCAACAAACGTACTTCAGCAACCACCGTATTCGCCGGATTTGGCTCCCTGCGACTTTTTCCTCTTCCCAAAACTAAAATTGCCCCTTTGTGGCACCCGTTTTGAGTCGATTGAAGCCATAAAACAAAATTCGGCGCGAGAGCTTAAGTCCATCCCGGAAAGAAAATTCCCGGTACTTTCTTGACAGAGTAGTATATCAGGGTTTTTTTTTAGGGTAATACAACTTTAAACTGAAATGGAAAGTTTCCTAAGCTTCTATTGTTTCTGGTTTATCAGCATAAACAAATGACTTGACACAACCCCGAAGAAAATAATCCAGCGGAGTTATGTCGCATGATCTTGGAGGCCAATTATTTGGACCATTTCTCGAAATAATGTTATCGCCAAATGATTCTTTCAATAAGCCAATTGTTACGGTAGCAGCATGAGGTGTAGCGCCATCTTGTTGGAACCAAAATACTTCTGGGTCGATACCATTCAAATTTTGAAACAATTAATCATTGACCATCGATCTGTATTGAGCACCATTCACTGTAACATTAGCTCCAGCATTGTTTTTAAAGAAATATGGACCGATGATGCCTCCAGCATGTAAAGCACACTATTCAGTGTATTTTTCAGGATGTAATGGAACCTGCAGAAATTCTTGAGGATTGTTTTCATTCCATATACGGCAATTTTTCTTGTTTCCATAGCCGTGCAACCTGAAATGAGCTTCATTACTAAACACAATTTTACGATAAAAAAGTGGGTCAACTTCAAGCTGTTTTAGGGTCCAATCAGCAAACAAACGACGTTTATTATGGTCAAGTGGCTTTAGTTTTTGAACCAGTTGGATCTTGTATGGGTATAGACCAAAATCTTCACGCAAAATTTCCCATGTGGTGGATGCACAGAGTCCAACTTGTTGTGAACGTTGACGAATAGACAAATCTGGATCATCATTAACACTATGACTTACAGCAGCGATATTTTCTTCTGTATGCACAGTTCTTTATCTTGTTGTTGTTGCATCGAGTAGAGAAAATTTTGTCCGAAATCTATCGATAGTTCGACGAATAAGCTGCTCTGATTATGCAAACCATAAATTTCACGAAGTGCTCTATAAGTTTGGCGTATAGAACACTGATTTTGAAAATGAATTTCAACAATTTGTAAACGTTGTTGCGTGAGTCTTTCCATGATAATTTGTCAATGTGTACTGAACAGAAATGTCAAAACAACATGGCTTCTACCTTCTGTCAAATCACAGTTATCCCTATTGAAAGTCACAAATTATCTAATTTTTCAATCATTGCATTGTGAAACAGCTTTTATTTGAGAAAAGTGTACAAGATGCAAATTGAACGTTAAAAATTAATTTTATTAGCGTACGGTGAAGATGAACTGAAATATTACCTTGCCGTTCGTTTATATTTCCCACAATTTCTGTTGAAAAACACAACTACAACCTCAAACAGATCGCCATAGAAGGTCACTGAAGAATGGAAGTATTATCTTTTAAATGAAATATTCATAAATAGTAATATGTTTACTCTACAAAAAAAAAACACTTTATATATCATGTTTCTGTGAGTGAGTTTCAAACAAATTTTGCTTATTATGGGCTTTTCCAACCTACTTATAAATAGTTTTTATGGTGTCTTTATGGTAGTATTTGTGCACTTTTTGAACTGAGCACATTCGTATATTTTCTTTCTCCGGTTATATTCGAAATAGTAAATAACAACAAAAATAAACGCTTACTCAACCTGTGTATGACACTTGATTGATAACTTCAATGTGACGTAACATGACTCAAGCCTTCAACTTGTTTAACTAAATAATATTTAAATTGATTTTCACAAACTCAAAGTTTGTGAAAATCAGAATAACCTTATTTAAATATTATTCAATATGGATTTTCACCAAGTAAGGACTGATTCAATTCAATGTTCAACTAAAATTTCATACGAGTTTCAGATTGATAATTGAAAATTGTGTTGTATTGAGTGGTTACAACGAAGTGCATCAAGTAGAAAAGTTTAAAAACTCTTCGATATACATATCTGCTTGCTCCAATGCAAAGGTTTATTATTCGATATAATAAACAGACAATTCGAGCTCCGGGAAGACCACCTTCTACACCCGATACGAAGTATCTAATTCATAAGTTTATTTTTAATAAACGCGAAATAAAGTATATCTTTTACTCGATCCTGACGTCAGGATAAACTTTCCAGCCAAAACAAATATATATTTGTTTATCAGCGCCGCTATTTTCGAGAGAAATAAACCTACTTATAGGATCTCTACCATTCGATCGGGAAAATTTGTCTTTTCCCTGAAATTGTTGCGTGCGCCTTGATTTCTCAAAGTTTTACCCTAATATTTCAAGCGCGGCTCAAAAGAATAGGGATAATAAACCGGATCCTCTTCTGAAGGAAAATTAGGGGAACTCTCCGAGTTTTCTGGCATGCTTGCACGAAAAACGTGGAAGTAAAAGGTAGCGGGTGATTTGGAAGTCCATGCTTTAATATTCTCATTTGGATCGATCTTGTCGCGACTAGAAAAGGGCTTGTAATTAATTGAAGTTATTATTCGATTTCTTCGAAACTGAACAAAGAAATCTACCTGGCAGGAAGTTAGGGACATCAACAGCTAAGATTATAAAATGGTAATCCCTTGTATTTCGTAGAAACGTTAATGCAATAAGTTACTCAAACGCATTTAAACAAATACTGGTCCGACGGCAGTAGAATTTACCTGCCTCACAATGTAACTCCAAGTTCAGACTTTTCTTGGCACCCACTCTAGTCATATCGCCGCAGCCTCTCTTTGCCATCTGCGTTAGTCACTCTCTCTTTGGCATTCTCTCTTTGGCACTCTCTCTTTGGCACCCATCCTAATCACTTCTCAACAGTTTTCGGTCAAGCAACATTCACAGTCACTGTTTGCTCCTCGAACAATTAAGTTCCATTGACTGTCTCTCGTTACCCATTCACCCAATACAGTCACTCTTCGCTCTTTGAACAAGAAAGTTCTATTTACAGTCTCTCTTCCAGCTTTCGAACAAGTTTACAATCACATTCACTCAATTTAAAGTCTCATCTCTCTGTATAATTTAGACGCATTCAACGAAAGAACTCTCTGGTCGCATTCATTTCACAAATTTAATCTCAAGGAACATTTTCGTTCACTCTTTCGTGATAATACAACATCGCAATAAAAAGTCCTGAAAGTGAACGTATTATCTGTAATAAGGGGTGAGCCATTTAAAATTTGCATTTTTGACCAGCTATAAATAGAAAACGAATGAAGATTTTTCCAAAGTTGTGAGTTTCTCAAAAAGGTTGAACCTTGACATTTACCAACGAACAACAATATCATTTAAATGACAGCCATGACCCCATCTGATTAAACTAATTTTTCAGTACATTGTCGATTGTTTGGGGCTCAATCTCATGAATGGCAAATTCGATTTCAAGTTTCAAGGCATCAATCGTTTGTGGATGGTTAGTGTAACACTTATCCTTAACGGATCCTCAATAAAAATACTTCAACGGAGTTTAATCACTGCTTCATCGCTAAAGATGATTTTTCTGGGAAAATGCTATCATAGGACATGCGATAATTGGCCTATTGAGCGAAGTGGAAACGCATCGGATGTTTGCGAGGCTTCACTTCTTGCACTAGTTGAACTTTGTGAGCCTTCATACTGAGGTCTTTATGCAGTTGGAAATTTTGCGTGAAGATCTTGGTGTACACCCATACAAGATCCAACTTGTTCAAGAACTAAAGCTACTTGATCATAATAAGCGTCGTTTGTTTGCCGATTGGGCCCTAGAATAGCTTGAAGTTGATCCACTTTTTTATCGTAAAATTGTGTTTAGGCTATGTAAACAAGCAAAATTGCCGTATATGGAGTGAAAACAATCCTCAAGAAGTTCTGCAGGTTCTATTGCATCCTGAAAAATGCACTGTAGGGTGTGCTTTACACGCTGGAGGCATCATCGGTCCATATTTCTTTAAAAACAGTGCTGGAGCTAATGTTACAGTGAATGGTGCTCAATACAGATCGATGGTCAATGATTATTTGTTTCAAAATTTGAATGGTATCGATCCAGAAGTATTTTGGTTCCAATAAGATGGCGCTACACCTCATGCTGCTACCGTAACAATTGGTTTATTGGAAGAATGATTTGGCGATAACATTATTTCGAGAAATGGTCCAATTAATTGGCCTCCAAGATCATGCGACAACACTCCACTGGATTATTTTTTTTTGAGGTTATGTCAAGTCATTGGTTTATGCTGTAAACCAG
The DNA here is from genome assembly GCA_034642435.1 of Megalocaria dilatata. Classification (NCBI taxonomy): domain Eukaryota; kingdom Metazoa; phylum Arthropoda; class Insecta; order Coleoptera; family Coccinellidae; genus Megalocaria; species Megalocaria dilatata. The sequence goes on along the minus strand of CM067858.1, from coordinate 23,962,091 downwards.
AAACAATAGACGATTTGAAAGCTAACATAACTCGTCTTATTGATGAAATAGACCTGAATTACTGAAACAAGGGGTCCAAAATTGGTCTGGTCGAATGCGGTTCTTCCAAGAAAAAATATCAGAGTTAATGAATTTGATATATAACTTGTAAAATAATGAAAGGTAAAAGAGTTATTACTAAAAATACCCTGAGAGGACTGGAAAGGAATAATTTATTATGAGTTGCTTCCATATGACCAAACACTGAATATATCTCTGTCAACAACTGGATCGCTTGAAATTGGCGATTGACCAGAAATGGCCAGAATCGACCAACAGGAGAGGAGTATATTCTATAAGGCTACACACGTCTGTAGTGGCTCCCCAGAAACTCCGGGAACTTGGTTAGGAAGTTTTAATGTATCCACCGTATAGTCCGGAGCTGGCACAAAGCGATTACCATATTTTTCTCGTATTACAAAAATTTCCGAGGGATAAGAAATTGTCATGAAGAGAGGATTGTGAAAATTGATCACTAAAAGTTTTCGCCAAAAAAGACCAAGACTTCTATGAGAGAGGCATTATGAAGGTAGCTTTAAAAGGAAACAAATTAGAGAACAAAACGGTGCATATTCGATTAAAATCGGACAATCCGAAACATGTTTAAAGAAGTCTTGAAATTTACGCAAAAATAATAGATTTTTTTCCCAACCTTTTATTATTTCAAATGGATTTCCATCGAGTACAGACCGATTCAATTTAATAAATGAAGATTATCTTTATTCAAAAACACACTAAACGACCATTATCTCTCGCGAAAAACGAGGCAATATAAACGGCGTTAATTATACGCCAGTCCAAAAGTTAAAAACTGCAGCAATTCGAGGAATTCGTTGATACTGATGTCTTCATTTCCATCAGTCATATTCAAGATCCCTCTGAAATAAACTTTAATTCAACCTTCTGAGCTGAAAACTCGCACCTCTCGATTATATTGGTTTAATCTTACCTTGAAATTTTCGTCCTGCAGCTAAGAAGCTGTCATTTGCAAAGGCAAGTCCTCATTTCCGTAATTCATAACCGTATATTGCCTTAATTGCCTACACAGCGGAGGGGCTAAATGAAAGCGTCGGAGGCGAGAAAGTGTAACTGCTTTACGATGAATTTGGTGGGAGGGCTTTTCCGCCTTCCTTATATTTACCCCGGAGAATTTATGGGAGTGAGATATGGTAAACGGTTGTCTACTAATAGGGCGGAAACTTTGGGGTGGATATTCTTTGCGCTGAATATAACATGGTGTAAGTATCTACTCTTTTCGACGAGATTTGCTTCTTCTGTGTCTATTCTTTCGTTTAAGCATGCATAATATATGTCAAAAAAGTACCGAAAATCGCTCAATGAAAGACTAAATATTATCATAAAATCTAGTTATAAATTAAATTAAATTTTCACAAACTTTTTATTATTGAACAATAATTGTTTCGCCACACTATGGCCTAATCATGTTCTACATTTGAACTGATAACTATGGGAAACCTACATAGGTTCTTATAAATGTATTAACAGGTATTAAAGCGAATGGGACTAAAACTAGGACGAAAGTTATTTGAGTATTGCCAATTAGGTTGAAAGAGAAACTGACAATGATAATAAATGTTATTGGGGTCTTCGTTGGTTTTTCCAAACTACATGAAGATATTCAATAAAGTTGACCTATTGGTATCCGCTTGCTCGTTAAGGAGAATCTTCTGGTAATTATATCGGTTTATTTCAAGTGATTCTGAGAATGTTAATCTAGACCCTTTACTCTCGATATGGATCATTTCATATTCGTTATTGAAATTATGTTAAAATTCTATATGATTGGCGTATGTGGAAATTTTCGCCAATGGGTCGCAGCTCTTCGGGCGCTAATCAGGGATTGCTTCAGCGACTCCAAACTTTTGTGGTGTTTGAGCTCCAAAATCGACCACACGCTGTAGTTCATTGGGTTGAGATCCGGCAGAAGGGTGGCCATTCTGCAGATGTGATGAAACCCGAAAATGGGTCCTTCACCATTCTTGCGTCATTTTCACTTCGTGAGCTGGAGCGGAGTCTTGTTGAAGGTCCAATGCGTGTCGCCGAAGTGCTGCTGGGGCCACGGAAGTACTACGGTCTCGAGAATGTCGCAGCGGTAGACTTCTTGATTGATTTTGACCCCTTGATCCATGAAAACCAAGGGTGTTTTGCCGCTGGCGTAAATGCCGCTCCAGATCATGACAAATTGCGGATTTTGACGATGATCGATGTACCGGAAGCATCTGCGGAACAGACTCTGTCGTTTTGGTAGTTGTAGGATTGTTCTACGGTGAAACGCTTCTCGTCTGTCTAGAGAATGTGCTCCCATTGCTTACCGGCGAAGTTGGCTGCACCTTTGGAGTCGTACCCGCTTGTTTTCATCCGTGATAAGTTGAACCTCACCTGAAGCTTGTATGGCTTGAGGTTTAGCTCCTTTTTAGACATTTAACGAACGGATTCACGGTTGACAGCAGTCTCACGGGCTATTTTCCTCATGGAGACCCTCGGATTTCGATTGACTCGCTTCTTGACGATGTTGCTATTGCTAGGCGTATTGACAGTGCGTTTTCTCCCATTTCCTGGATGACGACCATCATAGCTAAGCTCCTTGAAAGGGCAAACTGCATCGGACACGGTTTGTCGAGGCACATTGAGCAAACGAACAATTTCGCATTGACGCTTACCTTGACGAAACAGCTCCAAAATTGCACTACGTTTGTTTGACATTCTAACATTCTGCAAAATAAAGTAATATCAAACTGAAAATTCACATATTAGTACAAGAAAATGTAGAGAATGTAATAGAATAAAAATTATTTTACTGCGCTAGAATACTTTTGATCCAGAACACAGTTCGAAGTTTTTATTGTCACCCTGTATCTAATGTAGGACATTCATATCAATCTGTATCTCTATTTAGGGCATCTTGGATATATTTCCATTTGTTTCTCTTTTTAATACTTACAATTTCTAGAAGGAATCGATCCATTTCTGGAAACAATTTTCCAGTTCCATCTCTACCAATAGTTCCACGCAAAAATGTCAACGTGTACCTGTGAGACCTCCTTCAAGTAGGACCATGTTATCCTTTTTGAGTATCTTCAAGACAGACTTTGATCCACGCTCAGTTGTACTGCTCTTGAGTAGTCTATTTAACTGTTTCACATAATATTATACTTTGCGAAGGTCTGCTGTGATAGCTTTCTTGTTGGTGTTATCTGAAATTTTCAGTTATCCGTTTGTTAATTTAGTGTGGTACTTTCAACAAAGCGTTTCGGATACTATACGAATACTATATGAAAGAGAGTGTTTTCATTGTATCTTGTACATGGTTGGTACACCAATTGAGTAAATGCGAATGCGTAGATATTAAAGGCTTTGATTATTTTCTTGATATTAAGACTTCCCTTCAATATTCTTGTTTTAACCTTGGTGAAATCTACCTTCACTTTATCTTTCATTTCTCTTTGGTCGATACTTTGGAATATCTTCATCCATTTATTTGTATAGGTCTTCTGCTTGCATTACTTTTATTCCGTTCAGAGTGAGTGGTCCTTTCTGTTACTTTTCTTGAGCTATGTTGAACCAGTGGCGGCTCGTGGTACTTAAAACAGGTGAGGCCCGAAGAAAGAATATATTTCTACGCAACCTTGGTGCTTAGACACCTGAGGTGTTATTCCTTCACGCGTTGACCTTTTATATTGAGGCATCGCCAATAGCCCTACTAAAACCACAAAAAAAACTTTTAAACTCTATAATTTATTAACAAGAACTAATAATTGAAAAACATAACATTGTGTATATATAAAATTAACAAATATAACGTTTTCTGCTTCTCAGGAGTAGAATGAAAAGTTAAAAAATACAAAATAATTTCCTTTTATGAATACATATTATGTACGTACATAGAAAAAATAATAAGTAACAAATAAGGAGGCCAAAATGATAAACATATTGCTGCTTATTTGTTATTTACTTGAATAAAATACAAAACGATATAAACACATTTTTCATCATTTTTTTTCTTTGTACATTAAGTCTATTCGACGGTTTTTTGAAATTGTGAATTTATGTATATCTTCATAAAATTGGGGATCCTCACTAACACTTTGTACTATTCCTTTTTCTATAGCCAGGATTGACAAACCTGTTAGACGTTCTTGTGCCATCCTATTTATTAAATAAGTTTTTATGCGCTTAAGACATGAAAAATTTCTTTCTACCGAAACACTTGTTGCAGGAATAGTTAACACTAGGCAAAACAGCTTGTATGATTAATTTTAAATTCCTTGTATATAATCTCTAATATTTGCTGAACGTCTAGATTATAAAACTGTTCGTCCCTGTATAAAACACTAAGTTCGTTTTTCAGCAGATCTATTTCGAAGACAGTAGACACTTTTAACAAAGATTTAAATGATTTATCGGAAAAATGTTTTATAAATTCAGTAAATTTGGAGGAATCAACTAACGAAACAAAATTTAAATCGTGTCAAACAGTGTTGCATACTCGGCGATGTGCGCGCAGTAAGCCCAATTTCATGGGCCTCAATCCGTTCGAAAATTCCCGTATTATGCCCGCTAAGTGTTTCTAAAGCTGTGGGGGTGCGTGGCAACTAACAGGACGTTCGACTAGCGATTTGTGACGTATAGGAAGCTCAAATTTCTGGGGTTACTATAATGTTATTATGCGGTCGGGCAACGATTTCAGCGTTTAGAATTAAGGTTGGATAGTGGAAAGGGTGAGCGCATAATTTGAAAGGTAATGTTTTCAACTTAGATGGTAATACGATGTTTTGATAATTTATTTCGATGACTGGAAATTAGTTAAAATCGTGTTATATTTAACTAAAGAATGTGTCAAAAATTTCACATTTCATTAATTTTCACATGTGAGGCCCGGCCTCAGGTGCTTCATACGACGAGTCAGATTTTTGGAGTTTAAAATTATAAATAAACCTTCCACAAGTTTTCTCATTTGCCTAGCTCTTTGTAGTTACTTCAGTTCTTATTATCGCATCTTTGGTATACGAGGCGATTACTGAAAGACGCATGTCTGTTACATGCATAACTCAAAGGAAGCAAAAATTAGACAAAAATTCAAATGAATTTTTTGAATGTACCTAAACAAAGGGAAGTAGCGAAATGATAAGTATTTGATAGATTCGGTCTTCACTTGGTGGAAACTCATTTTAATTAAAAAAATGTATATATGACAGTAATTTATTTCCACAAAAATGTTTGTACTAATACAACAATTGTTTCACCACGATGTGGCTTCTTCAGGTATTACATTGTACTGTCTGTACAGTACAATGTAATACCTGAAGAAGCCACATCGTGGTGAAACAATTGTTGTATTAGTACAAACATTTTTGTGGAAATAAATTACTGTCATATATACATTTTTTTAATTGAAATGATAAGTGACTAGCACAAGTGCGTTTAATTGTTGTTTGTTATTCAAAATGTTGCTTACCCCCTTACTTAGATCCTTCCCACTGTTTTTTTGCAACTCGTATTCGAGCACAATAAATATTCTCCATAAATTCTGTTCATAGAGAATTATTCCTAAAAGCACAAATAGAGGATGAAATCTTTCATGGACTACTTCCAGATTAGAACACCATACCTCGATATATCATTATTAAGTACCATATCCCAGACGACTCCGAAGCTGTTTGTGGCAAAAGGCGATAATGCCGCCACGATTTTCCTGGAAAACGTTATTTGCCCCTGCGTTTTCTTATGTTCCCGTAGAAGATAAACACGCTGCCGAGCGGAAAAGTAGCCAGGCATGCTGATAACGTCGTAAACGGAGAAGGTTTAGATATAATTTCCACTACTATTGTGCCCTTATTGCATGTTCGCACGAGTTGTTTGCGTTGATGAAGTCCCAATCGGCTGTTACAGCCGGTTACAATAGATTTATTTGTAGAATATGGTTGAATTGCAATGATTGGTCATTGAAAGACGAATTCATGAAGTGGGAAAAGTTTTTCATGATCATTCAGGTTCCTAGGGACGTTCATACGTATTACAAGTTCTCTGTGTTTTGATATCGACTGCAGGACACAAGGTAAAGTTCGAATGGTTTTTCCATTCCAGTAATGGAATGTTTTTAAAAACTAATAATATACGAAATTATAACATTTTTCAAAAATTTCTCTGTTGTTGAGAAAAATTGAGATGTTTACCCATTTTTGTTATGGAAATTCCGAGGTATTCATCTTCAGGCAACTGAAAACTTTCAAGAGTATTTATGCAGGTGCAGATACCAAAGAATGATGATGATAAGAATACGAGTGTTATAAAATATCGGCACAGCAGGCAGAGTGGTTAACAGGTATTATTTAAATGTCTTAAGTAGAGGGTTTGCCAGTGAATTTGTCCCAAACTTCAATCCGTTGTCATCTTTGACAGACATGACTTTTGACAGTTTATTTTTCATTGAATTTATTTTCGAACGACCGTCAGTTTATGACAATCGATCATCAAAAATCGAAGTTATAGATTCAAAAGCAAAAATATCTGCCATGATCGCTTTATTTTACATTGAGAAATCAATTAGAAGGATAGTAAAAGATCTGAAACATTTAATGTTAGGAAAAAATTAGTGTATCGTATCATGTGAAACTGACTCCATCGAATGTAAGCGTGGAAGTGCAGGACCAACGGTTACTTATACTCCTGAGAACGAGTATATCAAAAATGCAATTATTAAGATTCATTAACAGTACATACTGCCAAAAATGGGGCTTAGTCGGAGTTTGTCACACTACGTGAAGAAGATGAAAGGAACTGAATATGGTAATAAAAGTTATTGGGGTTTGCCGCTGTTAAGAAATTAAGATAAGATGATAAAATAACAAAGAGTAACTAAAACAATAATAGAAGTTGTAAAAAAGTGCTTGTTATATAGAGATACCTTAATGAATTCTTCCTAGCAAATGATTAAACGTTAACCAATTAGTATGCAAATTCTTGGTTAAGCATATTTCAAATGGGTGTAAGCAAGAGATGTATAATTGGCTTTAATGATTTATTTGCAGCCTAAATACATATATTACAAGTGTACAAATTTGAATTATTTACCCAAATTGAGGGAATAGTTCTTCTTTGAGCTTTTTTATTGTTGTTCACATTCACGGAATTCACTGTTGGGTTCACCTTTCACAAATTACCATCTAATTACTAATAAATAATGTAGATAATACATTCACCTCCAACCCTTTAATGCGTTATGGGTTATTGAGAGAGGGACATGTGATTATAACTTGAAAGACAAAGAGAAATGTAATTAGAACTTACTTCTAGAGAATATGTGTGGGATCAGATCTCAATGTTCGAAGAGTAGAGAATATTGCGTGACCGTTTGGCCGAAGCACGAAAAGAGGGCCAACGAGCGACTTCGAGGGGTGTCTCCAACTTAACATATTTGCTAACTTAGGGGCTCGAAATGTGGTCAGGTAAATTCCAAAATGACATTCGACTGTTGTCGTCTTGAAATGGCGTCCGTTCTGATGGGTTTCTAAGAAAACTGCGAAGGACAAATAGTTTCAATCCTAAACAGGCCCAAAGGTTTCTAGTAAAAAATAAGACATATTTGAAAGGCCTAGATTCCTGATTCGGGGATCATAATTGTCATGTATCTTCATAGTAAATTTAAAATTCCTTATTCGATGTAAATTTAAACAGAAGTCATAAAGGTTTGTCGCTGGTATTCATTAATTATAGAAAGATATTTAGTTACGGTGATTTGTTGACATCTGTTTATTCATTTAAGAGAATTTTTCAGGAAATATATGTGTTGGTTTCAAGTGATTGTGAAAGTGTCAATCTATATCTTTTACTCGCGATATGGATAATTTCGTAGCCATTGTTAAAATTACGTCCGAATTATTTTGAATGGCCTATGTTGAATGTGAGCTATCTTTTAGATGCCTGATTCATTGATTGATTTGTCTTTTTTATTCTTGATTCGGGTGTCCAAGTTGTAAGTGGTTCTAAAAGCTGCTGTATGATTACAATTTTGCTTAAAATAATTGGCACTACCTCCAGATATTCTATTATAATTTAAAGGTTGGGCCATCTAGAGTTTGCAATTTGAAGTGGTTATTTTGAGTCTGGTAATTCTTCTGTCATTCGTGTCTTGACAGAAAGTAAATGCATCGATTTACGCTTGAAAAAAGTGGGAAATACTAAAAACTGATTTCCAAAGTGTGGAATGTTGAAAATTTACGTGGAAAACTCAGTAGAAATGAAATACCCTCACGGCAATTCGTGGATCAGTTTGTTCTTTAGAATTGGATTAGTTGATGAAACAACTCGTTCAGCGAGCACACCTGAAAATATTCCTGCTGTAACCCAGAATGTGCCTGAACAGCCCTCAGTCCAACTTCAACAAGAAGTGAAGCCTCATGACCGACCGGTGCGTTTCCACTTCGCTCAATAGGCTAATGATCGCATGGCCGTAGATGAGCATTTTTTCAGAAAAATCATCTTTAGCGATGAAGGTCATTTTCACCTCAGAGAACTATTTTTTGTGGGGATCCGTTAAAGATTTGTGTTACGTTAACTATCCAGAAACGATTGAGAGCAAAATCGAAGTTTCCATTCTTGATATTGAGTCCCAAACAATTGAAAATGTACTGGAAATTGGGTTGATCAGATGGGATACTGTATGGCCTTTCTATTCTATTTTAACTCACTCTGTTTGTTAAGTTGGTCTCTCTGTTTGTTAAGTTGGTGAATATAAATTGCCAGCAATACCTTAGCCTTCAATTTCCTTAAGGAATATCGTTATCTTAAATATGGTGCTGCACGGACCTATGAGGCCACTGCAGAGTCTGTACATTTCGAATGTATGGCAGACTTCAGAGCTTTTTTATAATGAGAGAATTCGATACTTTCTGATATTGAGGTCAGTGTACTATTTTCCTCAGAAATGCTCATTACGTCGAGACGTCAAACTGAATAAGCTTCTGAAAATCTGATAATTAGTCGAGATTGAAAGATAGAACATGTGCTCATAAGTCTGATTGATGTCTATACTAGCAGGTGTTTTTATTTAATTTTCGTTGCAGGTCATGGAGACAAAAAACATGATTTATTTGGTCTCCGAATATGCCAGCGAGGGAGAAATATTCGGTGAGTATACATATCTTTTATCATTTCTTCTTATGTGTTGAAAAATTATCGTTAGCAAAAAGAACAGAAGACTTTTTATTTTCTTGTACTGTGAATCGGCTCAATATTTACTCCTCAGCCTGTCATTTTTATTTAGTAGTTCACTGTTGAAGATCTCATGTTGAAGATCTTTTGACATTTTGGAATAGTTTCAACGACAAGTTTCTGTCTGTGTGTTATCACTTGTTAAACACATCAAATAAAATAATAAAAAATGTTTCGATAACACTGCGGCTTCCTCAGGTTAACATTTTGAACTAACTCTTAAAATTACACATTCACTTTTTAGAAGTTTTATATTTTTGCCTATGATTTAGGCAAAAACATGAAAAAAGGGGGTAAATATAACCATCACTTTCCGCGAATAGAGAATAAAAAAAATATGCGACCAAAGGTTACAAACAACCATAAAATACAAAATACCTCACTAGGTAAAAATATTCAATAAGCGACATGTCTTTGCTCGAGAATTTTGAAGTTACCTGTTAATTTCCCCCGCTTCTTAAAGTGTTTATCTGGTACTTTCAATTTTCTTATGGATTATTTTTGTTGAAATTATGTCTAAATTTTTTCAAGTGACTGGCATATGTTGAGTATAACTCCTCCAGTGTGAATTTTTTTCATAAGGTATCTACTTATTTGACCAATTTACAGCAATCATTGTAGGTCAGCTTATTAACTCTGGATTCATTATAAGTTGACTTTCAATGGTGTGAATTGGTCAAACAGGTAAATTTTTCAGGAAAAGAATTCATGGACAACAGAGGAACAACATATGCCAGTCATTTGAAAGAATTTAGACATAATTTCAACAACTCTATAATCTAAATATATCAAAGGATATCTTTTCATTTTTCTTGATTAAAATTGTATCCCGAAAATTTATTTTATTATTAGATTGTACCTTCGTAATAAATTTGACCTTATGGCCTTAATGGTTAATATATTTCAGTGTGTTTCCTAGTTCTGACTATGTTTCACAGAAGAAAACCAATATATGAACCAAAGTATGATATGAAATAAAAATAAATTGAAATGCTTCATATAAACGTAAATAATTAAAATAATAGGAAGAGGTTTTTACTTGATAGAAGGAATATTACAAAATTTAAATATCAAAACAGATTTAATCTGTTAGACACCTATAATTTTAATTTCAAAAAAATGTTATTCAAACATTTTTAGAATTGAATGTCTTATAAGCACAGCTTATATTTAATAGACGTATAAAATCAAAACTCAATATAAAATATCAAATGGAATAAATAACCCAACAGATATAAATTGCCAATTAAAATAAAAAATTAATATTTGAGAGAGACAAAATTCTGTTTTTGATCTTACAATTATGGAAACTAATTCCTTTTCAAAAATACAAAACATAATTTAAGGACTTCTCAGAAAATATAATTTATTTGAAATATTTAATATATTTAAATAAGTTACTTAAAAAATCTCTTAATATATTGAGTTTTGATTTCATACGTCTATTAAATATAATTTTTGCTTAAAAGACATTAATTCAATTCTAAAAATTTTTTTGAAATTTAAATTGTAGGAGAATAATAGATTAAATCTGTTTTGATATTCAAATTTTGTAAAAAATTAAGATTTTCAAAACAATGTTCTTCTTCACAAAAAACATTTCATATGAGCATTTTTATGCTAAGTTGAATATAACTAGTATTTTTAAGACATTTTGATTTCATATTTGAAATTTTTTGGGAAATATAGAATTATCCTGCTTGATATTTCAAATGATAAAAAAATATGGTATGGCCACACAAGGCCTATCATTTCTTGGTACAGTTATGTAGATGACAGTTTCTGTGAAATAAATATAGTCAAAACTAGAAAACACTCTGAAATATCTTGATGTCATAAGGTAAAGTTCACTATGGAGGTAGAATCTAATAATGGCATGAATTTCCTGTACATACCATTGATTAAGAATAATCATAACGATAGATCATCCTCAACTTGTGAAAGTTTTCATCTAATCGTATTTTCTGATCCAAATTTCGTCAAAAAAAGCTTCCACTTAATTTCATCATCAGAAATTATTCATGTGGCGCCCCTTATAACAAAAAATTAAGATATACATAAAATAATATCCAAAGTTATGCCTCTGTGCCGATTTTGATAATACTTGAGAAATAAACAGTGAAATTATCAGCAAAAAATGAAAAAATAAATTCAAATTAACGTTCTATATCTTTTTCCACAGCAATAAATTATTGAGGCATATTTGGTATAATCGTCATATTTTGGTCCAAATAATCTGTTCTCAGCTTATGTCCCAATAGTTATGATTGATCCTGTAGATAAATTAAGATGTCATGAGTGCGGTTGCGTATATGTGGGACAAGCATGAAGAACTTCCATGAAAAGATTCAAAGAATCGTTCAAAGAATGTGAAGAATCATTAAAGCATCGAATAGATTTCTAATTTTACGAAAAATTTTTTCGAAACCAGTTATGTTTTCTCTAAATTAGGTAATCTTAAATTACTAACTTGAAACCAAAAGGCAAGAAATTAAACATTCTGGAGTTGGTAGACGTTTATAAAAATTATCACGATCCTACAACTATGGTATCCCCACTTTTTGAAGTTCAAATACAAACCGAAGGGTTCCATGAATATATAACAACCTTTGAATTACAACTTACTATAACCAATTTGAGAATGTAATAAGACTACGAAACTCTGGTCTAGTGCTATGCTTAATAATGTGAAATAAATGGAAGTTATTACTCATTTATTCCATTTTTAATAGGATTATTTCAGTTGAAAGACACCCTTAACAATTATATTTGAAGTTATATTTATAGCATTCAATAATACTCAAAAAATGCTCGTTGTATAAAAATTCACATGAATGTATTGTACAATAATGTGGTATGTCACAGAGTCTGCGCAATAGCAATAAATGTTTAATACATTACAAATTCACCTAGCTTTTGAGCCGGTGTTCAGGTAGCCCCCTGTTGAGAAATGCCTGTTATGTTGATATACCTTTTCGAATTCTTCAATAGTTAACAAATTAGTATGCAAATTCCAGGATAAGCATACTTCGAAGATAGAGATATAATTATAGACTGGAACTCGTTAATTTAGTCTCAATATTACTTAGAGCATTGTACGAATTTAGATTGTTTTACCCAAATTTAAGGAAATTATTGCGTATTCAAATGAATTAATTTCTTTGATCTGTACCAAATATCACTAGTAAGGAGTATGAGTTATGGTAAAAGAAAATTCTATAAATCAGGACACTCAAACAAAGGTATGTCTTGTACGTATATTTGCATGCACTAGATCGCGCTAAGGTACGATTAATACCTTAGTGTTGCTTTGTTTAGTAGATATAGGTACTTGACAGATTTGTAGTCGTTGGCTTTGCATTGCACTGAAGAGAACCAACAAGTTCGAAACGTGCACATGACTGGAAATTCTGCGCCAGTAAGCAACAAAACCTTGTCGAATTTGTTTGAGTTCGGAACTATTATACAGATGTATGTCACACTGTCTCGATTTGTAGAACTTTCTATTACCATAGCTCACACTCCTTACTAATGAAATTATAGCGGTGAAGTTTTTATTTGCACTGGTGGTGAAAACACTATCTTGCTCCTAGAGGGGTAGATCAATCAATGATCTTTTTCACCATTGTTCGTTGGGGTTCACTGAGTTCACTTCACAAATTCACTAACCTTAATAACAAGTGTAAATATCATTGATTATATATTCACCTTCAGGCTTATTATCTCGTCTTATAACGAGAGGGTTATGTTATGTTATTTATGGCGAGCGGGTGTCTATCCACCCTTCACTGCGTCCGCACGGACTATTGTGGTTCACCCCAAATGAATATCTCCCCGACGAGATCCAGTTTTTGGATAAAACCGATAATGTTTTTCAGGGGTAATTTTTTCAGTTCAAAGTGGGCTATGAAAGCCTGGCCAAAGACCTCGATTCTGATGCAACTCACCGCTGGGCACTCTGAGACGATGTGCATGGCTGTTTCAGTGTCCTCAAGACTCAGCCTGCATTCATCGTCTTCAGCCAGACCGGTTTTGTGCAAATGCGCTGTCAGTCTGCAGTCACCTGTCATAATTCCGACAAGTGTTCTTAGTTTGGCCCTTTCCAGACCTAGCACTAGGATCTCCATCTTTTTGTTCGAAGCTGTTCCAAGGAACAACTCCGAATGTTTCAGGTCAGAATGGCTCCGCCAGAAAGACTCTAACCTTGAGTTCATTCTGCCTGTTATCGCCTCGTTAGCCTGGTCATGTGGTATTCCCAGGAATGCTTTCGGTCCTACCAGAGGCAGCTCCAGCAAACGCCAGCCGATCTGCCTCCTCGTTACCCAAATAGTTTGAGTGGCTCGGTATCCAAAGCGTTATACATACCGAGCCTGTTTAAAGCCGTGCGGCAACACCAGACTGTCCTCGAGGTGCAAGAGCTGGATTCCAAAGCTTTTAGTACTGACTGACTATCAATAAATATTTTGATTTTACCGTGGTGGATTTGTCGTTTTATCAGCAGTTCTGCCGCGTTCTCAATGGCAAATAGTTCTGCCTGGAATATGGTTGCGTTTTGACCGAGATTCAATGAGATGTTAATTCTCGGTTTGCTCCCATAGACTCACGCTCCTGTTCCGTTCTTTGTTCGCGAGCCGTCCTTGAACAAGCCAAGGTCGGTTCTCAATAGCACCTCAGCATGCTGGGTCCATTCGTCCCGGCTGGGGACGATTACATTGAAATGCCGTTCTTGGCTCGTGACTTTTGACATTAGATCCGAGTGCATCGATGCGATACTGTTCGTTAAAAGCTCGTCCAGCAGTCCTGAGCCTTCCGTCACTTTTGCCCCTGGCCTGTCAATCGCCAGTTGATATAGTTTGTATGTGGTCCATTCCGCCTCTGCACGAGTAGGTGCAGGTGTGGTAGATTTAGTAGGACCTCCATGGCTGCCGTGGTTGGGGTGCGAAACGCACCTATAATTGCATGGCAAGCCTGTCTTTGTAGTTGGGTGAGCTTTTGTTTGCCAATCGTTTGTTGGCCTTTCTTCCACCACGCTATAGCGCCATACACTATCCGTGATCTAATTACCATAGTGTATAGCCAGTACATCTGCCTGGGCTTTAGGCCCCAGGTTTTACCACAGATCCGCCTACAAGTCTAGAAACCGATTCTGGCTTTATGACATACTTTATCTAGTTGTGCACTCCTGCTGAAGGTCTTGTCCAGGATTATTCCCAGGTATTTTGCCTCAAATGAGAATTGTATTATTTCACCACGGATAGTCGGTGGTTCTAAACCATTCAACTTCCGTTTTTTACGGTACTATAACTACCTTTTGCGGGTTAAGATACATGTCTTCCCTTATACACCATTTGTCAATGGTGTTCAGTATCTCTTGAAGGACGGCTAATATCGTCACCTCCGATTTACCTTTCTTTATGATTGCCAGGTCATCAGCAAATGCTTGAACGTCGACTCCCCACAGTGAAATGATCGCTAGCAGTGGGAGAAGACCCGAGAAGGGTCCACAGTAAGGGTGTGAGAATACTCCCTGCGGACAGCCCTTCGCAGCCTTGAACTCGAAGACCTCATCCTGGTATGAGGTCGTTATTGTTTTGCCGCATAGCATTGCCTGTATCTATCTACAGATTAGCCGGTCGATTCCTCTCGCAGCGACAGCCTCAGAGAGAGAAGCCGGCAGCGTATTGTTAAAAGCACCTTCAATGTCCAGAAACGCTGTTTTTAATTTTCCGACTAGATTATGCAATGCAAGTTCTGTCGATTACGAGAGGGTGAACGAAAATGTTCTTTCCAATTGAATTTGAGAAGTTACAAATGAGTGCCAGTAGAGTTCTATCTTTCAGTGTGTAATAAAACTCCAACTTACCGGGCCAAAGTGAAGAATGTTGATGCGAGATATACGGGTTTTAAGTGACTTGGGCGAAGGGAAGCGAGTTAATACCGAGGGTACGAGTTTTCTAATTAACTAAGTGTTGTGTTAGTGAGGGGGATGAAAATTCTACTGCGGCTTTGTATAACTCAGTCAGG
This sequence comes from Megalocaria dilatata, assembly GCA_034642435.1. Taxonomy (NCBI): domain Eukaryota; kingdom Metazoa; phylum Arthropoda; class Insecta; order Coleoptera; family Coccinellidae; genus Megalocaria; species Megalocaria dilatata. Next base: position 23,946,797 of record CM067858.1, on the reverse strand, counting down.
CTGAGGTTTGTAAGAAAAATGACGGGCTTTTTGTAAGTTGAATCAAGAAGGCCGACCCGAAAGGTGACTTCATTTTAATGGAGAAGAGGCTGCTAAAAGCACAGCTGCGAGGGATTCTGTACTACCTGCCTGATGAAGGTCGATAATATCTTGTTCATTTTCGAAAAAACCAAAGAAGGCTTTCCTTATACAAGACTATCACAATGATAAAGCCAGAGTTTTTTCATGAATAGTTTGACCAAGAATGGTATCAATGCACTAGCTGTCAGATTTTCTGGTCCTCCCGGTTATAAAGCAATTCCATTACATTAAACCCTTAAACCGCCACAGACCCCTATATCTTCCAAGTTTAATATCATTCGGTAATCCCCGTTAAGTAGCGGACGATCCAGATCATCGTTCAAGCCCTCCCATCGGGCGGAATTCGGTGGGACGCGGGCGACAGATGTTTATTTCAGGACGCCCACGCGATGTCGTTCGAGACCTTGACGCTCTGACGTCACGACAGCGCCGAGTCCAGAGGTGGGGAATTTCAGGTTTTGGCTGCCGACTCGACCCTGGCCTGGCCCTGCCCGAACCCGGAGCCGTTACTGGTCCGGAGCGCGCGGCTTCCGGGTTTTCAAGGACTTTCCGGGTTTGCCGCACGCGGCGTCGAGTGATTGAACGTTGCGTTTATCTGTGCGGGTTTCCGTCCTTCGGGAAATCGAGGGATCGGGTGGGCGACGGGCGCACCGTAAAGTTTTCGAGGTTGCGTAACCGTGGGAGTTTTCCGGATCTTGTTTTCTTGTTAACTGGATCTTCGCACATCGGAAAGTTTTGATCATTCGTTTTCGTGCTGAGAATTTCAATGGCGGTTTCCGTGTGAACTCCTGCTTGTTTAAGTTCAATTTCTGTTAGTAAATAACCGGTGTGTGATACATTTTCTTAAAAAAGTTCGAATGACACAGCTATAAAACTGTAAGGTTGAAAATATCAACATGAAAAACTTCAAGTATCGCTCCGGCGATAAAAAATTAATGAATAAGTTCTAACGCAGGGAGGGCTGCCTGCAAATGAGAAATAACAGAGGTGCTCGTGCCAATTGTGGAATATCATGATATTATGTGGCATCATCAGCAGCATAAACATAAGTAAAACATAGTTGATGACTTGTTGAGTATAAATCTGCACATTCATGTTCTCAACAGGCATCAACAGTTCGATACGTCCATTAAAATAAATGCGCCCCAATCAGCAACTGTGCCACCTCTGAAGGGATAAACTTTTTGTACCGTATCACCTACCTAGCTGTCAGCTAGTTCTCAGGTAGTGGGGTGTTATCGATGTCCAAAGGAAACAAACTATGATTTTATCATCACAGATATGGTAAGATAGGTAGATATTAGAAGGCAAAAAAGAACCACCGCTAATATACCCAAGATTATAAAAATATATCATTTAAAATGACATAAGTATTAGGACCTCAGTGAATTGAACACTGGACTACGATCTGAAAGGTCTAGAATTGAATTCCATTCATCCCAAAATCAAATTCACAGTTGAAATATAAACAATTAATATTTAAAATTTCTTGGACCCCACACTTACTAAAAATAATAATTAACTAAATTTTAACAGATGCAATCGTTCCTCAAGGTTATCTCAGTACTGACGATTATAAATTTGCTACTCTCAATTTACTGATTCATAAGGCATTCACAAAATCTATGTCACAGGAAAACTACGGAAATTTCTACAATAAATCATATAACCCCAAATAATTAATATTCTTTATTACATTTGGTGATCAGAATGATTTCAAAGGAAAGAAGTGAACAAATAAACGCCCTCCTATATCCAATTATCCGGATTATAAATATATAACCTCAATTTAGTTTGGATTTTATCCACCAAAATCCAGAATTATATTAATGAATTCAACTTCAAACGATCTTTTCAGGTTGTCATAATTTAGGAAATATTCTATTCAACACAGAACAAAAACTATATAATTTGGGAACTTTGAAACAAATTGATCGGGCATGGGACAGTCTTTGAATATCATTAACAATCAACATATAGATCTCAAAATACTCCATAAATGTTACGAAGACTAAAAAATAAATTTGTTGGAGTCCTTGCTAATAAACGAACTCCATAAACATCCAGATCTTCAAATGCTGAAATTTATATTTTAATGAAATAATTAAAGAGGGTTTATTCACTTGTTACATGGTTTCTTCAATATATTCAATATTAAGCAGAGTAATTCTGTGACACTTTCCTTCAGATTTTAAATTCAGAAAATTCCCCTAAAAATTTAGAAATTGAATTAGAAGTGTCTTCGAAACACTGCCCCTTTATAGTGGACATATTATTATAAAATTAAAAAATATCGTACAGTTTCTAAAAGAGATAAAAAGAACCTAATGAAAATATAGGATATTGACCGAAATTACCTAGCAGACTAGCCGATTCAGCTGTTTCGAAACGACCTTATGAAAATCAAATGCTATTTCAAAAATACCCAACATAAACTCAAAAAATCCTTCGAAATAACCTCTCTTTAGAAGCTATTTAAAAAAAACTCTTTAAAAATTATGCTCTTCAGAACAGAGTTTAAGACTCCCATCGATAATCTCCAGTCGACTTATCTTTTTAGAATTATATTAAATAAACGTCTTATAAACACTGTTTCAATTTTGTAGACATATAGAATTAATTAACACTCATTAGATAGTACTAAAAGGGAATAAAAGAATTCGAAGAAATATAAATAATTAATTAAAATTACAAAATAAATGCTTGAAGGATACAAAATTTTGTTCCATACCTTGTTTTATGAAAACCAAATCCCTCTCCAAAAATGTAAAACAAGAACTTCTTCAAAACAACTTGCTTCAAATAACTTTCTTGAAAAAAATTCCTTAAACATGCAGAACATCTTCAAAAAGCAATTTATAATTCACACAACGGAACCTCATCAGCCCTACTTCATATTTAAAAAATAAAAATAATTGATAAAAAATATCTTACCGGACCAGCTGAATGTATTCATCTCAATAAAACACTAGAATGAAGTGAATTTTCATTCAACTACGTATTCTATATTCGTCACAAATACACACAAAGCTTGTAAGGTATTTTATGGACTCCTTTAAAACTAAATGATAATATGTATAAGGGTCAACCAAAATATATAATAATCAATAATCACATATACAATAAAATGATAAAATGATGTTTTTCCTTGATAGAAGGATTTACTTTTAATTATTACTTATTAATAATTTATATTTCTTTGAATTCTTTTATCACCTTTTGGTACTGTGTGATGAGTACCAATTATATACATTCTGTCAAGAATTATCGATTTAAATCTGTCGGGGCAATGAGGCAGGTAAAATTTTTTTTTCTAGGTTGGTACCACTGTCCGTGGCGTGGTGCACTACGAATTCGTTCCAGAGGGTCAGACGGTAAACAAGGAGTATTACCTAGGCGTTATGAAACGTTTGCGTGAGCGTATCCGTAAGAAGCGGCCAAATTTGTGGGCGAACAACTCATGGATTTTGCATGACGATAACGCGCCTTCTCACTGAGCTACGATTGTGACTGACTTTCTCGCCAAAAACTCAACAAACGTGCTTCAGCAACCACCGTATTCGCCGGATTTGGCTCCCTGCGACTTTTTCCTCTTCCCAAAACTAAAATTGCCCCTTCGTGGCACCCGTTTTGAGTCGATTGAAGCCATAAAACAAAATTCGGCGCGAGAGCTAAAGTCCATCCCGGAAAGCGTCTATAAAAAATGTTTCGATAATTGGAAGTGCCGTTAGCATAGATGTATTGGAGCAAATGGAGCCTATTTTGAAGGCGACCCAGTAAATTTTGACGATTAAATGTAAAAATGTTGTTTTAATTGAAAATTCCCGGTACTTTCTTGACAGAATAGTATGTCTACTAAATTGAAACAGTGTTTCTAAGACATTTATTTTATTTAATTCTGAAAGATTTTGAAAAAATTTTTTTTTCAAATTAAAATTTGTGGGAGGCTAACAGAATAAATCTGTATGATATTTAAAAGTTTTTAATAATCCTTCTATCAAGAAAAAGCCTCTCTTTATTATTTTATAATTATAATATACAGAATTAAATAATTAAAAGTTGTTTATCACTTGGTGAATGGTTTTTTCAATATCCTAAATATAACGCAAAGTACTTTATTTACACCTTACTAAAAATTTTAATTTTGTAAATGTCTCTGAAATTTTAAAAATTGAATAAAAATCTTAGGAACACTATTTCTTTTCAGTAGACATATAGAATTAACAAGCATCGTAAAGTATCAAAAGAAGATAAGAAGAATCTAAAGGATTTATATAATATTGACCAAAATTACCTAACTGACCTGGACTATATAGCTGTTTCATAACGACAACATGAAAATCAAATTCCTTTCCAAAAATGCTCAATCTAAACTTGAAGGAATCATTGGAAAAACCTCTCTCCAAAAAGTTCTTTCAAAAAAATCTTCAATCGACTTCTCTGAAAACTATATAAAACAATATTTTAAATTTTTCTGAAATGAATAGAACTTGATTTTCAGGTTTTCAACAGCCTAGCTAGCTGTTAACTTAGTTGTCAAGATTCTCACTTAATATTGATTGGTAGCGTTGTGAACAAAAAGAATAACTTTTAGGTTTTTTCATTTTTCATTTTGATTAAAGCTTTTTAGACTAATTTTTGCAAGGTCTTCGAAAGGGGGTGAATAATTTCTCTTTTCTAAAACAGAGTTGATTGTTTAAACCGGAATTTTTCATTTATAGTCTGGCGTAATCGTTTCAGACAGTTCATAGTCAAACGTCACTTAACATTACAATAAAATAGAATATGAATCCGTGATGTCAAAAAATGAGTGACATATAAATAATGTCAGGAATAAATAATTGACAGTACATTCATAATTATGCCCGTCAAGCGACTTAACGAATTTTCCGTTCGAATTTTCCCGAAATCAATTTTCACGCTCATCATACGCTCGAAATTTGAAAGGCCCAGTTCTGTTGAATGGGCTTTGGAACTTTTCCCGTACGAACGAACGACCTCTGAACTTCAGCAGGACCAATTCATCATTTTCGAGAATGGATCTGCGGAAAAAGGGCCGAACGAGAGATTTATCAGTCGGAAAAATCGAATGAAATTGTGCTCGAACAACAGAGGGGTAAATTGATTTGAGTGAAAAATGCTTTCTCAAGATATTCATCAATGTATAATTTCATTTGTGCCTTACATGCATAACACAGAGTATTCTGAGCTACATTGAAAGCAATGGGCATGATCCGAAAGGTAGGAAATTGGATGCGGTATGAACTGAAACAAAGAGAACGCCGTTTTTTCACTTGTGAATAATTGTTTAAACGGCAAAATATAAAGGGGTTTTTGCATCGAATTGTGGCTGGCGATAAAAAATGGGTCCATTACGATAATCCGAAACGTCGGGCAAGGTATGAAGGCTTCATCATCAACAGTCAAGCCGAATATTCATGGCAAGAAGATTGTTTGATTTGAACAATTGAACAAAGGATGGTTTTACAAATGGAATTTGGTCCTGCACACCAGTTAAGGAACGAAAGTATTTCTCCTTCATATTTTTCATAAAACCCTTAAAAACCAATCAAACCGACGCCGTTTCGAGACTTCGGATAGATTTCTTTCTACTTGCACCACATTTTGACCCCTAAGGCAGTTTGTTTTTGCGGCTTACCCACGAAGTACAAGAAAAAACGCTCGCTATTTTACGTTCAGTTAAGACACTTTTTCCGCCGTTTTTCGACCAAACGGTCACTCAGTATTTTCTACTCTTCCGACAATTAAGTTCTGATCTCACACACATTTACCAGAAGTAAGTTCTAATCACATTTTCTCTCTTTGCTCTTTCAAGGAACACTCTCCCTTGATAACCTATAACGCACTAAAAGGCCTGGAAGTGAATGTATCATCTATTTTATTTGTTTTTAATCAGATAATAATTGTGTAAAGTGAACCCAGTGAATGTGAACAACAGTGAAAAAGCTCAAGGATCTACTCCTCCACGAACAAGATAGTGTTTTCACCGCAATTAGAGTTCAATACTACACCGAAACAATTTCCTCAACTGTAGGGTAAAACAACAAAAAAATATTTATTTTAATATATAATATATATTTAGGCTGCAAATAAACCAATAAAAGCCAATTATACATCCCTCTCAATCTCTCCATTTGGAGTATGAGTATCCTAGAATTGGCATACTAATTGGTTAATGTTTAATTAGTTACCCAGGAAGAATTCATAAAGATATCTCTACATACCAAGCAATTCGTTCAAAGATCATGTTGTGTATTTGGTGGTACCAGGTGGGTGTTGTGTATTATGAGCGGCTACAATCGAACGAAAGGATTACATGAAGGGTATACAGACGACAATTGATGCGTTTGAGCCGAGCATTGCGAGAAAAACGGTCGTAATACGCCGACAGACACGACAAAGTTATTGACAATGCACAGGCACATGTTGCATCGCTCGTTGAAACGTTAAAACACTCAAATATGAAGATGAACTCATATCGAAAATGCAGTAATAAAAATTATGAATTCTCAATTGACATGAAAAAGTAAACTTCTTAGTTCTTGGTAGTAAAACAGTAATTTGCGAAAACTCTTTGATTTTCTAAAAAAGTATTATGTCCTTACAAGTTCCTATTTTTGTTTCAGATTACATCGCTAGGTACGGCAGGATGGACGAGGAACAAGCGAGGCAGAAATTTTGGCAGATCCTATCGGCGGTAGAATACTGTCACAACCGTAACATAGTACATCGAGATTTAAAGGTGAGACACGACAATTATTCCCTTCCAGAACCCGTTTCACAATGTGGAACCCCTGCCGCGTGACCCAATTATTCATTATAATTCAATAGGCCGAAGGGATCACAGGGACATTTAACGAGGCATTCTACGCGAAGGGATAGAATTTATTCAATCCGTGTGGAATATAAAGATCTTAATTTCATACTCACGGAGCTGGCATTTGCACAGTATAATAATTTGGACACAGATTTGGATTCCATTTTTCATCTTTAATGAAATCATTCATTGTAAAAGGTGTTACAATAAAAGGCGAATGATGTTCTACAATGCTTTAAATCAAGTCGGCTAAGGTTCTTTCGGTAGTTGAATTTTCTATGCTTGCAGCGGCAAATCTTCTGTCAATATCTGATGCAAAGTGGCCATAGATAAACTACATACCGTAGATGCTCAACTTCCCTCCTAACCCTTTTATAGTTGCGCGAACCACCTGAATATGGCTCGAAATATTTATATTCAAGTTCAAATAGTATCCTAATGGTATTTTACAGAAACTGTGACTGCGGCTTAGAGTTCGATCCAGTTTAAATTAAGTGAACAAGTAAACTCTTCCCATGTGTGAAGGATATTTTAAGGAAAAGAATATAAATAAAAATAAACTTATCCTCATTTTTGTATTTATTACGATAAAATGAAATAGGCAAATTTATTTTTTTCCAAATCTTTTGTGGGTCCAACACCAATGGGGTGGCGAGGTGGTACAAGTAATACCTGAGGGCAATCCACCCCCCGAGGTAACGCAGTATGCTGCATAACGCACTCGGCCATTACACAGAAAAATCCGGAGATTTACTGCGATAGGATAGAGTACGCCAGTTTTAAGGAAGAAGCCCTGTGTTGCGACAGACTCCCTGTCACTGAGTTAATCAACCGGCTCAGCCCTCCATTTCACCAGAACGGCAAAACTAGGGCCCCATTCGGAGATCTTCCACCATAAAGGTGCAGTGACTGGCGCGAATAGCATTACATTAGACACCACGACTTAACCCTCCATTTCGCCGGGACGTAACTAGGGTCCTGGTCATGACAAGCGCCCCCATCTCGTCAAGATCTAATGCCTGGGGCCGGGTAGCAGATTATACTCAGAATTGTACAAGTCAGTGTACGAGCAGAGCTCTTAACCAACGTTAAAGTACCATACCACATTGCTGTCCCGGGTTTCTGCTCAAGTTTTGACACTCCTGCAGACCCCGATAAGCTGAAAGAGAAAGAATTTTGAAGGAAGATTATAAGGAACTTTGCGACAGCACAACTAGGTGAAGGACCTCCACAAGTCATCTCTCCTCTCCCAAAGAAGGATCGCTGTGTCGATCCCAACACTCAGTCATTTGAGCACAGTGTCTCTATGGTTGTGAAAGTTTGAAGCAACGAAACAACACAGATAGCTTCCCAGCATGGATCCCCCGCACGAAGGACCGCTGTTGATGTTCGACTGCTAAAAGTGAGGCTCCGAAGCATCGAAGAGTTTGGGCTTTAGCATCAAAACGTGGCGCCAGAGTTGGGGGAGAGCAGAGCGAATCTTATAGGACCCTCAAACCTCGTTCGAAACGTCGTAGTCTCCCTTTTCCTCTAACGGACCACTTCCGACCCCACAGCAGATAAGATAAGCTTAAGGATCTACGAATGGGACTGGAGTTGGGGGCGAGCAGAGCGAGTCTTCCAGGAGCTCCAAACCTGGTCGAAACGTCGTAGTCTCTCTTTTTCCTCCAGCGGACCAATCAGGACCCCGCAGCGGAAGCTTAAGGATCTAAAGATGGAGCCAAATTTGGGGGCGAACAGAGCGAATATATAGTCACCCTTTTCCTTTAGCAACCATTCAAGATCCCTCAGTGGATAAGTAGACGAAGGTTGGAAAACCCACGCTGAGATTCAGCAGGGTATCGCCTTCGCCCGTGTATGGATTACAAAACTCTAATCGATCGCAGGCTCGCAGATTCTGGTCATCAATAAGAGGAAATGGATGGAGTAGGACAACATTATGGAACTGTACGTAAGTAAGAAAGAAAGTAGGGAAGTTTGGATTGCGAGTCATCTGCTTTAGGCATCATAAATCCAGTTCATAAATGAAACTAGGACACTCGTTATGCTAGCAGATCACCAGTAATTTCAATTAGACACAATATGTAAGCATAGCGTGACATTCAGGAAGTATTCGAACCATATGTAATTCCATATTTTCACGCCATCCAAAATTCATTGTTTCAATAAGATAATGCCAAACCATAGCAAAACGATACCCTTCAACGGATCGTCACTATATCAACTATGTACCTTGGTCCCCAAAATTACATGATCTGTCTCCATCTGTTGGTCGCAAGCTATTGATTTTGTAGCACCCTCCACAGATTTTTACAGCTCCTTCTTAGGAAGTTAGGGTAGTCCGGAATAATATAGTCCATCAAAACATTTACCACCTCATCATAACCGAGCCTAGCCTTATTAATAAGTGTATAAGAAATCGCTGATGGTTAATACATTTTTGGAGCAGCTATTCCAGCAATTTGAAGCTAAAATTCCAATTATTTATTGAATAACAGGCACTGGACATGTGTTATAAAAATTAATTGAATAGCACAAGCATCGGGGACTTCAAAATTTATCTGAAACATATAATATCATCCACATGGGAAGAAAACTGGAGAAGGCGCAACCGACAACTGGCCGAGATCAAATCCAATATTAAATAATTAAATATTAAATTTCAACCGCTCAGACCAAGACTTAATAAATAGTCTGATAGGAGAAATACCCGGTTAACACACCACTACATCTTCCAGAAAAATGAAAGACCGAAATGTGCAGAATGTGATGAAGTTCTAACAATCAAACACCTCTTAATGGATTGCCCCAGATATCAGCAGTCTCGTGACCGACACAACGTAGGAACAATCAAAAACAGTTTACGTTAAATGTGTGACATGGAACTAGTTAAAAATTATTTACTGGATATAAATTTATTGTACAAAATGTAATTTCTTGAAGTGGTCTCTAATAACCCAAGTGGTTGATGAGACCTAAAACTTTCAAAAAAAAAAAAAAAGCACAGGCATCTATGGGTGTCTACCTGTTGGTACGTCAGTATTCCAAAGAAGATGAGAAGGGAGAAATTGTTGATGATGACGCAACTTCTCCTTAAACCAAAATGATGTCGGGTGCGTTGGGAAGCCAAGATTATAAAGATAAGCTGTACATCCTAACAGAGTATTTATCGCATTTACCTCCCATTTCTCCTTGCTTTTCGGCAGATTTCCATGACATTCGATTCAGCACAGACTTTCTCCCGACGATGCGACGGACGTGAAGCGAATATTATCATCGTGAGACGCCTACGGCTGACCCTCGAAGGTTGACGGCGTCTTTGGTTCGGAGCGTCGTGTTCTCAACGAAAAGTTTTTTCCCCAGGCCATTTCAAGTCGCCGTATCTCTTACGAGGTCCGTTCCTTAGCGTTGGGGTGAATAGAGCTCTTGAACGGAAAAGTGGAGAAGAATGTAGTTTCACGTAATTTAGTCGAGTGCACTTCTGGAATTTCGAGTGGAAGCTTTTGTTGGAACGGATCTTGACGCTTTCGTGTTAGGGTTTTCAGAACACCGTTTTCTTCGTGTAATTGAACCAGATGGTCTCTGTGCGAAGTCTTATTCAGTAGATTTCTTCTTTGTTCACAACAGAAGAACGAGGATCGATGGCTTCAGGGCTAATCTTATCACTAATTATCAGTAATGAGGGATGCCCTTCGGAAGTTACGATGTGTCCTGTGATTAAATCTCTAACAATATAAAGAATTCTTCACGTTGCATCTTTCAGGCAAAAATACAGAATAATAACAAATGTGCAATTTAACCTAAAAAAGGTCTATTAAAGATGTGATGTAGTGACCCGCCGCCAGTCAAGCTCCCATCAAAACACTTACTTCTAACGTCATCATTTCGAGATAGTGCACGGGTAAACTCAATAAATAAGGCAATAAAAATAGTGTTTTTTGGTTTGGACTTCTGGACATTCGGGAATCAGGGCATACGAAAAAGCCAACATGAAAGGGACACCTACTTAATTGCAGGAAGATAATCTCTCTGTGGCCCAAAAAAATACACCTGCAAAAAATGTTCTGGATGAAAGGTAGAACCGGAGGAAAAATACTCAGGCAGTCTTGCAGGTTTGAAACACTCCAAAATGTTCGGAAGGAACTTTAGCCATGAGAGCTTTTCTAGACCGCAAATAAGCCTGTTTTTGTCATGACATTCATTCCTATCGTGGGCCACTCTGATATAGTTTCCTGACAATCTCTTTATATAATCTGTCATACTCGGAGATCTTTTTCGGTTTCTAGAAGCTTCCCCTCTTGGTCGGCACTCAAAAAATTTTTTTCTAGTCCACCCTCCATCCATCATCTTTGCCACGTGCCTAGCCCAATTCCATTTTAGGTAGAGAACTAGTAGATAGGCAACACGGGTTCCAGGCCACTTTTGGTCGTTTTTACATGTAAATGTCCCTTTCAAGGTCATTCAGATTTTTGTGGAGGAGGCAAATGCTGAGGATGAATTATGTGGGTAAAAGGTATGTGAGGGTAGGAAGAGGGGTGGGGATTGATAATTAGGGGCGTTAGACATACCGGCACCTTAGACGTCACACGCCAGGCGCTAGGGACCTGTTAAAACGAGATATCATAGAATTTGAGTGGGAGTTATCGAATTGTCGGAATAATTCAGTTCTGTTACAAATCCAGATATTTGGCAGCGTTAAGGTTAAAATCGTCACGATCCCAGTCCAAACAGTAAGTTTTTGTGATGCTGGGTACGCACAGAAATATTTTTATTTTTATTTTTTCTGGACCAATATCGTACTTCTGATGGTTTCTGTTTTCTGTCCAAGAAAAACTACAACTCATCAGCGAATAAGATATTGTCTAACAATTAACTATTTTCATTTTCTTTTTCCATCATCGTTTCACAAAATTCCATCCGTTTCATTTGGTTCTCGGAAAAAATTTCTTGGCTGGTTTGTATTATATAACGAACCATTTCTTTTCAAAATATTTCGAACAGCTCTATCTCTCATATTCACTTGTTCAGCAATTTGTCTACTCGAATAAGGTGCACTGGTTTCAAGCAGCAGCACAGACATTCATCTCTCTCTTCTTATACGATTTTCACTGATTGATTTTGGGTGGTTTAGCAATGTTGCAATTTTTAAATGTTTGTAAACACCCACATTTCTCAAACTCTTTAATATAATAAGAAATAGTGGAACTTAAAGGAATTGGCCGATCTTTGAATGCAATAATAAGTAAATGTTTTGTTTCTTCAATTGAGTGACCACTAGAACCATTTTATAATTGATTTTTTCTTCTACAAACATTTCTATTTATGAAGAGTCTATTTGATTTTCAACTGTTATGGACTTACATAAAACACTCCTGTGTTCTTTGCTGCCCCTAACTGGATTTGAGGATACGCGAAACTGAATGAGGTGTCCAACTCCCCACTTCCCACATCTGTTTGAGAGAAAAGAGTATTTTTTCGAGTTATACACTTCAATTATTCATACCATAACGCGCATATCTTTCGATTATTCTAATTTTCGACTGGACGTCGGAGTTCTTTGTCTTATGCATTGAATAGCGTATTATTAATAAGGAATATGAGCTATGGTAATAGAAATTTCAAGAAATCGAGACAGTGTAACATACATCTGTATAACAATTCTGTACTCAAACAAACTCGACAAGGTTTTGTTGATCACAGAGGCACATTGCAGACATGCGCACGTTTCAAACTGATTGGTTTTTCGTCAATGCAATGTATGCTAGTAACTCCAAATCTGTCAAGTATCTATATTCACTAAACACAGAGACTCTAAGGTATTAATTATACACTAGCGTTATCTAGAGCATGCAAAATACATACAAGACATACCTTTGCGAGTTAGTCCAAGTAAAGATATGTATTCTCGATATTTTCACGTTACTTACGCAGAATAAACTTTCATTATGATCGAATCAGACCATAATTTGCTGTAATGCTCATAATTAGCATATTCATATTCAAATAAATTAATTCGGCTAATCTGCACCAAAAATTATTAATAATTCTATTACCATAGCTCATACTCCTTATTGATAATGGTACAGATCAGCCGAATTAATTTATTTGAATATGAATATGCTAATTATGAGCGTATTTCAGAAACGTGATATTTCAAACCTTTATATGTCTAGAAAGTGATACAGTATTGTCTAAGGCATGTTACAAAATTTAATTCCAAAAGTTTTCAAGAGACTTTTTAGATTAAATTGTAGAGATTTCTGAGAAATGACTCAGCTATTGTCTGTAAGAGTGAAAAAGTTCTTCGTAGTAAATTTTCAATATGTATTGTTTGAAGAATTTTTTATGATTTGTATTATCACACATTCACGTGGTAGTTTTCATATGTGGAGACTATGTCGTATCTTCTTTTCATTGTATATTTTTTGAAATAGTCTAATTTTTGCATGATGCTAGGCATCATCTGCAAATTATTCCTTTGATCTGAATGTTTGATGAATGAACGTATGTATATATATATATATATATATATATATATATATTATGGATTTTTTTTATTTATCATTCAAATAACTTCCAACTGGCGATAAGAGAGTAGGAATTTTTCAGGTTTTTTTTCTGTAGAATGTGTTATCTATTTTTTTAAAGGGAAAGTAAAAAAGACCTATGGGGTACATTTTCTGGTGATTGAATTTGTTATTTGTTAACATTTAGTCGAAACAAATTTGTATTGGGTGATGGATTTAGATGATTTTAGTTAATACTTTCATTCAACTTTGTGAAACAAAAAAAATTAAACAAAACAACAACGAATAATATTACATCAAAATTTGGTAATAATATATTTAAGCGGTTTCGATCTGGCTTTCTTTGGCGGCAATACATAGCTTCAGACGCTTCTTGAAATTTTCGGCAATAGACCGCAGTTCTTCGGGCGTTAATCGGTCCCATTTCCGGCGCAGGAATTGCTTCAGCGACTCCAAACTTTTGTGGTGTTCAGCACACGCCCTGAGCTTCAAAATGGACCGCACGCTGTAGTCCATTGGTTTGAGTTCCGGCTAGTAGGGCGGCCATTCTACAGATGGGATGAAACCCGAAAAAAGGGTCTTGCACCATTCTTGCGTCATTTTCGTTTTATGAGCTGGAGCGGAGTCCTGTTGAAAGGTCTAATGCTTGTCGCCGAAGAGCTGTCGGGCCCACGGAAGTACTACGGCCTCGAGAATGTCGCAGCGGTAGACTTCTTGATTGATTTTGACCCCTTGATTCATGAAAACCAAGGTTGTTTTGCCGCTGGCGCAACTTCCGCCTCAGACCATGACGGATGGCCGATTTTGATGATGTTCGACGATGACCGACATACTGGGAGCCTCTGCGTACCAGACTCTGTCGTTTTGGTGATTGTAGGATTGTTCTACGGTGAAAAGCTTCTCGTCTGTGAAGAGAATGCGCTCCCATTGCTGACCGCCGGCGAGACTAAGGAGTTGGCGGCACCTTTGGAGTCTTACGTGCTTGTTTTCATTCGTGATGGGTTTGTATGGCTTCAGGTTGAGGTCCTTTTTGGACATTTGACGAACTGATTCACGGTAGATACTGATTTCACGGGCTATTTTCCTCATGGAGACCCCCGGATTTCGATTGACTCGCTTCTTGACGTTGTTGCGATTGCTAGGCGTATTGACAGTGCGTTTTTTCCCATTTCCTGGACGACGACCATCATGGCCAAGATTTTTGAAACGTCAAATTGCATCGGACACGGTTTGTTAGGGCACATTGAGCAAACGAACAATTTCGCATTGACGCTTACCTTGACGAAACAGGTCCAAAATTGCAGTGCGTTTGTTTGACATTCTAACACTACAAAATGAAGTAATATCAAAGTGAAAAGTCACATATTAGTACAAGAGAGTATAGAGAATCTAATAGAATAAAAATAAAAAAGATCTAATAGAATAAAAATAAAATAAAAATACTTTTGTTCCAGAACACAGTAAAATTTGTCCCAAGTTTTTCTTTTCTCTCTGTAAATATGTCTATAAAGTGTTACAGCTTTGTCTAAGGCATGTTTTGAAATTTAATTCTAAAAGTTTCCAAGAGATTTGTAGATTAAATCTATACAGGCTTCGGAGAATTAATCCAACTATTATCGGCAATATTGAAAAAACCCTTCGAAGAAAATTTTCAATATATACTGTATGAAAAAGTTTCCATTGGTTTCGATAAGAGGAGCTGTATTATACTTTGTCTCTATTGAAAATAGTTTTTGCAAATATTATCATATTACAAACTCTAATGGTCTCCTGGGAACTCCATTGAAAAGATGGAAGGCCTAATATTTAAATTAACGGATACATTTGTTCCCAAGAATTTTACTGAATCAGATAAAAAGATTACCTTTCACTTTGCTAATGTTCTTTGAAGCTTCACCTCCAGAACGTAATTTCACAGTTGCTGTATTTCTTTATGATCTCTCAGGCGTTAAGCAATCGAGTTTAATTTTCCGTCCTAGGAAAAGACTTATGTCCTTTGTAGAAGGAGACGAGTAATTGTTTAGCCTGCGGAGTCTCCTGGTCATTTCACAATGTTCCTTCTTCGCTCTGAAGGTTTTTAATACGAAAAAGAGAGAATTACCAATTCGCCTTCTTTTATTCATAAAAGAAAACATGGAATCTTTATAAAACGTTCAAGATGAAATAAAATTTGCTTGTAGAATGGCAAACATAAACTGGCACCATTCTAGTTTACCTAAACCATATGAATATGTAAAATTTAAATAACTTCGAGATTCATGAAACCATGTAATTATATATTTGTTTGAAATTTCTTCACTTGATGGAAATTAACTTCATTAAAATATTAGATGATGCTCGTGACTTCGTTCACGTGACAGTCTTCTCAACGGAAGATGAGACAGACAAAACTATGAAAGTAAATTTTTTGTATTTTGTTACTCAATTTTCTGCATTCAGACATTCTGTTGATGCACTACCGAGAAAATTAGAGACATCACGCAATTTGCATTCATTCTGAAAATCTTTGGTTTTTTCGTTGGTAACTTTTTCACTAATTTTATGCGATGATTTTGTCAATATTTGTTGAATAGGAAAAAGTTTTTGTTGTTCTGTTCAAAGTGCATTGAAAATTATGAAAACTAAAAATCCAATCTGCATTCAGGTCAAAAAACAATAAATTAGGAACTTCATTAATGTATTCCCTCCTTTAGCATTCATGATAAAATAAATATCGCCCTATGTTTATATATTGTAAATGTATGAATAAAGGCACTATTATTATAGTTTTCAAATGCTGAGACATTTTTTCGAAGAATAACCATGAATGGTACAACATGGTCTTCTAGAACCTCTGTCAGGTATCTAACAGCACTCAAAATGCCATGTCGGATAAAGACAAACTACGAGATTTAAAATATATGCCTCCCCATGCCAAAACTGAGTCTCCACCAGATGGAAATTGCTCGGCAACAGGCACTTCTGTCTGAGCCCATAAGACAAAATTGCGATCTTCGGAAATCAGTTCACGACTCAAATTCTCTATTGTCGAAGCCAAGTGCAAAATTCAACCTTGTTGTTGACGAAAAATGGCGATGCAGTAGCCCTAGTTCGAAAAGATAATCCAATATTAGGTTGCTCCTAAGTGTACTTTCATTTAAGTTCACATTTCTCTCTTTTTCAGGATGATTTTGAAGGGAAACTGCCTTGACCATTTCGTTTCTCCCAGCACTACAAACGAGAAAGAGGTCGTCTCTAGCTCTTTCACTCTTTCCCCTTCTAGTGAGCATACCAGTCTTTTTTTTACGTTGAAATATACATGGCACTTAGGAGAAACTCATACCTAAGATTCGCACAGTTTCACGCTGATCGCAGCCATCTTCAATAGTCACCATAATTCGTGCCAACAACAGTATTTATAGCCATTTCACTTATAATGGTAATATACTCAATCAAACTATTTGCAAGAGGCAGATAAAACCATTGAAACGAAACAAATGCTGATAATGGTTTTTAAGAGTTAAGATGGGGGAACTTTTCTTTGTCCAACACTTATCCAAATTATTCATGATGGAATATTTTCCGTTAACTTCGTTTGATAATTTAGTCTACATTCCGGAAATTGGAATTTTGTACCAAACTATTGACAGTACTTTTTTAATGGGGTATTGAGCTATTAGGACAACTTATCGAAAAATTTTAAGTCTTGTCCTTGTCCACTTCCACTATCAAAGCAATGATAAGACGCAAAAATAAGACGCCCGATAAATTCCAACGCAATAAAATTACTATAAACTGGGAGTATTATAAGGAAATTCGAAATGCGATTACAGTAGCTGTTAATAGAAAAAAAAAGCGTATCTACAGTTTTCAGTTAATCTGAAAAATAGTAATTCTGCAATCTTATGAAAAAAAAAAACTTGCTGAACTAGACATAAACCTTACAGCAGAGTAATCTCAGGACATCTGGATATGCTACAGTGTTTGAACGATTTCTTCCTCGAACTTTCCATGATACATGTCATAAAGACGTTTCAGAGGTCATAGATCGTTATCTGTCGACTAATTTCACTTCTTCTGGAGAGTGATTTAACTGGCTTGACGGAAGAAGGCGAAGTTTTTCGGATTATGGGGTCCATGAACTTAAATTCGATTGGATCCGATGGGTTGAATATTGAGATGCTATACAGAGTTGCCCACAAATAGTTGAATATCTTGTAATAATTTTCATTAGTTGCATTTTGGATTCCAAATTTTCCAAACTTTGTAAGGTCTCAAGGGTTTTTCCGCTGCCGATCCTGTAAGCTTCAACGAGATTCGCTATCTTCGATATCTGTTCTATCTCTTTGTGTAAAGATATTCGAAAAAATTGTTGCTCTTAGAATCAGATCTCATTTGGAGGAGTATGACATTCTGCTTCTTCGTCAATATGTGTTCCGAACGATTTGACCACACAAAGGATTGTCGGAATCCACTGTGAAACTGATCGAGAGCTATTTCTAGAATAGATGTCAGTATGTTAAGACATTGTCTGGTAGATTGGAAGTGGGTACTATTGAAAGTGGGGTACCACAGAGCTCAGTGCTTGCTCCAAAATGTTCTGAATCTACACATTTTTCATCACTGATGAAATGAAATTCTGTAGAGTTCAGATATGCATACAACACTCAGCTGCTCTACTGGCTAGCTATTAATAATGACTATGATCCCAAGTTGATAGACAAATTGTTGATGAATAAAAATGATAAAATACCTTTAAGTATGGTGTTTCCTAATGGGTGATTCCGTTCTAACTGTGATATTCAATGTCCTGTATTGTTTGTTCTCATAGGTCATTAATTAATAATCAATTTATGAAATTTTTGTGCTTATCAGAAAATTATGAACATATTTCAACATTATTTTCATATAATATAACTTGCCACTTACAGAAAACTTACAATATATCACTTAAATGTCACCGTGTCATGTCCATTTCTAGAATTTATTTATAAATTGGTAGTTTTTTTTGACGTAACTAATGATTTAAACTAATTACCTCATAAATTCTAATGTTTATGATTAATCTGAACAAAATTGACACATTTTTTGTTTAATGTATTAAGTTAACATTGAATTCCGGTTCAATAACTTTTGTCTATAAATTTTAATGAATTTTTGAATTTGAACTTGTGCGACTCGAGCGCCATCTACATGGAGATTTATGAAACGTCTAGTTCTGTTAAAACAGAATTTTTAAAAAAATTTAATCATTTTCTCAAACAATTTCTACCGAATTCATTTTATGTCAGTACCATGGATAAATGAGTCAGTACCGTGGAACGTAAAATTTGAAATTTGTTTCTCGTTCTTGATGCTTCGAAGTTGTAGTAAAATCCTCTCGTATTTTTATTTTGACAGTAAAATAGATAAATAATACGTATAAAAAAATTGAAAAAGTTTAATTCCAAAATCTTGAAATTTTCAATCAAAAAAATCACCCTAATATGAAAGAAAATTTTGAATACATTTCCTTAAAATATACTAAAGGTATTTCTGAAACTACTACATACCTCAAAAATAAATATAATTTAAGAACTTCATTTAAAATCAATTCAAACTTGAGTAAATTTATTAAAAATAATAAAGACTGTACACATGAAGATGATAAATCGGGGGTTTATTAGTTAACCTGCGGTGATTGCCCTAAAGTTTACATAGGACAGACTGAAAGAACTTTCCGACATAGAATTTGTGAACATTTGAAGACTTTCCCCAATAATAAAAGTAATTCTACATATTCCAACCATATGTTAGAAACAGGACATACTTTCAACCATAATTTTGAAATTCTACATATAGAAAGTAAAAGTTATGCCTTAAATCTATTATAATCCCTAGAGATGAATAAACATAATAAAATTGGAATATCACTTAACGAACAAATAGATTTAAATAACTCACCTCTGTTAAATATATTCAGATAAGCTGGAATTTGCAGAGACCCTTTTTTGGTTTTAGTGCTCAATAAAAATTTATTGTACTTACTGTAATATAAATAGCAACGGATTTCCGAAACAAGCTTAGTTATTCAAAATGTAATCTTGCCTGATGATGCTACTGTGATAGCGAAACGATTGCTGTAAACATAACAATAAAAATTTGTGAAAATCAGAATAACCTTATTCAAATATTATTTGAACGAGAAAATAATGAGGATAAAGCTGATGTTAACGAACTCCTGGATGTTCCGTCCAAACATAAACTTTTGCTAAATCCTGATAAGACTAAGGTGCTTGCTTATTTTCGGTAGGGAAAGCAGGTAGGAACATAAAAGAAGAACTGGACATAAGAACATATGGAGTCAAACTCCGGCACAGAATTTGGCAGTGATTTAGGACACGGAGCTCGGTTTTACCGATCATATATCTTTATGGAATCAACGAGCTTACTCAGAGCTGAAAAAAATATACTCCAATAGACATTTATTTCCTTATACAACCAAAATATTATTAATTCATTCACTGGTTTTAAGTCACTTCAACTACAATGATGCGGTTTACGAACCGCGCTTGCATGTGGTTGATAAGACACAAGTTGAGAGAGTGCAGAAGATCATGCTTGAGGTTTGTTCATGGCCTCAACCGATACCAACCAGAATCCATAAGTTGTCAATTATTGAACATGGAACAGAGGAGAACTATACTCCGCGGTTTTGTTTCATTCATTTATATTGTTCAAATCGGCTCCACATCATTATTACACAATTAAGTTCATATCATGTGCATAGTTTAAATGTAAAATAATATTTTTCCGATGATCATTTCCATTTTCGATTTATACAATATACAACCACATTCTAGTCATCTGAAGCTTTGTGATCCCTTATTTATAATTGTATATTATATATAAATATAATTTTTTTTTTCAAAAACCTTGCATCTTAGCAAGAAATTACAAGTGACCTCATTTGTTAAGAGGGGATCAAACGATCTAAAATATTTTTTTTTATTGTGAAATAAGAATATGGAAAAAAGTTTCTCAGGAAAAAAGTTTTAGGGGTGGATTTTTCAAAGATTGCAATTTCAATGAGGATCCTTTTTTCATATATTCCTTCTTTTTCAGGCTGAGAATCTTCTTTTGGATTCAAACAATAATATTAAGATAGCGGATTTTGGTTTTTCGAATTTTTACTCAACCACCGGACAGCTATCTACGTGGTGCGGGTCTCCGCCTTACGCCGCCCCTGAAGTGTTTGAGGGCAAGAAATATGTGGGACCGGAAATTGATGTATGGGTGAGTATCTTTCGGCTAATATCCGCAATTTCTTCATTATGATCCGGTCGGCTGTCTAACGGCGAGAGTCCGACAGGAAATGAAGGAATATTGTGTTTCAGAGCCTTGGGGTGGTGCTGTATGTATTGGTTTGCGGCGCCTTGCCCTTCGACGGCAGCTCCCTGCAGGCCTTGAGAGACAGAGTGTTGTCTGGGAGGTTCAGGATACCGTACTTTATGAGTTCTGGTAAGCTGGATTTTACTATAGTACCAAAAATTGGATCTTGCTCATTTGTTAGAATAAACCTCCATTACTACTCAAAGCGCCTTTTAAAAAATTTATGTCCTGCTAATTCATTATAATGGCCTTATTGCTTACTTATCATTAGCATTTAATGCGCGCTCGGGCATAAGTTTTGCTGGTTAATAATCTCTATTAAAAAATCACAATATGAATTTGAATATTACGTGAACATTTACTCAATATTATGCGGTAAAATTAACATGAAATTAACAGTTCTTGAAAGATCTTATTATATAGTCCGCCTTGAAAGTATCCGAAAAACACAAAACTCAATTGTAATTATTTAGTATATATTTTTAATTCTTGAATTAGGAAATTATAACAAAATATTCATCTTATTTACTCATACAACCTTCATTTAACTGTAAACACTTGATTCAACGTTGAGGTACACGTGAATTTTCATATTGGCATGTGAGCATGGCTCTTCACCAAGTGACTACTCAGCAATCTCCACAGTCCACCCCTAGAGGTAGAAAGTGTTATAAGGATTACGCCATATCATCGCGCGAAGCGAGAAGCCCTCCGAAGAGATGAACCCACCAGCTTTCAGTTTGAGCCCCGAAAGCCAGAACCGTCTGACAGTTGGCAGCGAGGCACTATCTAACCTCTACTGGCTCTGCAGGCGAGTACCCGAGTTAGCTTGTGGCGCAACTCATCCGCAGGGAGGAATTTTTATCCAAGCACCCGAACGCAGTCCCATGAACTAGGATAATCTCAAGATTGATGACTTCTATTAATCCTGGTACGAGCACCGTCAACACGGCCTGTACGTCATCACCCACCGAACCCATGTGAAGTCTTTTGATTGATCCTGGCGTCGAGCACTAACGGCTAAGCCATTTCGTCGAAATCCACAAACCCTAAAAAGTTACGCAATGATTCGGAGCCAGGATAAGGCCGGTCGAACTATCAAACACCGCTAAACCCCGAGTCATTTCATGAGAATAGTCCGAACATGGGGGTCTGCGAACAGATAAATGAAATACCTTCCTAGACCAGCATGCGAACTTTCAACCGTTGCCCCCTCGAGTCCAACACTAATGGGGTTGCCAGGTGGTACAAGTAACACCTGAGGGCAATCAACCCCCTTGAGTGCTACATAACACTCGGCCATTATACAGAAAAATCCGGAGATTTACTGTGATAGGGTAGAGTACTCTAGTTTTAAGGGAGAAGCCCTGTGCTGCGACAGACTCCCTGTCGCTGAGTAAATCAACCGGCTCAGCCCTCCATTTCACCAGAACGGCAAAACTAGGGCCCCATTCGGAGATCTCCCACCACACAGGTCCAGTGACTGGCGCGAATGGCATTACGTTAGGCACCATGACTTAACCCTCCATTTCGTCGGGACGAAACTAGGGTCCTAGTCATGACAAGTGCCCCCATCTCGTCAAGATCGCCTGAGGGGCGCGTCGAGACACACCCGAAACTAGATCACCTCCATAATTTTTTATGGTAGTCCAGGACTGTAAAACTGACTGAATTAAATCATTTTCATTTCGTGGCGCTGCTCGTTCAACTTTAATCTTCATTAGTCCCTATATTTTTTCAATGGGTCTAATATCTAGTGAAGCTGATGGCCATGAAATGGTTGTCACTTGGTGTTCTTGCATCCAAGCTTGAGTATAGGCCGAGGTATGACATCTTGCATTATCCTGCTAACAACGCCACCCCTTTGGATATGAAGCATGCGTCGTTTCAAGGAGAAAATCATTTAGAATGCCACAATACTTTTTACTATTAATGGTACCATCAACTATACAGAGAGACACCAGGCTGAGATATTGCTCCTCAATGCATTATTTTGTTGTGAAATTTGGAAATTTGAACGGCAATAGGTTGTTTTGATAGGATTTTTAAGTGATTTCTCGAGTTGGAAACAACTTGAGATATAAAGGCATTATTAAAATTATCTTCTTGAAAACGTTGACAAAATTCTATCCTTCGTTCCTTTTGTGAAGGTGTCATTATAGGGATTTATTTTGGTTTCCTTAATATATAGCCTTGTCTTTTCAGTGACATACAAATGGTTTCTGGACATACTTTTATATTTCGTTGCCAATTTGCGAAACCCCAGGCGTGGATTGTATCGTCCTAATACCAATAAAGTGCGTAAATTATTTCTTTTGTTCTTATTATTATTTATTATCTTATATACAGTACTTTTTCGCAGTTCAGGCACTAATCTCTTAACGTTTCGAAAACCTTTTCCATACAAAGATTCTACTCTACCTGTTTTCTCTTTTCTAGTTGCGACATCATTTCATAAACTGTATACCTGTTGACAATCAACAATAATTGACAAATAGTCTTGCCATGCAACTTTGGCCTATCTGCACAACCTATTTTCTACATTACTTTTGTCTCAGAATGTTACAAAAAAGCAGTATATATTAAAATTATGAAAAATAATAAATTCCGGATACTTTCTAGACGGACTATAATTTATTGTAATAAAATTCTATTTTTTGCTATTATTTATTCGATAGCACAACAATATCATAGTCAATAAAGGGATTTTAGACCTCCATTTCCTCCCATGCAGGGACCCTTTCTATTGAACCATACAAATATTTTTCTAATCACTTGAAGTCGGTAAGCCGAGGAATATTTCAATCTCCATGAAAATATGATATTCTACTAAGGACTTGTGAATATATGAGATAAGATTTCGGGGACGTTTAACGTAATAAATCAGGAAGATTTATTACTTTCGAAATATTTAGAGACCTTTATTAAGATAAGAGCCAATTCCGCTCATGTTAATGACCAGACATTTCGATGAAAGTGAGTGCAAAATAAAATGAAAAGTGATAGTTTATGTGTTGCCAAATTTATTGTGCTATATACATCTTAAACCCCTGAGAATTGTTTGATAGATTCCTTTTTTCTTCATCGTCTTCTATTCCAGAGATTCCATCTCATAATTTGTCCCAAATTCCACTTTAGAAAAGGTGTCATCTTAACTTTTCTTCCAACCACAACCAGACTCCCAATCAAGTTTGATATTCTCACATTTTTTCCAGAAAAGATTAAGTTCTTTCCACATATCCTTAATTATTAAATAGGTACTGTGAACAAGTTCTAAAAATCATTATTATTTGTACTGTACAATATATTTAGTTGTTTGCTATCTGATTATAGACAAAAAACTTAATTTTAGTTCAATTAGATATGTTCAAGTTTTTTATCTTCTTAATTTTCGAGATTAGTATCATAATGGCCGATAAACTTCTGAAACAAAAAGGTGTTTTAAGGTAAAACACTTCATCATCATCGCTAGTGCATTCATCACATCCAATATAATTAATAATTGGTGTTAATAACCTGTATTTGGTTCCAATTACTGAAATAACAGCAAATTATCACGATAAGAACGTGATACGAATACACTCCCAAAGAACCACAAATCTTCTCATGCTATGTTTACTTGAGGCTAGTAACTACTAGTAGTACCATGTAAAATTTTTCGCCGCTTATTAAAATTTCAATATGAAAAAGGAAACATAATGATTCAACAGAAACCTATTCAATTGCTTATGGTATCTACATTATACTTCGAATACCGCATTCCCTCTTGCAAGACAGATACTTGATTTCACGGGCAAAGAGGTTGCCATTTTTTAAAGCAATTCACGCTTTAACATGGGTCACCAAATCACCCAAACCGTCCTGAATTTTATTTGCCAACCGTTATTTCAGCGAGATTGATGTGGTAGGCTATGGGTAAAAAGCGGTTGTGGTAATAAATCCCTGATTGGCGATGAATTCGATGACATCATGCAGACGTTCGTTGATTGTTGTGTTTTGATGAAAGAGCTACGCTCACATGCCAATACACTAAATGGTAGAAATCACGTATTGTGTGTAAACGCACCCCACAATTGTCTCTGTACCTTGACGTGGTGGGGGTGCTTGTCACGACTAAGATCCTAGTTTCACCCCCGTAAAATGGACGATTAACACATGATGCCCAAAGCAGGACCCGTGTGGTGGAAAGTTCATCCGACTGGGACCCTAGCTTCGCCCCCAAAGGTGAAATGGTGGGCTGAGTCGCGTTGCTCAAAACAGTGACAAGGGTATCTGCCGCAGCACCCTTGAAACTAGCGTTATTCTACCCTATTGCAGTAAATCTCCGGATTTTTCTGTCCAATGGCCGAGTGCTTTATGTATGATACTGCGTTACCTCGGGAGGGTGGAGGCCCTCGAGAAGTATTCGTACAACCTGGCCACCCAATTTGTCGTTGGACTCCAGGGGGCAGTGGTTGAATGTCTAGATGCTATACTAGAAGGGTATTCCATCTATCTGGCCGCAGTAACTCATGATTAAGAGTTTCTCGAGAAGTGCTCCAGGGTTTCTCGAGAAGTACTTCAGGGTTTCTCGAGAAGTGCTTCACGATTTAGCGGGACTTGACGGTTCGACCGGCCTCGTCCTGAACCAGGATCGATTGCGAGACGTTTCCGGGGTTTTTGGATCTCGACGATATAGCTTTAGACCGTTGGTGCTTGAAGCCAGGATCAATTGAAAGACTTCACAAGGATTCATAGGTCTTGACGTACAGGTTGGATTGACGGTGATCGTACCAGGATCAATTGAAGCATCGATTCTTGGGATTTTCTTATTTTTTGAGCCTGCGTTCTGATGAGTGGAAGTAAGAAGCCGTTTCGGCGTGTGAGTTGCGTCCCAAACAACTCGGATACTGACACTGCAGAGCCATTAGCGGTTGGAAGTGCTTCGCTCCTACCAATCACGGTGTAGGTTTTCGAAACTGGAAGGGGGGTTCAATTCTTCGGAGTGGTTCTCGCTTTGCGCGATGTTAGGGCGTGCCCTTATCACACAACTTGCTCTTGGGTAGATTGTGGAGATTGCTGAATAGTCACTTGGTGAAAGAGCTATGCTCATATGCAAGTAACTTAACCCGGTAGAAGTAACTTAACCCGGTAGTGGATAATTCCGCTTCTCTTTCATCAGACACTCCAGATAGCCTTTTTACAATGAACGATTTTCGGTATTCTTTTCTTATCCTGGCGATACGCAAACCTTCTTTCTTTCAGCGTTTTTGAATGGCAACTTTGATTTGTCGCCATTATCAAGATATTTCAGGAAAAATGTTTGCTCGTTTCTTTGCAGTAATTCGAAGATTGGCTTTATTGTTGTCAGATAGTTTGTATGTAACCCATCTAGCCAATTTCCGTATCTTTGCTTTATTGCTTTATTTTGCATGAGAATCTATGAGAAAGCTGGTTTCAAAGTGGGTTTCTAACAATCAACAAAAAACAACAATGAGTCGATTATTCTGAGCGCTATTTGGAGCTGTTTAAACAGGTTTTTTTTGCATCATTATGTGATAATGGATGAATCTTGGATCTATTACTATGAGGCTGAAACAAAGAGATCGTCAGCGGAGTGGACAGCAGCAGGCGAACCTCGCCAAAGCGGACAAAAGTGCAATAGACTGCTGGCCCATAGACAAAGAAAAAAGTGATCTTTCACCAAGACAATGTTTCTTATCAATAGTCGTCGGCTACGATGGCTATTACACGAACTAGGCTTGGAATTGCTTCCGCATCCATACTATTATCCAGATTTGACCCCAAGTGACTTTTAGCTGTTCTCAGACCTGAAGAAAATGCTCGCCGGAAACATATTTGGCTCGAATAGAGATGCCTATTTTGAGGCGAAAGATAAATCGTTCTTAAGGAAAGGTATCGAAAGGTAAGAGAAGCGCAGGAACGATTGTATCGCTCTTGGAGCCTATTGTATTGATGAAGTCAGTCGAACTTGATGGAAAAGTTGTTTTTCTCAATTAAATTTCGAAATTATCATCATATATCAATTCTGGTTGTCTGTATTCGTCTAATTTATTATCGAACCTCCCTGTAGCCACCTTGCTCTCGACATGTAATCCCATTCGTATTTACGACAGTCGAATTATGTTTCCTGCGGCCATAAATACAGAAATTAAAGAATTGCCACGTCCAAGGCGGCTCAGAAATCAAATGATTGACGTCATACACCTTCACACGTGCGTCATCTTGAACACGCAACAAATAAATGATCACTTGAACGAGAAAACGAGAATGCCCCCGCTTTATTGGCTTATTAAAAAGGTGACCGTGAAATTCAGCCATTAGGTCGTCGAGATGAAAGGATGTAGCAGCCGGTAGAGATATAAATAGAGGATTCTATGATTGCGGGAGATCGACGGGGAGCATAGAATAAACACTCTGTTTGTAGGAGTTGATGAGTGGCGAGTTCAGGGTCGATGGAGATGTTGAAAAGAGCACATTGTTTGTTTTGAAGGTGAGAGATAACAACGGGAAATCAGTAGAACAGATTCACGTTGTCGGCTCCAATTAGCGCATGATTGAGTGGAATTGCTTCTGTTTGTTTTGATCGGTGCAGTGTCCGGTCCTCATTTTCCTTCTGGTCCTCGGTGTCTTGGGTCAAACTTCTGACATCCGTCGATGATTTAGATTAAGTTCAAGCGGATCCAACAAGTAAATATGAGTATGTATGGAGATAATTCTTAGCGTTCTATAGAAAAATTTCAAAAAACATTTAAGTATTCAACACACATACATATCTTTTAATTCGATACTTGATGTTATCCTGGCACTCCTAGATCTCCTGTGAAGATCTCTTAGAAGCTATATTTAGGCTGTGCGTGTTAGGAGTTAAGTTGTGATCTAGTTGGGCTTTGTGACTGTGTAATACACCAGCTTAGTTACATTACTATTAATTTATGGCTCACTTCAGATACCCATCGATATCTGCAACTCTACTCGTCCGTCTTCTTTCTCCCAAATGACATGCATGTCACCATCACTGGACATTAGTGCTACTCTAGATTGCCATTGAATTTCCTACGTTTCCGACTGTCTTTTCCGCTTATAACGAGATCGATGGGGAAAAATAAATCGATGGTTTCATGAGAGCGCTTGTTTCAAAAAATATTTGCAGAGTTCGGTTATTACGACGGCAGTATTATCTTGAAAATTTCTGTTGATATTCCTTCCGATATTTTCTTCATAGACTATTGTAACAGCAAATGATAAAACTTAGATCTAGAATGATTTCAAATTAGTGTTTAGTTGGTGGTATCAACTGGAAAGGTGATATTTATGTAGCGAAAGGCTTTTAGGCCAGCTAAAGAGGACCAAAACGACAAAAGTTTAGCAAGGAGACAAGGGAGGTTAGAGAACGACATACTGGACACAAGAGACCAACAGACCCTAAACAGGAGATGAAAATGTCATCATTAGAATAATTCTTCCTAATGTCGGGCCAGATATTATTCAACCAATCATATTTACCTTCAATTGAAGCACTTGCAGCTTCTCCATGCATTTTACTTGAAGTTATACGGTACCTTCTTTTGAAGCGATCTATCCAGCTTTTAGAACAGGATACGTTTTCGTTATCAGGAGACAATAATCTGGAAAAATCTTCTGCTTTCTTCTGAAACAGTGGACCGCTAATTGGCACGTTTTGAATCCTTTTTTGTTTGAATCAATGCTTTATCAGTTCCTGTATTGACGGGTTTCCTAATTATCTTCATTTTTGATATCATATAATTCATCATACTATCCAGCTTGGCTCTATTTTTCCAGATCGTAGAGACAGTTGCATTGGTCAATCCAAATTATCGGCAAACATCTGCATTAGATTCACCATTCGTCAACTTATTTTTTATTTTATTCTTTTTTTCTAGTGTAAGAGCTCCCCTCGACATTTTCGTACAGATACGCGGACAGTATCACTCGCATTGAAATACTGGAATAAATTGAATCAATAAATGCTATAAAGACAACTAATTGGACAAGTCCACACAAGTTTCGCGTACGAGTACGTTATATATTCTGTCAAGAAAGTACCGGGAATTATCGATTTAAATCTGGCGGGGCAATGAGGTAGGTAAAATTTTTTTTTCCTAGGTTGGTACCACTGTCTTTAATTAATATGCCAAGCTTGAGCGGGATCTGTCAACTAGTGTGTTTGCAACAGCTGATTAAGTCAGTCGATGTCAGAGTGCGTGCCGATTTTTACTATGGGTGATTACGTTGAGCAAAGAATTTGTTTAAAGTTTTGTGTTGCAAATGAATTTTCGTGTGCCGATGCATTGCAAATGTTGCAAAAGGCCTTTGGTGATAATGCTCTATAGAAAACTCGTGCATATCAGTGGTACAGAGCCTTCAAGGACGGTCGTGAAGTGGTCGCCCATCGACGGCTTCGATCGAAGATAACGTGGATAAAATTAAGGAAAGGGTGCTGCAAAACCGTCGTACCAGCTTGAGAGAGATAGCACATGATCTTAAGATATCCCACGAGTCCGCACGTACGATTTTGATTGATATTTTGGGCATGAGAAAGGTGGCCGCACGACTCGTACCGAAAGACCTGAATTTTCTTCAAAAACGTCATCGCGAACAGGTTGCTTCAGACATGCTGGATCGCTGTAATTCCGATTCTACATTCATGGAACGCATTATAACTGGTGATGAGACCTGGGTCTACGAGTACGATATGCAAACAAGCCAGCAATCATCGGAATGGGTGGCAAAAAATGAGCCGAAACCGAAAAAACCACGCCAAAGCCGCTCGAAAATGAAGGTGATGCTCATTGTTTTCTTCGATATCCGTGGCGTGGTGCACTACGAATTCGTTCCAGAGGGTCAGACGGTAAACAAGGAGTATTACCTAGGCGTTATGAAACGTTTGCGTGAGCGTATCCGTAAGAAGCGGCCAAATTTGTGGGCGAACAACTCATGGATTTTGCATGACGATAACGCGCCTTCTCACCGAGCTACGATTGTGACTGACTTTCTCGCCAAAAACTCAACAAACGTGCTTCAGCAACCACCGTATTCGCCGGATTTGGCTCCCTGCGACTTTTTCCTCTTCCCAAAACTAAAATGGCCCCTTCGTGGCACCCGTTTTGAGTCGATTGAAGCCATAAAACAAAATTCGGCGCGAGAGCTAAAGTCCATCCCGGAAAGCGCCTATAAAAAATGTTTCGATAATTGGAAGTGCCGTTGGCATAGATGTATTGGAGCAAATGGAGCCTATTTTGAAGGCGACCCAATAAATTTTGACGATTAAATGTAAAAATGTTGTTTTAATTGAAAATTCCCGGTACTTTCTTGACAGAGTAGTAAGCAAAGTTACTCCGTCGACTGCATGATCAGATCTCGCTGTAAAGGAAGTAGTTCTATCAAATTTTTAAAAACTATGTTCGTAATATCCGAACTCTGGTTATAACCGAACTCGTTATATCCGACTTGGAATTGCATTAAATTAAATGGAGGCCAATTTGTACATAGAGAAATTGTTCGCTAAAACAGAGCTCTCGTTAAATTCGACACTCGTTATAGGCGAACTCAACTGTATTTGCTATTTCGGATTAAATTTGATATAACCTTCTTTCCATAAGTTACCTGGAAGTGTTTATAACGGAACATTTGTATGATTTGATGACATTTTCAATTTCTGCTGTTATGCTCTTGGTGAACTCTACTGCTAGCTCACTTTCAGTATTATCGCTGCGTTCACCATGAAGTATGTGAAAAAAATCTCCCCGAACAACCATCAAACAATACTGTGGCCAAGAATAGCAATGACCTTTCCAATTTATCGTAAGAAAATATACGTCATTCACGATAGCGTCGAGCGTTCAAATCAGTCTTTTGGGGTAAAAGATTCTTCAACCCCCCCCCGACCTCATATCGCTAAGAGCCTCTGATTGACGTCATTCACCGCCACCGTCGATCTGCGTCACGGCGGGAAGGGTGAGAGATAATCGGGCTCAGCGCGGCTGGCTATTTTCACGAGCGACGTTCTGAGTTTTTATTAGACGTGGGGATTTTCAGTTTATTAGCTTTTTGGACGACGACTATTTGAGTTTTTACGATTAAAAGGAGGCGGTTTATCGCCAGATATGAATTCGTATTTCGAATTTATGGAGTCGGCTTGGCGGAGGTATTATGCTGTTTTCATTTCGAGGAATGATGTAGTCATAATATTACCATTGGGAGGTTCGAATATAGGGTTTGCTTGATAATTTTTCTCTGTACCGGGTTTTTCACTATCATTTGACTCACCAAAGTTGTACGAAATCAATTGAATTTTTTCAAAATGATTTCACAAAATGGAATATATACGAAATATTGAGTGCAACTTCATTTTTTCAAATGGATCACCCTGTATATATTTTTATTTTTGGCTAGCTCTTTCTCTCCTGATTACGAATATATATGCATGTGTCGGTCTTTCTCTCTTATTTTCAGAACTAGAGTCCCAAATTCTAAGAATCATCTAGCAGGCTCAGTAATCGGTTGTCAAGTAGTAGGCTGTGATAAATCAAAAAAACGACATTGTTACCAATATGATACACGTTGATATTCAGTTAAATTATTTCTGAAACATGCATTAAACAGAAGCGGAAAAAATCTGAATCAAATCAAATATCGGGTGTGTTTTTAAAGTGATAGAACTTTAAACTGAAATAAAACACATTTAAATTAAGATTGAAACCAAATTTTTTTTTATTTGAAAGATAATTTTATGATATTTATGTTTTGAAAATAATTTCCGGCATATGTCCACCACAACTAGCTCTGAGGAACCGCATTCGACCAGACCAATTTTGGACCACTTTTTCGAGTAATTCAGGCCTTATTTAATCAATTACACGAGTTATGTTGCCTTCCAAAGCGTCCATTATTTCTGGTTTATCAGCATGACTTAACATAACCCCAAATAGAATAATCCAGTTGAGCTACGTTGCATGATCTTGGAACCCAATTAATTGGACCATTTCTCGAAATAATCTTATCGCCAAATCTTTCTTTCAATTGTTACGGCAGCAGCATGAGGTGTAGCACCATCTTGTTGGAACCAAAACACACCTGGGTTGATACCATTCAAATTTTGAAACAAATATTCATTGATCATCGATCTGTAACGTGCACCATTCACTGTAACATTAGCTCCAGCATTGTTTTTAAATAAATATGGGCCGATGATGCCTCCAGCGTGAAATGCACACCATACAGTGCATTTTTCAGAATGCAATGGAACCTGCAGAACTTCTTGAGGATTGTTTTCACTCCATATTTAGCAATTTTGCTTGTTTACATAGCCGTTCAACTAGAAATGAGCTTCATCACTAAAAACAATTTTACGATAAAAAAGTGGATCAACTCCAAGATGTTCTAGGGCCCAATCAGCAAACAAACGACGCTTTTTATGGTCAAGTGGTTTTAGTTCTTGAACCAGTTGGATCTTGTATGGGTGTAGACCAAGATTTTTACGCAAAATTTTCCATGTAGTGGATGCACAGAGTCCAACTTGTTGTGAACCTCGACGAATAGACAATCATCATTGATACTATGACTTACAGCAGCGATATTTTCTTCTGTACGTACAGTTCTTTGCCTTGTGGTTGTTTTTGCATCGAGTAGAGAAAATGTTGTCCGAAATCTATCGATAGTTCGACGAATAAGCTGCACTAATGTAAACCATAAATTTCACGAAGTGATCTATAAGTTTGGCAAATAGAACACTGATTTTAAAAATAAATTTCACCAATTTGTAAACGTTGTTGCGGCGTGAATCTTTCCATGATAATTTGTCAATGCTTAGTGAACAGAAATGTCAAAACAACAGCAGGAAAGAAATAGCTAGCCAGAAAAAAGAAAATATACATGATGATCCATTTGAAAAAATTAGGTTGCACTCATTATATTGTGTATATAATCAATTTTGTGAAGGCATTTTGAAAAAATTTAGTTGAGATCGTACAACTTTTGTTTATACCTTTTTTGTATCTCCATTTGTAACAAAGTTGAAGGAGGGTCAAATTATAGTGAAAAACTCGGTACTTGTTCAGAATATTAGCAATTTTTTTGTAATTAGGCGTCTAGAGTATTGAGATAGCAGCAGTATGTTGATTATAATAACATCTATCGCCACATGTTCTCAGTTTGTTGATGTCTTCTATAGTTTTCGTGCAATAAGCAGTTAAATGCAACTTTTTTAAGTATTAGTGCCCATTTTCGAAATAAATATTTCTCTGGAGTAACAAAGTAACTTAAAACTTCAGTAGAAACGTTTTAACTTTTGGAACTTGCTTTAAGCCGTACGTAATGCCATGATGATCTTGTACCAGGAAGGCTTCCGCTGATTGGCTATCAGAGAAAATTCAGAAGACTTTATTTTACATTTCACTTATTTTATGCCATGAGATTTTAACTGGAAATTTGAACATACTACTCTGTCAAGAAAGTACCGGGAATTTTCAACTAAAACAACATTTTTACATTTAATCGTCAAAATTTATTGGGTCGCCTTCAAAATAGGCTCCATTTGCTCCGATACATCTATGCCAACGGCACTTCCAATTATCGAAACATTTTTTATAGGCGCTTTCCGGGATGGACTTTAGCTCTCGCGCCGAATTTTGTTTTATGGCTTCAATCGACTCAAAACGGGTGCCACGAAGGGGCCATTTTAGTTTTGGGAAGAGGAAAAAGTCGCAGGGAACCAAATCCGGCGAATACGGTGGTTGCTGAAGCACGTTTGTTGAGTTTTTGGCGAGAAAGTCAGTCACAATCGTAGCTCGGTGAGAAGGCGCGTTATCGTCATGCAAAATCCATGAGTTGTTCGCCCACAAATTTGGCCGCTTCTTACGGATACGCTCACGCAAACGTTTCATAACGCCTAGGTAATACTCCTTGTTTACCGTCTGACCCTCTGGAACGAATTCGTAGTGCACCACGCCACGGATATCGAAGAAAACAATGAGCATCACCTTCATTTTCGAGCGGCTTTGGCGTGGTTTTTTCGGTTTCGGCTCATTTTTTGCCACCCATTCCGATGATTGCTGGCTTGTTTGCATATCGTACTCGTAGACCCAGGTCTCATCACCAGTTATAATGCGTTCCATGAATGTAGAATCGGAATTACAGCGATCCAGCATGTCTGAAGCAACCTGTTCGCGATGACGTTTTTGAAGAAAAATCAGGTCTTTCGGTACGAGTCGTGCGGCCACCTTTCTCATGCCCAAAATATCAATCAAAATCGTACGTGTGGACTCGTGGGATATCTTAAGATCATGTGCTATCTCTCTCAAGCTGGTACGACGGTTTTGCAGCACCCTTTCCTTAATTTTATCCACGTTATCTTCGATCGAAGCCGTCGATGGGCGACCACTTCACGACCGTCCTTGAAGGCTCTGTACCACTGATATGCACGAGTTTTCTATAGAGCATTATCACCAAAGGCCTTTCGCAACATTTTCAATGCATCGGCACACGAAAATTCATTTGCAACACAAAACTTTAAACAAATTCTTTGCTCAACGTAATCACCCATAGTAAAAATCGGCACGCACTCTGACATCGACTGACTTAATCAGCTGTTGCAAACACACTAGTTGACAGATCCCGCTCAAGCTTGGCATAGTAATTAAGGACAGTGGTACCAACCTAGGAAAAAAAAATTTTACCTGCCTCATTGCCCCGCCAGATTTAAATCGATAATTCCCGGTACTTTCTTGACAGAATGTATACAGGTAACGAAAATAGTTTTCGAAATTTAGGATTCACCATGCATTTACAAGAATAACTTCATTCCAGTTATAAATGATGACTAATATTCAACTGGATGGCTGTTTGAATCTTCCCCCACCCTTTCGCACTGCCTAGCATTCTGCTGCAAGTTTAACTCGGACTCTATATCGTCAGTACAAAAATGTTAAAGCTAGAGTGTGTGTCTGTGTTACTGCTTGAAATTTATTTGTTGCAATAAATCCAAGAAATAATCGTTCCAATTATTTTTGCCATAACGACTTTGAAAATAAAATAAATTCCACGAATATAAAATAAAATTAATTCCACGGACATAAAATAAATTCTGTTAAAATGAAATAATTTCCAAGAATTGTAAGGAAAACACTGACTTCGGAACAGAAGCTCACAAATTCAATGTATTAAGGCTTCAAATAATCCAACTTGTTGAGCTGAACAATAGCCAAATCAATAATATATTTCCACTCATATCTCTGAGTGGAATTCCCTCAATGTTGCCACAAATTTTCAACCTTAATTCATCCATATTTGAAGCTCTGCCGAAGTCATGTCCACAGATAGATGCCTTCAGAAAAAAATCATTAGAGAATAAATCTGGTGATCTGGGTCTCCACGAAATTGTACCATTCGTAGATGTTACTCGATCAGGAAACGTGTTTTGGAGAAACTTATCGGGAGTTTTTACTTAGGCAACCATCCTGTTGAAACCAAATATTCTCAAAATTGATAGGAAGTTGACGAACTGTCGGAATAAGCTCTAAATATTTGGCAGCATATAGATTTTCATCGAAAAAAAGGGGACCAATGATGAAATCTCCTAAAATCCCTGGCCAAATATTGAGTTTTTTAGTCTACCGAGTTTTGATGGAAATACTGGGGTGTTGATTTCCTCTGGACCAATATCGTATAACGTATTCAAATTGAATTATGATTCATCAGTGAAAAGAAGATTTTTCAAGAAAAAACTATTTTCATTTTGTCTTTCCATCATCATCTTGGACTCACGTAATCAACATTACACGTGAATCTAAATGATGTTGACCGGCCGGTGCAAAGCGATGAATTCTCCCCCACTCTGGGTATACTCAGAATTGTACACATCGGCATATGAGCAGAGCTATTTACCAACGTTAAAGTACCATTGTCATCATTGCTGTCCCGGGTTTCTGCCCAAGTTTTGACACTCCAGCAGACCCCCGATAAGCTGAAAGAGAAAAGTAGGATTTTTGAAGGAAGATTATAGAGAACTTTGCGCCAGCACAACTAGATGAGGGACCTCCACAAGTCATCTGGCTTCTCGCCAAAAAAAAAAGGATCGCGGTGTCGATCCCAACACTCAATCATTCGAGCAGAGTGCCTCTATGGTTGTCAAAGATTGAAGCAACGAAACAACACAAATAACAGCTTCCCAGCATGGATTCCCCCGCACGAAGGACCACTGTTGCTGTTCGACTGCTAAAATCGAAGCTCCGAAGCATCGAAGAGGATGGACTTTAGGATCAAAAAGTGGCGTCAGAGTTGGGGGAGAGCAGAGCGAATCTTCCAGGACCTCCAAACCTCGTCGAAACGTCGTAATCTCCCTTTCTCCCAACGGGCCACTTCCGACCCCGCAGCAGATAAGATACGCTTAAGGATCCACGAATGGGGCCGAAGTTCGGAGCGAGCAGAGCGACCCTCAAACCTGGTGGAATCGACCTCATCTCCTTTTTTCCTCCAGCGGACCAATCAGGACCCCGCAGCGGAAGCTTACGGATCTGAAGATGGAGCCAAATTTGGGGGCGAGCAGAGCGAATGTTCTGAGATCTCACCCCAATCGAAAAGTCTTAGTCTCCCTTTTTTCTTTAGCAACCATTTAAGATCCCTCAGCGGATAAGTAGACGAAGGTTGGAAAACCCACGCTGAGATTCAGCAGGATATCGCCTTCGCCCGTGTATGGATTTCAAAACTCTAATCGATCGCAGGGTCACAGATTCTGGTCGTCAATCAGAGCCAGCTTCCCTGTACGATTCCAAGTCTTGCGGAAAGAAATGGATGGAGTGGGACAACATGATGGAACGGTATGTAAGTAGGAAAGAAAGTAAGGAAGTTTGGATTGCCAGGCATCTGCTTTAGGCTTCATAACTATATCCTCCATTTCATAAATGAAACTAGGACACTCGTTAGGACAAGCTCCCCCACCACGACAAGGTACAGGGACAGGGGGGGGGGAGCTCCACTCTGGGCAGTTGGAAAGAGTAAGGAAAGATTCAAATAACAGTTCAGTGTAATATTCGTCATCATTTATAACACATAATGAAGTTATTATTGTGCTGAGTGACTGACACAATAGCTTCACTTGTTATTGCTTGGTGAATCCCATATTATTTTAGAAAACTTTATAGAGTATTCCGTTTTCTCCGACCTCATGTTGTCGGGACAACATATATCTTCATTATTATTACTCGTTACTCCAGGAACATGTATAGTGTCAATGGAGTTGCTCCGTAATGGTTCAGGGTGGTAGATCAGATCTCTACCATTGTTACAGAAGTATATAGAGCACATAAAAATATTCTACTCAATTATCAAGCAGCTGTAGGTTTTCCATTTTTGAATGATAACGCACGTCCACATCAAGTGCTAGAAAATCATGGAATAAACTGCTCACAAAAATTTAATTGAATCGATTCCTACTTAATGGAAATTCATTTTAATAAAATTAAATTAGATTATAAAGACTCTTTTCACAATATATTAATTAACGACAGTTGTTGTGACTTCTTTAAGATAACATTTGGAACTAACTCTGAAATTTACAACTTTACTTCTTATATAGTTAAAAACTTGAGAAGAGAAGATGTACAAATAACTAACAATTTCCAAGAAAAAAAAAATGCGAAAAGGGATACAAATAACCATCAGTTCACATTAAAACCGATTGAGAAAGATAAACGAAAAAGGGATATAAATAACCATAAAATATATTAGGACCAATTATCGGAAATAACTCACCAAGTAAAAGATATTCAACAATGTAGATCTTGCAACATCTGTTTGGTCATTGACAATAATTTTAAGGTTCTTGTACCTACTAATTTCTACTGCTTCCAAAAGTGTGAGTCTGGTCTGGTACTTTTAATTTCATTATGGCTAATTTCATAATTATTGCTGAAATTATGTCCAATTTTTTCAAATAATTGACGTATATTGAGTTGGCGAGATGTTTGACGTGTATCTCCGCTGGTGATCGTGAATTCTTCTCCTAAAGGATCTACCAGTTTGACCAATATACAGAAAAGGGCAATCATTGCAAGTCAACTTATGGAGTGCAGATTTATTGACTTTATTTGTTTGATCTTTCATTATTTTTTAAACTATAAACCGATCTAAAAGCTATACTCGAGTCAAATTTCATTTCAAAATAAAATATTATTTGATATTCTATTCACGTTAGGAATAGAAATGTATTTTTTAGTCAAATCTTTTATGTAATAGGGTACATTAAATTCAATGCAATTTAATTATGAATTCAACTACCAATTGAGAGTTTTCTATTTGTTTTTATTATAAGGTTGTTCGGAAAGTAATTTCGTTTTTTCCTGACAGAGGATTTAATTGTATTTTTTTCGAACCCAACTTCACAGTTGAGTCCCATAATTATTATGTGTTTTCAGAGCTGATACAGCAAGGCTTGTGTGTATAAAAATTCAATTGATTGGATGGTGCACTTTTAAATATGGAGAGCAATAAGCATCATTTTCGTCATATTTTACTTGTTTACTATAGAAAAGGTGAAAATGCTGTTCAGGACAGAAATAAATTAACCTATGCGTATGGAGAAGATGTGTAGATAGTACGCCAATGCCAGAACTCGTGTACAAAATTTCGATTAGGCAATTTTGATGTCGAAGATGCACCACGTTCCGGAAGGCCGGTTGAATCTGATAAAGGTATTAGTTGATGCAAATCGGCGAATAAGAACACATGAGATCAGTGAGATGTTAAATTTATCGAATTCAATTGTTTATGACCATTTGAAAGGCCTGGATTTAACCTCGAATCTCGTTATATGGATTCCCTATGTTCTCACGGAGAGAAATTTGTGTCGTCACGTTGACGTCTGTGTTTCGCTTCTGAAACGTTACAAAATTAGCCATTTTTGAAGCACCTTATTACTATGGACGAAAAATAGGTTGTATATAACAATTTCAAACGCAAAAGATCATGGAGACAAAAAGATGAATCGGCTCAAAGCATTTCGAAAGCAAATATCCATAAAAAAGTTGAGGCTGTCTGTTTGGTGGGATTTTAAAGAAATCCTTTTTTTGAGCTTTTATTGGATAACACAACATTTAATTCGGAAATCTAGTGTCATCAGCTGGAAAAACTGAATGATGCACTTCAACAGAAAGGGCCAGAATTAATCCACAGAAAAGGTGTAGTGTTCCACCGAGATAATGCGAGACCTCACACAAGTTTGGTCACTCGCCAAAAGCCTTTACAGCTTGAATGGGATACACTGCCATACCCACCATATTCTCCAGATCTGGCGCCTTCGGATTATTATTTGTTCCGTTCATTGCAAAATTTTTGGACGATAAAACCTTTACTTCAAATGAAGAGATCAAAAATCATCTGGATCAATTTTTTGCCAGCAAAGACCAAAAATTGTATGAGGTGGAATCATGCTACTACCAGAAAGATGGCAAAAGGTGTTGGACCAGAATGTCCAATATTTAATTTAATAAAAGATTCGTTATACAAAAATTGTCTTTCATTTTCCAAAACGAAATTACTCTCCGAACAACCCAATGGTATGTCATGTAATTTAGAATTCTTTTCAATTAAATATAAAAATTATCTATTCGTGTAGATTGAATGCAATATCTTGAAAAATGTCACGCAATAACACTGTAAACCTGGAATATCGTATTTATCTGCTGAGATGTCAGTTTCGTAAGAGAGAATTTGCATTTGCGTGACAATGAAAACTGAAATTACAATATCACTTATCTTCATCTGACGTAAACTGTCAATTTACATAAATATATAAACTTATCGAGTTTACGTCAACCAAGGAGCGTTTTATTTTTTCAAACGGGTAATAATCGCTTTGATCATTCGGAATATTACAGGTCTGTTTACGGCAAACGATCTAGCTAATTTTATCTCTGAATTTTTAGTTTGAAGAAAAATTAGTGTCTTCCGTTGCTAAGACATCAGTGTTCATTATTTATACAATCTCTGATTATCCGATAAATCTTAGAACGGGGAATGAATTTCTTCAAAAGTTTTTCTGAAGCAAAAAATATTAAAAATTTACTAAATTGGCCAAAAACAAGCAACCGAATGAATCAAAGGATACTAATCTTTATATAACGATTGAGATAATATTTTTTATAAAATATAGTGCAAAATACAGAAATCTGCCATGACAAATTGAACGCCAATTAGACCTTCATAAACCTCATATCTTTTTGAAGTAAATTTTGAAATTTGACAATTTTAGCAGTTGAAGTGGCGTGGTCACCTAAGATTTTGTCTAGTGCGGGTTTGAACATGCTCATAGTACGAGGCAGTTTGATGAATAAATGACTTCTAATTTTTCGCCTATACTGTTCTTGTCAATAGACTTCTGTCAAATTCTCTTTGTATTTGACAGCCATTGAAAAGTAGACGATCTCGTGAATTTTGAGGAAAATTGAAAATGAAATGTTTGGTGTGCTCATTAAACATCATTTTTTGGGTAAAAACCATGAAGAAACTTGATAAACAATATGTGAGTGCGAACAGCTTAGCGGTAGAGCAATGGGCTCGTGACCGGAAGGTCTGGGCTCGTGACGGGAAAGTCCGGGCTCGAATCCTGTTCAAGTGGAAAAGAAGTTTTCTAGTTTGACGGGTGTCGGCCACCATTTCACTGTTGGGTCAAAAATTAACAGTGCTGTGACCTAAAGTGGCGCAAGATCGCAGTAACAAAGCCTACCCAGAACACAACTGAACTCCTAACTCGCAAAAGCTGAAAAAGCTTCTGAGGGATCTTCACAGAAGATCTAGGAGTATCAGGATAATAATAATAATAATATGGAGACTCTGCACCATCAATTTCAATGATTGTGGAATGTTTTAAAGAATTTCATTGTGGTCACACCAACACAAGTCGTTCAGGTCTACCAAAACAAGTCATTACGCCAAAAATCGTAGATAAAATCCAAGGAATGATATGGACGATCCGAGAATGAATGTAAATGAGGTAGCTGACGCTGTAGACATCTCAACTAAACGGGTACATCATATGAGTATTTGAACATGAAATAACTATCCGCGCGATTGTTTGCACCATAAGCCGAACAGTTTGACCACTTCATAAGAGTGTTTGGCAATGTTCAACCCCAATCCGAAGAAGTTTTACATCGGTTCACAACCGTGGACAAAATAAGGCTTCATTACAATAAACCGGAGACAAAGAAGTCAAAGCAGTGAACTTCTCTGGAGGAAGTGCATCAAGGAAGGTCTGTCAGCAATGAGCAAATAATCATTTTTGGGATGTACACGGTGTCATTCACATTTATAACTTTGAAAAGGGTAAAATGATTGCCGGTGACTACTATTCAGAGCTGTTGTGTCAGATACGACATTGATCTGAGGCAAAAACGACCGTAACAAAAATGAGTTCGTTGCCAATGCGGTTTAAAGTACTACTAATTCTTATTGACATTCTAAAAAATGGATATTACGAGCAAATTCAGGAGGCAGAAGGAGTAAAATAAAAATTAGACTAATAAAGTTTTGCGGTTCGATGCGATTTCTTGAGAATTTAAAAGAACTCGAACGAAGAATTGTCTATCTCTGAGTTATTACACAATATTAAAAAATACTTTTTATCCTTCAGATTGCGAATCGCTCATTAGAAAGATGCTAGTATTGGAACCTTCCAGGAGGTACTCTGTAGCACAAATAAAACGACACAGATGGATGCAGATGGCAGCACCACCAGTAATAACACCAATAATGCTGGCGTCCAATAAACAACCCAATGAACAGATCTTGAGGTTAATGCAAAGCTTGGGAATCGACGGCTTGAAAACGAGAGAGGTCAGTATAAGCTACTCAATACTGGAGTGTGTAGGTAGATTCAAACATTTGAAAAAAATTAATTAATAATGTTCATCTCAACGAAAATTGATCTATACTATTTTATCTCAAGTTTTCTTCAACTTTTAGTCTATCAGGCAAGGAAGCTACGATCATCATGCGGCAATATATTTCCTTCTTCTTGATAAATTGAGGGAACAGATAACTGGTGCTGAAAACAAGACTGCAGTTCGGGAGGTTCAAAGGAGACGTCCTTCGAATATCGCAGAGCAAGCCATGAGAAAAATAGGAAGAGCAAATACTAGCGAGGATTGTAGGTAGGTCAGTTTCACACGAAGATCTTTTATCTCTAAGTCCCCGAAGCAAGCTTAGATTTCCATTATTATTTCCATTCAATTACACAATGCTAGCTTCTTCATTTTATTACCTCGATAAGTAATTTCACCACTTTCTAGGCGTCTCCTTCAACAATGCTCATCGGCGACACCTACAGCCAGCAACAGCAAAATCAGTTCAGGCTCAAGCATCAATAGAACTTGCGAATCATCTCCAATCCACGGCATAGATTCCGCCAGACTCTTAGCAGCCACCAATCCGGAGGATGCTTTGAGAATCCTCAACCAAGCTACTACTACCACTTTTAGCATGTGCAACGAAGCCACTAGATTGATGTCTACGCTTCAGATGAGCGCAGTGACCTGTCCTACCGTGGTGCCTTCGGCCTCTGGAGAATCTCCACCTCCCACGTTTCGTGATCCGCTCAAAGTTTACACGCATAGCGCGATCAACCCTCAACCTTTCGAAGTCATGGGAAGCAAAGGGTCTCTGAATAGATTTTCTACAAGGTTAGTTGGTGTTTGATATAGATAATATCTAAGACTAAAAATACCGGATCTTATTCCATACATTTGTTAGCGGTTTCAGAAGTGGAGAGATCCAGACTCAATACTCCAGTTCTACCGACGAAGGTGTGGAGACAGACCTAGAAGATCACACTCCCAGGCTCAGCTACGCTTCGTCAAGTTCTTCTAGCGGCATGGTTGGAACTTTCAACGCATCTAAAAGTCTCAGTCAGAATCTAAGCTGTGATAGTAACTTTGAAAGTTTAGAATACCCTCTAACTGATTCCAACGATCTGGCAAGTAGTCTGCCAAGCTGTACAGCTAGCGATCAGAAGTCGGATAAGATAGGAGGTAGCATTGTTACTTCAAATTATTCTATGATACCAAGGTAGGTACTTCCCCCTTTAGTTGTCCTGGAATAACAATGATTATTTTCATCCAATGTTATTTTCAGATTAGTTACAACGAAACATAATCCCTTAGTACACATGTCGAGTTATAAAACAACTCAAAGAGGACTGACTAGATCGCCTATTGATTTTCGGGAAGGAAGAAGAGCAAGCGATGGTTTGGTTGCCCAGCAAGTAGCTGAAGGCGGAACGAATAACGTGGTAGCCTTCAATTCTCAGAAATTGAGTGAAAACTGTAAAACCAAAGGA
This sequence comes from Megalocaria dilatata, assembly GCA_034642435.1. NCBI lineage: Eukaryota > Metazoa > Arthropoda > Insecta > Coleoptera > Coccinellidae > Megalocaria > Megalocaria dilatata. Next base: position 23,903,650 of record CM067858.1, on the reverse strand, counting down.
GTTCTGGACATGCATTTGGTCCAAAGGTATATAATATTTTTAGGTTGGCCTATTTTTTGGGTATTGATAGATTCTTCACTTTTAGATTTTCATTCTGCAGCTATATATCATATAAGTTTTGATTATTGCAGAGAAGCTCAGCGCCTCCAATCGAAATACCAAGCCAAAGAACCACCAGAAGAAACCAACCAAAAACAAAAACAACACATCCAATACCTGCAGCCTCGTGCTAGCAAGAGGATAAGTCTACCTGACAACTTTAGCTATACACCTAATGTCCCAGAACCTTTACATCTTCAAACGGCTATGCAGCATAGGTTGCTGCAGCAAAAGAGACAAATCTTGCAAAAACAATGTGCTATGACCCATCAAGCAAGCAGTAGTGTTGGAGTGCCAGCAGATACACATAGTTTGAGTAGGAGGCAGATGTTGAGGCAGGCTAGTTACAAGATTGCTCAACAGCAACCTGTCTTACCTCCGCTTCCTCTTAATGAAACTGAAAACAAGGATTTGCTCGCATTTCAAGTGAGTTCATTAACTGGATCATACCGTAGAAGTATTTAAATTTTTCAATTTTTAGGCGATAGTGGAAAATCCTTCTGAAGTAGCTTGGACTACACTACCAGGTAATTTGCAGAATTCTTGCCAGATAGGAGATACCGCCACAGCTCCGCTGCATTGGCAAACTCCCTCAACTTGGAATCAACAGGTACCAGCCCAGTATTTGTAGAGTGTTAACTGATTGGTTTTGCTTAGTTTTATAAGCAGAAGATTATTTATTTGCAATATTTTATATGTAACCTAGAAACTATGAGTGCCCTCACAAGGAGAGTTCTCTTCATATAAATATCTGGTGATTTAGAAACATCTTGATAACCCGTTCCTGAAAATGTTATGATTATTTCTTCATTTAGTTTATTGTTTCTTGAATCTTGAAACATTTACGACTGATTGAGTGTAGAAAAACTGTGTTTGCACTGACTAATGTTTTAATAAGCAGCTAGAGCTTACATTGGCATTTTCCTTTTTGTCATTAGTATTATGTTTCTAGTCGATCTAATTTTATTTAATAGTCCAAGCTTTATGTGATTATTTATTTATATCAACTTGATTTCTTAGAAATAAACGTTTTCAATTTTTGCTTTTTCATTTTTTTACTCTGCATGTATTTTTTGGTTAGTAGCTATTCGGAAATATTATTATATGGGTTTTTTTGAGCAGGGAAGTCATATTCCTGTGAATCCTTGGCCACCATTACTACCGCTGAGCGAAAGCCCACTTTTGGAGTTAACAGAGCAAATGGAGTCAATGTGAATTGATTCAGTTTTAGTTAAGGATAATATCAAATGAAAATTCAGCCTTTCAAGACTTAATTCATGTGATTTTTGTTGCGTCTCGATCTAAGTGGACGCAAAATTTATATTTGTTTATTTTTTATTTATCTTCTATACCCTTAGGTGTTTAACATTTATAATCAGGTAGAAGATAATTTTTAGTGAAGAAGTTCTTTGTTTATGAGTTGCTGTGATAACTTCTTGATATGCACTAAGTGTCGAGTTACAAATAATGTCCAATTGTTTTAAATCCTCAGAAAAATGAACTTATTCAAATGATAAATTCTGTGGAATAGTTTTTCGTTAGTTCAATGAAGTGAATAAAACTGAATTTACTTGTTTGCAGAATTTTTACAACAATTATTTGCATTAGAAACCCTTATTACAAATATGATGCTCACATGTTTCCAACCTGGCAGAAATTTTGTTGAAAAGAGCGTAACGGAGAACAATATCAAATAAATCATGCAACAAATTTTTTTAAATTGTATACACACAATACACCTCATAACTTGAAAAATTCGTAGAATACCATGCAAAAAACAGTTTTATTGCAGAAATAAATTTCATTTTCGAACCAAGTTTCCTCTATCTGGTATACAGGATATTTTTAGAGGGGCGACTTTTTTCTGTCAAAAAATACTCACCTTTGAAAACACTGTATACATATAATATATATTAGGAAATGGTTTTCTTCATTTTCGTTAAAAATCCTGAATAAACGGAACTTTGGTCTCATTATAATACTGCTACGAAGAATAGTTCTAAAAGTTGGTACTTGTGAAAAATTAATTAGATTCCATATACTCATTGACATGCAAATCACAACACAAAGTAAATAAATTTTCTGTATTAACTTGTCATAAACGTTCAAATAGTAAAAGATAACAATTGATTGAATTTGAAGAATTGTCTTAGATTTAGAGCAGTTTTCAGTACTGTCTCTTTTTCAGTAATAATTGTTGGTATTTTATTAAAGATCTTAAATGAGGTTATTCTCAGATATTTGACATATTGTACTTATTTCTACTGAGATAGAGGCCGACAAGTTGCTGTTACAAGTTACAACTTTACAATCCTCAGTGTTACCATTGATGAGAGGCTGATAAAAAAAAACTGTTTAAAGATTTCCCTACTCTTCGTGGCATTTATTCTAGTTTATGGTTGGTGTCTCCTTGAGAAGTGGTTTACCATGCAACTATAATAATTCATGTTGTAAAGCTTGTACCATTTTCGGATCTGCAGAGCAAGTTCCTCAGTTTTGCTTTCCATAATGTCATGGCAGGGGATAAACCTTATCCTGCGCATTGGCTTGTAATATAAGAACTGATATTATCCTGCCAAAAGTATGGGACTCTCCAACTGGCGAAGAAGGGAGAATATGGAGTTCTACCATATTATAGTTGTAGTTCATGTTGAATCTTTCCAATGCGCTTAATTGGCGGTAATTGCTGCGTTGATGAACTTTCAAAACAATCTATTCAAACAAATAAAAAACAATAAATAACTAAAGGAAGTTTTGCAAAATAACCCCTGGTAAAATCATTACGAAAGACTAAAAGAACTCTCAAACAAGTATTTAATCACGTTTGTCGATTAAATATTATAGTAGATAAAAACACAAAGAACAAACGTAAATGTTAAAATAAAGTTACTCGACTTGCCGTCGTTCTTCTCTTTCTGGCAGACCTTGAAATTAGAAAGAAAACAAGAATAGTTGATGGGATTACACAGATAAAGAAGGCGTTTTTCTCCTTCCTTCTGTTCGTTGATGCTGCCGAAAAATATCAAACAAATTAAGGTACTCTAATATACTATGTAAATAACAATTAGTCCCTTTCCTTATTTAAGGCAAAGTTTTAAAAAATCAAATTAATGGAAATATGATGACATTTCCACATTAATTAAATTTCAACCATTTGGTATGCATTAATAGTTGAAAACGTTTCTGCCAAGTTTGCTCAAAATCTGCCACCATATATAAAAAAACCGCGAAATTAATACACTTCAGTATTTCTATGATAAAAAAACTAAGACTTACGCAAAGTCGCTCGGTTTCTTCACAGACAGCTCTTAGAACCAGAAAAATTTCATCCAGGGTTACTTCAGAACAATGCTCAAATCATATAATGAACAGTCCAAAACATCCATTGTAAACTAAAAAAATATGCAAATATTGCTCTTTGATAATTGTTCTCTGTAATGCACTGGCAACTTTTTTGTAAATATTACTTTGTACGTCCTAGTAATGAGAATATTCAGTCATGATAACTGTATTTTTCAACTGATGCTTTAGGTTAAGGCAATATTTTCCTAGTGATTAACTAAGTGTAGAAAAATCGATATTTTTAGAATCGTATGTATACGTGCGAAATTGGCTTGAGGGCGTTAGGTGATGTTAGAAGTTAGGTCCTTGGGATGGTAGGGATGTTGTTAGGGAATACGGTTTTAACGAACTATGAACTTCAACTGCCAAAATATCGTTAGATACGTTGTTGATTTGTTCAGATGAAATAGTGGTGTACTTATTCAAGGTTCTAATCGAAACTCAAATTTCTATTAATGTCGTATTTGTCGAAGATTCGGGAAAAACATTTCAAATATGATTATTATTCCGAAGAAGTCGATAGTATAAATGGTTCTCAAATTGATTATTGTAAAACTCCTTCTATAGGTGACAGCAAAATTGTTTACAACCTTTGTATTGCTTGTTTCATAATTGAAATTAATAATACAGATTATACTCCATAATTTCCAAAGTGAGCAGAGCGTTTTCAAAATGTATGAAAATATTTTTTCCCGAAAAATTTCATCATTTTATTAAAACTTGTCTCCTTGTAACTATATACAACGATTAAGAATTAAGAAGTATTACGAGGACAGTTTGAGAAGTCAGTTACTTTTATAATTAGAGATATTTTTTCGACAGAAAGAGCATTATTTCTAAACATAATCTAGTGTTACCTCGATACATTTAGTTAAAGGTTTTTCCAATTTTTTATCCTTTCCAAATAATGATTTTATCAATGTCTTTAAAATAGGCATCTGTTGCAGTGATGATCTCTTGGTTTTTCACAAATTCCTTAGATTATATTACTTGTGGCCGTTTGACTAAGTGACTTCCTTTGCACTTTGACCAATAAGCTGTTTCTGCGTTATTATATTACTTTTTCCAGGAAGATTATATCCTTGGCAAAGTTGATTATTTTCCTGGAAGACTTGGCTCTCCTATCGGTTGATGTGAGAGTCATGCTATTCAGTTAGGTATGTCTGGTTTGTACCAACGCTTTCAATTGGCAGAGTATGTGTTCAGTGGTTTCTATTGGCGCTTCACATAACCTACAGATATCAGAGTTTTTTGCCGATCTTGTGTAGGTGGTAACCCACGACCCAGTGGCCAGTGAGAAGCCCAGTAAGCAGCCTTAGTTCGGTCTTTGATAGCGATAAAGCTAATTGGGTATTCTTTTTGAAGGGTGCGATGAGCCCCTTGGGTTTTCTTCAGTCTGGAGTGTGAATCCACTGAGAATTTTTCTCTCTCTTCTCCAATTCATCAGCTTCAGCCCCAATCTATGTGGGTGATACTCAACACTAGGGTGCCGATCTGATGAAGGGACTGTTTACAGTCTGCATTATTATTGCTCCCAAACCTTGACAAGATGGCACCCAAACTAGGTCTAGTTTGTTGCTTCTACAGCTTATGGTCCTTGACTAATACTCAACGGCCATCATTTGCTTCAGTGTCATATGACTATTTGAGGTGACGCAAATTCTAATTCCCTTATTCTATCTGGATAGACAGACTTAGCCACATCTCTCCATAGCCAAAATTTCGGTTTGGAGCGTTGTTATAGGCACCCAAATTCCGTACACCTGAGCCATTTACTCAGGTTTGGAACAGGAAATAGTTCCAGGGTTAGATGGGGTAATGGTTCGTAACCCAAGTAATGGATTTTCTCCTCGGCAAAACGTGGCTGCACACGCGAAAGATAACCTTTTTCTTAGGCAAATGCGGTCGTTTTTGTTTTAAATCGAAGACTCCTATGAAGTTGTCACGCGATTGCGGTTATGATCGAGTATAAGCAATATTCATATAAAATGTGAAACCCCCGCTCAATTGATATGTATAGTCTTATCCACTTCACGCACCTTCATTCTCCTCTCGTTCAAAATCATTCTATGGATATTATCAAGAATTTCTGGCGGAAGAACCTTTTTCTGTCGAAGGTTTGGCGCTACCTGTACTAGTATAGAAAACGAAATGCATTAAACTTTTTAGCCATGGAAGTTGATGATGCAGAAACTCCATAGGGTTTTATCAAACCTTTCCTTGGTTCCGTGATGTTTTTTGGTCAAAGAATGGAATCTATTTTAGTGGAAATTCATCAGGTTTTCTGTTTTCATTAGCTATCAAACACAAACGAAATGAGTCACCTTACTCAAAATTTGTCAGAAATCTGTTAACAGATTTTAGTTAACACTCCAGTTACTAGGAATTCAAAAAGCCACTGATTTATTTAACTACTCTCGTATAACGGCTCGTGGTTAAATTTTCTTAGTTAATATATTATTATATCTTTTCCATTTTAGAAAAACTGTTTGGTTAAGAAATTCATTTTTGTTGTAAACAAGTTTCAAAAATATAAATTTATTGTCCAGCAAGGACCAACAAGTATTTTGCATAGCAGTTTAATCCTACTAATTTTTATGAATTGACTATCAAATATTTTTTTTAGTGTGTTATTCAAAAAATATTATCTCACCATTGAAACTCATCAGAAAATAGTAGTTTTTATTAGCTTGGAAAAAATTATGAAAAGTTAATACTTAACATGTTAACGTAAAAAAAGATATTTGTAAGAAGATCTTCGGAAACTATGTAGATCATAGAAATTTTCATATATATTTGTTTGTGAATCTTTTTTGATGTCCCCTATATTTGTGATGAATAGTAAATTTTTAAGTGAGATAAACATATAATGCATGAGTTGTAAATACTAAAAATACCGTCTCATCGTTTATATCATTTCAACATCCAAGAACTCGTGGCCACATAACACACAGAAATTTGAACCTACACCCGAATTTGAATTCTCTACTCACATCGTGATAATAAAAAGCTGTGAATCGCCATACCTTCAACAATTCCACCAAAAAACACTTCTTGTGAACTGTAAACTCACCTCCATATCAAAACAAATTGCAAATTCTACATAACAACAACCAGCACGATAGTATTAATAAAAAACTCAATTCTTCGCGACAATACATTTTTATAGAACCGTGCGTGTGCCATGGCTCGAATATCTTATTTCGTTTTTTATAAATCGGAAAATATCGAAACTAACTTTTTAGAAGACTGCCATTAATTTTTAAGTGAATGTAATATTGTTACCAGTAGTTTATAGAGATTGTGAGCTTTAAAAATATATACATTTATGTATTTTAGAGAAGTCAAGAGAAATTCTGAGAATTTCGCATATAAGCTTGTTTATCTAGTTACCAGATACAATCAATGATATTTATCAATCAAACTCGAACTGTAATAATAAGATAATAATTTATCGAATGAATGTCCTAGGATGTAGCATGTAAGAAATGTTCCTTGAACTCTGTGAATTCATACTGAAACAAGCCTCGGAAACAGGTGTACATACACCTGTTCTGTGCTTGAAAGCTCATTGAATGCTTACGTTGAATTGCAACCCCTAAATCAGAGACAAACTATGATTTCTCTCATTTGTTTTCAAGGTGAGTTTAAGTTGATCCTCATTGTTCAAATCATTGCTGTGAAACACACTTTTTTAATACAAATTGCATAAACAGAAAAAGTGCACTGTTATTGGGTGTTCTCTAAGATGGCACTCTGTTTTTAAGTGAAACCATTTCACGAAAAATCACCAATATGAAATTTGACTAAAAGGTTCCGTTGAAGTTGAAGAAGAAAACAATTAAATCTCTTTAAACAAAACCTCACCATTGAAATACTTTATATTTATAGTGAATATTTTTTTCATTGAAAATACACAATCAGAATGGAAAATGAATCAAAATACAAGCAGTGAAAGCATCAGTGACGGAAAGGGAGACATGAAAGTGAGAATCATTCAATGAGAGTTGCTTCTAAAAGTATATAACAGAAATGTTGAGGATACTCATTTAATATCAAAAAATCACTTTAACATTAAGAAAATCACATGTTAAAGTTTCATTGTAAGCACTGACACCCATTATCTCGCATGTTGAAATGAAATATTTCACTGAGCCCATAACCTGTTGTCTAAAAACAAAAGGCAAAACCAGTTGAAATTGTTACATTTCCTACAAGTGATTTGTTGTTCTTTTCTCTTTGATTTTGTGGTTGCAAAAAACGTTGTTGCTATTTTAAAATTAATGTAGATGCAAACATATCAACATTTTTCATGTTATTTTCTAACACTACAGGGTGTTCCGATAGCAATGTTCACTATAAATATTTGACAATTAAGCTTCATCAGGGCACGTTTGTAGTAACATTTTCTCAATGTCAAAATATTAAATGTGAAAAATCCAAATGATAGCTCTAGACCGCTTATATTTTATGAAAAGAATAGAGTTCGATGTCTAAGGTCAATTTGGACTAGAAGAACTGCAATTTCTAGAGAATCCTGCGTTTAAATGTAGCATTCATCAATTACAAAATGTATTTTTACAGGAAGAAACGTGCCCATTGAGTTGCTTTCATTATATTGATAATAAAAATGATATAGAAACAATTTGTTTTATTCTTTGAAGTTCGTAGAGAAGGAAAGAAACCTTGAAATAAAAATAAGGAATAGTAAAAATATGAGTGAATTATCACCTTCATATTTTTCAATCCTTATTAGATAACAAATTACATACAGAGCTGCATATTAGCTGTATTTCTCCAATGAAATATATAATACAATTTTTATTATCTAAACTGTGAATTATCAGTGTCAATTCCTTCCAAAATATGGTATATATAATAAAATATTGAGTTCTATAATAATTTTCGACATTATTGAAATATAAATACAAAATCACTTCTTGATCCAATTTTTGGTATCAATTCCAGATAAAACTAAAATTTCTTTCGAACAAGCAATAAATTATATTTAAAATAAAATAATAAAAAGCGCTTTTTACTTGAAAGAAGGATTATTACAAACTTTGGAGATCAAAACAGATTCAATCTGTTAGTCTCCTACAATTTTAATTTCAAAAAATTTTATTTAGAAACTTTTAGAATTAAATTAACGTCTTATAAGCACTGCTTATATTTAATAGACGTATAAAATCAAAACTCATTATACAATATCAAATGGAATAAAAAAACCCAACAAATATAAATTATCAATAAAAATTAATAAATAAATATTTGAATGTTTCATTCCAAGCATGCGTATCTGAACTCTTCAGACAGGCGTGGTACGCATGTCTGCCTGTACAAGTTATGAGTTTCAAAGATCGAAAAATGTTTAATCTTCCTCTCTGTTTCATGAATGAAGTCTGTTCCTTTACTAGACATTTTTGCGCATTTCCTCTTGAAAAGGTACAATATTCAGGTGGAAAGATTAATTAAGAAAAACAAATGATAAAGATCCACTGTAGCCACTGACAGTCATTATCTCCCATAACTTGTTGGATAAAAACAAAAGGCAAACCAATTTAAATTTCACATATATTACAAGTGATTTGTTGTTCCTTTCTTCTTGATTTTGTTTGTCAGGAACGTTCTAACTATTTTAACATGAGAGAAGCAAACGTATCAACATCTTTCATGTTTTTTTCAACTCAAGGAGAAATAATGGCAATTTCCACTATAAATATTTAACAGTTTCATCAGGGCACATTTGTAGTAACAAAAATATTCAATGTGAAAAATCAAAACGATAGCTATAACCCGCTTAAATTTCATAAAGGAAAAGTTCGATGTCTAAGTCAATTTGGACCAGAAGAAATGCAATTTCTAGGATAACCACCACTTAAATATCGCAATCATCAAAAACAAAATGTATTTTTAAAAGAAGAAACGTGCCCATTGAGTTGCTTTCATTATATTAATTATATAGAAACAATTTGTTTTTTGGGTTTGGAAGGAAAGGAAACCATTGAATCTAAAGATAATAGAAATATGATTGTTTTATAACACTCTCTCAATAAAGTGCAATCCTGATTCAATGACAAATCACATACAGAGCTGCATTTCCACATAGAAATATATAAAATACAATCTGTATAAGGTAAACAGTGAATTATTATCATTGTCAATTCGTTTCAAATTATGGTATATATAATGACATAGTAAATTACGGCATAATATTCAAATTTATTGAAATGTACATATAAAATCACTTCTTGATCAAATTTTTTGGATCAATTTCATAGGAAATCTTGTATTTTTAATAAATATGTATAACAAAATTTGAATATCAAAACAGATTTAATCTGTCAGTCTTCTAAAATTTTAATTAAAAAAAAAATTTTCTTATTCAAAAAACTTTTGGAATTAGATTAATGTCTTATAAGCACGGCTTATACTCAATAGACGTATAAAATCAAAACTCAATATACAATATCAAATGGAATAACTAAACCAACAAATATAAATTGTCAATTAAAATTAATAAATGAATGTTTGAAGGAGATAAAATTTTGTTTCTGATCTTACCATTATGAACACCAATTCCTTTTCAAAAATATAAAACATAATTCAAGGACTTCTCATAAAATATAATTTATTTGAAAGATTCAATATATTTAAATAAATTATTATATTATGAAATATGTATAAAATTATATAGGTTCAGTAATTCAATTTAATCTTTTCTTTTCTATAGCACAATGACAGTAATATTTAAAAAAAAATAATACTGCATTTCAACATTACAATAAACTTCTAATAATTTTTCATTATTATAGTTACCAATAATTTATGAATTCATAAAAAGTGCCAGTCAAAACATAAGACTTGGTAAACTTTGTCTGAAGACAATCCATAAATATACGGTGTGGTTTATATTTGCTTAATTGGATATCCTGAAAATTCTGAAGTTAAATCTCTGGTTCCTGTAAGTGTAAAAATTGTCGTTTTCCAAAAATCGAAAAACATTTAATTTTCCTTTCTGCTTCATAAATTATGTCTCTCATTGCTTTATTGAAATTTTCACGCATCAAGGAAAGGAAAACTTGAAATAAAACTAAGGAATAATAAAAATATGAGTGTATTATAACACTTTTTCAATAAAGTGCAATCTTAATTGGATAACAAATTACATACAGAGCTGCATATTAGCTGCATTTCAACAACAGAATATATAATACAATTTGTATAATTTAAACATTGAATTATAATTGTCAATTCCTTCCAAATTATGGTATATATAATTACATAGTAAATTATGGTATAATAATATCCAAAATTATTGAAATGTAAATATAAAATCACTTCTCAAATTTTTTGTATCAATTCCTGACAAAAACTTGAATTTCCTTTGAACAAATATAAAATTATATTTCTTCAATAATTATTCAATTTAATCACTCTTTTTCAGGCTAAAGGCACAACAATGGACGGCAATATTTAAAAAAATAATACTGCATGTTAATTTCAATTTTACAATAATCTCCTAACCAAGAGAGAGGCTCATTAATTTGAACAAAAATTCTCAATTTTGTGGATATTAAAATTGATAACGATTGATTAATTCATAAATATGAACAGTCAAAACATAAGACTTGATAAACTTTCAGTTGATGACTTTGTGTAGATATTATGAATAGTGTGGTTTATATTCGTTTAATTCGATATCTCAAAAATTCGGAAGTTAAAACACTGGGACCTGTATTAGTATAAAAGTTATGGGATTCCAAAAAATGGAAAAATATTTAACCTTCCTCTTTGTTTCATGAATCATGCCTGTGTTTACACATTTTTACGTATTTTCTTTTGAAAATGTACAATATCCAATTGAAAAGAATTAAAATTGCAGAATCAAGTTGTTGTCAAACTCCAGAATTATGCAAGGTGGACAATATGACATTCACACCAATGACAAAAAAAATAAAATGGCTTAACCGGTAGAATACAGGTAATCAGTTTCAATTGTAACAAAATTCTTTGTTGTTACTAAAATTTCCTATTTAAACTTCATAATTTCATTTGGATCGTTAATTTACACAGAGTATAAACTTAGTATCATTTTCAGTGAAGAATTTTGCCTTGATAATTCCTTCAAAGTAAGATTATCTAACTGTGCTATTAGATCTGTTTTCGCGAAAATTGGTGAGTGCAAGTGGTGTTCAACTTGGTAAGACTGTTTGAACTGTATCCGACTTTCTATTTATCTATACTGTACGTATATTTCATTCATTTTCCCGAGATCGGAGTTCCTGGCTTAATTGATAAATTTCACCGGCAGGCTAGCTATGGAATGGAATATATACTCAGACTTGATTTCCGGAGAACGATTGAAAGTTAAGCGTTATTGGAGTTCTGTTCAAACTTACTTAAGGTATTTTCTCACAGACCTTCGCTTGCTACATTTTCACTATTTGTTTTATTTTATGTTCTCTGCATTAAGCTGTCATGCGTGCAGTCAGTTTGTTGCATTGCTCTACTTGCTTGCCTTTTCTAAATTGAATATTCTACATTCCGTTCATTTCAAGCAACATCAACTGATTGAAATCAATCTATATTAGTTTGTTTTCTGTTAGCATCATGTAGGGTTACTTGTTGATGAAATTGTACAGTGTAAATAAATATTTTGATTAGTTTCCAGTATCTTTGTATTCAAGTAGCAGATTTAATATGTTATTGAGCCCCACTTGTGAAAGCACGATTATTTTGGATATCACCTTTTTCAGATAGAATCTTTGTGTAAACAGCAGTTCAAACAAGTTCTATTGTAGCAAATAATATCAGAAAGAAATTTTGTAAAATAGAATCAAACTTGATCTTCAATCTGTACTGTAACGAAAACAAACTGTTATTTGGTATTTCCACCTGAAATCTTCAAGACATCGAATCAAATGAATACAACTCCTACCGTATCCACAATCTACTTTATGTAAACGTTGAACTTGGACTTTCCTAAAATTGAAAAACGGATTTCCAAATTCCTAATTCTTGACGTAAAGTTGAATTAAACCTTAGAAATTTGTCATTAAATGTGAAAATCAAAATACATAAATATGCTTGTCAAATTAAAGCTGATATGTCAAATTTGAAATTGTCTACAATTCTTTTATGGTTAAGTACTGAACTAAGCAACATTAAGGAGCATATTTACAGGGTAGGTATCATTATAATTACAATAAGCATAAATTAATAAATAATTGAATTCTGACCTTATCAATTATAATTTATTCATAACTTGAAGAAACTAAATGTTTCCAAGAATAAAACTATGAACCAACTTTCATGAATAAATTTACAAATTCATAAGAAGTTGAGCTATACAAGGCGAGTCATTTCAATCTTTAACTTCAATTATCTTGCCTAGAAAGAAATATTTTCAGAGAGAATTCTGATTTTCAAGTATCTCGAAATAGATTCCAAAGGTCAAATAAAGATCAACCAACTGTGATTTCTTTAAATGAAAACTCCCGTTTTTTATTTCAGATTTGTATCATCGGAAAAAAGTAATTTCATTCTCTTGATGCTTATTTTACTGCCACAACTGAACAAGATTCATCTCTTGCTCTAAATTGTCATGTACATATCATGATGAAGTAAGATTTATGTCAATTCTAACATTAAAATTATCCTTAAGCACAGTTTATTGATGAAAACAAACATTTAAGATTGGTATAAGTAGGCATTTGTCTCACCAGTAACCTTCACTTAACCTTGAGAAGTACTTTCAAGGTCACCAATTGTTTGATTTTATTGAAACCTAACAAAGATTCTCAGAAACTCTTTTCATTCTCTTGCTATCTTTACATGATAATTGCGATTAAATGTTAAAATGAATAAATGTATAAATGAAAATATATTCCGATAATAAACTCTCAGATCTGAACGTAAAGATACTTTGGTACTTACTTTTAACCACTGTCTTTGTGAAGTGAAATCTCCTTACAAATAGTTGAAACCTATTTCATTCAATAATTTGAATGCTTCACCCCTCTCATCAGAGGTACTAGCAAAGCCGGAGGCCCCGCTTGCCTCAAGAAAGGATGGGATAGCAATTCTTGAGCTGTAGCCCGCTGAGTGGGATCTCTAACCAACATCCTATCCAAGAACGTTTGTAGTCGAGGTGAAACTTTGTGTATATTTTTCAATTTAGGTGGTGGAAGTTCTCTTATTCTTCGCATAGCTTGGAGAGGTGGCTCGTTGAAGAACGGTGGCTCTCCATCCACCATTTCGATCACCATGATGCCGAGGGACCATATATCAACTTCTGGACCATAAGGAAGTCGAGATATCACCTCTGGAGACATCCAATAAGGCGTACCAACCAGAGATTTTCTTTTCGGAAGCTCCTGGGAAACCTGGAATTAAATAGTGACATGAGTCATAAATCTATTAATAAAAATCTCGATAAAATCATACCTGAGCACAAAATCCGAAATCAGACAATTTCACCCTTCCATCTGGAGCTAAAAGAATAGAGTCTGATTTGATATCTCTGTGAATAACACCTTGCGAATGTAGATAAGCCAAAGCTTTCAAGCATTGCTTGCATACAGTTGCAATTTGTTCCTCGTCCATTCTAGAGTGTGTCACTATGTCCGTTAAGGCTCCACCTATAAAACATCATTATAAGATTCTGAAGTTTCATATAATTTTCCATTTTAAAAACTGAAGCTTTTTTTGAGTGGAAGGGCAGGGATAATATTAAATGATGAGAAAAGAACTAAAGTGAAGTTGCAAGCTTTGGCGTGCATGTGTTCATTTCCACTGAAAATTTTCAATCTTAAGGAAACTGTATATGATGAATAAAAACACAGAATTCTGTGGTCTACTACTCTGTCAAGAAAGTACCGGGAATTTTCAATTAAAACAACATTTTTACATTTAATCGTCAAAATTTATTGGGTCGCCTTCAAAATAGGCTCCATTTGCTCCAATACATCTATGCCAACGGCACTTCCAATTATCGAAACATTTTTTATAGGCGCTTTCCGGGATGGACTTTAGCTCTCGCGCCGAATTTTGTTTTATGGCTTCAATCGACTCAAAACGGGTGCCACGAAGGGGCAATTTTAGTTTTGGGAAGAGGAAAAAGTCGCAGGGAGCCAAATCCGGCGAATACGGTGGTTGCTGAAGCACGTTTGTTGAGTTTTTGGCGAGAAAGTCAGTCACAATCGTAGCTCGGTGAGAAGGCGCGTTATCGTCATGCAAAATCCATGAGTTGTTCGCCCACAAATTTGGCCGCTTCTTACGGATACGCTCACGCAAACGTTTCATAACGCCTAGGTAATACTCCTTGTTTACCGTCTGACCCTCTGGAACGAATTCGTAGTGCACCACGCCACGGATATCGAAGAAAACAATGAGCATCACCTTCATTTTCGAGCGGCTTTGGCGTGGTTTTTTCGGTTTCGGCTCATTTTTTGCCACCCATTCCGATGATTGCTGGCTTGCTTGCATATCGTACTCGTAGACCCAGGTCTCATCACCAGTTATAATGCGTTCCATGAATGTAGAATCGGAATTACAGCGATCCAGCATGTCTGAAGCAACCTGTTCGCGATGACGTTTTTGAAGAAAATTCAGGTCTTTCGGCACGAGTCGTGCGGCCACCTTTCTCATGCCCAAAATATCAATCAAAATCGTACGTGCGGACTCGTGGGATATCTTAAGATCATGTGCTATCTCTCTCAAGCTGGTACGACGGTTTTCCAGCACCCTTTCCTTAATTTTATCGACGTTATCTTGGATCGAAGCCGTCGATGGGCGACCACTTCACGACCGTCCTTGAAGGCTCTGTACCACTGATATGCACGAGTTTTCGATAGAGCATTATCACCAAAGGCCTTTTGCAACATTTTCAATGCATTGGCACACGAAAATTCATTTGCAACACAAAACTTGAAACAAATTCTTTGCTCAACGTAATCACCCATAGTAAAAATCGGCACGCACTCTGACATCGACTGACTTAATCAGCTGTTGCAAACACACTAGTTGACAGATCCCGCTCAAGCTTGGCATAGTAATTAAGGACAGTGGTACCAACCTAGGAAAAAAAATTTTTACCTGCCTCATTGCCCCGCCAGATTTAAATCGATAATTCCCGGTACTTTCTTGACAGAATGTATAATCTGACAGACAAATATACGTAATTTTTTGCTCTTTTGAACTATTCTCCTGGAGAAACGGAAAATCTTATGAAAATTAGTCAGACATGGTTAAAAGGCAAATTCACAAACTTTTCATAATTTTTCCTGAAATCAGATAAAATTTTTTTAAAACTTCTTGTAATTTATCTGCACCAAATTACGCATGGGTATGTAAATTTGAACTTGATCATATGTGCAATTTCGAAAATATTTAAGGAATAAAATTTCAAATAATTCAGGATCCATCGAGCTGCTTCTGTCCATTTTAGAAAATATCAGATATATTTAGACTCCATATCTATCCTGACATCTTTAAGTCTCCAGGGGGCCTTTCAAGTGATCAATTCCCTGTACTTTCTTGAAATAATGTTTAAAAATTAAACCAAAAATAAACTACAAAATCAAAACTTAAGATTGGAATCAGATGAAAAATATTGTTTTACGTAACATACCTTCTAAAAATTCCATAACCACCCATAGTTCGTCATCAACAAGGTAGCTGTCGAACATTTCCACAATATTGGGATGATGATAATCCCTCATGATGACCACTTCGTTAAACAACAGCTCCCTCCTCTGTTGTTTCCTAAGATCCATCTTTTTTACTGCAACTTGTCTTCCTGTGTTTCTATCACGCGCTATACACACGGTACCGGTAGATCCCTCTCCAATTTTAACAAACTGCTCCAGGTTTTCTCTAGGATCTTTAGAGGAAACCACCATTTGTAAGGCAGCACGGAACTGCAAAACAAGTGTAAATCAAACAAAAATGAAAACAACTTGCATTACACTTGTTGAATCTCTCTAATCATTTAAAGGTCCATTAAAACAAAGCTCTTTATTTACAAGGTATTATTGTGGAAGAGACCTCCTAACCTCAATCACTTAAGCTAAATTAAACCAAAATAAAATAAACCTTTCTAATAACTTAAAGATCTGCTAATATAAAATTCTTTACTTTCAAGATTGCAGTTTAACATTTTCTTAACCTCAAAAAATCAAATGTTAAATTATTGAAAATAAACTGATCCTATCTTATACTTAAGCTACTTGAAGATCTGTTAAAAAAAGGCTCTTTATTTCTAAGGCCCTTCTTTTGAGCAGTCTTTAAAAGAGATTTTGCTTATATTAGCATTCATAAATCATACATACCTGTTCATGTGTTAATCGTTGTTCATGATGTTTATTAGCAGCAGAAGTTTGGGTAATAACAGGTGGTGGAGGTGCATGATTTGGGAAATGATTCCCATTTTTCACATTTTGATTTTGATCAGGCCTTGGAGGATATGACTGGGGTATACTTGAATGTGAACCACTGCTGTGGCTGCCATGACTCGAATGAGAATGATGTGTCCCCATCTGCGTATGTATTGGTAATTGGGGAGGACCCCCAGATGCCATACTACCTGCAGGCGATACCTGCAAATGGTCTCTTCCATATCCTACAAAAACAAAAGATTAATAATAAACAGCTGAAAATTAAAAATTATAAATCAACAAGAACTTCAATCAAAATTAGAACACAATTCTATAAAACAGATGAATTTAGTAACTAACCTGTAAAAGGCTCTGGTATATTTCCATTCATGTGAATGTTTGCAGGTACTTCCTGATTCACTACAGGTTTTTCAATAGGAGAGTTTGAATTCTCTCTTACTTGGGGTTTACTAACACTAGGATCCCTTCGCATGCTCTGATACTGCATAACTTGTTCTTCTGGAACTGCTGGTGGTACATTAGCATTATTTCTGTGATCTCTTCGTAATCGTGGCGGACTGGAGGACCTTAAACTGTTAGACCTTGCAACATTCGATGTTTTAGGAAGGACAATACCATTCGACGTATTTACATTATTTGGCTTATGTGATTGGCTCAACCTGTGTTCAGACTTATGGTCACCTCGTACAATTGTTTTCAAATCCAAAATCTCAGTAGGTGTGATCTCTGACGGATCAACAAGAGGTAGGGGCCGATTAGTTGACTTCAATATTTGATTGTTGCCCACGATAGAGGCCCACTGGAGAGGTAGGCCTACATATTTGCCCTCGCGTTTATCGAAGCCTGTATGGACCCTGTGTTCAAAGTTCGTTGGGGGTGATATTTGGGGTTTCTTCTTTTTCTTCAGGAACATTTCAGATAGTTTTCTTCAATCCGGAGGAAGTGAAATCTGGGTTGCTACGCCCCTTCTGTTTTTTCTGGTAACCGTGTCAACATCTACATACCTAGTCACACATAACCTGACAATCTTAGATGTTTGTATTATTTTTATCAACATGAACGTATTACTATAACATAATTTCCCGTAGTGCTAGAACTTGATCACCTCAGCATATATCATCTTGAATCCTTAAACAAAATAACGAAATAAAACAAAACTGAACTTATATTTCAACGATAAATACAACTATTTACGTCTTGTTAAGTTGTAAAATTCTTAATCCCCAACAGCAGCGCCCAGGTGGTGACATTCCGAAGCACCACTGGAATTCAGTTAAATTGCGGCGTTGACGACTTTTGCAAAAATATGGATGTCACGTATTTCTATGATTTTTGTCAGGAAGTCTGGATCACAATTTTTATTCAATACATTTTGGCATTTGGACAAATATCAAAAATACTGTATATGGAGTTATTTTATGACTGAATTTCATGGAGTTAACAGTCACATTTTTGTATTCTGGAAGCACATACGAGAATTAAAGTACTATGTTGCATGCAATGATTCCAACCGCTTTTTTTGCAACGCTTTTACGAAGATACCTCGACAGTCTTTCAGAAAGTCCAGAATATGTTGCTGTAAGTATGTAAGCTCCTATCTGTTTTCGCCATAACCATCATGTTTTTGGTAGCCTTCTACTATTGGCTATTTGGGAACCTCAGCAGTGGTTGCAACCGTTGGTATGACAGCCTACGGCTTAGCTCGTCTATCGCAGAAAAAAACGGAAACTCAGATTGAAAGTAGTGAAATACCAACACCTATAATACCCCCTAAAAAAGTATCCCTTACACGTGTTAACAGGAAACCTACCCCCAGGAAAATTATAAGGTAACTTTTCTTTATCATATCTGCGTCAACCTTGTCAATAGCACCTAAGATGCGTAGAAAATCGATGTGTTCAGAAATACCCCTATAGCTTGCACCTTGATGATATGAACACTCCTGAATGTTTTAATCCAAAAATATCCTGAAATAATGATGTCTATTTTTTTGTCAACAAATTTCGATACAGTTCAATGATTTGAATTTGCTGTTTCTGATTAGAGTTCGTTATGAATTGTTATAGTTTATTCATTTCGATATTCGTAGTTTCTTTTCGTTTGTTGTAGGTACGTTGCGGTATTCCTCACTCAATTACCACTTTCCAGTGAGAAGTATATTGAAAATCAAATCTTTCATACGAAAATACGTATAAATGCTAAACCTCATTTACTCATTTATTTATTTTTTTCATTTTAAAGAATCATTCAGTTCGGACTCAGCATACTTTTTCTAACAATTATCGATTGTATGCAAATTATTGTTTCATTTCATCCTTTTTTATTCACAACGAACTAGATATTAATATAGAAACTGAATTATCTGACTTTAGCCGATCTGTTGATAGGCTTATCTGCGGATATTAATTTATTCATCCCAGATATAAAATATCAGGACTGAGCTCTGTCGTGTCCGGCTTCTTCCTGGTTCTTTGTATTTGTTGCTGGTTGATTTTCTGTTACTTTTTATGCCATGAAGTTGAGGAAGGCTCTTTCAGCCTTTGCCTACAGCTGGACAGTGCAATGCTGCGGGCTTTGGGTGGTACTGTCACCCACTTAACCACGCTCCTCAAAAATCTGTCCTCTTAATCATCAGAAATGGATGTTTATAACATTCAAATCATCGATGACTAGGTTACTTTCCACTTTCCCAATTTTACTGCTCCTCCCTATGTCTATCTTCCCACTATTTTATTTTCATAACCGCAATTATAAAGCTGTATGTATCATTACATTCGTTCACGTTACACAGAATTTCTGGGGATTATATCATCCACTATGAGTGCCGATAGCTGAATGGTTAGAGTCTTGGATTGGTTAGGTCCCGTGGCTGGTCACGTCTAAGTTAGACGGGTTTCGGCCACCATTTTACTGTTGTGTCTAATTAACAGTGGTGTGCCTACGGTGTCGTTAGGACGCAGTAACAAAGTTCCTATGGGATCTTCACAGAAGATCTAGGAATATCAGTATAATATTATCATCATCACTGTCGGCAAACCTCCCAACCTATCGCTCAACTACCATTTCCCGTACTCCACACATACATGTTCCAGGTTAATTTGAGTCTTACACCTTTGGTAAATATCGTCGGTTATCTTTCCTATATGGTATATGAAGGTACCGAAAGGTCTCGTGGGGAACTGGGCGAAAAAGTAATTTGTCTTCCTATGGCTGCATTCTATATTTTTACTCTAGTAAAAGCTGCTAGTTCATCCATCCCTTTCTCTGCCACTCATCCATCTCTCCTGCCACCTTGCATGTGTTCTTCTTCCTTACAATCTTACACCTACCTTATACAAAAACATGACTCAGCTATCATAAGGTCAATAGGTGGGTAGCCCTAATTCATTTGTGCAGATACCACTCGCAAGAATCCCCTTCTCTATACTGAAGTTAGTTGGTTTCCATAATTTTCTTTCTTCATTCATAACCTCCCGCCACACCGGCACCGCATAAAGTATGACGACATGAATTATATAGCAGAGGACTCTACGTTTGCCAAACCCATGAGCTCCAACATTCGGAAGAGTCCTCCTCATAACTTCTTCTTTTGAATTTACTTTCTTCATCATGTGTGCTATATGCGTTGGGCATTCCAACCTCTTTCTTCAAATTACCCCTAGATATTTTAGAGTTTAAGAAGACCTCATATCCTCACCTAGAATCCTGATCGCTCCATTTGTCCTCTTTCTCGCATCCTTAATTATTATTTACTCGGTTTTTTGCACCGCCACCTTCGAACCCTTTGTACTGAAGCTCTTAAGAAAATGCGGTGTTGTGAGGGAGTTTACGCCTCTTAATTAGGGAGACGGTGTTTCGTTTTGAGCATGTGCGCCTGAAACTCTTCAGATAGGCGTGGTTCGCATGTCTGCCTGTGACGCCAGTGGCCATGTGTTCCGCTTTGGAACGGTCTCCTCCAATGGATGGGTGGTTCGCTCTTAAAGCAAACCCTTTCATCACGTCGGGCTCACCAATGAAGCTCCCAAGAAAATGCGGTGTTGTGCAGGAGCTTTCACCTCTTAATTAGGGAGACGGCATTTCGTTCTGAGCATGCCCACCTGAAACACTTCAGACAGCCGTGGTGCTCATGTCTGCCTGTGACGCCAGTGACCATGTGTTCCGTTTTTGAACGGTCGTCGAAAGCTGTGTACCTTTCCCTATTTGAACTCAGCGGGGACGGTCAGTCAGGAATTCTTAGACTGGTCGTGTCCTCTATATTATACGCCGGGTCAAGCTGCAACAGAGCAAGGCAGGATTCTGGACGATGAGCGAAGAAGGTGCTCGCTACAGTACCATTCGCTGTACAGCAACTTCAACACTTCATCATATGAAATATCCCACAGCTTAGGGCCAGCTAAAGATCCTTGGGATACGCCCATTCCACACTTGTTATCCCCATGATCACATACCTATCGCGAAAATAGTCCTCCTGAGTTTCACTGGATATTCCCTATACTTTTTCTTTCTCAGTTGGTCGACTATATAGGGCCAACTTACGCGTTGTTTACATCAACCGTTGTCATCGTCATTCACTTTTTTCAATCATTTCATCACTATATCCTTTGTGAAATAATGTTGCTGTTACTGTTATCTATTTCATAAATCTGTGTTGATTTTCCGATAGCATTTTGCCCTGCTCTGTCTCATCATCAAGCCTATTTGTAATGGGCTTCTCATACATTTTTTTCATCATATGAATCGGACATATTGGTCTATAAGAGCTTGATAGCCCCGCGTTCTCACTTTGTTTCAGATCAACACCACTCTAGCCTCCCTCCATATTCACGCCTCTCAAGCAGATGATTAAACATTGTCAGCATATAGTTTGATATTATTTTACATGCCATCTTTACGTTTCAACTAATAGACCAGTGGCTTTCCAGACTTCAGCGTTTCGTAGGTTACCTCTGACTGATCAAATGGCACTGTATTGCTTTTCGATGGTTTATTGTCTCTCTATTCTTGGGCCTTCAAGGATATAATTGGTACATTATTCTCCTCCTTCTCTTTGTTAACAGCTTGTAAGTTCTTATGTAGTTCCTCAAATGTCTCACGACTATGTTATAGGCCCTCCTCATGAATACTGATCGGTTTTCTTTTACTTGATTTTTTGGTATATTGTTGAGATTCTTCTGACTATCATTTTAGAAAGTTTCTCAGTGTTCTGATGACGCCAAGGAGTACGATCTTCTGGAGGCAGGAGAGGAGTTCGTACCCAGTGTATCATCTGGTCAAAAAGAACTTTATTTCACGAGGAATTACTTCAGAGATTGAATCATCAGTGTGATAATGGCGCTGCATCTGTTCTATAGTCCCTACGTGGTTCCTGCACATTTTATTCTCTGAGACCTTAGAGATCTTCTAGAAGAGTGAGTCCTTGAATAACGTGCAAACTACTTCGAAGAATTTCCTGAAGAATACTTTAATCAAGGAGATGCAGAAAGTTCATGATGCACAACTGGCAAGAATTTACAGTTTGAAGTTTGTTATGAGGAGCTACCAATTTCTTAAATCGAGGTTCGGGAAGATTTATCACGTTTCACCCTGGTTCCTATACGAAGACAGGCTTATTAGTGTAACATGGTAATTAAAAGGGAACTCCTGTCGCGCTAACAGAAAAGCGTCGTAGATCTTCGAAGTTACTTTACGCTATTAGTTTGAAGTAACAAAGGCGGCCGATAGCGCCCTACCGACTACGAATTTCAGTAGTCCTTTTGAATGATTTTTAAATGTTGCTTATTTTTGAATGAGCCAAGGCGTTGATATATCATTCAAATACAAAATTGTTATGCAACTATCGAAAAAACCGATATTTACTTCAATTCATCGCCATTGTTATTCGTGTTTTGACAAAAACTAATTTTAATATTTGACATTAACGAAATAGGTCCATTTACGCTTGAACAAAACTGGGAAATATTGAAAACTTATTTCAAAATCAGTGAACCTTCAATCCAAATTGTCAGAAATTTAGGTGGAAAATTCAATAGAAATGAAATGCCCTCACGGCAATTTGTGGGTGAAATTGTGAAGCGAGTTCGTGGAACTGGATCGGCATTTGATAAAACAACCCGTTCACGCATTTGGGGATCAGCGAATCCACACGTTTCCACAGTGTGGTACAGTTTTGGTCCGGTGGTATCATTGGGTCATTTTTCTTCGAAAATGAGCGAGGAACCGCCGTTAAGGTCAGTGGGAATGTTACCGTGCCATGCTAGACCAATTTTTGTTGCCCAAAATTCAAAAGAAAGGCGTCGATGACATTTGGTTTCAACAGGACGGGGCCCTTTACCACGCAGCCAATGTAACCATCGATCTTTTGCGCATCGTTCTTGAAAAAAGAATAATCAGTCGAAATGCTAATGTCAATTGGCCGCCTCGGAGCTGTGATTTCACTCCGTTGGACTATTTTTTTGTGGGGATCCGTTAAAAATAAGTGTTACGTTAACCCTCCATAAACGATTGATGCCTTGAAACATGGAATCGAAGATGCCATTCATCAGTTTGAGCCCCAAACAATCGACAATGTGCTGAAAAATTGTGTTGATCGGATGGGGTATTGTATGGACAGTCATGAAGGTCATTTGAGTGATATTGTTCTTCATTCGTAAATGTCAAGGTTCAACCTTTCTAATAAATTCATGACCTTTTGAAATTATTCATTAGTTTTTTATTTATAGCCGATCAAAAATTTAAATTTTAAATGGCCCAACCCTAGAAGTTGAAGGTGAAACTATCACTTCGAAAAGTCAGATCAAAACTGCGCAACAGTGAAAAAAAGATTGCGATCGAAATTGTAAGAATCGAAAAATTTGAGAATCGAACAATCATCAAGTTACTATATTTGAAAGGGTTAAAAGGTAAGTATATCTACGAAGATATGCTCGATACCCTTGACCTTGATGATCAATGTCCTTCGCACAAGACCATGAACAAGCTTCAAAATAAGTAAATTTTCAATTGAACATGAAGACCAATCGGAAAGGCCAGTTTCCTTCCCCAAAAATACCGATGCACTTCTTAATAGGATTTTATCAGTCGAATTGGGCTCAATGAATATTTCCACATAGATTTGGACATGAGAAAAATTGCTTCCGATTGAATTCCTACTGGAATTCTACGAGAAACAGTTATGGAAAGAACACGGGAAAATTTATGTGTTTTGTTTTTTCAGAATAAAGCTCTTAAACACAAATCGCATGTTGATATACAAACCATTCGTGATTTAGGGACTTACTCGAACATCCTTCTTATTCACCTGATCTGGCTCTGTTCGATTATCGTAACTTTCCTCAACTGAAAAAAAGTATAAATTTTCTTTCAACGAGAATGTGGAAGACTGGTTTGCAGAGCAAGATGAAAATTTCTCTTTAATAGGTCTAGAGGCGTTGCAGGTTAGTTGTAATGAGGGGTGGGCCATTTAAAATTTGCATTTATGATCGGCTATAGATAAAAAACTAATGAATAGTTTTTTAGAAGTAGTGAGTTTATTAGAAAGTCTAAACTCTGATATTTACAAAACTACTGGCTACTGTAGCCCATCCGATTAACCTATTTTTTCAGTATATTGTCGATTATCTAAGGCTCAATCTTATGAATGGTAACTTTGATTTCGTGTTTCAATCAATCAATCGTTTCTGGGTGGTTAGCGCAACACTTATCTTTAGCGGATTCCAAAAAAGAGGTCCTCCGAGGTGAAAATGAGCTTCAACGCTGAAGGTGATTTTTCTGAGAAAATGCTCATCTTCGACCATACAATCATAGAGGAAAGTGGAAACGCATCGGATAGTCACGAGGCTCCACTTCATGCACTAGTTGAACTTTGTAAGCCTTTATACCGGGGTCTTTATGCAAAATTGTCCCCAAAGAAGTGCGAGAAATGTTCAGTTCTTGAGCACGATGACGAGTTGATGTTGATAGATGTTCAGCTACATTTTCGGCTACAGAAGCAATGTTTTCAGGTGTGCTTACTGGAAGCGAGAGAGAAAAAGATTTATTGGTGATTGCTACAAACATACATTATTTTCAGAAGTCAAGATGAACTTTAATTAATAGATATAGAATAAAAGGCCAAAAACAAACAACTAATTAAACAAAATCAATGTCATCCAGAAAATTCGTCAACTGAATAAAATATATTAACATCATCTTCATTTTATCCCTGAACCTAACAATCGGCAGATTTTTCATCCCACCAGGAAGTTTATTGTACAGGGGACACCGCGCAAAATCCTTTATCCTGGTGGGATTTACTCAATCTTAGGATGTCCTTCCTAATGAGCGATTTGTTCCTGTACCATATTTATGCATGTCAGACTGTAGCAGATGTTTGTCCCTATTTTTATGAACGTAAATTAAATTTTCTAGAATAAACAGAGATGGGAACGTGAGCATACCCAGATCTTTAAAGGTATTCTTATAGCAGTCGCGATAGCTCAACCCCCAAGATCCTGATCGCCCGCCTCTACAGTCTAAAAACGGCCCCACGGTACGCGCAGCCTCCCCACAAGAAGATTCCGTACTTCAAATGAGTCTCTCTAGCAGAGCAAAGCATACAGTTCGCAACGCATTACCAGATAGGGAAAATGACAGTGTTCTCTGGGCAAAAATATTTCGGCTGAGGTTGTTCAGAAGGACATCAACATCTAACCTCCAAGTAAGCGCAGAGTCCACATGAACTCCGAGGAACCTTATCGAGACGACCGCATCAAATGCACCGTTCACTGGCCTCAAAGTCAATGCCAAGTCTGGTAAATTATTTATAAAAATTAAAAACGAGACCGGACCCAAAATTGATCCCTGAAACACGCCAATATTGATAGGTCTCATGCTGGATGGAGTATGTGCCATCCGTCCAAACTGCCTAGTACCTCTCGTTCAAAAAGGACTCGACCATATTCAATGCTGTCACTTCAAAATCGTATTTCTTAAGTTTTATGAGGAGTTTATGATGAGTAACACAGTCAAAAGCCTTCGTCAAGTCAACAGATGTGGCCAGGCGGTAATCTTTATTTTCGAAGCAGGCGAGAGTGTAGTTGACGAAGTCAGTAATTGCACTTATGTTCTCGCGAATTTCAAATTGTCGATCAGAAAGTAACTTATTTTCCTCAAAAAAACTGACACTTTTTCCGAAAAAATAGGCACAAGCGAAATAGGATGGCAGTTGTCAGTATCGTCTTTGTCACCCTTCTTAAAGACGGGGATGACTTTCGAGATCTTTAGACATTCAGGAAACCTACCACTACAATGATTTATTAATCTGGTTAGCGGAGAAACTATCGGGTCAATATTCCTCTTTAAACCTTGATTGAAAGAGCATAGTAATCAGTTGAATTACTGTTCTTCATGTTACGAACTACATCTCTCACAGTAATTTGGCCAATTTCATGAAAGCTGAATATTTTGTCCCCAATAATACATTTTTTGAAGGTGTCGTTAAGAAGGATGGAAGTCTGAGGTATCGGGTGTTTTTTTTTAGAGTGAAAGAACTTTAAATTGAAATAAAACACATTTTAATTAAGATTGAATCCAAATTTTATTTTTATTTGAAAGATAATTTTATGACATTTATGTTTTGAAAATAATTTCCGGCATATGTCCACCACGACTAGCTTTGAGGAACCGCATTCTACCAGACCAATTTTGAACCACTTTTTCTCAGGCCTTATTTCATCAATAACACGAGTTATGTTGGCTTACAAAGCGTCTATTGTTTCTGGTTTATCAGCATAAACCAATGTTATCGGCAAATCTTTCTTTCAATAAATCAATTGTTCCGGTAGCAGCATGAGGTGTAGCAACCTCTTGTTGGAACCAAAACTCTTCTGGGTCGATACCATTCAAATTTTGAAACAAATAATCATTGATCATCGATCTGTAACGAGCACCATTCACTGTAACATTAACTCCAGTATCGTTTTTAAAGAAATATGGACCAATGATGCCTCCAGCGTATAAAGCACACCATACAGTGCATTTTTCAGGATGCAATGGAACCTGCAGAACTTCTTGAGGATTGTTTTCATATACAGCAATTTTACTTGTTTACATAGCCGTTCAACCAGAAATGAGCTTCATCACTGAACACAATTTTACGATAAAAAAATGAATCAACTTCAAGCTGTTCTAAAGCCAATCAGCAAACAAACGACGCTTATTGTGGTCAAGTGGCTTTAGTTCTTGAACCAGTTGGATCTTGTATGGGTGTAGACCAAGCTCTTTACGCAAAATTTTCCATGTGGTGGATGCACAGAGTCCAACTTACTGTGAACTTCGAGGAATAGACAAATCTGGATCATCATTAATACTATGACTTACAGCAGTGATATTCTCTTCTGTACGTACAGTTCTTTGTCTTGTTGTTGTAGTTGCATCGAGTAGAGAAAATGTTGTCCGAAATCTATCGATACTTCGACGAATAAGCTGCTCTGATGAACGATTATGTAAACCATAAATTTCACGAAGTGCCCTATAAGTTTGGCGAATAGAACACTGATTTTGAAAATAAATTTCAACAATTTGTAAACGTTGTTGCGGCGTTAGTCTTTCCATGATAATTTGTCAATGCTTACTGAACAGAAATGTCAAAACAACATGACTTCTACCTTCTGTCAAATCATAGTTATCCCTATCAAAAGTTTTATCACTCTAAAAAAAACACCCAATAGATTGCTTAAAGCTTTCCGTGCAATAGTTGCAAATGCATATTGAACCTATTCGCGTCAATGTTAGTTGGTTGTTTGCTACAATTTCCTCTGATATGGTTATTGATTATGACCCAAGCTGTTTTACATTTATTGTCAGAGATTTCAATCCTGTTGTTAAAGTAATCATATGTTGTTTCATCAATTAACGATCCACCGTTCACGACAAATTGATCCACAAATTGGCGAGAGGGCATTTCATTTCTAACAGTTTGGATAGATTCACCACATCGAAAATAAATTTTTGATTTTTTCTAGTTTTGTTCAAGCGTTTATCGACCCATTTCATTAATGTCAAATATTAAACTAACTTGCTCTCAAAACACGAATGAAAGAAGTGTTGCCAGATTCTAACTAATCACTACTTCAAAGTGCAAACTCTAGATGGCTCATCCTTTGAATGTATCTAATTAGGAGGAAAGTGTGTTGAATAATAAAATACTTTTAATTTAAAATTTTGTTTGCTTCTATAGTAGGCCAAAAATTTTTCAATATATCCCAGTACTCACAGCTTATTTTTCTCTACATAACAAAAAATAAAACCAACAATTCCCCGTTCTCAGAAAACGCCACAGAAAAGACAAGAAGTGGTTCCTGAAGCACATGAGGCACTACAAGTCCAAGTATGGACGTCAAATTGGCAAGTTGATGAACCAGTTCCTCGGAGTACCTTTCGACGAGCCTCCTTCCACAGAACCCATGGAACAGGACGCGTCTGACGACGAAGACGAAGACGACGTCGGTGTGGAACCATTCGAAGTTTTCGAGAGTTCTCCGTATAACGGGGTCACCGACGAGCGGAGTGACGTCGTGGGAGGAATCGAACAAGACTGCGCGGCACCTTCTAGAGATCGCTTCGAAGAAGACGACGATACCGAAGGAATCGTCAGAGCGACGAGTAGCTCTCTGGAACTGAAGAACTTACTGAGGGAAAATTTTGAGACGCAGAGGAAGAGACTGTGCGAAAGGAGGGATTCCTCCGGAAGGTTAGTTAGTCTTGCCGCGAATTTTCTAGGAAATTTTGTCACTTTTCATGAAATTTTGTAGGGTGACCTTGACAAGATGTTTAAAATCCTGGTGTGCCTAATTTATACCTTTAATAGTTGAATTAACATTCGCACTCTTAATTCATAGAAATTACCATACCTATATGAATAATTTTTTATAGAAGTAAGGGAGCCATTTGAAATTTGAATTTTTGATCGGCTATAAATAAAAAAAAACTAATGAATATTTTTTAAGTTATGAGTTTATCAGAAAGACTGAACTTTGACATTAACGAATGAAGAACAATATTAATTGGAGAGATCCATATATTTAACTAATAGAAAATCAAGCCGAACAACCATATTAGGAAGTCATGTCTACTTCTGTCACTGTCAAATAGACTTAAAGTCGATGCTCTGTATGAACATTACATGGAATACAGAATGGTGGCTCTGGTTACATACAGAACGTAGGGTGAAGAGTGATGAGTCTTTTTTTAAAAACAGATTCCCATTGTTTGATAAACTTAGGATAGCCACAAAGCGAATTTTATCTAGGTTTGAAGAGATCCACATCAAAGAAAATTAAGTGGAACAAACCACATACTTCTGTCAATGTTAAAACGAATAATTTATGTTCGCTTCGTAGACTTTTGAGGTGTGCATATAACCCCGGAGAGAATGGAAATTTTTGTTAGATAGAGAACGCCGGCTAAAGAAAAATAAATATTTTTGTTAGAAGCAGAACGCCATTGTTCATTGTTCAGTAAACTATGAGTAACCACAGAGGGGGTTTGGTAGATTGACCTCTAAGTGCTGCACCCTGGGCAACGTTATACTATAACGGCGAACAATCTACGCCCCTACCCAGCTGTAGTGTCATGGCCAAGAGTATTGCACAGGGGAAACGATGCCAGTTGAATATCTCAACTGTTATACCGCTGATCATGTCAGTTGTCTGATGTTGTCAGTTGTCATGTCTAGCGGACCTCCCCTCCGTGGGGATCTTGGCTTAATTGTCTGGATCAAGTGCTTGGTAAACACAATAAAATTTCCCCCAAGAGAAGGTGGAACAGCCTATGCCGAAGT
Organism: Megalocaria dilatata; assembly: GCA_034642435.1. NCBI lineage: Eukaryota > Metazoa > Arthropoda > Insecta > Coleoptera > Coccinellidae > Megalocaria > Megalocaria dilatata. Next base: position 23,873,992 of record CM067858.1, on the reverse strand, counting down.
CTGCATGTCTGATGGGTAGATCAGTCCTTTATAGGCCAACTCCAGACACCGCAGGGCTCTACTGGGGTGGAAATCTTATATCCCTTGCTACTCGTGGGACCATATATGGAAACACAAATAAATAAAAATAACCCTGACAAGGAGGGACAATCCCTTGTTCCTCAGGCGACTGAGGAGCTCATGGAGGTGGTTACTCAGACCACTTCAGCCCATTCAGACAGGGAATCCGATACGATGGAATCCCCAGTCTCAGATGGCAAACCAAAAAGGAAGGCGAGACTGACTGGGTCGAAGAGAAAACGACTCCACAGACTCCTCAAGAGCGGTACACTGTACGATGCGGCCTTGAAAATAATCCTGGGCGAAGAGTCCAAGCTACCGACTGTTGAAGAGGGGGATAAATCCATCTCAGAAACAGGGATCGATGGCAAAAGGCTCAAATCCGAGGGTAACACACCAGAGCGAATCCCAAAGCGACCTAAGACCTCATACGTTGTGGTGGCGGGAGGATCAGAGTTGGCTTGCTATGTTCTGGTTACCCCGCCGTCTCAATGTTGGGGGACCACCTGGTGTTACTGCAGAGGGCGGTTCTAAGAGCCGTTGCAAACATATCCGATGAGGGTCCACAGGTGAGATTCCATGGCTGCTCACGTCGGCCTGGATGGCTGCAAATTACCTGTGACGACGAAGAAAGTGTGAGGTGGCTCAAGGAGGCGACTTCCTCACTCAAACCATGGGAAGGAGCGGACCTCAAGCTCGTAAAGGGCGGAGACCTTCCCAAACCTAATATCTGTTCGGTCTTCATCTTGGATGAAGACCCAGAAAACAGATTTCAGTCTGAGGAGATACTCAACAGACTGAGAAAAATGAACCATATTTTGAGGACTCCTGAGTGGAGTATTCTACGTAGCTAGTTTTCAGGGCCAGGCCAAGTCTGGACAGTGGTCATGGATGGCATTTCTATGGAAGCTCTCAAGGACCTGGACTACAAACCCTACTTTGGGTTCGGAAGAGTCCAGTTCCGGACGAGAAAGGCCACTAAGGTGGCACAAAAAACCGGCTCGGAGTGGGCAGAGGGGGAGACGGGTTTTAGGCCGCGTCTTCCGGGGTGAAGCACAATAGTCCGTGCGGACGCAGTGGTAGGGTGGATAGAAGCCCGCTCGCCATAAATAACATAACATAACCACGGAGAGAAGTCAAACTAGGTGATCTAAGATATAAGGATATTATACTATATTGAATTAACTGATGTTAACGTATATCTTGTCTGTAGCGGGTTGACCATTTGAAATTTGCATTTTTGATCGGCTATAAATAAAAAGCTAACGAATATTTTCTCAAAGTTATGAGGTTTAATCTTGACATTCACGAATGAAAAACAATATCACTCAAAGGACTGTCACGACTGGCCATACATTACCTCATTCGATCAACCCATTTTTTCGGTACATTGTCCATTGTTTGGGGCTCAATCTCATGAATGCCAACTTCGATTTCGTGTTGCAATGTATCATTGTGAATTCTACCATTGCAGTTACTGGCATGCGAGCTCTTTCACCAGGTGACCACTAAGTAATTTCCACAAACGTCTGATAGCTGTTTGTGCGATAAGGATACGCGTTATCATCGCGCAAAGCGAGAACTCCTCCAATGGAGTTGAACCAACCCTGCTTACAGTTTCGATTTCAGTTCGAAAACCTACACTGTGAATGGTAGTAGCGAAGCACTATCCAACCGCTACTCACTATGCAGTACGGTACCCGAGTTGTGTGAAACACAACGCACATGATCTTATTTCCACACACCCAATCTCAGATTCAAGAAACAAGAAAAATTTCGAGAGTCGATGCTTCAATAGATCTTAGTAGGAGCACCGTCAACCCACCGTATCGTCACGACCCACGAACGTATGTGAAGTCTTTCAATCGATCCTGGTTCGAGCACCAGGTCTAAATCGTATCTTCATGATTCAAATACCTCAGAAATGTTTCGCACCCTGGTTCAGGACGAGGTCATCAGGTCCGGATAACACTACCCGATAAAAAAAATGTTTTTGTTTGTAACATAAAACTCAATAGCATATTAGTGCGGACAGCTCTAATTTTCTAGTTGGACGAGTGTCGGCCGCCATTTCACTGTTGGGTCAAAAATTAAAAGTGCTGTGACCTAAAGTGTCACAAGATCGCAATAACAAAGCCTGCCCAGAACACAACTGAACTCCTAACTTGCACAAGCTGAAAAAGCTTCTGAGGGATCTTCACAGAAGATCTAGGAGTATCAGGATAATAATAATAATATTAAGGAATATTATTCAAATAGGAAAATGGGGCATCACTCAACTTGGGAAAGACGTGTTTTAAGTATTTGAATCCATAGTCTTCACAAAGTTTTTCATCAGCTCAAGTTTAATGTGGAGATTAGGCAGAAGGACATTTTTGGGGTCTACAAGAGATCTAAACTTAACATTTTGAGATCTCGGTTGAAATACACTTCTTTCTGGCTGAACTTTTGTTATATAATGCTGATTTACTGTACAACTGTCCCATTCACAAAGAAAACAGCAATATTTTGTAAGTCCTTCCTGAAGTACCACTCAAATTCCTTCAACTTTTAGGTCCTCACACATCTGCCATTTATACGTGTTGTAGTTTATTTCATCTAAAAGAGGGGGCATATTTTCATAACTTCCATTCATCGTCACTAAATGGGCAACTGGTATAGAGAGTTTTAAATTTCTTTTATGCATTTACGCAGCTTTTTAACTGTATTCAGACGAATCTATAAATAAATGCCACTCAAAGGAGGAATGCTCAATATCAAGTTCCTGCATTAAATCATCAATATCAGTACATGCACACAACGAATTTTTCTGTAGAATGCAGAAAACGGCGCATTTCTCTTTCTGTAATTCGTAATTTTCGTTTCTTTGCCAATAAAGTTCCATTCCTTAACGGGAACCAAGAAGTTCTGACTGTTTCTTTGATAACCCTAAATCACGAACTATATCATTTAATTCACTTTGAACAATTAAATGTGGCTCATTAAACCAAACTCATTTCAAAACAACCGTTAACTCGTTTTTTCTCAGCCAACAGAGCCAATCTTCTTCAGGAAGCTATAAGTCCGGATGCAGTGAAGATACCATGATCCATCATATCAGATCGTCATCAAATAGAGGCAGATTATCTAGAGGAAAGCAAAGAAGGGAACGGCCGAGGAAGAAGCGTCAGCAAATTACAAACACTAGGAAGACGAGAAGCGGAAGATGTTACAGCAAATCCTCCTCCTGATGTATCTAAGTCAATATAATCTAATAGAAATTTATTCGTTTTTTCTTCAAGTTACAGCAAATCCTCTCCTGATGTATCTAGGTCAAAATAATCTAATAGAAATATGTTCGTTTTTTCTTAAAGTCATATAATTCAATAAGACGAAAAATTTAATTGAAATAGATTTTTTCAACAACTACATTAGGGAAAGAAATAATTGCGTTTTTATTAGAAGATGATGGTAAAGACGGGGAATTGTCCACTCTATGCAGTTAAAATTGCAAAAAATTCTTTTCGCCGATCACAAGTCGACAGGTTTAAGCGTGCTTTTGTAAGGTAGGTAGTTTTCTAATTTTTAGTTAATATCGGGTGATTGATTTTAATACATTAAATTAAATGCTCAAAATATTCTCCACCTCATTCTTGGCAATACCACAGTCTCCTATAAAACTCGTTCCTAACTACGTTTAAAGTTTGAGTTGAAATATTCGGCATTTCTGTAGTTATCCCTTCTTTGGTGTCTGCGATGCTCGTCGGCTGTGTTGCATAAACATTGTTTATGAGATAAAAAATCCAATGGACTAAGGTCTGGGAATCTAGCTGGCCACTCAATAGTACCTCTTAGTGCAATCCATTTATTATCGGAAATTATGTTTAAGTAAGTTCTGATCATTAAAGCATAATGATGTGGGGCTCCATCCTGCTGAAACCAGACATTTTCTTTCGTAGGCTTGGATCTATTGCATCAGGAAATGAGTTGACAAACGCAGGAACAACTCAAACTGAAATATTTTTGGCTGGAAAAGTCCCATCTTGAAACCAAAAATTCTCTAACCCACCACAGCGAAGGTTATGATAAAAAGATAAAAGAAAATGAAACTAAAACCTCTAATTTGAGCTAGCGATTTTTGTCCGTCCGTACTTGAAACATCCTACTTCGTATAATGCCTCATAATGCGGCAATGAAAAGATGAATAATACTTGTCTTTCCTGAATGAATCCCAAATTGTCAACCTGATAGTCAAAATACAAACTCTTACTCCCTATCTATTTATTTCAACTTTACAATTAAAATAGTGGCTCTTATTTACAATATAATACAGTTTTACAATAAGGTCCGAGATTTACGTACGGACTTATCTTTGAGGTTATCCTGGATTTTTGTTCTTCAAAGTTTCGGAATGATAGTGCTTTCTCCAAGAATAGTTCCTATTCTGCATATAATCAGCAGGTGTTCAGTCACAAATTGTTCCAAATAACCATTAGAGCGTCCGGAACCAAGATGGTGCGGTAATAAGATACTCTAAACTGGCACAAGGAAGACTGTCTGGTATTTGGATAATCCGAGCAAAAAGCCAATCCAGTAAGATTGTTCAGTTCTAAGAACATCAGGTATGAAATCTCTGGTACAAAGATCTCCGGCACTAAGACTGAAAATTTCAAATCTATAAGACTGTGCAACATATGATCTCACTCCCAGTGACTCTGGATTTTATTAAAATTATTTACAAGTTAAGAAACATGAGATGAAATATCTAGAATACATGAATAAGAGCACGTTATTCGATCATGAGCATGAGAAAGGAAATTAAATGCATAATATCATATAAAGCAACATGTTAACCTGTGTAACCTGCAGAGAATGAAATAAATCAAAAATAATAATTGCCATTCACAAAAGCAGAAAATATTTTATCGGGATCTACGTGTTACTTACCGCCTTTTGATTAGACGTCTCATAAGAAACAATATAAATTCGATATTAAACGATTTTTATGGATTAGGTAGGTTAATTCGATAAAAGTACCACACTACATCCACAATACAAAAGAAAGAAATGTGCGAAATTCTAGGCTTCTTGAAAACAATACAACAATACAACGCATGCGATAACAACGTCGACTTTCATTGCGGAAATTCCAAATTTCTTAATGGTCTTAGTGAAATCACATCATTGGAGCATTTTTTAGCGATTGTAATTCAAATCAACAGTGAAGCGTTTTTTAACGTTACAATATATAAATATAGGACCAATAATATGAACACCTATGAAACCTGCCCAAACGCTCACCTTTTGAGGATACTGCGCATCCAATGAAGATTCTCCGCTTACCAACATCTACAATTTTGTCGGTTTACCTCTCCATTCAATGTAAATGTTGATTCATCAGAAAAAAGGATTGCACCACAGCTATTTCATTTCTGTTTTGTCATCATTATTTCACAGAAATGCATTCTACGATCTGGATGGTCTTCTTTTAGCACCTGCACTAAAGTCATTTTATTTTTGACGTGTACTTGTCGTTGGATCCTCTGCAACACCTAACAAAATATCCAATTTCACAGTATCTTCAACCAATTGCGGTTTCTTTTTGAGTGTTTTGACATGTCCAACTTCTCTAAATTGTGCATGAATTTTAGACACAGTACCTTGTGAAATATTAGACAACTGAGGGTACCTGTGATTAAATAAGTTATCACTTCAACTCGACTTCCGCAATTATCCACGTAACCGATCATCATTAAAATCTCAATTCGGTGAGTACACGAAATAGGTTTTCAATTAGGAATTTACTATTTACATCTGACTGATAGCAATACACATTATTTGCAGATTTTATTTATTTATTGGCAAATGTCGATAGCTTTTAAGGTACTTATAACAAAACATTTTAACAAAACATGAGCGTATTGAGAATTGATTTTAGAAATTTTTGCAACTTAATTGATAGTTAGTTCAGAGATTTCATGAGTCTGTATTTAGATGATTTGAAAAATACCAAGGAGCTTTAAAAAATATAAAATATACCGGGTCTTCCATTTGAAATAAAGAAGACGGACTGTGCTGGACTTGGGCGAATCATCTGTATATCTAAATATATGCTTAAAAAGCGCACCATTAAATTTGAAAGTCTTAGTGTTTTTTATAATTTACTAAAATAAGGACACAAAGAATTTTATTCCATAAGTGGTTTCCACACTGTATGTATTGTTCATGCAAATTAATTGTATCGCTTATAGCAAACCCCTTCTGAAGTAATACACTTACGCCAACAATTCAATTATTAAGATATTTTTAATTACATTGTCAGAAATCGACTTCACTTATTGACGCAAAGTATCTTTTAAATCTTCTATCGACTAAAAACGGGTGCCTCGGAGTGTTTATTTGAATGGAAAGAGAAAAAAGTTGGCCGCTACCATTTCAGGAGTGTGCGGTAATTGTAGGATTAGATTTGTTGAGTTTGTGGCCAGAAATTCGTTCACAGTGATAACCTTTGGAATTCAATAAATAAGGAGCATGTGGTTTGTATGGGTGAGAAACATAAAGTTCTTTGAATCGGGACAGCGCAACTTACATCTGTATAACAGTTCAAAACTCAAATAAGCCCGTATAGGTTTTTTTGATGGCTGAGACATAAGCAACAGACATCCACATGTTTCTGCTTATTGGCTTCAATCATTAGTGCGCTGTAATGTCCAACGAATACAACTCAGCCTCTCACCTTTATTCGTCTGCATAGGAATACTAATGTTTTATCAAACACAAGCGCCATCTAATCCACGCGAATATACATGAACAGTATCCCCCAGCGGAATAATTCAAGCAGTGAACTGTATTCCCGATTTTTCTAACGTTTTTTACGTAGAGAACCTTTTTCATGTTAAACTCATATCTAATTACGCAGTGATACCCATAATTAGCACTGATATTTAAAATAATTTCAAAACATTTCCAAACATAACGAATAAGGAGTATGAGCTATGGTAACAGAAACTTCTTCATATCTTACACTTACATCTAACATCATATATAGCAGTTCAAGACTCAAATAAGTTCGAATAGGTTTTTTTAATGGCTGGGACGTAGACAACAAATATGCACATATTTCGAAGCTTATTGGCTTCAACCAACAGTGCGCTGTAATATCCAACGAATATAACTCAGCGCCACATTTTCATATTTTTCCAAACATTCTCGAAACTACAGCTTTGATCAATCTGAAATTCAGCGTTCAGAAGAAGAATATCTTGTCATTGCCAAAGGTTTCTAGGAAATAATGAGACATATTTGAAAGGCCTAAATTATTGAACTCTGGGGCCGTAATTCTTATATCTACCTTCATAGTGAATTAAAAATTCCTTGTTCGATGTGAAATCCGAACAAGCATGATTCCACGCTCTTAAAATTTTTGGTCTTTGCTGGCAAAAACTGGCTCAGGTGATTTTTGACCTCCTCATTTGAAAGAAGGGTTTTACTGTCCAAAAATTTTTGCAATCAACGGAACAAATAATAATCTGAAGGCGCAAGATCTGGAGAATATGGTGTAAGCTGTAAAAGCTGTTTGCAAGTGACCAAACTTGTATGAGGTCTCGCATTATCTTTGTGGAATACTACACCTTTTCTGTTGATTAGTTCTAGCCTTTTCTGTTGAAGTGCATCATTCAGTTTGTTCAGCTCATTACAGAAGACTTCCGAATTATTGTTGTGTTATCCGGTAAAATCTAAAAAAAAAGGTTCCTTTAAAATCCCACCAAACATCACATTCTTTAAGGATATTTGTTTTCGAAATGCTTTGAGCCGGTTCATCTTTTTTGCTCCATGATCTCTTGTGTTTGACATTATTATATACAACCCATTTGTCGTCCCCAGTAATGATCCGATCTTAAGTGTTGTTCATCGCCGATTTGCATCAACTAATGCCTTCATCGTGTCTTTGTCAGCTTTAGCCGACCTTCCGGAATGTTGTGCATCATCGACATCAAAATTGCCGGATCGAAATTTTTCCAACCAGTTCTGGCACTGGCGTGCTGTCAACAAATCTTCTCCATACACATCTGTTAATTTCGTTCAGGCTTGAACAGCATTTCTATCTTTTCTGTAGTAAAAAAGTAAAATATGAGGAAAATGCTGCATATTGCTTTCCATATTTAAAAAAACACCAACCAAAACTACTGCGTAGAATTAATTGAACTTTTTTACACACAAGCCTTGCTCTCAAAACACATAATGATTATGCGTCAGTGTGAAGTTGGGCTTGAAAAAATAAAATTAAATGCTTTGTCAGGCAAAAACGGAATTACTTTCCGAACAACCTTAGAACAATGTTCGTTCCCACCTTATCTATTAGAAGTTGATATCAAAATTCTCCTATAACCAATCAAACATTTCGTTCTAATTATTTAGTCAACCCAGAAATATCATTTCCAATGACTTTTGTTATTTTACCTCTTTTTGTTTGAAGGAATCCATTCAGACACACCTATTCATTAATTTTGAAGTACCCTATAACAAATGCAAAATTAATTAATTTTATTCTTGAAATAATCACTTTTGCCGCTTGTGGTCAATGTGGCTCAAGAACTAGCTCGATTATTATCAACATAGTAATCCTAATGTTGTCGATTGCTAAAGTATTGGCAAATTTATCACCTTTTCCTTGGCGTTATTGTGGCGACGTTACTTCCTCATAACTCTTCTTTGCTGTGGTACAACTTCCCGGCGTATTCCGTAGAGAACGCTACCGATTTCCGAATACCCAGCTCACCTTGCCGGGTTCAAGTACAGCAAGCTACGAGCGTTTCGACGTGGAACAAGGTCACTGGGTCATAGGCAGACTTGCGGCCTATTGAATATCTGAAGAGTTCAGGTGGTCCAAGTCGGAACGAATCACCACCTTCGACAATTTGCCCCAACATTCCGAGGTACGTTTCATATTTTCGTTCCAAAGTAATCCTGCTGGAGATGGCATCGCGTCCAGCCCAGCGGCGGACTGTTTCCTGCCAAGATCCTAACGCCCAATTCTGTGACCCAACCGATGCTCACTGGAAGGGAAGTGTGTGGCGACGTGTCTCGCTCCTCGCCCAGAATTCTACTCTGCTCTGCTACAGCTTCCTGGCGTAGCATGCAGGACGCGACCAGTTGCAGATAATACCTAACTAGCCATCCTCGCCGGGTTAAAGTAGAGCAGAGTACAAGCATTCAACGACTTACGTTCCTATGTGAAACAAGGTCACTGGCGTCCTACGCAAATTTGTGTCCCATTACCTTTCTGAAGTGTCCAGGTGGTGCAAGTCGGAACGAAACGCCACCTTCCCAATTTAGAAGTTGAAGCTCCCTCACAAGACCCCATTCACTTCAGAGCAAACCTTTTGGCATGGTTGATGTACAGAGAAGCAAGAATTATATTTCGTTTTTGTTATGTGTTCGAATTATTCTTCACTTCCTCATCGTCGTAGTTTATCTTATTGCTAGATAAACACAACTGGTTCATCATAGAGCTAAGTACATTCAAAGTACTTCTTAAAGTTAAACACCGTCATAGTACATCGATTCAGCCCACACCAACGCATTCTAATTAATAATTGGTTCACCATAGATCTTAAGAATTGACCGGCAATTTAACGGCCTCTGTTATAGCACAACGACATCAGTAATGTTAGTTTTATGATGAAATTCATAGGATTATGTTAAACATTTTTTAAAGATATCTGTTTTCATAAGAGGGATGAGCAGAAACAAAATTTTGTCTACCCAAAATATTTAATTTATAGGGTTCATGTTAATGTTAATATTACGATATTTAAAAAATTGTATATACCTTCTATCAAGTATAAACCTTCATTCATTTTATTTTATTCATTATATATAATTATTTGGGTTCCTTAACATTCTTTATACAGATGTCCTTGTGCTATAACAGAGGCCGTTAAATTGCAGGTCAATCCTTAAGATCTATGGTAAACCACAGAACTATTTGTTGAGGGTCACATAGGACACCATTTGAATGTTCAGTATTCATTTGCCAAGATGTTTCTAGATTGTTAAGGTGAGTAAATATTTGTTGTTGATTGATGTTATATTAATTTAAATGTGATTTTGTACTGACGAGCAAAGTCTCTCTTAAAACGTGTTTTTTAATAATGTTTTTATATATCTTGAGATTTTCTAAAAAGTAACTTAGTTAGATATTCAATAATATTGAATATTCCAAGTAAGATAGTTTTATGATGAGATTCTTAGGATTATGTTAAACATTTTTTAAAGATATCTGTTTTCATAAGAGGGATGAGCAGAAACAAAATTTTGTCTACTCAAAATATTTAATTTGTAGGATTTTTGTTAACAATTTATATTTATTGCATTTTGTTATCTCATTTGGATGTCTTATAATGAATGGTTATTTTATATGTCGTTTGGTATAAGCGGTGTTTATATGACATTAATTTAATTCCTAAATTATTATTATTAAATATAATTTTCTGAAACTGAATATGTAGAAGGCTAACAGAATATATTTGTTAATATTAAAAAATTTTAAAAATTCCTTAACAGGTTCTAATTTGGCAACAGATATGTTGATGACATTGTCACATCTATTCCATTTGACCGAGCAGATTAAATAAATCTTAACAGTTTTCAACAGCATTAATTCCCGCTTGAAATTCACCACTAATTAGAAGCACAAAACAACTCACTACATTTCCTAGATACACTACTAATAAGAAAGAAAGACAAAATAATAACAGACTGGAACCAGAAACCAACATTTTTTGGAAGAATTCTGAATTTTGACTTAAATCATAATATGATACAGAAAAAAACATCATAAATAATTTGAAACATAGAGCGTTAAAACTTATAGGATAGTGAATTTCACAAAAATGACATCGCAAAAATACAATCAAAGAAAATCATAACTATCCCACCAAGTTCATAAAGAAAATTCTTTAAAAGGAAGAAACTTCGCAAAGCCAACAAACAGAGGAAAAAAATATTCACCAAAAACGTGTCATTTAAATCTGACAACACAGTTAAACAAGTTTTCACGTAAACTAAAAGTGCAACACCGAAGGGATTCATTAGTTATACCATATATAAAATATTCTGCAACGACTGTCAATCAACATACATTGGTCAAACTGGTCGATATATAAAGGACAAGATCTCTGAACACAAAAGAGACTTCTTGAAAATCTTTAATCTACTGAAAAACAAAAGAAAAAAAAATATATATATACATATATATATATATATATATATATATATATATCCGGGTTTATAGCGTCCTACGCCTTCCGGTTCCTAATCTCCAAGCCTTTCTATCTTGCCAGTCCCCTGGATGTACATTTCGTTCAGACATAGCTTTTTCTATTCCCTCAAACCCTGTTTTTTGGGCCTTCCTCTCTTTCTTCTTTCTGGTGGTGTCCATTTCAGAATCATCTTTGGTAGACGCTCGTCGCACATTCTTTCTACGTGTCCGTACCAAATCAATTGTCTTCTCTGGATTTCATCTATGATTGTTCTTTCGACTTGCATGATATCTCTGATCCTATCATTCCTTACTTTGTCCATTCTGGATTTTCCTGCAGATCGTCGCCAGAAATCCATCTCAAGGGCCAAAAGTCGACGTTCCACACCCTTTGTCAATTGCCACGTCTCACAACCGTATAGCACTATACCCTCAAAGATGGAATTATATATCTGATGTTTTTTCCCCGCGATATGTTTTTAGCCCACAATATTGAGTTCAAACATCCAATGACCCCTCTACCTTTCAATATTCTCTGCTCAATCTCAGTTTCTGTTCGGCCGGTGTGATCAATTTGAGCACCCAGGTAAGTATATTTACTACATGTTCCTATTTCTACGTTGTCTTCTAAGTGTAGATTATCTGCTTCCTGTCCAATGCATAAATTTTGGTTTTCGTTTTATTCACAGACAGTCCCCACTTTTCGTATTCGGCGAAGAGCCTTGTCGTCATAAACTCTAAATCTTCCTTGTCTTGGGCCACTACCACCTGATTGTCTGCAGAATGGAGAGTGTACAAAGTTTTTGTATCGTTTAGTTGTATTCCCATACCACTGCAAGATCTTCTCCATTTTCGTAGCGTTTCGTTCAGATATATTTTGAATAACGTTGTGGACAGACAGCATCCCTGCCGTAGGCCTTTTGATATAGAGAAACTTTCGGACATACTCTTACCTAACTTTATTCGTGATGTTGCCTGACTATAGAGCTGTTTGATGGCTTTTAGGACTATGTTACTTATTGAGGACATTTCTAAAACTTGCCAGAGCTTTTGGGTAGGGACATTGTCGTAGGCTTTTGTTAGATCGACAAAAAGAAGGTGGACCTCCCTGTTTGTAGCCAATTTCTTTTCATTTACTTGAACCAAACTAAATATATGATCCACACATGATCGTCCTGTGCGGAATCCTGCCTGCTCTTCTATTTCGTGTGTTGCGTATTCTTGTTCGACTATACTCCGGAGGATTCGACCGTAAAGTTTACTCATCGTACTTGTGACTGATATGCATCTATAGTTGGAGCAGTCATCTCTTCTTCCCTTTTTATGGATGGGTGTTATCCATGCTTCTTTCCATGTAGATGGTATCGGTTCACCGTTAATATATCTGTTCATTAACTCCTTTAAGCACTTTATTAGCTTATAAGTGCCATTCTTTAAGAGTTCTGCCGGTAACCCCTCTGGTCCTGGTGCTTTTCTACAACAAACAAAATAAAATAACACCACTTTAGCAGAACATGTGAAAAACACCCTTCATTTCTTCAATTTCCATCCGGGCTCTATCAAAATTTTAGCCAAACAGAAAAATTTGAAAAACCGTTCAATGCATGAGATGATATCTATCAAACAAGACCCAAACTCAATTAATAAGAGAACCGACATCGAGAGTCTAAATACGGCATATTGTTTTTCAATAGAAAATATTGAACATAAATGAAAATAAACTTATAAAAAAAATAAAACATTTTTTCCAAACAAAAATTAAACCTATTATTCTCCAGCTCCATCATGCCATCGTGATAGACGCTTCCTCCGAAAGCCGAAGATTTTTCCACCTCAGTCTTTCGACAGTCTCCCACGCGGCCAGTAGTTGTCATTTCCAAAATTTCACATTTTCCATACGACAAAAACCAAACGAGCCAGAAATATAAGTTGAAAAAGTCTATTTGATCCATCACCAAAAAACAAAATTATCCTTATTTATGAATTTTATAACATAAATAGAGGTTAATACTTGATAGAAGGTACATTCTGTCAAGAAAGTACCGGGAATTATCGATTTAAATCTGGCGGGGCAATGAGGCAGGTAAAATTTTTTTTCCCTAGGTTGGTACCACTGTCCTTAATTACTATGCCAAGCTTGAGCGGGATCTGTCAACTAGTGTGTTTGCAACAGCTGATTAAGTCAGTCGATGTCAGAGTGCGTGCCGATTTTTACTATGGGTGATTACGTTGAGCAAAAAATTTATTTAAAGTTTTGTGTTGCAAATGAATTTTCGTGTGCCGATGCATTGAAAATGTTGCAAAAGGCCTTTGGTGATAATGCTCTATCAAAAACTCGTGCATATCAGTGGTACAGAGCCTTCAAGGACGGTCGTGAAGTGGTCGCCCATCGACGGCTTCGATCGAAGATAACGTCGATAAAATTAAGGAAAGGGTGCTGGAAAACCGTCGTACCAGCTTGAGAGAGATAGCACATGATCTTAAGATATCCCACGAGTCCGCACGTACGATTTTGATTGATATTTTGGGCATGAGAAAGGTGGCCGCACGACTCGTACCGAAAGATCTGAATTTTCTTCAAAAACGTCATCGCGAACAGGTTGCTTCAGACATGCTGGATCGCTGTAATTCCGATTCTACATTCATGGAACGCATTATAACTGGTGATGAGACCTGGGTCTACGAGTACGATATGCAAACAAGCCAGCAATCATCGGAATGGGTGGCAAAAAATGAGCCGAAACCGAAAAAACCACGCCAAAGCCGCTCGAAAATAAAGGTGATGCTCATTGTTTTCTTCGATATCCGTGGCGTGGTGCACTACGAATTCGTTCCAGAGGGTCAGACGGTAAACAAGGAGTATTACCTAGGCGTTATGAAACGTTTGCGTGAGCGTATCCGTAAGAAGCGGCCAAATTTGTGGGCGAACAACTCATGGATTTTGCATGACGATAACGCGCTTTCTCACCGAGCTACCATTGTGACTGACTTTCTCGCCAAAAACTCAACAAACGTGCTTCAGCAACCACCGTATTCGCCGGATTTGGCTCCCTGCGACTTTTTCCTCTTGCCAAAACTAAAATTGCTCCTTCGTGGCACCCGTTTTGAGTCGATTGAAGCCATAAAACAAAATTCGGCGCGAGAGCTAAAGTCCATCCCGGAAAGCGCCTATAAAAAATGTTTCGATAATTGGAAGTGCCGTTGGCATAGATGTATTGGAACAAATGGAGCCTATTTTGAAGGCGACCCAATTAATTTTGACGATTAAATGTAAAAATGTTGTTTTAATTGAAAATTCCCGGTACTTTCTTGACAGAGTAGTATATAAAATTATTTAAATATTTTAATATTAGCCTTCTACATATTTAATTTCAAAGAATTATATTTTATAATTATATTTTCAGGAATTAAATTAAAATAATGTCACATAAGTACCACTTTTATCAAACGACATATAAAAAAAAACATTCATTATAAGATATCCAAATGATATATAATAACAAAATCCAATAAATCAAAATTGTTAACCAAAATCCTATAAATTAAATATTTTGAAATGTCTATTCAATTTTTATTCATTGGATTTTGTTATATCATTTGGATGTCTTATACTGAATGTTTATTTTATATGTCGTTTGATATGAATGGTACTTATATGACATTATTTTAATTTAATTCCTGAAGTTATAATTATTAAATATAATTTTTTGAAATTAAATATGTAGAAGGCTAATATTAAAATATTTAAATAATTATACATTTTATATTTGTTTTGTATGTATTGTAATGTCGTTACTTCAGGCAACTCAAAAGGATTTTGTAACTGTAGTTCATGTTTTAAGTTTCAGAGCCTTGATGAAAATATTGTAATAAAGTCGAAACTAGCCTTTTTTCTTAAAAAGTTGGTAGTATTGTAACTTTTACCTAGAACCTGTTAAAGAATTATTGAATTTTAAGACTTATCCTTAACGGATCCACACAAAAAATAGTCCAACATCTTCTTCGGCCATGCGATAATTAGCCCATTGAGTGAAGTGGAAAGGCATTGAATGGTCACGAGGCTTTACTTCTTGCAATAGTTGAACTTTATAAGCCTTCATACCGAGGTCATCATGCAAAAATTCTCCTTAGAGAAGCGCGAAAAATGTTCAGTTCTTGAGCACGATGACGAGTTGATGTTGATGAATCTTCAGCCACATTCTGTGCTACAGCATCAATGTTTTAAGGTGTGCTCACTGGACGAGAACGTGAACGGGTTGTTTTGTCAAATAAAAATAATAATAATAATAATAATTTATTGATTCCTTTTGACAAATGAATGTATAGGACAGGTAATGAGAAAATTAAAAAAAGTATAAGTATACAAAATCAACTACTCACTAACATGTGAAAGGTAATCCTTTACTAAATAATAACATTTACGCAACAATATACTTTTAACAGTGTTCTTAAATTTCTTGAAATTGAGAGATGGAACACCATGCGGCAAATGATAATGAAGTTTAATGCACTGATACATAGGGGACATCTCAAACTTGGCTGTATTGTGTTTTGGGATATATCTACAATCTTCCCTCACTTCTGGTATTATAGCCATGAAAGATGGATAACTCAAAAAGGTTTTTTCATTTTCTTTTACATATATAAGACATTTCGAAATGAAAATGGAGGACACAGTTAAAATATCATTTTCTAAAAACACGCGTCTACAGGACGAACGGGGAGTTATATTGAATACCATGCGTAAGATCCGTTTCTGTAAAATGAAAGTCCTGCCAAATTCTGAAGAGTTTCCCCACAGCAATTCATTACATGAGAGGTGGCTTTAAACTAAACTATAACATACATTCTGTCAAGAAAGTACCGGGAATTATCGATTTAAATCTGGCGGGGCAATGAGGCAGGTAAAATTTTTTTTTCCTAGGTTGGTACCACTGTCCTTAATTACTATGCCAAGCTTGAGCGGGATCTGTCAACTAGTGTGTTTGCAACAGCTGATTAAGTCAGTCGATGTCAGAGTGCGTGCCGATTTTTACTATGGGTGATTACGTTGAGCAAAGAATTTGTTTAAAGTTTTGTGTTGTTTGTGGGAAAACCGTCGTACCAGCTTGAGAGAGATAGCACATGATCCTAAGATATCCCACGAGTCCGCACGTACGATTTTGATTGATATTTTGGGCATGAGAAAGGTGGCAGCACGACTCGTACCGAAAGACCTGAATTTTCTTCAAAAACGTCATCGCGAACAGGTTGCTTCAGACATGCTGAATCGCTGTAATTCCGATTCTACATTCATGGAACGCATTATAACTGGTGATGAGACCTGGGTCTACGAGTACGATATGCAAACAAGCCAACAATCATCGGAATGGGTGGCAAAAAATGAGCCGAAACCGAAAAAATCACGCCAAAGCCGCTCGAAAATGAAGGTGATGCTCATTGTTTTCTTCGATATCCGTGGCGTGGTGCCCTACGAATTCGTTCCAGAGGGTAAACAAGGAGTATTACCTAGGCGTTATGAAACGTTTGCGTGAGCGTATCCGTAAGAAGCGGCCAAATTTGTGGGCGAACAACTCATGGATTTTGCATGACGATAACGCGCCTTCTCACCGAGCTACGATTGTGACTGACTTTCTCGCCAAAAACTCAACAAACGTGCTTCAGCAACCACCGTATTCGCCGGATTTGGCTCCCTGCGACTTTTTCCTCTTCCCAAAACTAAAATTGCCCCTTCGTGGCACCCGTTTTGAGTCGATTGAAGCCATAAAACAAAATTCGGCGCGAGAGCTAAAGTTCATCCCGGAAAGCGCCTATAAAAAATGTTTCGATAATTGGAAGTGCCGTTGGCATAGATGTATTGGAGCAAATGAAGCCTATTTTGAAGGCGACCCAATAAATTTTGACGATTAAATGTAAAAATGTTGTTCTAATTGAAAATTCCCGGTACTTTCTTGACAGAGTAGTATAATATATTAACAAGAGATTCTAAAGAGAGTAAATGTTTCACTGTATTAATAACATAATATGAAGTATTCAATTTCTTACACAAATATTCAATATTAGACCACTTCAAATTGTTAGCTAAATAGATACCAAGAAATTTCGTATTATCCGTAGATGGCTGACAGCTGACAGCTGAGAATCCAATCCAAAATTACTCCTCGGAAGCCCGATTTGTAACATTTATCAATTATGAATTTGAAGGACAATCATCAAAGGCATTCATGTCTCTGAATTTTCCACGTAAATTTCTAACAGTTTGAATAGAAGATTCACTACTCTGGAAGTAAGTTTTTAATATTTTCCAGTTTTGTTCAAGCGTAAATCGACCCATTTCATTAATGTTGAATACTAAACTAACTTTCTGTCAAAACACAAATGACAAAAGTAGTGGAAACACTTCTTCAAAATGCAAATTTCAGATGGCCCATCCTTTAGTAGAAATTATTGTTCCGTTCAATAAACTTTTAATTAAGTCTGATAATTCAAATACCAACATTTCAACACACAGGTATAATAATTTATTTTCTGCGTCTCGGATTTCGCTAATTACCTTAAGTTGTCGAACCTGTAAAACACAAAGAATAAAATCCGAAGCTTGCGGTACAGCCATAATCGATCAATTCGACACGGTAATAAATGGGGATAATTGAACGAGCCGATAATACGGAGTACTGTGTATGGGCGACAATTTTTTTAGGCCATTTCGATGTCTGTTGACGTCAGCGCTTAAGTGCCTGCCGCGAATGGAGCAATAATAGAAACACTTCCTGAAGGTTTCGGATGTTGAAATGCAAAATTATTTTTCAGTTCCAAACCGATAATATACTATTAGATAATAGTACCTGCATGCATCGGAACAATCTATGGATTCAATAAATTATGAACAATTATGTTTACTGCTGAATTCTACGAATAAACAAATAGAGTAAGAACATCAATCAACAGCAAAAAATTTATGACCAATATAAAGGATCTTTCAATACGGATTTTGACAGTTGATAGCGGCCATACTGTTGGAGCAACATCTGTCCAATTGGCTGCCATTAATTCGGTTTGTTTTGCTAAATCACCATATAGATAGATACAGCGTCCAACAAAATGTGCAAATGATAAAATTGTTTCATGAAAATGTGTGTTCTGTTTGGCCAATGTTCCGCGCGCTTCGTGCCGAATTTTGCGTGGTGACTTGAAACTGCATCCCTAAAAATTCAACTGACCCAGGAGCTGAAGGCAACGACGTGTGTTGGCAGAATGGATCCTGCAGCCTTTGGAAGCTGACCCTAATTTTCATTAAAAAATCATCTTCAGCAATGAGGCCCATTTCTGAATGGATAGGTACGTGAACAAACAAAATTGTGGAATTTGGGACGATACCAATCCACATGAGATCTAAGATCCTCCAATAAATCCCGGAAAAGTCACTGTTTGGTGTGAATTTTGGGCAAGCGGTTCATATTTTCTTGAGAACGACGTTGGCCAAGTCATCACCGTTAAGGGCGAGTGCTACAGTTCGAGGATAACCAACTTGTTTTGTACTGAATTGGATGATGTGCAGACCAACGACCTGTGATTTCAAGTGGATGGTGCAACATGCAAACAGCTCATGCCACATTGGACATTCTGCTTGTGTGATTTGAGGGCACGGTCATCTCACGTGGAAGTAATGTAAACTGGCCACCGAAATTTG